>JAGTXR010000017.1:2400000-3698669 GCA_022606575.1 Glossosoma conforme | reverse complement strand
TCAAGTACTATTGCACCGATCAAGGTGGGAGTCGACAACAAGACGGACCAGATCTCTTTCAATCTATTATACTTCGACGCCTCATCAAGCCAACCGATCTACAAACTTCAAGTCACAACCTACCTATTAGTAATACTTATATTTCTAAAAATCATTTCTAGACCTTGCCAATAAAATAGAATCTCGTTAATCAGTCAATTCAATCTAATGACATTAAATTCCTCGTGAAATACCGTGTTATTATTTCTTTTCTTTCTTGTTCAGAATGTAGGGAGTATTCTAGTGATCCCTTTCCAACACGTATAACAATTCCTTCACAGCAATCCACTGATCACAACACTTCTACGACACTCCCACATCCGACACATCTACCTGTCACTGTACCGTCTATAAGTTAACACTTAAAAATAAATAATTCTGTAATTAAATATTTTTTTCAAAAATGGCATCACTACAAAGTGAGTTTTCGAGGATTCTATTGGGAATTAATTTTTGAATATTATGTAATGAATTCATATGTAAACATGATTTACATGTACATGAACAATTTAACACCTCAAACCCAGAAATTACCTAAACATTCAAAACTTTGGAATTAGAACAAATAATTGTAATTTAAAATATATGGTGATGGTATTTGTAAATCTTTTATCAAATTAACATTAACGACTACACTGGAATACTTGTTTTTGCATGTGTCTTTGATCTTTATTGTATCTCTACACAGTAACCCCTTTTTGTGAGTGGGGTGGAATAACCTCTTGGATTAGACATGTTCAAAAGTTGTTTAATTAAATGAAATTAATCAAATTAACATTAGCTTTACAGGAACTGGTGAATTTCCTGAATGAATGTACCCAAAATAATCAGTTCATGAGTCATTTCAGTAGCCTCAAGAGGAAAGATTTCAAGCTTGAAATTATTAAATATTTTATTTTAAAGGTTAAGTGTCAAATTAACCTGTCAAAGAAATAAATTAATGAAATGGGAAAATCATTTAAAATTTATTTTATTTGAAATAAGTATAAATTTGTTATTGTTTAACAATAAGATATAATATCATTCAAATACTGACAGATGTTAATAGATATGTCATCTGTAGATTTTATATTTAATTTTATTTTATCAATGACTTAGAGCTATATGTTAAGCATTGACCTGCCACTGCTATGTTGTAGCTATTTAAAGTACATTAAATTGAAACTAAATTTTGTCATTAGAAAATTGATCAGTATGAAATAAACACTCAGTTTCATTAAATACCCATGTACAGTTAAATCCTGATGAATTAGTAAATATTAGGTTTGTAGAACTGCAGAGGATAGTACATCATTGTAAATTATTGAAGTTAATTGACTTATATGTTTGGAGTTACAACACGGGACAGTAAAGGGCCAAGTTAGCTATCTATGGTAGAGCTACTTCAGAGGTATCAAAACTTTAAAGCTCTGGAGTAGTGGCTCTGTAACGGTCGGCATTCTCGGTGAAATATTAATGGCCATAACTTTGCAACAAGGTATTTGTGCATTGTTCATAGAAACAATTTGTTTATAAACTAACCTAACTTTAATGACAAGTTAAGCTTTTAATTATGACAATTGTTTAGTGCTTACTATGAGGTACTCTGAATGGAGAAACATTAATGGTATTGAAATTGGAAAAGTTATTGTTGTTCTTATGGAATATCTTTTGCAATGTGCGATAATGCACACATTGATTATTTCAAACAAATATACAGTGGAATATAATATAGACAATGGTCCCTGTATTGTATGAGTAATTTATTACCGGTAAAACATGATTATTATTAAACCGGTAGATTGCAAACTTTGTGGTAAAGTTAGATTTGATTAAATTAAATCGGTCAAATTTATACAATATGTTTTATATGCCTTTATATGTTCACTTTTATAAATCAATAATGCAGATCAAGCTACTGGTATATATTTTTTAGGTGACTACTTGAGTCCCAAACAGCCAAATACATCCAGAACGTGTGCTAACCACCAGTCTCAAGCGGACACGGGTATCCAAAATATAAAAAAAAGGTTTTCCAATGGAATATATGCAATATATTAATGAATATATGTAGTTCTGTCTCTCTAAAGACGATGTTTTTTTTTAAAATCGAATTTATTTATCTGCTATATCTCATCGAAAACACACGGACTCTATAGAACACTAATCATTTATTTGCAAAGTACTAAACAAGTTAAATTTAACCATCTTAAATTAATTAATTTTTTTAATTTTTATTAGAATATTATTTTATTATTTCAATATTCTAATCTACTTTTATAGATCATTGACTATATTACAATATTATCATTACTTAAATATACATATACTATACATAAAATTCTTTTTTCAACGCGTCAATCCAAGCACAAAAATAACGGCAGAAGCGGGATGCGAACCGCGGACCTTGGAATCCAACATATGCCCAGGTGTTCATACCGCTCGGCGAATCACGCCATTACTGTGCCCAGACTGACTGCGGTTGGTTATAAAAGTCCGAGTCGGAACTATAAGTAGTCGTTTCACATCCATTCAGTCTATAGTTTGGTTCGAGACCCGAGTGGTACTTACTAAAATAAATAGACTGCCGGAAAGTAATAATATTAAGCTTGTGAATAAATGAAGACTGATAGAATAATAATAAAAAATATACATACTTTGAATATATACTATGGCGACATCTGTCGTACGATGCTAACAATGCTATAAATACTAGTTTCACCGCAGTCAGTCTGGGCACAGTAATGGCGTGATTCGCCGAGCGGTATGAACACCTGGGCATATGTTGGATTCCAAGGTCCGCGGTTCGCATCCCGCTTCTGCCGTTATTTTTGTGCTTGGATTGACGCGTTGAAAAAAGAATTTTATGTATAGTATATGTATATTTAAGTAATGATCATCTTAAATTAAGTTTGAATCTGTAATACAGATGAAATAAAATATTGCAAATGTTAAAGTTAGGTTAGGTCGAGTTATTCGTGGATAAATATATTGATAAAACTAACATTTAAACCTTTTTCTACCAGGTTAACTGTAAAATATAGTTCGTTCGATTTTAAGTAAAACAAAAACTATTGATAAAGCAAAATACTTACAATACTTTTTTATGTCCGGTCATGTTGAGTAAAAATTAATAGCGTTCTTAAACTTAAATGTTTTGTCAATAGTAAGACAGATCCTTGCCAACTGTGACAAATGTCATTTTAGGTTAGGTTGAGTTATAATCAACATATGTATATCACGTTACCTAGTCTATCTATGTATTTATTTTTTACCTTGGCTATAATATCGTTTGCTTATATTGATTCGAGATCTAATGTCAATAAAGCTAGATCATAGTCTGCAAGTAATGTGAGGTTAGATTGAGTTACAATCAACATAAGTATATAACGTTATCTAGTATATATATTTATTGACTTGGCTATAGTCGTTTGCTCATATTGGTTTGAGATGTAATGTCAATAAAGCAAGTTCTGCAGGTAATGTTAGGTTAGGTTAGGTTGTGTTGGGTCTGCCTGAGAGCGTCCGCCCGTGCCCGGCGCTGTCGCAGCCCCGGCGAGGGTCGGGGGGAGGTTCAAGAGTTTGTTTTGCTGATGATTTACCGTGATGACGGCGCCTCCCGCTATGATCACCCTTGCGGTGTGCGAAACCTGCCCCTCACCGTTGCGCGCGATGCACGTATAGTCGCCGATGTCCTCGTGGCGGATGTTGCTGATGCGCAGTTCGGTGCCGTCATTGAATATGCCGATAGTAGCAGAAGGCTCAACCGGACTGGCATCCTTGTACCAGAGGATCTCCGGCGTGGGAGTGCCCTCCGCCTGACAATTGAGTATGATGGCATCGCCTGCAACAACAAAAAATAAAGTCATGTTACACATTGCCCGGATAAATACCAATATATTCATTTACAACCCCAATTTGTGTTGCTCCAATGTTGATCGGCTCAAACGTCTGGGAAATATGTCAATTTATCATCGTATAACTTCTCAAAACAAAACGACAGACGTAATTAATAATAAAAAATAATACTATTTAAAAAACATATGCAACTGGGACAAGTAATACAACTAGGGCGAAATAACTTCTCAAAAGAAATCGACAGGCGCATACAACTGGGATGGGCAGCATTTGGAAAACTAAAGTACATTTTTAAAGCGAAAATTCCGCAATCCCTTAAAACTAAGGCGTTTAACCAATGCGTCCTCCCTGTATTAACTTATGGCGCAGAGACGTGGAATCTGACAGCAAGTATTACCCATAAAATAAATTCACCCAGCGTGCTATGGAGAGATCCATGCTCGGAGTGTCGCTAAAAGATAGAATCCGAAACGAGGAAATACGCAGAAGAACTCAAGTAGTGGAGGCTACCCAACGGA
The DNA here is from genome assembly GCA_022606575.1 of Glossosoma conforme. Taxonomy (NCBI): domain Eukaryota; kingdom Metazoa; phylum Arthropoda; class Insecta; order Trichoptera; family Glossosomatidae; genus Glossosoma; species Glossosoma conforme. Next base: position 3,694,275 of record JAGTXR010000017.1, on the reverse strand, counting down.
TAGGCACACTCAAGTGGCCACATTTGTCGAAGAGATGACGGTCGATGGGGAAGAAAAGTGTTATAGTGGCACCCAATAACTAGCAAACGAAGCGTAGGCCGACCACCTGCAAAATGGACCGACGACATCAGAAAAATAGCGGGAATAGCCAGGATGCGGATGGCGGAGGATCGAAGAGGATGGAGACTCATGCGGGAGGCCTACGTTCAACAGTGGACGAACACAGGCTGATAATGATGAGACATTGCCAATTTACATAAACAAGTCTTAAAACTAAATATATACGTATTTTAGATCTTGTTTTAACATGGATCACACTATGCACTGTTTCACTTGCGGGAAGAATGCAAAATACCTCCAACTGATGAAGCCTTCGTAGATCGCGAAACTGCAGTTTTTCAGCAAGATAAATAATAATCAGTGTGATCCATGTTAGAACAAGTTATGAAATACTTACCTATTTACAATAATTTTGTAATGAATCTCAAATTAAATTTTGAAAATATATAGTGGTTCTAGCTATTAGCTGCATTTTGGAGTCTCGAGCCCTTGTTGTTGCCTGATTAAAGCAATATATTATGCTTGTTTGCAAAGCGTAATATCTCGAATTATAACATTTTGTCTTTAATGAACTGTATAAATATTCGACTATATTACGTGTGTACGAAAACTACCTTTTCAAGCAAATTAATCAAATTCTGGCACATGTAAATACGTAACACCCTAACAAAAAATATAAAGAATACAAATGGTACATTCCCTAAAATAAATGGTGAACCCCTCGTCGCGTGGTAAGGTGTGCGCGCTAGCTCGCGTGTTCACGTGTTCTGGGGTGGCAACGGGTTAAAAGTACTAGAATCGATTCCGCACCTTGCGCTCCGTAACCTGTGACCCTCGGAGCCTTTATAATTCACCCTTTTTGTGAAGGGATTAAATGGGGTAGCCAATAGAGGTCCTTTATGCCCGAAACGATACGAGCGAAGTGACTAACCAAAGCAATATTTTTAAGTGCTCATATTCAGGGCCGCACCATCCATATGGGCGGAGTATGCATACTCGTTGACGATGGATCGTTTAAACCCATAAGTCTATAAACGTTTTTGAGTGTTTTTACGACTTATAAACTGATTTTTGGGGCCCATATAATATCTTTATTTGTACTGTTGTAATTTTCAAAATTAACTGAATATATTACTGAATAAATAATATATTGCGTCGAAACTGTAGATCAAAACTTAATTATACATTTGTTTTCTTGGAAATATATTACAATATAATTTCCCAGTATTTTTTTTCCGCGACTCTTTTTACGCGATTTCGCTTTTTCGCGATTTTATGGATAGCAACGTTATTTTATTATGCGATTTATTCGTTAATTGGTACTTTTTATTGGTCCGATTAATTGAATTACAATATATGAAAGTTGTGTTTTTTTACGCGTCACTTTATGGACTCAATGTATCAAATAAAAAAGGACGGAGTATAGTCTGAAAATCGATTAATAAATACACAAAAAGAAGCCGTGCTCAAAAAAATTAGATCGGCGAGAAGTCAGTCGATGCAAGATGAGGCACCCTAAAAATATGCAGGAAAAGAAAAATAAGCCTAAAAATCACTAAAATAAAAAATTACCGAAAAAAGTTTACAGAAGCTGTAGATGGGTGAAAAATAAATGTTATATTAAAAAGAGTAAAGGACGGATTTAACTTATTTTCTCGCGACTCCGGCTCTGCTCATATTCTGAAGCAGGTGCGTGCACGTGTTATATTTTAAAATTTTGGATTAACACTTTTAAAAACCTTTCACTCGAGCGAAAGGGAAGTAAAGGTCAAATTACTTTGCGCGTTAATGCTTGATCTTTGATAATAACCTTTTAAAAAATATTTTGAAAAACCTTGATGTTTTTGCAAATGATTTGAAAAAAATGCCTCTTCGCGTATTAAGCAAATGTTCATCACAGATTTCTGTCATAATAAACTTATCGGGCACCATATCGTTCCATCTCAGCTTTACCACCGGGAGCTTCGCTGAGTGCAATCTAAGTACAGTTTCCGATGGCTTTCCAGCAGTTCAAAGCCTTAATAAATGACAGTAGTTAATTCATCTACATCATTCCTAGAACATATCCCTATAAGGTCCAACTTCTTCTCTCGATTTAGTGTAAGATGGAAATCTCTTGTGTCCGTTTCCACACATCGTTATTCTTCACGAAGTCATACTTCGTATAAGTACATGGTAAATCAATCATACTTTCAGTATTTTCGTAGCCACCTGTTTTCGAAACCCACTATATAGTTCTGACCGCTCACATTACCTTAAGTCATTTCTTCATACGTAGGTACTACATTATACATAGTTCCTGACTACCTTCAGAACGAGTGTTTGAGGACTTTAAGAAAAGGCATTTTTAAGATGGTTGGATGATTAAATACAAAGAGTACAAAAAATCACATTGATAAATATTTTGAACTGTTTTACATTGATTCGTACAGGAAATACACATTCGGTTTACCAATAATTTTAGAGAACGATTTGAATTCAACTACAAGAAATGTTATGCGATTTTCAGAAACGTTTGAATTTGTATTTTTCTTTCAAGACGAGCAATCCTGTTTCACCCATGAATAGGTCGTTGTACTGCAATTAAAATGTCAATGGAGGACAGAGATCACACGCCGTGGGGCGAAATGGCATTTTGTTTTCGGCATTATCCCCAGAAGGGGCAGGTTCTTTGGCAACGCGACATGATGCGTGTCATTCAAAGGCCGAGCTTTGTCAATCCGCCCCACCATTTTGCGAAAAGTGAGCTTCGCGTTGCAGAAAAGGGATCCCCTTTCTTTTTCCTTTCGCCGCGTGAGGAAAATAATAAATTGATTTACCCAATTTCGTATACCTCCGCGGGAAATGCTCATCTTTTCGCGTATAAAGGCGACGTCACGCGGGGAAGTGTTACCGCCATTTTGGACGTGATATTTTCAGGCGGGTTTTTATTTTTAGACAAAAGAATATTTTTGAAATGTCATCACTTTTCGATGGCACAAAAGATAACCGAGCAATGCGCGTGGGTCGCTGGCGAATACTAGAGTAAAGAAACAGATAAATCAATAACAACATGCAAACAATGATACCTTTTGTTTTGCATATACGAGTATTTTTGTATTGCTTTCATATCACAACACAGATGCTCGAATCAGTTATATGCAAAACTGTTTATTTTGGTTGATTTATTTAATTTAAGCTATACACGATTATTAGCTTTGAGTCCCCCTTAATTAATACCAAATGGTCCTAGGATCATCGAGCTAATTGGTTAGCGGGTATCACAATCTCTACTTAAAAAGCTAATTAACAAATTATCAAAAAAATGTCTTTCGCGCTTTCATTCTGAAGACCGTTGGAAAACTTCCTTCATTTGTACTCGATCGAGATTCTGACAAAGAGAAGTCTTGGGATATCCAAGAATAATGGCAGTTGACATAACTGAGTGTCGGAAATTTGTGGCGCCCGAGAGAAAGAAGATATTACTTCTTATTTTATTTACTGTTAATCTTAATTATCTATCTTAATATTTGTATATACTCGTAATCATTCAAAATGGTAGTTTACCAATCTCTTTCTCTTTTCGATAACTTAAGGCGCAATAATTCACGAATGACTGCCGGGTGTGATTATCACTGGACGTAAAGTGATTACGACCGAACCAGTTTGTAGTCTCTGTTCCCGAGGGTTGTCCCAAGATTCATTGAGCTGACGAGAGCGAAGGTCGGGCGGTGAAGAGTAATGGAAGTCGAGCAGAGACGTCTCCGTCGCCCGAGCGGAACTTACAAAAGGTCGCGAGTTCGATTCACGAAGTGTGAAATACAATTGGGCGAACAAAACAGTCTTGACAAACCATTCGGATATGTGAAAACAACAGGTTTGGTGATCTCGCGCAATAGGTAGAAAGCTAACATCAGAATCAATACCGTTTACCACGGTAAATTCATCTAGGATTGAAAGTTTTCGAGTTCTGAGTAATACACTCTTATTCGTAATTAACGAGAGGCATGTTCTGTTTATAATAATAATTATGGATTTATATGAATATGATAGTAATTGCAGATATGTGCAAGCCGGAATATTAAGTACTTCAGTGATATGAAATCAGGTACGAAAAACCAGATGAAGTTACAAAATTGAATAGTTATTAAATTACACAAAGCCGACAAGGTTTTGAAGAATATGTCGTACGGGAGACTACCATAACATGAGTATACGAAATTTGTCACTCAACTATTTAAAATATGCATTGATCGCAATTAAGGTTATGTAGAAAAATAGTAGAAAGTTTAGACTTTCCAACGATTCATTATATATATATAATCGTGTCGGAAACAACAGGGTCAGATCCTGTCTGCCCAGAAGTGGGCGACGTCGATGGCGTTACTTCTGGCCATCATCAGGTCTTCCTGGGTGCAGCCACTCGGGCACAGCGCACACTCCAGAAGGTGTGACAGGGTCTGCTCCACGCCGCAGTCACATTCAGTCGGTCCGCTGTAAAACTGCCAGGCCCTCATTTGTGTACTCGTCTTGCATACTCCGGTCCGAAGTCTGTTAAGGGACCTCCATATATTCCACATATTGGGGAGCAAAGAAGGAACCTCCGCGTGGTGCCCCCTGGAAACGGTTATTTACAATGCCGGCCAATCCTTCTACTACGGAAACAACGATTCATTGAAAAATATACATGTTTTTCAATATTGAAGAAAGAATAATGACCGTATTCAACCATTTATTGAAATAATCAGATTACATATAATAATGTAATTAAACACTGATACAAGCAGACATTTTTAATGTATATGTACCTGATGGCATAAATAAAGATACTTATAAACCATGGGTCGACAACATACTCGTTTATACGTATATATGAGTATGTTGTTAATAAGTCTTCAAATATAAAGATATTTTATCAAAAAGAAAGGTCGTAATCGCTGTAGTCTGAAAGAAATAATTCCTGACAGAACTGTACTGTCGATAGCAATAACATTTCAAACCGACATTCATGTTCAATTAATATTGCAGCATAAATATATTTTTAGAATTTTTAGCATTAAAAGAAGAGAAAGAACTATTATAAGTGAGACATGATCTAAAGATCAGCGTGGCTCCAGGTTGAGCTACAAACAATACAAAGCTCTTATGGAGAGCATCATCCTCGATAACACGAGACTCCATCTATATTGGCATATGGGAGTCTGCACCAAGTTATGGAGACTTTTCAGTAACCTGCTACACGGTTCATTATTGTTGAATTATAATACTCGTACATTTTCTGTATCATACGTGCACTTAACCCTTTCGTTAAGGCTCGGTCGAATACAAATTATACTGTCAATGCAGCGCGAATTTTTCGCACCATTTTTTTGCTGCTTAAAACTAGTATTTGAAGCATAAATGTACTTATCTGACCTATTTTCATATATCACATTGGTTCTTGTATTCTTTAGCTATCAGATGATGCATAAAAAACTATTATATTTAAAAAACGTTGAATATGTAACTCCATACACGTGGTGGCATTGACTCATGTGGTTTACAGAAAAATCGCTCCTGTGACGAAACCTAATGATATTTATTTACATGCTTTACAGATTCCTGTAAAGAATACATGTAGGTTGATAAAGGGAATGACTGCAGTTCCAAGTTCCTACCGTATATGTCACAATGAGTACTGAAAGTAGCAAAACGATATATCGCGGCTGCCGATGTCAACGGTAGGGGAATCTAGGCGGCATATATCGACAACCAATGCGTTAATACTGGAGGTTAATACTGATACTAACAACCATTGCATGCTGAAACACCAAATCTCGTCAGATTATTGACGCAGACCGTACTTCTTAGACCAAATCGTCCAGGTGTCTGTGACGTTGATCAAATAATCCGTACTAAAAAAAAACCTGATTAATAAATGCACAAAAGTATACTAATTGTCTAGTGCATTTTCTGCTTAATCATCATGGAAAATGAATAATGTTTTTTTCTGTTTTTGTTTGACCACCAGAAAAGATGGTATTATAAAAAGTTGAGCTGCACTGTGCCAACTCGCTTCCTGGTGTAGATATTGATTATTTGGTCTTTGCGGGTTGCCCGACAGATTTGGGGCGGGGGGAGTATGTTTACGAAACCTACACGAGTTCAACATTAAACCGAATATCTCCCTCCCTCGGCTTGCCAGTCACTTTGGAGCCATTTGTAAAGAACTTCATTAAAGGTACATGCAAACTGAACGGTGACTAAATATGATGAATTATCGTGAATAAAACGAACCCGGAAAGTGGATATACAAATACATAAAATAGTGACACACGCCTATAATCCTTATTGAAATTTACTTATATTATAATTACACACACCAATATACCTGTATATAGGTATATTTCTTTTTGTAATTGCAAAAACTGACAAGTCATTTGTAGGTTTGTCAATTAATGGCAGATATCCTCGTATGTACATCGTTATTCTTTTAGGTTTACGGATTCAGATTTTTATTACTTGACACAATAAAGTTGTGTTTTTTTATGTAAACACATACAGAAGAATACCGATAGTTGGTCATAGTAATTCTGAAGTATCAACTGTGGAATTCTATGACGCTTACCATGGTGCATATGGCTAAGCTAGTGTGGAGTGTTGATCCGCCAACGTCATAGACTACAGCCCGAGATTCACGCATCAGCCTTTATTATAACAGGAATTTACTATGAATGGGTGCTCTTCACGGGACGACTTTCGTCTACTACTAATTTTGATTGATAGGCTATGACTGGCATTTTACGGGTGAGGGATCAAATTCACACCAACCGGGGGTATTTCAGAGCTCGGTTATTTTTTTTTAAATCTGCGTCAGGGATCGAACTCACGACCTATGGTTTGCAAAGCAAACGCTTTGACCATTGAGCTAAGCCCGCCGGGAAATTTATGTTAATTTTAGAGTTTTTTTAGAGTTAAAAATTGACAACCCCGTCGTGAGTTTAGAGTATAGCTATTATAGGTTATTTATTTTTCAGAATTTAATATTTATGCGTCTCATCTCTTTTATAAAGATAAAGTAGCTTCTTTAAATGTAGTAAAATACGAAAATGCAAACTGATTTTGTACACACAGAAAGTAAATTTCTTTCACGCGAAAACATCGATAAAACATTAGATTTGAAAAAGTCATCGCAGTTAGGCATACTGCAAATAGTTAGATAAATAATAGTAACGCTTTTTTTCCTGGCAAGCTTGCCTACTAGTAGGTATTTATGGTGCACGCTCCGGATGTAAAAACGCGATTTATCGCATCGCGGAGCACCGCATAAACTGCCATTTGCTTTTTTATCCATTATTTTTTTCCCGAGCGAATATCCCAGCGGCCGGACACTCGCTCCGCGGGGACTCGCGCCCCTAACGGCGAACCTAACGGACTACGGCGGGGATTTCATTTTTGTGCGGTGGTATCATCGTTAAGTATTCAAAATGGGAATTTATAAAAATGGAACGAAAACCCGTGAATGAATTCTAAATTTAAAAAAAATACTCTTTTAGATTTCAAAAAAATATTTCACTGAGAATGAAATACGAATACAGTCGATTCCGCTTAATCGGGACACCGCTTAATTGGGACAGCCGCTTATTTGGGACAAATCTCAAAGAACAGAAACCAAACGAAGAAACCAATAGTAAATTGATATGTTTAATTGGGACAACATTCCGCTTAATTGGGACAGTAAATTTTAAGCAATGAAGAAAATCAGAATATGTTGCAAGTTCCTATTATTAACTATGAAGAATTTTCAAGAATAGATATCAATTTACCATGTTACGATGATAATGAAGACTATGAGGATTCAATTGTAGAAGGTATTAAATCAAAATATGAAAAATTAGACGAAGATGACGATGATGATGATGAGTCACCTCTTCATTAAGAATTTATATAACCTATTTGTAATTTACAGTTTTGAAGAGCTTGCAAAATAAAATTATTGAAAAAAAATATGCATTGTTTAATTTTATGTGTGTATTACTGGTTAATGGCCTTAGTTGTCAAAACCAAATAAATTAATTAAAAAAAAATAGAAATTCGCTTAATTGGGACAGCCGCTTAATTGGGACAAAATGCCCTAGTCCCGATGTGTCCCAATTAAGCGGAATCGACTGTACATACATCAATTAATTTATTATTATGCATTTTCTGGAATATAATAGAATATAGCGAAAAGTTATTAATTATTTCAATTGACATTAATAATTTTAAAGTGATATCGAAGACGATGGATGACATAAGCGTATTTATCTATTAATATCACGTTTATCATACGATTTAATTATAAAAAGTGCTCAGTTCCATATTTGGAACATATTTGGACCAAAAATTGCCGCCACTCTGTTTTGTCAGTTGCCATTTTCCATGCCTCGTCCCTCTCGTATCGTCTGCACCGTAAGGTCCACCTCAGAGCATTTTGATTGATATGTACATCAGATTATGTAAGTTTTTATTATGAATTATGGGTATTAACATTCAAAATATTATTCTAACGCTATAGCAGCCGTGTTATCAAGTCGAAGACGCTCGCTTTAGAGTCCAAAACCCAAAGACTTGGATCATCGTCAACATCAGAAAATATATTCGTTTCCAATTCTCCGGATATAAGGATGACTTGATGGAAAAAGTCATGGACAAAGGCAACTCGAAGAACTGGGTAGTGGCAATTTTGTAGCGACTCTATCCAGGTATGAAGCTTATATGAAAAAATAAATCTAAATATTTTTCTTCTATTAATAGTAATGTTTACCTAAAATAAGTTAACTATTTTACACTCTTCTGTGTTACTATTCCTTAATTGAAGGTAAAGTTTAACAAGAATGTGTAACTGCAAAACCCTTGATATGAAAGTACCATCGTATAGAAAACATGATACGTGATTGGCCAGTATGTTACCTAATATGTTGCATCTACGGTATAAATTCAAATCATATATATTCTAAGCAATAAAACTTGATTAGACATAATTATCAAACAGCTATTTTGCATAGATTGGTTGCAATGAATGGGCACTGATCGCCGTGAATGGCTCCCGCCCAACCATTGTCCGCCATATTGATAAAGGTCAGCTTAGTTCGCGATTCAAATTGAAAATTTCGCATTCTGATGACTCCACCTTCAAAATAGGGTAATTAGTTCATTTTGTAACGTACAGTACTATGTTAGCAACATGCATCAATTCTGGTCTACGTTATTCAAACCCCTACACAAAATATACCTACTTTTGTATTAATAAATTGACATTAAATAGATGTCACTTCCCATGACTGTTTCCTCATACAAAATAATTAATACAGCCGGATGTCTGTCGAGTTACACAATCTATAGTTTCCGACGACCTTCAAAACGAAACTACGGAGGCTTGAAGAAAAGTCACTCTAATATCCTTGTTTTTTTATTTAAAAATTCAATGAAATTCGATGATAATTATGATGATTATCCTACGTTATCGAGCCCTAAACCTTTTGGTCCTATGATGCCATTCAATACAACCCATTTAAAAGTGTAATGTAAACGATTATGATGGAGTTTATACTGCGCTTAACAATAACTTAAAACAATAACTGTCACAACTATAATTTCTTGGTCCTTAGTGCTTTAAGAAAACATTTATAAAATGATTTATTTTTAGCATACACTTTGAGATCCATTTCAATAATATATATGTAAGTAAATATTTCGTTCCTTATTTAAACATGGTCCGCACTAAGCACAGTTTAATCATTTGCAAGATCAAATTATTTTTTATTAAAATATAATGGATAATGGTAATATCGCATTAGACCGATTCCACGTTCAAAATAATATTGCACAACTACTATTCGTGCAGATATGTAGCAGGTAGAGGTGTAATCTACAGGTTGGTCAGTGGCACGATATTGTCCTAGGCGGTTAGGAGGAAATGAGGTTGTCACCATACCTACCACTGCCACCCCACAGCACAACACTAGCCTTTGAGTTCGATTATGAAACGATCGAGAATTTGCTGCTACCATCACACTATTTCACCCCTTTGATATAATCACATTTAGGTATATGACGTGTAAATGAGTTTGATGAACTATTATTTCACATTCCTTTGACACTCATTTGCAAATTTAAATTGATGTAAAGGGGATTGAATTCTAAAGAATAACAAAATAAATATAGTAAGTGTAAATACATTAATTGTAACATTGATATATACATAATAATCTATGATAAATATAAAAAAAAAACGAAATAAACAAAGTATCAGAGAAAAAAGAAGAAGAAAATATGATACTTTCTGTAAGATTTAATAAAAATATAGGTATGTATATATAATTTTCTACAAAAGCATTAAAATATTCAAATAAATTCTGAAACCAAAAAATAATTTAATGTGACTAAATTATTACGTATAACAAAAGTTTTTTACTACATAGTAGTCACTATATTTGTTCCATAGTAGATCTTTATTTCTTTTTATATTTTCTAACTGAAATACCATCATTTGAATATGTAAGTGAAATAATATTTTTCCTTTTTTATCCACAATTTGATTTTTGACGATATGGTTTCGCTTTGTCGAGAAGTCATTTTCAAATGTAAGATAAAATATCTAAATATTATGTAGTATAAATTACACTTAGACAATAACTTCTTCACTAAGCCTAAAAGTACCGTGAAAAATTTAACTGTTAAAAATGTTTCGTTAGAAATAAAGTTGAAAAAAATACAAAATTAATAATCCAATACAAGCAACATGAACCTTATTTTAATTCAAAATCACCCAATGTGATCCATATTTTTAAAAATCATCATAATTTAATGTTTAAATCAAAAATAGAAAATGAGAATATTTTAACCACCTCCTGGAAATGCTGCATAAATGCATCGCTTTTTCTGATTTAATTAATTGCAGTGCTGTACCTGTGCCCCACTGGACATTCCCAAGGGTGTCGTTTATCTTGTGGGTGTGACAGGCATTTTTAAAGAGAGCGAGGTTATCAATCACACACGGGCTATATGTATTTATTATTAATAAACAATTTAATTAACATTATATAAAAAATAATATAATGGGAAACCGCAAAACTTTTCTTTTTTAGTTTTTTTTTTAAATATTCAATTTTAAATTTAAAAAATTGTCATATTTGCATTCTAGCATATGTTAGCTAAAAATTAATACCATTAATGTTTGGTATAAAGATAGCTAAAGGATGCCTTAGCACTGTTCAGAAATATTATTAAACTTAAAAATGTTCTATGCCATGTATTTGTTTCAAAGCACGAAAACTGTCAGTTAAATTGAGTTAGGTATATTTTGGATCATACGAGATATAACCAGGGACGAGTTTGTCTAATCTGTTTAGGACTTTGAAAACATGCTCTGTGATTTTAGTTTTAATAAGAAATAATAGCAAAGTGCTTCGCTGTTTATATTAAATTAAAAATGGCCGACTCTTGGCAAAATGGCGTCCCCATATTCAAGAAAACCAATGGAATATAAACCCTTTTGCATCGTTGTCGGCATGTGTCGTCATAAGGTTCCCCGACCGTTGACATCGGTTGACGTGATATATCGCTTTGCTACTTCCTTAAAATAGTTTTTTATGCATCATCTGATAGCTAGAGGATACAAGAAACACTGTAATATATGAAAATAGACCAGTTAAGTACATTTATGCTTCAAATACTAATCTTATAATTGACAGTATAATTTGTATTCAAACCGAGCCGTAATGAAAGGGTTAATGAATAGGTTAATACTCGTATATTTTATGGTTCTTATTATATCGCCTATTAAAGTAAATGTAAATAATATTTAACATTTATTTAGAATGCATAATTTTAGATTTCAATGTCTTATAATCGTTTTGCTATGTTTGCAAAAGTCGAAAAATCATCGCAAAACGCTCTCCCCTACTAATGTTTTCTTGCATACGTTAAAATAAAACGTATGAATTAACTTAAATAAAAAAAAATTAAAAGGCTTTTATAATATGTTTCATGCTCGAATTGTATTCTCATAACATTTCATTGTGTTGCCATCATCAATTTTGAAAATCCCCATAATCCCGGCGACTGTATTTATTTTCCTACCGACCTCGCAAAATTACATTATTTATATTCCTTGTTTGCGCGGCGAGGTACTAATTCATGATTAATGCCGTTTTAATCGAATTAAATTCCATTATTTTTTTCAAGCAAATCTCCAGAGGGGGGAGGGGAGCTAACCTGTCTGATGGTAAAAACCGCAGAATTAAATGAATGAGGGGGGGGGAGCATTTTGAATCTCCCGCAAAGGACAAAGCGGATGTCAAATAAAGTGATAAAGGTTCTTTCCAGCGCTCTTCAAACAATAGTCTTTTGACCGCTCCTTTCCTTATAAGGCTTCTTCATTAGTGAATATTCAACAGTCTGGTAAAAACAGCTAAAGCATAGTCACTTAAACTTGACGTTAAGCACTATTTCGCAGGTAAGCGAAGAACAATTTAAGAAGAATTATAGTTATATACCCATCCTCTTTCTGTGTGTATATCATTCTTCTTTGTTTATCTTTGTAGTATTTATATAAGTAATTTAGAGTTTTTCTACAGTTTTTATATATCAATAAATTAAGTATATTTTAACGTATGTTTTCTTTATATTATCTGTATATCAATATCTCAGTTCCTAAGTGTAATAAGATAAAATATTCGCTTTAGAATTAAGTATGAGGGAATGTTTAGAATACAAATATATAAGAAGATTTGTTTTATTAATAATGGAAGACCGTAATTAGATATTGTTGCAGAATTTCATTACAATCTACAAAAAATAATTGTTCTTCAACACTCTGCATTCATAGATTTAAATTATAACTGCGCAGAAACATATTAAAAAAAAATGATTTTACACTCAGCCCTTTCTATCTTAATTGCTGTTATTTATGCATGAAATAAACATATTTTCAAAGTTATTATTCGTAAGTGTTGTTTGTATCAGTCTAAATAATTTGCAAAAGCACAAATACACTGCATTTCTACTGGATCATTTCATAAGCAACGTGCGATTTTCGATTTTGATAAACATGTTTTCGTTGAAAAGCTCTGGCGCTAACCCTTTCAAACAGAGGCGTATCCAAAGGTCTCGAGGGGGTGTTAGGCTTTTACTTATTCAGACCCCCTTGGGACGGACGTGCTACTGCCCTGAATGGAGCAGAGCCTTGGAGGAGCAAGGTACCCCTTCGATCGTGACTTTCTCCATGGCCAGATCCGAGACGGAAACGATTTTTTAAAAAACTTTTCCCATGATTTATGAGAAAACACAAAAAACTCGCCGGAGTGATCACAAAAAAACATTGAAAAACAATTTTCTTTTTTATCCAATTCATTTATAAATTACGCTTAATTTATTTGTACACGATGTATTTTTAACGCGATACAATTTATTTCAAAAATTAAATTTCGTCATTCGATTATAGTATCGTAAGACAATTTGAAGTCTTTTTAAATTAAAATGAAAAGTTTTTATTAATCTCTTTGTACATACTTGTACATACATCTTGGTCTGAAATATCCATCTTATGCATAAGGAGTAAATCTTTATTAATCGCAAAGTATTTAGTTCACTGTATAAAATTCCATTTCAAGATCTAAACATGTCTTTTCCAAATATGTATAAAACGTGAAAATAATCATTTAAATAACAATTATTAGTATTTTTAAATATCACGAAACAAATAACACGACTTCTATATAAATTCTCGATTCAATTGACGAGATCCAAGTTCATTTCAGGGTTGATGTTTTTTCATGGACGTTTTTCAGGTTATTCACGATGCAAAACTTTCTGAGCCTGGGCATCATCAAATTTAACTTCTTCTTCTTTGCAGTTTGCCGTCCGGGGAATCGACGCCGGTGCTTAACGCGCCCCCGGGAGGCGCCGGGGCGCGCGTGGACGGAATGTGGAGCAAGGGGGCACGATAAAATTTTAAAGAGGCCCCCCCCTCCCGGAGGATAGAGGCTCCGGCCCCGGGGCAGTCAAATACGTGACCAGGACCTTAGGTCTTCATCCCGGTGGCCCGGCCCGCTTGAAGCTATGGGAGCTATTTGTAACGAAAATATTGTCGTAGATTTAAAAACTCTTTAATGTACTTATATTCGAAATATTTAACGTGTCAACATTATTGACTATATATATTTTCAAACTATATTTGTTCTACATTTCGAGCATATGGACACCGCTAATTGCCCTTTTTTAAGCTTATACCTTGTCCCAGAACACCTGACTTTTGGAGATAGTTCCCGGGAGCCTCCAAAGCAAGAGCCCGCTAACTTGCATAGACTGCGGCTATAGTACCAGAGAAATATTTGGGTGTTCAATTATCAGAGGTTTTTAAGGTGATCGGATGACAAGCCTGCCTGAAGCTCCCGAGGTCGGGCCATTTTTTGTCCTAAAAGGGTGGCTCAACTCTACCGGGGAGATATAGAGCTTAGATTTGTATAGATTACAGGGCTTATATTTGAATAAATATATATTTTATACTAGTATAGAGCTTAGATTTGATAAGTATATTTTAAAAAACCAACCTTCGTCGGGTTTGAAACCTACTGCGTGAGTGACAAATGCTTTTACCACTGAACTATGCCGCATGGCGTTATTAATACAATTAGTTTTAAATGTTTTGGTACTCACCCAAGCTGACGTATATGATCTCCTCGGGCGTGACCGAGAACCTCGGCGGCGCGTGCACGTCCAGGTGGAACCACGTGCCGTTCTTGTGCTGCGAGCTGGGCAGCCTGTTGAGGAAGACCACCTTGCACTCGTACCAGCCCTGGTCGCTCTCCTTGATGCCTGTCAGGTTGAGCGACGCGGCTCCGTACGGGGACTTGGGAGCCACGCGCGCCACTCGGCCCTCGTAGCCGGCGCCGCTGTGCGTCGGGTACGACTCGTACCAGATGTACACGGGGATCTCGGTGCCCTAAACGCGACAAAGGTGACATTAGACGATGAGCGAGATTGGTTACATTTAAACATGATAATCAGAAAGATGGTAACAGCATCAGATAGCCTACGCTATGAGCCACTTCAGGCAACGATATTTTGTGCGAATCGCTGCGATATTTTTTAAATTTAGTTTTTAAGTAAACACATACAGGAGAATACCGACAGATGGTGATAGTAATTCTGAAGTATCACATGTGGAATTCTATGACGTTAACCATGGTGTATATGGCTAAGCGCTGCATGTGGAGTGTTGATCTGCCAACGTCATAGACTACAACGAGATTCACTCATCATCCTTATTATTACAGGAATTTACTACGTTTTCGCGGGACGATTTTCGTATACCACCAATTTTTACTAATATACTATGACTGTCATTTTACGGGTGAGGGATAAAACTCACACCAATCGGGGTATTTTAAAGCTCACATATCGATTAAAAAAATCTTTTTTTTTTTTTTTTTTTTATGTCTTGAGGTAGTTAGATAGCTCCCAAATAAGAATAAATCTTCAATAACTGATGCACAGCAGATAACTGATACACATATAAATTCACAGTAAACTCCATCTTAAATGTCATTTTTATCATTAATAATTCTGAGAAAAAGGCTCTTATCTATTAGAGAAATGTCATATAAGATGGTGTGTATCAGTTGTTGTATGTTGTTTTTCAAGTATTAGAATATTGAAATATATTTTAACACCAACCAAAAAATAAATAAAGAAGAAATCTGTTGCGACTTATCACAAGAAATATCCATACCCAGAGTGGCTAGTTCGCGTTGTATGTGCTTTTAGTGTTTTATAAGAAGATTATGCGATATTACTGATTTGCCTGTTAAAAAAATATATTCATATTATTGCTTTAATTTCTACACTCCACATGTGGCCATGACTATATGCAATCTTGAAATGTTTAAAATAGTGTTATATCTATTATAAGCATTCAATTTTAGATGATTTTCAAGTATTAAGCAAGGCGAAATGACATTGTTTATTGAATGAAGAGTTGAAATTGAATATTGTTAAAATATTTAAGTTTACGTAAGTATTGTTTGTCCCATTAACACAGCTTTTTTTATTATATCAACACGTAAAATAAGCTGTTGAAAATTTTGCTTATAAGAAAGGATAAGCTTTTTCGCAGCGTTTTCTCAAGAAAAAGGTTGCATTCTATGGAAATGACACTTAAATAACAGCTCTGCCTCAATTTTTTTTTTAAATCAACTTATTTGAATTACATTTGTTATTAACGATTATACATAATTTAAGAGAAATATAGTCCCATAAATAAATGATTAAAACTCGAGTAAAAGCAGACTTTACGAGCAATGATTATTTAATGACGGCATATTTTTTATGACGTTAAGCGAATTTTAAAAATTGTACGTTCTTATTTTTCCCGTTTCATGTGCAGTCACATAAATTTGATTTTAAAAAGACAAATCAGGAATTCTCGACAAAATTAAAAATCATAAAAAATTTCCATGAAATCTAGAGCTGAAATAAATACATTTTTCTGTAAAAAAATTAAAAGAAAACGAAATACACTTTTAGGTTAGGAAATCGCACATAAACAATGAAAAATACTAGTTTGTAATTAAAAAACAAAAGTTTGTAAAAAAATGTATATATTTTTTAATTTACATTTTTTTCAATTGACTATATGCGACTAACTTGTCAAAATAAATGTTATAATTATAAAATAAAACATTTAAAAAAACCTAATCTTTAATAAAAACATCTTTAATAAAAACAAAATAAGCAAATAATAAAATAAATATATTTTTTTATACTAATATTGTATCTTTCAGACAAATTTATTTAAACAATTAATAAAACCCAATTAGTAGATACCATTAATTCGACAAACATTGTATGACAATATTAAATTAACAGTTAAATACTGTTTTAATTAATGTTTAATCATTGAACAATAAAACGTTTGCATCAATAAAATAATTATTTTACACGATGCAACACAATTAGGGAATTTATTTAATCGTTATATAGATTTGAAACTGAAAGACACTTCTCAAGACCTTTTATGGAGTAACGAGAGCTGTCATTTGTATATTTCCATTGACAAATGGCAACATTAGTTACAAGCCATATTGGGACTTGGTGGATTTCAGAGAAAAGGAATGTCACTAAAACAATATATCAGGAAGCTTAAAATTAATATTCAATAATATGTTTACTGTTACACTGACATGCCACGGACATATTACACAACACTGACAATTAACAAATAGATTTAAAATGCTAATAGGTATACACTTATGGAACACAAAACCGAATTAACATTTAAATTTCAAAAATGAGAGAAAACATCATAAAATATATTCGATAATAAACTTAATTCAAACATCAAATAAAATTGATTGATGAAATGTGAATTGAATCAAATTTATTTGATCATTTAAATTTATTCGCTATTATATTATGAAGATATTCTCTCCCAATTTATATTCTATAAAATGAATTAATTTCCCCATGTCAATAGGCTTACAAATTAATAAGACAAACAAATTTCCTTAATCTCAAATCAACCGAAGCAATTTTCCAATCAATACGTTGAACACATTATGAGAAAATTCGTAAAGGAATTAATCGACTTTGTAAATAAGACGTTCATAAAATAAATTAACATTATATTTAAAATAATATAAATAAATGCTATGATGTTACAAATTTTCGTGGCACACAAAAAGGACCCCGAAAAATGGAAAAATCATATTTAAAAATTGACTTACACACAATTGTGTCTTCGTATTTTTTTTAAACAATGACA
Organism: Glossosoma conforme; assembly: GCA_022606575.1. Classification (NCBI taxonomy): domain Eukaryota; kingdom Metazoa; phylum Arthropoda; class Insecta; order Trichoptera; family Glossosomatidae; genus Glossosoma; species Glossosoma conforme. Next base: position 3,676,451 of record JAGTXR010000017.1, on the reverse strand, counting down.
TTATATAAAATGGACTCGATCTTGGAGACTATTTTTTATAAACAGAAGAATATAATCGTCCCAAATATATTTAATTACAAAATTATTATTTCCAGATAACTTATGTTGTTTAAGGAATTTTCATTTAAGATGTACTATTTGGTCACAAATTTTATTTGGATATGAAATATAACCTATTTGCCTGAAAATATTAAATATCTCTTTAATAAAGTGATCAAATACTTAAAAAATGGAACATAACCTCTGGATAAATATGTAACAATGGAGAGAGCAGTGTAGTGGTATTATGAACTATTTTTCGCTTATAAAAGATGTATAAATATATAAAGCCTTTTTGGTATGCCACAATAAAATGTAATGCATTCAAGCAATAATAATATTTGATAACTCTGGTTCATATTGATAGGAATATTTCTCTTGATAGTTTGTTTTACCCACTGTATGTTTCATCGTGTATGTTTTTGATACGTTTGAATAGTGTGGGGTTGGTCGTGCAAAATATTGTAATAATTATAAATATATAAAAGTACATTATCATACAATTAGAACAACAAATTTTAACATAAATTAAAAAATAATACTAGTAAACATGCATGCTACGAATATTAAATAGAATAAAACTGATTTAATACATTTGTGTTAATGAAAGTACGTTAGCACTTTTTAATATCAAGAGATTTATTATATTAGTTATTTTAAGATCAAAACATACGAAATCGTATCTTTTTAGAATTATAATTTAAAAAAATAGAATTCTACTAAAATTGTACAATATATAAAAATGTAATTAAATCATTGAGATTGATTATTTGTATTAAAATAAATTCACTCAATTATAAAATTATATTTTTCATGTGAATTAAATACAAGGTAACCTAAGCATTGTATTTAAATGTCGCTTAATATAATAATAAAAATTAAAATTACTTAACTAACCGTAAGAAATATTACTATAATTACGTCAAAGGAAGAAATAACAAATTCAAAATATATCTCAATAAAAATGTGTCATAAATAAAATAATATTCTAAAACAATGTAGTGATGGTTATTTTACATCGACAGATTAAATTGAGTAGGAATCAAAATATAAACAAATAAAACAGGTTAAAGATATAAAAATGAAATAGTTCAAAAAGTATTAATTCTGGAATTAATTATGCACCTAAAATAGCATTTTTTTATTAAAACATAAGGTATACAGCGTTCAGCATTACGTTCAGCATCTGTGCAAGCATTCTGTGTTTTCGTTCCAATAAATATGTGATAAAAAGAGCATAAAACAATAAATAAGCTTAAATATAAATATCATGCAAGTGACGATAATGAACATACATTATCTTTAAAATTAACACAACGTGTTATTTGGTTTGAATTTGTCTTAAATGATAGGTTGTCATATTTTAAAATACATTTTTATTCTCATTCAACAAATATCACATTGCGTAAATTCAATAATTGGGCTCCCAGTGCAATCTATGACAGATCTTAAACCCACAATCAATAAAACTGTCAATTTTAACATTATTACCTTAGAAATAATCAATATTGATGAACCAAATAGACTCGAATGGTTCAAAATTGTTGGAAATAAGTAAGATTACATCAACACAAACTAATAGAGAAACTCCATTTCAACCCTTTCGTTACGGCTCGGTGGAATACAAACTATACTGTCAATACGGCGTGAATTTTTCAAACCATTTTTTTTTTTTGCTTAAAACTAGTATTTGAAGCATAAATGTACTTATCTGACCTGTTTTCATATTTCACATTGGTTCTTGTATCCTTTAGCTTTCAGATGATGCATAAAAAACTATTATATTTTACAAACGTTCATTATGTGGTGCCATTGACACATTGTGGCTTACAGAAAAATTGCTCCTGTGACGAAATCTAACGTTATTTATTTACATGCTTTACAGATTCCTGTAAAGAATACATGTAGGTTGATAAAGAGAATGACTGCAGTTCCAAGTTCCTACCGTAGATGTCACAATGAGAACTGAAAGTAGCAAAATGGTATATCACGGCTGCCGATGTCAACGATAGGGGAATCTTAGACGGCATATATCGACAACCGATGCGAAAGGGTTAATATTAAGTTGTCAAACCTGGCAATTATGACATGCTTAAAACGTCATATATATTTTATATGTTAACCAATGTTTTTTATGTTCAGTAATCCATATATTCAATTAGTTATTTGTGGTACTAACTTCATCAACAGTTCTATTGTTTGCTACACACGGATAAACTTACCAGATTGAATGCCGATCTCATGCAATTTCAATCTAACCTCAAAGTTTGTCTTAAACTCGTACATCAATAATTGACGATTCATTATTGGTCATTAAGTTAGTGAGCACGTGCTTTTGTTACACTGTGGACAGTGAGATATGTGCTCAATTTTCCGCTACTTGTGTTTGAAAGCCTCAGTGAGATCGGTAATCTTTCTGGAAGTTTCGGCGTTCACAGGAAGAGAGTAACAGACGAACGAACTGGACACTGGGCTTGGTGAAAGCTGATAACTCGAGTGCCGACAAAAGGTAATCATGGACAAAGAACAAGATAATATAATATATTACAAGAAAAGTGCGAATCTGTATCTGTTGTCTTCTTGGGTTGTTGTTTTGTCAATCATTTATTGTGTTTATGATTCTTTACACTAGATCTAATGTTTTGATGTCTTATATTTTGTCTTGAATCAATTCCAAATACACAAATGCGCGTTCATTTAAAGTTAACCTTGATTATACATAACTACATAATTATACATATCTGTTTAATTTTAAATTTATATTGAAAAGCATCCATAATTATGAAATGTAAATTTGTCTCATTTTTCGTCATATTCATGAGTTTGGAATCGAAAATCATTGTTTAATTATTTATTTACACTTTCATAGTGATTGAATGAATAATAATGGCTAACATTTAATTATTAAAAAAGAGACTGCGAGTGTAATGAATGTCCAATACCTATCCCATTGAACTCGATAATTGTGTGAAAGTATTTATTTTTTAGCATCAAGATAATTATTCCTAATTGCGCCAAAGAATAAATTTCACTAATTGAACTATCATTAACTTTAACTATTTATACAAGCACCAATGGATCTTTATCACCCGATACAAAGATTGTCTAATGATTGGAAATCATAAAAGACGATATTACAGAAACAGTTACTCGTTTTGCAGTAGCTTTAAATGGAATATTTAAACATTGCCAATAAAATGTTGCCAATTAAATTTTCGAATCAATTATCACACGATTGTTTAAATAATAGGTGAATATATTATATTGAATAAGAAACTTATCTAAAAAACTGAGTATTTACGAATTCACTCCAATATATTTAAGATCAGCTATAAAAGTATTAAATAAAAATAATACTACAATATTGCTGGAAAGAGTACATAAGATATAAACAGATTAATATGCCGAAATTAATTGCATATATTTCCTGCTAAATGCAATTTGTATTAGCCGTTTAGGATGTTTAAAACCAATCATTTAGCAATAATCTTTGTTCAGGTGTGTTTTCCAAATGTGTTAGAATTTTCGTTTTATTTAGGTTTGGCTTTCGTGGGGTATAGTCAGCGCTGGTGCCAGGTAGTCGGTCGATATCGCAGTCTGCTGCTCTCTTTGGCAGTTCTTTGTGCCGTTACCTGCGACAGGTCTGGCCTGTCATCTTCACAACTTAATATTGAATTCATCATCATTCACGATTATATGTGTATCTTTGTGTCAGAACGTTTCATGTGTTGCAAAACCCGTAAAAATATACCGAAGATCACTTGAATTAAAGTTATATAATGACTCTCAATACGCACCCACCACTTGGTACAAGATATTTAAATATATTTCAATCGTAAATAACAATGTTGTCATAAATACAGTACCATATTACGTTCTTCATATGCATATTTTGTTTAAAAAAATCTAAATTAAATGATAGCATGATAAATATTAGCAAACATATCAATGCGAATTTATTTTCCAAATTTTCCAATTCATTCGTTAACCTGTCTGATAAGTTTTAAAGCTCCTTTTGGCCTTCAAACAAAAATTTATATTAAAACTTCAACATCAAGTCGCTATCAGAAAACATTGTCCGATAGCAATAACATTTATTATGTGAGTTATTAGAACCAAATGACATAATAATAGAGGGTGAGCCGATTTCATTACGGAAAAAAAAAATCCCATACATAGCCTGGGACACCCTAACGTATATGTAGTATTGCATAATTATATGTTAAAACATAAATCATAGTACATACGTAATATTTCTTGTGTGTCAAACAAGTATTTCTTCTAAAATTAGTCGTACAGTCGTTAAGAAAGTGGCGCTGTTTTTTTCAAAGTTTTTCATTACTTACGAATCACAATTTAGTAAATCGTCGATTCCGAAATAAGCCTCACAAAGCAATTGTACACTAAAAGAGTTCAAATATAGAACTTGAACAAAATGGAAAATCGATCGCGATAAAATGTTTGCTTTACGATAAATACCTAACAAAAGTAAACTGCGCATATTACGAATCGGAATATTTCACAAAGAAATGAAACAGAACTTTGTACTAAGTTATGCATGTTTATAAAAGCAAGGCTAACGATTCAAGTCCATATTAATTATTTACAAGTGCCTAACGATGAAACCCTCGCGAGTATGGCAACACACGATACGTTCAATGAAAACAAAGGAAATGTTGTCGGACATTTTGAATCAAGCTGACATTATTTGAAATTTAGAATTAACAATCATAAAAAATGTACCTTTGTAGTAATTATTATATTTTTGTTCATAAAATCACAATGATTCAAAATTCCAAAGACATTTACGCGTTTCATAATATTTATAACAATACGTCTTGCTTAATTATACTTTATAATAAGTACATGATTATCATTAATGGCGACAGAAAAATAACAAGGAATGCTTTAAAAAAGAAATACGAAAAAAAAACATTTAAAAGCATTGAATAAATTTAAATATTTTTTTGTTTTAATATTCATATCTTCAAGCTTAGAATATCCTAACACATTTCATACTGCGTTGGAAATATCTTCGGATATTAAAAGAATCACTGCGCCATAAGGGACGGAAGAAGAGGATTAAATACTCGTATAAATAATAAAGTATCGACACAATGGGAGTCGCCGGTGTGCCGAGAAGATAATATCCTTACGACTTCCTTATCATTGTCAAAGTGTGCGGAGAGCTTCACAATCCAATACAAAATTATTGAATTGTATCATACACCTATAAGAAGTTATATTAAATATGGTAGAAAAAGAAATAGCAACCTTTAGCTCTTTTGAAAAGTATATTGTAATACTACTTATACATTATATTTTTTTACATTTGATGTGAAGTAATGTTTTTATTTCATTTTTAAAGATCGGTTAATTTTTTTCAGTCACCATACAAAAATAATACCATGTAGTTTTTCAATGATACATATATATATAATTCAATTATAGTTTTATAACGCATATGAATATAACGTTTTTATTTTAGCATTAAATTATTTAAAGATCAATGCTTTGTAAAACAACCTACTAGTTTTTTTATTGAATTCGTTTATCTACGTATCATTAAAAGATGTACTTTGGAATGTGGAATGCAACAATTATACGTTGATAAAGTCCTTAACACAATATTTTTATTGCGAAAAACACATTTAAATCCATTTTAAGTGAGAATTTTTAATGAGTTTCAGTTACTTTGTGTAGTATTGGCATTCGTTGCGTTAAAGCAAACAGAGACTAAACTAACTATCAATATTTTTTATTTTAAGATTTTTACGTAATCGTATATTACGTAATTATATATTACGTAAAAAAATACGTATATATTACGTATTTCTTTACGTTAAACCCGTTAAATAATGACCAACGAAAGCTCAAAATTACAGTTTCTAAACGTTTTTTTTTATGTTTATGACTTGATCATCGTTGATTGCAGGTATGCAAGGTACATGTACAGGTTTAACGTTAGAGAACGATGGAACTTTAAGCTTAAACTATCAATAAACTAAATAAAAGAAAGCATGTTGTATGCCGTTTTTGATAAATAAAACATTATCAATGTAAATATTTAAAAATGGTCGTTGCAAGCTTCTTATTATTTCACCGCGGATGACTCGTACAAGCTTTAATGAGCTTTACACAGTATTTTGAGGCTCGTGTTATAAATACTGTTATAATTATCAAAACTAGCTCAATATATATAAATATATAATTATTTGAATTACACTCAAAATATATAGGTAGCAACTGACATATTTGTTTACTAGAAAATATACTATAATATATATTAAATGTTTAAAAATCACTTAACTAATCATATTTATAACTATATTTTAATAAGTATTAATTAGACAATGCCTCCTTAAGGAGATAAAACAGAGCATTTAGTATTCAACTGAATATTTTAATTTTTTGTTGCATATATTATGTTGTTTCACCAAAAACTATCAGTTAATAATAACTTAAATTTGATTAACAAACACACCTTATACGCATATATCAGTAATAAGGTTAAGGTTCTATCGTTCTTATTCGTGTTAACCCGTCAACATAATGAACTTGTGAGTATTTAACAATACGTTTCTGCGAGGAAGATGATCGCTGCTGCTGCAGCCCGGCGTTAAACAATCTCCTCTGGTATCGTCGGGCTGGAGAACAGAAAGAAGCGCGGTGGGCGCGTTATTGGAGGTTACGTGTTAATGGGGGCAGGAGGGCCTTCGTACCGTGTCGCCTACCTTCTTCTGCCAGTGGAGGACGTAGGGCACGGGCTCGTTACTGGGGAACTCCACGTGGCAGTTGAACACGACGCTCTCACCGAGGATGGCCGTGATGTGCACTGCATCTTGAAAACACTCGACTGGAACAAAAAACAAATATATATGATTAAGTATGACAAGTAATACAACTGGGACGGAGTAACTTCTCAGAGAAAATAAATCGACAGGCGTATACAACTGGGATGGGCAGCGTTTGGAAAATTAAAGTACATTTTTCAAGTGAAAATTCCGCAATGTCTAAAAACTAAGGCGTTTAACCGATGCATCCTCCCTGTATTTACTTATGGCGCAGAAGATAGAATTCAAAACGAGGAAATGCGCAGAAGAACTCAAGTAGTGGATGCTACCCAACGAATAGGCAACACTCAAGTGGCAATGGGCAGGACATCGAAGAGACGACGGTAGATGGGGAAGAAAAATATTGGAATGGCACCCAAGAAATGGCAAACGAAGCATTGTGGGACCCCCTGTAAGATGGACTGACGACATAAGAAGAATAGTGGGAGTGACCTGGATGCGGAAGGCGGAGGATCGAAGAGGATCGAGACTTATGCGGCAGGTTTACGTTCAACAGTGGACGGATACAGGCTGATAATGATAAGTATGAAATAATACACTTGGAGACAACTCTCTTTCCTCAAGACAATATTTAAACTAAAATATATACAGAACAGTTAATCAATGGTAGAAAAGTGGAGGAAAGAGGAGAAGGGCCAGTTAAAACATGTGTGCATTGAAAAGAGCGATTTCACCGGAAACATGTTAAGTATCGAAGTGTATTATTGAATTCTTTAATACGAATAACCACAAAGTTAATGCGTTCTACAAATATGAGAAAATATTATATTTTATGATGTTTTAATGGATAACATTATTAAATCTAATAATTATTCCATATCTGCTTCCTATCTGAGAAGCTTTTTAGCTATTATTACCATCACTTATGTCATAGGTCAGACTATAAATAATTCTCGACAGCCTCCAGGACGAAAGCTCTGAGACTAAAGAGAAGCCAGAAGTAGAATCAATGGCACGTTTGTTTTTTTGTACGGAAATCGGGTGATTTTCTCGATTCTCCCAAAGCTTGGACGGCTCAACCCAACCGTCGACAAGAGATGTTACCAGAAAAGAATTGTCACACTATCTGAATAGTCGACAATTAATGTGGAAGGGAGATGTCGAAGTATCAACCAAGAACAAAAACGAGGTAGCATCAAAGTGCTAGATTGAACAACACAAGGAGGCTGAATACCGAAGGTGACCGTATGTTTCAGATATGGAAAGATGAAGAACGCGATGGAGGACTACTTTTAACAGTAAATCTATACAAGTTGATGAAATAGAGTTAACAAAATGATAATTTAATATATTTGAATGCAGTTAGCAATAATGGATGTATTAAATTAGCATAACGATTCAATTGAAATAAAAAGTAATGATTGTGTATACAATAGCATGTCCCAGCCAAGTTGGGATGAAGCAATAAATAAATATCGATGCCGGGGTAATTGAAAACAATCACTCTGGCATTTTACAAAAGCGAATAAAAAACGAAAAAAAAATACCGCGCTGAAAGATAAAACCCAATCCCTGAGGGAGGGATTAAGATAAGGGCGAAAATAAAAATAAAATCCCTAAGAGCCAGCGGTCTTCAAACACTCCAACAGAGCCATCTCAAGTCATAAAATATATCGAATACGCGTTTTTTAAATTAAATATATACATTGTACAGTGTACATGTATTATACATATGAATACTGACAAACGGAGACTGAGAGACCTCATCTGTGAATTTTATTAAATAAAATCATTTTTATAATAACCTTGTCGCGGTATTTTATTTTTTGACAGCCTTTTTGAAGTCCTAGAATTAATCCTATGAAACCAGCATTTGTCAAGAAATTTAAGAAAATAAAGAAATAGGCAGTCCTAACTGTGAACCGATAACTTTACTTTGTTAGAGTTTGGATTAACTTTCTGACATCACCCACTAACCACTACATTACTACGTTTCTTCTTCGTAGTATCAATCTGGTGGGTTGGTTTACAGCAACACAATCTTGCATCTCGTTCTCCACTGTTCTCAATCTTCTGCAACCCTCTTTAGAGCTGCAACTCATGTTCTCGAAAACTTGCTGCATATAGTCCCGTCAAGGATACTACGCTATTGTAGTATACTCGTAGTATGAAAATCGAAAATAAAATAAAATGAAATCTAGCTTATCGTAGATGATCCGTTTCCTTTACTGTTCGTATCCCTAAATAAGTTAAAATATATTTTATAATGTATCATTCATTCATGTCAAATACATACACCGATAAATTAACTAACGCTTGAACGAATATAAATATTACAACATCTTTTGCTTTAAAATTATACACGTTTGTTTTAAAATTATTTTGAAATTATTGTAAGTACATCCATTGTATTGCTTATGTTGTCATTTCAAGAGACTTTACCAATATTACTAAGTGCAGATTTAAAGACAGGATTTTTTGAGGGTATGCTTTTGGAAAATCAAGATCCCTAACGTTTTCATTGTCTGGCTGGGTAATCAAGAAATTCGATAAAGCGAAAATAAAATCAAGCTCTTCGTTGATCATAAGAGGTCCAGTTACACACTTTGAGAACCTTGCCTGTAAAGGCCTCTCGTATTGGTCGGCCCTTGACTACGAGGTCTAAACATCACACGGGCGAGGGGTCCGATACCCAATAAAATTACGACCGAATCACTGCGCTCAGAGGGCAAAGAGGATCTTCAAATTAATTCTCAAGCTCGGGCTTCAGGGTTCGAGCTCGAAAACCAATTTAATGATTTGCCATTTTTTTATTGCGAAAACACATCAAGAAAAACGCAAATGCACGGAATATTTTGTAAGGGCATTTTACGCTTTCATAATAGTAAAATTCTTGTCGTAGCTCGATTAATTTAAAATGGCAGACGAAAGTTATTCCGTGTACACTGTACAGCAATCATTCACAATGAAACATTTGTGAAAGGTGCCTGTATGCCGATCTGTAATCTAATAAGGTTGGCGGATAAACATTCCACATAAAACACTAAGCTATCGTTTAAATTTTAAAGCGTCAGAGAAGTCATAAAGGAGATTTCACGACATTTGATTTAAATAATTCTACTCTATAAAAAATATGGTATGTTTACTTAAAAAAATACAAAGCATATCAAGAGAATTAGGCAGGATGATAATGTTATGTTTGTAACACTCTATGACCAACAACAATATTATATTATTAACGCAGTTTTCGTTAGATAATCGAGTAAAATTGAACACGTATTAACATTTAAATAGCGCCTCTTTCTTACGTGTCGTTGGTTGAGTTAAGGCGCCCCTTAGTTACAAATGATCCATCATTTGGGAGCTTCGGACTAGAATAACTTATCTGCTTAAGATTAACACTCAAAATATGCTTCGGATACTACAACAGCTATTTCACAAGTCTCTAGATTCCTGCTATGGAGAACTTTACAAACCATATATGTTCTCCGGAGAACCTTCGAGTATTTATATCTTAGAACAAAGCAGAGACAATGGCAACTAAGATAACATAGTGTCGGCAATTTTTAGTGACATCTGAAACAGTTGAGGGAAGGAACTACCGAACATTATATTAAGAAGGTTATTGACTCAATATTTACGATTATTTTACAATATTCCCACTAAGAGTTATCAAATTTATACTGTCTTTGCGAACCCTATCAGTTAGCATTAAAATGAAAAAGATCATTTTATGAAAGGACGAATTTGGTGGATTTGTAGACTAGAAGTATCACGCAAACTTTATTGTCGTTTCTTGTATTAAATTTGGTAATTGTCACGTCATCAAGATGGCTATGTCCCCGTTATCACGGCACGTCGGCCATTTTGATTGCATTGCCGCCATTGTGCTTCGAGCCGCTGGATTTATCACCTCGGGGCTTGCGTTAGTATTCCCAGAGAGTAAGATACAGCGTTGTCAATTTGTCGGGGGTGGTTATTTGGCTAATGGGCTAACTTCGAATATGCCAGTGTTGCCAACGTGATATATCATGCAAACAGCTGCCTACATTCACATAATATATGCGATGTGTCTATAATTGAGTACGTGACTAACAAATCAGAGCCGAGTAGAGTATGGGCTTAATGTTCTGGAAGTAATATATTTTTAAATGCTTCAAGTTTTATTGAAGTTTTTATATATTGTATGAAAAGCAAGCATAAGAAGTTTTATACTCTTGTCGTGGCTTATTAGTTATAAATCCTTTTCTGACGTTTATAGGTGTCATGAGCCTGACACGTCTCATATTATAGACTAAATTATCCTGTTCAAAATTAACTGAATATATTATGATATCAGCTTGACATACCTCTTTGAGGCTGAAACCGAAAAACCTCGGAAATCGAACTTTTGTCTCTTATTTTTGTTCGCTCGCCTGCCATGCACATCTCATATTAGTTTTAATTATATAAAATTACAGCACGTTTGCATATGCCATTTTACTTGTTATGACAGTTGCTCCATTTCATGTTGGTGCAACTGTCGTCTTTAATTTGCTTTTTTTGCCGTGATTGTCTTGGCGGCGCTGCACGTCACAGTATTCCGACAGTCGTCAGTTAGTCCTTGTCCGGCCGGCGAAACGCCATTCCGATCGGACGAGGAAATCAAGTGCTTGTTAAAAATAAATGCGGCATCAGCCTAAAAGAGCTATATCAAGCTGATATCAATTGGTTAATATGTATACATTGCTCGTACATGTATGAGGTATTGTATTTGAGTCTTTATCTCGAGAGTTTGTGACAATTGGCTATTCGTTTACTGAAAAATATCATACACTCGTATTACAAGATATGTTAGTAGTTTAAAAATCGATTAATAAATCCAGTTAAAAGGTGCATCGGATAAAAGACCAAACATTTACATAATATATGTATATAAAAAATCAATATACCACAATAAAAAATAAGTGCTGAAATGTCTAAATATCGCGTCACTATCGATGGTCAGATACTATAAATTAACATCCTACTCTCTTAAAAAAGTTGTTATTCCGTCGCGTGGTGGCAGGATAAGGATCAGATTAATAAAACACTGACTTTTTCTGAAGCACATTGACATATATTTACGATAAGCTTTACAAACATCCAGCCCAGGCGGAATAACATGCCAGGCCGACCATAATGCGCCCTTGACGGTCGAGGCGCAACTAACTCCGCGCGCTCGTCGGCGCTGTGGCTGTCGCCCAGCGCTTAAGTGGCGATCTACGTAACTAGTCCAAAATGCCAATATGACAACATGTACGACAATCGAACAGAAATAAGAGACGAAAGATTGTATATCGAGGTTTTCGATACCAGTCAGCAAGAGCTATATCATGCTGATTTCAATGTAAAGTAGTATATGTACATAGGATTGGATGTGTACACAGTTCCACGATAACTCTTCGTTGTTGGTGTACTCCGGTTAACGGCCAACGAGCCCTATCTGGTATACCTTAGGCAACTTGGTGGTTTGGCATTGCTAGACGATTAGGAGAAACGTCGAAAAAAAATATACATTTTTGACACGGAGCTTTTACAGGAAGCACATCTTAGAATGACCTCTTCTGAAAAAATCTTGTGTTGACCATAGTGGTATGACTGGTGGCAGTTGGATACGTCCTTATTTCCGCTCTGCTCCAGAGCTAGTCGAAATTAATGAACCGAAAGAGGGAGCATTAGTAAAGAGGTTGTAAGTTGAGAATCGAGAATCTAGGAAAGACTGCCTTTAGAAGGGAGTGAGCTGGCAAGTGAAGCAGTAGCAAGATCAGAAGCAGTGGTAGCCGAGCCGAAGATGGGCGGAAATTCTTGTACTCCACGCGTTTCATGTCTCAAAGATATAATGCATGTAGGTGGGACTACCTCTAGAACAGATTGACATGGTGAGTGGGGCAGCAGCAGGCCGAGGGTCAGCGCTAGTAGCAGAGTCACCGGCGGCTATGCCGGAGACAGGCGAAGGGTCCCGAGCTCCTTGCGTTTCATGTCTATAAGATAGACTACTGACATCAGCACGATGTAGCCCTTGCTAACTGGTACCGAAAATCTCGATAGACAATCTTTCGTCTCGTATTTTTGTCGCTTGCCATACCTTTACGTATTGGGACTAGTTACATAGTTTTGCCACCGGCGACACTGGCGACCGACCACGGGCTGCGGAAGTGCCGACGGCCGGCAGTTGGTCCCCACCCTTTGGTTTGGCAAGGTCGCATTGCGGCCACGCGGCATGTCAACCCGCGTGGTCACAAACTTGTAATGTTTTTAAAGTAAATATAGTCTGTGCTTCTAAAAGAAAGTGTTTGTCTGATGTCCTGCTCCTCATCCTGCCCTCCGCGACGGAATGACGCCCTTCTCTTTTGAGAGAGGAGGATGTTACTACCTATATGATGGACTATCTATAGGAGGGACTGCCTGTAGGAAGGACTGACCTGGCGAGTGGGGCAGCAGCAGGGTGAGGGTCAGCTCCAGTAGCAGAGTCAGCGGCAGCCGTGCCGGAGAGTCCCGAGCTTCTTGCGTTTCATGTCTCAAAGATAGTCTACTTATAGGAGGGACTGCTCGTAGGAAGGACTGACCTGGCGAGTGGGGCAGCAGCAGGGTGAGGGTCAGCACCAGCAGCAGGGTCAGCGGCGGCCGAGCCGGGGACAGGCGGACAGGCCCGAGCTCCGCGCGCCCCATGCCTCCGCTCCCATGTCACTGCCGTCCGCACCGCTTCATCGCCACATCGCCGCGCCTGAAAGCAAACAAGACACCACAACATTAGACACATCTTCAACAGCAAGATACATTCATGCAAATATGAGCACGAGATATTCTTCAAAATAAATTGAAAACTCTGGCGTTGAATGAGTTCAGTGTGAGTTTAGGAATGCAGAAAATCATCATCATTTGTTTATCAACAGTACGTCAAATGCTATGTGGTGAATCTTATAAAAGCTCTTTAGAAATACTTAGACATTTTATACCGTTTTCAAAGAAATGTTGTACAGTGAAAGCATCATCATAATAATAAGTCAGCTCTCTTGCTGGAGCATACATAGTCATAAATTGCTACAATTCAGTTCTATCACCTGTCGTAGTATTCGCCTCATTCTATGTCACTGCCTATACATATTGACACCAGCATGATAAAGCCCTTGCTGACTGGTACCGAAAACCTCGATATAAAATCTTTCGTCTCTTATTTCTGTTCGCTTGTCGTACATGTATGTGTCACCATATTGGCACTTTGGACTAGTTACGTAGATCGCCACTTGGGCGCTGTGCGACAGCCCATCACGAGCGCGCCAGTCATGTGCCGACGTCAGCAAGAGATATTGTATTTTGGCCCGGCCTGAATGCTGTGACTAGGTCCGGGCCATAGGTTTGTAAAGTTATCGAAATATATATATCAATGTGCTTCAAAAAAAAGTCTTTGTGTTATTAATCTGCTCCTAACACTGCCACCACGCGACTGAAAAACAACCTTTTAAAGAGAGGAGGATGTTAATACATATCTGCTTTGGATTCTCATGATTAAGGATGATGCCTTTGTATTTATTTACACGATGCATTCTGCATATAATTTTCCTTAGTAACTGTCTAGGGTGGTAAAAGCCGGGGGGACTGGTGAAAAAGCGTCTGTAGTTTACTGTCCTATGGAATCCGGAGAAAATGTCTCAGGCGGAACTTTATCCTCTTGTTCACTTCCTTACATCGGTCATTGTTTACGTACATTATTATTTTAGATTATTTATAGTATTTTCTTTAAGTAAAAAAAATATTCGTATCGTAAGTAAACATTTTTCTACTAATAAATTGAGTAAAAATTACATTTCCTTGAAAGTAATCAAAAACAACTATAAAACATATTAATAAATAATAAATATTTTTATACAAACATAGTTAGAAATACTTTCAAGCATATAACCTCTACACATCCTTCACACACGCAGCTAACGTCATAGAGACCGCGATGGACCAAAGCCATCGTGAGATATATACGTAACTTTTCCGTTTTTAGGCTAATGACCCAACATATCAATGCAGCGAGCAATGTTAGCCATCTTGGCAACCAACACATAATCCACGTCAATATTTTCTTCAATGTCAGCGTTACCCTGCTCGCGTTTACTTATTAACAAAAAAAATTGCTTGGCCCGGCTACTCTATATCCGCGCACCTAGCCCGCGATAAATCACGCGAAAGCAAAAAAATCCATATTTGTGCCAGATTTGATAGTGTGCCAAGTAATATGACAATGGTCCGGTACGATCCAGCGAAAATATCAGAATTTGACGTAAAAACGTATCGGATATCGGAGGCAAACGCTTCTTACGCAATTCCCATGGATTTGATGTTTCACATTCATTGCAATATAATTTCACATTTGAGAATGTTTTTTGACGATTATTTAAAAACTTAATGATTTCATTAAAGTATTTTCTTAATTTATATACATAGAGATTGAGCATCGGATTAACCATCCAGCTATAATAAAAAAAACTGCGTTGCATCCACCGCAGTAGCATATCTACTGTATTATAAGCCTGTGCGAGATGTTCTCTAGATTATGGTCACCATACGCTGTAATTAAGGAGCGTATTTTTCTTATATGCCAGATATACGAGTATATATACAACTTACGGATTATACTCTATTTAACTTATTTATTCGAAAAAAAAATGTACAAAATAATTTATTTCGAATCAGGATTTGTCCAGTGATCGTTGAATCCAGAGATCCACAGGTCACGTTTACGAAATAACTTAGTTTATGTCAGGTAGGTTGGGTTAGCGAGACATCCATATGTATAACAGTTGTCCCATGCACCAAATGCCCAGTGCTACCCACGTCGTTACCGATGAGTCGTTAAACGAATTGTCTGGGAACGAAATGCGGCGGAACCAATATATTGATAATGTACGAGTATTTGATTTGATATTAAAAAGGCGATGTCAAAAAGAAAAAAACTTCATAATTAGTTTCGAATTTTTCCCTAAAAGAATGATTATTAGCACCAAAAATCTATAAACAATTCTATTAATTGATGAAAAAATAGTGAAAATGAGCTAATAATGCATTAATACAACAATTTAAACGTTGACAAGAAATATATCATTGGAATATTTACGATGAGAGATATATAGGATAAGATAATATGGATAGTATTGTACATAACTCGTCGACACTTGGCCCGCCATAAATGTGGCAATATTTTACCAAACCTACCCTAATTCTGTTGTGACGACACGCCATAAAAGTGTTTTATGGTGGGGACAATAACAACAAATCGTTTCAATATTTGCAGAGATTGTTTGATATATTTTCATAGGCATGAATAAAACGACAAAATTCATTTGGAAGATTGATGTGTTGGTGCCACTTACGAATATATAAATTAGAGATAATTATTACTAAAAAAAACTTAAATAGAATTTAAGTTATAAGCATCGAGTTAGCTACATTAAGAAAGGCCTGTATATCATTGTTCAGTTATTAATTCAAGGTTTTCGCAGTAAGTTAAATCAATTGGCAGTAAATAAAATTAATCGGCAGTATCCACTGTGTCAGTACGAATGCGGTCAGTTATTAAATTAAAATGGTAGTAATATATACAATATTGGTAAAAATTAATGTAAAATAAATTAATAATTAACCCATAAAATGGAAACCTAACCTAACCTATTATAAATTACGATTCACCAATTATTTCCTGTCAAATTGTTATTTTTCTATTGCCAAATGATTATTTTTTACTTACCTTTTTAGGTATTTATGACTGCCCGTTTGCTTAATAATAACTGCTCATTAATTGAATTAAATACTGTAAAAAAATGTTGACATTTAGAAAAACCAAACCATAAATAACTTTTCGTGTGTGCCTTTATTCGTCCGGGGAACATTTTCAAGGTCTACAAAGTAAAACATTTAAAAGAAGGAGCACATACCTTAATAATCTAAGATCCGTAAGAAAGACACGGGCTGTGTCGCCATTTATAACAAAATGGTACAGGCGTCGTAAGCGTCGTGCTTTCGATTTCCTTAAGGAAACCGGCTAACAAAGCACCCAAAAATATGCATCGGATACTGCAACTACCCCTCTTTAAGCACTCGGGCTCCTGCTCAAGAGGTTGTCGGGAACCATATATGTTTTCACCTAGACATTTAGGTGCAGATGTGTCCTAGATCGAGGAATGAACAGTAGCAGCTGATTGAACTAAATGTCGGCAACTTGTAGTGACCATATGTTCCATATATGGAAAGAAAAGAAGGCCATTTAAAAAAATAGTTAATATATTTCACAACATAAAATTGATTTGAATATTTTTCATATTAAAGATTTTAAAGATACAAATACTTACATTGAATAATATAATTTTTTATTAAATTTTTAAGAAGCGTTATTTAGATTACATTTATAAATCATTTTACTCTATGTGTATATATATTTTTTGTATCTATAAAGACAAGAGTTATATGATATAAATAAAAAAGTTTAATCTTTTTGCTACTTTCTTCTTCGTAGTATCAATCCGGTGGATTGGTTTGCAGCAACAGAATCTTGCATCTCGATCTCCATTCCTCTCGGTTCTCCGCAACCCTTTTCAGCTCAGCATAAGCGCTACAGTTCATGTCCTCGAATACTTGCTGCAAATACTCCCGTCTAGGGCGCCGTTCTGCAGTAATGCTCGAACATTCCAGGTGGCATATCTTGTTGGCTGAAGGTTTTTCTTATTTGTCTTGGTTGTTTTGTCTCGAGCAGTCCCCACCCGGAGATCCGATTGGGGGACTATTTTATCTCCGGAAAATTTTACTTGAGATGCAATCATTTTTTGCTGATACGTGGGATGTCTTTAAGACCTTTAATGTGGTATTTTCCCCTTTATTTCCACATCCTAATGCCGTTGACCATAAAGGTTCATCCGCCTTAGGAGGGCATTTACTACCTTCAGGACAATAGAGTGCCCTAACCAGCTTGACCTGATGTGGTTAGCTGGGTGTTAGCTCATTCCGGCCGACATTCGGTCCAAAAAATCTGATCTTTCAAATTATCATCAACCACAACGCAAATTGTTTTTCTGCGTAAAATTTCGTACAAGAAAAATGATTCCTATGAGTTGCCATGGAGATATAAATAAAATAAAAAATGGCCGACATCGGCACGTCACGAGATCCTCCGCCAAAGATGTTGCGCGTCGATGCTGTTTAACGAGCGATCGCTAAAGATGCATATAAACCATAATGCACGTTTTGTAGAGAATTTGATGACGATTCTGATGGGGTTAGAGAATGTTTATAAGTTTTATTTTTAAGTGCGATTTATTGTTTAAGACAAGAGCGACGGTATAGACGCCTTCACTGCACGGCGTCTATACCGCTACTCTAAGAGGGCAAAAATCTGTGAAATAAATTAAATTTAAAAATAAACATCAAATTGTTATAATGATCATCCAGTTTCACCAAGAATCGATATTCAATAAGCTAAACGTTATTTATATAATGGGCTTTTGCACAATATATATATATTTATATTATAGGTTTATGTTACTTAGTTGTAAAGGGTCATTAAGTTTACTTCTTTGCTTCTAAAAATAAAAATAACCTCGAAATGTGTCGAAAGCTCTGCAGCAATTCTGCTCTCCAGGGTCTTTCTTCTCGTCTCGGTCTATTTTTAGCCTGACCCGCACCCCGTCGTTTCTCACAGCCTCATATTTTTCTTGTTCCCCTCCGCCACTCCGCCACCCACCTTAGCCACCATGCGATCACCTTGCAGCCTCCAAACTGGAGCATCTCACTCCAAGGTGAATTCAATTGTGAATCGATTTTACGCCAATCAATAACGATTATTCGAATTTTTGCGTAGCGCGTAAAAATAAATCACATTTAAAAAAAAAAAGTTGTTTTTATAAAGAGGGTTTGAGTGAGCGTCTCCCAGGTTTTTGTTAAATCACCAAACTTGAGCAACATTGGGCGAGGACCAAAACGTGAACGTGTCACCACAACTGAGTGTCGCTGGTGTGGTTAAATCGTTTCTCGGGACTGAATGGTCCAGACCTCGGGAATGTTCGACTAAGCATCCGATCTATTTAAAAAAAAAAATTAACAAATCACCCAAAAATAAGCATTGAATACTACAATTGACGTTTCTTCAAGTCGAGGCTTTTGCTCTAGAGGTTTGATCAAATAATTTAATAATAGTCTGAATTCATATACGAGTATATATCTAGAAATACTTACAGTAAGTGCGAGAATAATCAATCTTTTACTAGTAAAAAGTATTTTAAATAAAATTATTTAAAATTTAGAAAATTCAAAAAAAAAAAAAACGTTGCATAATAAGCATCTATGCCCTTTAAAGAATAACTTCATTATAATATTGGGAGATTAACTAAATTTACTTTTAGACTAGCAATTTAATTAAAAAGTATGTATATTTATTAAACGATTTCCTTCTTCCTTAATACGATCACTTGTGATTAGTGTTATATCTCTACAAGAAGTGATTTTTAAACATTTTTACACATGTCAACATTTTGAAAATATAATTTGCTTTAATAAAGAAAAAAAAATGTTAGGTATGTTAAATTAAATTCTGAAAAATTCTTCAAAACCGCCAAAATTTTCTAGAGAAGAATCAGTCAACGCGTTGTGAATTTTAATGTTCTCATTTTTTGAAATTTATTATCTATGTTTTTAAAAAAATATTTACGCATGTGAAGACGATAGAATATACAAGACTGTAGAAGCCTTCGGTTCTTAGGGCGGCTTAAGTAAATACTTCAAAAAGTGATCTCACATCACATCTAAGTCCCTGCTCTTTTTGCCTGACTAGCTGTTTCTCCCGGGACATTATATTGGACAACAGACATGCCATCGATGTTGCCAGATATTAGTCTGAATTAATTGGACGTTGCTGACACGAAGAAAACATTTATAATACAGTTAATCAATTTTGCTTTGCTTAATAAATATTATCATTCTAAATTAACCATTTTTTTAATACCAAAATGACGCCAACGAAGTATATGCCATTTTCTTCTTGGCTTCTTTCTTTCAACGTTACATTTTCCAGTCCGGACTTGGTATTCCGCCCATGCGGCCCGCGGATAAATCAGATATTTTCTATTTCCCATTATTAGTATTCCGCCCGCTTGCCATAGAGCGCTCCGCCCAAATAGACTCGAGACAGGAAAGCGCTCTTTCGCTTCAACAGTCAGGACTCAGTGTTCTATTATGCAACAGAAGCAAGAAGAACACGAAGAGCCATGTCCTGCGAGTCTTTTATAATTCAGAGGAACCTTACCTAACGAGCACCTCGCATAACGACTAATTCGGATAGCGAGCCGAGCAAATGACGACTAGCTTACTGTGCGTTGTTCTGCACGAGCTTGCGAAAGAAATACAGAGTATTTTCATATAAACGAACTGTAAAGTGCTTACAATATGTGTGCACATAATCAGTCAGCAAAATTGTATACACATTCAAAATTATTATGGACCGACATGGACATTATTGCGGTTTGCACATCTTTTATATTCGAAAAAAAAATCAATAAGATATTAAGCTGCACAATTAAAAAGAAAATGATTGGTTTGATGTATAATATACGAGAAGGTATATTTCTTTTGTTGGTATAATACGTTCTTTGTTGTTTTTGAAAAAAAAATATGTTTGTTTAACGGGCCGCTGAAAAATAAACATATATATTGCTGAAAGTATTAAGCGTGGAACAATTTGAGTATTTTTAAAACCCTCACACAAGGAGTAAATACATTCACAATTTTGTAATTTAATGTTTTTATAATAAACAGCAAAATATACTGTAAGTGTCGAAATTAATGACATTTACATAAAATAATTCAAAATTAAAAAATTATAAGATATATTTTTTTATCAAAATGAAACGTCATATTTTTTAGGTTAATTGTTAATAATTACACGTTCATACAATCTAACCTTAAAAATAACTTCTTAGGTTTTCACGGCCAGGTTTTGTGTTGAGGCTTTTTGATTTAGCCGTGTATGAAAAAATATTTCGTACCAATAGTTTGACCGCCATTGCAGGGGTCTCCTTCAGGGTCTTCGGTCGAAATATTAGTACGAAATAATTCGCCACACACGGCTTAACCCAAAATCCAAAATACATTACCAAAAAAATGTTGTCGATGGTAATATTATATAGAGATACACAATAAATATTTGATCGTGTATTTCTATATAATGTTCAACCTCAGACATTTTAATTTCAGCAACGGTATTGTTAACTTTTCGCCGATCATACGTTATTAAAATGATTGATATATAACAGAAAATGCGTCAATTCGCATAACCACACCCATAATTCAAAATATTCGAAAATAATTAATATCAATGCGAGCGTTAATATTTACCGTGCACTTAATTCGACGTAAATAAAACCGATTTTGCGTGAATTCTCGCAAATTTATCATTCGAATTTGCACAGTTACATTGGCAACCCTGTGGTCTCACCCCGTCCCACCCCGATCAAGTATGTGTGTTTTTGTGTACGTGTGTGTTGTGTGTGGGTTTGCGTGTAATGCGATACACGTCACGGCTTATGACCTAAATTAATTAAGCGCCACCGGTTTGGCCAATATTGGTAAAATCAAATTGATTCATCGCACAGGCATTCCGCAATAATTAAAACGCGACTCTCCCAACCGCGCGGATCGAATTCGGAACAAATCGCGCGGATGACAAAAGGAATGGCGGAATCGTTATTGAATCGTCAAATGTTATTAATTTCGCGCATGAAAGACCCACCACCATCAGTCAAATGCCTGATCAAACTCATTACATAAAAAACGTTTTTTGTTATTTTACAACAGTTGATACGTCATCTATATCTTTAATCTCTTGATGGAACAAAAATTATGGTTATAATTTGATTTATATATATATAATCGGGTCAGATCCTGTCTGCCCAGAAGTGAGCGACGTCAATGGCGTTACTCCCGGCCATCATCAGGTCTTTCTCGGTGCAGCTACTCGGACACAGCGCACACTCCAGAAGGTGTGACAGGGTCTGCTCCACGCCGCAGTCACATTCGGTCGGTCCGCTGTACAACTGATAGGCTTTCATTTGTGTCCTCGTCTTGCATACTCCGGTCCGAAGTCTGTTATATAATTTGATTAAAATGTAATATGAAACGTGTATTAAAAAAAACATTTGTGACAATGTTGTTGTAGTATATAAAACCCTTAATTCAACGAAGGAACACCCATACCATTCCGAAAAAATAAATGGCTTATAAGAAGTTTTAATTTATCCAGAAACACAGCTAGCTCAAAATAAAAAATACACAAATAAAATTACTTTTTAGTTGTACATCATGAACAACAAAATTAATGTTCTCACATAAAAATCACCTACCGCTTTATATGATGATTTATTTAGAAAACATGAAACAAAGCAGTTATTTCTCAAGGGATACTGATAAAAATATGATCATACAAAATGCATTGATCAATATTTTACCAATTCGTTTAGATTCCATCTCGTGGCTTAGGTTGGAGTTTATTATCAACATGGGTTGCGGTAGTTAGAATCTCCTAATTAAATAATTAAATTATTTACTCGTAGCTCCATAGTTGTGCATATATTCAAACCACACGATGCTGTACAACAGCCCGTTTCTAAACAGCAAAACATCGCTGCCTGCTGGTCTACGCTGCAAGGCTACAAACTCAGAAGTTAAAAATAAATCTTATACTAAAATGTGAAACTCATTATCAAAGTTTACTCACATGCCCCAACCATACCACCTGCTTAAAATGTATGATTTGAATACCTTAAGCGGTTTAATTACCTCACCCTATTCACTCTTATATTACAATACTCAAGAAAATCATTTTCCCCAAGTATTTACTTGCTATTTGTTAGATTTTGTAATGTTTAAGAAATTTGCTACCTTGTGATGCTGATATGAATTATATTTGAAAAATCTGATTTATAGCCTCGGATTCTAATCGTATTATCTAGCCTTCGAAAATGATCCACATGATGTATTACTTAGGTCTTTAGGATGTAGAGCTGTAGTGAACATAATACTTCCTAGGGAGCTTATCTGCTACATAAGATTACATACTCGAATATAATTCTTGAACAGCTTCCTGTGGTTCTCGTGAGATAACACAACATCGAATTATTAAATTCGTTTAAATTTGCTATCGTTGGTTCTTTAAGTAATTTAAGTCATGATTTTGATGTGAAGATTTGATGTGTGTTTTCTTGCAACGACTCCATTCATGAGGATAAGACCAAAAAGACAAATTACATCCATCAGGCACATAATGCCAAAGACTGTTGTGATGGGTAAATACTCGTAATCAAATTAAGTGTATTTAAAAATACCATAAAGGTATTTAATTGGTATCCGGAACTACCGGCTTCATTAAAATACGCCTGATGTGTAGTAGTCACTGTTTGTGATAGTATTTGTATAAAATATACATGATGACAGACATGTTCATAATATAATAAATAATAAATTTGATTTTAAAAGCAAACAGTAGTTGCGTGGGTGACTACATCGTTTTATAATTAACTAATAAATTCAAACTGATTAAAATTAAACTGTGTATTATAAAGGGACCGAACCAAATTTAAAAAATGACGAAATTTACTTTAAATTTATCACAATATTATTTTTATTACCTACCCATAATGTTGCGTGTTTCCAAACAGTTACTGTCCTTGTCAGAGATAACATTCGAATATAGACAGCTACGAACATTTACCAGATCGACGAATTATTACCAATTCACTGAAGTATAATTTAATATTAATTTTAAACACCTTCCTGATTAATTTTCATTTATGTCGTCTATTAATCCCGTAAATCAAAGTCCCCTCAAGCAAATCAATAAAAATGAAACACTTTTTGTCATTCATTTGTTGGGTAGAAAAGTATTCTTAATAAAAAATAATGTAAAAAAAAGAAACTCCTTAAATGGGTATAATAACACCGACAAGAAGGCTAAAAATCGTCTTTACATATGATATAAGACTTGGAACAACAACAAATGACTAGTAAGTGCGATTTCGCTCAATCACTTAAGTTGATCAACATCCGACGAGGACCAAAACATGAATGTGTTATTGGTTGATGCTTAAAGGGCGTCGTTGATTGAGTTGATTTGCCTCTTTGGACTAAATGTACCAGGGCTCAGGAGCATCAGTTTCATTAAAAATAATGATTAACAAACACGCAAATGTGACTCGAATAGTACCGCTGCCGTTTCTTAGATACCTGTGACCACCGAAAAAAAAATTCCACGCTTTTACCATTTTCGCTCATATTTTCGGTGAGAGAATCTATCTCCATCTCTTTACAACCCGTGAATGCGATTCTAATCTCTTTCACGGGTTCTTTCTTTTTAGCACTTCTATGCAGTTGCCAGTGGATTATTAGTTGCTAACTGATCATAATCTGAATGAGCGCATCATCTACGAGACTTAACTGTCCTCCGGTGAGACGCGGGTGGGAGGCGGGTAAAGTCCAGTGCAGCCCAGAACCCTGAGTCCCCGCTCTCGAAATCGTCGGCAATCATATATGTTCCCAGATGACTAGGGACAAGGCAAGCACAATAGTGGGTGATATAACTGTGTATGGCAGTTTGTGTTAAACACACGCTCCAGATATAAAATATACAAACTTTTATTTGCAAGAAACAAGACTTGCAATACACGTCGAATTCATAGACATCCATAGCAAGCTAAATAAATGCAAGTAAAATGAAAAAAGTTCATAATTACATCAAATGAAAGTATAAAATGTTAGAGTTCTAACCGTTGGTGTTACTCAGAGTCCCCTGGATCCGTCCACTGGAGAGCGGCGCATGTCCTTCAGGACCTGATCGACTATCACCTCTCCATGCAAATGTCCTGTCACAAGACCTGTCCAATCGGATGTCCTTCCTCAGGACATGCGATCAGAACTGGTGTCCTCCTTCTTGCAACACTAATCTTCCCGCCTCGACACTTTTACGTCTTTTTTGTGTCAATTATTTCACTGTCAAATACGTTCACTTTGTTTTATGTTTGCTGAAAAGAAAGTAACATATACAAAGAGCTTAACTTACTTACTACATAATATATTATTTTATTTGTTTGCTACTTGCGTTCATATAATATATTTGACTTTACTACCGACAGATGTCAGTAAAAGTCTCGTTATATTGTCATATTATGCTTTGAACGGTTAAAACACGTGAAAAAACACAGTACATAAGATTTTTTGAGAAAATAAACTTATTTAATTCATCTATGCAATTTAAAAGAGCGCAATTATTGCTTTTTTCTACTCTTTTAAGAATCATCTTCAATATCTGCATTTTAAAGTATAGAACGTATAAAAAAAGAAAACTTTATTCCACTATTACTTATTGTGTAACTTATAACTAGACAAATTAAGTGAAAAAGTAAATGCATCTTAGGTAATTTAATAATAGAATCTTTGAGCCGACGAAACGTGCCTAGTTTGAAAATAAACTTAAAAAGCAGATCCAATTAAAAGCTGGTTTACTTAATTTATTAAGCTTTTTTTATTTTAACTTTAACTACAAGACCGTAAAATTAGTTGGAGCAAAAATAAACAAAAAAACGTCAAGAGTTACAAAAAACCTGCCGCCGGAATATTCGTTTGAAAGAAACCGCAGTCACAAACACAAGTTGACAAAATGACCTTTTTTAGTTTGGCACGTACTCGGTAATGAAATGAATCCTTAACGAACATCACACATAATGAAACGTTTTAGTTTATTTTTTGTACGAGTTCAAGATTTGCGTGAAGAGTGACATAACAGCTAAAATCATATTATTAGAGTAAGCCGTATACGGTATACAACATAAGGTTTGTAATGCTTTAAAATAACAGTTATTAAATCAGAGTGTAAAAAAAGTAACCGTTAGTTTATAATTCTATTTCTATAAGAAATATTCGTAGTTTTAAAATGATAAATATCAAAATTCGATCAATTTTCGATAAGAAAACTTGTAAACTCAGCGGAAAACGTACGGATGTCTAGTGGTGAAAATAACATTAGATTTAAAAAGATTAAACATTGGTTCTGATTAACGGAACACCCAAAAATATGCTTTGGATCCTACGGCTGCCGTCTCTTCAAGCTCTGGAGATCATCACGAACCATACATGTTCGCTAGGTGGACCTTTGGATGCAAAAATATCTTGGAGGAAAGATAAGAAAAAAATACTCGTATATTGGTTGATGGTCTCTCTGTAAGAACACTATCGAATTTGTAAAGTAAAAAACTTCGATAAATCTCCGTAAGGCGTGGAATGATTAATGTGTTATATCCACTTACTACCTTGGTTCTTTGGTTCTGGCTATAACGTTAATCTGCAGTATTACATTAAATTCAAAATATATATATTATATTATATTATCACTGGCCATACATTATCGTCTTTATAAATTTTAATTATAAATTTGCTGACAGGTTGCGGGCTATAAAAAATGGCCGATGAAAATCGTAATAAAATAAATAAAATGATAATATGCAATTGTAACACGAATTGTAACATACAAATCTATCTACGAGTACTTAGCACCAAATAAAGCTTGACGTTTGATTTGATGTATATATTTTTATTACAAATCCTTAAAAATACCGTTGAAACATGCACAATTTCATTCACTGTCATTTTTTTTTAATCTTTATGTTTGAATGTGAATTTAACAATGGAATAATTACACAGTTTTACAAGGAACCAGGTTAGTAAATATTGAAAAAGATTAGAGAGATGTAATGATTAACTACGTAATGACATTTAATTTATTGTATGTTTACGGTAATTTGATATTTGCATTTAATGCAGACTGAAAATAATTGCAAATATATATTTGAGACGGAAAATTGGCAAAATGACATAAAACACATGATACTTTTAAAATACACTTTTTTAATTGTAATATAAGTTCGTTATTATATGAATATATATTATATTTAATTCAATGCACACAGAAAAATAATACAAATGAGTGTTTGATACGAGAAATGTGTCAAGTTTAGTTACTTTTATAGTACAAGTTTTTTAATCAAGAATGTGCGGCCAGTTTTAATGGTTGGTTACTTAAGTTTTGCATTTAAAAAATACTAAAAAATAATGCAATTGAGTGATTGATAAGAGAAATTTGTCAAGTTGCGTTACACTTTTATTTAAAAATGTAAGTAAAAGTAGATTTTAATGGAAGATTGCTAAAGTATTGAATTCAATACAGACGAAAAATAAATGCAAGTGAATATCTGATAACAGAAATGTGATGAGTGGTGTTATTTTTATAGTTGACACTTTTTTTATTAAGAATTTAACTATCGTCGATTTAAATAAAATATTATTAAAGTTCTGCATTCAATGCAGACTGAAAACGAATGCAAGTAAATTTGTAAGACGTGAAATGTAACAAGAAGCAAAAAGCACACTTTTTTTTTTAAGTTACACTTTTATTATTAGTCTTGTAAGTGGTGTCAGTTTAAATGAATGGTTACTTGATTTTTTCACTCGTTGCGGACTGAGAGCGGATCCGGTGGGTGTTTGAGACGTGTCTGAGGGAAATTGACAGTAGTCTCCTATCCTGCGTTCTGCCGCCTACTCTTCTGTCGGCGGATGGGCGGCGCGGGGGCGGGACCTTATCGACCGGGCGACTGCGCAGGCGCGCCAGGGGCGCAGGCGCGGCCCGGAGCCCCAGCCGCCCAGGGAGCCGCCTTGAGACGCCCAGCCCTGAGCCGGGCCTCCATAGGCCGCCTCAATCTTTGCGGCGTCGAAAAACACAAAAAAATCGCATGCCATACGACTCCCCTACTGACATATTGCTCATCTTAGCTGCTAACCCTTGATTGCATCTTAACATACCTTAAAAACTGATATAAACATCTGACGACATCAGAAGAATAGGCTGGATGCGGAGAGCTGTGGATCCAAATAGACAGAAACTCACGCGGTAGGCCTACGTCCAAAGGACGCAGGCTGATGATGATTAATAATAAAGACTTTAAATCACATATATACCTGCACGATCCCAATCAATACACATCTTTCCTACACGCAGCGTTCAGTCGACCCCGTTGATCGACATAGACTCCGTGAAAGGTAAGTTATCTGTCGGTAATCTCTTAAGTGTGTATTTAAATATAATAAATATAGAGTTAAGATTATCAACTGAAAATTTTTGATGAACCACAAAATTAAATAATTAAAAATATTTACTTGTTTTTTATATAATTTAAAATATATTTTTAACTAAAAATAATTTACGATTCTGTTATAAACTCATACTCCCACTATTATTTTTACGGCTATGAATCATGACATCTTACCGAAAGATAATGCAGGCATAAAATGAATTTTGAATATAGGAATCTACGTAGAATAATGGAATACTAGAGTTTGACTTGGTGAGGAACAAGTCTCGGAAGCGGCCACAAAAGCCTTCCATAGTAAAGTAGTCATAAATTACAGCTGCGTTTTATTTAGACTCTGCGTTCTAGTCGTCCTAGAAGGACGTTCTAAACTATGCATATAATGCTCAGAGGGAACCTTCGAGAGGGACTATGGGATTTTTTCATTTTCAAGAAACAAGAACACTGCTAGATCAATTACAAAATGCGTATAAGTAATGCATTTTTAATGGGAAAAATGTCATGTAAGATGTTTATTGTGAATTTATATATACTCATTAATTGTTAAATATTGTTATAGATGTTCAATTATCTATATTATAAAATTATGAAAAATATTCTAAAAATTCCACAAAAAAAAATCAGTGTCTGTATTATTACTATGTTAAATCTAGCAGAAAGTATTATGTAATCTTTGACATTTTTCTAGACAAAACGGAGTATCACGCTTTTGGATTTTAGTATCCTTATCTTACCAATGTTGTAACAACCCACCCCTTCAAAGCGTAAAATGTTCCACCCTCTCGGTATCTATTGAAGATGCAAAATGGAGGGTATCAGAATCGACATTCCAACAGGGACTGTCCACCCCTCTAAAATCCAACGCCTGGAGGAAATCGCATTTGTTTTGTTGGCTTTGTGGCAAACGAAAAGGGAATAAAATCTTCGTATCTTTTATCTTTCTTTAACATGGATAAAGTTGAGTATTTTTTTCCTGATACCAAGTACGAGTATCCTAAGACAACTAACTAGATACACGAGTTGGACGAATGTAAGAAATGATACAGTTGATGCATGTGAAATATCCAAATACTTACACAAAAAAAAAAAAAATTTAAAGTTGCGATGGGAATATACAACAATGTTCATTAAAATTAATCAAAGATAATTCTATTAAAATCCATATTTTCAAGAAATCACTTATATAAGAGTTAAAATATCTGAAATCTAAAAACAGTTTTAAGTGTGTCCCGAGGAGTGTTATCTCCGAAATCGTTAGACTAAGAAAATAAAAAGTCAATGCTTTAACAAAGAGTATTATTTCATTCTTTGATATGACAAACCACGAAGTTACATCAAATAAACGAGTATATCTACATAGTTTTGTAAATTATACTCAGGTAAATTTTAATATGGAAAAACGAGAAGTTCTTAAGAGATATATATTTTTTTTAAATTACAGTACAATTTTTTTTATTTAAAATAATTTAGATGGGTCATTTCGGTTTTCATTGCTACAAAATACATTGCCATGGACATCGATAGTAATTTAGTGAATAAAACATATATACGATTGTATAACAAGAAGTATTTTGATTTTCACATGCAAAATTTATTTAGAAGCAATAAATCAATTATATTACGTTGATATAGATATTTTTAATATTAATAAAAATATATATAATTTAAAAAAAAGCTTACGTAGTATGTATTATACATGTTTCATATATATATGAATCAATTAATTAACTAAATTAATTGAATTCAGTGTTTGTTACGTAAAAAAAAGAACAGTATTGATTTCGTAAAAACAAAATAAAATATGCCATTTTGAAACCATGTTTGCTAGTTTGTACGAGTGCTTTTTAATCATTTGCGTCTTTATCGTTCTGGAGTGTGAAGGCATTTCATATTATCACAAGATGTATATTTAATTTCTCGTTTAGGAGTCTATTTAGTATGTAGTTTAACCACTCAACTGAGACAATCGTTTACCCTTCTTAAACGAAGTTTTTTTTCTACCCTTGAAACCTCTAGAGAAAACGCAGACGAAGGGTTGATATTAGGATAGACAATTCAACTGGGACAATCATCCCTTATATAAAATAGGCTTTTCTACCTTTGCGGCGTCTGTCAACAACACTAAAAAGAGAATATGAGAATCAACAACACAACTGAGGCTGGAAATCTTTAATCCTCATAAAATACTTTCAAAAAAGCACGGTGCTATACATCAAATTTCGAACAAAACAAATGTTAAGGCTAAAAAAATTAAAGGTATAATTTAATGTAAATCGATAGATATGTGGCAGTTTGTAACCAATAAACCAAATTTTCTTCTATAAAACAACAAAATACGATTATTTTGTTTGATTATTTATGTGATAATTTACAGAAGAATATCTCGATTTTCAGAACTCATGTGTGAATTTAATGGCAATTCCGTTATGAAGATCACTTAGCTTTGCTTGTCGAATTACAATCAGCCATAGTAATCACGTTGCAAAACCAGCTTTTTCCGAAATCAAGAATGAAAATAACAACGTTTTCCTGAGATGTGCTCACCTTATTTACATTCGGCCCTAAAACAGAATGTAGCGGTGACATTAAGCCGATTTTATTAGCTCAAAAGAGAGTCTTCTTAATGACGAAAAACTCGATGGGCGGAAGAATAAATTTTCAATCAGATTAAGAGTCGAGGGACAAAAAACGAAACAATTAGAAATAATAGCGATCGATAAAAACTGGGATTATCCCTTAAATCGGAATGCGAAGACTTACAGACCACATCTTACCTAAGATTCTGCTCCATGTTTCCAGTTGATGTATATACTGGAATATGCATATACAGGAGAGCATACTAAAAAAGATTTTTCCATTCACGGATTCAGCTATTTCAGTTGAAGGCTACGTGTGGGAAAACGGGGGTACGAATATTCAAATATTACGTAATTTATTTCAGAGAGTTTGCTCGTAGTTGAAAGGCGATTGAAAGCAGAAAGCCTTTGCCACAATAAAGCCACGGTCGACTTCAATCGAATCTCAAATTATTAGTATAAACATTAATCTGAGCGGAAGGGGGCAAGATGGCGTCCGTTGTAATTAACAGCTGATGGAGATGTTCGCATAGAAATGGCGCCCAACTGTCCCTTGTTATTTCCCCGGGAACGAAACACAGAAATGAGGAAGAATAGAAGAAAAAAAACACGGGAAAAGGACGACAGCCCAGATGGGGGACTCGAGATATTGTTTGTTTTATATTGTGTAAATGAATTAATTCAACCCTTCATTAATTAAAGTCCTGGGAAAATATTTATAAGCAGAAACGATTTAAAAATGTCGCTTTAATAATATGTATACACTTTTTTTAGTATTTCACGGCAATGTAGTCTCAAGTTATTTTATTTTGACAAAACTTAACGATCACTATTGCGTGAGCTGTATAATACTTAGTACGTCAAAAAAATATAAATAAAAATCGTTGAAAAATATTAATGCTTTTTTCGCTATCGAACAAGTTAATTTTAAAAGGAACATTTTAAAAACATTGATTTGAACCATTGTTTTTTTTTTTCAAATATTGACAAAATAAGGATAATTTGGCATTAACCGAAAAATGCTCAAAGACAAATAAATAATAATAAGTTAGCTACAATTCACGTTTTTTTCATCCGATTAACGTATTATGATAATAAACAAAATTACAACGTAATTACATCGATTCAAATATTCTCACAAATGTTTTATTTCGCGATGTTGGAATACACAAATGACAATGACAAAATATTTTACTGAAATCAAAACAAATTTCAAGACAATTCAATATGACAGTACGTCAAAAATCGTAGCAATTAATGTGTCAAAAATCCTAAATTGGACATCTGTAGGCGGAAGAGTATTTTATACCTACAAGGCTGGAAACATTAATATTCGCGAGGCTCTGAATAAAAAATAGGAAAAGAAGAAGAGCACTTTTTTATTATATAAACCACCCGATTATTTAATACATTTTACTACTTAAAATTTATTTTGTGCACAATATTCCTTTACACATAAAAATAATACTGCTGAACGGTAACGGAGTGATTCCATTTCTGAATTTTTTAAGGCTAGTTACTTTTGAGATCTAATCTCTACATTGAGTGCAAGATAGGTCAAAAACATTTAACTATATTCGGTATTCACGCATCATTCACAAATAACACCTAAGAGATAAAAAAGAAAGAGTACATCTTACGTGTGATGCTGATAATCGAGTTATGTAATTGCACCTTCCATTCTCTGTGTTTTAATTAAGAAATTCACTGTGAATGGGTGGCTGTAACGGGATGACTGCAGTCTATTCGATTAGAACACGGACCCTGTGAAGGAACAAAAGTTTCTCCCACTTCGAAATTTTCAGTATCTTTATTTATATTATCATACATATATGCATAATCCAGTATTATTAATATTACTATAAATATTAATTGACTGATGGAAATAAATACATTATGTACATTAAACAAATAATAATGTCAAATTCACACATTTTGTTAGAATAAAGCAAAATGGTTTCAATTTATTCAAACATAAAATACTATGTATAGTTTGACAACCAACTACGCAAATTACTGTATTTGGCAATTAGCCCTAATACATATATAAGTAATTATAATTAATTTATAAGAAACCGTTGCCTGTTTAAAGATACTTTAAATATGAATAGATTTCCAAAAAAATATTTTTCAACAACATGCAATCATAGTAAGTAAGGATATACAATTTTCGTAATCTTTTCAAGAATAATAATGGAATAAAATATCCTCATCCCTTTGAAATATAACAATGGATCTGTTTCAGGACCCATGCTTCAATCTCTTGAGTATGGTACCTTTTTCAATACACTGAATTGGAACATTTGGTCAACACAAATTGCTAAATTGCTGTCACACAGTTCTATCAGCTGACACTGTATACAGCGAGAGTATTATATATCGCGACCAATAATCTCCAGGACGAGAGACGGGGACTTGAAGAAACGGCAACTGAAGCATCCGAAACATATATCAGTTTTACTTAGATCAGACGATTAGCACGATACTTTCAAAGGAGTACAACTTCAGTCTGTTTCATAGTAAGGCTTCTTAAAAGCGAGACATCAATCGCACATCAATAAAATAATTTGATTTGGAAGTATTTGTGACATCTTATGAGCCTTTTTATGATGAGGCGAGGGTCTTGGCGACCGACAGAGCTTTGTGGTTGCGGTAGATGACGACCATACGCTTCCGATAGGAGAGAGGACATGATGATGATGATGAGGGCATCAATAGAGCGAACGCGTTGGAATGGCTGAGATTTTTGTTTCCGCGCCCTCGATCACGTGGCAAAGGGTTTGGGGTCGAGCGCAATGCAATTAGCAGAAGAAGAAGAAAAGGAAATTAAATAAAATGAGCCGTACGATGTTTTTGCGACGGGCTAGAAGGGACACTTTAAGAAAACACAGATCCTCAAAACACTTTGTTTTAAATTCAAATATCATTTATCGTTATTATATGTTCCTATGATTAACATTTAAAATGTTACCTTGTGCCATAGTGTCTTGAATATTGCTTCAACTTTTCAATGATAAATACAATTATTTTAATTTTTAATTTAAATATTAAAGAAGTACAAGAAACCATAGTGCCAAGTTATTTAAGAAGTTACCCGACTTACTTTATACTAAATGAACTTGTTTTTCAGTATAGCAACAAAAATGTTGCGTTTATTTAAAAACATATTTAAACCGTATTTAACTAATATCTTGTGTAACTGTTATAAGTGTTATTATAAGCTAGGTTTCATGTTTTTTTTTTAATTACCAGAACTCACTATGAAGGAGTGGTGCACACGGCACAACAGTTATAATAAGACTTTTATATGAACATGCTATGCCAGTCAATTTTACAAGTGAAAAACCAGTCTCACACCAATTGGAGGCTTTCACAGATATGATATACTCGAAAGTATAACATTATAGCGCTTCAAATATGAAAAATAATTTAAATAAAAGTGTGTTAAGTATCAAACCTTGACTTCTAGGATGGTAGACAAACTCTGTCTCAAAACATTGAAGGAATACCTTTCGGCGAAACTTATGAGTAAAATCGTGTATTTTATAGGTAATGTTGGCAAACATTTACGTGGGTTTGCAGAAATGCTTACGTTTTCAACCAGCGCCCACGGATTGTTCACGAAACGCGTTATGAGACTCGTACACGAAGGGTGGTGTTATTTAGGGCTGACTAAGTATAAAATTGATATGGCAAGACAGTAACATTAGTATAATTCTGTAATAAATAATTTTATCAATCATACGGGGTATTTCATAAAACATTTTTTTATATGTTAAGAGCTTTCAGTCACGGATTATTTGATAATTTACATACATTATCTAAATGTATTATATTTTTTCTTTAAATTCAACATAAAAAAATACAATCAGTTGTAACCAGAATTGAAAAATATTTTTCAGACATTAATTTAAAAAAATAACCTTAAATAAAAAATATGTGACGATCATTGAACATAAAGTATGTTGTTTCCTGGAAAATTAATTGTTTATTTTATTTTTTATAAGTTCTGCATTTTTTTCTTCTCAATGTTAAAAAAAAAACAATAAAATACATTTAATAAAAACTTATATAACAAATATCATGCATAGTTAAGTTTAAAATAATATTTAACTTTATTTCAATTAAATACTTTCTAAAATACTTAATAAAATTGAGTACGATAGTTATTATATATAATTTTATGTAACTTATAAAAGTGTTCAAAAAAAAAAAATTAATGTTTAACTTCAATTAAACAATTTATGTAATATATATATAATCGTGTCGGCAATAACAGGGTCAGATCCTGTCTGTCCAGAAGTGGGCGACGTCGATGGCGTTACTCCCGGCCATCATCAGGTCTTCCTGGTTGCAGCTAGTCGGACACATCGCACACTCCAGAAGGTGTGATAGGGTCTGTTCCGCGCCACATTTATGTAATGGATACCACCTAACATATAATATGATATTTAAGTAGGCATAACACTCATAATACATTAGTTAAGTAATACATATTGATCCTACATTAACGGCAGATATTCCGAAATTAAGAGTATAATTCAACTTTTTTTTATTTAAATACAAAATAAATAAAAAATCTTAAAAAGAAACTTACGAATTCTCCTTGACAAACGCTGAACAAGATGGCGCGCGGAATGTTAAGAAAAGATTAATGGCGTCACTAAATACGAAAAAGAAAAATATTCAAACAATCTCGTGATGTTTTTTTAAATGCCACTGTTAACGTTCCTTTCGCATATTTTATTATTTATTTAGTTTATTTTCGCGTAGATAAATAAATAATTTGCGCGACAAGCATCATCAATTTCGCTCCCGCTCATTTTTTGTTGTTCCGTATAACGGTGTTGCTAGACAGAAAATAATTATCTTCCTTTCTCGAATGCCGATGGGCATAGACAATATTGGGCTTAATAAATTACCTCATTGTTTCTGATAAATATTATTTTTCGCTTTCGATAGAATAAATTAGTAAACATCACATTTCTTCATTTTCATCAATATCCTTTATATACAGGTACATTTAATAAAGCGATTTATATATTTTAAAATCATGAAAAATATGTTTAAAATATGTGTGAAATTCATGGAGAATTCATGAAGTATAATTGGGCAAATAAAATACGACAAAATGGTTTTTGACGTCTCTAAAAAATGGCCCTTTTGGGAATGGAGACAAAAAAACTTGCCGTTTTGTTCTTCGGCAGTTATGAAACATTTCCTACGTTTCCCCGCTTCCCGCTTATTCGGTATCAAATCTTTATTCATGGCATATTTTTTCCTCCTTCCAGACGACAACTTTTAAGATGATAAGACACCCTGAGAGAAAAGTTGGTCCAGGTGATCGCTGCCTCCCTTTACGCTAGAAGGGAGCGCGCAAAAATATGCGCCAAGTTTGTCAGAGGGATGCGGAAAGGAAGAAAATAAGAAAGTAAGTTTGCCGATGTCGAATGGAGACACACTTGGGGAGGAAGATATCACCGAGATGCTTCATTTAAGGGCTTCCTTAAATGCACCAAATTCATTTAGACCACACTTTTTTCTATGTTAAAGTTATCTGTTTCTGAATTATATTAAACTTTATATAGTGTTTTTTTTTAATATATATACTTTTACTATATTACGATTTTTATTATTAAATGACGAAAGAATATGTATAATATATTTTTTTGAGAACTCACATACCGATACAGGTACCGATGTTTTCACATAGAGAATAGCGTCCAGATTTTGTCGTTAATTCATCAAATATTTTATTGTTAGTTTTTTATTTTATTTTACAAAGCATACAAAAACACAGAAGTTTGTAACAATTCAATGGTTGTTTACCTTAAGACCTTATTATTTGTTAATTATTAAAATACTACTTAATTACTTCGCTTGAAGCTTAAAAACATAGTTATTACATAATAAAGAGTGCAATATATACTAGTGGTATATTATTATTGGATATTAATGAAGGGTTACTAATTAGTTGTTAATCTGATGCAGTTGTATGTGGGACCTATGTTTTGAATATTCTCTCACTGCAAATACTCTCCAAATCTCACTAGACGACATAGCTGACTATTCGTCAAGCTATAACTATATCTCTAACGATAAATATAATGTATTAAGCAAATTGAATGACGCAAAGCAGAATTGAACTGAACTTGGCGAGGATCATAGACGCTTATAACTATATGACGGATGTTTATGGAGACTATACGCATCAGAGTGCGTATATGTACTATGAAAAATAAATATACATTTTTCTTTATTAAAGATAAATGATAATGTTTGATTCAATATGTCAACCAGTACTTGGTTCACATTTATTTTAAGCGATTACATGTTTCAGCCTTCCTGGAGACCATCTTCAATAATGATTAAATTAAAAACTTGCAGTGGCTTATATAGGTATGTATAAGTATTAGTTCTTACGTTAGTACACACATACTTATAGATTGTATATGTGTACAGGTAAAACCATTGAAAAAACGAGGTTTCAGTAGGAAATAATATTTACACATTCCTATATAAGCCACTGCCAGTTTTTAATTTAATCATTATTGAAGATAGTTTGCAGGGAGGCCGAAACATGTAATCGATTAAAATAAATGTGAATCAAAACTATATATTTTTATTTGTTAATTTTTTAATTAAAATTAATTTAAAATTATAATTATGCAGTTTCACCAAGTATTGTCAGTTGATTACCTTAATTTTATGAATATACTCAACAAAATAAATCATGATCTCTAAGTATTTAACAATATATTGATATTTATTAGACGTTAACGTTTTAAGTGATTTTCGGCAGAAGTAGAATTATTTAAGCTTTTATATAAATCCGTATTCCATAAAATATAATTTAATTATTTAAATAAGCAGGTATGATGTTATTTCATTTTGAGTATAGCGACCAGATTTAAAAGCAGAATAATATTTAAAAAAATATTTATATCTAAAGTTGAATGTTTTAAGAAACGTTCTGCTGTGTTTTTAATTTAAAATAATATTATTTTTTCACCCTTCAAAGAAGTTAAGCGCACCTTTATCTTAAACAATAAACAGCAGCGTTACAATCCACTTCATTGATACATTTTTTTTTAAATAAATCTTTCGGATATAATTCATCTGTCACATTGCCATTAAAAAAACGTCGCAACGCAACCGCCCCGAATGCAAATGGCGTACGGAAAGACACGGAGAGAAAGGGAGAGCGAGAGAGATGTAAG
The DNA here is from genome assembly GCA_022606575.1 of Glossosoma conforme. Lineage (NCBI taxonomy): Eukaryota > Metazoa > Arthropoda > Insecta > Trichoptera > Glossosomatidae > Glossosoma > Glossosoma conforme. Next base: position 3,638,643 of record JAGTXR010000017.1, on the reverse strand, counting down.
TAAAAGCGGAAATTTCGGTTTGCAGCTTTATTCAAACAAATTTACGGTCCACGCGCGAAAATAAATTTCAAGTTTTTCAGCTGGGTGAGCGCGCGTAAGTGGTTCAGTCCGCCACGGGTCTGTGCCCTCGGTTCCACAGTGAAACCAGTGCCGAGCCCAACCACGCTGGTTCTATGAAGTCCCTTAAAGGGACGATGTTCACAGTGCGCGTGTGGAATTTTCATATTTACCGACTTTGCATTTGCCGTGTTTTGGAGAGCCTCTCTAAAAAGGGTATAAACTATCCGAACTAAGCCTCATTTTAAATTTAAAAGCAATAACTTAACATGTTTTTCTTCTTTTTCTAACGAATTAATGATTCCGAACGTATACAATCAACCCTACGTTTTCATTAAATCAAATAATTAGACCGTTGTTTCAGAGGCTTGGACCATTTAGTAATAAAGGAAGTTCAACCCAAAAAACCAACATAGCAGAGATTGTTGTATGAAAAATCGCTGCAAGCACTAAATGAAAACCTACGTTGCAATAAAAAAACATACGTTATAGGAGGATTATTAACTGTGTATGTATTTTCAAAGAAATATGCTTTCGACAGGTGTATACAACTGGGATGGGCAGCATTTGGAAAACTAAAGTACATTTTTAAAGCTAAAATTCCGCAATGTCTAAAAACTAAGGCGTTTAACCAATGCATCCTCCCTGTATTAACGTATGGCGAAGAGACGTGTAATCTTACAGCAAGTTTTACCCATAAAATAAAGGTCACCCAGCGTGGTATGAAGAGATCCATACTCGGAGTGTTGCTGAAAGATAGACTCCGAAACGAGGAAATACGCAGAAAAACTCAAGTAGTGGATGCTACCCAACGAATAGGCACACTCAAGTGCAATAAGCAGGACATATCTGTCGAAGAGACGACGGTCTATGGGGAAGAAAAGTATTGGAATGGCGCCCAAGAACTGGCAAACGAAGCATAGGCCGAATCCTTACAATATGGACTAACGACATAAGACGAATAGCGGGATGGAGACTCATGCGGGAAGCTAACATTCAAAAGTGGACGGATACAGGCTGATGATGATGATGATACTTGGCTGACGAAAAGAAATATACATTCTTATTATTTCAAAGAAAATAGATAATTGGCCGCAAAATATTCGTTGATATTTAAAAAAAACAGTTCAATAAACACTCAAATGTTTATTTGACTATGAAAATTGAAAAGCTAAAAACTAGTAAAAGTATTATTTGCTTTTCTATTGCATTTTCATTCAACCAAGTTTGAACCACGATTGCTGCTCATCGCGTTCATCATAGGTGTGATCTTTGGTTCAGCCACGTGACTTATCTCCCTTATATCGATAACAATGTGATGAATGTTATGATTATTTGTATCTTCTCGTGTGTCTTTTGGTGATTGTGTCCGGATGCCCTGTTTACCTTCAAGATTGATTTGTCCAGTGACACACATAATATTGGGGTTGCGGTGCCTGGCCGCCCTGTGACGTAGGAGCTCCCCTGACGTCATGGCCGCCTATCGACCCGCCACGTGGCCCCAGAACCCCCGCCCACTCCGCCCACCGATCCCGGATACTGCAATGCCTTCCCTTCATATCAATAACTAATATGTAATAACAAACACGCTATCCATAGATCAACCAACTTCGCAACTAATGCCATCCCGTCCTCACAAAACACAGCGCAGCGGTATCCTTAAAAATCAAATTTAATATTATACATGTATTTTACTGCAATTCATCATTCTAGCTATAGTCTCCACAAATTGCCTTGTCCCAAAGAGTAATTCGTCAAAAAAATAATGCCACACTAACGTTTAATATACTAACATCCTCCTGTCTCTCAAAAGGGGAGTTATTACGTCGCGTGAGGGCAGGATGGGGAGAAGGTCAGCAAACAAAGACTTTTTTTTAGAAGCACACTGATTATATTTACTTTAAAACTTTACAAGCTTCCGGCCAAGCGAAAACATACCGCTGGCCGTCATACGACCTTGTCTCGCTAAAGGGTGGGGACCGACTGCCGATCTCCACGCTCGGTCTCAGCTTTCGACCGCGCCACGAGCGGTGGTGTTAACAACTAACACACCCGTTAGTGGACCCGTCCAAAATGACAACACTGCGCACATAAATGCATGACAAGCGACCAGGAATAAGAGACGAAAGATTGTATATAGAGGTTTTCGGTAACAGTCAGCAAGGACTGCCATCATGCTGATGTCAACACAATCCTTGAAGCATATGCTTAGTTGTATATTCTGTCGTTATTTCTACAGTCGCTTCACCTCTCAATACACTCGAAGAATAAATTGCTCGTGCACCTACCCACAATCGAAAGGGTCGTCTTACACTTGCTGAACATCCATACAAACCATACATGGTTAAAACATATCGATCAAGATATCCCTTCCTTAAATTTCTTCCTAAATGCGGCCGGTAAGCTCTGGAATGCTCTTCCAGATTCCATTTTACCATTACTTTACCATTACTTTAATCTGGATCTCTTAAAAAAAACCGATCAATATGCATTTTCAATCTCCCCAATCCACACATTAGTATTATACAAACACAACACAAGCTTCCCGCTTGCAATATCCAGTCCTGAAATCGTCAAAAAGCCCACTTCATAGGCTTCCATAAAAAAGCCATGTCAGGAGGTTCTCCACGGTTTCAGGATAAGAGTCCGGAGAGATGAATAGACGTCATCTGCAATACTCGAGACATACTTTTGTTTGTCAATCAGTACTTTACAAAGATCAAATTATTAGCCCGACGCATCTGAGGTTTTGTCCTGAGATTTAGTTCAGCCGAAAAAATTGCAAATCATTGACCAGAAATACGCCTAATCCGGCTGCGCAATTTAAGCGGGCACATAAACTTATGATTAAAAACAACGGAATAAGGTTTATCCAGGTAAATAAAAAAAAAGTTATTTAATATTTCGCTTCGGAAAGATTCATCAGTTCAGTTCCGAATAAGTTCCCGACTATCTTCCCAGAAAGAAAATAATACGGGGACAGGGGGATGGGAGTCACACCAGAACGAAATATATTGACGTAATAAAAAGATAACTTTCGGGAAACTATGTGAGGAAACGAGGGGGAAAGCAAACAGTTGCAATAGAAGAGCGCAAGAACAAAGATGGGGTCATTAAGTAACGGAAAGAAATGAAAAAAAAAAACGTAATTATTTCGTCAAAAATTTGAAATAAACAAAATATGGTATTAAATCATTTTAAGATAGTGTTTCAAGAACAAAGATTGACTATATTTTTAATGTAAAAATGCATGGGAGAGCTCCGATAGACGGTTATGAAGAAATCTTTACTGCGAAAACTATGATGATTGCAAATTTAAGAGTGACTAAGGGCTGCACGATCTGTCAACGTCTAGCAGTATTTTATTATAATAGGTTTTGATATCCTCCTCTCAAAGTTTGATATCGATTTACTGGATGACAGGATGCAGGATCAGATTCACAATACAAAGAACTGATTTTGTTTCACAATTTGCGTTTATTTGTCAAACACTTGCTTTTTCGTCACGCCCTTAGGCGTTAGCCATAACGAACGCGAGCGCGCTCCAACTGACGGCACGCTCTCTGACATCTGGCGCCGCCAATAGTCGCGGCAGACAAGCGAATTAAAGATGACAGTGGCCAACATGAAATGGACCAACAGTCATAACAAATAAAATGGCACATGCAAACGCCGTGCAACATTATACAATTAAAACTAACATTAGATGTGCATGTCAGGCGAGCGAACAAAAATAAGAGACAAAATATCGTTTTTCGAGGATTTAAGGCATAAGCCTAAAGGAGCTATAAGCTGATATCAATATTTAAGATTTATCAGGGCTCAAACCTACAATCTTTTGCTACCGTAACAGTAAAGCGTATAATGTGGTATTTGGACCAAACAAAATACACTTGCAGTGTATGCATCACGTAATTAAAAAACTAAGTGCATCGGAAAATATTAACAATGTTAGATCAAACATGGATTTACCATTTGCAGCAAACAAATTCAAAGAAGTTGGGATGGAAGTGAGAATGTTTGTTTCGTCTCTAAATGCACCCTTAACGTTCGGCTAAAAATGAAATAACGAAGAAAAAACGTAAGAAAATTGTTTCGTAAAGAAAGCGGTGTATATTTAAACGAAATAACGTGAAATTTAATCGTTAGGGTGTCGTTTAGGGTGTTTCGGGGCCTGTCCGCTTTAGCCGCCGCCTGGGTTAATGCGGAAGGAACCTTTACACTGCGCGGGATATCAGGAAGTGATTTTTGAGTGCCCGCCGATACCGGGGAAGGATAATGGTTTACAAGGGCGTGGCAAAAAGCAGATAACATCCTCAAGATGAAAATAATTAATGACAATTTATAATGTTGTTTACATTGGTAACAGATGTACCACGAACACCTTGCGAAAACAGGTTATGACATATTTTAAATGGCAAACACCATATCCTAAATGGCCTAACAGCACACCTCGATCCATTTTTTACATCCTTTTCCTCTTTTGTCGATGGTATTGTTCTCTTAGATCACTGCGATCTTTGACACGTCTCATCTTCTTCTTCTTTTATGTTATTTTTATTTTTTATTATCTTTTCTTTTTATTATATACTTACGTATACTCTATGTTTCTTATTATTTGAACATTGGAACTTCGGTTCAATGAAATAAATAAGTAAATAAGCCAAACAAGAGATTAGTATATCACCGTCTGTCGAAAGTATTCAGTTTGTATTTACATAATAAATAAGTAATATCTACATTGCTTAGATATGAAATTAGCTAGTGTATTTTTATCATAGGACAGTTTGTGGTTTCGTGTACACTGTACACACAGCTTTTAATTTATGTTTATTAATAAAGGTATAAATACGATTTATTTCATATAAAAACACACAAAGAAGAGCATCATCAGACGGTTTTGTCTATAAACTGGATTTAGCTTGATCAATTGGATAGACGCTGAATGTGTGAATTATGTTTATTGGATGTGTGTGACTAGATATTAAAGAGATTAAGAGTGTTATTTGATCCGTTTCTTTGAAAAGATAGATTTTTTGATGGAGAAAAAACAGATGCCGTCAGATCTGAACCCTACCTTGGGCAATAAAGAAAATTTTCGTTACAGAACTAATACATTATTTATAAGTATTTATTTTTTCAGGCACTAAGCGAGCAGCACTGAACATGTATGTAAAAGTAAAATTATATTTCAAAAATCTACTAATGTGCAAAGTTTGTGGCATTTTTTTAAGTAACAGTACGTAATATCACTGGTGTCGATTATACTTTATTAAAATCATTCAAAAACAAGGTACAATTTTTTTATATATTTAATGTTTAATGATTCGAAGAACGAAATGCCGTCTTAAAAAGTAGATATTATTGACACTGATGAGGCTTGGATATGAGAGTTTAGTCTCGAGTTTTCCTAGTTGTGTTTAGCCACGCCGCTGGGTTCGGGCCGGTAATGGCGGCCGCAGATAAAAGCTCAGAGAGGGAAAAATAACCGCGACACTTTCCTTTGTTTTGGGACGGACGTGTTTGCGCGGGCGCCGGCCATCTTTGCTTTAATTGTTTATGCCGAGGCTCCTTGCACGCGAGACCAGAATAAACGGTTTCATAATAAAAGGCGAAATGTGTTATACAAGGGAAAAGACCTAGGAAGTAAAGCGAAAAGGCCTGAGAAAGCGAGACAAAATAACACGTCTGAAGGATATACGAGTGTTGAACTTGCTTTACAAATTGTATCTTTAGAAATCCTACATTTTTTTTTCATATCCGTTCCCAAGCTAGAGCATCATCATCATCATTTCAATGTCAGCTCCTAACTGGAGAATATAGACATCACGCGGCGCCACTAAGCAAGAGATCGGATGAGAAGCCCTATATTATTGAACCCTAGATTATTATAAAGGGTCCGCTCAATAACTTTTTTTTCTTTGAAAATGGGGCGCAAAACATCGAGTGTAGCTTCGGCTGTGTGGCACGTAGCGCCGTCCTGTTGAAACCAAATGTTGCCAATATCCTCCTCTTCAATTTTTGTGAACAAAAATGGCCCGATAACGATCGCCATTGATTGTAACGGTCACTCCTTGCTCATTTTCGAAGAAAAATGGCCTGATTTTCAAAGTAATGTCGCAATATTTCCCAGCTTTGTTCAAGCATATACACAACCATATTCGTTTAGCGGAAGGATAAAACTAATTATCTGTCAAATCAAACATGAGCTAAGTGTTACCATTCACGAAATAAGCACTAGTTGAAAAAAAAACGTTAGATGGCGGACCCGTTATATATTTTAATACTATATATATATAATCGTGTCAGAAACAACAGTGTCAGATCCTGTGTGCACAGAAGTGGGCAACGTCGATGGCGTTACTCCCGGCCATCATCAGGTCTTCCTGGGTGCAGCTACTCGGACACAGCGCACACTCCAGAAGGTGTGACAGGGTTTGCTCCACGCCGCAGTCACGTTCAGTCGGTCCGATGTAAAACTGCAAGGCTTTCATTTGTGTCCTCGTCTTACATACTCCGGTCCGAAGTCTGTTAAGGGACCTACATATATTCCACCCTTGTCGTGTCCAGGAGCTAGGTCCTCTTTCGGGGCAATCCAAGTATTCCCCTCAGTTGCGCTTCTCCAGATGTTCAGCCGCAGGGTGGCTTCAGGTATCACCAGTTCCGTTGTCGACTGTAGAAAACTTCATCTTTATTTGAGGCGTGTGGTAATATTTTAATACTATACGGTTAACCGACATATTTTCCAGTACGTTAGTATAAAGAATCGAAAGATTCACGAAGAGATCTATCTGTTTTTTTAAATATATTCATGGTGGCATTTTATTGTAGCACCTAAGTGACAGTAAGTTTAGTTAAAAAAAAAAAAAAACGAGTATACTTACTCTTAGTGGGTGTAAGATAATATAGATGATGTGTATGATAATTTCTCTGTCTGCTTACCTGTAACGAAAAGGAAAGCTTATATTAATATATATACATTTTATAACAAAGAAAAAGCTCCGATAAAAATTTCTTAAATTGGTTATCGAAATTATCAAGGTAAGTCGCCATATCGGAATTCCTTACATATTTTTTTCAACGTTTAATTTCATACTTTGACATATTCTCATGATAACTTCTAGTGGATAAAGATTACCTAGAAAATTGTCAAGTATTGTAAAAAGATACTGAAAATAGATTCAAGAATGCCACAATACTTTAATGACTTTATATCACGTACAATTTCAGTCGGCGTCACATGTACAGGTACATTAAAAACTGGGTGATTAAAAAAACCTTCATCAAATAAAAATTAAAAAAAAACTAGTTTCCGTGATTTTCTCAGATTGATATAAAAAAAAATACATCACTAAATTACTTACTGCAATTTCGCAAGGCGTAAACCGTCATTGAATTTAAAAGACTTTGTTGACATATTAATATGCGCAGGGTACACAAAATCATGGTCTCGTGGTATGAGCACTTCATTTATAACACTTTCAGCACTTTCAGCAATTCAAAGAATTAATATAAACGTTTTCCCATATTCGTCATTTTTCTGGAATACATGACCACCAGTGCTAGGGTTTCCCAGGCTATGTATGGAAAAATTATTTTTTTCGAAATGAAATCGGCCCAACCTCTATTTTTATGTGGTTTGGTCCTAGTAACTCACATAATACATTTTACTGCTATCGGACAATGTTTCCTCATAGCGACTTGATGTTGAAGTTTAAATATAATTTTTTGTATGAAGGCCAAGAGGAGCTTTTGAAAACTTAATGTTTATTCACCAAATAAAACGCTGTTTTATCTCCATTTTACGTATTTTAAGTATCTATTATGTAAATATTATTATCTATTACAGAAAATCTTAATTTTTGCTTTTTATAATCAGTGTTCATTAGGGTGTCCCAGGCTATGTATGAGATTTTTGTTTTCGAAATGAAATCGGCTCACCCTCTACTTTTATGTGATTTGGTCCTAATTAGTCTCATAATAAATTTTATTGCTATCGGACAATGTTTTCTGATAGCGACTTGATGTTGAAGTTTTAATATAAATTTTTGTATAAAGGCCAAAAGGAGCATTTGAAAACTTATTGTTTATTCAGCAAATAAAACGCTGTTTTATCTCTATCTTACAAATATTAAGTATATGTTATTTAAATATTATTATCTATTAGAGAAAATTAAAAAAAAAATGATTTTTTTAATCAGGCTTAACTTTCGCGTGCCTTAGAATTCTAGTATTGACATGTTTCGATGCAAGTCGCTCTCTTTTCCCGTGGTTTTAATGACGTGAAACTTTTTTTACAATTATTTGGACACCATTCACACAAAACGAGGGGGTGAGCCTTGAAAAAAAACGAAAAAAAAAATTTGGGACACCCTAACCACCACATATTGCGTTCATTGAGTTGTATCAGTTTTTGTGCCTCGTCTCTGTTCCCTCTCTAATCTATTGACATCAGCATGATGTAGCCCTTGATGACTGGTATTGAAAACCTGTATTGAAAACGCTTGTAATACATTTATGTGTCCGCCATATTAGGACTAGTTATATAGACCGCCGCTGTGGCGCCGGTGCGACAGCCCATCACGCAGTCGTGCCTCGCCCGTTGTACTGTGGCTCGGCCAAATGCTAGGTCGAGCCCTAAATTTGTAAATTTTTATCGTAAATATGTGTATATGTGCTTCTGAAAAAGTCTGTGTTATCAATCTGCATCACGCGACGGAATAACACCTTTTTGAGAGAGAAGAGGATGTTAATATCAAACTAGGAACATATGTGGTTTCCAATGGCTTCTATAGCAGCAGCCCGATGGGACAACAGTTTTAGGATTCGAGTCACATTTTTGGGTGATTTGTTAATCAGATTTCCAGAGCCCTGGAGCATTTATTCTTTTGTAGCGGCTAAACGACCACCTTCAATAAATATATAAAATGAATATGGAGATAAAAGAAAATAATCCCAAACTCATTTTGCAATACGTATTTGTAACTGAGTTATCAATCATGTTTCAAAAATGGCGCGAGATTTGAATTTTATTTTATTTTTCAGGCAACCTGTACGGTGCGAGTTTTTCAAGGTGTACGCTTTCAGCTGCATACCGGCAATCATCTGAATGAGCCGCACAAAGAGTCGCAGAGGCGGCCAGGTGCCGCGATTAAGGAAGTCATTAGGGAGCGAAATACTCAAGAAGGGCAAGCGCCACGTGAAGTTAAATATAATCCCATAAATAATTGCTCGGTCGGTCACATTATCGTTACCGGCAAATGCGAGCTTTGAAAAAAAAAACTGAAATGCCTACCAAGAATTCCGATTACAATCTCGTATGGCAACACTCCCCTTTATTATTATTCCGCCACAATGGCCGACCTCCTGAAAAGTAATCTGAATGGCGTGTAAGGATTTGTCCCTTTTTGTTGTTATATTAACGGACATGTTTTCACGTTCGCTCTGAAAGGAAATAACAAATATGCTAATGTCCATCAAGGTAAATACATATTTTAATAAACAGTTGATTTTATTTACGCAATAAACGGCACGCTTAATTTTATTTGACCTTAAAACTATTTAATACATATGTAATTACTGTTATTGCGTATTAGTATTAATATACATCTTGGGTCTACTGTCAGGAAGGGACTATAATATGTGACTATGATTCTTCTTCGTAGTATCAATCCGTTAGATTGGTTTGCAACAACACAATCTTGCATCTCGATCTCCACTCTACAGCAAAAGAGCTACAACTCATGTCCTCGAACACTTGCTGCAAATACTCCCGTCTAGAGCACCCTCTGCAGTTTCTACCCTAAACCATCCATTCCACAATGTCGTGAAGATGACCATCGTAGCGCATGATGTGACCGATCCATCGGGCTCACCTCTCTGAAATGGTCCACCATCCCACCATCTCAGTGAATATGATATATTGTTTAATTTTCGATTTTACATACGATTCGTTTATTTTTGTTGCAATCTCAGGTGTCGTCATTTTGTTGACGAGGATACTGAACGTGGAATGTATTTTCACAGAGTGTGATGATACATTTTATAATGTGTTTTATATGTAATTTAGTATCCTATGACGCTTACCATTTTACATATGGATAAGCGCTGCATGTGGAGTTTTGATCCGCCAACGTCATAGACCACAGCGCGACATTCACGCATCATCCTTATTATTACATGAACTTACAATGCATGGGTCACATTCACGGGACGACTTTATTCTACCACCAATTTTGATTAATAGGCTATGACTGGTGAGGGATCAAATTTACACCAACCGGGGGGGTATTTTAGAGCTCAGAAATCGATTACAAATTTTTATTATTATTTAAAAAAAATGATTATTATACATTGCCTAGATCAGGGGTCTTCAACCTTTTTATGCCTAGCGCCCACTTTTGCTATTTTCCATGGTAAAATTTCCCTACCGCCCACCAACCTTGCTATATTTCGATTCAGTATATGGGTGGAAAATTTTCTAGAAGGGATGTAAGAGATTTGACCAACGCCCACCGCCCACCACGGAAGCCCGTATCGCCCACTAGTGGGCGGTACGGACCAGGTTGACGACTCGTGACCTAGATAATTGATTAATTAAAAAAAAACTGCCACTGTTAAAGATATATCGTTAATTATATAGAACGCGTTTTATAAGATTAAACAAAAATAAAACGATTAAATTACTACCCTCAAATATTTACGCTAAATATTTAACGAGCCGTAGTACATTATTTAAAAGTAATTGTTTTTTTTTTGCGATTAATTTTCATGTTCTAAAATCAAATATGAATTACTTATTCAACTCAAGAAGAAAAAACAAAAATAAATAAGTAGCGAAAGCTTGTAGCAGCTAAGTGCTTTACATGTAAGTACTTACTACATAAATAGTCTTTGTCGCCATAGAAATAATGTTGACGTAGAACTTTTTAATGTGAAACTACGTGGAAAGTGTGTAGATATAAAAATATCGTGAAATTCATTAAAGATTAGGGACCCTTGGCCCCATTCCAAAAACTAAGGACACCTAACGGCTCCCTGGACATTTTTTGCCCTGTCGTCCGACGGCGGTGGGAGGTGTCGGCCCACTTCTTCCCGAATTTATTGTAGAAATAAATCAAAACCAGGGGGTGGTCCCCTCTTCCGCCCCCCACACTTCTGAAAGAAACGAAGGCCATAATTAGTTTCCTCGGACAAAAACTGCGAAAACAACGGCCGCCCCGGTTAATACCGCAAGCGACAAAGAAAAACCAAGCAAAAAATATTATCCGATATGAATTTACAAACAATTTTCATGCGAAAAAAGTTGTGCACATTTAGCGTTTTTTACAGTGTTGACGTCAGATGATATGTCATGCCATATCCGCTTCCTAGCTGGAGCATATGATCACAATTTTACGTTATAAAGTTCTCTCATCCGCCCTGGTTCAGTTCTGTCGTCCGATTCATCCCATACAATCTCTGCCTTTCAGAACTACCAATACAGTTTTGAGTTGCCTCAGGGGTTCATTAAACCAATTGCTGCCTAGAATTTTAAATCCCGTCCGGGCAGTGTTGTCCCATTCCCATACAACTTATCCCACCTACTACTGTATAAAAGCATATTCATATCTTCCCACAATTTAACGATATGGTCGGTATAAGTCAAATGAATAAGGCCTATGGAACATGGAGCTAATGAGCCAAACTCCTTATAAATACGATAAAAAAATTAAATCGTAAACCACACCAATCTTAGTGGATTCGATACACAACGAAAATTCAAATAAAATTATTTTTCATCACTTTCTTAGGTCCATAAATACAACATATAGTGGGAGTGAATTTGATTCATAACTCGTAAATGTCGTAGCCCATAAATAAAAATTCATGTTTAAATAAAATTATCCCATTCATAGTAATTCCCCGTAAATATAAATGATGCCTGAATACTGAGCTCTAGTCTAATGACGTTGGCGGATAGACACGCCACATGCAGCGCTTAGCCATACCAAAAAATGGCATGCTACATAGAAACAATAGATGAAATTTCACCATCACCGTCTGTCGGTAACCTCCTCTAGTGCTAAGATAAAAAATAAATATGTACAAATGGATAGGTAATACACATTTTTTTATGTAAGTTATTTTTTAACGAATTTTCATGAAACACTTTAAATTAAGCAACGTAAAAAAATAATAGAAAATATGCATCGTTTCAGTACACAATCGTCAATGAATTATGCTATATTTATATCGCATGAAATCATATTTCATTCTTACATTAACTATATTTAATTAAAAGTTATACTTATTGTTCGCGTAATGTACGCTCATATCTCTTTCGGGAATGTGTTTGTATGGTTTTTAATTTTAATAGTTAACGTTCTCTACAAAGCTTCTCCTACTAATAGTGTTGCCAGTACTAATAATTAACTAACATTACTGGCCGTACATCTCCGCAGTTAATGAGCCAAGCCTCGCTAATGACTTTTGGAACATTTACAAATTCCATTAGGTACAGGAAGGTTAGGTATGTTACAAAAGCTGACCAGTTAATTAACTGATATTAATTTTAAAACTAATCCTCTATTACTTAAATTTGAAACATACCTGCACGGTATAATGTAATCGTTTAATTTTCATTTATGACATTAAAGCGACAGCATGGCACAGATTTTACAGGGTTGTTTTTAATATTTTTACACTTATAATAAATTATTTTACTACTGGATTTCATGATTTTTTACTAGATATAATTATAATTGTTATTGACTATTTTTTAAATATACAAAACACATAGAAAACCAAACGAGGATCGCTTACAAAAATTAATAAAAGGTAAAATAAAATATATATATATAAACCCACAATTCCACATAAGTATGTAGAAAGTAACTGATAAAACTGTTCGTCTCTTTTGTAGCACACTTTCAAATTTTTATGAATGATTCGTGTAAAAAATGTATTATTTTTAAGAAACATGGGGTTCTTTATTATGTTAAAATTAAAATTAACTAAAAAGCCACTCTCAAGGATATAAAATTTAAAAAATTGTTAATAATTTTTAAAAAACATTGTAACCCTTTTGTTACGGCTCGGTGGAATACAAATTATACTGTCAATACGGCGTGAATTTTTCAAACCATTTTTTTTTCTTACAACTAGTATTTGAAGCGTAAATGTACTTATCTTACCTATTTTTATACATCACATTAGTTCTTCTATCCTTTAGTTATCAGATGATGCATAAAAAACTATTAAATTTAACAAACGTTCATTATGTAACTACATACATGTTGTGGCATTGACACATATGGCTTACAGAAAAATCGCTCGTGTGACGAAACCTAACGTTATTTATTTACATGCCTTACAGATTCCTGTACAGAATACATGTAGGTTAAAAAAAGGAATGACTGCAGTTTCAAGTTCCTACCGTAGATGTCACAATGAGTACTGAAAGTAGCAAAACGATATATCACAGCTGCCGATGTCAACGGTAGGGAAATCTAGGCGGCATATATTGACAACCAATGCGTTAATACTGGAGGTTAATACTGATACTAACAACCATTGCATGCTGAAACACCAAATCTCTTCAGTTTATTGACGCAGACCGTACTTCTTAATGTGTGACGTCGATCAAATCATCCGTACTAAAATAAACATGATTAATAAATGCACAAAAGTTCCTCAGGTACTATAGCAGACATCACACAAACTGGTAGTATGTACTCGGCGAATCCTGGATGCAAAGATAACATGGGATAAGATAAAAAATAATAGCAGCTGTCAAAACTGCGCGGCGGCAAATCGTGTCGACCGTATCCGTTTTTCTGAAACGGATATTCATGGGACAACTTTAAATATTAGTGAAACTGCGATATTTCAGTTTCAGCTAGTATATTTAACTGCAACTAAATTCAATTTGGCTGAAAAACATTTAATTTTAAGCGGCGATTACATCAAACGCGAAAAAAAACTACGCACGACCTGCCTCTATGGTTTTTCGCAACTTTATTGAATTTTAATCAAATAGTAAATAAATAAAAATGAAAACCCGGATTATATCACAGAGAGCCGTTGATTTTTCGCTTGTTTTTCAAGCTTTTTGCGGTTTTTTTGCGATCCTGTTAAATAAATTACGATATTTCCCCTTTGTTTCGCGTTCGCGGTTCACCGCTGTGAATTTAAATTTTATTGGATATTTTCTCTGCGTGTTGCAACTTTAACAGATATGCAAATAAAAAACATTCATATATTTTGTCCATATTGCAACACCAGATTTGTGATATATAGAAGCTTTACTCGTTTAATCTGAGAGATTTGATGAATTGTTAAATGAAAATATATGTATACGATTTATACAAAAATAATTGAATGACATGGCAAACGTTTTTACTGTTTGTAAATGTTTTTTTTTTTAAGAAGTTTCCTACAGTCGACAGCGGAACTGGTGATATCTGAGGCCACCCTGCGGCTGAGCATGTGGAGGAGAAGCACAAATGAGGAGAATACTTGGATTGCCCCGAAAGAGGACCTAGCCCCTGGCCACGACCAGGGGTGGAATATATGGAGGTCCCTTAAAAGACTTCGGACCGGAGTATGCAAGACGAGGACAGAAATGAAAGCCTGGCAGTTTTACACCTGACCGACTGAATGTGACTACGGCGTGGAGCAGGCCCTGTCACACCTTCTAGAGTGTGCGCTGTGTCCGAGTAGCTGCACCCAGGAAGACTTGATGATGTCATCGACGTCGCCCACTTCTGGGCAGACAGTATTTTGACCGTGTTGTTTTCGACACGATTATATACATCAACAGTAGACATGTTAAAAATGATTATTTTTTATCCAAAGTCGCAAAGAGTCCAAATATTCCCTTTAAATGATTTCACGACTGTCTTTACATCCAAAAAATGGTGTCACGACCTATCGTCCCAGACAATTTGTTCAACGACTCATTGGTAACGGCGTGAGGCGCACTGGACATATAGTGCACGGGACATTTGGTCCCCGGACAACTGGTGCACTGTTGCGCTAACCAAACCTAACTTAAGGATTTGGCAAGTGATCGTATATTCCTAAGATCCATGGGTCTCGTTAACGAAATAACATAGGTAAGGTTAGGTTCGTGAGAAATCCAGTGCACCAGTTGTCCGGGGACCAAGTGTCCTGTGCACCAGACGTCAGGTGCGCCCCGCGTCTTTACCGATGAGTTGTTGAAAAAATTGTCTGGGGACGAAATGCGGTGGAACCCCAAAAAATAGAATATACAATCCATATCGTAAGTTGATATTGTTGTAATTTGTTTAAAATTGAGACTACGTAATTAACTCAACAAAACAAGGCTGTTTTTTATTAAGCGATTTTTTTTCATATTCTTTTATACATTATAAGAGTAAAAGCTTTAACTAAGTCGGCCATATTAAATTTCAGCGAAGGATGTGTCTATTCGAAGAATTTAAAAAAAATGGGCAAGGCTAAACGCCGGCTGATGAGGTGCGGAAAAAATGCTCGACAAAAGAAGTCCACAGATTGGGGAATGAAAGGCGACTATAGGCGCGGCGGCCGACTCAATCAATCACGGCTAAAGGGGGGGCGGGACTTGTCGAAGATTTGCGGTAAAGATGAAATTCTACGGGGTAGTCCCCGGCCATTTTGGGGCATATCGCCATTTTTATTATGTTAATTTTTATGAAAAAAATACCGTTGAAAAATATATTTTTTGAGTGAATCTTTATTGATGTTTTTCGTGCATTTTTTTTTCAATTTTAGTATGCAAGTTTTTCAATGCTTAGGATCCTAATGTAAGTATGATAAATAATTGTTAAATAACGAAAATAATATAAATAAATAAAAATGTAGTACATATTTTAAATGAAACATTTTTTTAAATTTTATTTTAAGTTTAATTTTAAATGCTTCTAGTAGTTACGCTGTACATATAATATTTAATTACAGTAAATCGTCATATAACGGATTTCATAAGATCGGATGATTAGCCTGAAGCTCCTGAGGCCTTGATTATTTAGTCATTTGAAACGGTTTAAAGACGGTTTATCGAGTGATTCAAAAATATAGAATAAAATGTTTTGATTAAGTAAAAAATTGTAGTAAATACACATAATTTACCCGCGGAATTTAAAGATGCGTAAAATGACAGTTTATAAAATTATATTATTTGCATCTATTACAAGTACTTCTACCGTACATTCTTTATATCCTAGACGTTTTGCAAAAAAAAATGCCTCTTTCCCTACCCTAATTCATTTCAGCACCCAACGCTCCGCCGATTAAAAATTATAAATAGTTTCCAAAGAGCCTCCAGGACTAGAGCCAGATGGCTTGAGTTTTTTGTTATTTTAAGATATGTAGTGATTAGTCATTAGTTCCTGAGACCTGAACTATTTGGTAATTTCTTAACCAACAATACGTGTTCCTATTCAGTCACCCATTCAATTACTATGCATGCTCAATATCGCATAACTTCGTTCAATCAAATGAGAACCGGCGTTTTTAACGTGTTGAACTTTTTCTTTGGTAAAGTTAATTTAACACTTTCGGTGAAAATGAAACGACATTAACCCCAAAACAACAACGCTAAAATAACCATAAGATAACCTATTCCAAAAGCGGTCATTAAGCATGTAGCTCCGCACGGAAGCTCAAGTTACAAGCAATGCTCATTCAGCTGACGATGAAGCAGTTCTGATGTTCAAACACGTTCCGGTGGCGGCTGATAAAAAAGGTCAACGGCTGCAGGCATCAGCTCGAAGCGAAATGCCGCGTCATTAAAATAAAGCATTAAAACGCCGCGAAATAACAAGCGTGGATGTAGGAGCAAACTGAAGGGAGCCGTAGCGGTCTTTCATACTTTCAGGAGTCTGAAAAAGGGCTCTGGCTGGAAGCGGGAACTCGGCCATTGTGTCTGGCCCTTTTCAGGCTGTAGACCGCCTTGCGTCACATCCGGTGGTGCAGCACTCACCTTGATTGATGCTCCGCACGCCTGTAAGGCTGCTGCTCCGCCGTTTTCCATGTTTCTTTGTACCGTTGCACTGTGAAGAAGTATAATTTTCCGCCGTATTGTCTTCCGTGCAACGCTTTGTTATTTAAAAATCGACCGAATCATTACTATTATGTTCTTAAGCTGTATTTTTGGCATTTACACTGTTATCCGTTAAAATAAATGTTTCATAGAAAATCGCAATTATTTGTTATACTCGTACTTTTGATAAAAATTAAAAATATATATGAGTACAAGTTTTACGTTAGCTGCAGTAAACGTAAAACGAAACCAGTGGCTTTTATGACACTTAAACAGGACGGTTTGACACTGCATGTGGAATTAATATAAGACGTAAGTACTTACGTTTTATTTATATGCTATTATACTTGCCGGTGGGTATAGCTCAATGGTCAAAGCGTTTGCTTTGCCAGCTATAGGTCGTGAGTTTTATCCAAGACGGAGATTTAAGAAATAAAGATTTTAATCGATTTCCGAGCTCTGAAATACCCCCGGTTGGTGTGAAGTTGATCCCTCACCCGTAAAATGCCAGTCATAGCCTATCAATTAAAATTGGTGGTAGACGAAAGTCGTCCAGTGAAGACCACACATTCATAGTAAATTCCTGTTATAATAAAGGTAATAATAAAGGATGATGTGTGAATCACGGGCTGTAGTCTATGGCATTGGCGGATCAACACTCAAATGCAGCGCTTAGCCATATGCAGCATGGTAAGCGTCATAGAATTCCACAGTTGAGACTTCAGAATTCCTATCAACAACTGTCGGTATTCTCCTATATGTGTTCACATAAAAAAATGCTAATTTAATTTACAACTGTCCAAGTATTATACAAAGGGCACATCGCGATCTACTTAAAGTTTCGCTATATAAAACAGCTATATACAGTTTGTGATGACCATATGCTTCAGTTAGGGAAGCGGATATGGAATAATGACATAAAATTAAGTAAAACATTCAACGCCTTCATCATCATCAGCCTGTGTCCGTTCACTGGTCCTCATCGTCAAGTAGTTAGGACCCTACATTTTTATTGCTTTAATAGTAATTAATAAACCTAATTTATTCGTAAAGATGGCCGTCTTAAGCTGTCAATGTTAAATCTCACCTGTGCCTTATGTATATTGTGCAATTTGACCAAGCGCTTACTAAGTATGATAAATCTGTGGATTATTCGTGGGCAAATACGCGGAACTAACGAGTGTTTGTGATCCATTATACTCGTCTCCACAATCCTCGCATCATCTCCCAGGTGCTGGCGGAGGCTGCGGAGGAGCAGGAGTCCCTGGCGAGGATCCCATGCATACTTGATGTCTCCCGGGCGCGCCGGGACCAGAAGATGAATGGATGCCAGTCTGCAGCGCTTCAAGGAATCAAGACGTTAAGGAAACGAACATCTAGCATCGCACGTATATTTTGAATCCTGATTGTTGAGATTTGCATCCACGAGACGTAAGATAATAGTTTATACCAGTATGCATTGTAACACTCAAGACTGAGCAACGTGACATAAATCATCTCAACCATATTAAATGTATGATGACATATTTTAACATGAATCACGGCGAGAAACTGATGGTCATTAATATTTGACAGCGATCTTATGTTCTTTATCATCCTTCAAAAGTAAACGTGTGGGTTGGGGAGATTGTAAGGGTATATTTATATGTTTCTTGAAGATATCCAGATTGTAGGAAGGAGGAAACACAGAAGCTGGAAGAGCATTCCAAAGCTTACCGGTGGCATTAAGGTAGGAACTTTAGAAACTTCCAGTTCTTGGTCGACACACATTAAACGTGTATGAATGTTCGGCAAGTGTGAGACGAATTTGTCGGTTGTGGGTGGATGCAGGAGGAATTAGTTTCATTAAGTTCCGAAGAGCAGCGACCGTGGTAATAACAGTAAAAAACACTAAGTGAAACAATCACACGCCTGTGTTCCATTGATTGCAGGTTAGATGTAAGAGTGTCATTGTTTATCAAAAGAATGGCTCTTCTTTGAACTGAGTCAATTAAGTTTAGAAGGTATTTTGGGGCTCCAATCCAAAGGCGACTGCCGTATTCAAGGATAGGTCGGATTTGTCCTTTATATAGAAGAAGAAGTTGTTTATCGTTGAAATACCGACGTGATATTTATAATACAACCACTTTTTTGGAAGCGAGACCGGCTTTATACTTAATTGACTCGATATATTTGACATTATTCGAGATTGATACTCAAATGATGTTAATGGAGCATGCTTTTGGAAGAGAACACAGTGTAAAGAAGTGAAGATTTTCTAGCACTATGTTTGAAAAAGATTTTCAGCTGATAACTGAGCAAACCATAATTTTAACAAAATATCACCCCATGATTACATCCGCTGCAGTGGTTCTTAGAAAGTTTTCGAAAAATATACTAATACGGCTCCTCACAAAGACACAAATGAAAGCAGTATGTAATTTAATACTTGTATATCTTTGACCATCCATGTTAATGTTTTTTTGTTTTTGTTAAAAGGATTTGTTGAATTCGCAATTTAACATGCTGTTTAATAACACCCTCGTCTATCAGTCTTCTGTCTTCCACTCGAAGACATGGCTTGCTCCAATATGCAGAAAGCTGCTGAGACCAGACATCAGACGCCTTCATCAAAGATTCATCCGGCCCCCGGCGACGCAGCGTCCCGACGCGGAGACAGATTTTTCCCCGACTGGAGATGAAGATTTATTTGCGCAATTTCTTCTCAAGACACCGAGTCTCAGAGAACGAGACAAGTCGAACACTTAAGCGGGAAAACCGACGTCATTAAATACCACAATATCGGACGCTATCTAAGAGTGCAACCGCTTGAAGTTGGCTTTAGAATGGAACAGTGACAAATTACATTGAAATTTCAAACTGGTAATAGTTTCTTCTCCTGAAATGTTTTGTATTGTACGTATCCAAAGTTACAATATAAAACATAAAGATGTCACAAATCTTTGCCACACAATTTTTTCAACTCTCATTATCATCGCTTCGTCCAAATTCGTCTCTGAACCCCGAATTCCACCGAGTACATAATAATGTTGAATATATACAAATAATAAATAGATAAGAATTTCATACCTTGATTTAATATGAATCTCTTTGAGCACTGTTTCACTTGATATAAGACTGCAGTTTCGGTAAATTTTAATATTAAAATAGATCTCAAAGTGAATGCTAATAATATAAATAACAATATATAAATATATTTAATTTAAAATCAGAAAATACTGCCATAAAATTATTTCATCTGACATAGCTTTTGCTTCGTTTCATGTCAGCTCTATCTGCTGGAGCTGCGTCGAATACTTTGAATGTATAGTTCATGACAGCCTTCCACGATGGATGAGAGCTCGGGAGCCTGATAATAAGCCAGTAAAAATGTATGCTCCCATATAAAATGTCCCAGTTAGGTCCTACTGCGTCTTTTGACCGACTGTAAGTTTTTACTAAGTAAAAATATCGTACTTCTCATACTTTTCGTAAGTAACTTGTCTCAAACCCCACTTAAAAGCTTCTTCCGGTAAAATGACAGACACACACACAGGTAAATGAAAACATTTAAATCAAGTAAGAAATATCTTATCTATTCAAAATGAATACTACATATATAAATAAATAACAAGTATTTTTTATTACGACTTGCTCTTTATATGTATTTATTTTACATTATCCGATGGCTACTTCTCCTATGTTTCATTGAAATAATAAATTCTGAGGTCTATTATTTTGCCTGTTTGCAATTCCATACAGTAACTCTCAGCCTCTTACTTTACAGGACTAAAGCTGTAGCCACACTAAGCACGACCAGTTGCAGAGGCGGCATTGTGCAAGAATCGCATTAGGGCCCACTACGAGGGTATCTACCCCAAGTGGGCATTGTTTAAAGTTTAATACAGCTACATTTAGAACGGGCCATACTCCATTATGTCGCAACGAGCAATGCGACGTGGAATTATCCCGTGAATACCTTGCAGATGTACAGATACGTGAACAGATACACAGATATACATGTACGTGAACAGATCTGCAGATCTATTGTGCAGTATGCAGCATAGCCGTGCAGTTGCACGGGTTTAATGCAGTGAGACGATTCCACTATTCTATGCAGCCGGGTGCATACGAGTGCCTACTCGTACAGGTTGCATGGGAGGAGTGGTATGCATTTGCGAGTGAGAGAACAACGATATTCTCACTAAAACTCTGCAGATACTCAAATGAACGATACGATAATAAGATAAGCAGTTTTTTATGCATAATGCATTTAGGTTTTACCTGAAATTCTAAGAGCGCAGATTTTTATAAACTAATACGGCCGCTGCTCTTTTAAGCTTTCAAAATTAACACTCGCCCATAAAAATCAAGAGACTAGTCGCACTCTTCTTGTACTAACTCTTAAAATAAACTCCATTACGTCATAAATACGCTTGAAAAATATTTTCTAGCATTTGAATTTCTTCCCTTATACTCGTACAAAATAGAAATGAGGTATATCGATTGTATTATTATAAAAAAAACGTATTTAAAATATTTTCAATGTTTTGAGCATTCACTTTGAGATCCATAATAAATTATAAATATTTAGTATTTAAAATGTTATTATGTTTTCTGAATGTTGCCTATCCCAGTTGTATACGCCTGTCTATTTCTTTCGACAAGTTATTTTGTCCTAGTTGGATTACTGGTCGCAGATAATTAAATTATTTTACAACCTGGATTTGTGTTCCTTCAATGGAGATCGTGACTGTCAAAGCTTTAGCCACAATGGACTTTTTTTTTATACGTAAACGCATGCAGGAGAGCACAACCGGTCAAGACCAGTGCACTCTATGACGCTCAGCCAGGGAGGCTGGACGCTGCATGCGAAACGTGTGTTGTGTTCGTGTTTGTGTGTGGGTTAAAGGGGAGATTGCAAGTGTATATTTATCTGTTTCTTGAAGAGATCCAGATTGTAGGAAGGAGGAAACACAGACGCTGGAAGAGCATTCCATAGCTTACCGGTGGCATTAAGGAAGGAACTTTGGAAGCTGCCAGTTCTTGGTCGACATATATTAACCGTGTATGGATGTTCGGCAAGTGTAAGACGAGTTTGTCGGCTGTGAGTGGGTGCAGGAGGAATTAGTTCTTTAGTTAATTAGGACTTGATGCATACAAAAGTGGTCATGGAATCCCCCTCAATATACACTCCATCAAAGCTTAAAAATGATGACTTGGGAAGAGGCAATTATTACATTATTTGAAGGAAAACCTTCCACTGATTCTCTTTATTTTTAAAGTGCACATATATAAAATAGATAAATGCGGTTTATACTTGTGTGTAACACGTTAAGCATAAACAAATAAATAACGCAGAAGAATTGAAAATGACCGTTAGCAGCTGTGTGCTATTACGCTAGAGTTTTTATATTATTCTTGCAATATCCTGCAATAAGATGGACAGACCTAATAAAGGAGACTACTAAATCTTCTCTTGGCGCGGAGATCAGCATGGCTGGGACCATGAAGAATGGTGAATATCCGTACAAGAGACACTCAGCAGTTAAGATGGACGAGAAATTAATATTACATAATTCTTTAACTAACAGAAAAGCGTTATAAAATTTACTTTTCGTTATTTCAATAGGTTTGTGCAATTTATGTTAAAGTGTTTTTAACAATAAAAACAAAAAAAAAAAACATTTTTAGAGGTTCGACAACAGAAAATAAAAATAAAAAAAACTCCTCAACTTTTGTGGTCAGAAAAATGGTTCAGTACTTATTGTCTTAGTGCTTGCACGTCATAATTCGACTTAAACTTGGGACAACGGTACTGCAAAATTACCAAATATTGATTATATATATCCTAAATGGCCTACCAGCACACCCCGATCCTTTTCTTACATCCTTTTCCTTTTTTGTCGATGGTATTGTTCAACTTGATCTCTGTGATCTTTGACACGTGTCATCTTCTTATTCTTTTGTGTTATTTTTATTTTTTATTATTTTCTCTATTTATTGTATATTTATGTATACTCTGTTTCTAAACATTTGTATAAAAAATGGAATTTCGATTCTGTATATAAATAAATAAATATATATATATATTATTTTTGCTATGGGCAGGACATATCTGTCGAAGAGACGACGGTCGATGGGGAAGAAAAGTAATGGAATGGCGCCCAAGAACTAGCAAACGAAGCATTAGCCGACCCCCTGCAAGATGGACTGACGACATAAGAAGAATAGCGGGACTGACCTGGATGCGGAAAGCGGAGGATCGAAAAGGATAGAGACGCGTGCGGGAGGCTTACGTTTAACAGTGGACGGATACAGGCTGATGATGATGATATTATTTTTTTATTAGAAATTGTGAAGATTCGGATAATGAAAACCTCTTGTATGTCATAATCTTTCCCACGTAACACAGTGTGAATATTACATGTAGGTAGGTGTATAACATAATATGGATAACGAATTTCTCGCTCGTGGATCCCCAGGGAGCCGCGCATTCAATCACCGAGCGAGTGATTTCTCCCGGGGCCGAGTGTATCGGAAAATAATCCCATTTCAGGATCGGCACATCCCTGGCAAGACCAAAAGCCATTGTCGCGCAGTGGAGACTCGTGGAGTTCTCTAATGGCTGTAGGGATGGGCGAAGACGGTGACATGACAATCGATATTATCGATTTTTATTTTATTAACGTGGAACGCCTTTCATTCGGAAAAACACTTAAGGGGTCGCCTGTTAAAATCGAATGTGTCGATAACGCATAAAGGAGACAAAGTACTAAAAAAAGTTTTTACACACAACACACAATTAATTTTACTCTCTGGGTGTGATTATGTGATATATAGGTGTACCGGAAAAGAATGACGTTTTTTTTAGTGGTTTTGAGTGGTCAGCTGTGCTTCGGCAGTCGAACTTTTACACCGTGTTCTGGGTTGTTTCTCTGACTACGTATACCTGGAGTTTACTAGAACTTTTAAATATTATAAGGACAGATTGAAAAATACTAGTGTATCGATGGTTTAACATTGAGAAGAATTAATAGGTAAGGAAGCGGTCACGGCAGCATTCTTATATAAAGTTGGGCAAAAGTTAGGACCTGTTTGTTTGTCTGGGACATGTTCGCTGAATGCCTCAGGATACCATAAACCATATATGCATATCTAAGCTCCCGAAATTTGTCGTCTTAGAAATACTCGTACACATATAATTCACTCGAACTTGGTGGCAGAGGGACGATGCGAAGAACTTATGTATGTAATTTAAGGCGACCACGGGGAGTAAAAATGAAAGAAGAGGAAGAAGATGAATCTATAATTAATTGATATATACATACAAATCTAAAATAAATCTTTTTTCATGTTATTAAATAGTGTGTGGTCTGTGAGCGTTAAGTTAAGGACTTTATTACATTGTGGACATGTTTGAGGAGTTCCTTGATTACGCAGACCGTATGCTCCAGTGTGATTGACGTAGAAGAAAAAACTAAAGCCTCATTTTTGTAAGGCACCAATCTATCGTCATCCTCTGACGTTAACAAAACTTATTAGCTGCATTTTAATTTAGTATAAGATTAGAATTATTATATATTTGTATCTGACGGTTGGCAGTGATTAAATATTTCAAGTGAATATTATTCTCAGATTTAAATACGTTCGTTTACGTTTGCTTCAAATAATACCAATTTATTTCCATTAAAACAAACGTTTAAATATATTCCGATCACCATGTTTTTCAAATTTAAAAATAGTTTATGTTGCCAGTCGGAAAAATTGCAGGTGCCGTGTCCACTTCGAGTGAGGGAGCGCGCATCGGCTGACCAGTAACTGTCAAAGCTTTAGCCACAAAGGACTTGATGCATACAAGAGTGGTCATGGAATCCCCCTCAATCATACACTCCATAATATACCTATCACATAATTACGAGTATGCAAGAGGAAAACTAAACCAGTGTACAGTATTCACTATAGCAAAAATATTTTTAATTCATGTTATATATGTTTTTACATAGAATACCAATCGGTATAAGCAGAGGTAGTGTATAAATCAATCAAATAAAATCAAAGAAGATAGACACCTAGTAAAAACCATCTCAGACAGGCGAGCCCGATAGATCGGTCACATCATGCGCCACGATGGTCTTCTTCATGACATTGTGGATCCCTTCCCGGTTGAGGGTAGCAACTGTAGAGGGTGCCTTATACGGGAGTATTTGCAGCAAGTATTTGAGGGCATGAGGTGCAGCTCTTATGCTAAAGACGGTTGCAGAAGATCGAGAAGACTGGAGATCGAGATGCAAGATTTTTTGCTGCAAACCAATCCACCGGATTGATACTACGAAGAAGAAGAACAATTAATTGCGATTTTCTATGAAACAGTAATTTTAACAGATAGCAGTGTAAATGCCAATACCGGATTGAAACGACTAAGTGGATTAATCTTATCTTTATTTATATGTCTTTCAAGTGCTGTATTTGTAGTTTTGATCTATCAGCATCGTTAATTGCTCCAGCCTTGGATTCACGCATCGTCTATTTTTAACCCTTTATTTACTGAATTATGATACAACGTATTTACTTTACTGATTATTTTTATACGAATAAGTGTTGATAGGATATGGAGAAAAATTAAGAAAAAACATATTTTTTCTGAAATAAGCATTTATTTCATAGTTTTATAAATCCGACTTATAAGTCCCGTCAGGGCACAACTGCAGCAAAATACACGATCAATATTGGATTTTATGGTATGGGACTTATAAGTCCTGAAGACTTATAAGTTAATAAAGGGTTAAGGGAACTCACTATAAATGGAGATGTCATAGGACAACTTTATCATTCAACTAATTTTGATTAATAGCAGGCCATTTATGGGTGTATATACACATAGGTGTATTTAAAAGAACATAATAAAATAAATAATCAATGAAATTTGGTGATATTAGACGTCGCAAGTTCGACCACCGACAAAGCTTAAAAATGAATAAAAATCACCATGAAAATTAGCGATGTTTTTTGTGTTAAAAAATCCTGAAAGTAAATTAAAAGCAACGTACCAATATATCCAAGGTACAGACAAATATATAATGCGTCAAGTAATTACGAGTGTGTATCGTAAAGTAGCTTGCAAATGGAGATATTCATAATTATTCTTATATAAATATTTTGCAATATAATCATAAACATTAAAGGCGCGTTTTTGATTGACTATTTAGTCTGACTTGAAGTTTGTGTGCTTTCAATAATTTTACTGCAAATAAGTTATTTGTTTATATGAATATTAAGTACATTACATAAAAATTAATGCAAGAATACGTAAATATTTACAGTATTACTTTATGCCTGCTCATACAGTCTGAACCTTTTTAATAAACCAACCATCCTAAAATACTACTTAACAATTTCCGCAAGCCTTTTAGCGAGCGTTTGCGGATCATATTTGTATTTAAATATTCAACGCGTTCACACGGCTATGAACGCGTAGAACATTTTAGTACAAATAATATCCAATACTGCAACCGCCAGTATGAATTACAGTTTACATAAACACAATAGATCATCTACATATCGAAAAAGCAAAAATTGGACAGAGACCCTCTAATTGAACACAGCGATCTGTCAAAACCCTTCTCAATGGCTGAACTGGAGTGTGCTATCAAAGCCGCTAAAGACAAAAAAGCGGCTGGATTGGATGATATATGCGTAGAACAGATAAAACACTTTGGCCCCCAGGCTAAACAATGGCTCCTTGAAATGTTTGATGCCTGCATGATCGGCAGTCAAATCCCAAAAATATGGAGAAAGTCCAAGGTCATAGCCATTTTAAAGCCAGGGAAAAACCCTGATGATGCTAAAAGCTACCGCCCAATATCTTTACTATGCCATATATTTAAAATCTTCGAACGGATACTACTCAACCGACTCACCCCTTTATCGAACCTAAAGTGATACCCCAGCAGGCGGGCTTCCGACCCGGAAAGTCATGCACTGGGCAAGTACTAAACCTGACCCAACATATCGAAAACGGGTTCGAACTAAGGAAAGTGACCGGAGTGGTATTCGTGGACCTAACTGCTGCATACGATACAGTGTCGCACAGCACACTCCTCAGTAAATTGTACAGAATGACAGGTGACTTCTCGCTAGTGCAGATGATCGCGGCTATGCTGCATAACAGGAGATTCGCTGTGGATTTTCAGGGAAAACCAGCCGATGGCGTAACCAAAGAACGGCTTACCACAAGGCAGTGTACTTGCTCCTATACTATTTAATATATATACAAACGACCAACCCACCCCTAAAGACACAAAGTCTTTCATACATGCGGATGACTTAGGTTTGGCAGCACAAGCAGTAACGTTTGAAGAAGTTGAGGACATCCTAAGCCAGGGACTCAACGAGATGTCCCATTACTACGAAACCAACCATCTCAAACCAAACCCATCAAAGACACAAGTCTGCTGTTTCCACCTTAGAAACAGGGAAGCTAACAGAAAGCTTCGAGTCACGTGGGAAGGTAGAGTACTGGAACATAGCGACCATCCAAAATACCTCGGAGTCACTCTAGATCGCACCCTCACCTTCAGGCGTCATTGCAGCAACACCAAACAGAAAGTTGCAACAAGGAACAACCTCATCCGCAAACTGACCAACACTCACTGGGGAGCCCAACCACCCCTTCTTCGTACCTCAGCTTTAGCACTTTGTTTCTCAGCCGGAGAATATGCGGCACCAGTGTGGGGTCGATCAGCCCACTGTAATCAAGTGGATACTGCCCTGAATGATGCATGCAGAGTCGTCACAGGCTGCCTCAAACCAACACCCATTTCTAAACTATACCCTTGGCTGGTATCGCACCACCGAACATAAGACGCAAAGTCATATGCGCCGAAGAAATGCGTAAGGCAATCAACCAACCGTCCCACTGCTTGTATAATCAGATACCCCAACACCAAGATTGAAGTCTCGAAGCAGCTTTCTGAAATCCACACAACCTCTCACATCCGGCCCTGAAAATGAGAGACTCCAACTCTGGCAACAAATCGCACCAGAGGATTTCATTACTCCAAAGGAAGGCCTCCCAACTGGCAAGAGCCTTGACTGGCCGACCTGGAAATCCCTAAACAGATTAAGAACCGGAGTTGGTAGAACAAAGGACAACCTCGAGCGGTGGGGAATGCTTCGGCAGGGAGAGACACTATTGTGCGACTGTGGAGACCTGCAGACCGCCTCACACCTACGATGCTGCTCCATGTGCCCAACAAGTTGCACATCTCAGGACTTAATGCTGGGCAACACACGAGCTATCGATGTTGCCAGATATTGGGAAAAAATAATTTGACGTCGCTGACACGAAGAAGAAGAAGAAGATCTACATATGCATTACTCAGTCTCCTAAGTTGAATACATAAGAGATATAACTAATAACATCCTCCTCTCTCAACAAGGGTAGTTATTACGTCGCGTGAGGACAGGATGAGGAGCAGGTCAGCAGACAAACACTTTCTTTTTGAAGCACATTGATTATATTTACTTTTTTAATTTTTTATTTACTAATTTAAAGGTTAAAAACATTACAAGCTTTCGGCCAAGCGGAAACATACTGCTGGCCGCAACGCTGACCTTGTCTCGCTAAAGGGTGAGGACCGACTCACGATCTCCGCGCCGTCCCGGCTTCCGATAACGCCACGAGCGGTCGTATTCTTAACTAACACACCCGTTAGCGGAACCGTCAGTACGGCGCACCTAAATGCACGACAAGCGACCCGAAATAAAGAGACAAAAGATCGTATATCGAGGTTTTCGGTAACAGTAAGCAAGGACTAAAATTAGTTCATGCTGATGTCACTAAATTAATGATTAGATGTTCAAAATCCACAACTGGTGCGTTTTGATTGCCTATAAATACCCCCGGTTGGTGTGAATTTGATGAACATTGGTGATAGACGAAAGTCGTTCCGTAAGCATCATCCATTCCGGTTTAAAAATGATGATACGTGAATGCCGAGCTGTAGTCTATGTCGTTAGCAGATCAACAAACCACATGCAGCGCAGCCGTACTTAACAAAAGCAAGCCGGCGGGTATAGCTCAATGGTCAAAGAGTTTGCTTGGCAAGCCAAAGGTCGTCAGTTCGATCCCCGAAGGAGATTAAGAAAAAACTATTTTTGAGCTCTTAAAATACCGCCGGTTGGTGTGAATTTGAACCCCTTTATCCGTAAAATTTCAGTCATAGCCTATCAATTAAAATTGGTGGTAGACGAAAGTCATCCCGTGAAAACATAGTAAATTTCTGTAGTAATAAGGATGATGTGTGAATGTCTGGCTGTAGTCTATAACGTTGGCGTATCAACACTCCACATGCAGCGCTTAACCATATGTAACTTGGTAAGCGCCGTAGAATCGACATGTAAGACTTCAGGATCACTATTACCATCTGTCGGTATTCTCCTGTATGGGTTTACATAAAAAAAAATCACCATAGATCGTCGGTGGCTCCTACAAATACTTACATAAAAATATATATATGTACATTAAAATCTCCGGTATTAAAAAATGCGCAAAAAAATACGAGTATGTGCATAAAAAAATCACTAAACTTCGTATGTGAAAAGCGTTTGTTTTTCTATATTCCCTTACAAAATAACGTCATTACTGAAGTGCTGAAACACTTTTGAAAACGCTCTTTCGCCGAAATGCATGGCGTAGTAATGTCTACCAACATAACAATATTTTGCTGTAATAAGCATCATGCGAAATGGCGGCTTCTGCTACGAATCGGTTCGTCTGAATGACGCTAATACCGATGTGATTATTGTGTGCCGAGGAGATGGTTCACCGCACGCCATTACTAGTATTATGCTTCGTTATGTTATGTTATTTTATTGCGCGTTATGTTATGCTATGCCGCACTTTCGGCATAAGAGCAATATTCTAATGGAACATTCTTGCCGTAACAAAAAAGAGAGTATTTTTCCTCCAAATTATACAGTCGAATGAAATATTTTGGTCGAAAAAGTATGTATAATAAAAACTAAGTTAAAGCACATTTAACACATTTTCATGAACATTAAGGTTATCAACTGACAATACTTGGTGAAACTGCATAACTATAATTTTAAATAAATTTAAATTTAAAAATTTAAAATATTTTATTTTGATTCATGTTTATTTATAACGATTACATGTTTCGGCCGCCTTGGATTATTGAAGATGGTCTCCAGGGAGGCCGAAACATGTAAACGTTAAAAATAATTGTAAATCAAAAAGAAATAATTTTTGGTTTGTAATTTTTGCAATTAAAATTAATTTAAAATTTTACAGGACATTTTAACGTTACAATTAATAAAATAGCAAAAGCATAACTATGACACCTGACTGGCTGTCTCGCGAACCTAGCCTAACCTAACCTAACCTAAGTTATTTCGTTAACTAGACCTATAGATATCTGGACTCGACGGTCGCTGGACAAATCATTAGGTTAAGTTAGCGACACAGCTAGTGCACCAGTTGTTCCGTGTGCCAAATGTCCCGTGTACCAGACTTCCAGTGCACCCCACGTCGTTACCGATAAGTCATTCGCCGAATTGTATTTAATCATGCAAAATACTTAACCCTTTGATTACGACTCGGTTTGAATACTAAATTAAACTGTCAATTATAAAACTAGTATTTGAACCATAAATGTACTTATCTGGTCTATTTTCATATACCACATTGGTTCTTGTATCCTTTAGCTATTATATGATACATAAAAAATATTCTAAGAAAGTAGGAAAACGATATATCACGTCAACCGATGTCAACGGTCGGGGAATATTATGACGGCATATGCCGACAACCGATGCGAAAGGGTTAAATCCATCCGTGCAATTGAAGCAGACTGAAACCCATTGAAATGATGAAATATTATACAGTCTGGAAATGTATGCATCACACACATCCTACCCACAGAGTTATCATTCATCAATAATGATTATATCGTTAATGAAACATTTCAGTCCACGATCGATATGCGACTGCATTTGCCGTTTGCGGCGCCATTGTTCTTCCACAATGGACGCTGGGACTTCTCATCGTGGATTTTATCCGACCCAACCTAACCTAACCTAACCTCACCTTGCCCAACCCATCGCCATATTGCTCCTTTCAAAGCAGACATTGTATAAAATAGTCAGCAGTGTGCCTATTGGGCCCACCTGGATGATGATGTCATTTGTATTCCACTCTGTATTATGATATTATTGGATTTTGTGATGGAACAGGAACAGGGTTACCAGTGTTCACATTTTGATTCTAATCAAAACAATTTATTGTATAGTAGATCTTTCTATTGAAGATTGAAATTAACAAACGTTTTTAATTTTTTATTTAGAGAAAAATTTACCAACAGTATAATTCTGAGTAACGAAAAAACACCATATAATTTAATATATAGATATACAAAAAGTAAACTTATGATATTTTTTAAGAATAAAATTAAGGTTATCAACTGACAATACTTGGTGAAACTGCATAATTATAATTTTAAATTAATTTTAATTAAAAAATGAATTAATTGAAAATATTGAGTTTTGATTCATTTTATTTTATTTTAACTGATTACATGTTTATTGAAGATGGTATTTAGGGAGGCCGAAACATGTAATCAATTAAAATAAATATGAAACAAAACTAAATATTTTTTAATTTTTTAATATTTTAATTTAAATTAATTTAAAATTAAAATTTTATAGGAAAACATAAATAGTAAAGCAATAAAATAGAAGGTAGTATATGTGGAGCAAAACGATTTAGAGAAAAATCGTAATGAAAAAATAGCAAAAGTAAAACAGTAGCAATATAAAGAGGTTAAATATTTTCAAATTTATAAATATAAATATTGAGCACCATTAATTAATTGTGTAAAAATCGACGATACATGAATACAGAGCTTAGCCAACCTTAAATGGAAAGCGTTTCTCAAAATTATTCGTCACCTTCTGTCAGTATTCAACTGTATGTATAATATTTACATTAAATTAATCAAATTGGGAGTAATCGTGGCGGATGCTTAGAGATTAAAGAACAGTGGTGCAAAAACAAAATACGTTGTTTTTGCCAGTATTAATAATAGTATTGAAGTTTGAATTTTTAAAATTTTAATTATATATTTTCAGATGTACAATATTTAATGAGATGTTACGTAAATTTTGAATAGTCTCTATGACTTTACTGCAAAATACTTAATTGATAAGGTCTGAGTCTACCTAAATATAATGACCACACAATATGATAATTAAAACATTATAGATTCAGCATGATTAGAATGATTGGCAACCCTGCATTGAAAACACGTGAACCGACAAATTGGTAAAATCTGCATTCATAAAACCAAAACGTCCCAAGTATTGTGTGAGCCTCATAGAACTCGGAACATTTTGATTCCGGCGCGCGAAATGTCCCGGGCGAAACATTCGTCCGCCATTCGGAATACTTAATTCAAACCGACCAATTAGCGCGGGACATTCAAAATTATCGCTCGAACGTTCCGATTAAAGGGAATGAAATGATGGGCGGCGGGGCGTCCGCTATGGCGACCGGGCAGTGTAAGGGAAATTACCACCATAGTAATAATATAGGCTCTCACAAAACAGTGGCTAGGCCAAAAGGTCGCAATAAAGACCTTCACGTCGTCGGAATGAAGATACCAAGGGTGCTGTGTTTCGAGAGTTAAAAAATCAAAATAAGTATGTTTTTAACAGCTTTGCAAAATGCTAGCAAAGATAATATCTAAATGGAATTATTTAACAAGCAATTCTTTTTGAAACAGTCAGTCAAGCAGATAAAGTGTCTTATAATCTTCAGCAGCAGTTTTGTCACTATTAACATCTACTCAAGACATAGTTATTTTGCGCTTATTTACAAGGAAGACCGTCACCATAAAAGGTTAACCCTTTCATTACGGCTCGTTGGAATACAAATTAAGCTGTCAGTTATAAAACTAGTATTTGAAGCATAAATGTACTTATCTGGTCTATTTTCAAATATCACATTGGTTCTTGTATCCTTTAGTTATCAGATGATGCCTAAAAAACTATTCGAAGAAAATAGCACAACGATATATAACGGTTACCGATATCAACCGTAGGGGAATCTTAGACGGCATATATCGGCTACCGATGCGAAAGGGTTAAATGAAGGTAAAAATCGTCTTGCACACAAATCAAACGAAAGAGGACGGACTGCTTAATTAGCAATTTTCCATAGTATAATACAAGTACGTAAAATAATAGAATACGGCAGCCATAACATGAATGATGATCACAAATACCAGATATTTTTAAATAGGCAATTTGTTAGCTTATAATTGTATCATATTTTACAGCTTTATTTGATTGGTAAGGTAAGGTTAAGAAATTTATTATATTTTAGTCTAATGTAGCATTATCAAATCGGTTCGTTTGTCCCTGACAATTATTTAAGGATAAGGAGGCACAGATTGTTCGTTCTTCCTAGAAGTAATACTAACCTGCCAGAGACTATGCCTCTTGGGAGAATGATCCGACTATTCAACCATATCTCTCGAATATTGATATATTCCGCTTGAGAGAAGCCCAGTTTCGACATGAGCTCCACGAAATTATTTATCAAAGTAATTTCGTGGAGTCTTCTGTTTAGCGAGCTTCGGGACTTTTTTGTCAATCATTTTTGTTAATAATCATTAATACTTATATTTACAAATATATCTCATGTATTATATCTTATTTCAGGATCGTATTAAGTACAATTTGTAATGTTTCTGAAAGAAATAAAATAAATAAAATTAAAATTGAAAATTAACAGTCTTTAATATGAAATTATTGATATATGATACGTAATAACTGCTACATCTTTTAACTATTAATGTAAAATTTAAACCACGTTTCTTGTGTTTTAATAATAAAAAAGATACAAGCTTTACATCGAGTTGTCAGTTTGAAAAAGTTACACAAACATCAGAGAGAATAATTATGATAATTCAAATTTTGAAATATTCCACATTTATATTGCGTACATTAAAAAGGAATTAATAATTTTCACTCTCCTCCTAGCGTATTAATATTTTAGTCGTTCCGCAATCGCGCATCCGCGAACTAATCCGACTGTCGCGTCGGCCATTTTAATAAAATTGTAAACCTCATCCCTTTGCATCGTGACACAGTGTGAGAGAGAGAGATCCTCTCGAAACGCATCCATTTAAATTTTATGATTTGAAATAACAAAACACGCCGCCCGAGCGACGTCTCCATCTCTGGCGTCCATTATTATTTCCCGGCCGCGATAATTCAGAGCAACAATGGCGGAGATGTTTGAAAGGGACGCGGAAAGAGCGGTAAAGATAACGCGGTGTTGCCAGAATAACAACACGGCGAAATTAGATTGGCGAAGGAATGACCTTTTTCCGTATTTTTTTTTTTTTAAATGTGGAAATTGCTTTTTATTTTATTGTTTACATGTATATTATTGTGTGATGTCTTCAATTATTTAACTATTAAATGTCTTCAAATTTTTTGGCGTAAGAATATATTTTATTCCAATATTGTAAATCATTTATAAATCAATGAAGAAAACGGCAATCGGTAAAAATAATAGTAATGAAAAAATCAATAAATTCATTATTGTACAAATAATAATAATAATAAGCTTTTTATTCCAGCAGGATTAGGTGGGTTGTGCAATACCCAATCTGCCGTATTTTTAGATACATAGATACATTTTAGATACAAAATAATAATTATATATATATATATATATATATATATATATATTAATTCATTCATGGTGGTCGCTGCAACATCTCCATCCAGCGATGGCTCAGGGAGGAGTTGAGCCATTCAGAAACAAATAAATATACGTACGTGCCATTTATAACAAGCTGCTACTAGAAAAAAAAAACCCTATAAATCCTATAATATGTGTTAACTTCGCAACTCGACGGAGTAGAATCAATGGCTTAGCGGTCATCGCGTTGGGTTAGGAAACGGACATGGTGTACAAAATTCGTGGTTCGAATACCCGTTTATTTTTGATTCATGAAAGAAATATCATATATTAATAAATTCATAAAATGAAATGAATATAAATTATAACATTAAGAAAGGTTTTATCAATTAGAGTTTATACTAATTATTTAACACAGTCTGCTAAAGTTACTTGCGGGATTGATGTTTAGTGGACGTGTAAATAGGTATTGATGGCGTTTTAATGCATTCCAATACAGCTAGACCTAACTAGTAAACTTAATAATAACGGATGGCAACATTCCTATCCGGGGAAACGCGTAAAAGTTGCCAGAGCGAGTTTTCTAAGAGCCCCGCGGCGAGGGACTACCGCCTCTATGTCGCTTGCCGCAGAGGCTCAGCTCCCCTGGCGGGGCGGGGCAGGAAGTGGGGGCGACACTTACGCGGCAATCTGGAAAACTTCCGGAAAAACACCAGACACGGCTGAGGTAACCTTACTTCTTACAAATGTTGCGGACAATCTTAAGCCTTCTTCTACAATAGGTATTTAAGTAGCATGTGTAAGTCTTTCAATAAATTTCACTCATTGACAGTATGTTTATACTAAGCTTTTTCTTCGTGTCAGCGACGTCAAATTACTTTTGGCCAGTATCTGGCAACATCGATAGCCCGTGTGTTGCCCAGCATTAGGTCTCGAGATGTGCAGCTTGTTGGGCACATAGAGCAGGATCTTAGACTGAAGTCGCGATGCAGCTTTCTGAGATCCTCACAACCTCTCACATCCGGCCCTGAAAATGAGAGACTCCAGTTCTGGCAACAAGTCGCATCAGAGGATTTCATTACTCCAAAAGAAGGCCTCCCAACTGGCAAGAACTTTGACTGGAGGACCTGGAAATCCCT
Source organism: Glossosoma conforme (assembly GCA_022606575.1). Lineage (NCBI taxonomy): Eukaryota > Metazoa > Arthropoda > Insecta > Trichoptera > Glossosomatidae > Glossosoma > Glossosoma conforme. The sequence continues at coordinate 3,602,708 of JAGTXR010000017.1, read as the reverse complement.
GAAGAGATTAAGAACCGGATTTGGTATAACAAAGGACAACCTCGAGCGGTGGGGAATGCTTCGGCAGGGAGAGTCACTATTGTGCGACTGTGGAGACCTGCAGATCACCTCACACCTAAGATCCTGCTCCATGTGTTTATACTAATGAACAGTATGTTTATACATGTGGCGAACTGACGAAGCCTTTATTGAAAGTCAAAACTATTCTATCGAGTGAATAGACAGTGCTCAGGTTGAGTCATCTAAAACAAGTAAGCAGCATATATATTGAATAAGCAATACAGAGCTTTGTGGCGGCGGATCTTATGTTCTATCCATTACCGTCCAGCAAATATTTTTTTATGTAATGAAAATGAAGGTAAATACCGGCAGCTTTTTAGTGGATTCACTGTGAATTGACAGTTTTTCAAAAATTCTAGAAATTAAATATGTTTACCTTAAAATATATGTAAGATCAATTCAAGATTCAACCAAGCATTGTTATTTGTAGATTCAATTACTCTACAAGAGTTGGCCAAACCATAGAACACGTAATATGTATTCAAAGGGAATTAATATTAGCAACAGATTTAATATCATAAACGTGTGGTCACTGTAGCTCAGAACGAATGTGGCAGAGATGGGGCTGATTGCGGTTGTTGGGTTCTACGTTGCGCTTTATTATTTATTTAACAGTTCAATTATACACGAGAAATTAACGGAAAACTTTTTCCTACTGGATACAAATAACCCCAACCATCTACATTATACATACGGCGAGAAACACACACATTCCGCACAGGGGAGAGGGAGCTTATTCACATGATAACAGAACAGAAATTGTTCTTAGAAAACTGTTCGAAAATTGTAGGTAAAAGTTGGAAGTTGCTCTGTATTTTGCGCTCATAAGGACCAAGTTTAGAAATAATCTGGAGAAAACATCTCCATCTTTTGCTAGGGCATGAATAATGCCACGATCTTGAGAAAGAAGCTGAGGGTAGTGTATTACTAATTCAACAAGACAATTGCTGGGAGAATTTTATTAAATAGTAATGAACTAAATACGATACCAGAAATAGTTGCTTACTGATTTAATGCAGAACTTATTTACTTTATAAGACAAAAAAAATATGAAATCGCATGTAAGAAGGACTGCTTCAAATAAGTTCTAATCTCTGTCATGGAAGTTAATTCCATAATTATTTAGCGCAATATAAAAAAAAATATTCATGTAAGAACCACCAACTTCCGTAGCTTAAAGATACTGATTAACAGGACCAGTACACAGTGTTTAACAAGTGACCAGTTATTATATATAATCGTGTCGGAAACAACCGAGTCAGATCCAGTCTGCCCAGAAGTGGGCGACGGCGTTACTCCCGGCCGTCCCATCAGGTCTTCCTGGGTACAGCTATGATACCTGAGGCCATCCTGCGGCTGAACATGTGAAGAAGAGCAACTTAGGGGAATACTTGGCATACCCCGAAAGAGAATCTAGCCCCTGGACACGACCAGAGGTGGAATATATGGTCCCTTAACAGACTTCGGACCGGAGTATGCAAGACAATAACACAAATAGAAGCCTGGCAGTTTTACAGCGGACTGACTGAATGTGACTGCGGCGTGGAGCAGACCATGTCACAATTTCTGTAGTGTGCGCTGTTCCGACAAGTGTAAGAGTGTATGACATAGTGTCCATCTTTATACTCGTATATAAAATCGAGTACGCGTTTTTTTAGTAATCGTTATTATATGAAACAACGACAACCATGAAAACCATATTCACACTATAGATTTGGTTGGTACTACTGAATGTTATTATTTTGGTAAGATTTCGTCAAATGATCCTGATATATAACATAATCATGTAATTGTATTTAATATGTAATTACATAAACAATTTAAGATAGTTAAAAATTTCTTCTATTAATTTGATCGAGTACATTATAAGCCTTTAACGTGTTTATAGATTAATATGTCTTGTGTAAACCCAGCATACGATTATATAATTACTTAACAAACTAAGCCATAAACTTTAGAATGAAATACTCATACGTTCGAATTGTTGGTCTGCCAATTGTTCCGAAGTCTACAGATTTTTCTGCAGACAAGGCGCATTGCGGAGTGTGTCACAGATCTTGGAGAGTAAAAAATTCGCACCGTGTCGTCACGTACCTTCTCATGGCACGTGACAACGCACCCCGCTAAGATTAAATGGTAATTCCCCAAAAAAAACAACAATATGAAAAGCACAAAAAAGATCACAAGATTTAGGTACGTAATAACAATATGGTGTACTTCGTAGGCGGGTCACAAAATTGGTATCATTTTTAGAGATTACTTGGTGTTTTTATGCGATTTATTAGGTGTAGTGGTTTGAATTTCACACATATCAGTGAATGTCATTGATATTCAGGTGACCGAAATTTATTATTAGATTTTGTAATAAAAGTGAAATGAAATAAATTAAAAAAGACGATTTAAGAGACATTTTTTAAATTAATCTGATGTCTAGTGGTTAAAGCGTTTACTTCTCATTCAGACGTCGTCGGTTCGCATCCCGACCAAGCTTGATTTTCTTAAATTGTTTTCATTAAATCTAAGCTTTTTACATGCCCCCGGTAGGGTCGAGCCAGTACGTAAGGACAAAACAAAAATTGTCCAGGCCGCGGGATCATTGATCATCCGACTGATCATCCGATCTCTTTAAAAACTGTGATCATTAAACATCCAAATATTTATCTAATACTACAGACGCCGTCTATGCAAGTTCGCGGGCTCTTACCCTGGAGGCTCCCAGAAACCATCTATGTTCTTATGTGTTATGGGACAAAGCATGGACGACCTGAGCTTACAAAACTGTGAAAAGGAAATTCGCGGAGTCTATATGCTTCAAATATGGAGCGGATATGGTTTTAAAAAATCGTTAATAATTCAAATTAATTGACTACTTATAAATCAATAGCCAGTCGCTATATTTTTATTTGAGTACAAACATAAGAGCGAATTTAACTTAACCGATTTTAGTTATATCATCATCAACCTGTTTCCGTCCACTGTTGAACGTAAGCCTCCCGCATGAGTCTCCAATCTCCTCTTTGATCCTCCGCCTTCCACATCCAGGTCACTCCCGCTATTCTTCTTATGTCGTCAGACCATCTCTCATTGAGGTCGTAGAACATGTCTTAAAGCTTGTCAAGTGATTCGGCTATTAGCACTATGTCATCAGCAAATCGGAGGTGAGAAATGTACTCTCCGTTTATATTTATTCCACATTTTGTCCAGGATAGCAGTTTTAACATGTCTTCTAGGGCGTTTGTGAAGAGTTTGGGAGATATAACATCTCATCATACAACAAAGCTGTTATACAAGGAGATGGTATATCTTAATTATATGTGGCTGATAAAATGTGGCAGTTATTTGTAGGGACGTCATTGCTTATGAGAAGCCCAACGCTTTTGAGACTAGACGTAATAATCTAATCTCCTTTAAAAAAAAGATTAACAAAATACCAATCCACAGATGCCTTAATATCAAGCTTCTATACTCTCGTCCTGGAGGCTGTCATAAAATATGCATAGTAAATATACGGCAGAGCTTCAGATGCAGAGATGATTTGGTACGACAAAAGTAGGATTTCAGCTTCATGAGAAAACAAAGCTCATGTTTTTACACCAACAGTGGGTTAACTGAACTTTTCAACCCTTCAGTATGAAGGTATGTATGTGATTGGTTGGTAACTGTCGGCTCTAATGTTAGACCCAGCGGTCTGATGAATATAGAGCCATCTATGTACGACTGGCTGCCCCGGGAACAAGCTTAGCAGAGCTTCACTACAAAACACGGTAAGCTTGAAACAATCCGAAAATACCCATTAAACTATTATTCTAAGCTGTAAACATACTTTTGTGGTGATATTTTCTTTAGGCGAAGTAAGAAAAAATTGAGAAACAGTTCTACACTCTCCGTCCCATACGTCATATATTATGGTGTCACGCATTGACTATATGTACTGTGTTATTACGTAGTTTAAGTAACACGTTTTAATAAAAAAAAATAGAATAACTTTATTAAAAAAAAAATTAAAAGCGACATGGCTTTGAAAATGGCATCTGTCATGATGCCATTTTCAAAATTGAAGTCTCTTAAAAATAGAGTGTGCATTAATTTTTTTTTAGTTATTGTGTAATTACGTAAAAAACTATCCATAGGAAAAAAATATAGTAGTAAACGATTGTTATAGTAGTTGATTTTTAAATATTTATTATTTATTAATTATCTTTACTATGTTCATGATATCTTGTGATACCTTATAAACCATGATTTATTTTTTAGAGTAAACATGTAAATTACTTTTTTTTTTTTATGTAAACACATACAGGAGAATACCAATAGATGGTAATAGTAATTTTGATGTCTCATCTGTGGAATTGTATGACGCTTATCATGGTGCATATGACTAAATGCTGCATGTGGAGTGTTGATCCGACAACGTCATAGATTGACAACGTCATAGACTACAGCCCGAGATTCACGCCATCATCCTTTTTTATTACAGGAATTTACTATGAATGGGGAGTCTTCACGGGAAGAATTTCGTCTACCACCAATTTTAATTAATAGGCTATGACTGTCATTTAACGGTTGAAAAATCAAATTCACACCAACCGAGGGTATTTTAGAGCTCAGAAATCGATAAAAAAAATCTCCGTCGGGGTTCGAACCTACGACCATTGGCTTGCAAAGCAAACGCTTTGACCATTGAGCTTTACCCGCCGGCGTTGAAATCAATAAATAAAATCAATATTTCGTTTAATAAGTAGCAACTTTCTTATATTACACTGTACATAACCATTTATTTATCGGGAAAAAATAGTTAACAAATGCAGATAGAGCACTTGTGACTTATAAATCATTTATTATTTATAAAGCTACTATCAATATAAATACAAATCATTTCAACTTAGTACACATACAAATAGAGACAAAGTTATTTTGTTTGAATCGTTCAGTATTATTTTCAATAGTAGATCATTGCGCAATCATATCGATAGCCTTTTACTACGAACCATTTTTTTGTACAACCACGTAATAGTGAAAAGGTTTTTTTTTAAGTAAATAAATTGTAAATGGCTTGTTTTCTAGTTAGGCAGCCATGTTGTGCCCATCCATGCGTGTGACCGTCCTTAATTTCGCGTTGAATAATTCATTCCGCCTCGAACAGCGCGCCGCGGCGGTCTCGTGGTCCGACGAACTGTATTTCAAATTATTATTGTAATTCCTGTACGTCACAGAAACCTATCACGCGTGGTCGGCCTCGTTATATCCCAATAATAACATTGATCGTCAGGCTAATAGGAAACATAAAAAAAAAAACAAGTTAAATCTTTAACGAATCGCCACGTTTCCACAATTTCCATTATATTTAAAATTAAAAACATTTTAATGCAGTCGTCATCGTTGAGGGTAATCCAATATCATTTTGAATATACATTTGTATCTGTCAATCTACGACAATAACATGTTGTAAGCGCGGTTCACAAGCGTTTACAACTGGGATGGGTAGTAAGTACATTTTTAAAGCGAAAATTCCGCAATGTCTTAAAACTAAGGCGTTTAACCAATGCGTCATACCTGTATTAACTTATGGCGCAGAGACGTGGAATCTGACAGAAAGTCTTGCCCATCAAATAAAAGTCACCCAGCGTGCTATGGAGGGATCCATGCTCGGAGTGTCGCTAAAAGGTAGACTCCGAAACGAGGAAATACGCAGAAGAACTCAAGTAGTGGTTGCTACCTAACGAATAGGCACACTCAAGTGGCAATGGGCAGGACATATCTGTCGAAGAGACGACGGTCGATGGGAAAGAAAAGTATTGGAATGCCGCCCAAGAACTGGCAAACGAAGCATTGGCCGACCCCCTACAAGATGGACTGACGATATAAGAAAAATAGCGGGAGTGATCTGGATGCGGAAGGCGGAGGATCGAAGAGGATGGAGATTCATGCGAGAGGCTTACGTTCAACAGTGGACGGACACAGGCTGATGATGATGATGATGAAGCGCGGTTCTTGTTCTATCTTCTTCAGCGTATTCGACGACTGTTGAACATAAGCCTGCCGCATGAATCTCCATATCTTCGATCCTCTGCCTTCCGCATCCAGATTACTCCCGCTATTATCCTTATGTCGTCAGCCCATCTTGCAGGGGTCGGCCAATACTTTTCTTCCCCATCGACCGTCGTCTCTTTGACAGATATGTCCTGCCTATTGCCACTTAATTGTGCCTATTCGTTGGATAGCCCCCACTACTTGATTTCTTCTGCGGATATCCTTGTTCCAGATTCCATCACTTCTTGTTTGATAACTTAAGTTTACATAAGACACCGTCTATTGCCCATCGCGAGTCATTGGTCAGGTTGAGCAGCTTTTAATAATCAAATGGTTCACGGCTTTCAGCGTCGGTCTTATAATTCTTATTCAATACAAATGCTGATTGAAAAAATAACCAAATATGCCTCGAATAACTGACGTGTCTTCAATTTCTAAGGAGGCCGTTGGGAATAATATTCACAGATAGACAATCAGGTGTAGAAATTACTTGTAACAAGTCATGTACAACTGTTTTGCGATCATAACGATCGTAATATAGAAATATATAATAGAATATGAAAAAAATGCCATATCCGAACAACACAAAATAACATTGTGTGTCCCAAAATTTTGCCGAATATGTTAGATAGTCGTTTATCGGATGATGATATCTAGAAACTCATACAAAAAGCCGCATTGATTTCTGTTATCCTGCGACAACCACTCCTTAATGAAGCTCATTTTAATCATAATCAAGTGATCATCACCGAGGTGCACAATGTTACACCTTGGTGAGATTGTGAAAAAATAAATGTTATTTTTAAGGAAGAGGAGTAAAAGGTGATAATAATAAATGTAACTTACCTATTATTAATCTATTTATAAGTGATCTTATGGTCATATCAGTCTGTAGTCTTTAGGCACCTTCCAGTAATAACACTATCGGCCAATATCTGTAAAAATAAAGAGAAAAAAATTAGCATGTTTCAATAATTAAACAAAAGTAAAATGTTGTTAATTGAATTTATATATATTTGTGGCAAGTCTAAAACCCGGCCCCTAAGCGACGGGCTCTTAACATCCGATCCCCTTTAAAAAAACTAATTAACAGATGCCTAATTATACCTCTGCTACAATAGCTGCCTTTTCCCCCAGACTCTCTTTTCGAAGATTATGGAGAACTATACATATAGAATGTACTGTAATGTACTCGGTGGAGATTGGAGCAAAAAACTGAACATCACTTTATATTTTATTTTTGTCAATTTTTTTACTTAGGCTATGGCAGATAATATAACTGAACTGCAAATATTTGTGGTAACCATATGCCGCAGAAAATGGTCGCCATATACGAATATGTATAATAGTTTTTGTTCCACGTGAATATTTTAATCCTATACGTCTTTAATGCTAGTCAAGTATAATTATGTATGAAAAATGGAACATTACTTCCATATATACATTTGTTTATCGCTGTTTTGAAGTTGTCTTAAAAAAGATCATTAAAACCAGGGACGCACTAGGGATTTGTGGGACGCTCCACCGTTGTGACGTCAGGCGTCATATTTTAATGGGCCCCATCTCCGGAGGGTCCCAAAAGGGGAAAAGAGCCCCCAAGCATGGGGGGCGATCTGCCCTCTGAACGCGCACGTAATTCGCATATGTATAATTAATGCACTCGCAGCGCATGCGCAAGCCTGCCCACCATACTTCTGAAGGCTTCATTAAATTATTACGTGTGTTCCCTCCACTACAAGAGTCCTGGACGAACGGGCGAAAGATTATTCACTATATGGATAGAAAGAACCGGATTAAACAAGAGGCAATATTTGCTATTAATTGGTCACAGCACTGTGTCTTATAACGTTTACAGTTGAAGTACATCACTACTAGCATAGGGATGGTGTTTGCGTGCCGAGGCAACAGCATGAAATTTATATATATATAATCGTGTCGGAAACAACAGGGTCAGATCCTTTTTGCCCAGAAGTGGGTGACGTCGATGGCGTTACTCCCGGCCATCTTCAAGTCTTCCTAGGTGCAGCTATTCAGACACAGCGCACCCTCCAGAAGGTGTGACAGGGACTGCTACACGTCGCAGTCACATTCAGTCGGTCCGCTGTAAAACTGCCAGGCTTTCATTTGTGTCCTCGTATTTTATACTCTGGTCGAAAGTCTATTAAGGGACCTCCATGAAGGCGTTGAAACGGTTTAATTAATATTACTTAAATATACATATACTATACATAAAATTCTTTTTTCAACGCGTCAATCCAAGCACAAAAATAACGGCAGAAGCGGGATGCGAACCGCGGACCTTGGAAACCAATTATGCCCAGGTATTCATACCGCTCGGCGAACTGCGCCATTGCTATGCCTAGACCGACTCGCGTTGAAACTAGTATTTATATCATTGTTATCATCGTACGATAGATGTCGCTATAGTATATATTCAAAGTATGTATATTTTTATTATTATTCAATCAGTCTTCATTTATTCACAAGCTTAATATTATTACTTTCCCGCTTCTGCCGTTATTTTTGTGCTTGGATTGACGCGTTGAAAAAAGAATTTTATGTATAGTATTTGTATATTCAAGTAATAATAATATTGTAATATAGTCAATGATCTATAAAAGTAGATTAGAATATTGAAATAATAAAATAATATTCTAATAAAAATTAAAAAAATCATATAATAATGTCTCCTTGAGACAATATCAAGAAGGTAAAATTATCCATCAGTAACACAGGTAAATGATTGGTTATAAAGTCCGAGTCGGAACTATAAGTCGTCGTTTCTCATCCATTCAGTCTATAGTTTGGTTCGAGACCCGAGTGGTACTTACTAAAATAAATAGACTGTCGGAAAGTAATAATATTAAGCTTGTGAATAAATGAAGACTGATTGAATAATAATAAAAATATACATACTTTGAATATATACTTTAGCGACATCTATCGTACGATGATAACAATGATATAAATACTAGTTTCAACGCGAGTCGGTCTAGGCATAGCAATGGCGCAGTTCGCCGAGCGGTATGAATACCTGGGCATAATTGGTTTCCAAGGTCTGCGGTTCGCATCCCGCTTCTGCCGTTATTTTTGTGCTTGGATTGACGCGTTGAAAAAAGAATTTTATGTATAGTATATGTATATTTAAGTAATAATAATATTGTAATATAGTCAATGATCTATAAAAGTAGATTAGAATATTGAAATAATAAAATAATATTCTAATAAAAATTAAATAAAATTCATATGGTTTAATTAATATTTAGTTATATTATTTCAATGTGTTTTAGAACTATTTTGTGTATACATTATCGTCATTTATTACATTATTCAAGAGCGAATTATTGAGTAATGACCTTATCACATTAAAAGACGCGAACAAACAACATTGACATTAAAAAAGTTACAATTCGAAATGGTTTTATTATTGATATATAACTACTACATATACGTTTAAATTGATGGAATTGAAAATAAAAAAAATGTTTTAAGAGCTGCAACTCATGTCCTCGAGCACTTGCTGCAAGTACTCCCGCCTAGGGCGCCCTCTGCAGTTTCTACCCTCAACTATCCCTTCCACAATGTCGTGGAGAAGACCATCGTGGCGCATGATGTGACCGATACATCGAGCTCGTCTGTCTGAGAAGTAACTGTCTATCTTCTTTTTCGTAGTATCAATACGGTGAATTGGTTTGCTGCAACAAAATCTTGCATCTCGACCTCCACTCTTCTCGATTTTTTGCAGCCCTCTTTTGCTCAGCATAAGAGCTGCAACGCAAGTCCTCGAACACTTGCTGCAAATACTCTCGTCTAGGGCACATTCTGGAGTTTGTATCCTCAACCATCCATTCTACAATGACGTGAAGAAGACCATCGTGTTGCATGATGAGAACTATCCATCGGGCTCGCCTTTCTGAGATGTAACTGTCAATATACCATGGATAGTCCGCGTAATCATTCTGTCAAATTAAATAACATTGATAATCGCAACAACAGCTTCAGACCCTCTTAGAACTGCTTATCTAAAACGATATTGGTGACTATATTATTCCATTTAAAAAACGTTTAACTGAAGACCATCATTATTACATTCTATCTACTGCTTTCAATAAGCCATCTTGCCTGTCTTTTGTCGTTATATTATGTCGTTTGAGTATTTGGCAGAACTATGTGATGCAAAGCTGGGTTTCGACTAATCAGGAATCTCAGAAGCTGAAGCGTATAGTGAAAATTTATAGCAGCCATAGTAATATAATTTTAACGGTTATTAAAAAAGAGGAATACGATATGAATTTATTTTTCCAGTCCAGACTCTCAGACTTGGAGTAAACAATAAACAAGTCGTAGTTATGTGTTTATTATGATTCAAGATAGACTGATGTTTACATTCATATTATTTATTTGCATTAATTGACAGCCGGGCACTGCTGCGCAAATAGAAGGTCAGGGAGCAAATAAAATTAAAATAAACAAGCAATAATAAGTAACCGATATGTTGGGAATAATATAAACAACTATTAACCCGACCTAACCCGGATCTGTCTTTGATATTAGATCATATATTAATATTTACTAATGACATGTATTTCTTTGTACAGTAAATAAATTTAATCGGCAGTAGACTAAATAAATTGGCAGCATCCACTGTGTCAGTGAATGCTGTCAGTTGTAAAATTAAAAATGGCAGTAACATATTAAATATTGGTAAAATTAATGTAAAATGAATGAATAAGTAACACATAAAATGGAAACCTAACCTAACCTCTTATTAATTACCATTCATCAATTATTTCCTGCCGATTGATATTTATCTACAGCCAAATGATTACTTTTTACTTACCTTTTTACGTATTTATTACTGACTGTTTACTAAATAATTAATGCTTATTAATTGAATTAAATACAGCCAAAAAATTAGTTGGCTTTATTAATGTTTTTTTTTTTTTAATATTCTAGGAGTGATACTTTATATAATTAACAAGTATTCAACATAAATTGTAAATAATTTAATTCAATTTTTTTTCAACGTTTTATATTGAGTTCGAAAATTGTACAAAACTAGTGGAGTTAATAAAAGAATATCCGCCGCTTTTCCCTAATACGTTGAAAATTTACTTTAAACGGAACTTTTTTTGAAAACGTGACATGTTAGCATCACGGCATTATGTTTCGGGATAGCGGAACAGACTAGCCACCTGAAAACGGGATAAAGAGGCAGCTTTATGCTAACACGAAACAAAGAAGTAGAAAAAGAAGGTACATTAACATTAGTATAAACATTTTTTAGTGTTCATTAAGTTCATTTTTTTACAATCTTTTTTGACGAACTTTCCATGTTGAAGATAACTACATTTTTCGAAAACTTGTTTGGAAGTGTTAAAAATTTTACAAGCACATTTATGAAGAGCAAAAGTCTTTCATATATGAGTGACATTCTCACGTCGCTACTATTTTCGAAATATGGTAAATGCATGTGAATCCAAACTATCTATGCATTGAAAAGAATGTGTACGAGTATATTATAAGTAGTGTTGTAGAGTCACTTCACTTTTATTCAATACAGTTGTGAGTCTTAGATATTGCGCATAGCAGAGTTCGAGTAAAGCCTTCATTGATGGTGTAACTGCAGTCTTCCAGCAAGTGATTAAACAGTGCTCAGTGTGATGTCATGTTAAAACAAGATATGATATATTATTATATCCATTTAATATTGAAATGGATCTCAAAATTAATGCTCAAATATATAAACAACATTTGTCAATATTTTTTTAAATCCCTGTCGGTATTCTCTTTTCAAGTGTTTATCCAACAGAGATTGAGAGTAGGGATGTACTCATCAAATTCCTGAAACTGCTCTAAAGACCGCGGTTCTCTATTCGCTATACAAGTACATCATAGTCTTCATTTCACTGGATATACACGCAGTTCAAACTCAATTTCACAAAATAAGATAAATATTTTTAAATGGTAAGACACTCGGTGCTTAAAGGGTTATGTCTCTATTTACGTTGTGGGGCGATCCGATCAAAGCCAAATAAACTGCTTGGAAAATACGGATGTCTATTTTTGACGGTTTTAGTCAAAGAAGACGATTAGAGAAGCTTCGTCAATGGACGAGATTATGGACGAGATTAATTCCCCTTCCCCCGCCGCCGCATTCCTGTTATTTGTTAATCAATAAACTAATATTATATTTCTTGTTACGACATTACTGTTTTCGCTCCGCAGAAAAAATATCTATGAATATAAAATAAAATGATAATATTTTGTTGTAGTCTAAGAATAATATTATTACTACCAATCGTACTCTACGTAATTTAAAAAAATAATTCAGAGATGTCACTAATTACATTCAGTGATTAAAAAAAAATTAATTAATAGAATATGTTATAATACTATCGGTAGAAGAAAGATAATTCGTAAGCGCCATCAATTCAGTGACTTTCTTCATAAATGCCACTGTAAAGCCTTGTCACAAAACATCTCCGCTTCCGAAGATCTACCTGGGAACATAAATAGTTCTTAACAACGTTCATGGAAATGGGCCGCGAATTTGAAGAGACGGCAGCTGTAGTATTCGAGGCATAATTTTGGTTGATTTTTTCATCGGATATGAGTTTAAATGATATTCCGGTTTACAATGTGCTATTGCCGTTATTCCTAATGATATTTGCGGATTAATACATTACAAACGTTGCTTAATCATCCTCACAAGCGTCATAAAGTAAGATTTATCCTTGACAAGTGGATAATATTATTATTTACGTATTTATATTGAAATATTCCCGCTAGAGGGAGTAGCCTGGATGCGGAAAGCGGATGATCGAAGAGGATAGAGACTTATGCGGGAGACCTACGTTCAACAGTGGACGGACACAGTCTGATGATGATGAATATGTTTTTAGCTTTGGATGAATCGAGGATCAATACATATTTATAAGATAAGATTGGCAAGACTAGATTCTATAGCTAGTTAGCGGTTATATACTATATAGTATGATAATAAATTAATATGTGATTTGGAAGAGTGTTTATAATTAAATTGTATTATGTGAAAGGTATGATGAAAAACAAGGAGGAGCCAACTAATAAGGGTGGATGGGAATGTTTCCAGGTGAAAGCGATTTTGAGCGAGCCCAGCATCCGCGTCATCAATAATTCCACATTCAGAGGATGAAGATGCCCTCTCCGGCATATTCCACGCCCGGCCTGGCTTATTTACAGACGTTATCGCCCGATAAATAACACGGGCAGAAGCTGAGAGTAAAGGATCTGGAGGGTCTGGACCCTACATCTTCCATAGTAACGATGTATCTTTGAAAGCTAGATGGCTTGAGAGAGTGGATATCAAAATCGAAAATATTCAGACATATAAGACTAAAATAATTGTGAGTGTTGTGTAAACTGTAGTAAATTCAAAATTCTTTCACGCCGTATTATTCCGTTGACTGATTTTTTTATATACAAGACATGCTCCCAGCTCAAGATAGATGTAAGTAACATAAAAAAAGTCAAGCATTCTTGGCAACAAAAAAATGTTGACGTTTTACTCTTTTTACACTTCATTCATACTCAAATAAAACACATTAATAAAACGATTCTGCATATCTGCAGACTTTTGAGTTGAAAAAAATCAATTAAAAGCATTCGTTTAGCATCAAACAGTAACGTTACGTTTTAGAAAATAAAAGGACCCATATAATAACCACAAATCGGACCATCATTTTTAGTCAGCTGCCATGATCTTTGCCCTTTCCGAAATAAGATCTGCATACCGAAGCTCCTTTGTGTACATTAAATTTATATCTAGGTCTTAACTTTCAGAAAGACAGAAGCCTAGCAGCATTAATTTTACGCTTTTCTGTGGCAAAAAAAATACTTCTACCAGCCAGATTAATATTCGTCTTTTAAATATTGTATGGGGATGAAAGATTGTTTGGTAGAGAGACAAGCCACAGATATATTCTTAGTTATGCTGCTTCCATATCCGATCCCTAACTGAGCGTATGGTCGCCATAAAGTTCTGTCATCTTAATTTATTCTTGTGTTATTCCTAGCCATCTCACTTTGCAACCTAATCTTCACCAAGTGCATATTATGTATAGTTTTCGATGTACATATATATAACATGAAAATCAGTAAAGTAATTAGCTGAAGGTTTCGCAGTTTGAATAAATCAAACCAATGACTTTGATTCATGAAATATTCACGTTAAGACTGCGGGGTTTGAGAGACTAGCGGAGGTTTCGTAAATCTTTCGAACCGTCTTACACACCGAAGAGGGAGATTAAAGGTACCTTCTACTAACGTTGAAGATAACCTTCTAATCTTTAGCATATCTTCTGCCAAAATGAAGCGTTTGGCTATCAGGAAATAAACATAGAATGAATTCGGCGGATCAATATGCAAACCTGAATTCAAACGAAGTGAAGACTATGGTGGTTAACAGAACTTTATGGCCTCAATTATCGACGTCCTAGTGATTCAACTAAAGAGCTGATATAGATGAAAATGCTAATTTAATTTTTTATGTGCCGTTTATCTTTCCGATTAACATAAGGAAAACCATTTTACTGCTTTTTTTTCAAACTAGAAAGTCTAAAATTGTAAACATATATCAAGTGTTCGTGATTCGTTTATAGTTTTCTCGCGAGTACAAAACTTAACAGGCATTTAAAAAATAAGTAATCAATGTGATGTTAACATAAAAATAATAAGAAAATGTATAAATGCGATATTTCCTTGCATTTATCTCCAGCTTCATCGCAGATGATAAACTTTCCGGCGTGGGAGTGATGATAACAAATTATAAATTACAAGTATTGTGTGACTTCCTCGGGAATACTATTCCGGGGTAACTAACTTGCACTTAAAATTGTTATTGGACATTGTCTTGAAATAAAACTAAAGACATTCTCAAACATTCATTCGAATAGTTAATTCGCTTCCGTATTTGATTCTCTATCGTTAAAGATGAACGCCAATACAAGTAGTAAACTTGTTTATTTAAGCATAATGTTTGTCAAGAAGACTACTAATTACATAATCTATACCTAAGATAAATGGCTTTCAATGAAAAATTATCTGATATTTAGCTTAGAATAAAGCCTATCGTTATTAGAGCATTGAGGCGATTTGCGATATATTTATATATGTATATATAATCGTGTCGAAAACAACAGGGTCAGATCCTGTCTACCCAGAAGTGGGCGACGTCGATGGCGTTACTCCCGGCCATCATCAGGTCTTCCTGGGTGCAGCCACTAAGACACAGCGCACACTCCAGAAGGTGTGACAGGGTCTGATCCGCGCCGCAGTCACAGTCAGTCGGTCCGCTGTAAAACTGCCAGGCTTTCATTTGTGTCCTCGTCTTGCATACTCTGGTCCTAAGTCTGTTAAGGGACCTGCTTAAATTCCACGCCTGGTCTTGTCCAGGGGCTAGGTCCTCTTTCGGGACAATCCAAGCATTCAACCTCAGTTGCTCTTCTCCACATGTTCAGCCGCAGGGTGGCCTCAGGTATCACCAGTTCCGTTGACGACTCTGTAGGAAACTTCTTCTTGATTTGACCCGAGTGCTTATCTTTTGATACCCAAACATATGGTGGAGTGTGTCGTGGGTTGCTTTGGTGAGCTCCTTCTTGGTGGTGACTTATAGTATATTTAATTAACAATTATTACTAAAATGAAATAACAATTCAACAACAAAATAACTGTTGTATGTGAATTATTAGCAAGTGCATATATATTGATGAAGAATATTATGGTTATTACAAGAAATGAGGTAATATAATATATTGGTACTTTTGATGAGTAACAAAATTATACCCACGGTTTGGGAAGTGATTGAGATTATTTTTGAGACTTGATGTGTAGTTCTCACGCCAACAGCTGTGGGAATTATATCTTCAGGCAAAGCCGACAGAACCACGTGCATAGAACTGCACCGGTGATCCTCAAACTAATCATAACAAGTGAACAAGAAACTGTGATTTAGAAATCAATAGAAAACGCTGTCGTTCAATTTTCTTCTAAAGCAGTAAGCAGAACATATGGATCAGGATCGAAAATTTTTAATTATATTTTTGTATCAAAATCTGACAGCAGAAACTGGAACACTGCGCTCCTAACTGTTCCGATAGCTGATTTCATTCAACAAGATCTTCGTGGATTTTTTCATCAAACCAATATCTTAATATCGATTCTAGTAGGCATTAACATCCCCCGTCTTTAAAAAGAATTACAAGTCACGGGTTGGTCACGTGGCCGCGTGGATTAAGGATGCAGAAGCAGATTAATAACACACAGACTTTTTCTGAAGCACATATATTTATATTAATGATAAACTTTACAAACTTCTGGCCCAGGCGGAATAACGTGCAGGGCCGGCCATAATGCGAACTTCTCGGCCGTCAGCACACAACTCACCCCGTGTCTGTCCCACAGCGCCCCAGTGGCAGTGATCTATGTGTCAATATGGCAACACATATATGTACGACAAGCAAACAGAAATGAGAGACGAAATATTGTATATTGAGGATTTCGGTCAGCAAGGGCTATATCATGCTGATGTCACCATATTGTAGCCATTCTCTTTTACGTAAAATGTAACGAGTGACAATAAACGTCACCGCAACTTGTCAAAAATAAAAAAAGGAGTGATATTACAATATATTTCCGATAAATATTGTAAGCATCAAAGTATATTTCTATTCGTATAATTAAATAACTGCGAAGCCTAATTACTCGTACGTTTTATTTTATTTCATCACAAAGTTAACTCAACAATTTATTAACCCATTCGCATCGGTTGACGGCATATGCCGTCATAGATTCCCCGACCGTTGACATTGGTTGACGTGATATATAGTTATGCTACTTTCTTAGAATATATTTTGATGCATCATTTGATAGCAAAAGGATACAAAAATCGATGTGATATATGAAAATAGACCAGATAAGTACATTTATGCTTCAAATACTAGTTTTATAAGTGACAGTTTAATTTGTATTCAAACCGAGCCGTAATGAAATGGTTAAGAGGTCAAATTGCGATTCAAACAAAAAAAAGATTTAAAAAATCATCTTGTTAATTATAACAATGTATTTTTGCTAAATGAACGCCAAATAAGATTTAATCGTATCGAATAAGTAAATGGTTGTTTCTTAAACATTCGTTTACTTTTAACATTCATTAATTTAGTCGCTTTTTGTGTTAAATACAACATTTGCATGTTATCTCTGTTGTTGGTGAAATTATTACAATCTGATAGGGCGCGAAGTTGGCCACGAATCGTTGTGATAAAAGTCGCGACTAAGAACGTAGTAGATCTATTAACTGCGAAACGACGGACTATGTTCGTGACTATGAAACATTTGGGGAGCGCTGCGAAACTAAAAGGAAGTGACACCTAGAGATGATAGCATCGTAGAAAAGGTTATTTAAGAGTTCTTGACTCGCTCAACGGGAAGGCTGAACACCACATGCTTGCTTACTACCGTGTCGTTTTTAATTTTCTAAACACATAGCAACACCAATTGGGAGTCCGTTAACTCAATTTGTAGATCCATTTAAAATATTAAAATTATTATAAACACCATTCTAGACCCCTGAACTCTCTAAAGCTCCACCCATCCCCCATCCCTCTTTTTTATTATCTACATATTTTCCAATTGTTATTATACTTTGTAGACTACTCATTTAACTCAATGCATCAGAATGTTTATATACGTTGGAAACTATTGAAGCATTCACTGAAGGCGAAACCGCGGTATTATGAGTGAAAAGACAGTGCTCAGCATGATCCATATTTATTTATTACATTTATTTACTAACTTAAGTCAATAAATGTAATTAAAATGTAAATTAACTTAAAATCCGCAACAAATGTTCCAATAAAAGAGTTAATAAAATATAGTAATACAAGAAAATACGTAAAAAATATTAAATAAAAAAAAAATTGATCCGTAAACAAGATTCAAGAAATAAAGCAAAATTTGACAATAAATATACATAATAAAAGATATAACAGTTGTCAAAGGTCCAGGAAACCGATGCCATTCACAAAAGAGGAAAACGATGTGAAAAAAGATTCACGGTGTACTGGTATTCTATTGAGAAGCACCATTACGGTTGAACTGAATTGATGTTAAAAGAAGTTTGGAGGTACGAGTATGAATCTATTTAATAGTAAATATACATTTATTTGACTCGCTTTGAATGGAACACATACTTTGGCAGAGCGTCTGGTCGTATGAGTACGTAAACTGCTTAATAAATAAGTGTTATAAAAGTGCATGTCATCGCGACGGAAAAATGTCATCACGTGTGAATGTCATGGCGTTATAAAGTCCGGATTAATGTTCATGTCACATGCGCATGCCGAGAGAGAAACATGGCGGGACAAGGGAGAAAAATGGCGCGGGAGGAGGCGGAGGACGGAGATCGGAGGAGTGCAGAGTGGCGCAGCCGTTTCATTTGGCAGGACGCAAAATTGGTACAACTTCTACGTGAACGCAAATTTTTATAAGTGTAAAAGTGTACAGAAGCTTGGCTAAACGGATATATAGCACCACTCACAGAGACACTTCGCGCGAAAAAGCCTCTCCTGACTCTCCGAAGTACAGTCGCGGCGGAAAAAAATCAGACCTATTACTTTCCGGACAAACCCTATATATGACAAAATGGACATTTGGACGAATATTTTGTTATTATTATTATTAATAATATTTCTTTCGTTTGAATTTCAATGAAATTTTCTGTACATTTTTGATGTTATGATTAATTAAATGTTAAAATTTAAGTCCCTTTTTCATACTTTTATTTTGATGAGATGGAAAACTTATGTATAAACGACTTTATTATCATTACTTAAATATACATATACTATACATAAAATTCTTTTTTCAACGCGTCAATCAAAGCACAAAAATAACGGTAGAAGCGGGATGCGAACCGCGGACCTTGGAAACCAACTATGCCCAGGTATTCATACCGCTCGGCGAACTGCGCCATTGCCCTGCCTAGACTGACTTGCGTTGAAACTAGTATTTATATCATTGTTATCATCGTACGATAGATGTCGCTATAGTATATATTCAAAGTATGTATATTTTTATTATTATTCTATCAGTCTTCATTTATCCACAAGCTTAATATTATTACTTTCCGGCAGTCTTTATTATCAATTAGACATAACCACATTACTCTTCAACAACACATCATCATCATTTGCCGGCGGTCATAGCTCAATGGTCAAAGCGTTTGCTTTGCAAGCCAAAGGTTGTGGGTTCGATCCCCAACGGAGATTTAAAAAAAAAAGATTTTTAATCGATTTATGAGCTCTAAAATACCTCCGGTTGGTGTGAATTTGATCCATCGCCCGTAAAATGCCAGTCATAGCCTATTAATTAAAATTGGTGGTAGACGAAAGTCGTCCCGTGAAGACCACCCATTCATAGTAAATTCTTGCAATAGTAAAGGATGATGCGTGAATCTCGGGCTCTACGCTATGACGTTGGCGCCATGTCCATATGCACTATGTTAAGCGTCATAGAATTCCACAGATGAGACTTCAGAACTACTATCACCATCTGTCGGTATTCTCCTGTATATGTTTACATAAAAAAATACCATGTTCTCCTAACTGGAGTATATGGTCGCCACGAGATGCCGCCACAATGCCCTGTCAGCCGCTATGCCATGTCAGCTCTGTCTACTGCAGCTTCTACGGGTATACTTTTAAGATACCGAGATTCATTCAGTCGTAAAGAAAAATGAGGACGATACAGGCGCTTTATAGCCAACACTTTGATTTTATCGAGTAAAACTGAGTTTGGGTATCGTATATGAAGCCGTATTGGTATTTTAATTAAATAAAAAAATCTCTTATTTTTGGTTACGCATATGCAGAAAATGCGGAATATAGAAAGAAAAGAAAAGAAGCGATGTCCTCCATTGTAATGAGTGAAAGACACACGTGGAGATTAATCAGCGGGGAATCTCATTCCTTTCTCTTCTTTGTACGTATTACACTCTCCTACACAGTCTCTCCTACATAGTCTCTCCTACACACTCTCTCCTACACGTGCAATGTTATGAGTAGCTTTTTCCAGCGTTTCCGCCGTATAAAGGAAGATATATCATGCCGTCAGAGGAGAATAAAAAAACAAAAATACGCATTTGAAATCTTTCAGGATCGTAATTTCAGGATGACATTTGCTACTTTGACTGAAAGTCAGCGTTTTTTATTTAAGGCACAGATTTTTTAAATATTTTTAAGTTAAAATTGTGTACCCATAATATCGCTTCGATTACAATACATAAAAAAACGTAATAAATATTAATATTACCAACGATCAATTGAGATAATAATAAAAGAAAAAAATTTAGTAAGTAATAACCTTATATAACTATAATAGACACAGAGATATGGAATCTAACAGCATGTCTTACCCATAAAATAAAGGTCACTACATATACAATGGAGATATCCATTCTCGGAGTGTGTCTAAAAGATAGAATGTGAAACGAGAATGTCCGAAGAAAAACTTATAGCCTCACTCAAGTGGCAATTTACAGGACAAATCTGCCGAAAGGACAACAATCGATGAGGAAGAAAAGTGTTGAAGAAGAGTGCCGTCCAAGAACTAACAAATTAAGCGTTGACCCCCTGCAAGACTAACGAAATTAGAAGAACAGTTGGAGTGGCCTGGATGCGGAAGACGGATGATCTTAGAGAATGGAGACTCATGCGGGTGACCTACTTTAAACAGTGGACGGATACAGGCTGATAAGATAATCACTTAATATTTTATTAAATTTTTGACTAACGGCCATTAATATAAGGATGATTCTCCAGCATAGTTTTCCACTCTACGTATCATATCGTAAATCACTTCGTAGGTATTGTCGGGAACTATGCAATTAAATTTTTATATACTAGTATATGTAACTAGGCAATGGGCAATGTGGCAATGGGCAATGGGCAGGACATATCTGTCGAAGAGACGACGGTCGATGGGGAAGAAAAGTATTGGAATGGCGCCCAATAACTGGATAACGAAGCATTGGCCGACCCCCTACAAGATGGACTGACGATATAAGAAGAATAGCGGGAGTGACCTGGATGCGGAAGGCGGAGGATCGAAGAGGATGGAGACTCATGCGGGAGGTCTACGTTCAACAGTGGACGGACACAGGCTGATGATGATTATGATGATGATGATGATGGTGTAACATGGAACTAAGTAAGGATAATTATAGCTGACAGAACTGTATAAAGGTAATTTGTGATGGCTTTTTTCTCCAGGATGGTAACGTACATGGAAGAATAAGTATTGCTAGTATGTATTTATACAAATTTGTAACATTGCTGGAAATATGATCAAAACGAGACGTGAGTTTTTAACTATCCTGAAAAGAGCCTGCATATCTTTTTCGACAATAGTTTTAACTTCAAATCTTGTTGTTTCCTCTGATATCAGCTTGATATAGCTCCTTAAGGCCGATGCCGTAAAGCCTCAACAAGCGATCTTTTGTCTATTATTTTGGTTTGCTTGCGTGACATCTACATCGAATGTTAAGCGGTGTTTGCATACGCCAAAATAATTGTTATGACAGTTGGCCTATTGCCGGTTGGTAGGACTGTCATATTGGCAGTTGGTACCGTGGAGATGTGAGATCGCGCCGTGGGCTGGCAGTTGAAGTTTGACACGCGCCCGTCACAGTGCGCGCGTCCTGTGCGTTCGCTGTGGCGGGCGACGTTTGTGACAATAAACAAATAATATGTGAAACAAGTGTTTATATTGTAAACCTGATCCTGCATCCTTCATCCAGTTAATCGATGTCCTAAATGGAAGAGAAGGATATCACCTCATATACGATGCATATTAACTAAAACATAGTCACGCTTGCGTATTAGGAACAATATGAACTTCACTCAAATATGTTTCTGAAGCTCCAGCTTCAAAATTGGCCGTACGGTTTCAATTCCACCCCCAGGCGACCAAAGTTAACCACTTCTTGCTGCAACGATTCTCTATGGTTCAGACATGTTGAACCAGTGGGTCAAGGAGCATTTACCTTAAGCCATATACCATATACACTTAATCCTAAATCTAAATAGGTATTATTGTAATTACTACATTTACACTATTGTAATATAATGCATTTTATGTATTTAAACTAGTAATATGCTAATACATATCTGGGGATGTTAACTGAAAAAGTCGTTCAGTTCGTAGATGAAATTCCTTTACTACAATTCAATAGAACTAGACACTACTAGAACATAAGCAAGAATGATAAAATGGTGAAAACGGTTTTTATTAAACCCGTACGGCTTTAACGCAAAATTATTTCTTTTAAATCAGCGAAGGTAGACAGCACAATGCTTCACAACAGGTATTTAACGTATGTATCAAACAAACTAAATAAGAA
This sequence comes from Glossosoma conforme, assembly GCA_022606575.1. Lineage (NCBI taxonomy): Eukaryota > Metazoa > Arthropoda > Insecta > Trichoptera > Glossosomatidae > Glossosoma > Glossosoma conforme. The sequence goes on along the minus strand of JAGTXR010000017.1, from coordinate 3,580,180 downwards.
ATATTAAGCATCTGGTGTTCATTAATCTAATTTTAACGTAGATCACGTGAAGTAACAAACTGTTGGTGAACTGTACACTTCATCAGTCTATCGATTGTTATACTGACCAACTGTACAATGTATCCGAAATCGCGGTTTATTTCAGTAATTGACAGTTATTCGACGTTTTCTATATAAAAATCATCATCATATAATATCCACTCCTCTAGCGGGAGCATATGGTAACGATATTTTTTTTGTGTTTTTTTATTTAATCAAATATAAAAAGATACATTTTTTACATAGTAATTTACATTCCAATCTTTTTTTTTTTCTTTTTTTTTTTTTTACATTCGCTTACCACACCACTTAAAGGTAAGATCTTGTGTGTGGCGTGGGATTCATCTATGTTATTTTACAGTTTTATATAATTATACAGAGTATTACATATTTATACATTTACATGATTTTGATATAGAACTAACATTATATGATTAAAGATTTAATATACTATATGTTGAATTAAATTTAATGTATATGTCGCCACAAATCTTTCAGCCGCCATGATCCTCGCCTTGTCCCACGTCATCCTACAGTTCTCAACGGCTTTTCAGGACGGTGCAAGCCCAGAGACTTGAAAATGCCGCTATAGTTAATGAGCATTTTATTATTTCACCATCCATATTAAAACAAGATATATATCGATATCCTCCTATCTTATTGTGATATCTTTTACTGCAAGAAGGATGCAGGATCAGGTTCACAATATAAAGAAATTGTTTTTGTTTCACTATACGCGTTTATTTGTCAAACACTTGCGCTGTTGTCACCTGTTATAGGGACGCCCTTAACGGTGGCGGGCGCGTTCCGACTGCCTGCCCGCTCTGACATTAAGCGCCGTCAATCGTCGCGGCAGACAAGCGAAGTAAATATGACAGTGGCTATCATGAAATGGAACAACTGTCATAACAAACAAGATGGCGCATGTAAACGCCGTGCAACATAATACAAATTAAACTAATATTAGATGTGCATGTCAGGCGAGTGAACAAACATAGGAGACAAAAGATAGTTTTTCGAGGCTTTACGGCAGACATGGGCAACCTTTCCTAGGTCTGGGGCCACATTATCATTCTGTCTCCGTGTCAAGGGCCGGACCAAATTATTAACTATATTAAGGTAATATTAAATTAAATAAAACACATTGCTACTTCTTGCATATTTTATTTATTTATAGAATGAACGACATTAATTGCTTATAAAATTTAATGTGACGATTGACTTTGTACTTGAATTACGAGACTATCAATATTGGCGTTGATATTGCTTAATGATAATCTCATCGAATTTTCGAGATTTTCATCTGTTATCCTCGTTCGAATTTTCGATTTGGTGTACTTCATCTTCGAAAAAAATTGTTCGCATGTATACGTGCTGCCAAAAAGACAAATGATGTTTCTTGCAAATCTACGTAAGTTTGTATAATTTTCTTCCACCAAATATAATTTATAAAAATCCGTCAAAGTAACTTTGTCAAATTGTGATTTTAGCGCTAAATCCCCCTGAAGCTCAATAAGTTCCATCTGTAAATTTGCTGGCACATTATTTACATCAGCATCCATCGGACGAGCAAATATAGCGAATGTTGAGTCTTTGTTTTGGAAGTCGGCAAACCTCGTATCAAATTGCTCTATTAGTGCCTTCAGTTCATCTCCATAAGAATTATATGTGATGTTTGTATGCCTTGATAGATTAGGAAAATGGTAACAAATTTTTACCTCTTATCTGATTTTTCAAAAATCTAAGCTTATTACAAAAAACTTTGACATGGCTATGCAGTTCATGAACCAATTGTCCCTGTTTTTGTAGTTTTAAATTAAGATCATTTAGGTATCCTGTGACATCTACAAGGAATGCTAAATCACACACCCATTGATTATCTTTTATTTGGTTGATTGTGTTTCCTTTTATGTCCATAAAATCTGCAATGTCTTGTCTCAAATCATAGAATCGTTTCAACATGTTTCCTTTACTCAACCACCTTACTTCACAGTCATAAGACACATCTTCATAGTCTGAAAATAGGTCTTCCAAAAACACCTTAAACTGGCGGTGATTAAGTGCACGTGACTTAATAAAATTAATGCTTGCTACTACTACATCCATAACATTCTTGAATTTCATCGATTTTGCGCACAAATTTTGCTGGTGGATAATACAATGAAAATTTGTTAAATTTTCCGGCTGGATCTGTAATTCTATTGCTCTTTCATTAACAACTCCAATAAATCCTTTCCGTAAGCCAACCATTGCAGGGGCACCATCAGTACATATGCCAGATAGTGCACTCCATTTAATCCCAAAGCTTTCGAAGACTATGTTGACTGCTTCAAATATATCTTCAACGGTAGTCGTTCCTTTTAACGGCTGAAGAGCTAATAATTCTTCTGTGATTTTGAAGTCCACGTCAACTCCTCTGATAAATATTGCTAATTGTGCTGTATCAGAAGCATCTGTGCTCTCATCCAAAGCAATTGAAAATGCTTCGAATCCAGTAATCACCTCTTTCAAACTTTTTTTGATATCATCAGCCATCATTTCTATACGTCGGACAACAGTACGTCTCGACAAAGATATTCTCTCAAAGTCTTTTTTCTTTTCAGGACAGATTATACTTGAAACGTCGAGCAGACACTCTTTAATAAATTCTCCTTCACCAAATGACTTAGAATGCTTTGCAATTTTTTCGCTTACAACAAAGCTGGCTTTAACAACGCTATCGTGCTGCGTTATTTGCTTTTTGAACATTTGTTGCTGGGTATCCAAGTTCTTCTTCAACTTCTGTATCATATCTTTTCGAATTTGTTCATTTATTTGTTGGTGATCCGCATGCCTCGAAGTAAAATATCTCTTTAAGTTGAATTCTTTGTTGACGGATACGGACTCCATACACAGCAAACATACGGGCATTCCTTTATTCAGGATAAAGAAATAATCCTCCGTCCACTTGTCTTGAAATTTTCGACACTCTGCATCAACTTTTCTTTTTTTCGACATAACCCCTGACATTGTCACAAATTTAAAAACAATATTCAAAACTGACAAACAAAACTGTCTTCTACGCCAGAACGCACCAGTAAACAGAACAAACCAGACCAGAAGTCGCGTGAACACTAAATAAGGGGAATGCGGCGCGGAGGGGGACGGAATTAGTGTGCTGCACTCGGGATATTTCGTGCCTACGAACTTTGCCGAAACACAAACCATCGGATGCATTGCGATAATAATATATATTATTATATTATGTAGCGCGGAGGGGGTGGGCCCCGCTCGTAATCCTTCGGTGCGTATACGAGCTTCCCCGAATCACTGCAAGCGCCCGTGTCATCTGCATTATTTTAACTAATGTATTTCTCAATTACTTCGCCGAGATGAATCAGGGCCGGACAAAATAGCTCCGCGGGCCGGATCCGGCCCGCGGGCCGGCGGTTGCCCATCTATGCTTTACGGCATCAGCCTAAAGGAATTATAACAGGCTGCGATATCAATATATAATCGTGTCGGAAACAACAGGGTCAGATCCTATGATGGATTGATGGCGTTACTCCCAGCATCAGGTCATCCTGGGTGCAGCTACTCGGACACAGCGCACACTCCAGAAGGTGTGACAGGGTCTGCTCCACGCCGCAAAATAAAATAACATAAATATGTTTGTAGTTTTTATCGTAAAATAATAACTTGTTTTAGTTTTTTTTTAATAAGATTTTGAAGGTGCAAAAGGTTGGTCTACACTCGCCTAGTTGCATACACTTGTATGCAGTCCAACTTCCATCTCCTGGTTGCCTGATGCTGCCCAGCTTGAGGTCTGGAGCCTGTTTATGCCATCTCTACCGAGGCATTTGCATATTTCATAGCGGATAATTAAATTTGCATATATGACGCGCTACCGGAGGGTTTTTACCGTCGCCCCAGTCACATCAATTAGATTTATGTGCGCAGTTTAGAGAACATGGGGGATGTGAAAGAGAACTGTGATTAACTGAGAAAAATGTGAATACGGTAAGTTTTCAGAGGGTGTGACGTAGTGGATAAGATTTCCAATCCCGGGATCCCGGGAATCTCTTGTATTGGATAACAAGATTGGTTTAGAAAATTTTGAGTAACAATTCTTAGAAGGCATGCAAAACAGATAGTCAATACGTAGAAATGTAGAAACATGATTAACATAATATTTTCAATGTTTTGAGCATTCACTTTGAGATCCATAATAAATTATAAATATTTATTTATTTATTTACCTTGTTTTCATATGGATCACGTAACAAAAGTTCTCTATTAGGAGACTGCAGTTTCGACTAACTCGTAGTCTTTCTCAATCCTTCTCTAGTTAAGAGATAACTGAGCTGCGTTGAACAACGCAGCTCAGTTATCTCTAAGAGCGCTATACAAATACTAATATAATAATATTATAAAAATACTCATGCTTGTATAAATCTGTTGCTCTTAAGTTTTTAAGAGATTGCTCATAAATATGAGCAATCATGCAATCCGTATCGGTTGTACGATTAGGCCAAAACGTTGTTAACATCAATAACATTACAAAGTTTCTTTGTTTAAAATAATAATAAATGAAGATTTGTATGAATACATATGCGATTAAAAGATTAAACCTTGTAAAAATTAAAAATACACACAGTAAGCGCTATATATAAATAATACATTTTAATCATATCAGAAGAGTTAATTTCTAGACTCGATGAGTTGGCGTAAGTAGACGATTAGTCATCTCTTCTGGCAAAGAACTTAGTGTCCGATTAATTGCAGAGAGAAATTTCATAGACATAGAGTTTTCTATGCATTTAAATATGTATGTGTAAGTTGTTAAAATATCATTGTTTTATGACATCGTGTGTCAATTCTTCTCATTTAAATTTATTTTTTTACAAAATACGAGTATATATGATTTTTATAATCGAACTAAAAATTAATATTAAAAAAAAAAAGATTTTTATATAAACAGGTATTTAGTAAATTTTTAATGATAAAAGGTTTTCAAGTGTTTATATTTTATATACGTAATGTGTTACGATAAGTAGAGATGAAGAGATGAAGAGATGCAGATGCTGAGGTGTGCAGGCGGTGTGACTAGAGTGGACAGAGTTCGAAATGAGTATATTCGGGGTTCATTTCGGTTGGCCCACATACCTGAAAAGATAAGGGAAAACCGCCTAAGACGGTATGGGCATGTGACATGAAGATTAGGACCTCATGGTGAAGAAAGCCCTCAACATACCGACGCTGAGGAAAATACCTGGAAGACCACAGGCAACCTGGACTGCAACTGTAGACAAGGATCTGAAAACTGTGGGCTTGACAAAGAATGCAGCGCAGGACAGGCAGACATGGCGAATGTGCGCAAGGTGAGCCGACCCCAGATGATGGGACATGAAGAGGCTATAGAAGAAACTGTGTTACGATTAATACATATATTATTACGAATCGTTCATATTGAATTTGTCTAAGACAGTTTCTTCTTTTAATCTTTTAGAACAATTTAAAAACAATGTTTTTTTATAAATTAATTGATTTAGTAGCTTATTAATTAGTGCGCTTATTGGGCTATTTGGGATTAAATAGAGACGTTGTTCAGAGCCTGAGGGTGGGGCCCCGCCGCGGTCGATAGTAATTAATGGGTCCGGTCCAGTCCCGCATCAGTGAACATGACATGGGCAATACTATCACACCACACAGGGCGACCGAAAAAAATGGGATAACATTTTAGATATACATTTTTTTCGAGAGGAAGGTTGATCATTCGGCGTTAATAAATTAGTGGCACCCTGTAATCGGGAAATATAATAACGGGTCCGCCAAATAACTTTTTTTTTTTTTAAAATGGGGCGCAAAGCATCGAGTGTAGCTTCGGCTGTGTGGGACGTAGCGCCGTCATGTTGAAACCAAATGTTGCCAATATCCTCCTCTTCAATTTTTGTGAACAAAAATGGCCCGATAACGATCGCCATTGACTGTAACGGCCACTCCTTGCTCATTTTCGAAGAAAAATGGCCTGACTTTCAAAGTAATGTCGCAATATTTCCCAGCGTTATTCAAGCGTATACACAACCATATTCGTTTAGCGGAAGGATAAAACTAATTATCTGTTAAATCAGACATGAGCTAAGTGTTACCATTCACGAAATAAGCACTAGTTGAAAAAAAACGTTAGATGGCGGACCCTATACTTTATTATATAATAAGACAATTCGCAGCATTGGGGCCGTTGCAAAGATCCAACGCGTAAGTCTAAAACAATACGTAATATTTTTAAGTCAAATGCATTTTAAATTAGTACATCGAGAAGAAATATGTATATACGCAATATGAAGTTAAACATTATAAACATCTATCGATGCATATCTAAGTTTTCCCAATAGGACGACATCAAATTGGAACACTTTTAAAAATCGATCGATTCTGTATTTAGATTTTAGATCGAATAATATATTTAATAATTAACACCTACTCCTTTTTTACGCGAATTTTTATACGCGTTTTTTTGGACGGCACCATTACCAATTTACTCAATTTTTTTTTTAAACGATATTCTGATTTCCGGAATCGATTCATTGAATTATTTAAAATTTAGTTTTTTTTCGCGCAACTTTCTAATATCAATGCGTAAAAAATCATGGCGTGTACATTGTTTTTTATACAAAAGTCACTTATATTTTAGATTTAAATGATGTATTTATTAAAGTGTTATCGTTTGTAATGGAAAATTCTATGTAATTGTAGCACGGTTAATGTGTGTTCTGTCAAATATTCGTAAAATATTTATCGGATGCTTCATAATGCGCCCCTTTACAGAATTTTCTGCCACAAAACATAATAAACATGCCGATAATTCTTGGCAGGAACATTGAACACGTAACTGTTCCCCCCTCAACAGAATAACGTGTATCCCAGCAACATGTATTGCGGCAATATCTCCTGCCAAATTTAGATAGCAATTTTCCACCGCCGGACAAATATTTAGCATATTATACACCGCATAAAATTTCCCCGCCCGCTTCGCAAATTCGAAAACTAATAAACTGATCGCGAACAAAAGGAGAGCCTCTGTAAACATTGCAGAATGTTTTGAACAAGCATTGATAACGCAAGCTCTCCACTAAATAATATTTAATCAATTGCCGGACTTTGTGTGCACAGAGTGCCGTGTTCGTTTTCAAATTTCGAGTACTGGAATATCATTTCTACATTTACCATGTTTTAACAATCTATGAGCAACATTCATATGCAACAACAGTATAGCTCAGTCAGTAAAACGTTTACTTGGCAAGCCGAAGTCGTGGGTTAGATACCCGACGGAGATCATATAGATACGAATATATACATTTTTAATCGATTTTGGAGTTCTAAAATATCCCCGATTGGTGTGAATTTGATCCCTCACCCGTAAAATTCCAGTCATAGCCTATTAATCAAAATGAGTGGTAGAGGAAAGTCGTCCCGTGAAGAAACCACCCATTCATAGTTAATTCCTATATTTAATAAGGATGATGCGTGAATGTCTATGTCGTTGGCGGATCAACACTCCACATGCATCGCTTAACCATATGTAACATGGTAAGCGTCATAGTAACCACAGATGAGACTTCAGCACCACTATCACCATCTGTCGGTATTTTCTTGTATTTGTTTACATAAAAAAAATATAAAATCATTTACATAACCAGCAAATCGTTATCAATATTTTTATTCCTTATATTTTTAGCGCACAAATCGTTTTTATGGACGTACAAGTAAACACTTCTGCGTTATAAAGTTAAACAGTGGTTTTATAGATTTGGAAAAATATACTCTAAGACTTCTATCAAATGTAAAGTGATTTGCAACTACATATAAATACAAATTCTTATGATCGTATTTCAAAGGTTGGTATTCATGAAATGATGTAAGCTTCTCCTACATTAGGGCCAATGATGTCTCATTGACGATAAGCTGATTTAATTTACTGTAAGTACTAAAAAAAATATGCTTCCTGAGTATTAACCTAAGTAACTGTTATTCATTAGACTTTTTCTGTTTCAAATATTTGCCACAAATAACTAGCTTGTACTGATTTTAATTTTAAATAAGACGGAGCGTAGTACTCTTTAATATAATTTATTTTATTATTAAGTCAGGGTTCATGCAAACATTTAAGTATAGTAATTGATTTGTACATTTTTTGGGTCGGTCATCTTGTACTAGCGTACTTCAGGAACAATTGGCCAACAATTAGACATTTTTCACAGACCACTCTCTCGTAATATGAGAAACGGGGTAGGTACAACAATAAACGTATGTGTAATAACAAATACAATATTTTATAATATTTACATTTTTAACGAGTACAATGGACAATAAGACACTAATAAATTCGCACTCGAACCGAAGATAGATCTAGCTAGTGTAAAGATAAATCTTAAGTATCTTCTTCCGTATCTCGTCATTATTTGAAGCATATAATCATAAGTCAGATTGCAGTAATTTCTTTCAGAGACCCGTGCATATATTCAACATTCACCTTAAGAACTCAATAACTTCAATAAATTTCAGCAAAAGTATCCAAAGCAAATTAGCTTGCTATTTTTTTTAACCGTATGGGTGCCATGAGCCCAAATATCGGTCCGCTGCGGGAAGCCCGCCAGTGCCGTGAGCACACCGGTGTGTTAAAAAACTGTATATTTTCAATGTTATAGCTTGAGTTTATAGCGACATCTATCGTCTGCCCATGAAAAAAAAATGGTTAAAATTGGACAACATTTAGGGGTTCAAATTTCGATAATCCACGAGGCGTTGCATTTATATTCAGGGTCATGGTATCTAAAAGGTTTTAAGGCGATCGTTTGGATTAACTCGGCGCTCCCGCTTTCTGGAAGATTCCTCCCTAAAGGGCGGCTCAACTCAAGTTAATCTCTTACGTGTGCTTCTTAAAAATACTAGCTGCAGTCTTTGCAAGGTGTGAGGTAGGATTCTAAATTATTCTTTTCTGGCGCAAGGGGAGGGGGTAAGATTTATCGTGATTGGATGCGCGGACTAATGGCTCCATAAATAAACATTACCTGCGCATATTTCCATGCGCCACCTCCGACATGTTGGAATCAAGACGTATTAGGGGAAGGAAAAAATCCCACACTCTACACTACATAGGGCGTAACAAAAATTGCTTTTTTATGATAAATACACAAAGAAGAACTCCACCAAATCGTGTAGAAAACATAACATAAATGTAACTACATACTGTGAAAAACATTACAGGCTGCTCAGAACAACAATCTCGCTGACAACAAATTGCGCAATATTGTCGATTATTAACCGTATGTATCATTCGACACATCGTAACATATTGCACAATATCACAGCTATATGTTATGTTGCAATTTTGAATTGTATTAGAAGCACAATTTTGCCATCTTCAACCTTTCTTACATCATCTAACATCATATACTTTTATATTCTTATGCTTAAACGATATATCGAGATGCCATTATCGCTTATTCCTTTGTGGACATAAAACAGGTGTATATAGCTTAGAACAGTGGTCTTCAAAGCCAACAAAGGTGTGAGCCACAAATTTCCTGACGACCTACTTAAGATATGTAGCCATTGAAATACGAATAAATTATAAGAGTGTTAAACACGTAGAATAATTGAAAATGTCTTTAAATAATTGTGAGTAAAAGTGGAAATAATTAAAGAAAAGAGTGCCATTTTTAATTGTAAAAATATTATATTAAAGGTAAAATTATTAATAAGATATAGTATGCTACGAAGGCCACTGAAAATGTCACCGCGAGCTACCGGTACCTCGAAAGATACCATTGCAAGAAACAAATATTATTTATGTTGCTAAAATATGGTTAGATTTATACTCTTGTCCTTTTCTCAGTTTATTTTCTTCTTGTGTTAGAGTCTAGCACATAACCACTGTACCATACGCGGTATTTTGGAACTCGCATGGAATAAAGCCGCACTAGGGGAGGGCCGACTAACAGTTTTTAGGGCGTATTAAGGATTGCTTAGTATGCCAGGATTTATAGAGGAGGAAATTTAGACATTAAGGTATACCGACATTCAAATAATACCGATGATAAGATCTCTTAATATACTCGTACACATCAATTTGTAGAAGCCAACAATTATGGTTTTCTATGTTATTCAAAAATAAAATAAACGTTCAGATTTAATATGAATTACTTTTGTAATTCAAACCGATATGGTCATCATTATAAAAAAATATATACTATATTTCTAAAAATTAATTGAATCTATTGAACAGCCCCCATATAATAAACTTGGAAAAGCTCCGGGAGGCAGACCAGACATGAGATGAAGCGAGGACAGAGCTTTGTGACGGCAGTTTGTGACGACCATATGCGACAGTTAGGTGAGCGGTTTAAGAATAATGATTCACATATAACTTTTATTACTTTAAATTTTGTATTTATTTATTTCTTCCCTTACAGAAACATTAAAAATGTCAACAACTCAATTAATTTCTGAAGTACAATAAGAATTAATACTAAAATAAAAAAATACAATATATGCAAATATAGGTACTTATGATTAAGTACTAATAACAAAGTAATGAAGACAAGCAACAGAAGGTCCCAATTCTCATCAAACAGACGACGCCAACAAATTATTCCTCCAAAGAAACTCGTGGAGTTCATGTCTGAATTGGGCCTCCCTTACGTGGAATATATCAACATCTGAGGCGATTTGGTTAAACAGTCTGATCCCTCTCCCAAGAGGCATAGTCTCAGGTTAGTGTTACTCTTTGAGAGAGCAAACAATATGTGCTGTCAAAGTACGATTCAGGTCATTTTTTAAAACTCAAGTGTGTCGTGTTGGACTAACCGCGCGAAAATTTCAATTAAAAATGCCTAAATATGGTTCGGATACTTAATCTATCTTTCGTTTAAGCTTCTAGGCTCTCATCCTAGAAATATATATATATATATATATATATATATATATATATATAAAGGGTCCGCCAAATAACTTTTATTTTTTTAAAACAGGGCGCAAAACATCGAGTGTAGCTTCGGCTGTGTGGCACGTAGCGCCGTCCTGTTGAAACCAAATGTTGCCAATATTCTCCTCTTCAATTTTTGTGAACGAAAATTTGTTCAACATGGCCCGATAACGGTGAATTGGTGTTGATGGTGCTTCACGCACACTTTCTGCCACAGCAGCAATATTCTCGGGTGTACGCACTGTTTTTGGCTTTTCACGCTTTGGTTTATCGATGAGGATGCCAGTTTCTTTCATTTTTTTCACAAGATAACGAACATACGGAGCTGACGGTGATTCTCTTCTTCCAAAATCCGTACGCAATTTTCGCACACATTCTGCAACATTACCATGATTTTCAAAGTAATGTCGCAATATTTCCCAGCGTTGTTCAAGCGTATACACAACCATATTCGTTCAGCGGAAAGATAAAAATTATTATCTGTCAAATCAGACATGAGCTACGTGTTACCATTCACGAAATAAGCACTAGTTGAAAAAAAAACGTTAGATGGCGGACCCTATATATATATTATGTACTCGGTAAACATTAGCGTGAAAATATGACTTTGGACAAGGCAACGAACATGGCATCTGACAATACTTAATGCCGGAAGACGACAAAATTTACAATCAGTTATGTAAAAAACTCTGCTTTTAAATTTTAATAATTCATAGAGTTAAATCGTAACCCAACATACTCGTAGTAACAAGTCATTTAAAGTGGCATCGGTCGGTCAGTTATAATAATCCTCGAGCGGTTCCCTTTGTGGTCCAGCGGTTAAATCTAACCGTAATATATTTAACTGTCAAATAAAAAACTAATAACTTGGGGTCATTACGCACCCCTATTAGACACACTCACGCCACATGAAGTTACGGCTTTCATACAGTTTCCCAAAATCATAGACCACAAAAATATTAGACTTTAAAAGGTTGCTTTTAAGCAACATATTATACATCCTTCGCCATCTATGAACAGAAATTTCAAAAATGTGTATTGTTATATAGACTCGTTATCTTCTTCTTTTTCTTCGTATCAGCGACGTAAAATTGATTCAGTCCGAAATCAACTACTTCTTCGTAGAATCAATCCGATGGATTGGTTTGCGGCAAAAAAATATTTTGCATCACGATCTCCACTCCTCTCGATCCTCTACTAGCCTCTTCAGCTCAGCATAAAAGCTACAACTTATCTCCTCGAACACTTGCTGAAGACCATTGTGGTGCATGATGTGACTGATCCATCGGGCTCGCCTCTCTGAGATGGTACTTGCTAGGTAGGTCTATCTTCCTTGATTATGCTGTATGTATCTACTATAATACTATTTAATCGAATCTGTGTTGAATTGACACAAATGGAAGATAATTAAAACTACAATATTACTATAACGTATTCTCTCTAAGGATTTTCTACGTTTCGACGTAGAAAAACTACCTGCTGAGGTACTAGTTTAATATAGTAGTTCAATATATACTCGTACTAATACTTTCATGTTAGAAATACGTAAAACAGATAAGCACCACGCCGCAGGTGTAAAAAACTAAATCTAATCATTTTCATAATTAAAATACCTCAAGTCCTCAGTTATTCATGGTTTTTGTGTCCCAAACGGAACAATGGGAAATTGTTTAACTCCATTTGTTAATTTATAAAATCTGTCGCTTTAGGGCAGTGTAAAAAATAATAAATAATAAATAATAAAATAAGGAGTTTTTAATGTTAATACATTCATTCATATACAAATGTACTGCCATAAAGAAATGTCATCAAGGTTTTATTATATTATCTATGCTCGTTTATTTTTTCTTTTTTCTCTTCATTATAATGGAGAAGGTTTGTATTTTATCACTGCGTTAGAATGTATATTTTAAATCTACCGTGAATAATTGAAACGTAATGTGGAATGTAACAAGTCGGCAGTATTTCAAACTAGAGATCCCGATATCGAATCCAAGCCGAGATTTGTAGCTTTAGTCTGTAGGAATGTTTTATTTTTTTATAATTTTAAAGTAGTTTAAAGGCTATAAGAAATCGCATGCAGGACAATACAGTCAGGCTGTAATGGAGATCACATATTTAGATTATGAAGGTTGTTATTATGAGCGTGATAACTTCTGCATGTCGAGTCATAATTAGCAACGTCATTAGACAACATCACGGCTTTCACACACCTCGTCCATTGATAACGATTATCTATTCATCAAAAAGACTCACTGTTAACTTGCAACTATTATATCCAGTTTGTTCTCACGGCACAAAAACAGCTCCTTTAGACCTAATGGTCCAGGCCTCGTAACTATTCGATCGTCTTGAAAGTTGAAAAAAAAACACTGAAAATATGCTTCGGATATTACAGCTGTTGTTGGAAACCGTGTATGTTCAAAGGGTACAAATATGTCTTGGGACACATAAACGACAGCTTGTGGTGCTATATGTGCCAATATGAAGTACACAACTTATATAAAGTATGAATCCAAAAATGTATTAAATTTATCTACGAGTATATATCTGCATATTTACGGCTGTAAGACATGGTGCTTATCTGAAAGTGATAAAAAAGTAGAAGCCTTTGAGAAGTGGTCATACAGAAGAATTCTCGGAATTTCCTGCAGAGACCACGTCACGAACAATGAGGTTCTCAGGATAATCAAGGAAGATAGGCACCTTATAAGAACCACCTTAGAGAGGCGAGCCCGATGGATCGGCCACATCATACGCCACGATGGTCTTCTTCACGACATTGTGGAGGGGATGGTTGAGGGTAGAAACTGTAGAGGGCGCCCTAGAGAGTAGTATTTGCAGCAAGTGCTAGAGGAAATGAGTTGCAGCTCTTATGCTGAGCTAAAGAGGGTTGCAGAAGATCGAGAAGAGTGGAGATCGAGATGCAACATTCTGTTGCTGCAAACCAATCCGCCGGATTGATACTACGAAGAAGATGTGTCTACAAACCATTCATCCGTTTTCAAAAGATTCAAATTTTCCCGATGCTCCCGAAACCTGGATCATTTAACCCTAACAGACGGTTCAACCTAAAATAACAACGTTATATGAAATATTACTGCAAACAATATAGGAAAAATCCCTAGGAGAGTTGACACTTGACCGTATTACATTATGGGGAAGAGAACGCATTTTCAAGACTAACTATTACAATATTACTGTTGAAAACTTTGAATAATTAGAATTTTATATTCGTTTATTTTACGATGTGAGTGATAAACTAGCTTTTGATGGATTAACTTCATTTCTTCTGTTGTCAAGAAATGTACTTTTTACCGTTGAATGTTGAACTTATTCGGTAACTCTCAACTTGACGTAATAAATTATAAGATCCCGGCTTGCTGGAAGTCACTCCCTTTGTTAATCAAGCAAGTACTATTGCGAGTATAGTCACAAGTCATTAACGACTTCTGAACAGAGTCAGACTATGGCGAGAATATAGTCGAGAGTCAAAAACTCGAGCATCATGCTTAAGTTATTAATCGAAATCGGTCGTAGATGATACCGTGAAAACCACCCACATTTAAATAAGCCCCCTTCAAAGCGAATATTGCATTAATGTATCTAATGAAGACATGTGGAGTTATAATACTAATACAGCGCTTAGCCATCTCACAAATAGCAAGCGTCGAACAATTCAAAGGTGATATCTCTCTGTCATAATTTTTTGATTTTTTTTAACCACATCTGCTCCATATTTGGAGCATGTGGACACCGAAAACTAAGAGAAATATTTGAAGTTTTCGATGCTAAGGTGTTTTTTAAGGAGATCGGATTACCAGCCCGACGCTCCCGACGCCTGGACATATTTTTGTCCTTAGAGGGGGGCTCAACCCTAGCGGAAGCATATATAGAACATTTATTGAACTTAATTTTTCTCATTTATTAAACCTGGCAGTTTTACAGCGGACCGACTGAATGTGACTGCGGCGTGGAGCAGAACCTGTCACACCTTCTGGAGTGTGCACTGTGCCCGAATAGCTGCACCCAGGAAGACCTGATGATGGGCAGAAGTAACGCCATCGACGTCGCCCACTTCTGGGCAGACAGGATCTGACCCTGTTGTTTCCGACACGATTATATATATATATATATATTAAACTTAATTTAATATGTTAACGTAATAAATACATAAAATTGAAAAAATAAGTTTTGAGCATTGTTAATGTACTTAAGCTGAATTTCTATAGGATATATATATATTTATACAGATAATTATTGAACTGTAAATCAGGTGTTTCTACGTATTTTATTAAGAAAAAAAGCGATGCCTGTTGCTACGACTATTTTTTTATTTTTATATACGAGTAAATAACAAACAATTTGAAGAATACGGTCTGTTAAAGAGTATCGCACTATAGTATAGTGCAATACTCCTTACAATTCTTCTCTATACAATATCAATTGTGAAACTAACGCATTATTATTACAAAAATATATACTTTGAAATACAGTATTCAAATGATCAAAAAAAAAAATGAAATATACAATTACTATTTCTGTCCTGGAATTTTCCATTGTGGTGAGGATGGCAAAATTTAAACGCGAGTCTACGCCAACCACCACAGTCCATGTTAAAAAATTTGAATATTTAAAATTTTAGATGAATATCTGAGCTAGTTAGATTGGTGTGTTTAAAAATACCCGCCGAAAGTGAGGTTAGAATATCCCGACGGGCAATCCATTTAAAAGAAATCATGAATATTGAAACATATGCAAATGGCGCAGCTCTGGGTCCTCCTGGGGGTCGAATTTTGGGTCTTTAAAGGTCGACCCAATCAAGATCTCAAGCATTCATACAATTTCCAGTTATAATAACAAAGAACAGAGCGATCGTTAATGCGGATAATTGTGTTTTAATTGTTATTTGAGTTGTAGTTCATGTCCGATCTCAACAAAATTGCGCAATAAATTGAACCATCTTGAAATTAATTTTCTTAAGTAGTTTTTATAATTGTTGATTCTTCTTCATTTGATGCCAATTTAACTCTTTTTTTCTGTACTGGAGAACTCCAACGGTTCGTATACTTCCTTCTTTCTAATATGTCCATGGCATTACTCCCGGCCTATATCAGGTCTTCCTGGGTGCAGCTAATCGGACACAGCGCACACTCCAAAAGGTGGGACAGGGTCTGCTCCACGCCGCAGTCACATTCAGTCGGCCCGCTGTAAAACTGTCTGGCTTTCATTTGTGTCCTTGTCTTGCATACTTCGGTCCGGAGTCTATTAAGAGACCTCCACTTTCTAATTGAATTCTAGGAATATGTTTTAAACAAACAAAAAATCTGCACTGACCCTTTAACGCCCAAACAAAAACTACACGTGATTTTTTTTAAATTTATTGATTACAAGACAAAATTGCCACTTGAGTGTGCCTATTCGTTGAGTAGCCTCCACTACTTGAGTTCTCTGCGGATTTTATCTTTTAGCGACACTCCGAGCATGGATCTCTCCATAGCACGCTGAGTGACCTTTATTTTATTGGTAAGACTTGCTGTTAGGTTCCACATATCTGCGCCATGAGTTAATACGGGGAGGATGCATTGGTCAAACGCTATAGTTACGGAAGAACTGGCAAACCAAGATGGACTGACGACATAAGAAAAATAGCGAGAGTGACCTGGATGCGGAAGGCAAACGATCGAAGAGGATGGAGACTTACACGGGAGGCTTACGTTCAACAGTGAACGAATAAAGGCTGATGATGAAAAAATACAAGATATTGAGCAAAGAAACATATTATGTAGGTTTTTTTTTTAAATACATAATGATTGAAAAATAAAATAAAGTATTTTTCAGTTTCACAAATTTAAGCAAACTGAAAATAAATACCACACATGATGTCAAAATAGAGATTCGATAAAGAAAAATAATTTATTGAATAGTATGGTAGACATTTCCAAATATAGCGCGCGAAGAGTCAAAATAAAAACGAGATATTTTCAAATCAAATAAAAGCTCCGTATCGTTCAATACTCTGATGTTCAGACGGCGTACCGACACATTACTTTAACTAATATGCACATAATAATATGAATCAACAGAGAAGTGGAAAATTATTTAAATGTATGAATAATTCGGAGATAGATAAATATTTAATAGTCAATTTACGTGCTCGGTCGAGTGTCGTAACAAGAATTTATTTCACTTTTCCTTTTGAAAACAAAACTCTCTTTATTTTTTCAGCAAATATCGTAAGTAATACAATTACCAATTACAATGAATTGGGGCGCCAAGATACCTATGGTATGAGATCGATTTATTTCAAAGAAAAACGCTTGTATTTATTTTTTGTATCTATTTTATATATGCGGCATATAGTCACTACAAAAAGCAACTATACAGATCTTTCAGCTACCATTTTCCTATAAATCCCTGCACTCGGAGGTCTATATGGAAATATACATGAAAAACAAGGACCTCCAGTTGAAACTGCAGTTATACTCGTAGGATCCGAGGCTTAAGGTGTTAATAAATCAGCATTTTAAAGACAATTGGATAGTTAGCCAAAATCTCTCGAGCTTCCAAGGGCGACTTAACCTTTAAACTCCCAGCGGTTTCCTTGCGGGATCGCAGATATGGGTCGTTCAATGTCCCATACAGGAGTGCTTATGGTTCATTTCACAATCGGATTACATTAATTTGTAAGAATAGTATTAAAGTAAGTTAATGGACGAATCTATTGTGTGACGAAACATTACAAAAATTGGCCTGCTAGGGCATTGAACGCAAATTTGTGGTCCCGTATGGGACCACTGGGCGTTTAAAGGTTTCTAACACAAAACGATATTTAAAAAAATGCAATACACAAGTCACAATCATGTTGTTGTTCTTATTATACTTGATATTATGATACAGCGAGGATCACGGAAGCTGACATAAATTTACGGATGACATTTGTGGCTGCTAAATTTTCCAACTATAGGAAATAACAGATACGTGTAAAAATACGTACAATATTACACGACTAAAATATTTCTAAACCTTCGATGTTATTCGATAGTTTAGATATATATTTTTCTTCATGTTTCCATTCTATGTGTGATAATCGGTGACAGAGCTACGCACGCAGTTGGTTTTAAGGTTTTGTACATGTTGAAGAATACTCGAGAACAGTTGGCGTGACATGTGTGCGAGTGTTGTGCTGCGAACAAACTTCTCCGGGATCGAAGGAAAGTGAGCATTATTATAGCTCCCTTATAAGTCGATCCCGGCGCATAATACGCGCTATGTGTGGTTCGGATCAAGGTTGTAGGTCTGTGGCGAATGCGTACTGTGCAAGTACGACAATAGAGGAAGGAATAAGACTTTAAGGCTGTTTAATCACGGCGTATTTAGGGACGAAAACTATAACACCTGCACGTAGAAACTTAGTATAAGGCTGCAGTACAGACGAATGAATATAACCGAAAATATACACTCAAGTACATTTTTACTAAGATTTTTCATGAAGCGAAGCATCTTAGGTTCTATAAACAGGTGATATTTAATATTTTAATGGTTATGTTGAATTAAATAAAATATTCATTATATACATATATCAATTTCAAATATTTCATACATAACATATATAAACAATGGATTTATGTTAATCCACCATATCATACAATAAAACTGTTATTTATAATGTAATAAACTAGTTCCCTGCGCTAATTTTAACTTTATATGACGTATGCGACATATTATATAAAGATTCACGTTTCGTCTAACGTAGACCCATTTGCCTTCCAACGCGTAAAGCAAAGGATAAATACGAGTATATTGTCAAATGATCATTTTGTTTCATGTAAAATTATTTTTTAAATTGATTTTTATACAAGAACAAGAACGCAAACCCACAACCTTTCTTTATTTTAATACATTTCTTACGCGTCAATGCGCAGATCGTATTCACAATGCCAAATGGAAGTCAAATATACGAGTATATTTGTATCTAGATATTACTCGCAAATTCAATTATTCGAGATTGCATAGATTTTCATTTATCTAACAAAAAATTGGAGCAGTACCAGAAGTGAGTTTTTACCATCCAGTAGACTTTATGACGTTGCAGCATTTAAATAGATACACAAATAATATTTAAAATTCTTCTTTAGCCTCGCCATTTCCCATCATCTGGAGTCGGCTCTCCTTGTGAACATTCGCCATGCCTGTCTGTCCTGCGTTGCATTCTCGGTCAAGCCCAGAGTTTTCAGATCCTTGTCTACAGTTGCAGTCCAGGTTGCCTGTGGTCTTCCACGTCTTCTTCTCAGCGTGGCTATGTTGAGGGCTTTCTTCACCATGTGGTCCTCATCTCTCCGTGTCACATGCCCATACCATCTTAGGCGGTTTTCCCTTATCTTTTCAAGTATTTCTCAAATAATATTTAAAATTTATGAAAAACAAATGTGTTAGTTTTAAAAACTAATTGTCGATGGGAGAAGATGTAGCGTTGAAATGCATCAACGGTTCGTGGAGCTTTTTGGTGTTGAGGACTTTAGCTTGTCCTGAAGTGCCGGGCTTCAGAGAGTGACTGATAGTCTGTGATGACGCGCGTCCTCGTCGTGAGTTGCATGTGCGTATGGTGTTGCCACAAATGTATACACCAAACTGTGGTCTATAAGTTGCATGCAGATAGCTAATCCAGCGCTGCTTATACTCATATGAATCCTCAACTAAGCTGTAGTCTCATACTGACTGCTAGAGAAGCCCAAGTCCACACCAGTCAAACAGTGTGGGAGTTCAACTGTGGAGGGAGAGGCGGTGGAGGGATTGTGGACGTATTATTGCAAAACTTTGTCCCTCCTTAATCTCCCGGCCGCTTGTTTCGGGTTTAGCGGAAACTTTCCCGATTTCCGGCGAAGAATCAGGCCGCCATTGCATGCGCGGACTGCGGGAGGCGAAACACTGTGACACTCTTGGCTCACAGAATGTGTGACGCAACGATTTTCGAATCCCCGAATCATTCATCATGTCACTCACTTTTATATAATGCCTTATCAGTTCTACTAAACGTTAGCCATCACTCTAAAATAAATTTATCTGTTTTGGACAACTCGCTTCTCGACCATCCTCGCGATAGTCCAGTCATATACTCGTATGTTACAGAGCTAGAAGAATTATTTTCTGTCAACACATATCCGACTAAATATTTTTGTCCTTTCACTGTTAGTTTAACCTTTTATTTACTGAATTATGAAATAATGTATTTACTTTACTGATTCTTTTTATACGAATAAGTGTTGATAGAATATAGAGAAAAATTAAGAAAAAAAGTTTTTGTTTCTAAAATAAGCATTTATTTCATAGTTTTAAAAAATCCGACTTGCAAACACAACTGCAGCAAAACGCACGATCAATATTAGATTTTGTGGTATGGGGCTTAAAGGTCCCGTCAGTAAATAAAGGGTTCATCACTTGGCCTTCAATAAATATCGATAAATACATCAGTTATATTCCTACCACTACGATCTTTAGCTCAGGGCACCTTCTTTTTCGTAGTATCAATACGGTGGATTGGTTTGCAGCAACAAAATCTTGAATCTCGATGTCCACTCTTCTCGATCTTCTGCAACCCTCTTTAGCTCAACCTTAAAACACCTGTCTTAGCTATATTCATCACTCATATGCAACAAGTGTTCGAGGACATGAGTTATAGCTCTTATGCTGAGCTGAAGAGGATTATAGTAGATACATACAGCATAATCAAGAAATATAGGCACCTAGTAAGTACCATCTCAGAGAGGCGAGCCCGATGGATCGGTCACATCATGCACCACGGTGGTCTTCTTCACGACATTGTGGAAGGGATGGTTGAGGTTAGAAACTGTAGAGAGCACCCTAGACGGGAGAATTTGCAGCAAGTGTTCGAGGACATGAGTTGTAGCTTTTATGCTGAGCTGAAGAGGACTGCAGAGGAATCGAAAGGAGTGGAGATCGAGATGCAAAATTTTGTTACTACAAACCAATCCACCGGATTGATGCTACGAAGAAGGTATAATAATTTACTGTTTGTATTTTTATATACTATATTTAAGCTGGTTAAAAAAATATATAAATTTTTAGCAGGATTCGGTAGCAGGATTAATGCAATATCCAATCCGCAATTTATGAAAATAAGTACATAGTACTTAAGCATTAAAATAAATTTATAAAATTAATTAAGTAATAAAACTAAATCAATAATAATATATAGTACTGTCACTTTTTGGATATTGTGTTTTAAGATTTCATGTATACGTGTGCTATAGTAATATTTAATATTCTTTTAATACACTTCGACAGTCTCTTCAAAATTGAAAAAAAAAACAATTCGTGAAACATGTTATTCAATTTAGCAGCCGAGGGCCCGGGACGCGCCAAAACTTTTCTTTTTTATTATTAATTTATCAAATCGTTGTCGTGTCTGACATTATTGTTTTCCTTGCGCGGTGGTAGCGCTCCAAATTGGAACACGAAGCTTTTCTTTCCGTGCGGAGTTCAGTCAAGTATTCGAAAACTTTCGGCGATTTCAGCCAACTGGATTTGTTGTGAACGAGGCTAAATCTGTTGGGGCTTAGGAACAGTAAGCAAGGCGTGGTCTGTAGTCTACGATGTCTACACACTACACTACTACAACAGCCTGTAGGGGTATCGGGTGACGGCCATTGAGGCTATTACTCTTGTAACATGGTACAATCGTTGAATAAATATTATTATTATGTGTTTTGGAAACATTAAACACGTTTAATATTTGTAAGGAAAACAATAAAAAAAAAATATTTATGCTAAAGCATGAACGTCACATTAATCGTCTAGACTGCTTTAAAGTATCGATTTTGTCAACTATGATTATATACCTGGTACTTACAAGAATATTATTTGATTTAATGACATGCATTTTACAATAAAATAAGGTACAAATTTACCTTAGTGAATTTTAATTTCACCCATCACATTTCGTAAATCATTTAATTGAAAACATTCACTCACACACTTAATGATTAATTCAGTGCTTATTTAACATTAACAATGGCAATTATCATATAGTGTAATCCACTTAGGTTTTTTTTATGTAATCGAATGCAGGAGAGCATACCCGGTCAAGACCAGTGCACTCTATGTCCTCAGCCAGGGAGGCTGGACGCTGCATTCGGGAAACGTGTGTTGTGTTTGTGTTTGTGTTTGTGTTTGTGTGTGGGTTGGGGAGATTGCAAGTGTATATTTATCTGTTTCTTGAAGAGATCCAGATTGTAGGAAGGAGAAAACACAGACATTGGAAGAGCATTCCATAGCTTAGCGGTGGTATTAAGGAAGGAACTTTGTACACTGTCAGTTCTTGGTCGACTCACATTAACCGTGTATGGATGTTCGGCAAGTGTAAGACGAGTTTGTCTGTTGTGGGTGGGTGCAGAAGGAATCAGTTCTTTAAGTTCCAAAGGGCAGCGACCGTGGTAATAACCGTAGAAAATACTAAGTGAACCAATCTTACGCCTGGGTTCCATTGATTGCAGGTTAGAAGTAAGAGTGTCATTGTTTATCAAACGAATTACTCTTCTTTGAACTGAGTCAATTAAGTTTAGAAGGCATTTTGGGGCTCCAATCCAAAGGCGACTGCCGTATTCAAGGATAGGTCGGATTTGTCCTTTATATAGAAGAAGTTGTTTATCGTTGAAATACCGACCTGGTAAATATAATACACCTAGGTTTTTGTAAGCGAGACCGGCTTAATTGACTCTTAATTTCACATTATTCGAGATTTTCTTAGCAATATCTGTTGGTATTAGCGTGAAAATCGATTTATAAAGCATGTTAATTTATACAATGTGGTAAAGAAGATATTTATAAAATACTGTACAGTTTTTTTATTGTAAATAAAAATCCTTTCTTTATACATATTTTCAGAATAATGACTTACCGACAGCCTCTTTACTGCAATCGTTCAGGCTCCAATGAATCTGAAATAAAAAACACGGAAATAAATAAATTTTACATCAATCAATTACACACTGCGCTTAACTCTAGCTGATCATTTAAGTGAGACTCTTAATAGTATATAAAATATATCTATTAATATTAGAAGTATCACATCTACGTTCTTGCCAACCTAAGAAGTTATTTAAGGTAAGTAAATGTTTTTATATTTTCTTTAGCATTATTCATCGTGTCTGGACACTTTTCTTTTGACTTATACGTTGTACCATTAGCAACAGTTCAATTTCAATGGCTTTTGAAAATGAAATTGAAATTGAAACGAGATTTTGGGTAAAACTCTTAAAAAATGGTGACTGTTCAAAATCCATGAATTGTTTTCCACAAAATCTGCAATTTTTGGAACACAAATCTCTCATAACAACTAAATAATATCCCTGAAAATTATCTCGCTGCAATTAATGCTAAGCGCAACACACCGCGCAAATAAAACAAAACAATTCCTTGATACTTTTTACAAAGGTAAATATTGCATTTTATGTACGAGTATAGTATACGCCATTATGTTTTTACGCGTGTTTTTAAGTAGATTATATTTATAGCAATGCTAGAAATACATTAAATAATATGCTTGAAAACTCTATCTAGAGTAAAGTTCTACGTTTCCGGGGAAACTAACCTGAAAAGTTTTTTCGATAAGAAATGCGAGCGCAAGCACATTTCCTCCAAAGCCTAGAAGCTGGCCTCGGAAAACCGACACGGAGCAAAGCTTCCATTAAAATATACATGCAGCAGTGTCCTAGATACAAGCGGAATGAATTGAGACATCTCAGTAACCGCATGCGCAGACATTTTTACGATAAGGAAACGGCCACGCCATACATTATCTATAGCTTTGTGAAATTCGTCCATGACTAGAGAAGATACGAGCATGTAAGTTGGTAACACTACAGTGCCCTAAACGAAAAGTTTTTTTTTTTTTTTAATATTAAATAACAACTTCAGACGATGACGGACAGATGTCATCTGTGAATTTTATTACTTTTTTTAAGGTGAGATGAATATCTCACAGATGTTCGTTATACCGATTTTTGATGGTAATTTATATTCGATTAAAACAATTAATGGTTCATATAAATACGTCGGATTACTAGTGTGAATAGTGTCGCTTAAAACTCTGCGTCGTGGCAGCTATAACATATACAAGTTTCCTTCGCTTTGCCGCTGAAATAAAGAATAAATTAGGTGATTAAATGCCTTGCTCTCAACGGCGCCTCTTTGGAGGATTCGTTAATTGTTTTTTTTTTTAATAATAAAAATTTAAATATATTTACTAGTAAACAAATAGGTGTATTAATTATATCAGTTGTTACATATATTTTCGACTGAAATCAGGTATATTTTATATTCCATAATATATCTTTGTGGCGGCAGCTCGTGAATGTCATATGATCCAGTTAGGGAAGCGGACATGATAATTATGCTATTATATGAGATTAAAAAATCTATATAAAACCCATGACCGCTAAATATGCGGTTAATGGCTAAAATTATTTTTATGCGACTTAAAAGTGGCTCATATTACGAGAACATAAATAGTATGTAGCATTGTCTAGCTGGGAAATATGCTCACCTATGGTGAGCTTAAAGCTTAAAGCTTTCGCTACAAATGTCTTCAAATGGACATGATCATCACTTTATCTTAAATCTGATCAACATCCTGAAGCTCCACGAGTATCTAAAAATTATGCTCTTCTGAGACGTCTGGAGATCATGTAGACGTCAGTTTTACCTACGGTATTATGGAACATTGGCGTATTGGCTTTCTATTCTCATCATTTCTAACAAATTCATGTTATCGGCAATAATTTAAAATGATAAAAAACAGTTCACCTCGAAACTAAATCTAAATCTGACCTAACCTCACTTCATCGTTTCTAACAAAGGCATATCATCGGTATATAATTCGAAGGTTAAAATACATTTAAGTGTGAAACTAAGTCCGCTTTAGCGAACCTGACATATCGCATGCAAGAAAATTGCAAAGTTACCCCCTGCACTGCTAAATAATAAAGTTGTAGTTTTTCTTCGTGTGCTCGGCGCAACATGGCGTGTTGGATATTCTTCATCGATCGCGGTACGAACTGTTTACTGGCGGTGTACTCTAGATTGCAGACTTATCGGGCTGTGGCAGGAGACCTACTGTGGTGAAACTGGTGGTGTTGGATGCAGGGTGGTTGAATACCTACCATCAAACGCCAAGAATTGCTACGTGGTTGAAACGAACACGCGAGGCCACGGGAAACTAAACCGTGGAACCTACGAGTGTGGTGCAGTGGTATTAAGCGTTAACCTCATGAGTATATAATATATAACAGATCGATTACATTAGTTACTTTTGTATTATTCAGTTGTTATAAATAAGCAACAGTAATAAGTCAGCAAATCAATACACTTCAACGATATTTTTGAAGAGGTGTAATTCAGCCGTATCGTACAATCTTTATAAAAATTAAGCTTTCATTTATGAGCCTTAAAAGTCTACTTTTAATAATAAATATTCTCCCCAGATTTAGCAAACGGTGGTCTCAAATAGCCATCAAAAGTTTAGTCGCCATGGTCGTCACTTCGACCCAAGTCAGCTTGCGTTCTAGGGCTTTACCTAACACATTCGATAAATAGTTAACGACGGCTTTTCAGGACGGCGATAATAAGAATGTGCAGTTTGTTTGACCTTATGAGACTTTTTTGCTCTCTAATAATGGACGATTCGCGAATGTCGCTTTAAAGTCTAATAACTTTATCATATAATACACATCTCTCCATCACCGAATTATATAGCGAACCCTAAATATTTGTACAGTATACTAAAAATTTACAATTGCTTACAGTCTAGAAGTTTGTAAAGTATTTTCTATTAATTTGCATAAACATTGTAATGCAGTAAAATAATTAATTATTGCAAGCAAAACACCATCGGAAGAGTCTACTGAAACCCTGAAATAAAAAATCTACTAAAAAAAGTCAAAATGAAGTTTTGTTTCGTGTCCAATTATTAAAATGTAATACTACTATTAGAAATGTTATTAAAATGTATTACTTAACAGTATTTTAGACCGCAAAGACAATAAGGTTGAAGTTAGTTAATTATAATTTAAATTAATTCAAAAAAGTTAAGTCTTTATTTAGGACGCATTTAGTAACTAACGACATTGTATTAAGCCGTCAACACCAAATAATTTTAAACAACGACAATAACACATTGTTTTGGGCTCTAATTCGATCACCGAAGTAGCATTCAATGCGGATCCAAACTTGAAAGGGTCACCGCATGTTGCTTACAGCATATCTTTGATTAGGATTAGATGCCCCTTAGGAGCAAATGGTTTAAGTTTGAGAGCGTCGCTCTAATCATCAGAACACGATAAAAATCGATTAACATGTCACCCAAAAAACATGTCTGAAATACTAAAGCTGCTTTTTTTTAAATCCCCGGACTTCTGTCCTGGTAGTCGTTGGGAATTATATAGGTTCCTAGGTGAAACTTTGGATGTGGCGATATAATGAAAAATATTATTTTATGCAATATTTACTACCGTCGCAAACACCCTTGTAACTAAACAAAGAAGCTAAAATCAGACGTGGGATTTATGCCGTTAACTTAGGAGCTTCTTTATTCACAATGTTCGCCCTCCATTTTTTCAAATTCAGTTTCATTATTCCCTTGACTGTCGGCCTCTGCAATACCGACGTCATATTATAGAACCTTGCATTCGCAACCACTACACTGCAAGCTGACACGGCCTCTAAAAGTGCAGCATATAACATTACGGCGATGCACTTATATTCTACACTGGCACATAATATACAGTCGTACTTCGACTTACACTACCTCGACTTACGCGAAAAAGAAACCCAGTTTTTGCTAAGCTATAATAAATATATAAATTCTAAAAACCATTGATTTTAGCCTGAAAGAAATATAAGCAAGCAACGTTCTCAATCACCCTTATTCCTATGTGTCTTGTCATGCTTCATAAACCATAACACGCAATTTTACAAGAGAACGATTACACTTAATTTAGATCAATAAATCGTTCACATTTAAAATGTTTTTTACTTACTTACTTAGAAGTAGAAGACATCGATTTAATGGATACTCTGTAGAGATTATCATAAAATATTTAGACTCATATAAGACTCATTATTTTAGAAGGAGAAATTAAAAAAAATATATACATAGATAGAAGAGCACTAGACGTGGTTTTAAACAATCCGGTGGACTCTGTGATGCTCAACCGGGTTGGCTGGACGCTACGAGTATGTATTTAAAATATGCGTATTGCTTGAACGAATGAAGGAATTGAAGAAATGGCAAGTTTCTAGAAGAGATTCAGCTTGTATATAAAAGAAACACAGATGCTGTAAAAGAAGGACCTGGAGTAACTGATTTTCCTAGATTAAACATAATTTGACACACCTTTTTTTGATGTATATACGAGTAGAAGCGATAGTTCATCACCTAAGCTTACTGACCTAATTCACTAATTTATTTATTTTATTGTATGATACAAATCAAATATGAATTTTTGTTCCTTCACAAAAAGGTGGGTATAATAAATTTATTTTTAACGCTTATTTAAAAAAAAACTCTAATTACTGTTCTTTACTTATTTACAATTGCTATACGAAAGTAAGTCTTACAAATGAACGATATGTGAATGTTGGGTAGTAGACTAATGACGTTGACAAAATAACACTCCACTTACAGTATTATGTCAACCTGAAAATAGATCAAGTGTTTAACTAGAAATATTATTTGTTCGAATCACCATTTTTGGTAATCTCGTGTGTGTTAACATTTAACAAATATGCTTTATCGTGGGCGAAATACGAGTGCAAAGTTGCACCCCGACTTGCGCTTTTTTATTTCTGTCGGTCACACCGGGGTACGACTGTAGTTATACAAACATACAGGTGTGGTGTCGTCTTTGTTGTGGGTGCAATTTGGGTCTAGGACGTTCAGAGTTACAGCGGAGCGAGGCCGAAAATATCCCTCCGCTGGTTGTGCTGTAGTATGTATTTACAGCAACCCCATTTTAGATAGAAGAATTGTACTGCACGCGACGCAGTACATAACAGTAATGTAACGTCAAGGCCTGTGCCATACTGGCAGAAATAAAAATGTAATAAAATAGTATGTACGTTGGTACTTGCAGACAAAGGAATTCTACCCTATCTATTTTTTGAAAACGCAAAGTGCTAAAATCCGCGGATCGTATCCCAGCGTCTGCTATTTCTTTTTCTCAGATATTGACGAGAGAAATGTTTACCATAGAGATTTTTGCTGAAGATTTATATGTATATATTAAATTTGTTTAAAAAAAATAGGTATAGATCTTAAATTATCTATTAACCCTTTCATTACGGCTCGGTTTGAATACAAATTATACTGTCAATTATAAAACTAGTATTTGAAGCATAAATGTACTTATCTGGTCTATTTTCATATATCACATTGGTTCTTGTATACTTTAGCTATCATATGATGTATAAAAAACTATTCTAAGAAAGTAGCAAAACGATATATCACGTCAACCAATGTCAACGGTCGGGGAATCTTATGACGGCATATACCGACAACCGATGCGAAAGGGTTTAGTATTGGAATATTAACATACATTCTAAAAAAAAAAAAAAAATTTAATGGAACATACAAATAGGAAGATAAGAGTACATATATACTGATATCAGCTTGATATAGCTCCTTAAGGCCGATGCCGTAAAGCCTCAACAAGCGATCTTTTGTCTATTATTTTGGTTCGCTTGCGTGACATCTACATCGAATATTAAGAGGTGTTTGCATACGCCAAAATAAGTGTTATGACAGTTGGTAGAACTGTCCTCTTGGCGGTTGGTACTGCTGAAATGTGAGAGCGCGGCTGACAGGAGAACGCGCGGGGAGTTAGTTGAAATTTGACTCGCGCCCGTCACAGTGCACGCGTCCTGTGCGTTCGCTGTGGCGGGCGACGTTTGTGTCAATAAATATGTATCGTGAAACAGAAACAAGTTGTTTATAATGTGAACCTGATCCTGCATCCTTCATCCAGTAAGCCGATGTCCTATAAATGGAAGAGGAGGATATCAATTGTCGCCCAACGCGTGAGGCATAGGCACTATGCAAAGTTCCGCGAATCCACGGCCTTGCAGTTCATCGCAGGCATTCTCGGGAGGGATCCCCGAGTGGCGCCCATCTTCACAATTGAGGGATGCAGAGATCAGGTACGCTTTTCTGAGCATACGAGAAGCCACATCGCCCTGGGAGTTACATAGAAGCCCAGCGAAGTCACGCTTTCAAAATGGCGTCACCAAGCCAAGCAGGAAGGCATCACAGAAACCAAGATGGCGGCGCGCGTAGACGCCGTGCCCCATTACCAACACTGGGCCGGGGATCGTGATTTGATGAAGGGATATGTTTTGACGAAATCGCGTGGGTGGAGCCAGGACCTGAACCTCTAGATGTCGCCATGCTGGAGTGGAAAAGGTGTCGCGAGGCGGCCGCGTGGATTGGGCCGGAAACTGAATCGCAGATAACCGGGATGGTTAGTCTGGAGCCGGAAACCCAGTAGGTTAGTCCGGAACCTCAAGATGACCTCATGCTTGAGGCGGTATCGCGGATAACCGAGCAGGTTAGTCCGGAACCGGAACCTCAAGATGACCTCATGCTTGGAGGAGGAGAGTTTCGCGGACAATCACGTGAGTTGGCCGAGACCCTGAATCTCCAGGCGCCGTCATGCTGGAGCGCAGAGGAGCCAGAAGACCACCACGTGGGTTCATCAAGATAAAGAAGAGCATCATCACCCTCGAGCGCCAACGAGAGACATTGCGGACCGCGCGAAAACCACGCCAGCCGTCAAAAATGGCGTCATTCGTAAAAGGTAGTAAACAAGTGATGTAAAAAGTGCTAATGGTGTTTGTGATCAGTCACATTTTGAGCGACGCGGTAGTACAACCCGCCAAGTGTGATGTGGATAAATTCTCTTTGTGTTTTTTGTTTTTTATGCCCTGTCTTTAATTTTTATGTTTGTGTTTTTTTCTTGCTGTTTCCTTTTTTTCTTTCTATGTTCGTGTTTTTTTTTCTTGCTGTTTCCTTTTTTTCTTTCTATGTTCGTGTTTTTTTTTCTTGCTGTGTTTCTTAGGAAACCAAGATGGCGGCGAGAGTCAAACGCCGTACCGCGTTACCAAGACTGGTCCGGGGGGTCGTGATTTGATGCTGGGATATGCTTAGAAGAAATCGCGTGGGTGGAGCCAGGACCTGAACCTCTAGATGTCGCCATGCTGGAGTGGAAAAGGTGTTGCGAGGCGGCTGCGTGGATTGGGCCGGAAACTGAATCGCAGATAACCGGGATGGTTAGTCTGGCGCCGGAAACCGAGTAGGTTGTTCCGGAACCTCAAGATGAACTCATGCTTGGAGGCGGTATCGCGGATAACCGAGCAGGTTAGTCCGGAACCGGAACCTCAAGATGACCTCATGCTTGGAAGAGGGAGTTTGCACGTGAGTTGGCCGAGACCCTGAATCTCCAGGCGCCGTCATGCTGGAGCGCAGAGGATCCAGAAGACCACCACTTGGGTTCATCCAGACGAAGAAGAGCATCATCACCCTCGAGCGCCGACGAGAGACATTGCGAACGGCGCAGAAGCACCGCGTGGAAACCACGCCAGCCGTCAAAATTACGTCATTCGTAAAGCCAATGGCGTAGTTAACAAGTGATGTCAACGGTGATAATGGTGTTTGTAATCAGTCAAATTTTGAGTGACGCGGGAGTACAATCCATGCCAAATGTGATGATGAATTCTCTTTGTATTTTTGCTTGCCTGTCTTTTTTTAATATGTTTGTGTTTTCTTGCTATGTCTCTTATTTTTATATGTTTGTATTTTTCTGCTTCTCATATGTAGCGTGTCAGCGAGCGAGCTTAAGCTTGGGTTAAGACCGTTTGTCGCGGTTTTCCGTCTTTGAAAGGGTAGCGATTGATATCAGCTTGATATAGCTCCTTAAGGCCGATGCCGTAAAGCCTCAACAAGCGATCTTTTGTCTATTATTTTGGTTCGCTTGCGTGACATCTACATCGAATATTAATACGCCAAAATAAGTGTTATGACAGTTGGTAGAACTGTCCTCTTGGCGGTTGGTACTGCTGAAATGTGAGAGCGCGGCTGACAGGAGAACGCGCGGGAGTTAAATTTGACTCGCGCCCGTCACAGTGCACGCGTCCTGTGCGTTCGCTGTGGCGGGCGACGTTTGTGTCAATAAATATGTATCGTGAAACAGAAACAAGTTGTTTATAATGTGAACCTGATCCTGCATCCTTCATCCAGTTAATTGATGTCATAAATGGAAGAGGAGGATATCAATACAAAGTAAAGATAACAGACAATTCTCGATGAATCTACATAATTTTAATAGTAATATCGATATAATTTAAGATTCAAATAAAATTATTCTTTATATGATTATTCAAATAAAACTTTCACTACCATTTATAAGAGTAAATCGAAATAAAATTATTAAAATTTTATAGTTTCTTATTTGCTTTTTAATATGGGCATGAGTTGTGAAATACATAATATTATATATTACGCTTGAAATTTAATTATATCCGGACGTGAATTTAGTGTAATCGACTCCAATTTCGCCAGTCTAGCAGGTCACACCTAACAGGTAAACACCCAAGTGCCAACATAATAATGTAAACACGACGAGATTGTATTACAGCTACTCTTATAAGGTGGTAATAATATAATGTCATCTTTGTTGGTCGGCAGTGTAACGTGACACTGCTTAGTCCCCTCTGCTTGAAGATCTCCATTGTGTGCATCTTTTAGACCGCAACTCTTAGCATCAAAACCACAGCAAAAACACAACGAATTTATATAAAATTCGTATTGCAACATAATTATTATACCTACTCCTTTGAACAATATCCTAACGGACTCCATGCACTCGTGAGCCATAAAGAAAATTATTATCTTGCAACTAACTTCACAGTGACCTGCATTTCTTTTTTATTGGAGGATGAAAACATGATATTGGTAATTTCTTTATTTTATAAATGATGCAATTAATTAAAGTTTTAGATGCATATTCTTTCATTTATTTAAACAACATTTTTTATTACGTGATTGACAATTTAATATTCCGCTGCGTATGTCCACCACAAATCGCCGACATTATAAGCCAATTGCTAGAACATTTCCCGTATTCAAATTCATACTAGCATCCTGAAGATCGTCTAAATGCATTTCGTTTTCCGCGGTTTTTCAATAAATTAAGATTTAAATAAATGACAAAACAGTAACTCTCACCGTATTGGAACTCCATCGGGTACTTTACATAGAATGTACTCATCGGAGCTGCAGGAGGCGGAGCTAACATGGGATGAGGCGAGGATCTTGGAGGCTGTCAGTTTTATAGCGACAGTTCGTGAAAACTACATTCTGTATATGCCCCAGTTAGGGGAGCGGATACGGAAATGATAAGATAAATTATTTTCTGTCACGAAAACTACACACTCCATGAAATTTGTAATTAGTATAATCCAGAGAAAATATCCTAATCGGTTATAGTATGAGCAAATCTAGATTCTTTATCATGTTAATTATATAAAGATTTGACATCAGCATGATGTAGCCCTTGCCGATTGGTACCGAAAACCTCGATGTACATACAATCTTTCGTCTTTTATTTCTGTTCGCTTGTATGTGCCGCCATATTGGCATTTTGGACAAGTCCGGTCATGGGTGTGACGTTAGTTATATAGATCACCACTTGTGGCGCTGGGCGACAGCCCATCACGAGCGCGCTCAGTTGTGTGCCGACCGTAAGAAGGCCGCATTATGGCCGGCCCGGCATGTTATTCCGCCTGTTAGATTGTATATATTAATAAAATTGTAGACCGTTACAAACAACAAAACAATTTAAATGGATGATTTGAAATAAAAACAATGTTACCGTGTTTATAAGAACAAATACATTTATGTATAGTATTCATGTATAATATTGTCAGGTACCTAAACATGTTTGTATTTTTAAAAAGTCACACGTTATATACTATTATGCTAGTTGTTATATAAATGTTTATGATTCAATCATGAATGATGGCATTATGCACTCCTGCAAAATTACATCAAAGGATATTTAGCAAAGCCTAGATGTAGCGCAAATTAAAGTGTCAAAACATTGCTGTAAAATGCGCATACTGTAATTTACGGTTTGACATATTGACAGTTAAAACGATAAAATCCAACAGCGCATGAAAACGGTTTGAAAACATGGAAAATATCACAGTGTTATGCAATTTAGTAGATATAAACACACATTTAACGGTACCTAACTGTTTTATAGATGCTTAAAAAGTATCGGGAAAAAATGTAGGAATAAAATTGCATTTGGTGGGTGATACTAATTCCAAATTGGTTCAATTTCTAAAGAGTGACAGAGCTATGAAATATATTTATACTGTTTAATTTCATTTAAACAGTATTGTCATGTTAACGCACTATACCTGTGTATATTGCAAAATATAACAATACTACTCGTATAAATGAAATATAACTATAAAGATGATATTGTTTGCATAATTCTGTCCCTCTTTAAGAATTCCAACATCACATTCCTATATACATAATGGGAAATCTAATATATGTATTGTATAAGATCACGGGTCGTCAACCTGGTCCGTAGTACCACTAGTGGGCGATACGGGCTTCCGTGGTGGGCAGTGGGCAATTTTTCTAGATTTTCAAATCTCCTACATTCCTTCTAGAATTTTTTCCACCAATATACTGAATCGAAATATAGCAAGGTTGGTAGGGAAATTTTTCCAAGAAAAATAGGCAAAAGTGGGTGCTAGTTATAAAAAGGTTGACGACCCCTGTATTAGATATAAATAAAAGAATATTTAGAATTTATCGCACAATGTATTTGTAGACGACATGTTTCTTCTCTTTGCTTTATATAGAGCCAACACTCACTGTACTAATTGACTTGAAAATGGCCATTCGACGAGGCCGAAACATGTCGGCTACAAATATATTGTGGGATAGATTGTAAATATTATTTCATTTATATCTAATATTATGGATTTCCACCAAGAATTATCGATCGAAGAAATCGAAAAAGTGTGTCTTGTAGTTTCAAAATATTACAACATAATATGAAAAAAGTACATAACTAAAATGCAAAAAAGTAAAGTAAAAATGTTTTTATTTACAGATTTTATTGAAGAAAAGCAAGGAAAAAGCAAATAGAAAAGAAGACTAACAATTTAAAAAAACGCTTTGAAAATGGTAAATAATTACGTCAAAACATTTACGTTTTAAAAAATATAATGTTGTATAAATATTTATTATGTACTCGTACACGTAAGACGAATTACCCATATTTCTGAACCGTTTCGAGTTTATTTTTGGACATGAATCAAAACATACAATTTAGTACAAAGTATCTTTCTTCCATCACCGGGGTGTTCCCCTTTTAACCATTGAAGGGCGTGCAACTTGGTCTTGTATAACGCACCATCATTTATACATATATTATAATACAGCTTCTATAATTTTTAAGACTTTTTAGGTTTAGTTTACCTCCGTACAAAAAATTACATACATACTATTATTTACATACTCCATAGTTTAAATAGGGATAATTATTTGAAATAATCCAATATCCTTCAAATAGTTCGTATCACAACTAACTAGCTGTGATCCTATTGCTTTAATACTATTTATTATTATTATATTAGTATTTGTATAGCGCTCTTTTATGACCGAATGATCATTCCAAAAGCGCTTCTTTGCCTCTCTGAGTAAAAAGGTGGGTCTTGAGTCTGCTTCTGAAGGATGCCTCTGCTTTAAGCTCTCTTATGCTTTCCGGTAGTGAGTTCCAGGCCATTGGCGCAGCGTAGCTGAAAGCCCGATTGCCAAAGACCGTGCTAGGACTACCTCCCGTCAGCTGCAGGGTGCTTCTATTTGCTCTAGCCGATCTGAGTGTCTCTCCACGCGTGCTTATTTCTGAAGGCTTAATAAGTTCTGTCAGATAGCCCGGTGCAGTTCCGTTGAGTGCCTTGTAAGCTAAGAGGCATAATTTATACTGGATTCTAGCCGAAACTCTCAACCAGTGCAGTCGGTGTAGTATTGGAGTAATGTGACAGAATTTGGGCGCGTTGTAGACTAGTCGTGCCGCTGCGTTTTGTAACGACTGCAATCGATTTGTCGCTGCTTTGTCGTTTATAAGCCCGTGTTATCCTCATTATTATATACAGTTACGAATCTTGAGATCAACGATAGAGCTAATGCAGCCATATATATGAGATTCGAGAACAGGTAACAGCGCAGAATATTAGGGGTAGATAAGATTGCTTAAGTTAGCTATGTAAAGTGAAACCTCCTATAAGTTACTCATTTTCAGATTTGTAAAGGATATTTTTCCTGTAGTGTTTGTGGAGATTTTTCATATAACGGTCTTATTTTATTATTTAGGGTTGAGTCGCCTCTTGACTAAATGATCCAGGCTCGAGAGCATCGGGATAGTATTACGACCTTTCGAAAACGTTATAAAAGGGTATATGTGTATCCTTTCTCAAATAGACAGCGTCATAGAGCTCGCTATACGGTTACAGGCTATTTTAGGAACTCTGCTGCATGCATTTACACGTTTACAAACTAATTTATATTGTTGTACCGAAAGGGTTAAGGTGAGTAATTTATGTTTTTATGTCTGAATAGTTTAAGGGCCTCATTTAAAATGTTCCGGAGAGATGGCGCCTCGGGTTGTTTAGAATATATTACGATAATAAGAAACTTTTAAAATTATCCATAAATTTCAATATTTCTTAAATGCACGTTGACCTTCAACGAAAATCTTGAAATAAACATTTAAAAACATATTATTATTGTGACTAAAAGAACAAATTTCTTGGGATTCGTTATATCATCATCATCAGCATCAAAATCATCAACATATTCGATCCCTAACAAAAACATATATTTGTCACGAACTACCGGCACAAAGCTCTGTCAGTCGACATCATACTCGTCTCATCCCTTGTCAGCTCTGCTTCTCGCAGCTCCACCGAGTATACAGGTATTATATGTAAGTTCTCGATAGTTTTAGCAATGGACGTTAAATTAGTCATTAACCGTTATAACCGTAGC
The DNA here is from genome assembly GCA_022606575.1 of Glossosoma conforme. NCBI lineage: Eukaryota > Metazoa > Arthropoda > Insecta > Trichoptera > Glossosomatidae > Glossosoma > Glossosoma conforme. Next base: position 3,544,034 of record JAGTXR010000017.1, on the reverse strand, counting down.
TTCTCATCTCTTCCCAATCCTTCCTACAACTTCTGATAACCTACAAATTTAATTAATACCCATATACAGTTAATATAAATCTACAAGAAACAGATATTTTTTCAAATCAATTCCAAAACTCTATTTTGAAATGCTCTTCTAGCGCCTATATTACTTCTTTCATATAATCCGAACCTCGGTAAGAAATTCGTAATTCTCCATGATTTTTTTAATTAGGAACATTTTTATAAATAAAAAACACAAGTATTAAATTGTATATGAGTGACGCAAGGGCCCATCAATAATAGCAAAAAAATAATACTTTTACTCGTATATAGCATCAGGTATATTTAGTACAAACGAAATCATATCCAGTTTAAGTGCCAATATAATATTAAAGAACATATTTAACTTTTCCGAGAGCAGAGTCTAATAGTCTACGTTGTACATCAAAAATACCAGCAAAAGACATATTTTAGACCTACTTTTGGTGCTTTATTGGAACTTGAGAAAATGGGGGCCTCTTTGATGAAAAGCAGTATTTACTTCCATCGAAATTGGAAAAGATAATGACTGTTATGCTTCCATTCTTAAAAATAAGTGGTGAAATAAGTTGTAAAGAAAAAAATTCTTGGTGTTCGTATACCTGAAGAATCATATTATCAAAAACCGTCACGAAAAATTCTTTATAACCTTAACAATGCCACAACGAAATACAATGAGATGAAATATATTCGGCCCTTTACATATAATAATATGTTTAACAATTTAAAAAAAAAATAGAAAAGGTTTTGGACTGCCATAAAGTCATCATCATCAGGTGTTTAGACTCCTACAGAGGCGAAGCTCTTAACCACAATACCGGGGGAATAATACTGGATAATGGACGATGCTTTAAAGGGCAGGAAGTCGCCTTCACCACTAAGCCACAGAGATACGCTGCCTTGTAAAGATCACCTGTTCGCATCCTGTGGACTACTTTTGTTATTTTTTTAGTGAAACGCATTCGGTAGCGTCGATTTTTAAGTAAGCCGACATCATCGTTACATATGCCCTTCGTAGCTAACGCATGGCCGTCGCAAATATAAGCTTTGAACTTTTCTGTTTTTCGCCTCGCACTTGCGTAATTGATACGTTTTTTTACAATTCTATTGCCAACAGTCTTTTACTTTGATTAATTATTGAATTAATACTCATATTAGATGGTAAGTACTCATTCGTATGCATATAAATTGTATAATATGTCGTAAAATCTTCATTGGTTTATTTACATAATTAAGAAAAAACTGTGATACGAATAGTAGAGTAAGTAGGGTTTATCATCACAAAAATAAACGTATATTCACTATCCTGGTTGAAATAAGTTTTTTTTTAATTAATAACTTTAAGTGCCATCTATGACAATATATTTTTAAGAATATATGTTTTAATTTATCGGCTCAATGAGGCCGTGAAATGCATCAGTGGTCAGTATCGAGCGTTATAATCATGGCATCAGTATGTTTACTTTCTGAGGTTTCAATTTCACGATTACCGTTTCTTTTTTGGTCTAATTAATTGATGAAAGTGCATAACATGTCATAAAGTATGGTATTTGTAACATATTTACATCATTGCCAACCACAATTTGAATGGTGCTTGTCGTCGATTGGGTCAACCCGACATTCAGTACCAAACAGTCCAAGAATCAGGAGAATTGGGCTGATCATCCAATATCCTTAAAAGTATGATAATAAAATAACCCAAAATATGCAACAGTTGATATAACTTTCGTTTCTCACGCTCTAAAGGTAGTAGGAAACTGTTATGTTTTCAGGTGATCCTTCGAGTGCATAGATGTCTTGGGAAAGGCATTGAGAAAATTTGCCAACATAAGTGTGTTGTAGATATTTATGTTGGCTTATGCTCCAGATATGGAACTGATATGAGAAGAAAAAATTGAATTGTTACACACATACACATTGTCTTATAAATCTATATTAATGACTATACATATTCCACTATTTTTCGAACAATAGTTAAGTTATTTCTCTGCTCTGTGGGTTACAAATCAAAATATGAAATAGCGTTTTTTACAGGGGACAATTTTCAACAATGGCGCGAATTCAGTGAATGGCCTCACGTTATTTATTTGTTATTTTTGTCGTTATTGTGTTAAATGAAACGGGGCTTTTTGCGTCTATTTAATCCGCAAAATTTCGATTACGCAATATATCGACAATGTTTGCGGTGTAAAACGTTTTCGGACGGAACAATTCGCAGTATTGATAGCACCCAAAATATTATTATTATCGTTAATATGCTAATAATAATTAATTAAGAACATATGGATGAGGAAATACAGTTTTTATACGACTTTACAGGAGGTATTTAATTTACATCTCATTGCCAATAAACCAGTAATTATAGGGTGTTTTTTATATGTAAAGCGCATTGTATATAAGTGCTTTTAGCAGGCGTAATCGCAATTGTTTCAATCTTCAATTATATTGATCCCAGGTGAAACATAAAATTTATTCATGTATAATTTTGATAAATAACCAAATCAAGTATCTACTAACAATGATGGCCAATAAGAGACTGTTTCTTCGCTAAATACTCTTGCTATATTAATGATGAAAAATGTTAGACCAAATGAATCCGGTGAACACCATCCATTTACAGCGAATTCTTGACTATGCGTGAATACCAAATTACAGAATAATTACGTTAGCGGATCGACAAACAGTACTTATCCATTATCAAAAAGCTACAAGTGAGCTTTGGAATGTGCTTCCAGGATCTGCGTTTCCTTTTTAAAACAATCTAGAACTCTTTAAGAATCTGATTAATATGCACATGCAACCTTTCAAACGAACACACAAACATAACGTTTCTCTCCACATGTAGCGTCCAGTCGTTGTATTTGAATGTGATATAGCCAGCTTGTTTTGGCCGAACGTGCTCTCCTGTACGAGTTAATATTTGAAAAATATAAATTCTCATTAAATAGATAAGAACTTCATACCTTGTTTTAATTTAGATAACAATGAGCACTGTTTGGCTTGATGGAAGACTGCAGTTTTGCGATCTATGAAAGCTTGATCGGTTCTAATGTGCACAAACGTACTAATAACATTATGAATTATCGCTTTCAGTTAATTATTTGTTATTTTATTTCATTTTATATATAAATACTTCTAAATTGACAACTGTATATATAGAGAACGACTGGCTAATTTAATTATAGGATATATAAAAGAAAATCAAACCATCTTTGACATGTCCTAGAAATTCTAATGATACCCTCGACAGAAGTAAGATGAAAAATCTATCATAGAAAGGAAACTGTATACAATGTAAAAAAAATGAGTTGATTGACCTGCTTAGTCTCTTAGGAATGATGAGGTACGTTGTTACATCACAGAGATGCTTTAAGTTTCCATCTATCCGTTCTACCTCATCAAGTAATAGTACCACCTCCTGGAGGCATGTAACGCGGTTCCATGTACGAGTACTATAACATTTACCATCAAGTAGATTCTTACAGGTGATTTACCGACAGAAATTAATGAAGATATCTACTCCATGGATTCCATGACGTTTGATGTTGTAAGTATAAATTAGAAATTTTAAATGATTATTTGACCAACGAACATGCTAGGGTGATACGACGGTTCTCGGAAGTCAAGCTAGCCATTGGATGTCTTTTAAAAGTGTTCTTCAGCGACTAATAACGTGGATACTAAATTGACCTTCATCTCTAAGCTCTATATTCATACAAACGTAGCAGATCTCCAAATATATTATAAAGATGACTAAGGATAAAGCAACGATAACTTACGTTGATTTAACTGTGTGTCGGAAAATCTGGGGGCGTGTATAGCTCATTGCAAGCCAAAAGTCGTGGGTTCGATCCCCGAAGGAGATTAAAAAAAAAACAATTTCTGAGCTCTAAAATACCCCAGTTGGTGTTAATTCGATCCCTCACCCGTAAAATGACAATTATAGCCTATTAATTAAAATTGGTGTCATTGGATCATCAAATGGATCCATAGTAAATTCCTGTAATAATACTGATGATGCGTGAATCTCCTGGGTGGCGGATCAATACTCCACATGCAGCGCTTAGCCATATGCAGCATGGTAAGCATCATAGAATTCTACAGATGAGACTTTAAAATTACTATCACCATCTGGTATTCTCCTGTATGTGTTTACATAAAAAAAAATGATATGAAAAAAGTTTTTGGACCAGAAATCGGCTTCTATACGTCTTAACAAACTGATATTTATTTCGTTTTTAAGTATGACATAACACATTAACTAATCTATATGAACACCACTTATTCATTAGTGGTGTTCATATAGATTAGTTACAGCGCTTAAATAGTTAGCAGAATTCACAGATAAGACATCTTTGTCAGTGTTTGGCAGTATTATCTTATAAGTATTTCTATAAAAAATATGTACCATGGTTACAAGCGGCATGGTAACGTGGTAAAGCACTTGCACCAGCCGAGGAATGATAATAGCAGCCTAGACGCACTTTACAGTAATAATGATGGGATGGAAGCTTGCAAGCCATGGGCCGGTATTTTTTTGTTCTAACCAGAACTATCGCGGCGGAGTTAGAACTAACTACGTAGAAGCTTATCCGAGAAGAAACCGCATAGTCGAGAAAAAGTGGTACTAAAATGTAATAGGAACACATGACTGCATACATTACACAGGTACACAAATACACCTCATGCGTGCCCATTACTACTTGGAACGTTTTAAATACAGATCACTATTATCTCTGGAGATCGAGATGCAAGATTCTGTTGCTGCAAACCAATCCACCGGATTGATACTACGAAGAAGATTATCTCTCTCTCTATGTGTATCCTTGGATGAAACATATGGTTACTTTTAATCAGCTGCTACTATCTTCACCTCGTTGTGTCCGTAGAATTAAATCCATGTACGACTGTTTACAGTCTTCAAGAAGAAACAGAGCACCAAGGCATTTCATTACTGTTCATTATAATACATAAACTAGTCAATAAAGGCCACTAAAATTAGACGCTTGTATTTCGAGGATGGCTAAGCACTGCCCAACGACAGTACCACATCATTTGTGCATTTCTCTTTACATAATCAAGGTTAAGCAGCATTAGGCGCGTACCAAAACGTGGATGGGTTACCGGTTGTTGCTAAACGCGTGTCGCTGATCGGGTTCAGCTGTTTCTTAGAAAACAATGGGAACGTCGATACAACAAATCACACAAATATATGCCTCGGATATAACAGCTGCCGCTTTTTCAAGGCTTCTGTTCTAGAGCTTGTCAGTAATAATATATGTTTCTAGGTGGACTTTCAGATGCAGTGTAGGGTCGATGAATTGGACAATGCCACCTGGCACAACTGAGTAGCGGCTATTTGTCGTGAGTATATGTTTCAGATAAGGAACTGATATGGTAAAAGCACTGTATGAGCAGTATACACGTAGATCCGTCATTCAGCATTCACAAATGAAAGCATATAGTTCATCATTGTGAATTATTAAATTGAGGATCACGTAACATCCTAAGACATCACTAATTTAGTTTTTTTTGGTGTAATCGCATGCAGGAGAGTACAGCCGGTCAAGACCAGTGCACTCTATGACGCTCAGCCAGGGAGGCTGGAAGCTGCATGCAGGAAATGTGTGTTGTGTTCGTGTTTGTGTGTGGATTCGGGAGATTGCAAGAGTATATTTATCTGTTTCTTGACGAGATCCAGATTGTAGGAAGGAGGAAACACAGACGCTGGAAGAGCATTCCAAAGCTTACCGGTGGCATTAAGGAAGGAACTTTGGAAACTGCCAGTTCTTGGTCGACATACATTAACCGTGTATGGATGTTCGGCAAGTGCAAGACAAGTTTGTCGGTTGTGGGTGGGTGCAGGAGGAATTAGTTATTTTAGTTCCAAAGAGCAGCGGCCGTGGTAATAACGGTATAAAAGACTAAGTGAACCAATCTTACGCCTATGTTCCATTGATTACAGGTTAGACGTATGAGTGTCATCTTTGAACCGAGTCAATTAAATTTAGTAGGTATTTTGGGGCTTCAATCCAAAGGTGACTGCCGTATTGTAAGATAGGTCGGATTTGTCATGATTAAAACATTTTTATAAAAAGTTGGGGATTAAGCCGGCAACCGTTCGCATGACAGTGACCTTAACAAGTACGCTACAAAGCTCGGCATTGTGAGCAAATGACTCTTTCAAAATGTCGCCCGTTGCTCCACGCTTGCCTGCGGAATTGAACTGAATAAAAGATGTCGAACGAGCACCTTGGGTGGCGACATAATTACCAGGGAATGTGTAATGCGGAGCTACTAGTAGGTACGCGACACGGGCGCAATTGGGACGAAATTAGGTTCGCGCAGTTGGCAGCAGCGCGAGAACCTTGAAGTTGGTAATAACCAGAGACGGCAATGAATGGATATCAAAAATTCTGCACCTCTACCATTTTGGATAACGTCCAACTAGAGCGCATGAAAACCAAGTAGGTAAAACCAGTGATAAAAATCAGATGCATAATTATAAAACCAACCAAAAGTTGTCGGCATATGTCGTCATAAGATTCCCCGACCGTTGACATCGTTTGACGTGATATATCGTTTTTCTACTTTCTTAGAGTAGTTTTTTATGTATCATCTGATAGCTAAATTATACAAGAATGTGATATATGAAAATAGACCAGATAAGTACATTTATGCTTCAAATACTAGTTTTATAATTGACAGAATTTGGAGATGGAGATCGAGATGCAAGATTCTGTTGCTGCAAACCAATCCACCGGATTGATACTACGAAGAAGAATTGACAGAATAATTTGTATTCAAACTGAGCATGATGAAAGGGTTAAATAATATATATCATTGTATGGCTCGGGTAAGGATCCAATGACAATGTAATGGCAAAGTACGAAAAACCGAAAATGATGAAAAATAAGAAAATAATGTAAAACAAAATAAATAAAAATATTTAAAAATATAATAATCTATTTTTAAAAAATGTTTGATTTTTTTTTAATAGACATTGATCATTTTTTACCATACCTGCTCCATATTTGAAGCATATTGACACCGCAATATAACGTTTAAAATATAAGTAGATCAAATACAGGGAGCGTTAATAAAAGCTGATGGTTTTCGTCGTTGTTTTGATTTAAAACCGTCAACTTATTTTTGACGCTCCCTATATATAAACCAGAAAATATTATTTCAAAAAGAATTTGAAACAAAGATACCTTTTTAACAAAACACTCTCACTTGCTCTCACATCATCAAATATATTTTACTAGGCTTTGGTAAGTGGAATAAACATTAGAAAATGATACGTTTGCTAAATAATTATTTACGGAATAAAAATGTAATCTTTCGTACAAAAACACATGTTCGTATATAAGCTGCTTGTCGCCCATCAAATTTGATCTGTGTAAACATTGTTCATCCTCGCATTAATCCGATTATCGAGGTGTATTACGATCAAAGCAGCCAATATTCCTGACCTGGTGCAGGAAGCGACCATCGCTCAGCAAGATAAGAGGTGCGCAATAGATTGCCGATGACACCTCGGTCAGATTTACGACCAGGTGTATTCCACGGACCAGAGCAGAGGTGCAATGTGCAATGACATAAATCAGCATTATTTATGTCACTGCAGCATTCCAGATATTACACAATTTAGAAATATTATTTATAAATTAATATTTTTACAATTTCTTTATCCTTTTTCATATCTACTCCCTACCCGGCGCAAAGGATGCTACGAATTGCCATCATAACTGCCATTATCATTGCGTTATCTCAAGTCATATCTGCAACCAGAGTTCATCCGAGTACATGATAAACATAGGGCAAAATCTATATGTATATGAGGCATATTTTGGCGTTTAATTAATGAGCATTTTTAAGGATAAATGATGATTAATCCGATGCTCTTAAGGACTGCATCACTTGGTCCTAGGTGGTGACTTCAATCAAGTAGCGACACGCGGTATTTCCATTCAAGTAGGTACGGTCTGCACCCAATATTTTTGAACTTCGTTGTTACAAATTTGACATGGTCGTATTTATTTTTATCATTTTCAGTATTTCAGATGCACAATTTTTAAAAATTGCATATATTAATATTTCAGTAACATTTAATATTTAATATCACTGTACGAATCAAATGGATTATGATTGAATTCATGTTTAACATAATTTAAGACCGATTTTCTTACGGCAATACATTAAATGAACATTCTTCTCCTTTAATAATTCACAAAAATAGGTACTTAGTTTATAATATATCAAAGTTACAACTAATATATTATTATCAGATGCAAAGATTTGTTTGCATTGTTTGCTTCGATTGATTTCTTACATTTTTAGAATGCTCGATTCGAATCATTCGAAACATTATGGATTGCGCAACCGATTTTGTAGGTTATGTGTGCGAATATGGTCGTAACGATGACTTTTGCAACTTGAAATTCAATCAGGCCCTGACCTCGTCCGTATCGATTTCTATTTTGGGGTCAGAACAAAGAAATGTTTCACTTTAATGACGCTAATAAGTGAAGTCCGCCACCGGGACTGTCACGCGATGGCGGGAAAAAAACAAACATGGCCGAGGAAAACGAAAAGTGCTTGTCATGCAAGAGAAAGTCATTGATTCGATTGTGAAATTAATATATTTTCGCTTACAGTTAGAAGCACAATGTCACCATAATACGTAGTAAGATATATCTATGAGATACTCTAATAACTTTTGATGAAAATAATATCAATACATGATTCATTGCAGTGATAAAGCTAATACCACTTACAATAAAAGTGTCTAAAAGAGCACACATCTTGATTAAAATATACTTTTTACACACATTATTTTGCAGTAACCATTCCCAAAAAGGGACACAAAAGCACCATGGTACTCGGAACATATTTTAAGCAGATTTATGCTGTCAGAAGTAGATGTTATGGTATTTCATCATTTCTTTCCTATGCAATACAGATAATTAACCCGAATTGACGTACGCTTTGACTAAATGTTTTGACATACAGAAGGCGATCTGTCGCGGCGTAAAGCGATATTTCTATAGGGTCCGCCATCTAACTTTTTTTTTTCAACTAGTGCTTATTTCGTGAATGGTAACACTTAGCTCATGTCTGATTTGACAAATAATTAGTTTTATTCTTCCAATGAACGAATATGGTTGTGTATACGCTTGAACAACGCTGGGAAATATTGCGACATTACTTTGAAAATCATGCTATTGTCCGCCGTCTTACGTTTTTTTTTCAACTAGATCTTATTTCGTGAATGGTAACACTTAGCTCATGTCTGATTTGACAGATTCAAAAAATTTCAAAAAAAAAAAGTTATTTGGCGGACCCGTTAGCTTACGAGTAGTTCCTGAAGAGCGACAGCAGACGAGTAACCAATCACACTAAACAGAAGATTTTTTTATTTTTATATATAGTATTTAGCTGCTGAAACTGCAGCTAATCAATGTTTTCCAGCATCAAAATGATACATGCCATTATAAGCCTTCACCGAATACATTCGATCGCGTATTCCCGATTTGAAAATATCCAAGTAACTGCTACTCTTGACCTGCAAAGTGTATTTATGTAGTCGGCGTTATTGACATTTTGGCCTCAAAACTAAATTTGCATGTTTGGATGGCACCCAAGTCGAAGACTTTGATCAGTGCAAATTTTAGATTTTAACGAGTATCGAGCCGGGATAAGCTATTCGATACTATCAACACCTCTTTAAGTGGTAATCGTACCAATTCATGTTTGGGAAAGCTTCAAAGTTATTTATAAATTCAACGCATGAACAAACTAATGATATATAAATACATGATGCAAATCCCTTAACGCTTTCGCATCGGTTGTCGATATATGCCATCATAAGATTCCTCGACCGTTGACATCGATTGACGTAATATATCGTTTTACTACTTTCAGTACCATTGTGACATCTACGGTAGAAAATTGGAAGTGCAGTCATTCCCTCTATCAACCTACATGTATTCTTTACAGGAATCTTTAAAGCATTGTAAATAAATATCGTTAGGTTTGCGATTTTTCTGTAAGCCACATGCGTCAATGCCACCACATGTATGGAGTTACATAATGAACGTTTGTTAAATATAATACTTTTTATGCATCATCTTATAGCTAAAGGATAGAAGAACCAATGTTATATATGAAAATATGTCAGTACATTTATCCTTCAAATACAAGTTTTAAGCAAAAAATTGGTTTGAAAAATTCACGCCGCATTGACAGTTTAATTTGTATTCCACCGAGCCGTAACGAAAGGGTTAAAAGTATATAAGTGCATAACGTACCAACGTATAAGCTATTTAAAAACCTAATATAAAAAAGTGTACGCTATAGGAGGGTTGACTGATAAATGCTTATCGCGTATTTATTTAATAATAATTTAATGGAGAACCTTTTGCGTCGTAAACATTGCAAGAAGCTGCCCATTGAAAGTGAAGAGATTGCTCGCAAGAGATAGTGCGTCGGTTTTGCTTATTTACTTATTATTTTTACCTCATGCTCACGGTTGAAAGTGAAATCCCGGCCAAAAGCTCTCGTCGAGATGTAAATGTAGGTCAACCGTGTCATAGCGAGTCATGTGTCATGTCGCCAGCAGGCTCACAGGAAATACAGCCTTAGAAACAAATCACACAACAGCCGAGTGGGTCTGTAAAGGCACGTTCACAATAAACTCGGCACAGACAGTCAACGTAACAGACAAAATATTCTAAGAATGTAACTAATTTGAGTGTGTATTGATACGTCCATCGATCGGCATCGTACATCATGATCCAACTAAAATCCAAGAAAACATCGCCACTGTCGATATCAGGAACTGAGCTTACCTGTAACACCACTCATAAGGTACTAGTCGGGGAAGGAACCTATCTTTCCTACGCCACTCAATGATATAGTGGCCTCGTCTGACGTCGATCTCGCTTGAGGTTTGAGACGGTACCGTTTAAGACACTTTTCCTGGTTGTGGCTTAACCTCGTGGCATTAGCATTACGCATGCCCTAGTTTTAAAGTTAAATTCAGGTATTTTTGTTTATTTTTAAAGAATTGATAGTAATCTCAAGAATCGTGGTCTACATAAATATGATTATTATTTTTTTATTAACCAAACGCATATTTAAAAGCACAACCGTTTGGATCCGGTGGACTTTATGACACACAAGATGGCTAAACACTGCGCGAAAAATAAGTGTTGTGGTTGTGTATATCTATATTTTAATCTATATTTCAACAAAAACAGTGAAATTCTTTTAATGATTTGGTACAAAATCACGAGTATTCAATATATATGTGTTAAATAAGTAATATAATTTTCTTTTATATAAATACCACTTCTCATTGCCAATCGGCATATTCGTGCATATCAAACATTGGCACAACAAGTCTGCAAAAATTGAATTAATGCATTCTTAAGTCATCTATTTCAAAACCATAAAAATCGTGCTCCGTCGATTAAACATTAATAATTAGTACTATGGCTTTCAAAAAGACTTTTACGATGTACTCGTATGTTACGTTGAGAGTCTTATACAAGTATAAGCGAACCTTAACTCGCGGTAAGACCGAAAGCTTTCCGGTAAAAGCTTTATCAAATCAGGCGTAATGTATCCTTAAGTTGCTTGAAAGCTGGAAACAGGGATCGTATTTTAAACGGTAGTATATGTCAGGACTTACAAATAAATACTGCTACTCGTATATTTAATAAATACCTACACACATAATACACTGCGTGACATATTATGCTACGAAAAAATAGTACAAAATATATTACACACAAATCTTTTAAGTATGAATGTGAGGGAATAAAAACACCAATCTTTTCCGAGTACATCAAAGATTTGGTCAAGAAACGAAGGAGGACCTGGCTTGGACGTATTCACTGGATTCTGCTAAAGCGCATAAATTACAACTATTTTTTATGTTCCCGGACTTTCGTTGTCCAGGAAAACAGTCGGAAATAATACGTATATTATACTCAAGAGATGTTCATGAGAGAATTGCACTGTGTGAGGTGAGGTACAAAGCAATTAACAACATTTTATTGTAGAGCATAAACAATGATTTGGGCTTAAATAAAATAACGAAAATCTTCATTTTTAATTTTTTACACTAGCAGTAACAGTTTTCATGTGGAGAAGTATAACCAAAACTGGCATTTCATCACTCAGTTTTTAGAGAATTTGGTCCATCTCGCAATATATGCCTTTAAAATCAGTATGATTTCCATTGAAGTATACAGTACTATGCAAAGCTCACTTATTTGTAGTGCGATAATTAAATGAATATTATATAATAAAAACACAATATCACGACTCTGCTATAACTTCACTCCAATGCATTCCGTTGAAAAATGTATGCTACCATTGATAGATAAAATTTTGGCTAAGCATCCGGATGTTCAAAAAGATATTACGGTGCACCACACAACAAACAATCATATTGTTTTTGAATAATTTTTAACGAGTCTTGTTTTCTACGAAAGAAACGTGGCTTATTCCCCTTTTCTTGTACACCATAATAGTTAATGTGTTCCATCTCTTTAGGATCCCATTAATTCTAATTACAGTTTGATAAAAATGATGGAAAATTTCAAATCGTATGCTATACATCAGACAATCAATTTGTATTAGTCCTATACGGCCACAGCAGACTAGTATAATGCATGCTTGATTAAATTATGTAGACGTATTGTAACCATTAATTGGTCAATTTATTAACGTGTACATAGTATATATCAGTTGCCCCTGTGGCGCCCCCTTCCAGACCTCAGAGCACATTCTCTGGGACTGTTAGTTCCTCTTGTTAGAAAGAAGAGTCCTTTTCGATGCAGTTCGAGGGAATCGCCTCGGCCCTATCGGGCATGCAAACTTTGTGACCACAAATTTCCGCGCATTTACAACTTTTGCTCGTATTTTCGGTTGAGAGAATCTATCTACCATCTCCATCTCTTTACAACCCGTCAATGCGATTGCAATCTCTTTCGCGGTATCTTTCTTTTAGCACTTCTGTGCAGTGGCCACAATTGTTCAGAGGGGACTCCCACTGGACTTATCAGTTGCTAACTGATCATAATCTAAATGAGCGCATTATCAAGGAGATTTAACTGTCTTCCGGTGTGATGCGGGTGTGAGGCGGGTAAAGTCCAGTCCAGTATATATCTGATTATACATTAATTGTACATAGTGCACTGGTTATAAATAATCAAAGATAACCTTCATAATGAATAATAAATACTACATGCAAATAGTGAATCGTCAATCAAAACAAATTAAAAACATTTGAAACGATCGTACGTTCTAAAATATTATGAAATATGTAGTCGACAAAACATTCGAAAAATATGAATAGGTCATTAGGGATGAGTAAAGAAAAACCGTATTCTGACAGACCCAATACGTGGCATATACTAAGAATAAAACCTGATATGATAAATGTAAACCTAAAGAATTCTAAATCTATTTATAATATTTAAAACAGCGAATTTTTATTTTCCGTTGTAACTTGAATGCAAAGGATTATGAACCTTTGATAACATTTCCTGATTTTCACTACTTTCATTATTTTCCACCACATTCCAGCAGCATACGGCAAATTGGATTGCATTATGTAAGGTAGTGTGAATACTCGCACATGCTGTGACATTTTTTTTTATGTTGTACGTCTAACTGTTGGTGGTATCTCTATGATATAACCCTAACATTGAGCTATAAACCCCGTAAATTGATATCCTCCGTAGAATATCTAATTACTTTTAACCCTCGCTTTACGATGCTAAAAACTTCCGCGCGTTCCGATGGTGTCAACTCATTACACATTCTGATTTAAAGTGAATAAAATGAGTAGAAATTCGAAAAAATGAAAATATTCAAAGATATCGCTTAATTTTACAATAGTTGATGTCAATAAGCAGTAATAATTGACATTTAATAGCTAAAAATATGAAAAACATCAGACGAAACCTCAAACGGCCAGACGCACCTTCTCGCGTGAACTTCCGAGAGATACTAACATTACTTGGCCTGTCGATATATCGATGTACCGACGCGCAAAGATATCATTTCGAAGTAGCCGACCAACTGAGGTTTCCCGTCTCGCTCACTCATATTAGTACGTCAGCGAGAGTGAGGAGTATAGATGCCGCCTCATCTGGGTATTTTTTAATTTTATTTTCGCACACGATTCCGACAGGTCCAATGATTCATGACAGTTGACGCGTCTTGATTGTAGTGGTAAATTTATTCCGGATTTTAGGATAATATTTCCTGCTCCCGATGAGTGCCTATTATTATAAATATATTTTTTTTCAATACGTAAATGTATTAAGAGGAATACCTAAAATCTTAACCCTGTGTGTATTATATTTACAGAGATATTTAAGTTATTACAAGCAATGTGTAGTCGATAGACATCACCGGGGAGGAGAGGTTAATAGATACATTCGTGCGCTTATCGGTCCACGAAAATTCTAAACATTCTTCTCCAGCACCACATGACGATGCATCTGCTCCTCTCTTACTTTAATTAGTCCATTTTTCAGGAATTTATGATAGTATGTAAAATATCACATGTCGTTTTTGAATTCAATTAATTAATTCAATAAGTTTTAACCTCTATTGTAGACAGCAAATCACGTGAAATTTTTTTTGAAAAATCTAGGACGAATAAGTTGTTCTAAATCAGTCTTATTGAATAAAATAATAAGACTACGTTAATCATTTTGACAAATGATTTATTTTTAACAAATTTAGAAAACATACTTTTGAACAAGATACCTTAATTAGATATCAACGAAGGCGATCGTGAAACATACATTGTTCAGTCGTTGAAGTGAAAACAATACGTTTGTCATTTACGGAGCATTAAAATTTCAATGTATTTCTCTAATAAAAAATTAGTACTTGGAGGATATGTGCTTTAAATTATACAACAAATAAGACAATGTGCGTTCATTGATCATTTAAGCACAAAAACATATAACAGTCATAACCTTTTATTTAAGTATAACCAGTTTTGATTTTGTTAAAATTTCACGGTTGCAGTGTACTAGGTAAATTGTAAATACCTAGCAAACTGACATTTAAGTCGTTGACCGCTTTTGACATTTATGCCAAAGCTTCAGGTTTGTTTACAACTATTTTTATTATATCAGTATTTGTATAGCGCTTTTTTACGACCGAATGGTCATTCCAAAAGCGCTTCTTTGCCTCTCTGAGTAAAAAGGTGGGTCTCGAGTCTGCTTCCGGAGGATGCCTCTGCTTTAAGCTCTCTTATGCTTTCCGGTAGCGAGTTCCAGGCCATTGGTGCCGCGTAGCTGAAAACACGATTGCCAAAGACCGTGCTAGGACTACCTCCCGTCAGCTGCAGGGTGCTTCTATTTCTTCTGGCTGATTGTCTCTCGAACACAATGGAATAAATTATCTATAATCCTTCCTTGTTCGATGTTCTTACATAAAAGTCTATTCCAATTGTATCGTACATAAATATAAAAATAAATTGATAGTGAAATTACTTTGTCAAATCGTAAAAAATCATGAGGTATTCAACAAAATGTATCTAGTCAATATACCTATAATACCTAATTTTCTTATGCAATTACAAATTCATATTTCGTTCGATAAAGAAATATGTATTAATTTAGCACAAATATAGTTTTTAAAATATTTGTATATATCTGTATATGTCAATACTCGAGCTTAACTTATTAAAAAAGCTTCACTCAAATGTATATTTCTTAACATATCATTTCAAATCAAACATGTCTTTGCAATTGATATGTTCCGAGACTTTCCGAATTTTCAGAACGAAATAAAGTTTAAAACAAAAAGAAATTTAAAATTGTGTATTGAAAATAAATAAATAAAATGTATACTAAAAAAGAAAACAGTTTCTTCCGCGGTCGGGTGGAGGCCGACGTTTGATTTTTCTCAAAGCAACGAAAAGTTTCCGGACCGTTTGCCAAAGGAACTGTCACTAGAGAATGTTGCGATTTAATCCCAGAAATGTTTTATTCCAAGTTGGAAAGTTCATGTGCTCGTACCTACTCTCCCTCCCTTCTACTCTTCTCTCCTCTCTCTGTCTCTGGTTCGGAGGTCGCATTAGTCACGTCTGATTTAAAATTTCAGGACTGCCATTCTGTTTTTATTTTTTTATTAAATTACATCTTTTTTACCGGATTTTCAGAGAACTTATTTAAAAGCATAATCTATATATTTTCAACTTTATAAAGTTATATCGACAACACTCAGTTTTCATTACATTTACACTTGTCTAATGAAATATCTACAACCACAATATTTCTAAATGTCTACGTTACTATGCAAAGTTGCCAAGCGAACGAGAACTTATGTAAAATACAACTATAATATCCTGAGACATGGTGCTTATCTGAAAGTGATAAAAAAAACCTAGAGGCCTTTGAGATGTGATCATTCAGAAGAATATCAAAGCTATATCAACTCTCGGGCATTGCCCCACCAAACATACGGCGAGAAGTTACTACTAAGAAGGAACTCACCAAAGCAACCAACGACGCACTCCACCCTATGTTTGGGTACCAAAAGATAACTACACGGCTCAAATCAAGAAGAAGTTTCCTACAGTAGACAACGGAACTGGAGATACCTGAGGCCACCCTGCGGCTGAACATGTGGAGAAGCGCAACTGAGGGGAATACTTGGATTGCCCCGAAAGAGGACCTAGCCCCTGGACATGACCAAGAGTGGAATATATGGAGGTCCCTTAACAGACTTCGGACCGGAGTATGCAAGACGAGGACACAAATGAGGGCCTGGCAGTTTTACAGCGGACCGACTGAATGTGACTGCGGCGTGGAGCAGACCCTGGAGTGTGCGCTGTGCCCGAATAGCTGCACCCAGGAAGACCTGATGATGGCCAGAAGTAACGCCATCGACGTCGCCCACTTCTGGGCAGACAGGATCTGACCCTGTTGTTTCCGACACGATTATATATATTCAGAAGAATTCTCGGAATTTCCTGGAGAGACCACGTCACGAACAATGAGGTTTTCAGCATATTCAAAGAGGATAGGCACCTAAGTAAGAACCATCTCAGAGAGGCAAGGCCGATAGATTGGTCATATCATGCGCCACAATGGTCTTCTTCACGACATTGTAAAAGTGATGGTTGAGGGTAGAAACTGTAGAGGGCGCCCTAGACGGGAGTATTTGCAGCAAGTGTTCGAGGACATGAGTTGTAGCTTTCATGCTGAGCTGAAAAGGACTGCAGAGGATCGAGAGGAGTGGAGATCGAGATGCAAGATTTTGTTGCCGCAAACCAAGCCACCGGATTGATACTACGAAGAAGAATTAACCTGACACTATTGATGTCTGAACTATGTGGTCCGGAGGTGGTTCAACAAAATAATGCTTATTTTCTTATATACACTCCGTAACTGGACGGTTGTCAAAAATTGCCGTCACACATTTCAGTTAGCTGCCTTTTCCCTTAAGTAATGCCATATATATGCATAGTTCCCGACTTTCTCTAGGAATTCTCATGTGCTCGAATAAAAATGCATATTCGGGTGTTTGTGTATCAGCATTTTTAAGAATATTAAATAGTTAATCCTATGCTTCCGCTTCCTGAAGCACATCATTTTAAAGCACAGTTCAATCCAAAGATGATCACTGAGCTTATAAATTTATTATAAAATAACATTATAAAAAAATTGTAATCTACTATTCAATGTTAATTATATTATTAGCATTCTCTTTGACATGCATTTTAATACAAAATATATAAGAATTTAATACCTTGCTTTAATATGGACACTTGATGGAAAAACTGACGCAGTTTGTGAGGGAATGTGCACATTGGAACTGATGAAGCTTCCATAGATCGGAAAATACAGTCTGTCATCAAGTAAAACGGTCTGAGCCATATTAAAACAAGGCATGTAATTCTTATCTATTTACTACTATTCAATGTTTGGAAAGACTTTTTGCGATACATTAATAGACACATTAAATTTTTATGTCGATAAAATTTAAGAGACAACCTGTGCCGCGGTAGTCGAAGAATAAAAGTAAAATAAAATCAATCAGTTAAAAACTAGAATAATAAAAAATATTATTGAAATGATTAATCAGCCCTGACAGTATTCTTGAGTTTTTTTTTTCTTCATTTAATTCCAAGCAGGTACGTCTTCGTCTTTTAATTAGTAAATTTACCTTTCCCCGGTGGGTGGAAATTAATTAAACACCTGCCCATACAAAATCTGCAATCGGCCCGGCAGTAAGGCGCTGAAAATCACGGGATGATAAAACTGAAAGAGCTAAGTTTATGAAATTTTCCGTTACGCCCTTTGTGAGTGTTCCCCGAGAGCGCTGTTTTGTCTTCCTTGTAAATTAAACAAGTACTGGGATTTGCCATCTTTAAAATGGCAACCATCATATAAGCTTCAGATGAGATATGCATTATATGTTTAATAGGATTCTTGGGTGTTTGAATATTAATTAAAAGCAAGCTACTTCTTCTTCGTATTATCAATCCGGTGGATTGGATTGCAGCAACAAAATCTTGCATCTCGATCTCCATTCTTCTCGATATTTCTGCAACCCTCTTTAGCTCGGCATTAGAGCTGCAACTCTTCTCTTCGAACACTTGCTGCAAATAATCCCGCCTAGGGCGTCCTCTGCAGTTTCTACCCTCAACCATCCCTTCCACAATGTCGTGAAGAAGACCATCGTGGCGCATGATGTGACCGATCCGTCGCGCTCGCCTCTCTGAGACGGTTCTTACTAGTTAAGGTACTCGTATTTTAAAGTCGAAATATTTTATCAAAGAACGATCTTACTATTGCGAAATCACGATTGTCTTATATTCAACGAAGTTAAGCAACATTGGACGTGAAATGTCTTTAAATGGTGACCGCTTAAGAAGAGAGCGTGTCACTGATTGGATTAAACTGCATCACAATGGAGAAAATGGTTAGACCTCGGGAGCATCGATCTATCATACGATCTTCTTAAAATCCTGATTAATAAACACTTAAATACTCGTGTGCCTCGTATAATATAGCGGCCGCGTCTTTTTAATCAAAAATTACAAATGTCTTACTAGGAGGTTGTCAGTAACATATTTTATTTTTGCAGAAATGCCTTGCGTCAAGGCACGAATAATGGCAGTCGACAGAACTGTATGGCGGCAATTTGTAGTAACCATACGCAGCATTTGTACAACTTAAGTACATTTGTAAAGCGAAAATTCCGCAATGTCTTAAAACTAAGGCGTTTAACCAATGCATCCTTTCTGTATTAACTTATGGCGCAGGGACGTAGAATCTGACAGCAAGTCTTACCCATAAAATAAAGTCACCCAGCGTGCTATGGAGAGATCCATGCTCGAAGTGTCGCTAAAAGATTGAATCCGAAACGAGGAAATACGCAGAACTCAAGCAGTGGATGCTACCCAACGAATAGGCACACTCGGGTGGCAATGGGCAGGACATATATGTCGAAGATACGACGGTCTATGGGGAAGAAAAGTATTGAAATGGCGCCTAAGAACTGGCAAACGAAGCATGGACTGACGACATATAGAATAGCGAGAGTGAGCTGGATGCGGAAGGCGGAGGATCGAAGAGGACGGAGACTCATGCCGGAAGCTTACGTTCAACAGTGGACGGATACAGGCTGATGATGATGATACGCTCTATACATGGAAAGCATATGCTTCATTTATATGCTTATATTTTAAAATAATCTAATGACGAAATAGACGCAAAAAAATATGAAAATTCTTGTAATCTTCGGTGCCGCCTTTTGTGGGTGTTCGCCCCACGCGAGGGTGTCCCTTGTATATAATATACTCGTTCGCATGTATATATAACATAATATCTGCAATTATGCGTGTTTTAGACCCGGGGGGTTCGCTGATGAATATTTTATGAGACTTGCGAGTTGTGACGAACCGCAGGGATGCTACCGCCATCTTGAAACGGAAGAATTTAATAACCTTCAATTTTGAAGAATCAAAAAAGTCTCAAAAATTATATCCACAAGTACTCATTTCTTCTCTTATTTTTTATGTAATACACATACAAAAAATACAACCAGTGATGGAGAGATCATTTGTAGAGTATACTCGTATAAACACTTACATACTCGTATTTTAAGGCCTAGTGGCTTATATGAGATGTTAAACACCAACGTCATAAGACTACATTAAAGAATTGTTTATTTTCAAGGGGATTCACGGCAAAAGGATTTTGTTGTCGGGACGACATTCACCACTACCTGTTTTGATTAATACGCATTTAATTTAACACGTATTTAAATCAGAAGGAATTTTACGTTTATGAAATACTTTAGAAGGAGTGTTTTACACGTTATTAATTTAATTTTCTAATAAATGAATACTTATTTAAATCACGGGAAAAGAAACGAAGTAAAACAAAATTATATATTTCAACATTTTCATGGATTTTTGACACTTGTTTTGCGAATATTAACTATCGATTCATAAGAAAAATTAATAAATATCTCCAGTTGTGTTGATTTATGCCGACCATTTGAACCAAATGGTCCGGGCCTTGGGTATCCGATTTTCGTAAATTGTTGATGTCTTGGGAAAATGGCTATTGAGAAAACTATTGTATATGGCTGCAAGTGATGCTATAGAAGAAGTTGTGTGATTTACTCGTAAAAATACCTTTGATAACTCATTGATAGTGAGCTCTTAAGTGAACAAATCATTTGTGGACGATGCGTGATTACTAAGGTAACTGATGTATGCCCAAAATTGTAAAACTTTAAAAATGTCTCGAGAGGCATTATAAAACGGCAGATCATTATATAGTGACTTATATAAAGCGTGTTTTCGTTGCCCATCCCTGTCTCAACGAGTGTAAGGTCGCCAATTCAATTATTGTTTACGCGGAATTAATTATTCCGGCAAGTTAATCACGGGATGACGGCCCTAATCCCGGCAGATAGTTGATCCTTTGCTGACTCCATCCCGGCAAGAGCAAACTCGTATAACGTCTTGCTCCCGATACGTCATATACCTCCATAATAATATCGTTAAGCAACATTTGCAATACAGAATTGATAGATATATGGAGATATGAAAATTTAATGCTATAATAACATCATTATAATTGATGTAATTATTTGATACTCATGTACCAGTAGTAATACCATATTTATCTAAGCCAAATGTAAGAAAACGAGTGACATTTTAAATGACCAAAGAAAACATTATTTTTTATGCGAGGATACCTGTATAATATATTGATCATTAATTTCAATGTCATTTTTAAGGTCGGTTTTTTCTGTTTAATTTGTGTGTATCGGGGAGATAGCATATGTATTGACCTGTTACTTGAAGAGATCCAGATTGTATGGAGGAGGCAATATTAATTTAAGTAAATTAAATAAGTTAACCTACAACTTGATACAAATATATAAGTAGAAAACAAATAAAATAAGACAAAAATAAAACAGATACACGCTAATTAAGTGTCCCGTAAGTCACGACTATTTACAAACAGTTTGGTGGTTTTATTTCCGGAGGTACAGCAATACCCCGCTTAACGCGAGAGATACGTTCCATCAAAGTAGAGCGTAACGTGAAACAGCGCTACACGAGGCTATCTTAACATGTAAATAATGGGGTTAGGTATTAAATTTGATAGTTTTTTTAATAAAAATAAAAACAAATAAAATTCTAAGTCAGTTAGATCATTCAGTCTATTCTGTGTTTCCAATTTTCTGCCTTCTTGTCGAGAAAGCATCTAATTTAGTTTGCGTTTTCCTTTTGCGATCTGTCAGAAGTTGTTGATAAGTGGATAAAGCATCTATAACACCCCGTCTTGCTTTTGAACTCCTGACAAAATTGTGATTATTTTCAACAAATTGGTGCATAATTTCAGTTATAGTGGTCAAACTCCTTTTTACAAACGCCATCGAAAGTTCTTTTTGTTTTTTTCGAAATCCCTGCTATCAATATTTTTGTTTTCGTCTAGCTCATTTAATTCCTTGAGCTCATCATTAGAAAGACTAGCTGCTGTTTCTTGAACTATTTCTTAGACGTCTTCCATATTTACCTCATCTAAACCGGTTTGTTTCGCTAATTCCACTATTTCTTCCACAATGTCATCCATATGGACCAGTGTCCAATGTCTTCGCTCTTACTGAAAATCTGGCGCTGCGCACAATTTCGGGGAATCCCCGAAACGGCGCTAAACGAAATGGCGTTAAGCGGGGTCATACTGTAATTTCTTTATATTCTCGAGTATTTCAGAGTAATCGCTTACGTCAGGGAGGCCTTTTAGAGGCATTGAAGGAAGAGGAGGAATAATACGCTAATGTCGTCAACATCTGGCGCAGGGACTTTATAAATCGGTTTGCAATAAAAGCTTAATTCGTAAGGCGTGTTTTTGTTTTAAATATTGGGGGGCGTTTGACGAAACAATGAAATGAATATTGGAGGGCGGAATCCCTTGTTTTAACGACGGCCCGACGACAGGGTTGGCACATCTTCCGGAAATCTAATTTTATCGGTAACAACACTTGTTAAATCAAAAACCATAGCATACTCGAATCACTGGCTCTTTTCTGATTATCAAAGATAAACAACATTGCATACAGATAGTATTTGGATACGTAAATGCAAAGAAAAGCGAGTGTTGATGCTTGGGTTGAGCCGCCCATAACACCGAATATTTTAAATCACGTGACCATACCATATCTTTAAAAACTGATTTAGAAACTCTCAAATACTAAAAAAAAAAATACTAAAGCTTTTCCTGATATAAGGAATATTACATACTTATCTGGGAGAGTAATCGGAAAATATTACAAATACTTAGTGTGCACTTTATAGAAAAAAAACGAAAATTTATGCTTATGATTAAATGAAAAGTTTTGTGTGATTTGTAAACTGAAATAGGGTTCGGCAAGGAAAGAGGTTGCACGACAGTACCGCGTGATATAATCTGAAAGAGCGCATCATCAAGGAGACTTACTTGTCCTCTGGTGTGATGCGGGTGTGAGGCGGGTATATTCCAGTCCAGTACTGCGTGGTGGCAATTCTTGGCGAGTGTACGAATATATCCTGGCTAGGTTCAGGTATTATATGAAAATACCGAAATGCTGTGAAATTGTAACGTCTTATGAAACATATAATTTTCAAGGATTACTAAATGAACTAAATGAATTGCCAATTTTTAAAACATATCACTGTAAATGCATTATGTACATTGGACCATTTTTCCCACTACATTTTTTTATAAATAAACTATGTCTAGCATTTTCACGTACATTTTCATTCTCATTGAGCAAAGTATAAATATTTGTACTTAATTATAATATAATAATTAAATATTATTTCATACATTGTTTTAACATGAATCACACTGAGCACTGTTTCACTTACTGGAAGACTGCAGTTTCATAATCAAAGAAGGCTTCATCAGTTCCAACGTGTACAAATTTACATGTTGGAATACTAATATTTTTAATATTGAAATGGATCTCAAAATGCATGCTAAATATGTAAATAACAGAATGTACTCTTTTTTATATTGCCATTGACGCGTTGTCCACTTTAAAAGAACTCTCAGTTTTGTTCACAAAACAACTTTTATCTAACACCAATTAAATTTACCGGTAAGATTACAGATTAAATTTTCCGCCCCCTGCATTTCACGACCCCGCGTTCCGTCGCACAATTTCCATCGAAGTTTTTATGTCGGGCTGTTTTTTCAGCCCTTTGTCGGGCCCGTAATTTTTTATGATAATAAAATTTTAATACACTCGTTCCCGAACATCGTCTGTCGGAAAGTGGGGCCCATGTGGGCCGCGGGCCTCGCACATGTAAGGGGGCCGAGTACAGCCCACGCGTCCCCGCTTGACGACCCCCGGAACCGCGGACAAATTAATCAGCAAGGGAAAGTTGGGAAACTCTGGATTAGTATTTTTATGTAAACACATTCAAGAGAATTCTCATACACGATATGAAGTTTCTTTGTATATAGAATTTTTTATATAACCGAGTGAATAAAGCGTTCGCTTATCATGCGAAAACCATGTGTTCGATTCCGATTAATCTCAAATTAAATTTGTTTTTTTTTTTAATTGATGATACGTATGTCAATTTATAAATTCTACAACTGATCACAAATATCTATAAAATGAATAGTCAAAGAAATCAGTGACGTAAACATCACGATATTCAAACCGTCGTGTCCACGCTCTAGACGCCGTCAGGAACCATATATGTTTCCAGAACCTCCGAGAGCAGAGATGAATGAGGACAAGGTATGTACAATGGCAGCTGGATGAAATTTACGGCGGCCATATGCCCTGAATCTGGACGTCGCGACGGAGCATATTTTGTATGAAATCGCATGAAAGCTTTATAGCGCTTAGCCAAGAAAGTTGCACGCTTAACGCATGTACTGTGTTTGTGTGCAGGTTTGGGGATATTAAAACAGCGTATTAATCTGCTTCTTGAAGACACCTAAATTATATGAAGTAGAAAATACAGACACTAGAAGATTACCGGTGGCGTTTTAAAAGGAACTTTGGAAGCTGCCGGTTCTTGATCGAAAAACACTAACAAGTGAATTGATGTTCAGTAAGTTTAAGACGAGTCTATCGTTTGTATTCGTAGGTGGGGTGCATCAGGAATAAACTACTTGATTTAGGAGCGGAGAAGCAGTGGACATGGTAATAACGGTAGAAAAGAGCAAGTGAACCAATATTACGTCTGTGTTCCAAGGACAAGAGTTTGGGTCAGATTAGGATATGTTAGGTAGATTACCTGGGATGGCAGAACAAAAAGAGAAGTCAACAGTCGCATACATCAAACAAGGCTAACTTTCAATAAAAAAGCAAAAATTCTTGTGTCAAAGAATATTACTTTAAGGCTCCGCAAGCAACTTGCCAAAACATTTGTTTGGAGCATCTTAATGTACGGCTGTGAGACATGGTGCTTATTTGAAAGTGATAAAAAAGACTAGAGGCCTTTGAGATGTGGTCGTACAGAAGAATTCTCGGAATTTCCTGGAGAGACCACGTCACGAACAATGAGGTTCTCAGGATAATCAAGGAAGATAGGCACCTAATAAGAACCATCTCAGAGAGGCAAGCCCGATGGATTGGTCACATCATGCGCCACGATGGTCTTCTTCACGATATTGTGGAAGGGATGGTTGAGGGTAGAAACTGTAGAGGGCGCCCTAGACGGGAATATTTGCAGCAAGTGTTCGAGGACATGAGTTGTAGCTCTTATGCTGAGTTGCGGAGGACCGAGAGGAATTGAGATCGAGATGCAAGATTCTGTTGCTGCAAACCAATCCACCGGATAGATACTACGAAGAAGAAGGTAGGTAAGGTTAAATTAGGTAACATTGTTTATTAGACGCACTGCTCATTTTTTAGCATAGAGTAACTACAGCTTCAACCCTCTTTTAACACACGTTTTTTATTATTTGTAACGGAGATTATTGTATATAAAAGTCTCTTTTACAAATGTGTTTTTATTTTGGGTTTAACAGCCTCTTAGGAGTAAATGGTCGAGACCTCGGTAGCTACGAGCTAATTAACTAATCTTATAAAAACGTTATAGGACGATTGACAATATAACTGTATTTTCTTAATGCTGTAACAGACTTTCGCCGTTTTGAAGTATCGCCCGATCGAAGTAAGACCCTGACGACATTTAGGAAGCCGAGATTCATCCAAAGTTGTCGTATTTACGACGTCGATGACGATACACTTATCATCCGCAATTTAACCGGGCGTCAGTGACCCGCACGTAATAATAGAGCCTTCGAGCGTTTTTTTTTCGTGCGCATCTCGAAATTTGAATTTAACGGTTCTTGGAGGGGGAGCGGGAGGCGGATATGGGGGTGGGGGTTGCAGGGTAGAGTGGTGGGAGTTAAGGCCAGAAGAGGACCGGTCTCGGGCCGCGGCGGTCACTGGCCTCTTACCGAGGAAGCAGTCGAGAGCGACGAGGAACAGAACGATCACCATGCGCCATTTAGTTTAACATAGTACGAGTTATATAGTACACTGATAGTAAACAATGAAAAATGTTTAATTTGACATTTTTGTACTACGCAAACAAAACATCGATCGTCGAAATATCCTACGATCCACGACGAAACTATCAAAATATAAGTAAAAATGGAATGCCTTTCAGTATTTGTTGGATTGTGAAGTTGAAAAAAATACTTTTCACGGGAATACATGCAATCGATAAAATATGTAACTATCGTGTTGTTTTAATGAATACATAACATTATTTCATATATTACTATATGTATATCCGTTATTATGTTTGATACTATTTAGTATAATATTATTTCGATTTTGAAAAAAAAAAAAAACGTTGATCCAGGCTTATATAAAACTTAAATAGATAAAATCACTAAGAGTTTCATGTGATCACGTGTGTCTAATCATGTGAAACATTACACATTCTAGTAAATTTAAATTATTTAGGTAAATATTCAGGAATCATGCTACTACGAGTACATGGATGACTGACTCTATGTAAGTTATTGCTCAGGGATATTTATGGTCTTGAGTAACCTACTATTAAGTTATATCTATCAATACCTAACAGGTACTTTAAATAGATAAAATCACTAAGAGTTTCATGTGATCACGTGTGTCTAATCATGTGAAACATTACACATTCTAGTAAATTTAAATTATTTAGGTAAATATTCAGGAATCATGCTACTACGAGTACATGGATGACTGACTCTATGTAAGTTATTGCTCAGGGATATTTATGGTCTTGAGTAACCTATAAGTTATATCTATCAATACCTAACAGGTACTTACGTTTAACATGTAATATACACAATGATTTTAGTATTCGACCTCAAGATGAATACTTGCAGAATTTGTAAACAAAATCGTAGTATATATTATTAATAGTTACTATTTAATTTAAGTGTCTAAAATTAATAAATCTTTAAATTTCACCTTTGATAAATTCTGCCCTGAAAGTCCGCAGGTTTGTTTAACAATCAAACGATATCATACCTGCAACAACAAAAAAATCGTATCAAAAAACAATTCAGTGATAATTATTACAACTTCACACAGATCATAATTAAAAATATATATTTACATTTTTTTAGTAGGCTTAAAAGTAACGCCGACCTTAAATAAAAGCTGGAAGCAATGTACACATAAACTAGTCAGTAATAGTGTCAACTCATTTTTTGCTAGCAGGTGAATCTTGTAAAAAATTTAAAATTAAATTTTAACATAATACAGTTGTTTAACATTAATTTTATAATATTCAGGATACTGAAATCGTGTCACGCTGATTAGGATCATTACTTCAAATTTCGAATTTCAACTAAGATGAAAGTCGCCATTAAAAGTCCCCAAACGAAATTAAAAACCAATTAGAAAGAAAGCTCGTTTGATTTCCTATGAGTACTCTAGCTCGGAGTTTCTATTGCCGGCCAGCGGCGAGGACTGGACCAATCGATAGGCACCAGAGTTGGGTTGGAAAGAGCTGGACGGTCATACTTCTCTTGAGAAACAGACGGAAAAATGAAGAAATTACAATCAGGGTTGGCGATACTGGGTCACAATCAGCGAAGACAATTCTCATACATCTTTACCATATATCACTTATGTTTTTTATAACATATTATAAGGTCATATAAACATTACAGCCCAACACCAGGAACCAGTGTTAGACTATAAATTCATACTCATTTTTCAATATACTCGTGTATACTGTATTCCTCCAGAATTTTCGCTTGACGAAAATATGTAATTGGTTTGTTTTCTTGCAGAAGTTACCTTACATTTCAAGCATACTGACATAATAATTCAAAGAAAATTATATATTTAACAAGGTTGTGGGATTGTAGGTGTAAATGGAGAAATAATTTGTAAATTTTTAATGTACCCTGTTGATTAACTTACGCTTTGTGGCGAAATAAATAATTTTAAATATATTTCTTATTCTAATCGTCCCATTTTTTACAACAAACTCTGACCATACCGATATGCCTTTGTGAATAAAAATTGATTAAAAATATTATTTTTAATATTATTTGGATACGGTCTGAAAAAGCAAATTGCAAATCGTTACTCACGCGTAATAAAATAAGGTTAAACATACATTTTAATAATTCATATTTTAATGGATTTCAATGTGCATGATAACAATCAAAATAATAAGAAGATTACTGTTTTAAGTTTACGTACTCTGGTGAAAAACGATCAATAGTAAATACAGTTAACTTGGTTTCTTCCCTGAAAGGTAGATACATCCTTGTTACCCTTCTTAGGAAACTGACAGAAGAAATGCAAGTCAGGGTTAGTGAGCTTTGTGGAATTCAGCAAACACTACATACTATGTATAGAATCCTTACATACACAATTATACTTACATAATATAAAATGACTGCGCATCTTTCCAACACCTAACGATTAGTTAACCAAACTGAATGTCATATTCTCTATTATGGACTAAAACTCATGGAGTATGTGTTCGGAAAACACAGGATCGACGAAAATATTGAGTGATGTAGTAAAACGCATTTTTTATGAAACTTGTCTGGTAACATCGCCCTTCTTCTGGTAATATATATTTTATGCTTGGTTAAGATGTAAAAGAAGACCTGATTTTTTTAAATAGCTGTATAGTTGCGTGAATCTTCGGCCATTATGGTAAACAACAGTGTGCTGTGTCGAAACCTAAGCCTTACTATATAAAGGAATCTACTGATACATGTCTAATAATTCCGGCTAGATGCAGTCTACGAGCAGGACGATTTCACTCATGTGTCTCAAATTATAGTGCTGGACGTATGACATGATTATCATGGGCGCTAAAAATTGTTTACATGCTGCGATACTTTGAATTTAAGCATATGTTGAGAGTATATTACCATGACGTTTATGCAGCTTTTATATTTCACCTAAATAAAGGTGCGTTATACTCGTATCAAGGTTTTACTGTATTCGTAAATACTACAATATCATGTTTTTTCCTGAAATTTTCCAGTCTATAGCGAATAAAGATTGTCTCCTTCGACACTGGTCGCACCCCTATAACGGCATTAGTTCCGGAGTATTAGGCTTTATGCCCTGGCAAGCGGTCTTATAAGAAAACTTCAACTCCCAGCTTCCGGTCAGAGATTTCCGCGCGGTTCATTTCTTCCAACCATCCAGAACGATAACTGCGAAAAACTAAGCAAGAAACGCCAGCCCCCACAGCTGTGTTATTAAAACAGGCACACTATATCAATATTACGTTTCATGTTTTTAAAAAGAAGCTTTATGTGTATATCAATGAATATTAAGCTTCATTATCCTTTATTATATTATATGATACCTTTCATACTATAATCGGTCAAGAGAAGAAGTCACTAGTATTTCAGATACCGCAAAAGATCATAAACTACAGGAGCCTTTTCAAAAAGCTCCTTGATTCTCGTCGTCATGGGAGACCGTCGGTAAATATAAACAGAATTTACTCGGAAGATAAAGCCAGATGAGATGATAAACAGAGCTTTATGACTGAAATTCGTTATGACCATATGCTCCTGGGAGGGGAGCAGACATAGAATAAAGTTTGATTTAAATGTTAAAAAAGTGTTCATTGAAGCAATTTTAATTTATTCAGCATATTCAGTGTCGCTTTAGTCGCATTATTAAATTGACAACATTAAATATATGTACATACATTATTATATAAATACATTCGGAGTATATAATGGATCGAAAAATTAAAAGAGTAAAGTTCTAAAATACATCACCACGTATAAGTAGATAGGCACCTTAAGTGTGTGGCTGAATAGGTCATATAGTACATAGATAGGTGGATGGGTAGATGGTTAGAAGACTTGATGGGTAGAGGACTAGATGGGTGGATGGCTGGAGGGTAGACCGTGGAGTCTTTGGCATCCATCCTGTCCCTATTTACAGCACCAATAAACTTGACAATAAAGGTCAGAACGGAGAAGGATTCTAGTGCCAGTGAATGGGCATAAGTGAAATTAGTATTGGCTTTACCGCGGATCGTCTCCAACACGGGACTCTCCTTTGTTCCCGTAGAAACACAAAAGGATCAGGCTGCGATGAAACTGGCAGCGTTCCCGGTCAATTGGAATGCGTTATTCGCTGTATTTAATGTAAATAAGATAACTTTAACACACACAAAATCAGATAAGTACACCCGTGCTCGTAGAAATCCATTGTTTTTGATCCCAGTTGATGCTTGTGGAGCTTCAAGCACTCAACTTGGTACAACGGCAATGGCGCTCCTAAATGGCCTACCAGCACACCACGATCCTTTTATTACATCTATTTCCTCTTTTATCGATGGTATTGTTCTCCTAGATTTCTATGATTTTTGACACGTGTCATCTTCTTCTTCTTTTATGTTATTTTTATATTTTATTATCTTTTGTATGTATTGTATATTTATGTATGCTCTGTTTCTCATTTTTTATCTTGGAACTTCAGTTCTGTGTAATAAATAAATAAATAATTATTAGCAGAAAAGCACGTTAGGTAAGCAATACCTGTATTATCTTTTTAATTACAGAACTATAAAGTGGCATATAAATGTACGTGAAGTTTAGGTCTTGTGTGTGTGATCAATGTCAAATAATTATAGCATATTCTCTAGTTAACAAGGCATAAAATCTTAAAGTACCAGTCATTCTCAAAGTTCCATACAGTAGTTAACTTATAAGTAGCCGTATTGATTGAAAAACAGAATCAAGGATTCAATCTTATTTTCTAAGCCTGATAAACAAACAGGTTATTTTTTAAGGTTTTAGTAAAAAATAAACGTTTTTTTTAAATAGTAAACAAAAATAACTTTTCCCTTGTGGAACTGTACAAATCTGGAAAATTCCTCAACGGTTAGTAAAAAATTGCTTTAAGTGAAGGTAAAGGAAGTAGAACCTCATATCAAAATACATCGAAAATAAATATGAAAATAACTTTAGAGAAATAATGTCATCAGACACTGCCCTTAAGATGTCAATTGGAAGGGTTAAATTAGTTTTGGTTAGATTAAATTAGGATAGGTTAGGTTGGGTTTTTTTTTTTTAACTTAAAATATTTAAAAATATATATATATTTGCGTGTTGTACCCTGCAAGTTACACACAAGGCTAGAAAATATGTCTAAGAAATAGAACGTAGGAGCCTATTCCATGTCAGCCTCGTTAACCGCTCGTGTAGCCCCAACGATTTCCCTGATAAAGTTTAACGGCAAGGGACAGTCAGAACTAAGCAGCAATTCAGGAAAATCCTCCCAAGAAATGGTAGAGACTCCCAGGCGACAACACAGAATGCGTCTCCTGTTCTCGCGGAGAACAGGAGACGCATTCCACGAGAGGTATGGTTAGGTTAAGTTTGATTAGGATATGTCACCAATATACTAACAAGATGTTTCCGACACGATAAAAACAACCCAGATACCACTTATTTGTTGCAAGAATACTAATAATATTTGCATGATATGTTTTGTTTCTGTAGTTGGCAGTGATTTACGCTTTTTCGGGGCACTGATTTTCCCAAACACTGTCTAACGTCTCATGCCTTGGCACTCCTCCTGCGAGTCCTTTAGGGTCAGGGCGGACCTCACTTTGAGGGCGTTGTTAATTATTTTTACGAGAGGACAAGGACCGACTTTACAAACGCGAGAACACGGCCGCCACTCTCGAGGGGATGATGGCCAATTTGCGTATTTTGCGAAAACCCTAAAACATATTATCATATTGTTGTAGTATAACTGAAAAGTTTTTCATTGTATTTTATGTACTATATGAATAAACGGGTCAACGGGAAGAGTGTAAAATTATTATAAAAGTTTTTATCCAGCAGTAGATAGATCATCATATCATCACCGTGTGCACTCCCCTAACTGGAGCATATGCCTGTCATGAACTGCTGCAATAGAGCTCTGTCAGCCGCCATAGTCTTCGCCTTATCCCATGTTAGCTCTGCCTTCCCCAGCTCAACCGAGAGCATTCTAGATAGATAACGCCTTCAAAAATTAATATAGCTAATATTTGTGAATAGTTGCCGAAAATTACCACAAAAAAATTATATATGTAAAATAATTAGGTTCCGTTAAAATAAAAATAAAACATAACAATATATAAAGAAAAATAGGAATTGGGGCGACCAATAAAAATGACATGGGCAGTCGATTCCCTTGGGGCGGGTCTGGCTGCGCAGTGCGGCGCTGACGTCACTTCCTGCCAGGTGTCGTCCACTTCCGGCACACACGTGACCGCTGCACTTCCGGAAACGATTAGGTAGCCATCTGATGCAATGGCGGACAACGCCAGATGGATGTTTGTTGTTTGTGTGATGATGAAGTGGATGGAGCAGTAATTGGAGGGGAATCCACTCATCATGTAGCACATGAACTCAACCAACAATAGTCAATAAAACACAGAATCAGTTGATAATGTCACGCATTACTGTGGGTGATAAGATCAGGGTCACACCAACTGAATTATCGTAAATTAATTTCTAAGCAGCTCGTAATATTAGTCTGTTATACATTCATATTTGAGGCAAGTGCAATTAATTGATACTTGACTACATAATTTCACTAGTTTGTCAACACCTACGACTATAGCGTTTAATTTAAATTTTCATAATGGACGTTTAGAGCGCTCAGTTAAATCTCCTATCTCACAGCTTTATCACTCTTTAGGTTATGCCCAGCTGAATGAAGTTATCATGTATCCTTAAATAAAGAACACTTCCAAAGCTTCCACTAATAAACATATAGTTTTTCTTATTAGGAGCATATATGAAACATAATTTAAGAAAAGTGGTATGTGGATAGTGTTTCAGTACACATACAGTTTCACTACAGATAGAATAGATTTTTAATCGATTTCTGAGCTCTAACATACACCCGGTTGGTGTGAATTTGATCCCTCACCCGTACAATGCTAGTAATATAGCCCATTAATTCAAATTGGTGGTAGACGAAAGTCATCCCGCGAAGACCACCCATTCATAGTAAATTCCTGTAATAATAAGGATGATGCGCGAATCTCGGGCTGTAGTCTATGACGCTGGCGTATCAATACTCCACATGCAGCGCTTGGCCATATGCAGCGTGGTGAGCGGCATAGAATTCCACAGATGAGACTTTAGTAATACTATCACCATCTGTCGGTTTTCTCCTGTATGTGTTTAAATAAAAAAATTAAAAAACGATGTCTCACCGTAAGATGTTTATTTCGAATCATTTAATTATCAACAGATACCGGACCTTATGTGTCCAGATTATCGTTCGAAATTCAAAGAAAAATCAAGACGCATGATTTGGGAATTTGTGAATAATCATTCCAATAGTGATGTTATAACCGTGAGAGAAAAATGGCCGTCAGGCAATATTATATTGTTGCACTGTATTATTATGAGATGGTTAAACGAAGCGGAAAAATGGTTGTAAATCGTAAAAAGAGCGTGAGGAATTATCAAAAATGTTTTTGGAAGGAAATCTGTGACTTTTCTGATTATTTATTATATACTCTAAGTTGAAGAAGTACTTTTTGCTTACTTTACAAGTTGAAGAGTACATTTCATTCGCGAACTAACAGCGGTTGGTTAACTGCCATATAACTACGACGTATCATATAAACTTTACATATTATTCACAAACAATCCCTTATACTCAATGGACGCTTTTTATATATTACGCAAATGTCGTTTCATAATAATTAACTCGCATCCAATGGTAATCACAAATAATCTATGTCAGGGAAAAAACTTCTGGAATGCCTGATGGAATTTGAGATTGGATATAACTTCGATGTATATTACACGTGGTGACATATCCAAAGCATACAGGAAACCTTTATTATATATATATATATATATATATATATATATATATATATATATATATATATATATATATATATATATATATATTATACATATATAGTTATTATACATATATATATATATATGTATAATAACCTTTTTTATATGTATAGAGGTGGAGATCGAGATGCAAGATTTTGTTGCTGCAAACCAATCCACCGGATTGATACTACCAAGAAGAACCTTTATTTGTCACAAACATTCAACAGAGATTACTAAATAATAACGCGTAATGTGACCTCAAAAATGCGTATTTATGCTAGAAATTTAGCACAGGTATAATTTCCACGTCATATTTAGCATTCGCAGGATATTATGTTCAACACGTTTCCAGGGCAGAACTGGTCTTCGCACGAGGTCCATTATAGTAAAGCGGCGCAACCAGTCACGTCAGTCAGGTATTTCGTCTCGCCAACCTGTTTGCGTCCAGACCGTCGTCTCACCTGGCACCGGACGCTGCGACGATCAACAGCCAGATGAGCTGATCAAAGTTCTTCAAGACTAGTGTGAATACCGGGTTCGAATCCCGACGACATTCATTCATTTTTAAACCATTTACAAATACATTTTTTTAAGGTTTTTCTCTCTCTCTCATCACCCTTCTCAAAAGAAATCGACAGGCGTATACAACTGGGATGGGCAGCATTTGGAAAACTAAAGTACATTTTTAAAGCGAAAATTCCGCAATGTCTTAAAACTTAGGCGTTTAACCAATGCATATTCCAAGTATTAAATTATGGCATAGTGACGTGGAATCTTACAACAAGTCTTACCCATAAAATAAAGGCCACCCAACGTGCTATGGAGATATCCATGCTCGGAATGTCTCTAAAAGATAGAATCCGAAACGAGCGTATCTGCAGAATAACTCAAGTAGTGGATGCTACCCAACGAATAGGCACACTCAGGTGGCAATGGGCAGGACATATCTGTCGAAGAGACGACGGTCAATGGGAAAGAAAAGTATTGGAGTGGCGCCCAACAACTGGCAAACGAAGCGTTGGCCGAACCCCTGCAAGAAGGACTGACGATATAAGAAGAATAGCGGAAGTAACCTTGAAGCGGAAGGCAGAGGATAGAAGAGGTTGGAGACTGATGCGGGAGTCTTGCGTTCAACAGTGGACGGATACAGGCTGATGATGATGATGATACACATAACTTACATTTCCATTGCATTTTTACTAGTACTTATTTGGTAATCTCTAATCTTTAACAAATTTATCAATCGCACCTCTTTTAATATGCAAATCAATTCATTATATTGCAGTCGTGACAATTATTTTTCTTCGCTTGTCTATTCTTAATTGTTGGTAGATGGAAGTTGTCCCGATAACATCAATCATTCATAGTGAGAAAGGGTGGACATTCCATGGGAAAAGGTTGTTTTATATTTGTATAAATATAGATAGAGTAGTGATATATGTTTATTGAAGAAATCTGTAGTGTATAAAACATCAAATATATATCCAGGAATAATTGCATTCCCGAGTTGAACGGTTAAGAAGGAATTTAAAATCTACCACGGATGTTATAACATCCGATACGTAGAGCAAAATCTCTTTTGCGGTCGAGTCGTTACTTGTCATATTACGCAACTGCTCGTCGCCGGTTCGATTCACTTTTAACTAGCACTCTTCCCTGCCCCGCGGCTCCACAACCGGTCCACCAGCATCCGAGAATCTTCACCTGGTCCATAGCAACTTCCTCGAACGTCTACAACGAAGATCGATCTTCACCAGAGAGTTGGAGGTCAATACCGACTAACGAAGAATATCAAGCACGAAATTCATCCAAATAATCCATGAAGACGTTGGAGAAGACTCTTAATCACATACAAAACCAAAGCCGATATGCAGTTAGTATACTATATTGTATATATCAACAATAAACAGTTGATATGTATCGTTTAGCAAGTATTTCTTATAAGTTAACTTTGGAATACTCTTCTAAAAAGACTTTTTCAAAAAAAAAAGTTATTTATGCTTGAAATTAACATTTTTTTGTACAAACGTGCCGGGTTACCGTGAAACCTTACTTGTCTCTTTATACTCAAGTGATCCATTTATTTTTTGTAGTGTTAAAGAACACCCGCACAGGTATTTGTTCTCTAGTGGATTCTTATACGCTCGACTGATCAAGACATCAATGTACGCAGAAACAATTTTTTACACCAAAATTCTGAAGTAGAAAAAATATTTTGTGATCTATGCACTCAGCATTAATTATGTGGGAAATCATTTGCTTGTAAATTAATATTTTTAATAAAATTCCAGAAACACGCACGACAACTATAAAGGTATCGACATTGATTTATATTTCCTACCATTGTAAAACATTCTTGCTTTTAACAAATTCATATGTATGTATGTATAAATACTCAGCAAACATGATTTAATTAAATATCTCTTATCAATATCGGAGAAAAATAAACGGCCTACGCTGGGATTCTCGCGTTTTTTTTTTTTGCATAATACATTTTCCCCCACAGTTTAGCATGCTTATTTACAAAGTAGAAATTTAATAATCTGCAGGCTTTGAAAATTTGCATCAAAGACCCCAACTAACCACAAGGTCCTTGGATGTGGTAAAAAGGCGCTCGATATACTTGCAAACTTGGAAACTTCTTGCGACTCTTCAATGGCTTCATATTCGTTTAGAAGGAGGGAGTTTTGGACGAGCGGATGGGGTTACGTAACCAAATCTTCAGCATAAGCTGAACAGGTAGTCGGTACACCCTTCCGTTTCATGTATACTCTCATTAGAGACTTTCATTAAAAAAACAAAGTGATTGCCTATATTAGTGACTTACGACCGTATGCAGACACATTCCCGAAGGTAACCAAACAATAATTACTACTCTGGTATATAATGATTTAAGTCTACGCATTTAAACGGTTCAATAATTGTTATATACTCGTATTGTAGAAAGCTATCTTAATCATTTATAAACATCATACATTACGTATTAAATCGTAATATTAAATATATTTTTTGAATGCGGCAGACTGAGTTGAATAACGCAGCTTGATATGTTGGCGATGCTCTTGTAGCGCGGCAGATCGCTCTTACGCTATCTGCGAGTGTGGACGAGAATCGCAAACGCTTGCATGCTGAGCCCTCTTCGCATGTTCTCATTACGCGAGATTTTCGATAAGCAAAACCTTACTCACCAATTGTAAGCATATTTTACTTCAGTGTAACTATCTGACGTACACATATTATTGAAGATGACACTGTAAAAATTTTACTAAAAGAAAATCACTACTCTAATATTAAAAGACCATCGAAGATCCATACACCAATATTCAAAAATTGATATGTTCATACAAATTTACAGCACACGTCAACGTATAAGACATAACTCATCAATAAATCGGAGAGAATTAAACAGCAGAAGCTAGGATTAGAATCACGAACCTTTGCAATTAATGTTCATTCTGTACTTAAAATCTGTGCTGTGTATTCAATGACGCTTGCTAATTTTTGTAAAGGTTATCCTAAGCACTGTATGCTGAGTGTTGATCCTCTGATATTATCCGACTAAGCCTCTGCATTCTTGGATCTTTCGCAAATTACTCAAATAGTCACTGAATGTGTGGTGTTCGCGGGATGCCTTTCCTCTGAAAATTAGTAATAATTATTAAAGAAAAACATATTTTTTAAATGTCACAGTTTGAAACTTTTTTAGCCGTAAAATAAAACATAATATTTTAATTTTCTGAATTAATTATCAGCTTTTCTAACGTTCATAATTGAGTATCTTCATTAACCATTCAAATATTCTACTTTTTAAATATTAAAGCTCATAATTTACTTTAAACTTCCATTTTCACAAACGCTCTATTCTGAGAGCATAAGTAATTGAGTATGGCTTATATAAATGAGGAAAAATTCAAATCCCCATAAGTTCACTATTAATAACGGTCTCGGTGTTGCAAGTCTAGAGAGGAAATTTTAAATTCCTCCAGACTGCAAGGGTACTATTTTTTTACTCTTATTACTGTGTCCAATGGTGCACTAATGAAGACTTAACTTTTTCCCCTGCGCGTTGGAAAATTTATCTTGGAAAGTTGGGAAATTCGAGATAAACTTGAACGATAGAAAAAGGAATCAAAGATGTTGTAAGAACAGTATAGATGCAGATAATTTTTACTCGAATAGTAACTTACACGTAAAACGTGACTTTTAATAGATAAAAATAAAAGGATACGTGTTTATTTATGGATTCGTAGCCTCCAATCATCTTCAGTTTATTTGTAAATATTAATATTTACATAATCAAAAAATAATGACATAAATTAATAGCCAAAACAGGTTGGTTACCGGTATACAAAAACATTCCTTGCGTAAAATATTGGTTGTGCGATGGTTTGACTTTCTGAGGAATGACGAAATGAGGGAGCAGACAAGGCAGCTCTTCCATAATACTGTTGGCTATGAAGCGAAGGTGGATATTGCCTGAGAAGTTGTGTATGTACTTACATAAACTAGTTCTTTCTTCGCCGAAGTCCGTCGGAAACTATACATGGAATATACTCGATGTAGATGTGAGAGGCAGAACTGATTTAAGAAGAGGCGAGGAGTAGTAAGGCTGAGCTTTGTAGCGGCAGTTTGTGACGACCATATGTTCTAGTAAAGGGAGTAGATACGGGAAGGATAATTGCTATTGCAATAGTCGATAGACCGGTCACAAACTGGAGCTAATTTTCAAGTCTTCTAGTGTTCATTATCGTGATTATTAGAGCGTTGGGGGCGCAGCACGTTTGCTGAATTCTGCCTCCACGGAGGGGACCACGCCTTGCCGGGGCGGGGGTCATCTCGGGGGCTCCCCTGACGGATTAACGCCCCCGTTATAATGCGCCGCAGGCAACTTTTAATTAATACATCGAGCCGCGTCCTAAATAATAAACAGAACGGGTGAAGAGAATTTCAGCGTCGGGGGCGCCACCTGTCGAAGACGGCGAGAACCCACTAACACCCCTCACACACAAAAGATAACAGTTCGTCTTATTATCAATTAATAACTTTATGATATTGCGTTTCCCATCGATAACCATAACACTGTGATCGTTTAAAAGTACAACAGAAAACTGTAGCAAACTAAATTTTAAATATAAGATCATTTTTTATGTAATCGCATGCAGGAGAGCACAACCAGTCAAGACCATGCACTCTATGATACTCAGCCAGAGAAGCTGGACGCTGCATTCGGGAAACATGTGTTGTGTTCGTGTTTGGGTATCTGTTTTTTGAAGAGATCCAGATTGTAGGAAGGAGGAAACACAAACGCTGGAAGAGCATTCCGAAGCTTACTGGTGACATTAAGAAAGGAACATTGTAAACTGCCAGTTCTTGGTTGACACACATTAACCGTGTATGGATGTTCGGCAAGTGTAAGACGAGTTTGTCGGTTTTGAGTGGGTGCAGGAGGAATTAGTTCTATTAGATCCTAAGAGCAGCGACAGTGGTAATAACGGTAGAAAAGACCAAGTGAACCAATCTTACGCCTGTGTTCCATTAATTGCAGGTTAGACGTAACACTGTTATATATTTGGTATATATGTATATAGTATTTTTATAAATGAGATAAGCCAATATGTAGAATACTTGGGGTGCGATGGTTTGACTTTGTGAGGAATGACGAGGTGAGAAAGCGGACAAGACAGCATTTTATAATACAGTGCATTAAGAGAAGAGGGTGGACTTGACTGGGACATGTACTTAATATGCTACAAAACATAAACTTTTGAGTATTTTTAAATACTAAAGAGAAAGATGACCCCGATGTACTGTCACGAATATAAACATATTTTGCAGTTTATTTGCAATAAATTTTCATCAAAAATATATGCTTAGTTGAGAGTTTGGTTTTTTTATCTGTGAAAGGTACTTAGAAAGAACGATTCGAAAAAAATAATTACAAAGGTAATTTTTGCAATAAAATAACAGCTCGCCTACTCATCCAGTACCAAAATTACACACTGAGTTCCTTCCAGGGCCCCCTAACGAAAAACATTTAGTACCTAGATTCTAAAAGAAGACGTACACGATTAAACAATGTGACGAAGAAAAAATACTTAGAACAGAATTAATAATAGAATCCTTTCTTCTAAATGACTTCCATCGATACGTGTACTACGTTATACAATAGTTAATGTTTTCAAAAATAAAAATAAATGTAGGAAACAATTCAATTTCCCTGATGCATGTAAACCGTCGTGTACTTTTTTTATTCTTCTAATTTCTCCGTAAATATTTAATTTGAAACAAAGCTTAATATTTTATTATTCTGAAACCTGGCGAATTTTTCGCAAATTAATTAAATAAAACAAACAATGCGGACAAACAAATTAGTTTCAATTGACTTTCTCCGTGGGAAAAAAATACATTTTCAAAGACGGCCACTTTCATTCACAGCCTTGAAACGACCAACTTGAACTCGACATCAAATTTTTATTTACCTACCAAACAAAGCAGGCGAGACCTGTTAATTTGTGAGAAAATTTTGTCTTCAATATGGCAACACAGCAAGTAAGCAATTCTATAATAATTAAAAGCATTAACTACCATTTTAAATTCTAGCACACACAGAATATCATAAACGAGCAATATGTATGTAAATTGCAATAGTGAATGTACTAAACTATTTTCCGAATAATACATATTATTATATTTATTACATATCTATTACCTCGACCACATGCTACATTATGATTGCATGAAATATTTCTTGCTAGATGTAGTTTTTATTGCCGATTTCAGCCTAGTTAAATTACATACGAGTATGTTGCTGACATTTGGTTCACCGTGTCTCGGTCGTTCTGGTTAAGTGGGTTGAGCCGCCCCTCAAGACCGAATGATCCAGGCCTCAAGAGTGTTGGGCTAATCATCCTAAGTTCTTGATTTTTTTTATTAACAAATCTCTACAAGATATGCCTTCCATACTACAGCCGCCGCTTCTTTCCCGGACTTCTGTGTTGGTCGTCGTTGAAAACAATATATGTTCCCAGGTAGACTCCGAATGCAGATGTTTTGGGACAAGACATTGACAATGGAAACTGAACTGAGCGGCGGAAATTTGTGGTGACTATATACTCCAGAAATATAACGGATATGGGAAGAAGAAAATGCCTAAACTAGTAGTAACTGATATATTCATTTATGAGAAAACTATGTCTTCGTTAAGGCAACACCATAAGTAGTATTCTGATACGCGGAAAGGAAATTCAAATTTGAATTAAAATTCTTAGTACAACTTATTTGCCGCCATGTTATTTAAGCATGGAAGGGGGAGAGGGATTGAACATTGCCCGTTAATTATTTAGCAAACATTTAGCATTTCAGGGGGGTAATTGATGTTTGAGAAACGACTTTGTGAAAGACGTTTAAAAAGGAAAAGTTTACAATGAGAAACAGGGGTTGCAATTTGCATGCCTTATATCGTTCCGAGATTAAAGATTGTTTTATGTGGCGATTTGTTTTAAAATAAATGAAACATTAAAAAAATATATATATAAATAAATATGAAATACATTTTTTTATTCCTAAAGAGACTTAACTCTGTTTGAATACAAATTATACTGTCAATTATAAAACTAGTATTTGAAGCATAAATGTACTTATCTGGTCTATTTGCATATATCACACTGGTTCTTGTATCCTTTAGCTATCAGATGATGCATAAAAAAACTATTTTATAATAGTAGGAAAACAATATATCACGTCAACCGATGTCAACGGCCGGGGAAACTTATGACGGCATACGACGACAACCGATGCGAAAGGGTTAACTGCATTAGGAGAAGACAAGATCTACAATATATAATGACGTATTTGTACTTCTCGTCCGCTTTTTTGTTTTACTACGACATACATATATTGCGAATGTATACTGCAAACAATATTCATTATTTCGATTTTTTCGATCGATATTTCTTGGTGGAATTCCATAATATCAGATATAAATAAAAGATTTTTTTGAATTTATTCCTCATATATTTTTTTTGACGACATGTTTCAGCCAGGTCGGATGGCCATTTTCAAGTCAATTAGAATGTTTGTTGGCTCTATATAAAGCAAAGAGTGAGTGAAAATGTGAATATGAATTGTGTGATGGGTATATGTGGTTTTGGAAATTATTAATATTCATTAAAAGTATAAAATAGTGAAATTCACTCACATGGAAATATAATAAGAATTTTTAATAACATTAAGGTTATCAACTGACAATACTTGGTGAAACTGCATAATTATAATTTTAGAATTAATTTTAATTAAAAAATTAATAAATTAAAAATATTTAGTTTTGATTCACAATTTATTTTAACGATTACATGTTTCGGCCGTCCTGAAGACCATCTTCAATAATTATTGGGA
Organism: Glossosoma conforme; assembly: GCA_022606575.1. Lineage (NCBI taxonomy): Eukaryota > Metazoa > Arthropoda > Insecta > Trichoptera > Glossosomatidae > Glossosoma > Glossosoma conforme. Next base: position 3,501,730 of record JAGTXR010000017.1, on the reverse strand, counting down.
AGGCCGAAACATGTAAACGTTAAAATAAATTGTGAATCAAAACTAAATATTTTTTATTTATTAATTTTGTAATTCAAATTAATTGTAAAATTATAAGAATTTTTACATTATTTTTAGTTTTTCTTGTTTACCTACTTTTGTTATACATAGTAAGTGAAAAAATACTTATATTGTGGTGTAAGGCATATTACATGTCATGCCAACGGGCTTTAGCTCAGGATGGATGGTGAATATTGTTGCTAATATGAATAATAAAAAAGCGGGAATTTGTGTTTCAGAATCTGGAGAGGACATCCCTGCCCAGTGTTGGCTACACTGGCTCGGAAAAGGGCGCCATTCAAATATTATTTAAACTTTGGAACAATAAAACCCCTCCTCGACTGTTCCTCGGGGGGCGCGGGGCCGTTTACGACGTCATTATTCCACAATTTACAACCGGCAAAATAAATGTTTATTGTTATAATTATTATTTGCCCATTTTAATGTTGCCTTCAGATGAATAATAATGAAAATTTAATTAGTGACGAAAACCCAGATGTTGTGTTTCAATATGAAGACGCCAAATTAAAAAAAAAACGTAAATAACAAATTTATTAAAATCTGTTCATTTTTCATTGAAAGTCATCATTTTTACCATATCCGGTCCCATAATTAAATATAACAAATTTAATGTAACAAAGTTAATATATCTTCCGCCACAAAGCTCTGTTAACCGCAATAATCTTCGCCTCATCCTATGTCACCTCTGCCTCCCGCAGCTCCGCCGAGTACCAATGTATAGTTTCAGACGGCTTTTCAGTACGGCGAGAGCCCGGGTGCTTGAATAAAAGGCAGATGTAGTTAATACTCTCCTGCGGCATTCGTAATACATGGTCCAGTATCTGGCAACATCGAAAGCCCTTGTGTTGCCAAGCATTAGGTCTTGAAGTGTGCAGCTTGTTGAGCACATGGAGTAGGATCTTAGGTGTGAGGCGGTCTGCAGGTCTCCGCAGTCGCACAATACTTTACAATCGCTAGTAAATTTAAATTCATTGAAAAGCGTGAAGAATGAAATAAATGGCCGACTCGATTTGTATCATTGCTTCCAAATAAATCGCTATAACTGGCCTTCTTGGGTAAATAAATAATAGTTTTTATTTTCGCTTGTTTTTTTTTGTTTTCGATAAGCCACAGTGACAATTTTACCGTCACGGTCACAGCCTTCATGCGCGTTTTTTTTTAAATTTTCTTTTTCACAAGACACGCCGCTTTTCTCTTTAATTGTCAGGGGAATACGAGCATATACCTAATATACCTAAATTTATACAGATTTATACATATAAATATTAATATAAGACAAAGAACAATGAACAAGAACCGAAGACAAGAAACCTTGGTTGAACGTTACAATTTATGGGTTCGAGGTCTTATTGTCATGAAATATCGTCAAAACTTATACATTCAATGTAATTGGGATAGAGCTAACGTGGACAAGAGCCATCACTGCTGAACAATTTGGCGGCGGTTTGTGACAACCATAAGCTCCAGCTAGGGAGGGAACAAGCAACAGGAGGAATTATTTCTGGAAAAAAACATTGCCTTATTTGCTGTCGTTGTTAAGTCGTTGCTGCAGGTAAACATACATTAAGCCTGCTTTTTATTTAATATATGGATACATAGCTATTTATAACGAGTATAAATAGGGAGTAAATGTGACAAAAAACGAGAAAATTAGATACCTGTATAATTTTGCCTTTTATAAATAAGGCCTTCTGGAGAGCGTTTAGAACGCGTTATGCCCATTACTCTCCATTATTTTATAAACATAATATTACCGACCTTATCACTCATTACAGCGTCATGAAGATAATTGTAATTCAAATCTTGAATATACCTACCTTTTTCTTAATTCGCTTGGTAGCCCTGCACATCCGGCTAGTGGGTTGGCGCGCCTGCTTTTGCACGGCTTCCCGTTATGGCCGCCAGACTCTTTCCGGTCCGGTATCTAATCAAGTGTGCCTTCACACTCGGGTAATTCCGGAGCCTATCGCGAATAATATAAGGCCGTATTATTTGCTAACTCTTGCTGAAAATCCCAGAGATATCAAAGCGCATCTTACAGACCAGACTTCCGGCCAAACTATTATTAATACCAAATCCAATCGACTATTAGAACAGCTTCGGTCCGTTCTGCATATCTCTCTTTAGTCTTTACCCATCTATAGCATACGCCATATCACCATCAATCTATAAGCTCTTTACTCTAAAGTAGGTGTGAAACGCCTACTAATAAAAAATCACCAAGCCGCCTGGCAAGCGTGGCGTTTTAAGCCAACAACCCCGAATGAAAACACAACAAAAGATCCGGCCCCTAGTTTCCAGCAGCTTCGCTATTCCTGGCCACGGCAGCGGCCATGGTAACGGCGGGGCGGGGGGTGCTAAGTATAAAAAAAAAAAAAATATATATACGAAGAATAGCGGGAGTGACCTGGATGCGGAAGGCGGAGGATCGAAGAGGATGGAGACTCATGCGGGAGGCCTACGTTCAACAGTGGACGGACACAGGCTGATGATGATGAGGTGTGAAACGGATACGTCACTCTTAAAATGTAGTTTTAATTAAATTCAATGGTAGTAATAAGTCTACACATTAACAATCACGCTGAGTACACATAAAAATGTATGTCGTGCGAATGCCGTGCTGTAATGTAATGTCGTTGGCGACTTAAATTCCTTTGGAAGTACTAAGCTATCCATAAAAATTACAAGCGTCTTATAATGCGCGTAAGTGTCTAATATTTTTAAATTGTGACATTGTGACGGTATTGCCAGGCCAAATGACGTTGGTGGATCAACACTCCACATGCAGCGCTTAGCCATTTGCACTATGGTAAGCGTCATTGAATTCCACAGATGATACTTCAGAATTACTATCACCATCTGTCGGTATCCTCCTGTATGAGTTTACATAAAAAAAAGTATGCATAAACGAATTTTGGCATCTTCTGATTGAAGAAGATTTGAGGCGTTTTATTTCTCACAAAAATCGAAGCCAAATCAACAAAATAAACTGATTCGATTTGCATCGATATTATTTGATTTGCCAACAAGTCTTTCTATAGCGAACGCGATTATTTTCGCTACAGTACCCATGATTGATAAAGCGAATATTCAAACAGATTTAAATATTCGAACATCAAATTCATTGCTTTCCTTTACAAAGAGCCAAGCTATACCTACATCTTAAACGTTAGCTACACAGCTTGAATTTATAACTGCATAGCTTAACACTTGAATTTGCTGAACATTTGAGATCGGAATTCACTTTCAGATCAATCTAATTGGCAGTTTTGTGAAGGCAATACGGAAATGGTTCTCATGAACGACTTTTAGAAATTTCGCAACACATTTCATTAAAATCTAATTCTACATAAGACCAATTATAGAATAACGATTTACTCGATAAATGTTTATTGATCTTAATAGTAATATTCTAGTTATTCCATAACTACAGCATATAAACATCACCACATATATTTTTCATATAAATATACAACGATGGAAAATTTAAATTAAAAAATGTTATAGAGAATAATCTCACAAACAAATAAACACGGTTCTATCATTTATGTAGATCCACACAACCTCTCACATCCGGCCCCGAAAATGAGAGACTCCAGCTCTGGCAACAAATTGCATCAGAATATTTCATTACTCCAAAGGATGACCTCCCAACTGGCAAGAACCTTGACTGGCGGACCTGGAAATCCCTGAACAGATTAAGAACCGGAGTTGGTAGAACAAAGGACAACCTCGAGCGGTGGGAATGCTTCAGCAGGGAGAGTCACTGTTGTGTGACTGTGGAGACCTGCATACTGCCTAACATCTAAGATCCTGCCCCGTGTGCCCAACAAGCTGCACATCCTGAGACCTAATACTGGGCAACACACGGGCTATCGATGTTTCCAGGTATTGGGCAGAAATAATTTGACGTCACTGACACGAAGTAGAAGATCATTTATGGATTCTATGGAGTAGTTCAATGACCTTTGCGGATTGTCACACCATGTACCAATAGGGTTGAAATACGATAAATGAAAGCGAACTGATTTTCAAGCTCCCACTTTAACAAGAAGGCTATAGAATGCTTACCCAGTATACTACTCGTAGTATATGTTGTTACTTATACGTCATCGGTCCACTAAAGCTCTGTTGGTGCTTTACATTTCAGCTTTATATTTCAAAAATATCCTAAGTGATTATATTACAACCCGGCATTCAAGCATCATGTATTTTTCAGTGGAATAACTATGAATGGGTGGTGTTAAAAGAAAGTATATCGTGTACCAACAATTTCGATAAATATACTATGACTGCCATTTAACGAGTGAGAGAAATACTCCAACTGACGGTATTTACAGACCTTTAAAATTGATTTACTTTAATCATCATCGGGTACCGAACCCACGATCTTTTGTATGATAAGCAAAGGTTTTACCTCGTAGGCATGATTAAATAATCCAAAATCTCACAGATTTCCTTCCATAAACATTTTTGATAATTCCTCACGCTTTTTACGATTTGAAACCATTTTTCCGCTTCGTTTAACCATCGCATAATACTATAGCGCAACAATATAATATTGCCTGACGGCCCATTTTTCTCTCACGGTTATAACATCACTATTGGAATGATTATTCACAAATTCCCAAATCATGCGTCTCGATTTTTCTTTGAATTTCGAACGATCATTTGGACACATAAGGTCCGGTATCTGTTGATAATGAAATGATTCAAAATAGACATCTTACGGTGAGACATCGAAATAATATTTGATATCATATTACCTAGTAATGAATACCAGAGAGAAAAAACCTTGACCAATAGGTAAGTTGACTAATAGGTATCACTATAATAAGTATTTTTAAAAATTGCATTAAAATTGTTTTTACGTAATAATTATATTGAGCTAATAGTATTGATGTTTTTAAATGTATGTTTTTACGTTAAAAAATAGCTAGCTGAAGAAGACATGCGTTGCAATTCATTATGTTTTTGAAAGTGCATTTTCATACTTTTATGAGCTGCAATACTCATTTCTGTTTTCCCGTTCCCAATTTTTTTAACAGAAAATTTTCATGACATGCGAACGATAAACTGCTGTAAGTTTAATCGCAATCTGATGAACACAGTATTAGAGCGAATACTATATTAATAAAAATAAAATAAATTTTTACGTAAAATTTAATATATAAATCGGTTTTGGTAAACACGACGCAGGTCAGTTAATTTAATAGTATAATCGGTACAAGTAAACACGACGCACGATAGTGTCAGGATCATTTATCCTTATTACTATGCAAAACTCTTTGGTCCCACATGATTCTTTGCTATTGGCTTAATAATATAATAACTACTTTTTTTAAATTGTGCTTAATGCAATTAAATAGTTAAAGCATACATTTGATTTAAAGGGGAAGTATGCAATAATAGGGTGCATATATTTATGTTTAAGATTTGGTTACTTTCTTAAACATTTAATAATAAAAAATCAATGCTCAAGCGTTTATTAATTATTTCATTCAACTAAACAATATGAATATTTATTAGTAAGATTACTAAATAACAAGAAAAATATTTTAGGCTACCATATTATTTTTTATCCATAGTTATTTATGAACATTTTTAATCGATAAAAAATATGTTTTCACTGCTTGAAAATAATACAAGATTTTTTTAAATTAAAACCAAAAACACTAGTTTCTTCCACCTCCTTCCTTTTAATACCTTGAAGACAAGGTGACAATGGAACGGGTCTCTAGTTCTTCGCAATCCTTAGAGTTGCTATCTTGGCGTGGAGACCTTCCCGGCAAACATGGTTTTCCACCATCATTGGGCCTTGGTTCAGGTTTCCCATCGATTTCCAGGGCGCTTATATCAAAAACTACCAGCAAGAAGACGATGCTGATTTTCAAATTCATTTTGAAATGCACTTGGATAAATATTACGTTGTGTTTGTTATTTATGCAATGTCACCAAACTAATAATTGTATATATGCTTTTGGTTTCAAAATTCTTGCATTTATACTGCGCCAAACAGGCAGTAAAATTTAATGTTTAGTATTAATCATAATTATGATTCAGCCAGAGGCGTAATATTACTTTTTTATGTAAACGCATGCAGGAGAGTACAGCCCGTCAAGACCAGTGCACTCTACGACGCTCAGCCAGGGAGGCTGGACGCTGCATGCAGGAAACGTGTGTTGTGTTCGTGTTTGTGTGGGGGTTGGGGAGAATGCAAGTATATATTTATCTGTTTCTTGAAGAGATACAGATTGTAGGAAGGAAGAAACACAGACGCTGGAAGAGCATTCCATAGGTTACCGGTGGCATTAAGGAAGGAGCTTCGGAAACTGTTAGTTCTTGATCGACATATATTAACCGTGTATGGATGTTCAGCAAGTGTAAGACAAGTGAACTCTCCAGTGCACTCTATGACGCTCAGCCAGGGAGGCTGGACGCTGCATGCGGGAAACGTGTGCTGTGTTCGTGTTTGTGTGAGGGTTGGGGAGAATGCAAGTGTATATTTATCTGTTTCTTGAAGAGATCCAGATTGTAGGAAGGAGGAAACACAGACGCTTGAAGAGCATTCCATAGCTTATCGGTGGCATTAAGGAAGGAGCTTTGGAAACTGACAGTTCCTGATCGACATATATTAACCGTGTATGGATGTTCAGCAAGTGTAAGACAAGTGTAAGACTTCTATTTGGCAACTATTTTTTTGGCAGCATTTAATTCAATTAATTGGTAATTATTATTTACCAAACGGTCAGTAATAAATACTTAAAAAGTTAAAGACAAAATATCAATCGGTAGTAGAAAAATAATAAATTGGTAGAAAATAATTAATAATAGGTTAGGTTAGGTTAGGCTTCCATTTTATGGGTAAATTATTCATTAATTTTACATTATTTCTTACCAATATTGAATATATTACTGCCATTTTAATTATATAACTGACCACATTCATACTGACACAGTGCATACTGCCAATATATTTAGTCTACTGCCGATTAATTTTATTTACTGCCAATTTATTTAAGTTACTGCCAAAACTTTGAATAAGTTACTGTACAAAGAAATACAGACCCTCTCGTTTTTTTTCTAGTATGTGTATTAGTGTAGTATCGATCATATATGATAAAGCAGATGATAATTTATTTATTCATATTATCATATCCCACGATTTTTATGGTAGCTACGCTTCAGTAAATTCTTTGAAAAAACAGCAAATAGTGGCAAAATAATACGTATGCGTAAATTTGAATAAATTATTTAATTTTCAAGATCAATTTGACATCACGAACTACCCATACTACCAATGCATTTAAATACACATATCGCACACAAAAGAACACCCCTTTAGATTGTTCATATCAGGTGGCTGTTTCTAACCGTTTTTGTTTCATATTATGTAATGGCAACAATATATTATCGCCCATGAAAATGTTATTTTATAATTTATTTCATTTAATACATGTATGATAATCATAATAAACAAGGACTTTATCGCGATTTCTGGGAACTCGTCGGTTCAAAAACGGGAAGAAATTTAGTTAAGGAGCGTTAAGTAGTATTTTCTCTCTGTTTTGTATAAAATAGTATTTTCTTTTGCATTTTCTTGATTTAATGATTAGTGTTCAATGTCATTCATTCATAACCAAACAATACGATTAATTACATCAATAAAAGTGCATTTGCGCTAATAAAATCATTATTAGATTAATTTGCACTCCATTAAATAAACATAAATATTACCAAATCAATTATATATAATGAACAAAATTGTAGAATAATAGGAAATGATTTAATTTTTTTTAAATAAAAAAGAAAAAAATCCGGGGTCGGCTCTCCTTGTGCCTGTGGTCTTCCAAATCTTCTCCTCAGCGAGGGTCATGTAAAAGGTTTTTTTTACCATGTGGTCCTCATCTCTCTGTGTCACATGCCCATACCATCTTAGGCAGTTTTCCCTTAACTTTTCAGGTATAGGGGCCACGCGGCATGAACCCCGAATATGCTCATTTTGAACTCTGTCCACTCTAGTCACACCGACCGCCCACCTCAGCATTTTCATCTCATTTAAAATATAAAATAATAATTTAGAAATAATATTTTATCTTATTTTTGATATTATACAATTACGCTAAGAATTATTGATCTAAAAAAAAAGAAAAAATACAACATAATATATTTTAATCAATACTAATTTAACATACAATTAGTTGTCATTAAAAAATAAATGAATAGTAAGTGTCTCTTTAAAATAATTAAAATACTTAAATTCCTAAGTAAATAATAAACAGCAAATACCTGCCCTACTTATTCACTTGATATGTATAATGAAATATGTTTAATACATTTACGCATAACAAAATAATATGATTTTATCAATAAAAAAATTATACCGTTCATAAAAACATGATTAAGAAAATGGAAGTAATTTATGAGTAATTTTACATATCAAGGTATATAGTCATTGACGTATCCATTAGTATATTAAAATGTTCAATTACTTTCGCAGAACACTTCAATTTGAGCACCTATACGAGATACGTCGATATCAATTCAATGAATTATGTGGGATGTAAAAACATGATTTACGGAGCGTTTAGGACTCGTCTTTAGGGTTATGTCCCGCGAAAATGACACTAAAAGGATGTTATTGCATCGAGTAATGAATGTAATTTACGTTTTAGTGTCAGTAAAGGGTGTTGGACAAACTAGGGGATGGGACAATGACGATATACGAGATCCCGGGATTCCGGTAAGAATAAAAATGTATTAAAAAACTTCTTAGGTTTTCACGGCCAGATTTGTTATTGTTGCTTTTAGGTTTAGCCGTGCGTGGCGAATTATTATACGAAAAAGTCGTCAGCCCTAAAGAAGAGCCCTGCAATGGCGGTCGAAATATCGGTACGAAATAATTCGCCACACACGGCTAAACCCAAAAGCCATAATACCAATAAAATGTATTATTTATAAAATATATATTTTTCATGATTCAGAACATCAACGCATTAAATGTTTTTTTTATGTTGTAATTTGAAAATAAATTGTTTTTCAAAAAAAAAAAAAATCCTAACATTTACTTTGAAATGTTTTAAATATAGATTCTTATTGTTATTTTTTGTGTAATATAACTACTATTTTAATGTGTGGTTCGCGGACCGTCAACGGTCCTTAAGAGTCACTTACCGGTCTTACAGAAACTTTGGTGTTATTAAAAAGTTGACTATATATAAACTGACGAACTGCAATTCGAAAATATTCGAACAAGATTTATGCAATAAGATTTGGTTTATCTATTCTACGCATCCCATATTAAATATAAGTTAAATTAAAAAAATGAATAAAACACTACTTCATTAATAGTATACATATATGAATATAAAAACATCAAGACAAGAAGTTGTTAACTAACAAACATAACATTTAGAGATAATCAAACGTTTGTGCAATAATTTATATACAAAAATATTAAAAGTGCCAAATATTTATAATTCAAAGATCAAATTCATTCTAAATTTTAATACAAACAATTCAAATCAATCATTGGATAGATTATATGAAAATTAACTACAAAAAGCAGCATTTTTTTTTAAATTAAATTTTGTATGTCTTATTGCCTTGTGTTAACTTATGGCGCAGAGACGTGGAATCTATCAGCAAGTCTTACCCATAAAATAAAGGTCACCAGCGTGCTATGGAGAGATCCGTACTCGGAGTATCTCTAAAAGATATAATTCAAAACGAGGATATCCGCAGAAGAACTCAAGTAGTGGAGGCTACCCAACGAATAGGCACACTCAAGTGGCAATGGGCAGGACATATCTGTCGAAGAGACGAGTCGAAGGGGAAGAAAAGTATTGGAGTGGCGCCTAAGAACTGGCAAACGAAGCATTGACCGACCCCCTGCAAGATGGACTGACGACATAAAAAGAATATCGGGAGTGGCCTGGATGCGGGAAGGTAGAGGATCGAAGAGGATGGAGATTCACGCCGGAGGCTTACGTTCAAATGTTTAATCAAACGATTATAATAGATGTTTACCTTTCCTAGAATTTATTGTGTATTGAAGATGCGTCGCCAAGTAAATGTAAAATGTATCTCCTTACCTGAAAGAACAAAAATATAAAATTAGTAAACACTTTTTTTACAAATATATTACAAACAGGCAAAAAAGGTATACATCATTTTATACCGAACGTCGTAACACTAATAACTCGTTTGTCAATACGATTTCCCTCTCCTTTATTAGTTTTCATAAAAACATTTTGTTTTTCATTTTTCCATTCGTTTCGCAGCACAAAGCCCATTTCTTAAATAAACATGTCAAAGTTACTAATTCTGTAAATTATAAGTCTTATCGACGAAAAAATATCAAATATCCTAAATACCTAATGTATAACATTACAGGAACGGTCGATGATTGGTGGTTACGTTGGCAGCCATGTAAATCATATTTTTTCGAGCGCTACGATCGTGATAGGGCCATTACTCTACCCTTGAACAAACAAGGGTCCAAAAAAAACTGTTCCGTGTTCTTCTACCTTAACCTTCTCAATGGCATGAATTTTACCTTCGATGGATCGGTAAACCATTAAATATACACGCTTTTTATGAATCTATTAAACGGTAAAAAATGCCTACATATAATTTAATTTTACTACTTAACAGTTGATTTTGACATATTTTTCTTCGGCATTCTTGTTGTGAACATACGCCGTATAACTCATTTGACTTTTGATGAAATTTATCAGCAAACTAATATTTTTTGTAAAATGCATAGTTCAAGATATAACTGATGCACCTAGAATCACGGGAAGGCCTTCAGCCACTCTCTAATAAGTAGCTTTTTGCGTGCGTCCAGTAACGAATCCCCAACTAGGTCTCCAAAAACAGGACCTGACAGGGAGGGTTTCACCAAGCGAGTTTAAGATATAACCTACGATTGCACATGTCATTGAATAAAGGCACCAAATTATTTTTTGACTACAAAACTCAAAGGGTTAAATCTAAATGTGGATAAATAAATTAATAAAAATGACGCGCGGCGCATTTGAAGGTGGGTTTCGAGTATCGATTCTTTACAGATTATATTCCTGGATAGTTCTTGCCCACGAGGGATGTGGGCGAGGGTTCCACCGCCCTGTCATTAAATCCCATTTATCCCGCCCTGGGGTGGCGGTCCGCGTCACGATGCTCAACCCTAAGCCCTTGGGATAATGCTGTAACGTATAGCCGAATAAAAAAATCCAAAAAAGATATACAAAATGATTTAGGCGCCGAAGCGCCCACGCAACAGAGATTGTAAAACTTATTTAAAAATATATATTATAAAAATTAAAGCTTTTATAGCGAAACACCAGATTGGTATTCACGTAGCCACAAGAGTAAAGAGTTATGTCTCTTCAATCGACTATATCACGCCCAACTGGGTCAGGTGGATACTGCTTTCAGTAAAGATGTGTAGTGGCTGTAAGCATGTAACGATAGAAATATTGCAAATGGTTATTCATATATCCCTATCTTGAATATATTTTTACTGTATGTAGGAAGAAATTTAGATCCTGGGAGTGCATTTCACTCTATAACTGTGGTCATAATGAAAGATTTGGAAATACTATTCGTCCAAAGTCTAAATATGTCAACCGTGTTTAGAGTCTACATAAACGAGAAACAAAAACATTTGTTCGATGTCAATTTTACACATTGTAGTTTTATGAGGTCTGAGAGAACGACTCTTTATTGACCAACTATAGTAATTTTTTCTGACGTTCTGTTACCAATATATGTTAAAGTAAGAAACTCACGCACTATTCTTCTACAACTAAACTAACATTCTTGTAGATCCCAAAAGACTTAGTTTCTGTTTGAGGTTCAGCTAAAACACTATCAATATAATCGATATTTCTAACGAATCAAAACCTGCATTCGCAATATGTTGGATCAGGTTTTGCTGTACTTGAAAATAGTTTCAAACATCGCATTAAAAAAACAAGTTAGTCGAATAATGAAAAACCACTTGAGCAGATCGATTGAGCAACCCTGCCCGCACATACCACGCATTCGTGATGCAGCGTGGGCGCATGCGCAGACATAGAAACCCAACAGATGACTCCACGCGCATTCCTGTACTAGAACTTGCATCAGTGTACAGGTTAGTGTACTGAACTGAACTAAACCTACCACAAAAGCAGCCTTTCTGAATACTATGCATTTCCTCCCTAATACTAAATCTCTTTGATAAACACGAATTTGATAAATAGTCAACTTTGAAGTACAACAATGAAACAAATACTAGTGTGCCATCTGTTGGTGAGTTTAAAAATTAGTTTAAATACACGGCATTACACACTTCGAAAGCTGTTTTATATTTTTAGGTGCTTAGCAAAATATCTCACAGCACAAACATACTACCCTAAAAAAGCTCAAGTACTGTATTTTTTTTCAAAAAGACGATTATTTACGCAAACTCAGCCAGGAGAGTATGAGATGCTTGTGGTACCAGTATTATATTTTATTTAATGACCTTAAGCCCGGATATTTAGTTACTGCTTGTAGAAGCTGTATATATATATATATATATGATTTTTGCGTGTGGTATATAATCAGCATTTTGGAGATATCTGGATTGTATGAAGTAGTAAATACATGTGCCTAGATAGCGTTTCAGTGCTTTCCACCATCATTCCATATCCGCTGCCGTCATAAATTCACGTCAACCGCCATGAATTTATCTGCATCCAATATCAGCTCTAACTCCCGAAGTTTCGCCGAGTAAATTATATATACTATATATAAACCCCGTGAGCTCAAAGAGCCTGAAGAAAAATCTTCTGAAGAAGGCTTAACTTTCGTCTCTTTATCGACTATAGTATGAAACGTTCCCACAATTATAGCATCTATTAATGCAATATATTACACTTTTACATTGGTTTTAGGTAAAGTGTCAGAATTTTGCAGCCATATACAAAGATGTGGGTCTAACAGGCGATGTATAAACGACACTTCATTTTTTAATCAAGTATTCGTTCGTAATAGTACATATAAGTATACAATGTTAATTTGAATATGTTTTTTTGCTGTCGTTCTAGTCGTATTCTCCAGTGTTTGTTTACAGATACACAGTGTTGAATCAGAGGTAGATGCAGACTGGTGGTTGCGTCACAGAGCTCGGCACTGACCTGCGCGCACCACATCCACGACCTGTCTCCGACCAGGTGGACCTGATCGTAATGAGGCACCAGCCTCCGCCAAGGTCACCAAAACTGTTCACTTTCTCGAAACGTCTGATTTATGTGCAAGACGAAACGCATGCCTGTCTTGACAACTCATTCATTGACTAGTACGAGTATTCTATTAATATTGTTAAGTGAAAATTATTAGTGACGCCAGACAATCATGATAGTATTCAATTTAGTTAAAATGTCTATAAGATTTATAATATTATGCGTTTTCAATATTTTTTTTAAAGTTGTAGATTCGACTCTCACCAGCGGGGTTCACACTATTGAAAGATTCGAAAGCTTTCTACTTTGTGAACTTTTTCAATCAATCCATATCCAATATCTGAGACTCAAATGACTATATTCGATACATAATTAAAATTGCCGCCTTTCAAACGTTTGTTTTACTTCCATTTATTTTGTACAACTGAAAACTCTGGCATCTCTTCAAAAGTCAATCCAGACTTATGGCGAGTTTTGAGAACACGTGCTTATATTTGATATTTGGTGTACTATAGTTTGACTTTGTGAGGAATAGCGGGATAAGAGAGCAGATACGGCAATCCTCCATCCTACATTCGGTAAAGAGATGAAGGTGGACCTGACTGGAAACGTTTTTAATAGTTATTAAAGCCGTAGGTAACTAAATATTTAATATGCTAAATGTGACAAGGCGATAACCATGGCGGCAATTTATGATAAATATATATATGTATATATCTATATAATCATGTATCTATTTATTCTGCTATGTAAAAATACATAATATTGCCTTTTTCCATACTTCACAATATGGAATTTAAATTTAAGCATGTTTTGTATTGATATGCGTAGCACCCAGATCACCACAGATGCTGTCAATTCCTCGGCGTAGTGTCGTGTTTCGTAGCAGCGTGGATCGTGACCTACATTTCGGTCACACCCGCGCACCGCCCACTCATCTGCTAAGCCATGTGGGCAAGCGTCTTAGCATCGAGATCTTTACACGACTATCGCCTGCAACATTACGCAAGTCCCTGACTGAAACTACCTGCATTTGAACAACTTCTTCATACACCACAGGTAACTTATTTGAAATGCTGATCGAAAATTATCGTAATAAATAAATTTCACCTCATTCTACAATGCTTTCTTTAACCCTTTCGCATCGGTTGTCAGCATATGCACTCATAAGATTCCCCGACCGTTGACATTGGTTGACGTGATATATCGTTTTGCTACTTTCTTACAATAGTTTTTTATGCATCATCTGATAGCTAAAGGATACAAGAACCAATGTGATATATTAAAATAGACCAGATAAGTACATGTATGCTTCAAATACTAGTTTTAAAAGTTTTTTCCTAAGCCAGGGACTCAACGAGATGTCCCATTACTACGAAACCAACCATCTCAAACCTAACCCATCAAAGACACAAGTCTGCTGTTTCCACCTTAGGAACAGGGAAGCTAACAGAAAGCTTCGTGGCACGTGGGAAGGTAGAGTACTGGAACATAGCGACCATCCAAAATACCTCGGAGTCACTCTAGATCGCACCCTCACCTTCAGGCGTCATTGCAGCAACACCAAACAGAAAGTTGCAACAAGGAACAACCTCATCCGCAAACTGACCAACACTCACTGGGGAGCCCAACCACCCCTTTTTCGTACCTCAGCTTTAGCACTTTGTTTCTCAGCCGGAGAATATGCGGCACCAGTGTGGGGTCGATCAGCCCACTGTAATCAAGTGGATACTGCCCTGAATGATGCATGCAGAGTCGTCACAGGCTGCCTCAAACCAACACCCATTTCTAAACTATACCCCTTGGCTGGTATCGCACCACCGAACATAAGACGCAAAGTCATATGCGCCGAAGAAATGCGTAAGGCAATCAACCAACCGTCCCACTGCTTGTATAATCAGATACCCCAACACCAAGATTGAAGTCTCGAAGCAGCTTTCTGAAATCCACACAACCTCTCACATCCGGCCCTGAAAATGAGAGACTCCAACTCTGGCAACAAATCGCACCAGAGGATTTCATTACTCCAAAGGAAGGCCTCCCAACTGGCAAGAGCCTTGACTGGCCGACCTGGAAATCCCTAAACAGATTAAGAACCGGAGTTGGTAGAACAAAGGACAACCTCGAGCGGTGGGGAATGCTTCGGCAGGGAGAGACACTATTGTGCGACTGTGGAGACCTGCAGACCGCCTCACACCTACGATGCTGCTCCATGTGCCCAACAAGTTGCACATCTCAGGACCTAATGCTGGGCAACACACGAGCTATCAATGTTGCCAGATATTGGGAAAAAATAATTTGACGTCGCTGACACGAAGAAGAAGAGACTAGTTTTAAAATTGACCTTTTAATTTGTATTCAAGCGGAGCCGTTATGAAAGGGTTAACACCACAGGTATGCTTTCAAATATTCTTCCAGGATCTGTGCTTCTTTTCTCGTACAATCTAAATATCTTCAATAGCATATTAATTTACACTTGCATTCTCTTATAAGCTCACAACAACTACTCGTTTTCCACTCTTTCCATAAGCAGTGTCCAACCGACCCGGTAAAGCGTCATAGAATGCTCTGAAGAAAACCTTTAGCTGATGCTCGCCTATGTGTCATATGAAAACTTGTGTTGGAGCATGCCTGTCATAGTGCATGTAATTTTTCGTACAAACATATATTTCATATTAAGGCTATTTCAAGTATGTATTATATGTATAAAAATATTTTTTTGCACCTTATATACATAATATTTACAGAGAATTTCGAATATTTTTTTAATTATTAATATAAACTATTATCATCATACCATGTCCACTCCTCTAACTGGAGCATATGGTATTTACGAACTGTCGACACAAGACTCTGTCATCCGCCATAATCTTCTCTACAAGCCTCCAGCAGCTCCACCGAGTACATTCTATGTATAGTTTCCGACGATCTTCCAGGACATCGCGAGCCCGGAGCTTGAAGAAAGGCAGCTACAGTTTATGCTCTCCTACGGCATTCTTAATACATGCTCCATAAAAGACCACCATTGACTCTTTATCGACTAAAATATAGAAGGCTGCCTTTTTCGCTCTCTCAGTCAAACCAGTATTCTACGCAGGCATCTGATCTTAGTTCCATATATGTATAATCGTGTCGGAAACAACAGGGTCAGTTCCTGTCTGCCCAGAAATGGGCGACGTCGGTGGCGTTACTTCTGGCCATCATCAGGTCTTTCTGGGTGCAGCTATTCGGGCACAGCGTACACTCCAGAAGGTGTGACAGGGTCTGCTCCACGCCGCAGTCACATTTAGTCGGTCCGCTGTAAAACTGCCAGGCTTTCATTTGTGTCCTCGTCTTGCATACTCCGGTCCGAAGTCTGTTAAGGGACCTTCATATATTCCACCCTCGGTCATGTCCAGAGGCTAGGTCTTCTTTCGGGGCAATCCAAGTATTTCCCTCAGTTGCACTTCTCCACATGTTCAGCCGCAGGGTGGCCTCAGGTATCACCAGTTCCGTTGTCGACTGTAGGAAACTTCTTCTTGATTTGAGCCGTGTGGTCATCTTTTGATACCCAAACATAGGGTGGAGTGCGTCGTGGGTTTTTTTGGTGAGCTCCTTCTTGGTAGTAACTTCTCGCCGTATGTTTAGTGGGGCGATGCCCGATAGTTGATATAGCTTTGATATTGTTCCATTATACGGCTGCATTGGCTCTTGGTGAGATGCCAGGATTCACAGCAAGTAAAGAAGAATAGGGAATATATAGACCTAAATCAATCTAGTGCATTGTATGATACTAAATAACAATTAAGTATCCTTGATGATGCGCTCATTTAATTGTAGTGATCAGTTGGCAATTAAAAAGTACTCCTCAAAGCGAAATCCAACTGATAAGATTGACAGACATTCACAGCCAATCACGAGAGAGATCGCTGCTCGCCGAGACAGTTCGTGTTCTGTGACCCATAGACTACAGCTGTGTCTGACGAGTCTTTTATTACAGACAACAATAAGCAACAACAGGTACCGAGTTAAACAAATGTTTTGACTGGCGTAATAAACTCGTTTGTTTCGAGTTTACATTTGAAAGTAACCTCAATGACCCAACGGTTAGGTCATCGGGGTTAGTCTTTTATTGGATCTTTACCGAACAGTGCTGAACATTGAAGACGTAAGCCAACAATTCAACGCTTAAACCGTTTGTTAATGAATTATATATTCATCGAACATTTAAAAAAAAAATCTATGTAGTTTATAGTAAAAAATAACGTACAAGTTACATCGTTTTTAACAGACAATAAAAAATGCTACAAATTATACTGGTATCAATCGTTCTAAAATCCTAAAAACTATTACGATTAGGTAATATATGAAAATATACATTTTTACTGTCTTCGTGTTTAATTTTGACGCTCGAATTAGTGTAAAGCCGCCTTTTTTATTTACCCTGGAACGCAGGTAAATAATTTTACATTATATACGAGTATTCTAGCCCATTTTAACACTTTCGCATCGGTTGTCGGCATATGCCATCAAAGATTCCCCGACCTTTGACATCGATTGAGGTGATATATCGTTTTGCTACTTTCAGTACTCATTGTGACATCTACGGTAGAAAATTGGAAGTGCAGTCATTCCCTTTATGTAACCTACATGTATTATTTACAAGAATATGTAAAGCATGTAAATAAATATCGTTAGATTTCGTCGCAGGAGCGATTTTTCTGTAAACCATATTTGTCAATGCCATCACGTGTATGGAGTTACATAATGAACGCTTGTTAAATATAATAGTTTTTATGCATAATCCGATAGCTAAAGGATAGAAGAACCAATGTGATATATGAAAATAGGTCAGATAAGTACATTTATGCTTCAAATACTAGTTTTAAGCAAAAAAAATGGTTTGAAAAATTCACGCCGTATTGACAGTATAATTTGTATTCCACCGAGCCATAACAAAAGGGTTATTAACGAAAGAATTCATATTCCTCTTTCAAATAGCTAATAATTTTGTGTATATTTTTAGCAAGACCGTCGCAACTCGATCTGCCATAGAAGGAAGCAATGCCTTTTCAAAACGTTTAGATCCACTAATTATCATTATTATTGACGCGTACTTTCGCGAATTTCATGAAAATATATTTAGATCTACTGTCGTTACCATTACTATTGATGGGAATTTTTCACATAGGGTTAGGCTGACGGTTAAATTGAAGATCCTTGTTGTTTTTTAACTGTAGTTGATATTAGTACACAACCATCATAACCCATTGAAAAGTGTGTCAGTAGCCGTCTGATGATCGAAGCTTTGTTTACGAATCTATTATGCACGCTGCTCTATGTCAACTGACATCTGTGAGTGTGAATGAAACGAGCCGCCATGTCATGAATTTCAATTTATTCAAATGACGTCTGTGAGGAGCATTCTGTGGCGTGACTTTACACAATGTTTTCGAATTAAAATTATTCAGATTATTAGCGTTGCGTATGAATTACTGACAAACCAAAGCTTGGCGGCAGTTTGAGGTTAAGTTGGAATTATTGAGGTTATGTTTAAAGCGTTTTTTTAAAACATACACGCAGAACGCAATAAAATAAAACGTGTAAAATATTGCATGAAACCACTGAGTTTTAATAAATTACTTTACCGGTCTCGGTGCCACCGCACCTTCCTCAGAAGCTACTTACTAAAGACTGTTTTTAACCGTATTTAAAAAAAAAACGATGCAGAAAAGTTTTCATATAGTAAAAGTTACATAGAAATTCCTGGAAACATGGGTAGCGAAACAATGGTGAACTATAGTTTTAAGTTAGAATTTTATTCTGTTTTCATGGTGACTCTTGAATCTTGATCATCTCTTTGTTAAATAAAACTTTAACAGATTTGCCTGTAAAGTTAAATTATTTGAGAAGTCGAATATGCATCTTCCCAATATTAACTAGTGAAACGAGAATATACGAAGAATGAATAGAATATTTGACGCTACTGAAAGAATAAACACAAGTGATAATAATCAGGACATATCTGTAGAAGTCTATATGATTATATGTCTGTACGACTTCGATGGAAGACGGTCGATGGGAAAGAAAAGTGTAGGAGCAGCGCCCAAGAAATGACAAACAGGTCTTCTTTCGACACTGTAGGACCGCTTCCTAAGAACGTCGTATGTATTCTGAATACAACTGCATTTGCTCTAAATAAATAAAATTAATAAAAAATAAATAAACTACAATTACTTCTACGTTACCTCAGCACTATCGTAGTATCCATCACACAGGCATCGTTTTATGCATAGACAACAAACGTCATATATTACACCTATTAGATTTCTTCTCCCTCTGGCATTATTCTCCTTATATGTCGACAAAAAATGCGTCTTTAGAAACCTAATATTGATTACACTAACAGTGATATATCATACGCACTAACTACGCAGTTAGTTGTTTGAAAGTGAATGTGAAAACTGAGATACAGAACTAAACCATAATTAGGTAAGTTTTTTCTCTTTCTGGCACAATAATTAGGTTTTTTATTCTTTCTAGACACCATCAACGGCTTGCGTAGCAAAGAACGTAAGCTCCAAATTACAGCCAATCACATCGCGGCGGGAAAGTCGCTGCAGTTAACTGAAGGAAATGTACATTTTCAAATTACAGCCCAGAGCTAAAACTTAGCATTTAAATTTTTAAAACACACACAAGCTGTTAAATTTCTTATGTGTTCAATAAAATAATCTATTATATTGTAGATCATACATACACAAGATAGACATGATGGTAAACAAAATCTGTATGTTTTGTAATGTTACAATTTGGATAGTTTAAAAAACAGATGACACGCACCTCTAGCATTCAGTATCTAGGTGTCCTAATTAAACATAATAGAGCTCACTAGATGCTTTTAACCCAACGTTGATCATTTTTACTATAATCTATAAAATTATCATCCCATTTCTATATCCACAGCTCCTGAACGAAGTATTTCAGCGTGAGTCTCGTCCTGAACCTCTGTCTTATTAACGCAGCTTTCTCCAAATTTTATATTGATTCCATCATAGGACAACAAAATGGCATACATATACGCTCGATACTCGCATTTTATGATTAGATTTATAAAAAACACAGTAGGTACAGCATTATAGAATGTTTTATTATATTTTGAAGTTCCTTTTATCGTTCTAAGATCTACAGAACCTCTCACATCCAGACTTGAGATCTATAGTATAACAGCAAATGGCTTAAGATTTCATTGTCTCAAAACACAGTCTAATATTGTCAGAAACCTTGTTGACTGAACATGAAAATCGTTCAAAGCAGACTGAAGACCGGTGTCTGCATAACACGTGACAACCTGAATCGATTGTGTGAATGTAAAAGTGACTATTCTAACCCACATCACATTTAGGCGGACCTGAAAATCCCTGAACAGATTAAGAACGGGAGTTGGTAAAACAAAGGACAAACTCGAGCGTTGGGGACTTCTTTGGCAGGGAGAGTCACTATTGTGCGACTGTGGATACCTGCAGACCGCCTCATCCTGCTCTATGTGCCCAAAAAGCTACACATCTCAAGACCTAATGCTAGGCGACACACGGGCTATCGATGTTGCTAGATACTAGGCAGAAATAATTTGACGTCGCTGACACGAAGAAGAAGATCACATTTAGGATCTTGCCGTATGTGCCCGATTAACTGCTCTTGCGAAATCTTTATATGTTGAGCAAAAATCATACCATCGAAGTTTTTAAATAATGAGTTCAATCAATGTGACGTGGCTGACAAGAATAAGAGAGCACAAATTACTCTTGAAGAAAATCTTAATGATTTCATAAATGTGGCATGCATTGTTTCAGTTGCCGACGACTGCATCTCCCAATTATTTCCCCATCATGATCAATCAACCAGCCATAAGTCCGTCCCTCCGCGGTGACGGAGAACCATCTGATCGAATGAAGTCGCGCAAAAACGGGGAGATCGGTGGCAAAAACTTAATTGTTTTTCAATTTTTTTCCAAAGAAAATTGAACGCTTTCGGGCGAGGCTAGAAGTGAAACGTCAACGGGGGATATAAGTCGATTTTGATGCAATTTTTATTATTATATTTTGCATACGTCTCAATTATTAATCATTTATTTTTATGTAAACATATACAGTATAATCCCACCATTCGTAAAAAAGACTTTTGCATACATTTTATGTAAACGTAGTAATACTGCTGACATTTATCATCGGTCGATTCTTTGATTTTTGCCAGAATTAGATAGAAATATAATTTTTCACTCTCTGAACACTCATTATTCGTTTAAAATCTCATACATTAGCGGCAGTGTTTCCCAGAATGATTTTCGTCTACCATCAACTTTAATCAATTAGCTCTGATAACATATATTTATGGATGACCTCAGGGGTAGGCTTTAGTTCCCTCGTACGCTGCGATAAGCTGAGATGAATCGAGCCCCTTGTTAAAGTATCTGTAACCCATAGCTATAATAGATGGCCCATTCAACTTTATACACTTCGTCTTTAATTATTGATAATCAGAACGAGTGCAATACTCTACTTGATTACTGACAGTTTTCATAAGCTTAGAATAACGTTATTTGAATGTGTTTAAAATAAAAATCAATAAAATTGATACCGAGATATGCAATATACTCATACGAGTACATCACTAAGAGCTGCGATTTTCTTATTTTTTCAATGACGAAGCTAATATTCTTAATAAGCGATCCGTGTTCTTTTTTAGGCATTAACTTTCATTTTCAAGACAAAATCACTTGATCATTGCCCCTGCAACGCAGGTCGTAACATCGTGGAATGACTTAAGTACGCTACACACAGAGCAGCCCAAAAAAACACACTGTGTCAATCGGTAAGGAATTTTACTTGTTATGTGGATAATAGAATTCCAGCGTACGGTTCAAAAACCTTTAAATAACATGCGATACGAGTATTTGTAGTCTCTTAAGAGGAATGGACTAGAGTTTTCTAACTTCAAACTGCGATGCGTTACATTTTTATTGTTTATCCATTATTTTCATCAAAAATTAATTTTGTACGACGCCACATTATCTCAAGTCATATCTGCACCCCAAGCTCCGCCGAGTACATACTGCACATAGTAACCTCCAAGTAAGTCAGCCTCCAAAAAGAGAGATTCCAAGTGTACCAAATAAATGCATTTTTAAGATGGGATGACTGGCTCGACGCTCTCAAGACATGGACCATTAAAATATGCGTCTTAACCCAACCAACGAAACGCGGTGATCCCAGACGATCAACCACTATCGCCGCCGATGTTTTTCTAGTTCTAGAATTGAAGTTCACCACAAATCGAAGCTACTTAGTTATATCAATTGCCTCATCACCAGAGATCTATATACCCAAAAGTCCACCTGAGAATATATATGGTTCCCGACAGCCCTTAAGGCAGAATCCTGGGGATATGAAAAGACAGCATATTAATCACATTTTATTAAAAGATCGTATGATAAGCCCAACGCTCCCGAGGCCTGAACCATTTAGTACTAAAGAGCGGCATACCCCGACCATTGACACTCTGTTAGCAACATGCGGCGACCCATCCAAGTTGTGGTCCGCGTCCATTGTTGCCTTACTTCAGTGATTTAACGAGAACCGTGCTAACGACCAGTGTCGCTGGACTATTCGTGCCCAATGTTACTTACTTTGTTTTTAAACTCAAGATCTTGTGCTTTCAACATATTATACGAGTATGCTCTTTTGTCATATGCCTCTAGCGACCAAAAAATTACGATAAAATAATACGAGCCTGTTACGATCGCTATAAGCGATGCGTGAATAAATTATCAATAGAATCTGTTGCATTGTTACAATGTTTCTACAAGAAGGTCCAATACGGGCTCTGGGCGAAGATCTCTGTTGGGCAACGCTCCTACGCCCGAAGGTCCGCCTCCTACACCGGCCAGGCGCGCTGATGATGATGATGATGATCACCATCGTGATGATGAGATGGTGCAGTGGCGATAGGCTAGTGATGTGGCGCAACGGCCCGCGAGGGTTTTGGTTCACGGTCAGAGCCGATTTTTATTATCTTCTGTAATATCGTACAACTAATAATTCACAACGGATGCGTGAGACTATCAATTTATTAATAAACATTGTTGTTAAAATCAACCGGCAGCTAATTGTGAAGAAAAACGATGTTGCAATAAAATAACCTTATTAAATCTGCACAGAATGAAGAAAAAAACTGTCTAAAATTTGATTCAAATTCCTACCATTTATTTTGATGCCGATTTTTAATATTTTAACTTTCATATAAGCCCTAATAGTAAACATAAATGATTATAATATACTAATAAATAGACTGTCGGAAAGTAATGATATAAAAAGCTTGTGAAAAAATAATGACTGATTGAATAATAAATAATAATAATATACATACTCTGAATATATACTATAGAGACATCTATCGTTATACGATGGTAACAATGGTATAAATACATCATCTTGCGCGTGACAGTTCAGGCAGAGAAATAGTCGAGTGGACTGCGCGGTGTACAATAATAGAGCCAAGGTTGCAAATCTCGTGGTTCGAATCCCGCGTGGGCCGATATTTTTTCTGAATGAATTGTATCGCATAAAAAATTTGATGTATAATTGTATGTGTATATTTAATTACTATAAATTATTCAGTTAAATAGTCAGGGATCGAGCTTAAATATTATTTATTATTGTTAACGTATTGCCATTCCACCGTTAACAGCAAACAGCGTAAACAAAAATAACTTAAAACCAAAATCTCACAAATTCATTTTCGTGTTAAAACATCTAACATGTCTTTTTTAGATTGTTTAAGTGCGTCATATACGAGTATATCATACAACATGTGTTCTGTTTACCTTTTATTTTACTTCCATGAAGTCAGTAATGCTATGACGACCTAAGATAGCATTTGGGTTTGTTCGTGGAATTTTTCCAATTAGCCTGATCAGGCACTACTCAGGTAAGCATAAGACCTCTAAGTACACTTGTTTTGGGAGCCCCGGGTAAACATGGGCTGCTGCAGGTGTGCTGGAGCAGCATTACCTGCATTAGTACTTAGTATCACGTCAACGTACTATGCCAGAGAACGATAGTTGTACCAGAAGTGCTCTCTCGATCGCAAGAAGTACTTATTCAAAATCTCCGCCACTTATCTCGAACACGTGTTTCTTTTTTTATATTATGGCTAACAGTTGTGTCATATTCATAAGCAGTGTACATATAAAGTTCCTGTAGCGATACCAGAAAAAATGCACTTAATATAACATTGCCAAAAGCACCCAGCAACTGATGAGAGGTAGTCCTAGAACAGTCTTTGACAATCGAGTTTTTTACTTTTGCGGCACCAACGGCCTAGAACTCGCCGCAGGAAAGTATAAAAAAGCTTAAAACAGAGGCATCCTTCAGAGGCAGACTCAAGACCCACTTTTTTACTTAAAAAGGCAAAGAAACCCTTTTGGAATGAGCATTTGGTCATTAAAATCGCTTTATAAATATTAAAATGACATAATAATAATCCAAAAACCTGAATCCTTGATCTTTTCTACCGCTATTTCCACGAACGGTGCTACTCTGAGCTTTTAAACTTAATCTCTCCTGCAACCACCTATGACTGACAGACTCATCCAACCAATACTACGAGTATTTGTCGAATGAAGAACTGTAATTTTTCAAAACTCAGTCCTTAGCGTCACCAACGAGCTTTGGAATGTTTAATACTCTAGCGACTATGATTTTTCTTTTATATACTCTAGATCTCTAGGAAACATAGATTATTACAATATTTTAATAGCTATGAAGGAACTACCATCAAATCGGTCACAATACAGTGTTTTAATTAATGTGTTTAATTCGAATTCATCATGTTTTATAATTAACGAAGGTTCTTTTAGTGACTAATGGCGAAGTCCCTAGTATACATACAAACTTGAATGAACTCGTATACTAGGGACTTTCCTCAACATTTAACTTCCCAAGCAAGAGTATATTAAACATATTTATTAAAAATATTAGAATCTGTTTAAATTTAAAACAATTATTTCCTTGATTGTGGAGGTCCATTTGCTCTTTGATAACCCTACAGGTAACTAGTTTAAGACAATTAAAATACCAATAAAGAGTACCTCAACGAATGAAGGAGGATGCGTCCAAAGATAGTCGAAATTCCCACAGCCGTATCCGCTCATTAAAGATTAACATACGGCCGCCTAAACATATTTCGTGGTTGTAATTACTACTCCAATAATGTAAATCTGGCTTCTTGAATGCGCTTGCTGGAGTAAAATTATTAAGTAATATGTAAGATCATGTTTTCTAATGTAAACGTGGGTAGGAACATGGAAGACTGAAGACCACCAACAGCTGAATATAACCTGAAATTTAGACGTTGAGAATGATACCACGAGTACAGTGATATTAACAAAAACCAGTATTAAATTTATTAATATTATATTACTTATATTAACACTTCACAAAGTAAAATATTATCAAGAAGAAAACTTTGAGGATTCTATACGCGAGGTGGCATGAAAATACCTTATTAAAATTTCCTACTAACTTTAGTAGAAATAACATTTCAAATGTATAAAAGAGAGTGATTGCAAGTTTAGGTTTTAGAAGAAGTAGGGGAAAACAAGTGTTAAAACATTGTCATTTGAAGGCATCTAAAAAATTATGTTTACGAAGCATTAGTGGTAGAAAAATTTACAAGACAATATTCCATTCAGAAGATGCATAACTGAAGACTTATGACTTACGAATTAATGTTCCAAATGTAGAGTTTTCATGGATAATATCATCTGTCACCAAATGTAATTATATACCTGTATATTGTATTGTAGGTAGCTTATGCATTATCTACTACAAAATCAGCTTTTTTCTGTCCAAAATAGTAGGATTGATATATTTGCGTGATCGTTCTGAAATTTATTTTGTATTCAAAAGAATTGAACAATATTTTTTGTAATATTAAAACTGAAACCATTTTTATTATTATCGGAAAATTATTATTTCAGCTACTATTTTGAGATTATATCCCGAAATTCACACAATGTATATTTTTACTTTATAAGTATTGTTCGCCGGAAGACTTTGTCTAACACGAATACGATTACTAGGCTTTGAGTCATTTTTACAGACGAATGATCAATCACGCACCAACGGAGAATGTTTATATATGCATATTTGTAAGCCATTTAGAGTTTTTAAATCGATGATAAAATGGTAATTTATATTTTATGTTTCGAAACAAGCCAGCGACTTGAAAGCCTTAATCTAGGCTATACCCTTCGACGAGTGCAGCTATAATTAAACGTCATAGAATCCACAGAAAAGGTTTAAAATATCCAACGCATTGTGCGTTATACGATACCGAATTCATTCACGCACACGCACACGTCCATCATCCGCTCCTCCCATAGCGATGATTAACACGCACACAACCACGCCGATAAATCTCTGATTTCAATTAAAGTTGCCGCGAGAGGTCCAAATGGTCCCAAGCGGTATGCAACACGCGGCACTCTTGGGCTTTTCATCGTTTCTGATAGAGGCCTATTGCACAACCGGTTGTAAGTCTATGTCCGAAACAATCGCTCCGACCTACAGCGGAGCTATTTTTTATGTTACTTTTGAAACACTAAGGAGAATGCCGCCAGACGATGATGACAAGGGCGCAGGTGTACTCCATGATTGAAGTTACCTTTTGAAATATTCACTGAACATCACGTACGGAGAGTTGATCCCCCAACTTCATTAGACTAGAAGACTCACCCATCGTCCACAAATCGGACACGTACGGTTATTTACGGGACTTTACTCGTCTCAACGATGTCTCACACCGGTGGACAATAAAGTCTCCAAAAGTTCCCTCTGAACAAGTGTGGTAGCAACAAAATGAAACTGCGAAAAATATTAGTACTTCGATCACGGTTTTAAATGAGATGGAAAATGAAGATATATTTCACACCGAAAATACAATAAGGCCGAGAAAGATGCGGATATTATTATCAATAGCCATAAAGTCTGCATGTCCGATAATACTTTTTTTTTTGATATACAGTTTCGTGTTGTACCCTGCAAGTTACACACAAGGTTATAATTTGCGTGAAAAACAGTTGAATTTGCATATATTAGGAGCGTATTCCATGTCGGCCTCGTTAACCGCGCGCGTAGCCCGGACGATTTCCTTGATGAAGTTTAACAGCAAGGAACCGTCAGAACTAAGCAGCAGTTCGGGAAAATCCTCCGACGAAACGGTACAGACTCCCAGGCGAGAACACAGAACGCGTCTCTTATTCTCATGGATGATACACTCCATGAGAGAGTGTCTCACTATCTGTTGCATGCCTGGATCACATGGACATACATCGCAAGAAGAGAGGCTGAATCTTTTTAGGAATTCTCTGATAATTCCGTGTTCGCTAAACGCTTGAGTGAGATGAACCCAATAATACTGAGGCACTTTCATGAATTGTATCAAAAACTATGTCAAGAAGGGGGCGTCACAGAGGTAACTAAATTAAATCAAACGACCAATGTAATACATCGTTGAAAGCGCAATCTCCAATCGTAACAAGATAGACAGGTAGTTTATCCATTAACAGTGAGTCTAAATGTAGTCCGAAAGGACAAGAGTTGTTCTGCCTAAAAGATGACTTAATCAAACTATATGGAGTGTTCCTAGGCGGTAACCTATCCAAATATGATCCGACAAAACCGGTGTCACGACATGGCAATGTCGTTGTTCACAGTAAATGTCAGGTAAACACCATCACACGGCAGACTACGAAACGGTGAAAAAGGCAGGCTAATATTTATCGACATGATTTCATGCAATATTTATAGCAAAATATGATTATGGTTAGTTCAAGAACACAGTTAAGAATTGACTGGAAATGGGTAATCACAACCCGGTTCTTACACCCAGGGCTGATCGCTTGACAGCCAAGCGCCTTAGCTCTCTGCCATACCACACTACGAGTACAATGTTAGTTCCGAGCAGCGGTTAAAGTTTGTTAGAATTTGGAGAGCCTGGTAATTATCAACTGCCATTACTTCTTGGTCGATTAACTATAATTTTGGACGTGGCATTTTGGACATGAAAGAGTGAGCTCTGCAATGCAACTATTACATACCAAGGCATTCTGTAAATGGGTAAGACATAAGCATGGGATGGTCTAGGAAGTTTGTAAATGAAAATGATATATGCGTAAGATTGTTAAGGCATTTGGTATACGAAAGAGATATGTATGCAGAGATGGCTTAAGAATTTTTAAAATAAAAATATATCTAGTCAAACTATGGCTGAAACGTTTTTGAAATGAAAAATATATCTTAGTATTGGATGGGATTGGTATTAAGATAACAACAAAAAAATATTTAGTCATAGGATGGCTTAGGAACTATATAAAAAACATGTATCGGCATGGCTTATGCATTTTATAATCCTATAATATACCCACGCATGACATGGCTTACACATTTTGTAAATAAAAAAGATAGACGAATGATATAATAATCGATTTAGTAAATAAAAGATAGTAATTAAAGCACTGATAACCAACGACATCAGCACACTTTAAGCACGGTTTTCGTACATTCACTGAAGTTAAGTATTGGCAAGTTTTTGCAAGCAATATTTTTTTATGCATCATCTGATGGCTAAATGATACAAGAACCAATGTGTTATATGAAAATAGACCAGATAAGTACATTTATGCTTCAAATACTAGTTTTATCTTCTTCGTAGTATCAATCCGGTGGATTGGTTTGCAGCAACAGAATCTTGCATCTCGATCTCCATTCCTCTCGGTCCTCCGCAACCCTTTTCAGCTCAGCATAAGCGCTACAATTCATGTCCTCGAATACTTGCTGTAAATACTCCCGTCTAGGGCGCCCTCTACAGTTTCTACCCTCAACCATCCCCTCCACAATATCGTGAAGAAGACCATCGTGGCGCATGATGTGACCAATCCATAGGGCTCGCCTCTCTGAGATGGTTCTTATTAGGTGCCTATCTTCCTTGATTATCCTGAGAACCTCATTGTTCGTGACGTGGTCTCTCCAGGAAATTCCGAGAATTCTTCTGTACGACCACATCTCAAAGGCCTCTAGTCTTTTTTTATCACTTTCAGATAAGCACCATGTCTCACAGCCGTACATTAAGATGCTCTAAACAAGTGTTTTGGCAAGTTGCTTGCGGAGCCCTAAAGTAATATTCTTTGACTCAAGAATTTTGGCTTTTTTATTGAAAGCTAGCCTTGCTTGATGTATTCGACTGTTGTTTTTAATTGACAGTATAATTTGTATTTAAACCAAGTCGTAATGAAAGGGTTAAAGGACAAGAAAATAATTATGTCAGCCGACCGTAAATTATACCAAATATGATCCTAAATATGATATGTATCTGAAAGAAAATAAAAAAATGTCTAGAGGAACAAGTACACTTTCGGAAATGATTCGAGCAACTATCCAAATAAAAAAATACAACAATATTTGATTGGACGCTCATTTGTGAATTAGATACATCGACTTAGTGCGATCTAGATTATCATTGTGTAACAGCTTCTGTGGTGATTAGCTTCCGTCCATCTTTAAAATGGCTACCGGTCAGTTTCCAATTCACAGATCACGATATTACAAAATTAATGGCTCCGTAAATCGGTTAACCTTAATTCATCGCCGTTACACACAACGTGTGGAACGTTTAAATGTTTTTTTTTCTTCTTCTAAATAATAATGGCGGTTTAATTATTGTTTTGGTTGCGATATCGCGTGGCGTCTGGATGTCTTGTGGCAAGAACGATATTTCGACGGTTGAGATTCGATTCAACGACCGTTGGAGATGTGAACGTCCGATCTGGCAGCATCAACAACAGGGTTATCACAGAAACCTTTCCTTTGCTGTACTATATAATGTACGAATAATGTCAAATATTACGAGTCAATTAAATATAAAGCCGGTCTCGCATCCAAAAAACTAGGTGTGTTATATAGATCACGTCGGTATTTCAACGATAAACAACTTCTACTTCTATATAAAGGACAAATACGACCTATCCTTGAATACGGCAGTCACCTTTGGATTGGAGCCCCAAAATACCTTCTAAACTTAATTGACTCAGTTCAAAGAAGAGCAATTCGTTTGATAAACAATGACACTCTTACGTCTAACCTGCAGTCAATGGAACACAGGCGTAAGATTGGTTCTCTTAGTCTTTTCTACCGTTATTACCACGGTCGCTACTCTTCAGAACTTAAAGAACTAATTCTTTCTGCACCCACCCACAACCAACAAACTCGTCTTACACTTGCCGAACATCCATACACGGGTAATATATGTCGACCAAGAATTGGCAGTTTCCAAAGCTCTTTCATTAATGCCACCGGTAAGCAATGGAATGCTCTTGCAGCGTCTGTAATTCCTCCTTCCTACAATCTGAATCTCTTCAAGAAACAGATAAATATACATTTGCAATCTCCCCAACCCACACACAAACACAAACACGAACACAACATACGTTTCCCGCATGCAGCGTCCATTCTCCCTGGCTGAGCGTCATAGAGTGCACTGGTCTTGACCGGGTGTGCTCTCCTGCATACGTTTACATAAAAAAAAACTAAAGATAAAATCTGCTCATATCCGTCATGGTACACTCAGATGCTGTGCACCTACTATGCTAATCTACACTAACAAACAACCTGAAGCATGAATTGCTCATGTTTATTGATGTATTCAAGTTATTAGATACAATGTGTACTAGACATTATAGAAAAAAAAATTAAGACATCTCTTTGATAATTAATGAATAAATTAACTATGTTTTAATTTATAACTTTACTATGTATTTATTTCCTAATTAATAATTACCCAACTTAATCAATTTAATATGTTAAATTTTGATTAATCCTTTGGATACTAAGCATTTTTTTATCATTTTTTAGTATTTTAATTTTTTTTTCTTTTTTACGCTAGATTGTTAAAATAAAAATAATGTTCATTCCAAACAGTTCATACTTCAGATTAAGCAAATAAAAATTTGATTAATAATCATTATATTTGCCAATAAAAAAATATAAACATCAAAAAATACAATATCCAAACACAAATTTTGATTTTGAGATTTTGATAGAAATGTCGAAAGCCTTGAAATATATTTCATTCCATGGGGCGTTGTTTATTTTATTGATGTGCTAAAGATAAACCCTAAGCAGTATCATGACTGTTAAAAATAAGGTTGACGTCGTTTACTATCATCCAATTTATGGATTAGTTATTTATGATGACTTTCTAACAACACATTTTAAAAGCTTGAAGTATGATATGTTTCAAACTAATATTATTCAAATATCAAAGGTCCAAACCTTTTTTATGGAATACCAAAAAAAAACCATAGGTGGTTGTTATATAAACCTTAAAAAAATGTTTAGATGAGCGTCGAGAATCGCCCGTCGAATATTCGACGCTTGGTAACCAAAGAGTAAGGGGTGGATGTATGCTCTATCCCTGATTAAACTTAGCATAAAATAAGTAACCAATTTATGAAACCTAAATTGTTCAAAATATTGCGGTCGGTGTGCGACTATGCCTACCCCGCGAAATAACTTTAATTATTTAATCAAAATGTGTGGTAGACGTCACGTAAAGGCATTCACAATAACTCATTTTTAAAAACAGATTATGAGTGAATGCCGCGCTGAACGACTACTTCAATGACGTGGAATATCGAAAATGTTTTGCCATCCTCACAAAGCACGCGTAATATATGTCTGTTAATAGTTATTTATATATGTTATTTGGACATTAAAAAAATATTACATATTTAAAACATGTATCATAAATAAAATATCGTATTCCGTCGCTTACAATAAATCCTAAAGATACTGAATAGTGGATACCTCCGAAATTCAGAGTACATACTCTTAAATATATTCCAAACATTATGAATGGCAAGCGTCATAGAATTCAGTATATATTTCAGTACGTCGTCAGGCCGGCTTAATCTACATATCAAATTGACATCTAATATGTATTGATATCAGCATGATATAGCCCTTGCTGACTGGTACCGAAAACCTCGATGTACAAACTTTCGTCTCTTATTTCTGTTCACTTGTCGTACATTTATGTGTGGCCATATTGGCATTTTGGACAAGTCCGGTCACGGATGTGACCTTAGTTATATGGATCGCCACTTGCGGCGCTGGTTTGTTCCCGACCACGGCGCCGCACGCCAGTCAGTGTGTGCCGACGTCGGCGAGAATGCATTGCTGTTGGCCCAGCCTGAATGTTGTGAGTAGATAAGGGCCAGAAGTTTGTAAAGTTATCAAAATATATATGTCAATGTGCTATGTGTTGTTAATTTACTCCTCATCCTACCACCACGCGGCTGAGTAACTACCTTTTTTTTATAGAGAGGAGGATGTTAGTATCATATATGTATGCCAAAATCACCATAGTCAAACATCAAAATAAGATCAAGAGTAGTAGATCAAATACGGTAAGAATTTGCCACAGATTTACAAAGCAAACTAAATAAAAAACGTCGAAATTACCGCCGCGCCATTTTTCAAATGGAAAACCAAAATGGCAGCCGCTCCCGGTGTATAAATGTGTACCAATTTCGGAAACTTGCTTTATTATGCTAATAAAAACAAATGGGTTATTAAAATAATCTTAACGTTTGTTTTCTTCACTGGGAGGTTTCGTGCTGAGGAACACTTAGCTGACGGCAGATCGATACATGTTGAATGGGAACTGTTTTGTTTGAATAAAGTGCTGACTAAATCACGCCCGGTGAAACAGTTTTTCCATGATGAACAGTATCTCAATAGCAAAGAAAAAAAAACTTCTTATTTTCCACATCATCTTGAATATGTATATTTCTATAAATTGACGTAATCATTCTGTAGCCTTCAATCTTGATTCTTTCACACAGATTTTTACATGGTATGTATGTGTACAAAATCAAGCATGAATACTTCTTTCAATACAGTTTGTATGATATTTTGTAAGCAAACTTTATAAAATGATATTTTTAATAAATTCACTCAAAAATATCCTTAGTTTTAATCTCAACCCTTTCGCATCGGTTGTCGTCATATTCCGTCAAAGGTTCCCCGACCGTTGACATCGGTTGACGTGATGTATCGTTTTGCTACTTTCAGTATTCATTGTAGGAAATTGAAAGTTCAGTCATTCCCTTTATCAACCTACATGTATTCTTTACAGAAATCTGTGAAGCATGTAAATAAGTATCGTTAGGTTTCGTCACAGGAGCGATTTTTCTGTACACCACATGTGTCAATGTCACCACATGTATGGAGTTACATAATGAACGTTTGTTAAATATAATAGTTTTTTATGTATCATCTGCTGTCGCTGGGTTGAAAAGATTGGCCGGAAGAGGAAGTCCGAAATTTCGTTTCAAGGGGGCACCGCGTGGAGGTTCTTTTCATGCACCCCAAATCACACCAGAGGATTTCATTACTCCAAAGGAAGGCCTCCCAACTGGCAAGAACCTTGACTGGTGGACCTGGAAATCCCTGAACAGATTAAGAACCGGAGTTGGTAGAACAAAGAACAACCTCGAGCGGCGGGGAACGCTTCGGCAGGGAGTGTCACTATTGTGCGATTGTGGAGACCTGCAGACCGCCTCACAACTAAGATCCTGCTACATGTGCCCAACAAGCTGCACATCTCTAGAACTAATGCTGGGTAACACACGAGCTATCGATGTTGCCAGATACTGGACAAAAATAATTTGACGTCGCTGATACAAAGAAGAAGAAGATCTTAAGGATTAGTTTGCTACAAAATCTACTCGTACAATATCGTGCGTCATCTGCACCCATCTTCATCTCAACGTATGATATATTTTTATTGTTATTTGGCCAAGGTTTTTATAAATGACGTAGTCATAGAAAACGAATGAAAATATGCATTTTCCCTGATGTTATAACAGCTGTTGAATTATATTTAAAATGTTAATCAATTAATAAATATATATATATATTACGCAATATTTGCGTTGGCAACCCTGTTTGCGATTAACGGTAAATTAACGACTTTCGTTTTCGTCGTTATTACGTCTTGTTACGGGCGGGTCCGTCATACGACGTCAATACGAACGACGCGAAACGACGAGAAGCAACGTCACAACACGAAAACATGTTCGTAAGTGTTCACAGCACTTTACTTTTATTTTTAACCCCCGATGCAATGACAAAAACGAGATTCAAAATATTTCAATCGACTTAAAGATGGGTCGTGTATGACGTACCTACTTATTGATATGACAAGATTTTCGGTTTGTGTGCCCCGCTCCCCTTAATAGAACATATGGTTGACACAAATTGCCAACACAAAGCTCTGTTAGACGCCGTGGTATAATTTCCGACGTCTTTCCAGGAAGACTACCTTATTCGCACGCTTATTGATCTCGTCATACTTCACAAAGTCAAGCCATTGTTAGCCCAGTGCATATTTTACGCAGGCATTTGCTTTCGAACCCCATTATAAGGCTGCATTGGGTTTTGGTTAGATGCCTAAATTCACAACCGTTAAAAATAATGGTTACGATACAAGCGCTGTATGGTATACAATTAATATATACAATCAGTACCGACTTTAGACCCTGCGGCGCCCTAGAGCATTTTTCTTCTACCACCTCATTCTGTTCGTATTTTATAAAATCTAAGAAAGATTTGTTGCTCTCGGCGCCCCTAGCTTATTCGACGCCCTGGGGCACTGACCCACTTCGCCACCCCCTAAAACCGGCACTGTATACAATAAATTATATTACATAAAAATAAATATTGCACAATTATCACGTTAATTTTTTGGAATGCGCTCAATACGGCGCCCTTTAAACGACAGCATCTGATAGGTCAACCATTCCTATCGGACATTTCTGTTGTGAAAACATCCCAGGCATTTATCAAAGCGAGAAAAGACCGGTTTTCGAGCCGCGTTTAAAAATATTACCAGTTAGTTACTCAATAATTCGCCATTATGATAATAATCCCAACGCAACAACGGACCAAATCTGTTTTTTTCGAACAACATCCAAGATGTCAGCTGCATTGTTTGGAACATTCTTGCATATTTTAAACGCGCCACAAATCTTGAATGGCACACAGATTTTTGGAATGTCATCGAAAAATATTGGAATTTTATGAATCTGTTCTGAAAATCAAATCGTTATAATATATATTACTCAATTCTTAATAATGTCATCGTGTAAATATACGAATATATATAAACATTCAAACACTTTGAACAAATTGACGTAGAAATAGAATGAATAACACTTTG
Organism: Glossosoma conforme; assembly: GCA_022606575.1. Classification (NCBI taxonomy): domain Eukaryota; kingdom Metazoa; phylum Arthropoda; class Insecta; order Trichoptera; family Glossosomatidae; genus Glossosoma; species Glossosoma conforme. Next base: position 3,466,139 of record JAGTXR010000017.1, on the reverse strand, counting down.
TCTCAAATTTAAGGACCACTCAAATGAACTGTACAAATTTGAAAACTGCTCTATCCTTAAAAAGGGACACAGTTGTACAAACATAAACATCTCTAAAGCTCTAATTCGTCTCTGTTAGTAGTAGTAAAATATAGTGTAGTATCGTTAGTTGTCATATAAACACGTTCTTTGATATGAGATTGAGATTTAGAGATTAATATAATATAATTCCTCGTTTAAATGTCGATTATAGAGATATTTCGCGTGTAAATTATATGATGCTTGCTATTTTGAAGATAGATAATTACTATTAACGTAGTTACGATCATATTTTTTGTGTTTTCACTGTATTAATTTACAGTTCTAAGCCCCTTGGGAGAGGCATCAGACTGTTTAACAGAATCGCATCGGATGATGATATATTTCACGTGAGGGAAGCCCAATTCAAACTTGAACTCCACGAGTTTCTTTAGAGGAATAACTTGTTGGCGTCGTCTGTTTGATGAGCATTCTGTTGCTTGTCTTTATTACTTTGTTCTTAGTACTTAATCATAAGTACCTATATTTTTATATATTGTTTTTTTTTTTCAGGATAAATTCTTATTGTACTTCAAAAATGAATTGAGTTGTTCAAGTTTGTAATGTTTCTGTGAGGGAAAAAAATAAATAAAATTGAATAATAAAATTTACTTCTAGTAGCATTTAAATGAACTGAACTGGATGATGCATAATGAAACCGACTACATACATTGTGATTAAGGTCAAGTTTTTTATCCATATATTAAAATTACAGTGGATAAGAATAATTATTATAAAATGCAATAAACATAGATATTTTACATTTAAAAATCAGATCGGTAATGCTTTGCTCTAAGTATCATTGAACAAAGAAAAATCTCAAGATTATAGGTGGAACACAGGGTCTTCAGAGACTGGTGATAAATACGAAATGTATGCACCAAAAAAAATGTAAAATAAAATTAATAATCTTTGAGCACTTGAATATCCTTTGTGATGTTTATTTTTTATCTTGTATTAAATCATCACTTGCTTCAAAATAACTAATAAATTCATTTTGATATATTGCTAAGAATATATTTGTTACAAACGTGCGAAAAATAACACAGAGATGAGTGGATTTCTTTTTCTTTTTGAGTTTGGATCAAATATCACAATCCGCGCGGTGTCATTTTCCACGCGGAACAGCACGAGTGGCGGTTGGGAAGTTGGACAGAAAGTCGTTGTTGGATCACAACAACACAACAGCAGCCTGGCGAGCTGTTTGGCTGACCGCTGCCGGGATGGCGGTCATGAAACTCAGGGGTGACAACCCTGCTTCGGGCATATCTATATGGGATTTGCTTATAAGAACGAACCAAGCATTGTAATACAAAATTATTAATCCGTTTTTATTTATAAAGTAACATCCTCCTCTCGTTGAAAGGTAGTTATACAGTCGCGTGGTGGCAGGATGAGAAGCAGATTAACAACTCAAAGACTTTTTCTGAAGCACATTGACATATAACGGGTCCGCCAAATAACTTTTTTTTTTTTTGAAAATGGGGCGCAAAACATCGAGTGTAGCTTCGGCTGTGTGGCACGTAGCGCCGTCCTTTTGAAACCAAATGTTGCCAATATCTTCCTCTTCAATTTTTGTGAACAAAAATGGCCCGATAACGATCGCCATTGACTGTAACGGCCACTCCTTGCTCATTTTCGAAGAAAAATGGCCTGATTTTCAAAGTAATGTCGCAATATTTCCCAGCGTTGTTCAAGCGTATACACAACTATATTCGTTCAGCGGAAGGATAAAACTAATTATCTGTCAAATTAGACATGAGCTAAGTGTTACCATTCACGAAATAAGCACTAGTTGAAAAAAAAACGTTAGATGGCGGACCCTATATATTTCGATAACTTTACAAACATCTGGCCCGGACAACAGCATTCAGGCCAGGCCATAATACAACCTTTTTCGCGGTCGGCACACGACTGAGCGCACTCGTGATGGGCTATCGCCCAGCCCCGCAAATGGCGATCTACGAAACTAATCCTCTTAACATGCCGTTACAAAATGACAACACATACATGTACGACAAGCGAACAGAAATAAGAGACGAAAGATTGTATATCGAAGTTTTCGGTACCAGTCAGCAAGGGCTGTATCATGCTGATATCAATGGTAACACCGCGCTGTGAATTGATTGTTTATTAAAAATTATATTAGATAATATTTTAAAACCAACGATAAACATATGATGTTCTTTAAATATATCACTATTATATAGTACAGAGCACTCAACCCTACTCGTATTCCGGGGCTGTTTAAATGTACAAACCGAACACTAAACAACATACCGAGGCTTGGTTCCATCCCAATCACATTAAAAGGGTTATTGGACATCATTGTTGATATGGTAATCTGATATAATTTACAGAAAAAATAAAAATTCGTCGACATATGAACGCATTCTTTCTTACAAATAGAAAATACTATATTCACAATATTTGTTATAATAAGGAACGTACTTTTTGCAACAGCATAATTATATTTTCTTCTCAACTACTAAAGTAGTATACATATTACATTTGACAATAATGGATTATAAAATATATAATGCGAAATTACTGTATTTATTATATACTAGCGTGTACCCGGCATGCGTTGTAATGCCACTCAAAAAAATAAAACCGCGAGAAAATTGAAATTCACTTTTGAAAAATAAAAATAATATACATAATACTATCCGAAGTCGACCAGCAATTAGAATTCCAAAATTAACTACATATATAACACACGATTTATGCGTAATATTTATTTTAATTCGTTCTGTCATGCGATATAAAACTAAAACAAAAAATTCGTCAAAATTTAAACATTGAAACGCTATTCGAAAATCTATTTTTATTTCATAATATTCAGAACCCACAGGACAGATTTGCGTCATTTTTGTTTTCGGCGTTGCTATGGATACAATGTATTAAAATGGCCGTTCTGCATTACAATAGTCTTGTATGAAAACATGTTTTACGTAAGTATTTTATTAATTTTTGTAATCAAATGAAATTTTGAGTATCCTATCTTCTTCCCGCTAGTCTAAGCAATAATTCGACAAAGTTTTATCGCAGTCGGATTAATGGTATAGGAATTCATAATGGACAGACAGACAGACAGACCGACTTTCATTTTTATATATATAGATTTAATATTCACAAATATTATCTATTAAAAAAAACAATAACGAATATTTATCTTTTTATAATTTAATTTTTTATCAATGTTCAACAAGAATAATAATAATCAAGATATATGAAGTATAAATATTTTAATTTACAATTATAATTTGTACTAATCAGTAAATATAATCGTATATAAAAGACAAAATGTTTAAAATACGTCATTAATAAAAATACAGCTAGGTAACTTGCGTATCGATCCATAAAGACAATAAAAATATTGTAGTATTTCATATTTTTGTTGACTGGCAACCTTGTTGAGGGGGCGTGACCCCATGCTGCCAACCTAACCGCAGGAATTCCTCACGGCGCAAACATAAAGGTAAATAATGGAGGCAGGAAGTTACCGCATAGAAACATTTTCAAATATCGGAAACAGTTACTTATAACTAGAATAGATAGCTATTGACATTCAAAATAACTATTAGAGGCTACACTTATAGCTACACACAACAGTTCACTAATTTTTATTAGTTATTAACGAACAACGAATATCTCTCCAGTTCTAGTTTATGGTTTCTCTGACTTTAAAATGGAAAGCTGCCAGATTCATAACCTAACCTCGTCATTCATCAGAAAACTGAACCATTGCATATACCTCTATTATTCCACGAAGGCACCTGTTTTCAAAACCCACAATAGCATTTGCCATTGGTTGCAATTGACTCGCACAAGTACAGTCAAGTAATTAGTGATACGGAAAATTTTCTTAAAAGGGCTACCAACAGTTTTTAACGTCGACACAAAAATTTTATATACCTACGAGTATGTGTATATTCCTGTATATTCTTTTGTTGCATTATTTTGGGTTCGTTGAATACAGAATTCGAAAAGTTGAATTCAAATATTGCACAAATGATAATAATGGTCCAGTTGCGGACTGCGCCTAGGTGGCTGGTTAGTTTCGGGAAGGTAAAGTCCATTGTTCATAGTCGAGTGGGTAATAGACGGAAATCTCTCGAGTAGGAGGGGACTCAATGGGTACTGAGATATTTACAGGGCCGCATTCAGATTATATGAACTGAATTGTTGTAAATAATTTCAATATATATTTCAATAAATATATACATATTTCTTTCGAATTGTAGTGTATATAAACGTTTATATGTACTATAATTCGTTTTTTAATCAATAATTCGTTTATAATTAATATAAAATTTAAGGCTCCGCAAGCAACTTGCTAAAACATTTGTTTGGAGCATCTTGATGTACGGCTGTGAGACATGGTGCTTATCTGAAAGTGATAAAAAAAGACTAGAGGCCTTTGAGATGTGGTCATACAGAAGAATTCTCGGAATTTCCTGGAGAGACCACGTAACGATCAGTGAGGTTCTCAGGATAATCAAGGAAGATAAGCACCTAATAAGAACCATCTCAGAGAGGCGAGCCCGATGGATCGGTCACATTATGCGCCACGATGGTCTTCTTCACGACATTGTGGAGGGGATGGTTGAGGGTAAAAACTGTAGAGGGCGCCCTAGACAGGAGTATTTGCAGCAAGTGTTCGAGGACATGAGTTGTAGCTCTTATACTGAGCTGAAGAGGGTTGCGGAGGACCGAGATGAATGGAGATCGAGATGCAAGCCAACCCATCGGATTGGTACTACGAAGAAGATAAACGTTTATTATCAGATATAAATAAAATAATATTTATAATTCATCCCACAATATATTTGCAGACGACATGTTTCGGCCACGTCGAGTGGCCATTTTCAAATTAATTAGTACAGTGAGTGTTGGCTCTATATAAAGCAAAGAGTGAGTGAGAAGGTGGATATGAATTGTGTGATGGGTATATGTGTTTTGGAAATCAATAGTATATAAGGGATTTATTATCAGATACGTTCTGACGGTTCTTTAATCATCTTCACACTCAAAACTTTGTTCCCTAACTAAGTAATTTTTAGTCAACAGGTTATGGCGGGCATTTTACGGGAGAAGGTCTCTCGAGATATCAAATTCACACCAACCGAGTGTTTATGGAGCTTAAAAATGAATTTAAAACTTTTTTTAACCTCCGTCGGGGATTGAACGCACGACCTTTGTTTTGGTAAGCAAACGCTTTCACGAATAAGCCATACCCACCGCCAAATGTAATATGGAAGGCTGCCTTTTTCGCTCTTGCCTCGTAGTTCCTCAAAAGTCAAACCATCGTACCCTCAGTATTGATTCAGACATTGACTTTTGATGAAATACGCAGATTCACAACTGTAAATAAAAATGTGGACGAAATAGGCGCTATATAGACGGCACTTTCTTTTGATAGAGCAACGCTGCGAGTCCCTGGTATTACTCATATAAATAAAAGACGTTCCAACGTTCGCAAGGCGAGAAGCGAGCTCCTTCCGCAGATTATATGGATCATAAATACATACGAGCACATTACAATTTTCATTTCTACGTAATGTTGCCTAGTTAAGATTTCAGCAGTAGGAGGTTTTCGTCAGCTGCTAGTACTCGTATATAACATCCACGAAACTGGCTGAAACAGAGGCCTTGAAGTGACATTTATTTATCACTTAATCTGAGGCTGGTCCTGTTTTAGTCAGCATCCGAATATGTTCATGTAGCAAGTGGAGATAGTTCACGTCTTAGTCCCACGGACGATTGAATGGGCGGCCGCAGCTCCGCCAGGTTTTGTATAGAAGTCGGAATAGCTCCATTGTTGAAGGAAGACCAGCCCGCCGACACAATGGACCGTCCAAAAGACCGAAATCTACACAAATATGCGGCGCATCCACCGCTCAAGGTTGCATCCATTATGCATCGTACCCCTTCGTGGATTCTACTCTTTTTTCTCGTAAAATTCCTTTACCCTTAAACCGCTTTTCATGGATGTCAGATTGAGCTTTTTCTTCTAACCTTTAAAATGTACGTTACTAATCAATTTTATTCGCGTTCCTGAGACGATCCTTTCATCACTTCCTGTTTGTTAGATGTATGCATCAATTAAATTAGTTATTTTATGTATTTAAGTAATGATGTCGAGAGTAAAATAATTTTACACTCAATACCAATCCAACGTAAACGAACGTCTTACTAAATTAAGCAACTGTAATTGACAAAACTATTAGCATGTTTTGATAACTGAGTACGATCAGCTTATAGTATTAATTACACAAGGGTTTTACCTGCCCCATATTTGAAAAATCCTAGTTGTACCTAATTGCTCATTAAACTCCATAAAATAGGAAAGTATTTTTTTTTTATATTTTGCATTGATAGGCGAATTACTTGGTATGAGTATATAAAGTTCTCGTAAAGAAAGGTTTAACAGCTCTTTCGTAAAAGTGTGTTTCGAAATCTTATAATCAAGTAATTTGAGGTAAGCGTATGTCAGATTTTTTGACAATAAAAACGCACCCATTCAAAGCTCGTAAATGTTCTTATGCGTGACAAAAAACAAAGATACGTCGTAAATTAAATTATTATTTTAAACATGGTTCGTAAAAGTAACAACAAAAGATTTAATACAATAAATACATTACAACAATAAAGTACATAAAATACAATAATAGATAGCCACTGAGCATTTACTTCCAAGTCGAAATAAAAATAAAGAAAGCAAACCTTCTCCACAGGAGACCATTGATGATTCGAATATAAAAGATGGTATTGTTATATTTAAAACTATAATAGAACAAAATCAGATAAAAAAAACTATTAAAAAAAACATTATAATGTTGAATACCACCACAGCATCCTCTAATACTTGAGTAGTTTGTTAGATGATCTAAATTCTAAATCAAAATTTTTTTATCAATTCTTCTGGGTATCGTTATCCAAAAATAGTAGCTAACGAATAGGGAAGAAGTTTAAGATACAAAGAGTCCCACGGTGTTGCACTAAGTCTATATCAATGTCCCTTCTGTCACAATGGATGGATTTTGTAACCCTTTACGACATGACCACACCATCTATTTGGGTAAGCAGGCGCCGCAGTGATGTGGCCCAGTTCTGCTGCACGTCCATTGTCACACATTCCCAGCACGTTGCACGTGACATCACCATCAGAATCCACAAGCAGATGATTTTTAGAAACAGACAAAAACCAGACAAAGATACACCCTTTATACACTGCATACCGTAGACGCGAGCAACTTGCCAAAACATTTGTTTGGAGCATCTTGATGTACGGCTGTGAGACATGGTGCTCATCTGAAAGTGATAAAAAAAGACTAGTGGCCTTAGAGATGTGGTCATATAGAAGAATTTTCGGAATTTCCTGGAGAGACCACGTCACGAACAATGAAGTTTTCAGGATAATCAAGGAAGATAGGCATCTAATAAGAACCATCTCAGAGAGGCGAGCCCGATGGATCGGTCACATCATGCCCCACGATGGTCTTCTTCACGACATTGTGGAGAGGATGGTTGAGGGTAAAAACTGTAGAGGGCGCCCTAGACGGAAGTATTTGCAGCAAGTGTTCGAGGACACGTTTTATAGCTCTAATGCTGAGCTGAAGATGACTGCAGGGGATCGAGAGGAGTGGAGATCGAGATGCAAGATTTTGTTGCTGCAAACCAATCCACCGGATTGATACTACGAAGAATAACCGTAGACGAAAATACCATCAAAAGCTGTATTCCTGGGTTGTTAGAGTTGCAGCTCTTAAAGATGAATACTAACATTGCTTCAGCTAGGATAGTTGTTAAGTTATCGTGTTACATTATTATGTGTTCATATATAATATTATCCGCAAAAAAGATAATAAATAACCTCCAAAAGTAAGGTAAGAGTTATTAATAGATGTGAGATTTGAATAACTGTGTGTTACGATCAGGTTATTTCAAACATGCTTTTATATACAACTGTGGAGTGCAGAAATCAATGGAGGAAGATCATCAAGGACTTCGAGACGTTCAAGGGTCACGATCCTCAGTAAATAAGTAATCACATGAGAAGAAAAATACTCATATAATAACATTTTGCACAGTTATGCATTTTCTAAGGTATTGTTTGTATTTGAAGTAATTTATCATTTAAAGACGATTCCCGCAGGTAACGGTTGTATATCGAGAAAAACGTGCAACTCCCACGGTTACAAGTTATGATAATTTAATGTTTTATTTCATGAATTATGTAAAAACAAGCAAGCTGAGACAACGGCAGTTAAATTTTTTATCAATTGTAATGTTGTTATCATTGTGAGATATATTTTTAAAAGTGCTTTTATGTAAACGCATACAGTAGAATACCGCGTGATGAGTGAATTATAATTTGAGTACCCAAGAACGAGAAATTACCTTAACATACCTAAGAATAAAACATTTTTGATGATTTTAATTTTCCAAGAAAGCACGAGCAACCGAGATTAATGAATGGTAGAATAAGTTTATTATTTATGAAATCCGTGATACTAAAAGTCTGCTGTGGTAAAGAAATACTCGTAATATAAAAATGTTCCATAAATAGTAATATTTTCTTGAATAGGTATTATATAAAAAAAAAATAGCTAACAATACAAAGGTTTTGAATAATATAATGTAGAAATAAATTTATAAAAAATATTTATCATAACTGTTAATTTTTTCAATAAAATGAAATATTATTTGAAAAGTATTTTGTTCTAAAAATTGCGCGAAATATTGCGACACCTGCCGAGAAGGAGGTGCGTCAACGTGCATATTTTGAAGAAATTTATAGTGTGGTATGGTAACGTTAGCCTGCGCGTTCCGGTTTTGGGTAGTCAGTACACAATGAAAAATCATCTATTTTAAATCGGAAAAATAAGAAAATTCATAGCTAATCCGCTTAATTAATTATAATTGAAGTAAAAAATTAAAATAATTGATATTTATTAGCTGAAAACATTAAAAATCCATCTTGCAACGCTCACGAAACGGGCAGAGGTCCACTCTGGTATCTATCTCGAAAGCAACTGCCGCTAGTCGTGGAAGTGGCCGGAATGGCCAACTCCCACTCTCTTCCTTCACAGTTAAGTATGAAAGAGTTTGCTTTACCTAATTGTCATCACAACCTAGTTTATAGCATATGAAGCTGTCGTAGTGGGAAAATAAGGTGATTGACAGGTGATTAGTCTGACGATATTCGATATGAAATAATCCGCATTTTAAAGGACTTTTAAAATTCATGATATATATAAAAATGTTGCAAAATACTAATTTAGGAGTCAACTGCACGTTTTTTATTTTCAATTAAAAATATAGTGATGCCTTCATTACGTTATAAATAGGTATTAAAATAAATTATATCTGAAATTAATTATAAGTACATATACGGCATACGGTAATTACCTTAGTTATGAATAAATACTATAAAAAGCGTCCATCTTTGGAAGGAAAGTGGTGGAAAAGTTTAATTTCAAATTGTATCATTGTTTTCTATTTAGATTCGGTCCACCTTTTGGCTCACAATTTTCAGCGTGTTTATTTACTTTTTTGTTTATTATATTTAAAAAATATTTTTCGTAAGCGTCCTTTTCATTTTCAAAAGTTGGTCTCGTTATTAATGTGGAAAAAGATAAGTAAGAAAACATTTATCATTTCATATCTTATATATATCATCGAATCATTTATTTATTTTCATTAAATGCGGTGGAATATAGACTTACAAACGTTTCTTTTTACGATTGGAAAAGCTTTGTTTTTAGTATATACTCGTTCTGGATTAGAATTTGAATGTGTGGGTGTGGGGGAACTAATAAAGGATTACGGAAATAAATAAATAATGAGGAATGGCTTGATAAGTAAGCAGTGATGCACAAAATATTATTTTCATTGAATAATGAACATAATACATACAAATATGTTCCTAGGTTGTCAATCTACGAATGTTCGCGAAATGGAATGAGGTGCAAAGCTTTGTGGGAAAATATCACATCGATAAAAGTTTTACGAATCTTGTTATTAATCCTTTAAAATTTGATTCGTAGTTGAATATTATTCGTTATTTCATCTTCATAACAGTTGTAATTAATTAAATCCGTAAACCAAAGTTCCACTGTGTATATAATCTTGGTTATGAGTAATTTCTCGACACTGCTATATAATAGCGTTATTTTTTCTATGCGCTCAAATGATAACACATTTTTGTAAAATCGAGACATACCTTATACACTAATAAAACTAATCAATACCACTGTTTTTGACGCATTTTTTGCTCGAAAAAAATGCCTCGTAACGTGCAAGGCAAAAGGCGCTCGAATTCTTTAGCGAAAACATTACAAAAGGCATCATAAGTACACAAATATAATGTATATTGTATAGTATACAACTGGCTTACCTTTCTTCAGACAGGCTGCAGCCAAGACAGAGTAAACCGCGAAAACACTGACCGATGCAAGGCAATACAAAAACATGTATTAAAACGTTGTTTTATGTTAACTTTGACACGTTACAATAACAAATTCACTCTTTGGGTTCACGTTTTCATTCAGAAATTGTTCAAACTCGATCGCGGCATGTCCCCACTGCGTGACTGTTGGGCTTTTAGAATATATAACGTACGATCCGCTCTCGTCCAGCGACCGGAGCTAACTGAGCTCCTCGGCCACTTGCACAGTAGAGATGTTCCGACGATTTCTTGAACCGGTTAGCTGGAAGCTTTTTTGTAGGCGCCCGAGACGAGGTGTTTGGATTTTGATTGTTTTTGAAGAATACTACTATGGACGAGTATTACTACGAATAAAGCGAGTTATAATATAATGAAAGAGGTGCATCACAAATTGCAATACTTAACCATAAATTAACTATCATTAGGCCACCAATTAACATTGATATAATTAATTTTTTAATTTTTATTAGAATATTATTTTATTATTTCAATATTCTAATCTACTTTTATAGATCATTGACTATATTACAATATTACCATTACTTAAATATACATATACTATACATAAAATTCTTTTTTCCAACGCGTCAATCCAAGCACAAAAATAACGGCAGAAGCGGGATGCGAACCGCGGACCTTGGGAACCAACCATATGCCCAGGTGTTCATACCGCTCGGCGAATCACGCCATTACTGGGCACAGTAATGGCGTGATTCGCCGAGCGGTATGAACACCTGGGCATATGGTTGGTTTCCAAGGTCCGCGGTTCGCATCCCGCTTCTGCCGTTATTTTTGTGCTTGGATTGACGCGTTGAAAAAAGAATTTTATGTATAGTATATGTATATTTAAGTAATGATAACATTGATATATTTCGCATTATTTTTTATTTGAGATTCATCTTGTCCGTATATCTAATAAATATTTTTTATATTTACATAAAACCATGTACTAAAAATATATTTAATGCCATGCTTAAAACCCGAATTACTGCCCTATTAAATAAATACATATTTTTTTAATTATGAACAATGGATGTAAATATTCACATGACATTAAATTTGCATTATTTGTGAATATTTTGAGAGTTAAAATAATATATGCGCTACATATTAAATGTAATATATTTTTAAGGTCCAATGCTGCACCCAAAACCACGGTTCCCATTAAAATAGATCATCAACTTGATTTGTACATGTGAATAGAAATAACGTAGAGAATTTTAAATTAGTTTACCATTCGCAATGGGTTTCAAGTACAAGTCGAATGATACTCGTACTAAATACACCCTAACTGACATAAATTATAAAGTACAATTATCATAAATTGTACAGAGAGACTTTTTTTACATGATTATTAATATTTAAGCTTTTATATTACCTCATATTCTAGTAAATATAATGTATTTTGCTTAAGAGCCAGGGACCAAGCTAAATTTGATTGAGTAAGAGACACTGAGTTACAGTTCAATTTTAGAAAGGGCTCCCACGAGATGCTCTAGCCAAGTACTGTCTTCGATAATCCGAATATCGCTCCCAAAAACAACCCCTTTGGTACATGTCCAACCCTCGAGCTGCTCCCCTCCCTATGTCGGTTACACCCCCGCGAGCGCCGGTCCGCGTGCGACGTACGTCCCCTTCATTGATTTATGCCGCTGCCGGCCGCTGGCGCTGCTTACACACGACCGGCAAAACACACGGCTGGACAATCATCGCACCACACACATGGTGGTGGACATATCCTACGTTTATTCATGACACTACCGGCCTCTGGAGCTGCTCCCAAGACCAACACGATACCGGCAAAATAAGCGTTGATTCGATCGCAAGTCTTACTCATAGATAAATTAATGAAACAACAGGACTGACATGCATCTAATCATCACCACACCACCTCTGTTTGCCTAAATGGAGTGTATGGTTGTCACAAAATACCACCATAAAAAACTCTGTCAGCTCCCATAGTCAAATCATTGTACCCAGTGGCGGTTTTATGAGATAGCGCAGTGGGGCAGTGCCCCGGGGTGGCCGAACTTGCTTAAATTTTTACAATTTGCGCCCTTTCCACACTTAATGTTTTAATGTTTATGTGGTATAAAATTAATTTAGTGTCCATTTTATAATGTTTTTGTTTTATTTTATTAATTTCAAAAATAGATTCAAAAACTCATATAATGTTTTTTTAAATGATAACGTTTTTCATTTAAATGACATAATTTGTATGTAAATATATATTTTTTAATCCAATAACCTTAAATATAATAAACAAGATTACATAATAGAAAAACGTATTATCCACGTATTTATAATGAAATGTCCCACAGTGTGGACTTACTTTGCTGGAGGCTCTGCTTCAAAGATATTTGTAATCAGTGAACCAAGAATGTTTGATAAAATGAAGATGCCAGAAAATAAAATGAAGTTCACACAGAATTACTAACTCACATGTTTTTTTTGAATCCGAAACGAGGAAATACGCAGAAGAACTCAAGTAGTGGATGCTACCCAACGAATAGGCACACTCAAGTGGCAATGGGCAGGTCATATCTGTCGAAGAGACGACGGTCGATGGGGAAGAAAAGTATTGGAATGGCGCCCAAGAACTGGCAAACGAAGCATTGGCCGACCCCCTACAAGATGGACTGACGATATAAGAAGAATAGCGGGAGTGACCTGGATGCGGAAGGCGGAGGATCGAAGAGGATGGAGACTCATGCGGGAGGCCTACGTTCAACAGTGGACGGACACAGGCTGATGATGATGATGATGATGTTTTTTTTACATCCAATCGATTATGAATGAAAAATCAAACGATTATAGCGCTTTAATTTAACCATTAACTATTGTATTAGAATTGTATTGTTTTTATTTTGAATTGTTCCTTTTTTAAATTTATATACCTAACCAAATAAATTGGTAATAGGTTTTTATTGAGTATCATTAATTGCTTGTGCAGAATCTGTCACTTAAAATGTATCACAATATCATATGTTAAGTTAAATAAATACATTTTTATACATTCTAAAATTTAGTTTATTAGTGTGTAATTTATTTATGTATATAATTGTTAGATTTAATAATTAATATTTTATTTTTATATTAATTACTCTTGTTTATTACACTTAAACCCAACTAGGCGGTGTCTTTCTGAAGATTTTTTCCCTCGGGGCACCAGATTTTTTTGCCCTAGTACGTCGCAGGGTCTAAAGCCGGCATTGATCGTACCCCCAGCAGTCTACGCAGGCATCTATCTGCTTTCGAAAGCCATCATGTATGGCTACATTAGCTTTTGCTGAAAATCCAAGACTCCGTAAAGAAAAATGGGAACAATCCAGGTGTTGTATTATTCCCATTTTTTATGGAAAAATGGGGATAATACATGGCTTTTTGTTTTGATCGACTAAAGCTACGAGTCTCAGTCGCAGATAGTTTGCAACCTGTTTATAATGTCCTGCAGATTTGCAGTGAAGTGTCCTATGTTGACAGTGTCATCGGCGTATCCTGTGGTACTCAAATAAAGGTATGCTCGTTATGTGATATACTTCTTTATCTCTTCCAGCGATAACGGTCTTCTCAAAACAGTTCGATTACTTCTGGCAAGAACTCAAGTAAGCAGATCTTTGCCAACCTAAAAATGACAAGAAGCTTTGAATGCAGATAAAGAATATTCATCGCAGTATATAATCAATATACCCTGCACTTAATGTTTATATTTAAAAACAATTTGATATTACTTTCCATAAACAAGCTTATCTTATGATTTTTCATTTTCATCCAATTTTATAGGATTAATACTTGTGACCTATTTTTCATGGCAACATCATACGTCGGACATATTTGTTACTTTCTGTCCATTTGTGATATTCTGTGATACAAGTTATCTATTGAATCACCAGGACTACATTTTTTTTAGGAGCACACTTCACTTTAAGTGTAGAAGACAAATTCCTGGACACGTCCCGTTCTCCCACATGGTGAAGGTGTTAAGGGCACCGTGGGATCCTTCCGCAGCACGCCATGTCCATCCATGCCCTTCGTCTGTGGGAAAGTAACATACCATGAGCGTCCAACTCGAGGACTAGTTCACGAAACAAAATGAACCGAATCCAAAGCATCACACATAAAAATCTTAAAATAATTGTATTGTCTTTTGAATAGCGAAAAAATCAATGCAAAACGCATTTTTAGCTGCTATTTTTTTTTTGTTATTGTTAGATATAATACAAAAACCTATTTGTAATAGATATTAACGTATTTGTATAAATGTAACTATTAAAAAAATATACACTATTTGTGATAAGTTTGCCAATATGGGTTATAAAATTATGAGAGCCTTAAGCGGCCATATTAGAAAAGTATTATCAGTACAAACATTTTTAAATTTAAGTAAAATATTATTTATAAATTATTCCACATTTTTTTTATTGGAAGACAATATTTCGGCTACATTGGGTAGCCATTATCAAGTCAATAAAAAATGCAAATATTTTGTTTATATCATAAATATCATTAAACATTTTATCAAATAAAAACCTTCAAAGGTATTTTTTTTGGTTTATTGCTGTTTTATATAAATATAATGTATATAGTTATGCATTGTAAACCTTATATTACACGCATATATTAAATTTGATGCTTAATTTTTTTGTTGTAAAGTTCTCTACCGAGCGTCTTCCTATGTAATATTACATTCTTGAGTTACGTCTTGAAAAAATGATATAAAGGAGTTTTAACGTTTTTTTTTTTAAATATATTGATAATCTTTTCTATTTCTTACTTGGTACGCATATCATGATACAGAGAAGGTGGTCTGTCATGCTATTCATGAAACACATAACATACTTCTAATTTCAATGTTTATTTTTTTTAATTGAAGGCAAGTTTCATTCTAAAAATATGTTTTTTAAATATGTAAAATAATATTTACTTTTTTAGGTCAAGCGGGTAGTATTCTTGCCCATCTCGGTGTGCTCTTGCATGCGGTTTCTTTTGTAAATAAAGTTTATGGGCTGGCAAAAGTAAATAGCAAAGTTTTCTGAAGGATTAACGATATAAGGGACGTAAATCACGCCGGAGTTTCAGCTCAGCGCATATCGATGGCAAACACAAATGTCTGAGAGCGGATAAAACTTTGCGCGCGGCGAACTTATCGCGGGAAAACAATAAAAATGCCGATTCAAAAATAATATTTATTTTATGATAACGACTGAAGCTCTGCCGCTTTATGCCTGTGGAGAGAATTGAAGAAATCTATCATATTGTATCATTGATAAAGCGATTATCAGTCGTGAGCTTTCCACTAGGATTAAGTTATATGTATTTTGATGAGAGACGATCGAACATTCCATGATACTTGTTTAAATTTTTGCGTAAAAGCAACTGTTTCGTATTACAGCACCCTGCAGCTGACGGGAGGTAGTCCTAGCACGGTCTTTGGCAATCGGGCTTTCAGCTACGCTGCGCCAATGGCCTGGAACTCACTACCGGAAAGCATAAGAGAGCTTAAAGCGGAGGCATCCTTCAGAAGCAGACTCAAGCCCACCTTTTTACTCAGAGAGGCAAAGAAGCGCTTTTGGAATGATCATTCGGTCATAAAAGAGCGCTATACAAATACTAATATAATAATAATAATAATACATGAATGTTTATTATTATTTTTTAATACTCGTAAGGAAAACATATATTGTTGATTAAAGACAGATGACCATCGACTTGCGTTCATAATTGGTTCCTTAAAATAATGCTATTAATCAGTTTTTAAATAAAAAGTACATATTTACAAAATCAACAAAAATGTATTTTTATGCTGGTCATCAATCCAACATGCGAATTTTTTTAAAGGATGTTTAACTTGGTGCTATAGGCTGTCTTATATATCGTTTTACGGCCCCCTATTGTGCAGCCCTGGCGGTAGTAGTTCCGTGGGCAGTGCGGCTTTCGTAGGGTTCGCAGCGCTCCACTGCGCGCGCATTCCTTAGTTGCACCAGGTCCCTATTGCATCATACACCGACAACAATGCAATGGCATTTCTGGTGAGAGATCTATTTTCTTTCTCCATCTCCTTTCGACCCGTAACCACGATCCTAATTTATTTTAGGGTATATTTATTTTTGGCATTTCAGTGCCATACTTTTGCCAGTAGCCACAAAAGACACGTAAGTCTTGCAGTGCAATTGAGTGATCCACTACTGAGTCTCGATCACAGAATCATACTACATATGACAACTTTATGAGAAATTATATTTTTCAGTAACCTTTTTGAAATAGTAAGATTATTTAACACACAACAATTGGTTTTTAATAATGAAAATAATTGGAAAAACCTTTATCTCGTTCGTGAGAATTCCATATTTTATACTTTTAACAGAGTTCCAAAATATATTTCGTAATTAGATATGGATCATCATCTAATTCTAATATTTATAGAATCTTAAATATACATATACTATACATAAAATTCTTTTTTCAACGCGTCAATCCAAGCACAAAAATAACGGCAGAAGCGGGATGCGAACCGCGGACCTTGGAAACCAACTATGCCCAGGTATTCATACCGCTCGGCGAACTGCGCCATTGCTATGCCCAGACCGACTCGCGATGAAACTAGTATTTATATCATTGTTATCATCGTACGATAGATGTCGCTAGTATATATTCAAAGTATGTATATTTTTATTATTATTCAATCAGTCTTCTGTATATAATAATATTGTAATATAGTCAATGACCTATAAAAGTAGATTGGAATATTGAAATAATAAAATAATATTCTAATAAAAATTAAAAAAAATCATATTTATAGAATCGTTGGAAATAAATTATAAAAGGCGCTGCAATATTATTCCACAGCTATACTAGACAAAAATACCATACAATACATCCAAAAAATAAATATAATATTATTTATTTAATCTACCCTTCTTAAGAATATTGATTTTATCATCACCCTACGAGCCTGGCTTAAAATAGTATATAATATGCTCTCCTCTAGGAAGTATTTGTTGCAGTAGAAAATAAATTTCAAAAAAAACATTCTCAAAATATATTTGAGTGTACTTTAGATGCGAAGAATCTTAACAGTTATAGAAACAAACGTTTTTTATTCTGTAGTGGTCAGACATTCAAATTAAGTAGGTATGTGTTATGGTTTTCGATTTTTTTTTTATTCCGTGCGAAATAAACTGATCCAGTTCGTATCTGCATCGTGTGTTTACATATTTGAGGATGCATTTAGAGAAGCCCTCTTATCCCTTAGCACGCAATGCTCACCTTCTCTCGCGATCACAAACACGCAGCTGATGGGTAAACAATAAATAAAAAGATCGCACGGGACAACTACGCCATTGTAAGAAAATATAATGATGACATGTGCGGTGAACCCATCCCATACGCAAATTCGATCATAGAACGTGTGTATATATATGCATGATCCCTTGTTTCTTTCAACTCCACTAATATCCACCCATTGTTGTGTGAACGTCTCCTTCATTGATTGGAAATATGTACAACAAAAAGAACGCGACAAAAAAAGCAATTTTAAAAAGCGTCAGGGAAACAATTTTTCAGGTTTTATAAAAAGCACATGGAATTAAAGACGCTTTCGATTTTTTAAATATTTCATTTCTGCTAACTTGAAGCCTATGCAGCTTTTCCTGCTCCTCTCTGAGGAAGCCCCTGCCTACACCAATACATCTGTGAGAAAAGTAATTAAGACTGCGTTTAATTATTCTTTTGCTCTCTGCACCTATAATTGAATAATACAATTCTTCCGTCTGTGACTTTCAAATGAAATTGAATTATTAATGGGTACCTACTTTATCCATAAAAATCTGTCGAAAAAAATGATAATTAACTTAGTATAACAAAGTGAATAAATTAGAAGATTTTTTTTATTTATATTAACTATGCAAACGCCACATCAAAAGTGAGTCATAACCCCAATAGCTGGACGATTCATGTGAAAAAGAGGTGTGATGTATGGGATAATCGCAAATGTATACATATCGATATTTCATTGCAATTATAGGACTTTATCATATTATATCTTCTTTCTCACCATTTACTATCATCTCTCGTTGACTCTCTTTGTGCACATTCGCCATGTCTGCCAGTCCTGCACTGCATTCTCGGTCAATTCCAGAGTTTTCAGATCCTTGTCAACTGTTGCAGTCCAGGTTGCCTGCGGTCTTCCGGGTCTTCTCCTCAGCGTGGGTATGTTGAGGGCTTTCTTCGCCATGCGGTCCTCATCTCCCCGTGTCACATGTCCATACCATCTTTACATGCCTTTATCATATTATATAGTATTCCAATATTACCAGTGAAGAAAGATAAAGAAGTTTTTAAAGTTTCTTGTACTAGTTAGATACAGGTATAACACTAAGGTTATCAACTGACAATACTTGGTGAAACTGCTTAATTAAAATTTTAAATTAATTTTAATTAAAAAAATTAACAAATTAAAAATATTTAGTTTTGATTCACATTTATTTTAAACGGTTATATGTTTCGGCCTCCTTGGAGACCATCTTCAATGAAAAAATAAATGCGAATCAAAACTAAATATTTTTAATTTGTTATTTTTTAATTTCAAATTAATTTTAAATTATAACTAGTTAGATATATCAAACATGTGCAGGTCACCAAAAGTACAACAAGTCTCTCAGTTGTCGGTAATGGCAGCAAGGATTAATTATGTGAGTTCAACGGAGCAGCAGCTGTGGTAGTGGCAGAAGAAAGGACCAAGAGAATCAACTTAATGCATGTATTTCATAGGTTTGAGGTTAGACGTTCTAGTTCCAAGGTTGTGTACAAACAAGGAGGTGAAGATGTAAATGCAAAATAACATGGTTGAAAAAAGGTAAGTGAATGACAAAAAATATGTGTGTAATAATTAAAAACACACCAACCATATAAAAAAAAAATCATTTTCGTTGTTGGAGAATGTATAGCATATATGTATAGGTGGCGCACGGCAGAAGCATGGATTCATACATAAAATATGCTAAAATCCATATGTTTGCCGCGCGCCACCCTGTATTATAATGATTACTTTAAAACAAACATTATTTTATCAATTGTTATTGAAAGCATTAGCGCACTGAGGGGAGGGAGCAGAGGTGAGATATGTGCATAGGAAAAATAATTAAGCAAGAAGGAATGGGCCACCTTGTATGTAGGGCGTCCCCAGGCGATTATAGCATGAAATGCCCTCGGAGCGCCATTGATTGGTCCTAACTATATAATAGTTTGTAATACATTCACGAAATTTAAAATAAAATTCCAAAAGGATGTTTATAAATGTTTATTTTTGTGTCAACCAATATTATAATTAATGTAAAAAGAAAAAAAATACTAAAATCAGATAACAATACTTATTCTAAACAATTCTCCAAATTATTTTTAGCTGTTATTGACAGCAAATAATATTTTCATAGGTGAATAGTCAACAATTCAATCAATTTTTAAATTCAGGTAAAACCAAACTTTTTTAATCACATTCTGAATTATTTGTTATAGAACAAAACAGTTTTATAATCTTAATTTAATAATGCTCTTATGATATATCTACAAATTTATTTTTAAAGATATTACCAAATTTTTATCTGTCTAGTAAGAAACTTGTTCTTTAGTATTGCCAATATATGAATATAACTAATGAAAAAATGAAAATGGGGAAAAGACTAGTTAGTTACAAAAGTAGAGAATAAAAGAGATGTAACTCAAGTCAATATTCATAGCATGAGGCAGGTAATTTTAGATTTATTGGTAATCCAAACTCATTTATTTAGTGAATCATGTAAGAGATGCATTTTTTAAATGTTTTCATCGAAATAAAAACGACTTCACTTCAGGAAATCTCTTGTTGTATCGTAGACAAGGTTGATATATCTTTTAAATAACTACGGTATGGAAAGAAAAGAATATAAATCTTATATTATATGCAGTGAAATCTAGAAAGATGGTGAAAAATAGTGAAATCTAAAATAACATTCGGTATATTGAAAGATATTCGGATGTTCTCTTCTTCCTTATTGTTAGGTGATATTATTGTTTGTAGAAGTTTCTTAGATAAAAAACGGTAACTTAAAATCAAATTGTGCATTTGCTTATGTTATACTTTTGTTTCTTGTTCAATTGTATTCAACTATAGAAGAAAAAAACATATTTTTGAGAAAAATATATTTGTTTGTACTACTTTTATGATATAATCTGGACATTTGATAGTTTGAAATAAACCTTTAATGTCCAAGGCTAGGTTGTAGAGATAAGTCGTTTTTTAGCACAAACAATGTGCCTTCTTATATCCCACACTCTCACTGGGTCTTCAACAGAGTTTAGTTGCCTAAAACGCAAAGACTCTTCTGTGACAAAGATGGAATATTGTTTCGAGATGTTAAATTTACGTTAGTGAATTTATAAAGCAATAAATGAGAAATTGGCATACACTCATCATAGGATAAAGGACTGGGTTTTTTTCAATGCAAAAAAAGGTTGCAAATAATCTGACTAGAACCGATATTGTATCCATAAATCTTTACATACAGCTGTAGAAGTTTGAAGACCATATGTATCTGTGATGTACGCAATGAGTTTGGAATCTGTTTGAAGTAGCCTTAGATTGAATGCGTGTGGTCCTTAAGTGATTAATAAAATTAATTTCAAATTGATTTCACATCATCCACATAGTTGAAAGTCTAAAATTCAAGATTGAAATTCTTGACAGTGAGTCTATCAGTCAATCTTGGATTTTAACCTTTTGCCCACGGCACCAAATTTACCGAACATACCCTGTACGCGGCTGCTTTTTCAGGGATTTTGTTGTCGCGTTTTCAATTATAAATATAGGTTGTGATATTTTTTCAACTGATCAATATGATACTTGGCACCCAAAGTAATATGTTCAATAATAAAATACAATATATTTCTTGAATTTTCAGTTTGATTTAACAATAATCATTCTTCATACAATTATATAGGCTTGAAACTTTCATGACCTCTATGTGTGTCATACGCGCTGAGGACATGTTCGTTAGAAAGCACATAGAGGTCATAAGCGGTGAACAGATTAATGTCCCGTATCACAATTCAATTAAAAAATAGTTTTCTACGCAGACTTCAGGTCAAGTTTTTCTTCTATTTCTTTCTGCAGCGCCGTTCCCTCGTGAAGGGCTCTTTGCTGCATGCCGGCCTTGATCTGTGCCAGCTGGAACTTGGTGACCGCGTAGTTGTACCGACAGTAGCCCCAGTAACCCATGGTGGCCGCCATGAAGGTCAGCACGGAGGCGTGCACGGATGACTGCACCCGGGATGAGTACAGGAAGTAGACGAGGCCACCGCCGATGCCAGAACCAAAACCACACAGGAAACTATTTCGAAAACAAGGCACAGCAGCCAGGTCCTTGCCGAAGATCACCAACTTCTAAAATTTAATAAATAAAAACATGTTTTTAAATTGAATTATTCAAATTAAAGTTCTATTGAAAGTTAAGTAAACTAGAGAAGTATATTGCCTGTATTAATTAAATGTAACTTGTATCCTGAAGAACATTGCTATTATGTGATGAAGAGATTACATTTGAATTATACATAAATTGCTATATTTTTAAAAAAGCAAAGAGTTACGTTTTGACAGTACACATGTAATTGTTAAATTATTATGTAATGAAAATACACATTTAGCCGGTAAATTCATAACATAATATCTTGGGAATATCTATTGCCTTATTAAGAAGAGTGATTATTTAGCAAATACTCCATTATAATTGTGAAGTTAAGTACTTACTTTCCGTTTATCTTCGTCTTCGTCCATTATCACAAACTTTTATGACTATTATTACAAATTAAAATACTTATTGTATGTATTACGTTTGACGTAACAAGATAACCTCAAAGTTTAAAGGCACAAAATAAGGTAAGAAACGTTATAATAGGTATTTTCTTTAGTCCATACCTAGTGATACGTGTTTTTACCACCTGTTTTATAAATAAAATAGCGTTTTGATGAATGAATAAAGCTTTTTGGAGCAAATAAGATTACAAATTTTCGAAAGTTTTTTTTTTATATTTATATTGTAAATTATACATTAACGTTTTTTTTGTGTTTTCGTTTTTTGTTAAATATTACTATGTATTTTAATTTTAACGAAATTATTTTCTTAAATACTAGGACTAAAAATGCATTTTACAAAACTTAATTTATAATTTTTTTTAATGACATTCGACATTTATTGATACATTTCACCTATTATCGAAAATATTGTTAAAAGTGAATATGTTTTCGAAATACGTTTTGTTATTAAATAAATAAGAAATAAAACTACAAATATCATTCCAGAAGACTACAAAACTCATCATTAAGCAATTTAACGAAAAAGAAGAAATACCTACTTCATTGTGAATTAGATTTATATATTTTCTATTTGGTAACACTAATATTTTTTTCCTTCCACTTCCTCCGCGTTACAAATAAAATACATTACTGTAGTTGCGAGCAACCCGGAGACTGGTTGGTGAAGTAGTGCTTTTAATGTCTTCATATATTGGGCTAGTTTTAAAAATCGCAATATTTATTTAATTTGTGTGTCAAAATGCCGGAGAAAGAGAATATCACAATGTCCACATTAATATTTTTCGTTAATGGGAAAAAGGTAAGACATTATATTTTACGTGTATTTTTTTAATTTTCTTGATCTCTCGATGTAAGTTATTTAGTGATATTAATAAATTTAGTGCACTGATATCCTTAATATCATATAGGTCAATGTTATATCTGAGAATAACAAGCAAGTATAAAAGAGACATTACGTGTAAAATATACATTATAAATATGATTGATGTAATGTTTTTTTTACATTTTCAATTTTTTTAATTATGTTTATATTTAAATTATTTAAACCCTTACTGTTATGTTATATATATATATATATATAATCGTGTCGGAAACAACAGGGTCAGATCCTGTCTGCCCAGAAGTGGGCGACGTTGATGGCGTTACTACTGTTATGTTAATATTACATCAACGAATCTCTTGTGAAATTGCTCCTTTTTTACTAATAAAAGAATAAGTTATTATTATTTATTTGGCATCGTCGAGAACATTTGCGATTCGGAGATGTATTTTTTAATACCTTAATTATACGCGAAGCATATAATCATCATCATCATGTGAAATTCAATTCGCAAGAATTCATTACAAGCTTATTGGGTTTTATTGTTACAAATTAAATTGGGTCACATAAAACAATAAGTAAGTGCACAATTCGTACGTATCGACAATGTACCATCTACTAACAAAAATCAACACGTCCATTTGAAACTGCATACACATGTTTTATTTTAATATGTACTTGTATTAAGTACATACATATTGTGTATGAAATTCGACTTACGACCAATTCGAATAACGACCTAAGTCCAGGGACGTATCTCGGTCGTAAGTCGAGAAAAACCTGTATAGAGGTATTTGATTTTTTTATAAAAATACGTATAGATCGTCATGTTTCTTATTTGTCAAGAATTTATATCATCATTAAATCAGATAAGTATCTCATAACTCTTGTAAAATTGAGTATTGTGTAAAATTAATTAACATTTAACTAATAAAAATATGTGTTTATTATACACTTGCAAGTGTCATATTTTAAATAGCTTCGTTGTACTGAAAATAGATGAATTGATACATGAAAAAATACATATCTGAACTTATCTATATGTCAGATTAATATTGTAAAAAATATATAAAAAAGTAATTGACTTTCGAACTTGATTTTTAATTTCATTTGGTTTCTGTTAACTTATTTTATAAATACTATTTTAAATGTGTAACTATAAAATATAAATAATAATGAATCTAGGTCGTCTGTGAAAAATATTTATTATTATTGTGATCTTGTTTGTTAATTTATTCAAATATTTAAATCACAATCGACAGCTCCGTATTATTACGTACTTGCATGTGGCAATACTTGACAAACGAGTAATTAACTAGATTCTTGTTCTCAATAAGCTGATTACAATTTACGTCATACAAGTACTAGAATGTTAAGTTATAATTTAAAAATAAAGGATCCGCCAAATAACTTTTTTTTTTGAAAATGGGGCGCAAAACATCGAGTGTAGCTTCGGCTGTGTGGCACGTAGCGCCGTCCTGTTGAAACCAAATGTTGCCAATATCCTCCTCTTCAATTTTTGTCAACAAAAATGGACCGATAACAATCGCCATTGACTGTAACGGCCACTCCTTGCTCATTTACGAAGAAAAATGACCTGATTTTAAAAGTAATGTCGAAATATTTTTCAGCATTGTTCAAGCGTATACACAACCATATTCGTTAAGCGGAAGGATAAAACTAATTATCTGTCAAATCAGACATGAGCTTAGTGTTACCATTCACGAAATAAGCACTAGTTGAAAAAAAAAAGTTAGATGGCGGACAATAGCATGATTTTCAAAGTAATGTCGCAATATTTTTCAGCGTTGTTGAAGCGTATACACAACCATATTCGTTTAGCGGAAGAATAAAACTAATTATCTGTCAAATCAAACATAAGCTAAGTGTTACCATTCACGAAATAAGCACTAGTTGAAAAAAAAACGTTAGATGGCGGACTCTTTATAACACACTTAACACAATCATCGTAAAGCTAGTGATATTTTTAGGCGTTAGAACGATCTATTGAGTCAATATTTGATTGTAGCCATATTTTTTTCACGCTGCATAAAAACATTTGTGTATACATAGTTACATTTGAAGTTAAATCAACATTTTATATTATTCAGTTAACTTTTAAAACTTGCGTTTTTACAGCGTTCCACAAAATTAATTAAGCTGTGAGCAGTATCGGCTTTAGACCCTGCGGCGCCCTAGGTCATTTTTTTCTAGCGTCTCATATTGTTTATATTTAAAAAAATCTAAGACAGATTAGTTGCCTTCGGCGCCCTTAGCTTATTCGAGGCCCTGGGGCACCGACCCATTTCGCCACCCCCTGAAACCGGCACTGGATGTGAGCTATATATTCGTTTATGATCCTGTCTAGTCAACTCCTGCATATAATTCGTATTCGTCGCACTGCTCGCTACTAAACATCGCAATCTTTGCATTTGTAGTGCCCTCTTCTGAAGTGTATAATTTCCCATATAATATTGTTTTTTAAAGCACACCAACTAATTTATAATATTAATATAATTGTTTAGTGTTTATACCCTATAGCAGTGCTCCGCAACAGGTGTGCCGCGGCACACTGGTGTGCCGTAAGCCGATACAAATGTGCCGCCATCAAATAAGGCAATATTATAAATCAATCATTTTACAACGGTCCTCAAGCTCCCAGCGCCTATCGCCTATTTATGTAGACATACAACGAGGTATGTACTTGCTTTATTAAGCTCTAAATGTAATTAAAAAAAAAGTAAAATTGATCAAATTAATATCTATTTTTGGCTTTTGGTGTGCTGCGGTATTCAAGGTGAGAACTTTGGTGTGCCGTAGAATCCAAAGAAGTACTTTGGTGTGCCGTAGATGAGAAAAGGTTGCGGAGCTCTGCCCTATAGTGATGTAATCAATGGTGTTTTTTTATAAATATTTAAAGTATTTATTTTATTATAAATCAACTGTTATTAACGAACCTTTCTCTTGGACGCACCGTGAACCGTCAGTCAGTTAAAGGTATCGGATTACTTTGTACTATCCACAATGGAAGCCATTAGCAGCTTATTGACTTCACAGTTGGCAGCTGTAATTTAATATCTCGATTATTGAACAATGTACAACAATAAGTATTTACATTATGAAACTTTCTGTGACATTATTATTTCGAGCAGTGCCAGTTTTAGGGTGTGGCGAAGTGGGTCGGTGCCCCAGAGCGTCGAATAAGCTAGGGGCGCCGAGTGCAACCAACCTTGCCTAGATTTTTTTAAATGTAAACAATATGGGGTGCCAGAAAACAAATGCTCTAGCGCGCCGCAGGGTCTAAAGTCGGTATTGATTTCGAGTATTTTTTCAATCTTAAAATATTTTTTTGTTTTTTTAATAAAATCGAATTATTCTAGATCATATTTATTATAACATATTACTTTTTTATATATTAGTAATATTATACATTCTATATACATATTAGTTATTTTTTATAGTAAAAAAATATGAATCAAATGATTTCAAAACTATCTGTGCTATAATGTAATTTAAATAAAGTATAATTATAAATATCTATCAATATAATATATAGTATAATAAGCTTTACTTACAACATACATCATTATTCAAATGATGCCTTGCAGTGTCGGATTTGAACCTTACAGCGCCCTGGGGAAGAAATAACGGCACCCCCTGTTTTTTTTTTGGATGGGAGAGGAAATTTTCAGAAAACACCTCCTGTAAGAGCTAAGGGCGTTCTTAGTGCCCTTAGTCCATTCGGCGCCCTGGGCAGCTGAACCACTGCGCCACCCCCTAAAACCGGCACTGATGCCTTGAAAAGGCTTATAGAGCACTTGACAATTTATTAATTGACGTCTGCAGTGAAGTTTATTGATAAAGATGTTGTTCCGCTATCTGCTCCATCGCTTCTTACACTTTTTAAACACATCTAACTGCTTACCATATTATATCTGTAAAAAATACCGATTAAACAAACAATAATATTATCATTTCAGTAGATATCATATTATTACTAGAAATCCTTACAAGTGGAGATTAGATAGAAGATAGAATTTTTAAAATCAAAATATCTAACAATCAATTCATGAAATCCAACCGAAGATTGTATTTGTTTATCATAAATTGTTTATTTCATTTTAGAATCTTCAGTTATCAACAATTTAAATGTTGGGATCGTGTATGAAAGGATAGTGACGAAATATCTGCTCTCTGAATGTAATTTAGTTCACTTTGAAAATCAATAACAAATATCATAATACAGTAATGAATATAATAATTACACAAATATATGTATAGGTTTTTACAAGGCAATGAATGATATTTACAAAAAACAGTATTGTATTTTTTTGCAACTGTGTTGTGCAAGCTTATGTCAGCCACATGTTATTTATTTACGCATCAGTAAGTTAGTTAAATAAAAAATGAGCAAAAAAAAGGTTTACGTCTAATTTTAAGTTTCGCCCCTGGACTCTTGTATAGTTCATTCGTTTCCAATTTCCATCAACGATTTACATTCCCTTCAATCAAATAGATGTTGAACATTGTTTGTTTTTACATACGTTCTTCAATTTTTAATTTATTTTGGATATAATACGCTCAAGAGGCCGCATAACAAATAATAGGGTCCGCCATCTAACGTTTTTTTTTTTCAACTAGTGCTTATTTCGTGAATGGTAACACTTAGCTAGAATGGCGCTTCACGCACACTTTCTGCCACAGCAGCAATATTCTCGGCTGTACGCACTGTTTTTGGCTTTTCACGCTTTGGTTTATCGACGAGGATGCTAGTTTCTTTCACTTTTTTCACAAGATAACAAACATACGGAGCTGACGGTGATTCTCTTCTTCCAAAATCCATACGCAATTTTCGCACACATTCTGCAACATTACCATGATTTTCAAAGTAATGTCGCAATATTTCCCAGCGTTGTTCAAGCGTATACACAACCATATTCGTTCAGCGGAAGGATAAAACTAATTATCTGTCAAATCAAACATGAGCTAAGTGTTACCATTCACGAAATAAGCACTAGTTGAAAAAAAACGTTAGATGGCGGACCCTATATATAGTCATATATCAGGAGATTTTCTAATAAACTAACAATAGTCGTTGAGTGTTCTTTGGTCCATTGTGGTGTTACTCAACTACTCAACTTACTCAACAAAAGTGTCTATGAGGTATGGTAGACTCTGGTGATATAAAAAGAACCTTCACTATATAGAAACAAGTTGGGCTTTATTTGAACTTAGTTTCAAGCATACGATCTCTGCACTATAAAAATAACATTTGTGTTGTTATATTAAGTGGTCAAGTAGAGATGAGATCCAGAGCGACGTTTCTATTGTACAAGTTTTAGAATTAATTTGGGCGGTGTTTGAACATAATGCCACATGTATGATGCCTTGATTAAGACGTTGTGTTGTTATCTTCAGGTGGTCGAGCCGTCACCAGATCCAGAATGGACGCTGTTGTATTACCTTCGCAAGAAGCTCGGCCTCACTGGCAGCAAGCTTGGCTGCGCAGAAGGAGGCTGCGGAGCTTGCACCGTGATGGTGTCACGCTTTGACAGGAAGGAGAACAAAATCATGTATCCTTTACAATCAGACGATAACCGTGTTCAACCAACTTTTACACATGCACCCACTAGTTGACTATGTACATAGTTTAGTGTTAGTATTGTGGGTGTGCGAGTTCAGACTTGAAATAAGAAAATATGGCACCATTTAAATATTGTACAACAATATTGCAGATTCAAAAAATAAGATTAAATGAGAAAAAAGGTTACAGAAATAGCCAGGGGCACCCAAATCTGCAGTAGGGCGCCAAATTGACCTGCACAGTGACAAGATTGTCATGAAATGTTAATACTAGTTTAATTAAAAACTAATTATTTAAATTCGTACACAAATTATCATTAGCATCACTTGCATCCGTATTTCAAAGCGTTAATTATAGTATGTACGAATTTATGGAGTACTATTTTTTTATAGTGTAAAGTAGAGGCAAAGTAAGGGGTGCCACCGGGCGGCAGATTCTGGTCGACAGCACTACACCGGCTTAGTACAATTCTTACCCAAATTCTTTGAAAATATGTATTTTTTTATAACTCTGCGGTGACATTTCACATGTCAATTACATTTTGTAATACTAGTACATTTTTCAAAACCACTTCATTTTATTAAGAGCGACGTTTGTTAGTTGTCTCGGTATCATGGAAGGTGAGACCATTTTTCCATATTAAATTTTTAGGAGGTGAGGACTGATCATTATACGAGTAATGGGGGCAATATTTGGGAACGCCCCGGGTGACAAACTCCCTAGTTACGCCACTGTCATTGTGTATAATAACATATTTATAATAGATACAACTAAGAGTAGTCATTTGAGTCAGCAATCAGATTATCCATAGCACACTTACATTTATTCATATTAAATATTTGCTTTATATTTTCAAATATTCGAATAAATAATTACGACTAGTTAGAAAATGATAATGAATATAATATTCCATTTGTGTTCACAAACTAAATACATATTTGATATTTTCCAGTTCAAAGGTTATCATTCAATTTGCCGTCAGTTGTGATTATACGAGTATCTGAACATTCATAATAGAATTACGCACTACAATTATTATAAATATTAAATCATTTAATAACGAAAACTAAAATTAAGTCAGAAAACATGATGATTTTGTAATAGCTCATTCCTTCAAAATCCTTCGAACAAAAATATTAAGACATACCAATTCGTATTCTTTAAAATCAAATAACAAAATCAATCACGTAAAAACACGGGCTTGCTTCAACAGAGCAATTATGTGTTAGCCTTCGACGTTTGTCCAAACTGATATCAATCAAATTTCTTTGATTTTGTCGCCCATCTTGCCCACTTATTAGCAACGGTCGCCAACGAACCCTTTTCGTTCGCCTTTGTTGAGCCAGTCTGTACAGAGGTTACAGCAACTTGGAGCCACTGAGCAATCTTTGGCTCAAAAATGCTCACTTGCTTTCAATGTTTTAGTAAGTTCCCAATCTGTTGTTACTATTTTCTCCAATATTAAGTATGTATATGTATTGATCAACGTGTGGAATGGTCTGAAATACTACAATGAATTTTGTGACTAAAGACAAAAAAAATATGCCCACTTAAATAAATAATTATGATCAGCTGAATAATTCGTGAGCCAAACAAAAAGTTTCGCTTCCACAATTGTCTAACCTATAATAAACATATATAAATATAATATTTTATTCAAAAATTTGCACGCGTAAAATGTTTCAAGCAAAAAACGTTCTAATTTCCGAAATGACCTTTTTTCAAGAACAGCTTTTAGGCCACACTACAAGAATTCGAAACGAGCCGCAATTTTCTCTGGTTTGGTCTATGATATAATACAAAAATGATTGTAACATATCAAGGTTAAATTTTATAATCACTATCTTCACGTGATAGTAAATAAACAAAGTACAATAACAGTTAACTGTGATATCTTGCAATAAATTAGTAGGAAATATCTTAAATGTAAAGTAAATAAGCTTATATAATCATATGATTATGATTCTTGGTGTAGGTAAACTGGAGTGGAATGGGTGGGAGACAAAATATAAACATTAAAAAGTCTGTTTTGTCTGTTGATAAGTCCCAATCTTTGCAAGATTGTTACAATGATAAGCAGTGGGTTTTCGAAGCATAATATATGTGCAATTTATACCCTTTTTTCGCAATACTTTAGGAGGCTAGAATTTAGTTAATGTATAGCATACACAACTCAATTTGTATAACAATATTCAATTTATATTGCATGTGTATATCCCTAGAGATAGGAAGACATTATAAAGTCCATGAATCCACATTTGTTAGCCTTTATCCAAAATAAAAAAATGTGAATATCACTAGTAAACTACGTTGTGTTATATAACAATTATGCAAACGAAACTTATTTTCATTTAAAATGTTTGTAATGTTTTCTATATACGTACGTCGTACGAATATGTTTATTTGCTAATAGTTCTCTTCCGATAACGTTTATATAAAACAATATTCTTATGTCAAAAGTACGAGTAAACAAAACATTAATTTGCGAATGAAAATGTTTTTCATTTATTAAATGTCATCAGTTTATCAGAAAGAAAGCTAAATATTTATTTTGCGGTTTTTCTAATGAATTGATTGATGACAAAATCTTATGACAAGTTATGTTTCGACCTCTAAATATCATTAAACCAGTGATATATATTTAATATTATATCATTGTCTTAATGCTTATTGTATATTACGATTACATTTTAAATGCTACCATACTTTTAAATTTCTAAACTGATCTAGTCTTCAACCACGACCATATACTTGTCTATTGGACGGTGAAGACTGTTTCTCTTGAAAGCTGAACCCAACGAAATACTTTATTACAGACAGGAATCTCTACCTGTAGTTAATGGTATAGTTATAATAACAATAATCATCACAATTATTTCGACTGGCGTAAAAAGCGAAGCTCTAGCTAACTCACGTAACAACGTAGAAGTCAACAGTTTTTACTATTAGTTATTTATTTGTGATTTTTCCCTTGACTCTCTGTTGTGTTCAGTCACCTGTCTGTGAACGCTTGCTTGGCACCTGTCTGCAGCATGCACGGGCTGGCCGTCACCACAGTGGAGGGCATCGGCTCCAGCCAGACTCGCCTGCATCCAGTACAGGAGACGATCGCAAAGGCACACGGCTCACAGTGCGGCTTCTGCACGCCTGGTATTGTGATGTCTATGTACACACTCCTGAGACAAGCGGCAAAACCCAACCAGCATCAGCTGGCGACAGCCTTCCAGGGAAACCTCTGCCGCTGCACCGGATACAGACCCATCCTGCAGGGCTACGAGGTCTTCACTGAAGAATGGGAGAAGCAACAACAGCTCAAGAAGAGTAACGGCGCTGCCTGTAATCTCGGTGCTGACTGCTGCAAGAACGGCGGTAAAGGCTACAGCGATGGCGAAGACGCCGCTAGTGACGCCTCGAAGGAATACGTCCCTTACGATCCATCTCAAGAACCCATTTTCCCTCCGGAGCTGAAGCTCTCAGCAGATTTAGACTCACAATGCTTGCTGTTTAAGGGAAGCAGTGTCACGTGGCATCGTCCAAATACAATGGAACAGATGTTACGCTTGAAACGCGAGCACAACGAGGCCAAAATAGTCGTCGGTAATACCGAAATAGGAGTCGAAGTAAAGTTCAAGAATCTATCTTACCCGGTCATCATAA
Organism: Glossosoma conforme; assembly: GCA_022606575.1. Classification (NCBI taxonomy): domain Eukaryota; kingdom Metazoa; phylum Arthropoda; class Insecta; order Trichoptera; family Glossosomatidae; genus Glossosoma; species Glossosoma conforme. The sequence continues at coordinate 3,433,720 of JAGTXR010000017.1, read as the reverse complement.
TGCCTAATAAAATTCCAGAGCTGAATCGTACGCAAGTTACAGATAAAGGTTTGACTGTCGGTGCTGCCGTCACTATGACTGACATGGAGACCGCCATGAAGGCACTAATGGTGACCTTGCCGTCATACAAGACGAGAGTTTTTAAGGCCGTCGTAGACATGTTGTATTGGTTTGCCGGAGGTCAGATCAGAAACGTAGCCGCCGTCGGAGGTAACATCATGACCGGAAGTCCCATTTCAGACTTGAATCCAATTTTTTTAGCTGCTAATGTTGTTCTGAACCTGAGGAGCGAGGCCGGTGAAAGAAAAGTGATCATGGATGACTCGTTCTTCACGTCATATCGCAAGAACATCGTGAAACCTGATGAGATTTTAGTGTCATTAGAAGTGCCGTTTACAAAGGAAAATCAGCATTTTAAGGCTTACAAGCAGGCAAAACGCCGAGAAGATGATATTGCTATAGTGAACATGGCTGTGAACGTTGAGTTTAACAGCTCCAATGGGAAAATTTCTGATTTAAAATTAGCCTTTGGAGGCATGGCTCCGATTACAGTTTTAGCAACGAAGACGACTGGACACCTCATAGGACAAAGTTGGAATGATGCAATGGTCCAGAAAGCCTTCGATTCTTTGTTAGATGAACTGACACTAAGTCCGGAGGCACCCGGTGGGATGATTCAATACAGACGATCGCTAACGCTCAGTCTCTTCTTCAAAGCTTATTTAGAAATTGCAGAAGACCTCTCGAAGAGTTCTCAAAAATTTGTGGGTGAAGTTCCACAAGTGGATAAGAGCGGAATCGGGGGTTTCACCCGGCCCGTACAAAAGGGATCCCAATTCTTCAGCTTGCCTTCTGATAAACAATCTAAAGTAGATCCCGTAGGGCGACCTGTTGTGCACGCCTCTGGTTACAAGCATACCACCGGGGAAGCAGTGTACTGCGACGATATGCCTTTAATTGAAGGAGAGCTATATCTCGCTTTCGTTTTAAGCACTAAAGCGCACGCTAGAATTTTATCAATTGACACTAAAGACGCTCTATCTATATCAGGGGTTCAAGGCTTTTTCTCAGCTAAAGACTTGGAAGCAAACAGAAACACTGTGGGGGCAATAGTTCACGACGAGGAAGTGTTCGTATCAAAAGTGGTCCAAAGCCAAGGGCAAATTATTGGAGCCATAGTCGCTGATGATCAAAAAACTGCTCAAAAGGCTGCCAAAGCGGTAAAAGTGAGTTATGAAGAATTGCAACCGGTTGTAATTACTATCGATGATGCCATCAGGGAGAAGTCCTACTATCCTGGTTGCCCTAAAATAATAGACCGGGGAGATGTAAAAGCTGCCTTCGAGAGTGCAGACTTTGTTGTCGAGAACGAGATGAGAATAGGAGGACAGGAGCATTTCTACCTCGAAACTCATGTAGCGCGAGCAGTACCCAAGGAAGATGATGAGTTAGAAATCTTCGCTTCGACTCAGCATCCTTCAGAAATAACTGTAAGAAGATTTTTTTATTATTTTGCTATACATAATTTAGTATATGACATATTTTTAACTAATGACTGGTCTTATACGACAACATCATCGTTGGTAGTTAAACTATAAATGAGGTTAGGCCCTCACTGAACGAAAAGTAGTCAATGCAGTCTGAATCAGAGAGTATAATGCTAATCTGAAACATAAATATTTATAAGCAATTAAATATACATATACTATACATAAAAATCCTTAAACGGAAATAATAATATTAAGCTTGTGAATAAATGCATTCTGATTGAATAATAAAAAAATAAAAATATACATACTTTGAATATATACTATAGCGACATCTATCATACGATGATAACTTATATAGAAGATCAGAGACGAGCCATATTGAAATAATAAAATAATATTCTAATAAATAATTAAAAATATCCATATAAATATTTATATTCCTTCAATCGTAATGTAATAAAATTTCCTTTTTACAGTAATGATTAATACGGTGAAAAATACCATTAAAGTTAGTGTCTTCATAAGAAATGCTTGCCACATATGACTTTCTTGATCGCCAATATACACTTTCCAGAAATTGGCATCCCATATGCTCGGCATCCCCATCAACAGGATCGCTTGCAAGGTCAAGAGGTTGGGCGGCGGCTTCGGTGGCAAGGAGTCCCGAGGCATCCTCACGGCTCTGCCCGTGGCGCTGGCCGCCCACAAGCTGCAGCGGCCGGTGCGCTGCATGCTGGACAGAGACGAGGACATGATGATCACTGGAGCGAGGCACCCATTCCACTTCAAGTACAGGGTAGCGTTCAACAAGGACGGCAAGATCAATGGGTTGATTGTGCACATGTACGCAAATGCCGGGTATTCGCAAGATCTGTCAATGGCTGTGAGTTCAATTGCTTTTATTTTTTATTTTAAATTCAATCAGCAGACGGATAAAAACTATATAATTCCTTAGGTTTCCACGGCCAGAGGCTTTTAGGTTTATCCGTGTGTGGCGAATTTTCTAGCATCAATATTTCTACCGCGATCGCAGGGGTCTTTTTCAGACACAAAGTCGTCAACCCAGGGGTCTTCCCTGCAATGGCGGTCGAAATATTGGTGCTAGAAAATTCACCACAAACGGTTACACCCAAAATCCACAATACCAGATAAAAACTAATGTGCAACGATATTAAACATTCTGATTTACGTTGTTTGTCATCCATTTGAATGGTTTTACATTCCAGGTGTTGGAAAGAGCGATGCTCCACTGTGAGAACTGCTACTTCATCCCCAACATGAAGGTGGTCGGCTACGTGTGCAAGACCAACCTGCCCTCGAACACGGCCTTCCGCGGCTTCGGAGCCCCGCAGGCCATGTTGGGGGCCGAGGCCTTCCTGCGCGCCGTGGCCGCGCACCTGGGCCGCAGCTCCGAGGACATCGCGCGCCTCAACATGTACCAGGAGGGGCAGCTGACGCACTTCGGCCAGGCGCTGACGCACTGCACGGTGCAGAGGTGCTGGGACGAAGTCTTGGAGAAGTCAAATTACGAAGAACGAAGAAAAGAGATCTACGAATCAAACACGTAAATAACACCATTTTCCATTCAAATCTTACAGTTCGATAAACCTACCCTCATTTTAAATTGGCAACTTTTATATAAAACAAATCGGATAACAATACTTCTTCGTATTACATTGTTAAGTAGATCACAATATCAAACATCATTATATTCGTAGAATCCCGGAAAGTATCTCCCAGCGGTAGGCATATCATGTATGAGATACTTTTTCTACCAGAGCAAGCAGTTACCTACTGCAGTTTACTTTTGATTTACTCGATACTTACAATATCCTTCAATTACATATTATGCTTACAGGAAAAATCGGTGGAAGAAACGCGGCATCAGCGTCGTGCCGACGAAATTTGGCATCGCCTTTTCCATCAAATTCCTAAACCAAGCGGGTGCCTTGGTCCTCGTCTACACAGACGGATCCGTGCTCTTAACTCATGGAGGAACAGAAATGGGTCAAGGACTACACACCAAGATGATCCAGATCGCGTCTCGTGTCTTAGGGATCGATCAATCAAAGATATACATCTCAGAGACGTCGACGGACAAAGTACCTAACACATCCCCTACAGCTGCAAGTGTCAGCTCTGATATAAACGGATTGGCTGTCCTAAAAGCTTGCAACGAGATTGTGGAAAGATTAGCACCTATAAGAGCTGCGAATCCTAAAGGAACATGGGAGGAGTGGGTTTCCAAAGCGTACTTTGAATGCATTTCATTATCGGCAGTGGGATATCACACCACTGAAGGAATCGGATACAACTTGGATACAAACACAGGAGTACCTTTTAATTATTATACTTACGGTGCCGCTTGTTCTGAAGTCGAAATAGATTGTCTGACAGGAGATCATCAAGTCTTGAGAACAGACATTGTCATGGATGTAGGAGACAGTCTTAATCCTGCTATTGACATTGGGCAGATCGAAGGCGCTTTCATCCAAGGTTACGGACTCTACACTATGGAAGAACTGATCTTCTCTCCGACTGGAACATTATACAGTAGAGGTCCAGGAGCTTATAAGATCCCAGGATTTGCCGACATTCCGGCAGAATTCAACGTCTCTCTTCTTAAAGGTGCCCCCAATCCGAGAGCTGTTTACTCATCAAAGGTATGTATTTTTTCCATTTGCGAATAATATGCAGTGGTACCTTGACATACGAGTTTAATTCGTTCCACAACCTTGCTCGTATTTAAAATTACTTGTATCTCAAAGCACATTTCCCCATTTAAATTAATTGAACTGCCATTAAATCCGTTCTAGCCCCCAAAATGTCACCTCATTTAATTTTTTTTACTTGTTTTTGAATAAGAAAAATGTATTTAAAAATGACAAATATTGTACAAAAACTAAATGACTAGATTTATAAAGCGTTACTTTCGCTTAATTTTCGTCACTGCTTTTCTCTTCACTGGTCTTTGCCATTTTCGCCACCCTTTATCACCTCCTTCTGTTTAAGCACAATACATATCATGGACATACTACGCTCATACTGCCTCGACAAGTCGATAACTCGCACACTTTTTTCATGTTTTCCCATAATGACACGTTTTTATTCGATACTTATCATCTTTTTTTTATTCATCGTGACGCGCGGTTCGTGTGCAACCGGCCGACCCGCTAAGCCGATTGCTCGTATCTCAAATTTCGCTCATATTTATTTATTAACAAAAACCGTTATCCACATCTTATTATAGGAATATTTTGAATTATTTTTTAATTGGTATTCAAAACGAGTTTGAATGAAATCCCATCACTCCTGAATGAAGTATACTTTGAGTTAGATAAAACATAAATTAATTACTTCTCAATAAACTTTTCTGTCTAAAATAAATTACCTATTGCTTCAATACCATATATTTTTTAATGTAACATTGATATTTCCAGGCCGTTGGAGAGCCGCCACTGTTCCTAGCAGCATCAGCCTTCTACGCCATCAAAGATGCAATCATAGCAGCTAGGATAGCTGCCGGAGTCCAGCCGGACTTCAGACTGGACTCTCCGGCAACTGCTGCGAGGATAAGGATGGCCTGTCAGGACGAGATCACCAAGAAGGTAACCAATTAACTGACCAACTATTTACATTTCAATGACTACAATGAAAGAATCTAAAAGTTTACAGTTGCGAGAATATAAACCTTTAAACGCCCCTTGGTTTTCTTACGGGACCGCAGATTTGCGTTGTTCAATGCCCTACGGTCTCATACAGGAGTGCTTATGGTTCATTTCACAATCGGATTACATTAATTTGTAATAATAGTATTAAAGTAAGTTCATGGAAGAATCTATTATGCGACGAAACATTACAAACATTGGCCTGCTAGGGCATTGAACGACGCAAATTTGCGGTCTCGTATGGGACCACTGAGCGTTTAAGGGTTAATGGTGTGTAAAGGCAATATCACTAGAAAGTTAGTGATACAATATATATTTTTTTGTAAACACATAAAGGAATTGATCCTCCTAACTAACAGACATTAATGGAAAAATGTCATCAGCGTATTCTCTTTTTTTTTCTTGCTTTTTAAGTATAGCTATGTGCTTTGAATGACACATTCTGCCAACATCATTAAACTATAGTCCTTCTCAGTCTTACATCGTCCACTTTTAAGGAGACTCACTGTGAATGTTTGGTGTTTACTTAATATATTTCGCCTACCAGGCAATTTGATAAATAGGCTATGACAGGAATTTAACACGTGGAGAATCTATTTCGCACCAAAAGGGTATATTTATAGATACTTACGAACAGTATAGAGATTATCAATTAATTTAAAAATCAATAATTTTAAAAATAATAATGAAATATTCAAAAATTAATACACTTATTATGCATTGTAAATACCATCTTATGTGACATTTCTTTCATCAATTATTCATAATAGAGCTCTGGGTGCAGAGATGATTTTGGAAGATACCTAGGATAATGGTAGCCAACTTATATTTATGGCAGCAATTTATAGCCATCGTATACTCTTCCTAGAATGCATATTATGGAAAAGAGTTATATTTATGCTAAGCGCTTTAAAATATTTTTCTTTCCCGCCAACGATCAATGTTTATACTTTATATGCTTATAAGAATTATTGTTCTTTTTTCACAGTTGGTAGAACCCAAAGAAGGATCTTTCATCCCTTGGAACGTCATCCCATAAACACGAAGAGAAGAAATATTAAAATTTATGGTAAAATACTATACATATGTAATGATTACAATTTTTGCATGTAATTTATAATAATATTAGCCTATAAATTACCTGTCTATTTTCGATTCATTTATAAATAAAAACATTGTCTAAACCTGACCATATCCTTTCCCCTGTTAAATTAATGTTATAAAATGTTAGTAATCCGATGACTTAGTTATGTTAGTAATCCGATGACTTAGTTGTGTTATCTATTAGAAATATTATAATTTATAAAGAAAATAAAAGTACATTAATTTTTAACATCATTTTTATTTATAAATTAGGTAATATATGAACACTTTATTGTTTTTAGCTAAAAAAATGTAACTTTCATGGTTTTTTATCTTAGTAATTAATACACAAAAAACATTACATAACAATTAAATCATGCCAGACATATTTCATTCTTACCCTCTGTATACATCTACTTTATTTCACATATAACCCAAGTTTCTTACGCACCATCTTGTTAAAATTTTGATCCCCAGTATTTTAAATCTAAACGCAATTTCATTATTAAACGATCTATGAAAGCTTAATCAGTTCCACGCAATTTTATTATTATTTGTATATCATAAATCAGTGCAACTTAAAATTATATAATCGTTTAAATAAAACTTAACGATTATATAATTTTATCATTATAATAACATTTACTAATTATTACATAGCATTTTATCTTAATTTATTTAAAAGCCACAGGAAAATAATCATAAAGATTTTATACTTATAAAAATATTGTGATTGCAGGGTAATAATAAAAAAAATGTAATAAATGATATAAAAAACATGAAATAGTTAACATAAAGCTTTACTATTGTGAACTTCACAGACGCTACGTGTTAAATAAATAACAGTATTTGAATTAGTGGAAACTGAAACACATTCAGCAAGTGGGAGTTTTTTAGTAAAATTCATTCACAAAAGTGGTCAATGCTTTATGCGCATGCTATATTAATTTAATTTTTCCGAATTGAAGCATTCTTGTTCTTTGGCAACTTCTGCAAAAAATATCTGTTGCCTATAACAATGTAAACCTCGCGCTAGAATTCCCAGTCCAACACATATTTTTGAAAGATACTCTTAAAGACTACGTTTTTCTGCCACGTGTCAGTGATTTGATGGACGACGTTCTCCCATGGAGTAGCCTCCGTGCTCTGCAGAAGCTTGCCGCACCGACTAGCTTCAATCTGACAGAATGCCCGCAGTGAAATGACATGGTTGTACTTTAAGGCCTTGGTAAGGTTGTGAGACAGTTCAAAGGGATCCTGCAAAAAAGATAAAGGTATCCTAAAATAATCGCCAAATCCAAACCAACATACATATCGAATATGAGCTGAATTGGAGCATAGATATAATTTTTTGTCTGCAAATTTTTAAATATTATAACACAGTAATACCTCGACATAGGAGTTTAATATTGTTCCGCAACCTTGCTCATATTTCAAATTTCTTGTATCTCAAAGTGTCATTAAATAGCTCCAATGCACGACCAGTTGCGACTTTTTCTGGGTGTTTTGCTAAGCCGATTGCTCATATCTCAAGTTTTGCTCGTATTTCAAAGCAAAAAATTGCTCGCTCGACGGCTCGTATCTCAAAAAACTCTTATGTTGGGGTACCACCGTATAACCAAAAATAGATCAGTGGAGAAAGAATGTATTATAGACATACCTGCAGGCACATGTCAGACAAAGTGAAGAGTTCATCCTTGTTGGCTGATTGTGTATTGGTGAAGTATTTTGGCATCTCATCACGTAACTTGGCAGTTCTTTTCCTGAAATCTTTTTTATGCACCACTTTTCCTAAAAGAGGACAGATGACCTAAAAAAAGAAAAATACAAATATATATTATACTGAAAAGCAAACCGTGTGTTGATAAACTTAGTTAAACATTTTATTATTAAGTAAATATGAACTTTTAGTAAAAAGATTTATTATATTTTCTAATAAGGAGTGTCTCATTGCCAGACAATAATTACCTGTGATTCATAATCAAAGGTTTCCGAATAATAGATGAAGAACCCGTGCAGCAGCTCCATAATGTTGTTGGTCTGTTTCAACCCTTGGAAGTGATCTGGCAACGTGGAGAAGGAACAATCCCAATCTGAATTGAAACATTCATTATATTAAAAATTGTAAAAGGATCATTTTTCAATTTAAGTTGCCATTATTCTTAACATTTAGTTCCAAATTTGCAGTAAATACTACATCAAAATTTGATAAAAATCATTAATATAATACATAAGTAATTTTTTTTTTTAATAAACATCTCACATTTAAATGACAGATTTTTGTCTCATAAATAATATTGAGTTTTGAAAATGGAACAAACATGTGAACATCGAAATATTTATTTCAAATGTCAAATTAGACAGTAAAACATCAAATGATTTAAAAAAACAATCGTAAAACTATGTGATAATTCTAATATAAAAATTATTAAAAAGTAATGTTGACAAATGACTTGAATGCACCTTTAATAATTTTCTCGGGCTCGTTACCCTTGACGGCGCGCAGTGAGGGCAGATGCCCGGTGACCTGCAGGTAGAAGACAACCATCAGCGTGACGGAGCAGCTCTTCAGTACCGACTCCAGCCCCACATGGAAGCTCCAGGCCTTGAGCATCAACACGAGCATTCTCAGCATCGGCAACCGGTACAGTAACATCATCAAGTACCGGGTCATTTCCACGCGAATGCCGTTACTTCAAAATAACAAAATCAAAATTAATTTATTTAATTTAATCGAGACATGAAATTTGACCTAAAAGAATTTCGGACCCTTGTAATGTTTTGAAAGCGGCGACTTTTTGATAGATTTTTTAATTTAATATTACTGTAATATATTTTTATAGTAAACAAATATATCAGATACGCAGTGGATGGGTTAATACCGTCTACCGAGGATTCCGAGCATGAAGAAGTCCAGTTACAGTTGAATATACCTGAAGGACACGTTGCAGTGGAGGTCAAGTGGCACGTACAATGCCTTGACCATGGGAGTCTTTCCATCCGTGACCAGGTCAACGTCCTTCCACAGCGACAGGAATTTATCCATTCTCATCCCGATTAGGTAGGTCAGAGTCTCCTGCGAAGCGTGGTCTTGGTCGAATTCCCCCTCATACATGCAACCTACAAAAAAGACAATTGAACAATATTTAAAATGGAACAAATTTTTAAACACAATATTGATAACAACTAAGAAATACTGTCGCTTAGCTAACAACATCACACAAATTGAAAAAATATATATTTTTAAAAAACTCTTCAATTCAAAGTTAAGTAAGAAGCACAACTTAAGTACGTTTTATAATTAAATGTCTCCCATTAAATATATATAAAAAGAGTAATGCAGGGTTTTCACTTAAAAATGATATGTACTGTAAAATTGAAGAATATTACATCCTTTGAACTACCTTCGAGCACTCGACTACCTACTAAATGAGCAGATACAGGTTGACAAAAAATAGTTAATATTGTAGTGTGTTAAGTTGTCACCTATGTCGAGATATACATCTACATCGCTGTACTCGTTGGCGAGCCCGAGCGTGAGGGATCCTATCAGGTGAGCCTTGCAGTGCTCCTCGGGGACCAGGTCTTCCAGAGCCTGGCAAACCACTATGGCCTTGTTCACTGTCCCTTTTATGGCCTAAAATAATACAAATAACTCTTGTTTTATTGAGAAAGTAAGTAAGATTCCCATACATTATATTATAACATAAATTAGTACTATCAAAGTGAATCCAATCAAAAAAATAAGAATTAATAAAACATTTCCATATCAAAATATTTACATATTTCAGATTATAAATACCTTCATCGCAAATAATTGATGATCCCAAATCACCTTCAGCACGGCTTCTGTGTCTTGGAACATTTTAAAAGCGGCAACGGGATATTGGATCTTGGTTAAGTTATCTTTTGAGAGGGACACGCTACTCTGAGGGACTCTGTGACGCGGGCGGGGTATTTTCTTTTTATTAAAAGCATTTATTAATGGAACATCTTTTTGAGAATCACTGTCTGAATAACTAGAGAATTCATCTTTAATATCTTCACAACTTGCCGATGTATCTTTTTCATTGGAAATTTCTCTGTTACTAACGTATTCCGTGCTGGCAAATTTCTCATTCTTCAAGTGCAATTCTTCACCACAAGGCTCGCTGTTAATAACCGACTCGTTATCAACAGACTTAGCTTTGTTTAACAAACATACATCATTACAACATTTTATATCAGCGGATTCTTGCTTTATGACAGACTCATTCTCACCAGATCGTGTTTCCTCTTTGTGCGTGATTGTGCTCTTCATTTTTGCCAGCCGTGAAGATTCTTTCCGTTCTGCAATAAGACGTTTGCGATCGTTCAGACTTTGAATGTTCTGTATTAATTTCAAATTATTCGTCTCTTGAAGGGAGGTCAACCCTTCCAGTTGTGCTCGCATAGCTTCATTATTTTTATCAAACTTTAACATTGATTTTGCCAAATTCAGCTCATTACTCTTTTTATGCGCTTCAAGCTTCTCAATCAGATATTTCAAAGTTAAATTCTCCTCTCGGTTTTGTTGGGTTAACATCCACACGTAACGTTCAAACTTCGAATTATTATTAGTATTTAACTTGTTCACATTTTTAATGTAGTCATGAATATTCACATCATATTTTTTTAGATTCTCTTCCGTATATCTTGTGATCTCCAAGTATTTCTCTTCGGTCTTCAACATCTTTTTCTTCAGTTCAATTTTTTGGTCGTCTAAATGACAGTTACGAGCCTCGTTGCGTAACTCCATTAGTTTAATGACGTAGGCGATCTCATCTTCGTCATCTAAATTGAACCTGTCTCCTAATGTTGAAATGGATTCAGTTTCCATGTCGGGTACATCTGTGAAGTCTAAAGAAGAGAATTCTGAAGCCGTGTAATCCTGTAAAGCCTTAAGTTGTTTCCGAGACACTTGATCTAACTTTGAATGAAAATTGTTGAAATTAATGTAACGTTCGTGCATTGTAGAAAAGTGTTCAAAATTGTTTTTTCTCAATTTTAAATATGTTTGTATGTCGTTGGATAATGCGCAATGGTGCCGAGTAATCACTTTGGATGTTTGTGCGAGTTGCTCTGTTACTCCTGCGATCAATTCAGTCTCTATTGCGATATACTCTTTTAACTGATTTGAAAACTTCAAATGTGCAGCATCATCCTTAATATTACATTCGGTTATAATCTTAAGAAGTTCTGCATATTGCTGTTCAACTAAATCTTGTAGGGCATCAGGAAAATCTGGTTTCACTGCTGAAGCTTTACCGTAGTTCATTTTTGTCATTGTTTCATAGGCATCTGCTATATTTATTACTTCCTTAACATTTCTTGGAACGGTTCGACTATTATTTTTACATTTTGTAGCACGGTTTACACTCATCTCCCAACTGTCGGGATTAATATTATTTTGTGTTGCTTTTTGAAATTTTTTATCGATCTCTATTTCATTTGATTGTCTATGCGTTTTCAGTGGAACAATCAAATCAATCTGTGTTAAGGCGTTTGTTATCGGACAATATTTTTGTATGCCGTCATCAACTGTAATTTTCGGAGATTTTACTTTCTTTTTCTGTTTCGTCAGTTTTTCAACTCCCTTTTTTTTGGCTGAAAAAAAAGAACAATTGAAATATTCATTTGAAATTTCAGAATGTAACTAAATGCTATATTTTTTATAATTTTTTCATTTATTTCAACGCATATTCACAGCACAGGTTTGGTAAGTGCTTTCCAACCACTAGCTTTTTTTATTCAAAATAAAGAAACATTAATTAATATTTCAAAAAATGGAAATAAAAGCAGATAAAGCGAAACCTCTATCTTTTTAAAAGGGACCTGGACTTTACCCGCCTTACACCTGCATCACACCGGAGGACAGTTAAGTCTCCTTGATGACGCGCTCATTCAGATTATGATCAGTTAGCAACTGATAAGTCCAGTGGAAGTCCCCTCTGAACAATTGTGGCCACTGCACAGAAGTGCTTAAAAGGGACCTATTATATAAAACTATGAATGCGGAAAAACAATGAATGCGTGGTTAAGAAGACAAAGTACAAGGAGATATGATTGATTGAAGTACCACCCTCCCACTCTGCATCGGTAGAGACCCGTATTTTTAGCATCTATTTTTTTCAAAATTAGCGCTATGGAGCATTTAAAAACATGGATTTTAGCATCTATTGTTGTATGACACAAATATCAAATAATTATCAATTATACTAAGTTTTACCATTTTTTTATTAAAATATTGACAAATATACATATACAATATTAAAAATAATTATTAAACGTACTAACACATAAAGCAAAATAATACCATAAAAGGGCATTCATCAAAATATAAATTCAATTATTTAAATTTTGAGGATTGAACACCGACAGTCACCAAGTTTATTTATAGGAAATTTGAGAAGAAACCGATAACGGAGAGTTAAATTAAGTTTTGTGTTTAGTCTCCATAATATAAATTTTAAAAAGGTTAAAATGTACACTATTGAACTTTTTCTTACAACCAATAATACCTTACTAATATTTCTTAAAATTAATCATGGAGCATGTTTCAATGGATGGATTTTTTAGATTAGTTCGTCAATCAGTTACTATGTGGCCAATAAAAGTTGTAAAATGTCTGGTTTTAAATCACTTTTTATAATTTCCAAAAATTTTGATATACTTCTATACATTGAGATTCTGATAATAAATTATATAATGGCTCGTTCTTGTTTAACATTAATGGTACATTTCGAACCGCTACTGATGGATTAAAAAGTTGACTCCAAGTCTCGTAATATAAATTGGTCTTATTTCTGTATCTTTTCAACAAATGGCTCATTTTGAAGTTAGTTGAACAGCTCAAAAATGATAATTGCGCACGTCCACTACATTTGGCTATCTAACGGAAACTAATACAACTAACGACGAATGGTGGCGGTTCGGAACTGTCAGCTGTGACAACTGTTATTCTCTCTTTCTCTCTCGAAAGTGTCGCGCATAGTGACAAATCCATTAAAACACAAACAAAATACATCAAACATGTGTTTATTGCAACTTTAATAAACTAGGCATTTTATCAAAAGTCATTGACTATTGGCATCTATGATAGTTTCAAAATCGTTCAAAGTACTTATTTTCAGTAAAATTGTGACTTTCAGCATAACAATATTCCTACCTTAGGTCATCTTTGACAAGTTTTGGAAGGAAAAATTAAATTAGTTGTTTGAAACTGTTAGGTTTCCAACTATAGTACAACAATAGACAACTACTGTTTTTATTTTATGGGTTAATTATTCATTCATTTAACATAAATTTTTACCAATATTAAATATATTACTGCCGTTTTAATATAAATTATAGCTGACCACATTCACGCTGACACAGTGGATACTGCCAAGTTATTTAGTCTTCTGCCGATTCATTTTATTACCTGCGAATTGATTTAAATTACTACCAAAACCATGAATTATTTACTGAACAAAAAATACAGGGTTTTTTAAAAATTATTTTTATTTTCCCTTTTTAATTTTTTTCTTGCCGTCAGCTATAAGTTCAAAGGCTGAAATTTACTTTAATTCAACTATTACATTATTAAAATTCTTTTAATTTAAACAAAGCAAGAAATACGATTGGTATTTTGGAGAGCATATGGCAGCAGTCAGTAGAAAGAATGAAACCAAAGTGTTAAGATGGATAGATTAAATGTCATTAAAGGTTATCAATGGAATATATGGAAGATAAATAACATTTTATAGGATGGAATGGAGTATAAAAAAGAAAAATAAACAAACAAAAAATATATTTACCCTTAACTTTTTTCCCATTCTTGGGAGAAGACAGGGCAGCTGCCGGAACAGATTTTTTTTTCAATGATGCAGCTGTATTTCCTTTCAACGGCACATTAGCATTTTTTTCTTGTGAGGGAACAGACACAACTACTGTTTTTCCTTGCAACGGGTTATTAACCTCTGTCTTTCCATGTGATGAGGTTATGGGCACAATAGTTTTTCCATTGGAAAGTGGAGCTGCTTTATCAGTTTTTTTTTGTGATGGGGAAGTACTTAAAACAGTTTTTCCTTGCAAAGAAGTAGTAGCTACTAAGGCTTTTCCCTGCACTGAGGTAGTGGGCAAGGTATTTTTTGCTTGCAAAGGGGTTACGGCTTTGGCAGTTTTTCCTAGCAACGAGACCGATGCTACAACTGCCATTAAAGGCTCTGGGATATTAACCCCGGCAGTCTTTTTTTGGGACGGAGCAAGGGGCATAATGGCTTTTCCTTGCGAAGGAAGAGAAGCCACAACAGGTGATACAACTGTCTTTTTTTGTACAGGGACAATAGATTTTAATGGAGAAACAGCCCCAACTGTATTTTTCTGCATTGAAGATTTATCTTTCAACGGAGTAGCGGGCACATTCTTTTTTAATATCAACTGTGCATTAGCTGATTTTTTATTTTTTTTCAACGGTGCTGCGGCCTTCACTTTCTTACTTTTTGATGGAGCAGCGACCACTATTTTTTTTTTTTGCAAGTTTGGAAACAACTTGGGTATAATCTTCCGGTACCATATATTTTCAATATAAGTGATCTGCTTGTCGCAGAAATCAATTACATCTTTTTCAAACACTTCATTGTTTGCTAGTTTCACCGCCATGATAACTACTGGCTTCTGTAAATCATAACAATGTCGACAATAAAAAAAGGAATAAAAACAATAAATAAAATTAATATAAAATATGGCTTTTCACATTCACAGTAGTTTCATTCTATGTCTAGCACAGTTGCCATCAATTATGAGTACTACTGATTTTCCCAGACCATAAACTTTTGTAAAATAGATTTGAGAATAAGGAAAGACAGCAATGATTTATGGTTTCCTATCATACACCAAGTTGTAACAAATCATTCCTTTATTTCTCCTCAAATTTCCAATACCACATATTTATTAAGGGTCGTGGTTTTTCAAAATCAGATGTCACTAAAAGGAAAAATATATAGTTTTCCAAATATGTAATAATTTATTAATTTAAATTTCATGTTATCTGTAGGAGTAATATGTATTTTCACTCTATATTTTTAATAACCCATCCCTATTTCAGATTTATTATTTTATACATAAGATGCTTTCCTTTAACACGTTTAACGCCACATAATGTTTTTAATGCATTCGACTCAGAGGCACCATATAGGTCACATTCAATGTTAAAATTCCATTGAAATGTAGTCGCTGGCGTACAGGGACTGTTTGTTCGAAAAAGAAAAATGTGGCTCACCGGTGACCTACGTGGCGCCCTGGTCAACAACAGTGTAGGTCACCGGTGACCTACGTGGCGTGTTAAATGTGAATAAAATAAATGAAAGAACAAATTATTAATTTTTACATTGTATTTATTTTAATTAATAAAGAAAAAAAAATGCCATTTAAAATTTGATTTACAGTAAATTTGAAAGTACATACATACAAAATAAAAGATTCGAGAGATAAAAGAATAAAATGAAATATTTATGAAAAGTAATCCAGTGTGATGATTAACAAAGAAAAAATCATTTAGATCCTTTATCGACGATTCTAAAATGAAATTGTTCAATATGAATCATCAGAGAAAAGTAAATATCAATTTCAATTTGATTATTCAATAAATCGATACTAATTTAATAAAAGATTAAATTTTTGAAATGAGAACAAATTAGCTATGCTTAGAACTCCACTAAATTTTATTTTTTATAATGAGGTACAATTATACTACACTGGAATATGTAAATTTTATTTTCGTAAATGAACTCTTTTCAAGTTATAATTCACTTTATTACATATATTTAATAAAACAGTAAATAAATTTATTGTTTGGTATAAAACGAACATTAAAATTAAAAACTGTGTATATAAAAGAATTTATAATTTCTAAAATATGCAGTGCTAGAGTCTACAACTCCTTTAAAGGATATACTTTTGCATACATTAAATATATCTTTGAGATCAAAGGCAAGGGTTGACCATTGTCCTAGTTTCTCAAGATAATCATATGGAAACCTTCACATTAAAATAGATAAAAAAATTAAATGGAGTGAAAGTGAAGATGACTTTGTGTTTAATGTATATAGTGATAGTTTGAGTGATTATGACACTTCAAGTGATGAATCAGATTTTATTGGACACAAAAAACGTAAATCGGCACCTCTCTCGTCATCTAGTAGTTTTTCCTAGCCTGCATTTGGACCATTGTTTCGTAACCATTCATTGAAAGACTATCAAATTTGAAAATAGTAACCAATTGTCTTTATTTTTCACAAATAAACCATTTTAAACACTGACCGATTTCTTTTATTGACAATTTGCGTGATACCCAATTCTAGTTTTTTTTGTATTTTTTTTTCTAAAATCAACTATTTTTGTGCAAATTTGCAAAAAAGCACACTCGAGTTACTGGTATGTGATACAAAAAAGTCTCGAGTGCAAAGAGTTAAAGGTGTTATAACATCTTTGAGAGTTTTCGGAGCACAGGTGGGAGAGCACTGCTTTACAGCATAGATCTGAAGTCGTAAAAAAAATCTAAAGATATACGTATTTATTAATTTGGAACGTTATACAACATGTATGAGTATCATTATAGCACTGCATTTTTTGTACATCTATTAAAATTATAAAATACATAATTCTAGTGACCAACTAGAGGAAACAACCAAGCTTTTCTCATCACATGTCAATGATACAATTTATATTCTAACAATGAAACCAATTAATGATGTTATACTCAGACAAGAAAATATATATATGCTGAGCGATTAACCATACTTCAGACTCGATCTAATGACTCATCATTCCATTACTAGGGGAAGAATATGGTCATCACAAAGTAGTGCCTAGTAGTTAAAAAAAAAGGCAGCAAATAAAAAGATAACTACAAAAACAATATGTTCAGTATACTTTTGTCTTAACACATTGTTATCTGGCGATTCCGCGCATTTTGTGGCACCTGGTGTGGGCCATTTATAACAGCTAAGGGTTTTTTTTTTACGTTTACAAAAGCCGCTTTAAATTTTGCATTACCCAATATAAAATTATGAAATTTTAAATAATAGCTAACCATACACATTATTATTAAATGAAATATAAAAACTGAGGTTTATAGTTTTATTTCATATATAAAAACATTAATCGATATAAAAATATATATTTTGTTGTAATTATTTCTGTATCGCATAACAAATAAAAGAAATTGCTATAAAACATGAAGTGGCAAAAAAATATTTGGTTATAAATACAACGCCAAAAAATATACACATCATATTGTTATGGGTTCCATAACCAGCAGCATCTGTCAAAGTAGGCGTATAAGCACTTTTGGCATCATACAGCAAAACATGGATCTCCAAAAATGGATCTTCACGGGTCCCTCAATCCAGCAACAGTTTGACAAAAACGGAAGAATCCATTTCCCAATGAAAATGTGTTTAACATGCTCTTTATCAGGTATTGCGATAATACCTTTTATTAAACTTATATAGGAGATGCGATGAGATCATTAAATAAAATTTATATTTACAAAAATGCCCACTTTACTAAGAATCAATTTGTTTTGCCGTTCATAATGAAAATGCTAAACAATTTGGTTAAGAAATATATTTTATGACATTAGAAAACCCCTCTGAAGCTATCCATTGATGTTAATAGTAAAAAAATAACAAAGAATTTCAAGTTAACTAGTTATTTGATGGAACCTGCAACATGCCAATGGTAAAATATAAATGGTATATAATTCTCAGATTTTTCCGGTAAGCAGAGTATATTATTTTCTGGGTTAATAAAAATTAAAGAAAAAATACTTTAAATGGTTTCATCGTTGCACGTGAAATTGTCACAAATTTGTTTTACTATATTTACTGTTCCATACATTCGACATGTCACTGGACTCTTCACAATCTGACGTTTGCTAAAACTTGATCTTGCCAGGTAATGTTTAGTTGACGGATCTCTGATATTCTCCATCGCATTACAAAATGGTGTGTTTAGGACAGTAAGTATTCAATTTACTATATATATAAGTATTTGAGATTTGGTGCAGGGCAAAGATGCTGCCGTACCCTAGGAATGCTAAACAACATGCACAAATATAATTATAAATATGGAAATAATGAAAGAGTGCATGTAAACTATAATTATATAAAAAAAGGGAAATATTACATAGGATAAATTATATCAACCCAATCAGGGAAAACCATCCAATCTATGGTACAGCATCATTATCTGGCAGATTCAGTGATGCAAAGCTCTCGGTGACAGTTCACCTTCCGATACTAACATTTACACTACAATATTTTCAATATTTGTTTTACATTTACAAGATTATTTATATATGGAAAACAAAACAAGACAATAGATAGGTAAAAAATAGACTCTTTGTAGAAAAAAATCACTGTAGTTTAAAAACTCACAATTTACATATATATTTATTATTTTCACTATATTTAGTCTGAACATCGTTCCGCATTATATGTTATGTCGACTGTATCTTAATCGGGCACCGCATCACACGTGCACTAGCGCACTTGTCCTTCAAGCAATTCACTTGTAATCGCATGATATATTATTTATCAATGTTTAAGAAAACCGCACAGCAAACTCCGCTTTCTGCATGTAATTTATTTCCTCTTTATTCTGCACGTTGATTCACACCATATTGATTATGTAAATTTAAAATCCAGAGGCAAAATAAAAAATAAATATAATAATTATTGAAGTCGCAAAAAAAATATTTTGTAGGACATTATCGATCGAAGCATTGTTATTCAGTTTTTTGGGCGATGTAAGCTTCAATCTTGTAACAGATATATTACTTTATAATACTTAAAGACTCATTTCTATTTACATTTGAAAGAAATGATACATTTGCATAGCTCAGGACTGAGCAGACTTTATATTAGATGTGCTTAAATTAATTAAAATTTAAATAATAAAAAATAAGAAGATATTTGTTTGAATCTCTTATTTATTATGACGCCATCTGCTGACTTTTGGTTTACACTAAGCTTAAAGAACTTTACTGGGTGATACTGAAGCACGAGAAACACCCGGCTACTTGGCAGCCGCGACTGTCAGTCGTCGATCAGCTCGGTGTAAACAAAACTCTTCACCAAACTTCAGCCGCTACTTGCTGGTGCTACTGTTAGCGCCTAGAAAGATGCTCAAGTTGATTTATGTAAAATACTAATAGCACAGTAGTTGGAGGTCACAATGAATAATAAATCATTACTTAAAAGGAAAGTTTATGGATTAACACGCAGGTTATTAAAAAAATCAATGATTTTATAAAACATTTCATTTCAACCATTGTGTGGTACTCTATATAGTAATCAGTATAATTGAAGTGATAGTGGAATCGTATTTATCATTTTCATTTATTTAATATATTTACTCGAAAAATGACTGATTTAGGTCACAGGTACAGTTGCAGTCACAATCATATTAACACACAAGTCTCAAAGAATTAATTATCTGCGACTCAAATAGTTCAAAACCAAAATTGTATAACTGACATTTTCAAGTAAGAGGATAAACTAGAAAATAGGTGTTTAATCGTGGAGACAAAGTTCAATATTTTTTATAGAAAATCATAATTAGTTTTTACTTAATATCACTGCAGTAAATATTTTACTTTAAACTTAGACAACTGATAATTAAAACTGGATCGAGTGAACATAGTGCATCTGATGTCCCCTCATCTTATATTATCCATGAAACACCCTCCCGATTTTCTCAATTGTCGCCCGAGACAATCGGAAACGCATCGTCTAGTCATTTTAGTGAGCTCTGAAGGACCCTATAACCCTGAGGGAGCTTCCTGATCGGTCTCATCCGCACTGGGGGAGGGCGGCGGCGAGCCGGCGCTGCGGCGCAGCTCGGAGAACACTTCACGCGCCCCCACGGCCAGCGGGTCCGGGGGCGCGTCTGCGGCTCCCGCGCCTCCCGGGCCGCGCTGCCCGGGGAGGCGCTGCGCTCGCGCCCGCCGCCGCCGTCCTGCTCCTCCAGGAACCTATCCATGTAGTCCGTGTGTCCCGGGTGCAGAGTATATTTTTTCTTTTCGAGCCGGGCCTTGTTGGCGAACATGTCGTGCCTCTCCGTCTTCTTCCAGATGTAATAAAACTGAACCAGTTCGCCGGCGGAGGGCGTTCTCACTTTCAGCTGCTGGATGGAATGAAAATCCTTTCCGTGCGCTTTTAAGCCGTTCTCAAAGTTCCGGCATTCCTCTTCTGACCACAAGCTCGCCGAAGCCGCCGGAGCGGCGGCCGAGATGCGCCGGCGCCTCAAGGCTTCCTCCACGTTGTGTCCGCACTGCTGCAGCAAGAACAGCGCCTGCTCGTCGTCCCGCAGCTGCTGGCCGGTGGGCAGCGCCGTGACTCCGTTGCCGGGAGGGTTGAGCGCCCGAGAGCGGTTCATGTAATCTTCCGTCAGAGTCTCTTCCAGGGCGCTCGGATTCCACAGTAATTTGTCTTCGTTTTCATAGGGGAGAGCGTCATCGTAACTGCATAAGCCTTCGGGAATTCCGGCCTGGTAGTCCTGTCCGACCATGATGGTCTTCTTCCAGTCATCTTCTTCGGGACTGTAGTCGCAATCGTCGTCTTCTTCGGAGGGCGGCCGCGAGACCGATCGGAGAAAACGCGACGGCTCGATGCCGCCAGGTTCGGTCGGGTACAACTGCCGAAGCGCCGAAGGATCGGGCTTGTCCTCCTTGTCTCCTTTCTCGTCCTTCATGACTTGGTCCTGGGGCGTCATGGCCGGCGGCGCGGGCGCGGGCGGCGCAGCGCGCAGGCAGTCGCTGCGCGGGTCGAGGCCGTAGAGCGCCAGCAGCTGCTCCAGGGGCATGTCTCCCTCGCGCTGCAGACTGGACAGCTCGGCGCGCGGGTCTTGCTGCTCTCCCTCGGCGAGGGCTTCTTCTTCGTCTAGTGTGCGCTCGTCGTCAAAGTCGTTGACCATCATCTCGACCGTCGGCTCGAAGAGAGACTTGTCTCCCGCAAGATCGGCCGCGACATCTCGCTCGCCGGCCGCTGAGGGCGCTACAGCACACTCGGACATGCCGGAGTAGCAACTGGTCCGAGATGCTCTTCAACTATATGAGTACTCGAAAGCTGCGCATCTCAATTCTGACAGCTCTCGTAGATCGTGTAAAATTAATTTATAACTGCAACGAATTGGGATTCGGTGTCAAGTCTCAAGGTTCGACCGCCGTCAAAATCAACTAAAGTCAGTCTTCACATGTAGAATCGGCTTATAAATGATGCGATAGATGTTCTGTACGATAACCGAGTTTGTATTTTTCTTGGCACTGCGACTTCTTAAAACGTTACAGAAAAGCCGCAAACTAAACTTCCAGCACCAGTGACAGGAGTAAGTCTCCTCGAAGATGCGCCTTCACCGATTGACCTTCACAGATGAGCTCCGTTGGCGACACTAGTATTATTTTACGACGCGTTTCTTCGCTAAATGACCGAGTTGCGGTGTTGTGTTGTTATATTCGCTTAGTGGCCAAGCGCGCGCGAACTGTCTGCTATTAATCCTCGGCCGGCTCGCGTCCTGAGCAAACGCGCGGGACCGACGAGCACTCGCTCGTCGACCGGAATCCCGCGCCTCGAAGGCGAAAAAGACCGCTCCAGCACATTCCACGGAGTATAGCGATGTTAAATGATCTGCTCCGGTTGATACTTGGCGATGGATCGTTGAAAGATTCGAGTTATTTGTCGCGATGTGACAAGCGAGGACATCGGCCAGAGACGAACAACAGAATATGCGTCGGTAACGTAGTCTGCGATTCCACCGAGAGAGCCCGCCACTAAGCGCCGGTAAAATACGAAATAAAAAATAAACCTAATGCATGAAAATAGAGTTCAGTTTTGTATGAAATATTGTCCGCTCTTTTATGGTTTTAGATTGAGAAACGCATACAACCCCGCAATTTTTTTTTATGGCAAGTGATTTGAATGACGCCATATCTTCATCCTACTTCATTATGTTATGGCATTTTGTCAATGGTATTTTTTTTAATCGAATTCATTTTCATGTATTTTTTTTATGAATATAAATATGTTATGTCAATCTACTCGTTATTAAAATGAAGTACATAATAAAATCATATATCACTTACATTTATGAATAAATGTAAATAGTTATATATGTCTATATAGGTTTATGTAAAACCACGATGCTCAGCTAAGAACAATGTCATCAAGAAGAATTTCACCCTACATTAAGTTAATAACCTTTATCATCGTATTCAGTCATTTGGCAGTATTATGTTACCAAGGGGGTGACATACGGTACCCACAACTTCAACCAAGAAACTCTTTCAGCTGACAATCCTTCCAACCTATCCCAAGGCAGAATATTGGATTAACTGTGTAATAAGTTGTCATATGGAGTAAGTAAGCCCATGTATTTAGTTTAATTGTATTTTAATATAAAAATACATATTGTATGCATAAAATTAGAGGCGTTCTTTAAAAAAAGCTGCATGAGTATTTGATTATTTTATGTTTTAGATGAAATAATATTATTTTGTTGACTGGATATTCTACTTGAGTTCATATAAATAGACATGTGGTAGATGGGCGGTAATTGTGGAGAAAAATAAGCGTATACTCACCCTAGTATTTTTAGTTGCGAAAACAGATTTTGATGTTTCAGATTAGATAATTCTAGTTGAGTATCACTGAGGTTAACAACTAAAAATAATTAATGATATGGAGGCATTTGCGAGTAGCAGAACAGACGTTGTGGTTGTTGTTGAGTTTGCGCTCTAGCGGCCGGCGGCGCAAATAAATCAAATCTAGACATAGTGATGTAGACAAAAATACTCGTAAAATATCAGAAACGTAGCTCGTTAGAATATTTGCATATCAGATTGCGACAAAAGCGTATCTTGTTCTAAAATCAGACCAAGATTCGCCACTATGTTATTGAGATTACGACTGAAACAATAAATAAAGAGGTATATTTTATTTTATCAATGAATTCAATTATATATATGTACATATTTACAAATTTATATTATTTTACAATCATTTATATTATTGTTTCATTTCATATCAAATTATTAGCTTCACTCAAAACTGAAATAAGATACAGTGAAGTAGTAAGCTATTCTGCCTTTAAAGCTTTCCAAACCACCCAAATCCACAGCCAAGGCGAAAATAAAATAAAAAATACCACGTAAATCGTTACCCAAGACAAATGCAATGTGTTAGTATCGTCGATTTGGTCCTCTCTAGGATTTGGAAAGCTCGACTTACATAACAAAATTATCAGAAGAGCGATAATCCAACAGCTCAGCACAAAAATGGCATTAATTTTATATGCTTTGCATAAGAACATACAACAGGTAATTTATATTTCGCTCACAATTTTTAAGTTAGTTTCATAATTCGAACAAGTATTTAACCCTTAATTGGTCGCACCAAGAAAAATTACACAACTGCTCGCATGGGGTCACAGGTGACCCCAAATTGTATGATTTTTTATTATTATTTATGAAACATATAAGTAAATAAAACTTGTTTATTATTAAAGTGCTATTATATTTAAAAGAAATAACACTAACTTAATATCAAATTAAACAAATACAAGCTAAATTAAAAGAATATCGGGAAGCGGCAAGTGCTTAATTTTTGAATTCGAACTTTTTTTGATCCTATGCGACTAATTAAGGGTTAAAATATGGACGATTTTTTTCTCACTACATATTTATTTTATTAATATTGATGACTAGCGTCTATTTATACATATAAAAAAATGATAATTATCTAATCACTTAAGATATGCATCATAGAGCACGGATCATACTTGTATGGGCGATTCCCTGGGAACACTGGTAGTTGATCAAGTTGAGCCACTTCCTGAGATCAAATCACCATGGCAGACATGTATTAATCGCACGGTTTTATTAAAATTACTGATTTACAAACACTCAAATATGTTTTAGACAATACATATGTTTTCTTTTAAACCTCCAAGCTCTTGTCTTGGAGGTCTAAGAGGTCATCGGGAACTATTCAAATATTAATAATATATAATTAGTTTACGTACTGAACTGAGCTTCTGGTACAGAGGTTACTTAGGACGAGACAAGGATAAAATAAACATATTATATGAACTTATTACATGCTTCAGATAATAAGAAAAAAAATGTAAGAATAATTCAAAAGGTATTTTACCATTAAAATACTAACTACGATTGCACAACCGGTACACCTTTCACTTCACAACAGCCAAAGCAAAGCGAGAAGAAGAAGAAGAGTGCCTGTAGCATTTTTGTCCACCGAGCGAATGTCATGTTGGAGCCTCGCGAAACTCAATCCGCAAACAGGTTGTGTGCGCCGGAATAACACCCGACAATGCGTTAACTATGTCAAAACCAACCGCCCGGCTGCGCGCGGGGGCTGTGATAGTTTACAACATCCTAGCAATATTATTCATCGCGTCTACAGCAGATTCAGTTCACATAAAGGGAACCTTCAAGACAGACGAGTTTTTCAAGTTCCTAACGAAATTTGGCTTTCAAAAAACTGATATTCACATGCAAAAGGAATCGTACGGCTACATTTATGGCAACATAACCTCACAAGATGATTTCGATTCTCCTGTCACCTTCGCGGTGCTTGACCGCGCTCTATTCTTGGAATACTACAATAACAGACACGTCTTGGACAAGGAGTACGCGTGCAAGAGTATGTTCAGGAAGCTGAACAGGACTGCGTACCACCCCAAGTGCAACACCAAGGGACAGGACTATCTGAGGGCAGTGCCGTGCAAGAGTGGGCGTCTGTGCGCGGACGAAGACACGCCCGGGAATGTCGTCAAAGGCAATCAGTTTACATATGTCATCCAGAATCTCGGTCAACCCAGGTAAATAGCACTTTATTTGATGTAAACAGTCCAGTATGTTGACAGATGCGTTGTTGTTAGTTTGCCAGATGGCCTTACATTTAATATGGGCATTTTGTCTTAGGGCCCTGATCTATTTGTGCAGTTTATATATTACACTAAAATGCTTCAGGGGACTCATGGATGATCAATGGTGCTTAAAGTAACTATAACTTTCTAAGCAAAACATGTTGCACAACACTATATATACAGTGAAAATCATTAAGCATATTATTTTGTTTATAATGAAAATACAAATAATTAGTACTCTCTACTCTACTTCTCTGCACTCTTTTTTACTGCATTTACAAAAATAATAATTATATATATAAAATCAATATTTATAAATATATATATATACAGTGGAAATCCATACAATTTAAAAATACATACAAATTGAATATATATAAATGTATAAACATATATATACATATATATTATTTGCAATTGAAAAGTA
Source organism: Glossosoma conforme (assembly GCA_022606575.1). NCBI lineage: Eukaryota > Metazoa > Arthropoda > Insecta > Trichoptera > Glossosomatidae > Glossosoma > Glossosoma conforme. The sequence goes on along the minus strand of JAGTXR010000017.1, from coordinate 3,408,104 downwards.
CAGTGGTACCTCGACATACGAGTTTAATTTGTTCCGCAACCTTGCTCTAACTTCAAATTACTCGTATCTCAAAGCAAATTTCACCCATTGAAATGAATTGAACTGCAATTAATCCGTTTCAGCCCCCAAAATTTCACCCCAGTTATTTTCGTTATGTGTTTTTGAATAAGAAAAATGTATTTATAAATGACAAATATTGTACAAAAACATAATAAAAAAGAATTTAAAGAAATAAACTAGATTTATAAAGTGTTACTTTCGCTTAATTTTCGTCACTGCTTTTCTCTTCACTGGTCTTTGCCTTTTTCGACACGCTTTTCTCACTTTCACCTGTAGGCCGTTTAAAAAAAACATGTCCAAGGAGGTCTGCTTATTTCTCCCTTTCAGAATGTTTCGGAAATGAGTTAGGCAAGTGTCATTTAATAGCTTGATATATGATGCTTTGAAAGCGAGAGCACACTGAAAACTGATTCTCTGACCGTGGCCATTCGTATGCCAAGGTACCACTGAACATATTTAAAAAAAAAAACAATTTTAAAATATAAATATTGTATTATATTGAATCGGTTAAACAAATGTCTTAAAAGACCGATTTAAACATTTTAAAGAATAAAGAGTAAATGATATTTTCTTGTGGTCAAGAAGTAAGTGTAGCAGCGGATCAAATTATCCAATAGATTTAAATTTCACATTGCCTTTCTCTACAAGCCATTGCCCTGTTAAAAACCTGTATTGAGTAACAACTCAGAGGCCATTAACTGGGTCAGAATGACTACAGAATGATTTGCATTGCTTTTTTATTGATTGTTATGAGCAATTTTAGGATCATTATTCATTACCAACCCATTATATATACTTGAGGCTAATAATGGCAACACTATCAATACTCACTTACTGCATATCTTCTCTTACCTTCTCGTTTATTTATTTTTCTCTCTAGCGTAAATACTTTTGAACAAAAGTTATGCCTTACTTAAATATACATATACTATACATAAAATTCTTTTTTCAACGCGTCAATCCAAGCACAAAAATAACGGCAGAAGCGGGATGCGAACCGCGGACCTTGGAAACCAACTATGTCCAGGTATTCATACCGCTCGGCGAACTGCGCCATTGCCCTGCCTAGACTGACTTGCGTTGAAACTAGTATTTATATCATTGTTATCATCGTACGATAGATGTCGCTATAGTATATATTCAATGTACGTATATTTTTATTATTATTCTATCAGTCTTCATTTATTCACAAGCTTAATATTATTACTTTCCGGCAGTCTATTTATTTTAGTAAGTACTTGAGACAATATCAAGAAGGTAAAAATTATCCATCAGTAACACAGGTAAATGATTGGTTATAAAGTCCGAGTCGGAACTATAAGTAGTCGTTTCTCATCCATTCAGTCTATAGTTTGGTTCGAGACCCGAGTGGTACTTACTAAAATATATATATATATATATATATATATATATATATATATATATATATATATATATATATATATATATATATATATATCATTGTTTATTATATAATGCAAAAAGCTATTTAAATGACTATTAACAATACAAACTTACGCTTTAACTATGCATTACTTTTTTATGTTCAATATTAATTTATTTGATATTAATATCTGATCCTTAAAAATCAACAACAGAAATTTATAAAAAGAAAACACTATTGGTTGAATTTTAATTCATAGAAATAATGTTTACAATGTAGGGTTAAATGGCCTACCAGGACACCTCGATCCTTTTCTTACATCCTCTTTTGTCGATGGTATTGTTTTCTTCGATCTCTGTTATCTTTGACACGTGTCATCTTCTTCTTCTTTAAGTTTTTTTTTCTCTTTTGTATGTATTGTATGTTTATGTATACTCTATGTTTCTTATTCTTTGTACCTTGGAACTGGGGTTCTGTTAAATAAATAAATTATATTAAAATAAAATAAATATGTTCTGTAAATTATTACTTGCCTCGTTAAGTAGGGCAGACTATAAGTGTCAATAGAATCACCAAAGCATGCTGATACTCATATCTGTTGGCTGATTGTTTGGTACTGTTTACTTTTTAATTACTCTGCCATATGTTGGCAAACCTGTTATTGCTTAATGAATTACACAGTCATATTTAAACCATTAATAATTGCTATAGTAATTCGACTGCAAACATTAGATCAGTTTTATTGGCCATTGTAAATATTTAACTTTAAAATAAATGTATTTTTACAAATCATATAAGCAAGTTTCAAAAGGCTTTCATAGCCAGGTTGTCAAAACAAGTGTGCTAGTGTATATGCATTTTTTTAAAATATTAACATAAAGCTGATGGTATTTTTTTTTTCTGAATGAAGGCAATTTATAAAAATCACAAAAAATAATGAGATGATATAAGGTTTATGTCAAATATTATGATTCAATTAAGTATAAAGCCAGTCTCCCTTCCAAAAAAATTGGTGTTTTATATAGATCACGTTGGTATTTCAACGATAAACAACTTCTTCTATATAAAGAACAAATCCGACCTATCCTTGAATACGGCAGTCACCTTTGGATCGGAGCCCCAGAATACCTGCTAAACTTAATTGACTTAGTTCAAAGAAGAGCAATTCGTTTGATAAACAATGACACCCTTACGTCTAATCTACAAACAATGAAACACAGACGTAAGATTGGTTCTCTTAGTCTTTTCTACCGTTATTACCACGGTCGCTGCTCTTCGTAACTTAAAGAACTAATTCCTCCTGCACCCACTCACAGCCGACAAACTCGTCTTACACTTGCCGAACATCCATACACGGTTAATATATGTCGACCAAGAATTGGCAGTTTCCAAAGTTCCTTTTTTAATGCCACCGGTAAGTTTTGGAATGCTCTTCCAGCGTTTGTGTTTCCTCCATCCTACAATCTGGATCTCTTCAAGAAATATATAAATATACACTTGCAATCTCCCAAACCCACACACAATGACAAATACAACACATGTTTCCCGCATGAATCGTCCAGCCTCTCTGGCTGAGCGTCAAGGAGCACACTAGTCTTGACCGGATGTGCTCTCCTGCATGCGATTACATAAAAAAATATGTAGGACAACAATTTAATTGATTTAATATGATTTTTTATCAATATAATAATATTACAGATGTTAAAATGTAAAATACAAGAAAATTTAATGAGAAAAATGCATTGTTTAAAAAAATATAAAGTAATGAAATATTAACCAAAGATAAAATGCAGGTTTCCAATGAAAATAAATAAATATAGGGTTTTACTGGCAATCATATAAAATAAAGTGATTTTACTAATTCTTACAATTTCCTTTTTTACACTATTCCGCCAGTTTTGTGAAAATATATGGCCTCTTGTTTGTCCACTATTAGGTATTGAGTAGAGCAGTTAGTCAGTCATACATATTGGAAAATATCTAAAGAATGCATTGCTCTGAAAGTCTCCATACCTATGCATCTTCAAATAGTATTTTTCCTTGTGGCAGTTATGTCGTGGAAATCCTAGAAATTAAATGGTCTGAAGATCTACGTCAATCAAGGTTTTTGGAAGGAGATAGGTTGTCTATTCGGCTAATAAAATCTTTAGTGCAGATTTCTCTGTCTCAGGATCATATATTTAAAGGGTTATGTAGTTTTAAGAAGTCAGAAGAATCATTTAAAATATTTTTACATATAACTTTACTTGCCCTTCAAAGCAGTCTCGATTGGAGCTTCAAAGATCGTTGAACACGTGCTCTCGCGCATGTTCTCTTAGAAAAAGTTTGTAATCTTGTCAATTTGTTAATATTTTTTTATGTACACATTTCAGATTCTGGTACATCTCAATGGTGGCGTGCTATCGCAATGCGACCACCTGCGAGTGGCACCACTACGATCAAGCCAAGCTGTCGGGGGCCTCGGGGGCCTCGGCTCCTCACAACCGCAGCATCGGGGCCACGAGACAGCCGCACATCCCGAGGCAGCTGAACTACGACTTCTGGGTCGTCAACGGCAACCCTAACCTCTCCGCTTACAACACGCTGCTGTTTCAGTTTTCCTTCGATAGACAGAACACGGTAGAAGTGTACCTGCTCTTCTGGGCTTGCTACATTCTGCTGGTTCCTCTGCAGATATACGCAGTCAGGTAATATATCAACATATCTATTTTTATCTAGCGGACTCAGTGGTAAACTAATGTCACACTTATATTTTCCCGTTGATGATATCAATACCTTAATGTTCCAATAACTATATTATCCATAACTATACCTATCTAACTTTGTAAGGGGTACGTTGCAATACAGTGAGTTGATAACTAGAAGGGATGTGTTCTTCAGTATGCATTTCTTCCGGCTAGTCTGTGGCGTGTGAGAAAATCCTAATATTTTGTTGGGAGTCGGTTCATTTGGCCCTGACAATTATCGGATAATAAAGAGGCGTATTGAGGATTATTCGTTGTCCCTAAAAGAAATACTAAGCTATCTGAGAGTGATCAGACTGTTCAACCACATCGCCTCCAAGGTTGATATATTCCATGCGAGAGAAGCCCAGTTCACACTTGACTCCACGAATTTGCTTAAAGAAATAAATTCTCGGTGTTTTCTGTTTAGCGAGCTTTGACGACCGTCTAGTATATAAATATAAATTGTTTTTTAAATTTGAAATGGTATATTTGTATTCATTTAATGTATCTCAGTGGATTTTTTATTTTTTTAATAAAAAAAACAATTTTTAATTTATTTAATAGTAAAAAAATATTAATTGAATTGAATAACGCAATTTAATTTGAAATTATTCTTCATAAACTGTTCCAGGAGTCAGAGGCACCCGGTGACCCGACTGTTCACGGGCAGCCTTCTGCTGGAGTTTGTGGCATTATGCTTCATCGTGGTGCACACTGTCAAGTTTGCCTTCGATGGAGTCGGCTTCGCTAACCTGGAGATCGCTGGCGACATCCTCGACATCCTCAGCAGAGTAAGAATTTTCTCAAATTTTGTATTATTTTATTTTAATTCACAACGTTGATTATTGGTAGCTGTAGTTATGAGATACTCATTTAGCAAAAAAAGTATCTGATGTCAAATTTTAAAAAGTAAAAAAAAAATTACTTGAATTGCACCATTGTGGCCACCACCTGACCAGGTAATACAAAAGTATTAAAAACTAAAAACTATAAATATATAAAAATCATATTGTTAGCAAAACGGGATCTAATATACGTATACATACAATACACAAATGTGTTATGTTTAGAGCATTGTTCAGTGCACTTGGACTCAGTAAAAGTTATTTTTCAGATAACAGCAATAAAAATTTAACCCTTTAACTGGGACTATTGTTTTAATAAATGTTTGTGAAAAATGACAATAATCCATGAAAAAATAAAGTATTGATAGTATCATTCTTAGTGATAATTTATTATTTTATGCATTTATATACACCCATATCAGTTTTTAGATTATTTTTTCTATTAATATTGAAGAAAAAAAACACTAGCTTATTTTTGTTTATATAAAGTATGTAGAAAATGTAATTTTAGCATATAATTTTACATAAAAAATTATTTTGGTTCACCTTTATTTACTGAATTATTAAATAATGTATTTACTTTACTGATTATTTTTATACGAATAAGTGTTGATAGGATATAGAGAAAAATTAAGAATAAACATATATTTTTTCTAAAGTAAGCATTTATTTCATAGTTTTATAAATCTGACTTAAAAGTCCCGTCAGGGCACAACTGCAGCAAAATGCACGATCAATATTGGATTTTATGGGATGGGACTTAGTAGTAAATAGGTCCCGTTAGTAAATAAAGGGTTAAAACATGCCTTTGTATTCGACTTCTAAAATACTTGCAAATACAGTAGTACCTTGACATACGAGTGCCCCAATATACGAATTTTTTGACGTACGAGCCGTCGAGCGAGCGATTTTTTGCTTTGAGATACGAGCAATCGACTTAGCGGTTTGGCCGGTTGCACACGAACCGCGCGTCACACTTTACCGCGTGAATCCCTTGGCCATGGTCAGAGAATCAGTGTTCTCTCACTGTCAAAGCATCTTTATGTTCAATTAATTTCAATGGAGAAATTTGCCTTGAAATATGAGTAATTTGAAATACCAGCAAGGTTGCCGAACGAATTAAACTCGTATGTCGAGGTACCACTGTGAACATAAAAAAAAATATGTAAATATCTATCTATTATGGCCCGGCCTATATATCGTCATCTCCTAGTTAAAGGATTAAAAAAAGATAATTTATCATCACTCCATATCAATTAACCTACATGCATTTAAGGAGTACAGTCAGACACAGTAAAATTCATAAAATATTAAAATTAAAAAGGAAAAAACAAACCAGCAAATACATGCATTCTACAAAAAATATAACTAGTACAAAAGTAATATTTCTACAAAACCATTATGTGATATTCTCATAATCCACTGTAAAAAAAATTAAAGTGATGTCAAAAATATTTTAGTATCCTACATTAGCCTTTTTTGATATTTACGATACAATTCTTAAATCTCTCATCTTAAATCAGTTATTGAAACTATTTTCTTATCTCCTTGTACAAACGTTATCTCTAGATTGTGTTAATTAATCATCCCAAGCAATTGCTAACTGTAAATCATAGTAATCTTTCTCCTTAACTGTGAATGATAAGTCTTGTACTTTCTGAAAACACTTAGCATAATTTTAAGTCTAATCGAATGTTATAAATATAAATATAAAAGGCATACAACTAAAATAAAAATATGAACAGGACTATTTTCACCGAAGTTATGTTGTCTTAACACTACTCTTGTGTAAAATTTATGCATAAATATGCGTTACTTTCTAATTTAAACTATTCTTTAAAGAGATGAATACATTATAATAATAAATTAGATAAAATTTTGATGGTTGTATAACAAAAGTAAGGAGCTTACATTAAAAGATGCATTGTTTTCATAGTAAAAAAACCTATTGGCAGAAATTGACATTGAATTTGTCTATTTCTTTATGATTTTAAACTGTCGAATACTCCTTTATGTTATCAACGAGATCCCTTTGGCATAAAATGTCAAATATTGCACCGTAGTGATAAATATTCATACTCTTTTCTGTACAAAAGGCAACTTATTCTATACATTCCATTATCATTTTCAACAAAGTAATGTGGACAATTGGCTCTTACAATAATATTATCATTATAATGACTTGTTATTTCCCAGAGTGTGGGCGATGTCACTGTTTACAGATGTTTTGAAAAGAAATATATTGATTTCAAAAGGTGTATTTGATAATTCAAATTGGAATTTTAAAATGTGTGATTATTTTGATTCAAAATGCGTGTAAGAAGTAAGCGCTCAGTATTATTCAGTCTATTTCAATTTAATTTGATTATTTTTGAATAAGCTACTATTAAACTAGGACCATATGTTCGTAACACCATTAATTGATCGAATACCTAAGTAAAAAACTATATTGGCTGCTGGACATGCTAGAATGGTGATCGCTTAACTACACATATTACTTAAAACCAGTACTCCGCAGTGTTTTCTCACCTATGGCACATTAAAGTTCTACCTTGAGAATTATGGTGGCACACCAAAAGCCAAAATAATATATTTATAATTTTAACGATTTTACAATCTTCCTAATTTTTTATTTCATGTAGAGCTTGTAGAAAGCGTACTACTCAGTTGTCTGTCTACATAAATAGGCGACAGATGCAAGAAGATTGTTGTAAAATAATTTAGTTTTAATATGTTCTTATTTGACACCCTGTATCGGCTCACGGTACACTGGTGTGGCGTGGCACACCTGTTGCGGAGTGGCACACCTGTTGCGGAGTACTGCTTTAAACAACTTGAATAAATTGTTTTCTTTTAAGAAGTTTCAAATAAAATGACTACCCACTCACTATAACAAATCACGACTATAGAATATTCCGTTTGAGTGTGGTTCCTTCTGGAATAATATGAATATTATTCCCAGGCAGCCTTCATGCTGCTGCTGCTGCTGCTGGCCAAGGGCTGGGCCGTGACTCGCCTGGAGCTGACATGGAAGCCGGTGGTGTTCGGCATCTGGCTCTGTTATGGAGTCGTGCACATCCTGCTCTACATATGGAACATGGTAAACTATTGATATCCTCCTCTCTTATTTAGGACATCAATTAACTTGATGAAGGATGCAGGATCAGGTTCACAATACAAACACTTGTTTCTGTTTCACATATTACCCGTTTATTTCTCACAAATGTCGCCCGCCATAGCGAACGCCCAAGGCGCCCGCACTATGACAGCCGCTAGTCAAACTTCAACTGCCATGTTTGGATACGCCAAATATTTTTGGCGTATGCAAACACCGCTTAACATTAAACAATTAATATTACTTAATACAATTAACATTAGATGTGCATGACAGGCGAGCGACAAAATAAGAGACAAAAGATCGTTTTTCGAGGCTTTACGGCATCAGCCTAAAGGAGTTATATCAAGCTGATATCTCTATATATTCATATCTTTTACGTTGTTATTATTATCGCATAGACGTTGGCCATCATTCTAGACATCTTTTATAATTAAAATGAAAAATGAATTCAAATAGCAACTGTAAACTCTCGGACAAATATCACAATTATATGTTATCATGTTTCAGACCGAGGTGGACATCATCGAGGAGATTGACGAGTACCAGACTTGGCCCGGCTGGCTCATCCTGGCGCTGCGGGTGCTCATCATGCTCTGGTTCATATACGAACTCAGGTCAGGACACAAAAATACATGAATTGCAAGAATTATTGAACAATTCGTAAAAATCTGGAGTAGGCTTGCAAATAATAAAATTACACTCGTGGTCCGCAAACAAATCTACATGTTAGATGCAACGATTTTAATTTTTAAATAATAATATTTTCACATACATTATTTTTGTTTATTTTTTAATATAAATAATAATTGACAAAAATCACCACGCCGACAAATATTTTGTCAATTTACTTCTTAGGTTTTCACGGCCAGATTTGATATTGTGGCTTTTGGGTTTAGCCGTGTGTGGCGAATTTTTTCTTCCCAATATTTCGACCACCATTGCAGGTCATCAACCCTGAAGAAGACCCCTGCAATGGCGGTTGATATTTATATATAATTCGAAATATTGGAAAGAAGAAATTCACCACACACGGCTAAACCCAAAAGCCACAATATCACTTGTCAAATTATTTTACTCTTTACTTTGGAACTATAAGCTCATGATAAAAAATAAATTATTTGATATAATTTTTTCAATTTCTCTGATATTGATTGGATTGTTTTTTTTATAAACATTACATTTAAATTTTACAGAAATACAATGATATATGAACACAACATGGTGAAGCTGAACTTCCTGCTTCACTTCGGTGCTTCCAGCCTTGTCTGGTTCATCTACCTGCCCATCATCGCGCTCATTGCTCTGCAGATCAGTCCACTCTGGAGATTCAAGTTCCTTTTAGGTGAGTTCATTAAAGCGGATGAAATTATTGTTAATTTTTTGGAGAACTTTGATGTGAACATGCCGTAATTTTCAATAAATTGTCACAAGTTTATATTTTTTATAAAACCACAAAGATTTATTGAAATGTTTGCTTGTTGAAGGTATAACATACTCCGCAGACTGTATGGCCTTCTGCGTGATGGCGCACCTGCTGTGGCCCACCAGGTCGGAGCAATACTTGCTGCTCACCTCTCCTAACTACGCAGGTCAGTCTGATGATTGTGACGAGTGTTACATAATTCTATAAAAAGCAGACTAGATATATTTGCAAAGGAGAAAATCTCATAACAGAATTCAATCAATGGTTTGTTTTTAATTGTGCACGGAGCGGGGGAAATTTCCGCCAATTGATCTACACACTATATAGGAGGGCAGTTTCGTGGGGAGAATTAAGATTGGTGTAAAAAAATTGTGACTTTGGAAATAATTGTTGAATTTGAATTAAATTTGCGTTTTTTTTTTGTTTTTTTTTTTTTAAAAAAATGTTTAGTTATGATTTTCAACTTGCAAAATAAAAATACAAAAACCAAATGTAAATTTTTTACAAAAGACATGCAAGATTAAAATTATTCAAATACTTTTATTTTTGTAAAGTAATGTTTAAACACAAGGAGTTGGAAAACAAGATGTCTGAATGGGAAAAGCACTTCAAAATACTAAACAAAATTTGAAATAAGTATTTTAGTCTTACACTTTTTTATTGTTTATAAAATATCTTTTGTTAATTTTTATGATGGTCTTTATGACCTACGCAAAAACTCTCAATAGTATCAGGTACATCCTCCAAGTCACATACGCAATGACTATTACCATTGTCCCTTTAAATATGCATCTGTTTATACGTGTCCCCGCTATTTGCACCTGAACACATTGATGTGGCTCTGTTGTAGTAAGTGTTAAATAGTACACCATTTTCTTGTAATCTGTTTCACTAACCATTTTATGAATTCAACTTTTAATGACCCTTTGCTTTATGACTAATGTAATTGATAATTGTGTCTAGTCGATATAATTATTTGCATTTTAATTATATTCTATTAAGTAATTAAATACACACATTCAATTATACATGATTTTTTTTATACGCATCAATTTATTTGAAAAATATCGGCAGACGTGGGATACAAACGACGAGCCTTGCACTTCGCTCTGTTCTACACACCGCGCTATCCACACGCCTATTCTCGGCCTGAGTAGATACGGGAAACCTGATGTATATATATACCATTGTTAACATCATATAATGACATACGTCTCTGTAGTATATATGTATATTATTATTTTTTATGATTCAATCAGTCAACATTTATTCACAAGCATTTTTTTTTTCATGTTATTAGTTAGTTCTCTTTACACAAATACTCTATACTCAAATTTTGAATTTGTGTACTATCAATATTTGTATTCTATGACATTGTCATTTCTACAATAAGAAATCTAACATTGTAATTATTTATCAAATACCGGGTACACGCTTTTCATATATTTTTTATTAGCACTTATTCTCTGAACGGTTCCACCTTTCAGGCATGGAGGAGCTGGACGAATTCAACGAGTCCCCTCACGTGGTGCACAACAGCGACTCCATGGCTCCTCTGCAGCCCAGAGGATCACCACTCCGCAGTGGAGCTTCCTCCACGGTGGCTGACAACGATGACGACGACGTCATCTTCACGCAGGCTGTGCCGCAAAACTACCACAAGAACAACGGCGCATCCACGTCCACCGGCAGTGTGTTCGGATAGTGACAAATTAAAAATATGTGTAAAGTTTTACCGTCTTCAAAAGTCATTATTATTTCTTTATTCACTTCTATTGAAGTCTTTCAAGATGTGAATAATTTATTATATGCGTAATTGCAACGTAAATAAGTGAAAACACGAGTGAAACTGTGACCAACATCAAGTCTATCTGTTACTTAACAATTTATTTGAAGGATATCCGATGTTAGTTTTTTTTACAGCGGATTATAGTCCAGTTAAATAATTCTATGAGACTGATGTCTTCTACACTATACAGTAACGGTCACATATTAAAGAGTATTTTCCTGGCAACGCGACTTTACATTTATAAGGCGGACGGGTGTAGACTGAAATTAGACAAATTGAAACACTCTGTTATGGTCTTTAACTGTCAAAACAATTGCTCCTTCTAGCAACGTTATACAACACCAGGACGATAATAATATTCTTAATTTTAAATAATTCTATCTGCGTAACAGAATTAAATGTCCGTGCCAAAATAAATATTCAATGAGAAATGTGCATTCAGAATAACTATTTTCAGGATATAAATAACTTGTGATAAACTATCATAATCTTGTTTAAAAAATAACCCGAGTGAGTGAAGAAGAAAGATTATATCCTACGTTTCGAGAACTGTTATGTTTTAGTGCATTCCAAAAACTAAGATTGGCAACATACGGAAAGTGTACTGTTGCAAGCCGCCATGTGAGCCTGACATCACAATTCATTTCTGTGTTAACACGTTTCACGCCACGTAGGTCACCGGTGACCTACGCTGTTGTTGAAAAGGGCACCCTGTAGGTCGCCGGTGACCTATGGGGTGCTCTTGAGTGTGTTTTTTTTTTCAAACAAACAGTCCCTGTACGCCAGCGGTTACATTTAAATGAAATTTTATCATTGAATATGACCTATATGGTGCCTCTGAGTCGAATGCATTAAAAACATTACGTGGCGTTAAACATGTTAAAAAGCTGACGTGGGATGAGGCGAAGACTATGGCGGCTGACAAAGCTTTGTGGCGGCAGTTCGTGAATGCCATATAATCCAGTTAGGGGAGCAGACAAGATATGATGATGATAATGATTTTTAAAGGCACTAAACATTCAAATAAACCAATCCAAGCTCCAGTGTGTTCGAGGACACATATCAACTCTGGTTTCCAAAAAAGTTTTAAAAGGCATTTTAAATCCTTTTGCCCAAAAAGAGTATACGATGATTTGAATCTTAGAAGAATTGACTTATTAATACTTTAACATTACTGTGTACTTTTATACTAAATATACAATATGCTAAGTGTCATTATGCATCACCGTCACAAAAAGACAAAAGATTTTTAGCAAATTGGGTTAATAGGCAATTAATTATTTTATCAGTAATTAAATGGCCAGTAAATATTTAAGAAATGGTCTTAGAGATTCATCAAGAAATACTTAAAGTTCATTCAAAAATTGGCAGTAGAAATTAATAAATTCCCAGTAAATAATTAATGAATGATAAATAATAATATGTTAGGTTTCCATTTTATGTATTAAATTTCCATAGTCGTGGTCATAAATTTGCATGTTACGGCCATCTACTCACTTGCTGTCAAGGTAAAACTAGCTATTTATTTTTTAAAAACTTATCATTTAATTTAAATGTCTATCATTTTACATTAATTAGTGGCAGCTTTGAATATATTACTGACATTTTAATTTTATAACTGACTACATTCATACTGACACAGTGGATGCTGCCAATTTATTTAACCTACTGCCAGTTTATTAAATTTACTACCGATTCATTTAATTTACTGACAAAACTATAAATTAGTTAACGAACAAATAAATACAGGCCGTGTTAATATATGTTTAATCATTGTGTATCACATTCAAATATTCATTACTTATATTATACATTAGTACCTAGACATACAAGTTTAATTCGTTCCGACCCACCCGCTAAGCCGATTGCTCGTATCTCAAATTTTGCTCGTATTTCAAAGCAAAAAATCGCTCGCTCGACGCCTCGTATCTCAAAAAACTCGTATGTTGGGGCACTCGTATGTCAAAGTACCACTGTATATAATATATTGTTCTTCAGAAATTCAAGTAATATTTTATGACTGACCTTTTTTTACAGCCTATATTAGAGCTTCATGAGTAAAGATGAGAGGATTGGTTATCGACAGGGTGTAAATAAGTGTCGAAAATATAACTGGCAACCTATCAATATGTTAATAAAATATGTTTTATTTATTTTGTCATTATATTTTGAATTAGTGATGTCAATGTTAATTTTTCTCTCAAGAGTATTTAACTAAGTAAATTTAAAATGTTAAAAGTGTTTTGTGTCTATTTAAAATGTGACTTTATCACACACATAATTATTATTGCCAAAGTATTGGTGCAGCATGCTTTCTACACTTAACTTAATAATGTCTAAAGATATATTGTAATTTGTTATCGACATGATGAATTAGAACTAGAAAGATGAATTAGAACAGTGGCTTCCAACCGGTGATGTATATCCCATCTCTTGACAAGTGTGAATGTAGGAAAATAGGTTGGGAATCACTGAAATGGAACATAATAATGTCATTCACTATAAGTGACAGAACAAGATTAACTATTTTTCTTTTAGTTTCTATTATTATCAGTATTCAATCAACAGAAATAATCCTATAAAAAAATATCTAATAGCAATTGAAATATTTGTCTTAAAACCCTTTTTTTTTTCTTATATCACAAAATTTAATTATATTCCTTTGTGGCAACACTACACGGACACGCCACTAAGCACGAGTTCTATTACCAGTCAGTCCCCAGAACCTGGCACCTCACGCTACAGTCCTCGATACAAATCTCGATGTTACATCGCTTCCATCACCGATTAGTTAGCAGAACTAACAGTGGTGACTCCGACAAAGTGGCTCAACTTTGTGTCAATATATGGAATGCTATTTTGTCAGATATGGTGAGCTACGACTAACGCATCAATATTTCTGATGAGTAGTTTATAAAGTGAGGTTCACACACCTTCAACGTTTGAGTTAGTGTTACTACGATGGATGTGTGGCATCACTATACGGACACGCCACTAAGCACGAGGGTTAACACCAGTCGGTCCCCAGAACCCGGCAGGTCAGGACACGCTGCAGTCCTCAATACCTAAAGGCCCTACGAACCGCCGACGATTAGTTAGCAGAACTAACAAATGTGATATAGCTCCCTGGAAAATGTCAAATGAACGTCTATTCTCCGACTTGTGTGATTTAGATGATAAAAGTAGAAAAAATTTATGACTAGGAGATGTTGAGTTAAATTTTTGTCCCATTACATGAAAATGTTTTTTATATTATTATCGGCGTAAGAGTATAATATACACACTACATACTTATATACTTATATAAATTTGAGATTTTTTAGATGTGATTTTAAATTTAAATATTTTAATGTTGTGTATTTCTATTGTTTTACTTTCTTTTATGATGCTTATGAAAACAGTTTTCTGTTTTTGTTTACTTAAGAAAAATGTCTATTTATAATTTCAAATTTGCGATAAAGAATGCAACTTATTGTATTCAAAAGAGGTGTCGACACGATCAAGTTGCAGTTGTGTGATGTTTCAATTATTATGTGTGCCATATTGCAGTGTTATTCGTTGTCACGACAACTGTATTTGAAAAAAAAAACATTCTATTGTCCCTGGTTACATGTCAATTTCAAATAATTGATTTTTCACGCAATTCATTTTGCTCTTTTGGACATTTAATTCATTCATCAAATTATATTAATTTGGGAAAGATTAGTATATTTAATGCAGTCTAATGAACACATTGTTGGCAGCCACATATTGGTTATTTAGCCACTACATAAATATTGTATTTTTTTAAATTACATAACTTTTAACACGTTCATCGCCAACACCGTTTTTTTGTAAAATGACAGAAAAAGTTTTTGTGGTATTTGGTGTTAGGGACGCGCCGGACATTCTGAATAGCAGTTTGTATGAAGCGCGTGGTTGACAGCGCAAAACGAAAAGTCAAATTTATGTATGTCGTGTCGGCCACCGGTGGCCAACATGGCGATGAACGTGTTAAATAAATAATGTAATTTATTAAAAATTTAAATATAAACTCATAAACATATATGTCATCATTCTCTTAATGTCTTTTATCAGCTGTTCCTGCTTTTTTTAATACTATTAGTGAATATCCAACACCTGAGCTTTATTATTTTGTTTGTTAACACTCTTTTATATTATACTTTGAAGTCCTAAAAGAATATTCTAATAGTCTTTTTTTTTACATAAGAGATAAAAATAGCATAGTTGTAAATGAAGAGGGGGGGCCGTGTGTAATGTAAACATAATGCATTAAATAATTATACAATTACATGACCCAAATTTTAGTGTTACGAGTGCTTACAACAATGTGTTAAAATGCATTACTTTACCTTAAATATCCTTTTAATGTCTTAAATATTATTAAAATAAGGAAATTAATTATTAATCGTTATTATACACGAATGTAATTTTTTAAGTGCTGCCAAATTAATTAATATAAAAAATAATTTGATATGTATAGTAATTTTTGTATTGTGTATAATCAATCTAAAGTAAATGGTTTATAACTATTTGTAATATACAAGGCGGGACCTGCATTTTGTAAAATTGTCTTATTATCATAGGTTAGGCACCGTAAGCAAAATTAAATGCAATTTTAATATACATAAAATCTTCTCATAGTATTTTGAAATGTTGAATAAAAATTTCAAATTTCAATAAAAATAAAAACACTGTATTTACAATCAGATTTTTACTTACATTTCAGCTTTACTATCATAATAATCTTGATACTATTCGATTTATCCCAGCGTTGGTTTTCATCCCGGAAAGTTCCTCATTGTCTAAATAATTTTCAATTCGATAAATTATTTTATTTTGTAATTAATATCCTCCAACCGAAGAGCAGCTGCACATCATCATTTCATTCTACTCCTCAGCTGCATTATATATATTTGTTTTAGTCACAAATTATATTGTTAATTAAATTGATGGCCACAAATGATAAGGTGCCAATTGTAAATATAATCAATGTTTTATTTTATAAATCAAGAGCTGATGTATTTAATAAAATCATTTCTTATTATTTTTACTTTTTATTTGCAGCTAGTATTATTTTCATGCTATAGAAAATCATCTGATGTTGGATAACATCATTATGAATGCTGTCATGACTTATCGTCCCCGTACAATTCGTTCAACGACTCATCGGTAACAACGTGGGGCGCACTGGACGTCTGGTGCATGGAACATTTGGTCCCCAAACAACGGGTGCACTGTCTGTCTGGATTTGTTCAGTGATCGTATGGTGTAGACTCCAGAGATCTATAGGTCTCGTTAACGAAATAACTTAGTTAGCAAGATTTAGATTAGTTTAGCAAGACATCCAGTGACCAGATGTCCCGTGCGCCCCATGTAGCTACCGACGAGTCGTTGAACGAATTGTCTGGGGACGAAACACGGCGGAACCTTATGAATCATTCTTCTGAGATTTTATATTAGAAATCATTAATATGAATTGGTTGTTGTATAAACAATCAATCGTGCAACATTTGATTGTGTGATTTTTTTTGTGTATCTAAACTGGCTTCAATTTTTATAATCTTATGTATGACAGACATATTTTTTATTTTATGTTTAAAATTAAATGTGATTCTATATTTTTATAACAATTTTATTTTTTATTATTTGATCAAATAAATCGTATGGAAATATTTTGAATAGTGATTTAAAAAAAATGTGTTTAATTATAATGCTCGAGTGTTGGCAACTTAAGTATCATTGTCACTGTGAGGACAGCTCACTATGTAAGATGTATTAAATTGATTTACATAACTCTATAAAAATATCGATGAAACCAACCTTGTGTGTTATAATGTACGAATAGGAGATGACATGTATAAAAAGAGAAAAAAATAAGATTAAATGCTTGTGAATAAAGATTGATTAAATCTTAATATAAAAAAAAAATACACATTCAATTTACAGCAAAGCGACATCTATCATAATACGAAAGTAACAATAATATAAATACGTTAATTCTCTCCACTCGATTAAGGCGGAGAATAGTCATGGTCGATTGCGCTGTGCATACAACAGAACTGAGGTGCATAGTTTGTGGTTCGAATCTTAGCGTCTGCCATTTCTTCTTCACTACAAATTGATGAGAGAAATTTGATGTAGATTTGTATGTGTATCAATTTATTAAATAAAATTATTTGGTTATGCCAAAATCAGATAGTAATATTATGAAAGGTTAATTTTTCTTCTATAAATTTTCATTTCATACACATGTCAAGTTTCCTTTTGATAATGACAATATATTATTAAAACCAAAGCCCGTACACACAAATAGTTGCGCTCGGGCGAGACTTTTTTCTGATTATTTTATTTCGTTTACGCAAGATTCAATTACAATAACTAAAACGTTTGTTCCCCAATTAGTTGCCCGTCAATGTGATAAATAGATTTATCTCGCCAGAAATTATTGCAAAATATTTGTTGTTTTAAGTAAAATATAATGTCATTACATTATTGTTAATTACAACATAATTGGACATTCCTATATCAAAAATTAGTCACAATATTTTATTTTAAATTAGTATTAATTAGACCTAACAATCGCTTTAACTTTAATAAAAAAAACAATTATAGATGTAAGAGAAATACATTTTTAAAACTCATTTATTTATATTGTTTATATTTTTTATACAGTATTGCCAAAATATGACCCACATTATATATAAATATTATATAACATTTTCAAACTTAAAAAAACACTATAATTTTTTTATTTACTTAATATTAACTCTTTATAACGTATACACATTTTATCATATTTTTTTTTATAACTGTATTCGGTAACTCAGAATAGTGATCAAATTTTTGAGTAATGAGCCAAACAAAGCCTATCAATTTACAACAAAGAATTACTTAAACTTGGATATATTTATGTCTGTGTTTCCTCCTTCCTACAATCTGGATCTCTTCAAGAAACAGATAAATGTACACTTGCAATCTCCCCAACCCACACACAAATACGAACACAACACACGTTTCCCGCATGCAGCGTCCAGCCTCCCTGGCTGAGCGTCATAGAGTGCACTGGTCTTGACCGGTTGTGCTCTCCTGCATGCGTTTGCATAAAAAAAAATAATATATATATGAATAGATAAGTACCATTTTAATTCAAAAGCCTACGAACCAGATTATTTCAATATTTTGAGTTACCGAAATAATATTATATATTATATAACAACATACACATGTAACAATATTATGTTTTGACATTTTAATTATTTATAGCTAATGTAATGCAATTTTATGTGAATTTATTGTGAATATTGTTGACCGTAATCTAGATTTTATAGAATTTCTGAGTAGTTAATGGAAGCATCTTGTTATTCAAGACTTGGTTTCGGTTACTTTGTGAATAAACTCCTGAATCCACGTAACTTAAACATGGAATTTTCATTAACATTAACACCTTGCATGCCTATTACACGGATCCATGTATTGTGCGTCTAGTGCATGGTGCCCACTACACTGATCCATGTATTGTGCGTCTAGTGCATGGTGCCCACTACACTGATCCGTGATTGTGCGTCTAGTGCATGGTGCCCACTACACTGATCCGTGATTGTGCGTCTAGTGCATGGCGCCCACTACACTGATCCGTGATTGTGCGTCTAGTGCATGGTGCCCACTACACTGATCCGTGATTGTGCGTCTAGTGCATGGCGCCCACTACACTGATCCGTGATTGTGCGTCTAGTGCATGGTGCCCACTACACTGATCCGTGATTGTGCGTCTAGTGCATGGCGCCCACTACACTGATCCGTGATTGTGCGTCTAGTGCATGGTGCCCACTACACTGATCCGTGATTGTGCGTCTAGTGCATGGTGCCCACTACACTGATCCGTGATTGTGCGTCTAGTGCATGGTGCCCACTACACTGATCCGTGATTGTGCGTCTAGTGCATGGTGCCCACTACACTGATCCGTGATCGCACAAATCAACATACAAACGCCTCAGTCTATTGCGGGCACTGCTAAAGAGAGTTGTTTTTGCACTTGTTTCCTGTCATAGATTTTTTTTTTGGGGCCTAAGTCCCCCGGGTCGGTCACTTTATACCTGCGCTCCTTGGGAGCACTGACCAAGGCATTGTTTTCAGAGTACTTTCTTGTTATACAAGTAATGGTCTTTGGTGAGAGACACCAAACGTAAGTGTAAAAGTTAGTAGTTCAGACGTTAAAATTTGGACTTTTTGACTTATTCGCCGAAGGTCGCCGTGTATACAGAAAAGGCATGGTAGCTGAACTCCGTAGCGATGAGGTCGTCATATCTAACCAGTCCAGGCTTCTGTTGGATTACGCTAAAAAGCCTTTCCCTACTTAAATCTAATATTGGGCAATGCCACAGAACGTGTTTAGCATCCTGCAAGGGGCTACCACATGGGCAGTCTGGACTATCAACGAGGCTAAACTTGAAGAATTTAGCCTTAAAACTGCCGTGACCAGTCATGAATTGACTAGTCCAATGGTTTGGAATAAGCCACGGCATCTCTATTCTGTCGAGGACGGAAGGAAAGAAGGAATACGTGTGTCTACCCTTGAGCGAGGTCGACCATCTGCTCTGCCATGCTGCGAGCGCCGCCAGTCTTACTCCTTTTTCGGTTTCTTTCGTGATCTTACCCTGTGGAGGAGTGAGACAAGTGCCCCCGATCTCCGCAGAGAAAATAATTTAAATATGGAATAGAATATTAATTTTAAACATATTTAGTGTCAGTTTTTAAAAAACGTATTTTTTTAAATTTTATGCAAGGAATTTAAAATGGAAGCAATTAAAATGCTACTAAAGTATAGAATATTTCGCCGACAATTGCTGCTGCAACTTATTATTAACTTTTGCACTCCTATGAAGTCCAAATTGAAACGTTTGTCATCAACTGATCGCGATAAACGGTGAGATGAAACTACCTACATTATTTAAAGTAGGTCAAGGATGAATTAAAGAGATTTCATGGTGAGTACAGACCGTGAAACTGAAAGCGGAAGAAAGTAAACACTATTTTTTTGCCACATTTGCTATAGGAAATCTACGTTTTATCCAGGAGTTTGCTTCAAACGACACAATAAATTAAATGATTAAAAACTTAATATCACAATATAAAGTATCTTATGTACTCGGTTAACATCCGGCATAACAAAATACTTTCAATTTTCCTCTCCAATTTTTTTTAAAAATGTCCAAAAATAAGCTTGCAGTTGGTGAGAACTTTTATGAAAAAAAACCCAGGGGGTTAAAAGACACATATTACATTGTTGTCCTCTATTGATGGCGACTTATAATCAATTAAATAAATGTAGAAATAAAATATATTAAAAAAATAAAAATATTAAATATCACCAAAATCTATAGTAGTTATTATATCATAAACCTAGTCCTTGGTGTCCTTATATGAGATCATCATTTATTTTACATAACAACAAATTATATTGTGACAAATATTGCATTAAATATTAATAATTACATCATAAAATCCTTGATTATTTTTGTTTCTTTGGCAAATCAGAAATTTCACAAGGGGCAACATTGGTTGACATTACAAAAATATATCATTATGATGTTAACTTAACTTTGAATATGAAACCGGATAAGAGATATAAAAAATAATTAAATGAAGCAATCAACAAGCAAACATTATGTTCACTCTCATGAGGATTCTTGGAACTCTTCCTCCCGCGCTGCGGCCTCCATCAAGGATTCCATGGATCGCGATGACAATTCTCTCATCAATCGACTCATCAATGATAATATTTCAGCCCGACGAGTCTCCTCATAAGCGTACCTCTGAAAATGTTAAAATTAATTAAAGATATACTATGATATACATTCCTGGATTATTCAAATGATATATAGTCTGCAGGAATATATCATTCAATGGATATATTTCAAACACAATCTAGAGTATGTCCCAAATATTTGACACTTTCCTGTTCACATTTGTGCGTCTACTAATCTAAGAATCTTTAAAAATGCTTTATTAACCACTTCCCGGGTATTTTTATTTATTTTTAAGTATTTGGTGTGTACATCTGTTAACGCAATGTCACATTTCTCACTTACATTTTGGTTTATTAAAACCGAGAAGAAGTTAATATAAAAATAAAATTAATTTCTAGACCAGTGTTTTTCAATCGAGGTCAACATGGCCCTCACGGAAAACTTAGGGCCACAGATCATTGCAAATAGACTGTAAAATTTTCTGAAAAACACTTTTTTTTTACATCTTTCCACTTTAACAGAAAGAAACATTAACAGGACCATGCAACAAAAAGCAGAGCAGTTTCATTCAGAGCATCATCATCACAATATATAATTATCAAGTAATGGGCAACATTAACAACATTTACACTTGACATTCACATTATACTGCTGTGATATCAGGCTTAATTTTTTCCCAATGCGATACAACACCAAGATAATTAAAGAGTTTTATTGGCAGATAAACTCCTATATTATTAATTTACAACATAAAAACATCTATAAGAAATGCACAATTAGGCATGTTTTAGTTTCTCACCAGAAACAGTCTTAAAGGAGGGAGTGGATCAACATGTGCAGGGCATCTTAATTAATGTTTTAACACTTTAAACTCTCTACAATCCACAAAATTCTGGACCGACTTTGTGGATCATTTATAAATATGACATGAACAGTAGAGTTACAATTGGCATTTTGCAGGTGAGATTATCAGAGGCCATTAGAGCTCTGAAAACAGTGATACATTGTTTTTATAAATAATTCTAATTTTATTTAATCGCCTTCTATTTTTAAAACCAGCATTTTAGCCATCGGGACAAAATGTGAATTCAGCTACTACATCCTTTTAGGGGCTAAAGTAGAGTATTTCACTGCAACTAATAGCTATAATTATGGATTTAGAGAAAACACTGTTATTAATTAAGCTGTATCAGATTATTTCTTGCTTTTCGACTAAACTTCTTTACTTCCGCCTTTAATTCTACTAAAGTTGGAATGAATTTTATTTTACAAGTATTATCACAACCTCAACATATCAACTCTTCTTCCCCCTGAGAGCCTATGCAAGAGTCTTGTTGCTATGTGTGATGATGGCGCTCTCCGATGTTTTCCCCATTTTAGCCTATTTAGTCTGATGTATACAGAGAATTTGGAGGTTTGAAGATATTGCACATCTTATAAGCTTTACAACTTTTAAGTCTTCTAGTCTTCAAAGCTCTAAAGCAATAAAGTTGGTCTCTAATTTTCCAAGTATCTCCGTCTTTCAATCCAGAATTTTACGCAATTCTCTCCTCTCCCACAGATGTCCAGCGTTTCAGCAAACATTGATGTTAGTGTCCACATCTCACACCCATAAAATACCAGCGTTCTAATGATGGCTATAAATATGTATACGGCGATTCTTAACCCACGATTACATATATAAATTACTAGTAAAATTTAATGAATACAGGCACTTTAAAATATCTGGTTATGTATTGTGAAATAATATTAAATAACATAAAAGCATTCTCAACTTGGATGTGCAGGATTGCTTTAGAAGAATGGGTATTATCTACAAGAGATACATTTTTTCACAATCGTCAGTATCAAAAAACATAAGGAAAAGAAGATGGATGTATAAATAATCAACAGTACTTAAACTCAACAGCCTTCAGTATGCAGTGAAGGTTATAATAAAAACAAATATAATTTGAGAGAAGTATCACCTCTGCAGGCAAGAATCCTCGCTGGATGTACTGCATGAGCTTGGACTCGGACTTGGCGCACATTTGCTTGAAGTTGTACATCTTTGCCACCAAGTTGAGGCACTCTTCACAAATGTGTCCTGGCATCTTATCACAGATGTCCCCCGGCATCTTATCACTAGCATCCACCTGGAATTCAAACAATCCTTTTTTAACCCATCTCTTGATATAAGTAATGAGAGACTTAGAACATAAAAAATCCATACTCATTTTCAAAAAGAACACCAATGAAAAGGAGTGTAAGAGACTCATGCATTTATGAGATTATTGCAATAGTGTAAGGTTTGACAAGTTCGATTGAGTGATATATATAGAGTATGAGCAGATAAGGCAAAAGAAAATTAATTTGTAAGAGAAAAATAACCTGTATGGAAGCGCAGTACATCAACATTTCAGAGATGCCAGAGTCTGTCAACGGACGCAAGTCGTTCTTCAGCTTCAGGCAAGTCCGACACTCGCCGTAGCGGCTGAAGGAACGTTCCATATTGGATGAACAAATTCAGAAAACCTTAAAAAATATGCATATTATTGTTATGTGCCGGCAACATTTTTCGCGATATAATTGACCTCGCTTTGTGACAGCCGTTATGAAGAATGCTGCCAACTGAAAGAGTATATAAAAAATAATGATACTTTTCCTTTATTTTATAAAAGATACCTAGATTTTTCTGTGCGAAATTTCCCAAATTTACGGCCAGTATAATTATTTATTATATAGTATTATTTTATAGTAGTATTATTACATATACAGTCGATTCCGCTTAATTGGGACACCGCTTAATCGGGACAGCCGCTTATTTGGGACAAATCTCAAAGAACAGAAACCAAACCAAGAAAGTACTAGTACATTTATGTGTTTAATTGGGACAACATTCCGCTTAATTGGGACAGTAAATTTTAAGCAATGAAGAAAATCAGGATATGTTGCAAGTTCCTATTATTAACTATGAAGAATTTTCAAGAATAGATAACAATTTACCATGTTACGATGATAATGAAGACTGTGAAGATTCAATTGTATATGGAAGGTATTAAATCAAAATATGAAAAATTAGACGAAGATGACGATGATGAGTCATCTGTGCATTAAGAATTTATATTACCTATATGTAATTTACAGTTTCCAAGAGTTTATAAAATAAAATTATTGAAAAAAATATGCATTGCTTAATTTTATGTGTGTATTACTGGTTAATGGCCTTAGTTGCCAAAACCAAATAAAATAATTTATAAAAAAAATGTGAAATTCCCTTAATTGGGACAGCCGCTTAATTGGGACAAAATGCCTTAGTCCCGATGTGTCCCAATTAAGCGGAATCGACTGTATTAGGTTATCAAGCAATTATTTTATCAAGTTTTTAGTGAAAACAATACATATATCGTGGAATGCCACTATAATATATACAAACCAGATAGGTTTGATTTGGCGGTAATACGGAATAACGTTTATTATAAACGCAATGAAATACTATATAAGATGTCTTAAATCGCATCATTTTAGGCCCTCCACTTTTACTCCTCAAAAAACACTTTTAAAGAGTCTTAAATCGCCTCATTTTAGGTTTTAATTGCATCAATTCTAACTTCTCAAAAGAAACTATTATAGATTCTTATATTGATTTATTTTAATAATAACCTTCAATAAACACCTTATAGAATCTTAAATCGCCTTCTTCTTCTTCGTGTCAGCGACGTCAAATTATTTTTTCCCAATATCTGGCAACATCGATAGCTCGTGTGGTGCCCAGCATTAGGTCCTGAGATGTGCAACTTGTTGGGCACATGGAGCAGCATCGTAGGTGTGAGGCGGTCTGCAGGTCTCCACAGTCGCACAATAGTGTCTCTCCCTGCCGAAGCATTCCCCACCGCTCGAGGTTGTCCTTTGTTCTACCAACTCCGGTTCTTAATCTGTTTAGGGATTTCCAGGTCCGCCAGTCAAGGCTCTTGCCAGTTGGGAGGCCTTCCTTTGGAGTAATGAAATCCTCTGGTGCGATTTGTTGCCAGAGTTGGAGTCTCTCATTTTCAGGGCCGGATGTGAGAGGTTGTGTGGATTTCAGAAAGCTGCTTCGAGACTTCAATCTTGGTGTTGGGGGTATCTGATTATACAAGCAGTGGGACGGTTGATTGATTGCCTTACGCATTTCTTCGGCGCATATGACTTTGCGTCTTATGTTCGGTGGTGCGATACCAGCCAAGGGGTATAGTTTAGAAATGGGTGTTGGTTTGAGGCAGCCTGTGACGACTCTGCATGCATCATTCAGGGCAGTACCCACTTGATTACAGTGGGCTGATCGACCCCACACTGGTGCCGCATATTCTCCGGCTCAGAAACAAAGTGCTAAAGCTGAGGTACGAAGAAGGGGTGGTGGAGCTCGCCAGTGAGTGTTGATCAGTTTGCGGATGAGGTTGTTCCTTGTTGCAACTTTCTGTTTGGTGTTGCTGCAATGACGCCTGAAGGTAAGAGTGCGATCTAGAGTGACTCCGAGGTATTTTGGATGGTCGCTATGTTCCAGTACTCTACCTTCCCACGTGACACGAAGCTTTCTGTTAGCTTCCCTGTTTCCAAGGTGGAAACAGCAGACTTGTGTCTTTGATGGGTTAGGTTTGAGATGGTTGGTTTCGTAGTAATGGGACATCTCGTTGAGTCACTGGCTTAGGATGTCCTCAACTTCTTCAAACGTTACTGCTTGTGCTGCCAAACCTAAGTCATCCGCATATATGAAAGACTTTGTGTCTTCAGGGGTGGGTTAATCGTTTGTATATATATTAAATAGTATAGGAGCAAGTACACTGCCTTGTGGTAAGCTGTTCTTTTGATTACACCATCGGCTGGTTTTCCCCTGAAAATCCACTGCGAATCTCCCGTTATGCAGCATAGCCGCGATCATCTGCACTAGCGAGAAGTCACCTGTCATTCTGTACAATTTACTGAGGAGTGTGCTGTGCGACACTGTATCGTATGCAGCGGTTAAGTCGACGAATACCACTCTGGTCACTTTCCTTAGTTCGAACCCGTTTTTGATATGTTGGGTCAGGTTTAGTACTTGCCCAGTGCATGACTTTACGGGTCGGAAGCCCGCCTGCTGGGGTATCATTTTAGGTTCGATAAAGGGGGTGAGTCGGTTGAGTAGTATTCGTTTGAAGATTTTAAATATATGGCATAGTAAAGATATTGGGCGGTAGCTTTTAGCATCAGGGTTTTTCCCCGGCTTTAAAATGGCTATGACCTTGGACTTTCTCCATATTTTTGGGATTTGACTGCCGATCATGCAGGCATCATAAATCGCCTTATTTTTAGCTCTAATTTGATTCAATAGTAACTCCTCAATATACACTTTAGTCTTAAATTGCCTCATTTCAGGCTCTAAATTTATCATTTTCAATCACTTTATCAATTCTCTTTAAGACACTGTTTAGATTCCATAATTACTTCATTTTTGCTATTATTTGGCCGATTTTTAACTCTTCAATAGACACCTTTTAGAGTCTTAAATCACATTACTAAAAGTTGCAACAAGAAAAAACCTCATCATCAAACTGACCAAATACTCACTGGGAAGCCCCTTCTTCATATATCGGCCTTAGCACTTTGTTTCTCAGCCGTAAAATATGCGGCACCAGTCTGGAGTCGATCAATCTATTGTAATCAAGTGGATACTGCCCTGAATGATGCATGTAGTCGTCACAGACTGCCTCAAACCAACACCCATTTTAAAGCTATACCCCTTGGCTGGTATTGCACCACCAAAGATAAGACGGAAAGTTATATGCGCCGAAGAAATGCGTAAGGCAATCAACCAACCGTCCCACTGCTTGTATAATCAGATACCCCTTACACCTAGACTGAAGTCGCGAAGCAGCTTTTTGAGATCCACACGACCTCTCACATTCGGCTCTGAAACTGAGACTCCAGCTCGTGCAACAAATCGCATTAGAAGATTTCACTACCCCAAAGGTAATCCTTCCAACTGGCAAGAACCTTGGCTGGCGAACCTGAAAATACCTGAACATATTAAAGACTGGAGTTGGTAGAACAAAGGACAACCTCAAGTGGTAGGAAATGCTTCGGCAGGGAGAGTAACTCTCGTGCAACTGTAGAGACCTGCAGACTGCCTCACACCTAAGATCCTACCCCGTGTGCCCAACTAGCTGCACATCCCAAGAACTAATGCTATCAGATATTTGGTAGAAACCATTTGACATCGCTGACACAAAGAAGAATACTGTCAAGTCTAAAACTTATTTTTTTTTTTTTATTGGAATGAATCATTACATTTTGTTTATAAAAGGCGTGTAATTTTTTGGCAACAGTAGAATTTAAAGTAAAAAAAATAAATTGGTAGTTTTATATTTTAGAAGTTAAAATATTTATTATTTAATAATAGTATTAATTTTATAGCATATATCTATTTTTTAATAGTCAATCAATAAGCGAAAGTGAAGGTGGACCTGACTGGGACATATTCTAAGAATGCCACAGGAGAACATAAACGATAGCTGCCTTTTCTTGAAGCCACCGGGCTCTCGGCGTGTTGGAAGGGTTTTGGGAACTATATGCAGAATGTAATTGGTGGGGCTACTGCAGGCAGAGCTGACATGGAATGAGGCGAGGAGCAAGGTGGATGACAGAGCTTTGAGGCGGCGGCTCGTGATGTACATATGCTTCAATTGAAGGAGTGGACTTGGAGAAATAATCAGACTAATTATATCAAGTGGTACTATAAATCTGTGGCTTATAATGGATGGTAAAGTTTTTTTAAATTTATTTTTTATTAAATTATCATTGGTACAAATTCAGTTCGATTCTTATTTTGTTGGGATCTTAACTTTTCGATTATTTTATCATAAAATGTGTCCGTTTTATCTTTATTAGAATTTTAAAAAACAGTAATCAATAAAAAAAAAAAATATTTGGTGGCTCAATATGAAATTAAAAAGTAACATGTTTAGAAGGAATGAATGATGCATTGGAAGAGATTGTGCGAGATTCAACAAACCATTTGTATTGCAATCTGACAGCTCATTTCAGTCGGTTGGCTGTTATTCTTAATTTATGCAATATACAAGTAAACCAAAACCTCCTTTAACACAATCATACGGTTCCACAAAAACAAAGAATATATATTATATGTATAATCAAAAATGTTCTAGGAGGTTAAGCAAATTTTAGCAAAATTAGGTTTTGCATTCCCAATCGTCGGCTTTTAACATATAAGTCATTACATATTTCGTTAGACATCGTTTGCCTATTGTAATGTTTTTGTCTTCTATCCATGTAAGAGCTGTTTTCTTTTTTTTCTATTATAACTGAGCGTCGAGGACATGAATTGTAGCGCTTATGTTGAGCTGAAAAGGGTTGCGGAGGACCGAGAGGAATGGAGATCGAGATGCAAGATTCTGTTGCTGCAAACCAATCCACCGGATTGATACTACGAAGAAGAACTGAGCGTCACTGTTGATCAGTTTTGCGGGTGTGAATATACGCCACTGGTATAGAAATACCTTATTAATATATCAAATTATAAATATTTATATTGGTATTATTACTTAAATATACATATACTATACATAAAATTCTTTTTTCAACGCGTCAATCCAAGCACAAAAATAACGGCAGAAGCGGGATGCGAACCGCGGACCTTGGAAACCAACTATGCCCAGGTATTCATACCGCTCGGCGAACTTAAAAATTAAAAAATTCATATTTATATTGGTGTTACAAATCTGTAAAAAAAATTTAGTAATGAAACAAACATTAGACAGAAAGAGGAAAAAATTACATTATAAACAACTTATTTTTAAAACTACTGAATAATTATTGCTGGAAATGGTGCAAAATATATCATTTATTATGAACACTTAATATACAAAAATATCTTTGACTTAAACAAATTAACAAGCACAATATTGTTAATACACAATAACGTAATACTCAACTAAAAAGCAAAGGAATGTACACTGAAAAAAGATCACAGGGTATTTGATGCCAACTTGAAGCCTGCAACCTTTATCATTTTCTGTATTACTTCCATGTTTTTTACAAATACAGTTGTATCTCGACAAACGAGTTTAATTCATTCCGCAACCTTGCTCGCATTTCTAAATACTCGTATCTCAAAGCAAATTTCCCCATTGAAAATAATTGAACTGCCATTAATCCGTTCCAGCCCCCAAAGTATCAACCCATTTTTTTTTACGTGATTTTGAATAAGAAAAATATATTTTTAAATGACAAATTCTTCCTTCCTTTCAGAATATTCCGGAAACGAGTTAAACAAGTGTCATTAAATAGCTCCGATGCCACGGCCGGCTGTGACTTTTTCTGGGTGTTTCTTTTCCATGAACTGTGAAACTCTCTTCCACATCCACTGGCCGACCCGCTAAGCCGATTGCTCGTATTTCAAAGCAAAAAATGGCTCGCTTGACGGCTCGTATCTCAAAAAACTCGTATGTTGGGGCACTCGTATGTCAAGGTACCACTGTATATAAAAATAAGATTGTACATTAAAATAAGCAGTAAATATAAAAGTAATGAAATATTTATTAAAAAATAGATATTTAAAAAGGTACTGCTCATGTTTTAGAAGCGTGGTTCAGTTCAAACAGGACTAACTGCAGAAGGGATCTGTTTTGATACCTTCACAGGAGGAACGTAAACTTAATTATTACTTTCATTTATTTGAGGTGGTGTTAAAGCTTCAAATATACATTTAGATGTTTCTCGCATTATAATAATAATGGTTAAAACTCAGAGCTTAAAAAAAATCTTAGGAAAGTTGGGTTTCCCGGAATCTAATATATGATAACAATTCAATTTATATACAGTATAACCTCGATAATTTGATTCCAGTAAATAACTTCTTAGGTTTTCACGGCCAGATTTGATGTTGTGGCTTTTGGGTTGAGCCGTGTGTGGTGAACTTCCTTCAACCAATATTTTGACCGCCATTGCAGGGGTCTTCTTCAGGATTAATAATTTATTTAGTTTTGAGTTGGTTTATTTAAATTATATAAAAGAAATATATAATCTGAATAAACCAACTCAAAACTAAATAAATTATTAATCATGAAGAAGACCCCTGCAATGGCGGTCGAAATATTGGTTGAAGGAAGTTCACCACACACGGCTCAACCCAAAAGCCACAACATTGATTCCAGTATTTATTGTTTTTTTTTCTAGGGTCCCTTGAGAAATGTAAAATCGAGGTTTCACTGTACAAGTTTCCCAATTATAAAGTTTCTAAAAGAAAATCACATAATGCATTTTTTTATATAGTATAATAAAATACACATTTTTAATTTACAAAAATGGCTAAGCCAAGGACACTTACTGGTTAAATGGTTTGATATTTGGAAATGAAATTGTTGTGCTTCAAATTGTAATAATAAAAATATATAACACATAAATATAAAAGTTACAGCTTTTTAATAACATTAAAAATAAGTTGTTAATATTTGTTCTAGTGCATTAACTAGCTTGATGTATAAAAGCCATTACTTGCCAGTAGCTATCTAGCGACCTACATCTGACAAACAATGGTAATTATTAAGGCTACAATGTGTATATAACATTATTTGGCTACGTTGTACAGTAACACTTGTTTATGAAGACACAATCGGATGAATCTTGACATACTATTAATGTGGGGTTACCAGACTGAAATAATAATCATTTAAAAAAAATCTGTGGCATAATATAAGTTCAATATAATCTTAACCTCTCCTCCCCGGTGATGTCTATCGACTACACATTGCTTGTAATAACTTAAATATCTCTGTAAATATAATACACACAGGGTTCAGATTTTAGGTATTCCTCCTTAATACATTTACGTATTGAAAAAAATAAATAATATTTATAATAATAGGCACTCATCAGGAGCAGGAAATATTTTTCTAAAATCCGGAATAAATTCACCACTACAATCAAGACGCGTCAACTGTCATGAATTCATTCGACCTGTCGGAAGCGTGTGCGAAAATAAAATTAAAAAATACCCAGATACGGCGGCATCTATACTCCTCACTCTCGCTGACGTACTAATATGAGTGAGCGAGACGGGAAGCCTCAGTTGGTCGGCTAGTTTGAAATGATATCTATGCGCGTCGGCTCATCGATATATCGACAGGCTAAGTAATGTTAGTAGCTCTCGGAAGTTCACGCGGCAAGCTGCGTCTGGCCGTTTGAGGTCTTCGTCTGATGTTTTTCATGTTTTTAGCTATTAAATGTCAATTATTACTGCTTATTGACATCAACTATTGTAAAATTAAGCGATATCTTTGAATATTTTCATTTTTTCGAATTTCTACTCATTTTATTCACTTTAAATCAGAATGTGTAACGAGTTGACACCATCGAAACGCGCGTTTTAAGTTTTTAACATAGTAAAGCGAGGGTTAAAGAGAGTAGTTTCGATCTGGTCATATTGATCACTAAAAATGAAACAAATGACAAATGACAACATTGTCTCATATAAGAGGTAGAAATCGTCATGTTTATGGTATTTTGATAGCAATGGCAATTTTACAATTATTTTATAATTTAGATTTTATTATCTAAATATATTTAACTTTTTAATTGTTAATATTGCAGCGTTGTACATGATTTTGACGTAAAGTGTAATTGTTTAAAAAAATATGTGAATTTATTTGTCGGAAAAAATGTATTCCTAGATTGAAACATATCGAGGCTTGAAATCCAGTGCATGCCAGAGAAAAAGTAGCGGCCATCAGTTATTAATTCAAATAAAATCAAGAAGTTAAACATTACAAATAAAATGTTACACAATGTAACACAAATTAAAAACATAAAAAATAACTACAAAAATATCATGCACGTCTGTAATACTGATAATATAAATACATATTTCTATTGTCATATAGAATATAACTTAAGATTTAAAAGAAAAAAATGTAAAATGTAGTGACATCAAGAGTAATAAAAAACAAAAAAAAACATGACAAAGTATCTATTACAAAATTTTACAGACCTATAGCTTGTGACTCTTTATTTATTTTCACTAACTTGTGTCATTCACAAAATAATATAAAACCCATTTTGTTTGATAAATAAATTATAAACATATTTATATTTGAAATTATCTACTCGTACTTAACACTGGAATGTGTTTAAAAGCAAATTATACTAGAAAAACAAAGACTTTTGAAAGAATTTTTTTTTACTGAAATTCTGAATATGGGTAAATACTAAAGTTAATATAAATAGAAAGCTTAAAAGTACAATAGAAACGTTGATGCAACGTTTAAAAATAAATATTGTTCATGTATACATTAAAAAAACATACAACATAACTTTTCAGGATGTAAAACCATGCAGAATATCCGATTCTTTAATGAGATTTTTAAACCATTGGATATGTTGTAAAAAAAACCAGTACTAAAATATATCAAAGAAAAGCTACATTTAAGCCGTGCGGCCCATGATAATTGAGGGGGGGAGCAATAGTAATTAAATCTATCATCTGCAAGGCTTGCTATATATTTAAATTTATTATTAAAAACACAAAACAACATACTTTGCTAAGCATTCTCTTATTTTAGTAAGTATGTAGTAGTAAAAATAGATTGAATAGCAATGCAAATTATTTTTTTTCATTTCAAGCTCCGATATCTCCTATTAGATCTGCAGAACCACCAACAAATAGCTACAGCCCCACTACCCTCAATTACAGGTTGCTACTTTTCTTATTTATACTACACAACCTCTTGTGAGTCTTTAAAGTGTATAAATACAACGTCCTTATTTAAACTAAACTAAGAATTATTCAAAGATGGCCATTCTAATTAAAATATTATATGTGACAGAAAAACTCGGCTTGGAAAAACATCCAGATGTAAGGAATTACACGTCTAGCCGAAAACATATTTTTACGACGACCCGTCGATTATTATTGACCTAGTTTTCTGGTAACCCCATTTCGCATGACCCATTCACACGGTGAACACCATCACAATTAAAAACCATTCAATATTATATGATAACCATTTTATTTTCTTATACTTAAAGAGTAAAAATTTAAAAGAAGCGGGTGCCATTATTTCATCATTCAGCATAATATTAATTTACAATGATATTATTGCAAGCGGAGTTGAAGGACGTTCATAATGGATATCGTGATTCGTATTATTATAGATTTTGAGGAATAATTTTATGGAATAGCTATAAACTTAATATATAAATATTGTAAATATTCAGTTTGGAATATTATCCTTCATTGATAAAATTTAGAGGATATCACAGCAGCGGGCTCTCGGTAATAATAAATATTACATTATTTATATAGTTTGAATGAGTAGTACAACCTTTTTAGTAATGAAATGTCACTACAGTAAATTTTTGGCAATATATACTGGAAGTGCCGTTATTTTGTATTAATTCACTTACAACTTAAATCAATTTATTTTAACTAAAAAGCGAATAGCTTTTAAGGTTTGCAGCATCTAATTAAGTTGAGAGTTGGATTTTTAAAAATATTTATGGCACATAGTTAAGTTACCGGACAGTAAATAAATTATCTACCGCCGAAAAAGTTAGTCATTTAGAGGTTGTTCCAAATGTTATTTGAATGTCAACTGTATTAGTTATCAATTTGGACACTAGAGCACCAATTTCTACACATTCTACATTAAATAAATCATTAAGTCCTACTTCCTATACAGTACTGTAAGCTTTTAAATCATGATAAAATTATGTGCATCAGAATTAAATTATTTTTTTGGACAAGATCTTATATAAACCAATCTACTCCTGTAAATTTGAAGCCGTTCTGTGAAATATTATTCAACTATTAACAACCTACACAATTTCAGTCACACTATGTCCCTAGAATACTAAAGTCAAGTCGAGTCGAGCTCACATCCAGAAAACTTGTTATTAGTAAGATCACATCTCAGGATCAAACCCATCGTGTGACAGACTTATCACAATAAACACATGTTTAATCAAACATCTAACAAAAAAACAAATAGAGAAAATATTTTACACTTTAATATATCAAATGCAGTGATTCTTAAAATTTTCAGTCTGCAGAGCACTCATACAACTAAATTCTGTGTCTCGTGGAGCACCGGGCAGTGCTCGACAGAATATCTTTAAGAATCACACATTCTAATATGTCGCAAGGGGTTTTTATTACTCATTTCATTTGGTAATAAAAATAATACAATTAACACATATTAAATTTAAAGTTTTCGATGTAATTTGTCACTTATCGACAATCAAAAATTATTCAAAAACATGTAAACAAATATTGAAACGTAGACTGAATGAAGATTTTTTGTACTAAAGAGTGAAATGAATTTAGATGTGAAGAAAAATTCAATTTAGATTTGTTCATAGGCTATATACTTGACTATCTACAGTCTACACAATAAATATTATATTCTTTCCAAAAAGAGTAATAAAAGAGCTTTAAGCGAGCATAAATGCTCGTAAGACAGAACAGGTGGTTGTACACCTGTCACTGATACATTATTACTATCATATATCCGTGAAAATCACTGGAAAACTTAATTTAATTTGTAAGTGTTATTAATTGGATAAAAAGAACTAGCAATGCTTAGTTTGAAAACAATTGATCGATTTCTCATTTAGATTTAACTTGTCACCCGTTACCTGTCTACTTTCCTATATTTCAAATTTTTATATTTGATATGAAAAAGGTAGGACGATGAAACTAGGCGTGATCCGTAAACTTCAGGTACCGTTTAAACTCATTTAATAATAAATTTATATTATTTATTATATAGGCATCATTTTAAGTGAATGCATTTATAATATACAAAAAAACAAGGACGAGACATAGTCTTTCTGCAAAATATTTCATTACACTATGAGTAATGGCCTCGTGATAAGTCTATATAAAGGATTGGACTCATATATTTTTTATCTTGTGCAATGTACAGAATGGATAGTGATAAAAACACCCGTAAGCAATCCACGTCTTGGCTTATAATCCACTTATGTCACGGTAAGAATGTGTTTCGAATCTGTTATTTTACAGACTGTAGATTTACTGGCACATTTGGAATGCTCAGTAATTGTGGTGTGATGGAATGCATTCCTTGTGAGAGTGAACGTTGATAATGATGTGTCAGAATGCTTCAAATACCAAACTCCAGCGTTAACGGTGTCACATTCTTCACGAAATGGAGGCTAATTATATTTAGATAGCATCATGATCACACACAAAACTTATTCAGGACTCTTTATTTGAGACAAGGCCGCTTCAGATGATGATCTATTCTTAGCACATAGCTAACGATGCCAATATTCTTCTGGTGGTGGTTTTGTTGCAGTAAGTGTGCGGGCCGGGCAGATCAGTAGTCTATGGGTGTAGGGTCTCGAGGCTTGCTTGAGTAGGCGAGGCCGAGGCGCTGGGCGGCGCGCTCGATGACCTCCAGGCAATAGTCCAGCTGCTGGCGCGTGTGGGCAGCCGAGAGGCAGAATCGGATGCGCCCGGCCATGAGCGGAGTGGCCGGGAAGCCGACGCCTACCACGGCAATACCGCTTGCACCGAGCTCGCGAACGACAGTCCTGGAAAAATTAAAAATGTTTACATAATTGTTTCAATGTAATTCAAATGATCTGTTATTTATATTGATGTATCAGCAATATGATTACCCAATTTTAGAGTAGAGGTACACGAGCATCGGCACAACTGGAGAGTCTTCGTGGCCGTATATGATGACCCCCATCTGATTGAGCCGCCGGCGAAAATATCTAGAAAAAACAAGAACATAAATAACTTTGTCAACCTCCGAAACATTCGGAACTCTCTGCTGCTGCGGAATCTCTGGTGGAGAAGATGAACATGTCTCTTGAAGGGGTTTCAAGACGGGGCGACCTCAACCTCGTCAAGTTCAACATTTCCAAAACTGTGCACTTTCTCCACGAAGAAGACTGCATTTTTTAATTTTTTTTATGTAAACACATGCAGGAGAGCACACCCGGTCAAGACCAGTGCACTCTATGACGCTCAGCCAGGGAGACTGGACGCTGCATGCGGGAAACGTGTATTGTGTTCGTGTTTGTGTGTGGGTTGGGGAGATTGCAAGTGTATATTTATCTGTTTCTTGAAGAGATCCAGATTGTAGGAAGGAGGAAACACAGACGCTGGAAGAGCATTCCATAGCTTACCGGTGGCATTAAGGAAGGAGCTTTGGAAGCTGCCAGTTCTAAGGCAGATTCCATTTGTACAAAACCAGTATTCGTCTAGTTACTCTACATGCTATATAAGAGATGAATACAAATTGTT
Source organism: Glossosoma conforme (assembly GCA_022606575.1). Classification (NCBI taxonomy): domain Eukaryota; kingdom Metazoa; phylum Arthropoda; class Insecta; order Trichoptera; family Glossosomatidae; genus Glossosoma; species Glossosoma conforme. The sequence goes on along the minus strand of JAGTXR010000017.1, from coordinate 3,371,726 downwards.
CATAGGTTACTTTGTGTTGCGTGCCAGCGCCTTGATGCGCTTGGAGCCCTCGCCGCCGCCCGTGAGCCCCATGATGGTGCTCATGCTGCTGATGATCTGCTGCGCCACGGGGGGCGCCATGCTGTACGCATACACACCGGCGTGACCATTCTTACGGACGTACTCTATTAGCTTCTGCAATGACAACAAAAAAGCCTTTATTTTGCTTCTTCCATATTTGATCACTACAGCTGACCATCGGACAATTTAGACAAGTCTCTTTGATGATGCGCTCATTCAACTTATGATAAGTTAGCAACTGATAAATCCAGTGGGAGTCCCCTCTGAACAATTGTGGCCACTGCACAGAAGTGCTTAAAAGAAAGAACCTGTAAAAGAGATTAGAATCGCATTCACGGGTTGTAAGAATATGTCAATGGAAGATAGATTCTCTCACTGATATTACGAGCGAAAATGGTAAATGCATGGAAAAAATTTTAGTGGCCACAAAGTCTGTATGCCCGATAGGGCCATGGCGGTTTCCTAGAATTGCATCAAAAAGGAATTCTCTTTCTAACAAAAGGAACTGACAGTCCCAGAGAATGTGCTCCACGTTCTGGAAGGGGGCGCCACAGGGGCAACTAGGGTTCGAAACTAAATAAAATACGTATAATCTGTCATTAAAAGTGCCGTGCTGAGTCATTAGTTGGATATATCAGTGATCAGGGATTATCCATTTAGTAGTCTAAAGTTAATATCTAGGAAGAACAGAAATGTAGTTCTACCTTTGGTGGAAGATGACTAACCTTTTTGCCATGCCGCTTTTATGGGTTTGGGAGTAGCGCTCAGCTGAAGTACGATGTCTCCGATCTAAGTCGCGCGACCGCAACGAATGGTGATTATAAAGCAGCACGTCGCTGCACAAAAAGATCCAGAGGGGCAATCCCTAATAGAACCTGTAGCCATAGCCACAAGAGGGAACCTCTGCCGGTGAAGTAGAGTAAGACGCACGAGTTGACGGCGGTCCACAAGACTCCGCCCAGCAACTAACTCCATAGCAGAGGCAACTCAGATAGACCAAGTTATCTAAGATGTCTCTATGTATGTCTCTAAAAATCCAGCTTGTAGCCAAAGAAAAGTAGATACTTACCCTGGAGCCGGCAATGTAGCCTCCAGCCGATGCAAAGCTCTTGGTGAATGTTCCCATCAGCACATCCACCTGACTGGGCTCAATGCCGTAGTAGTCGGTGATGCCGCGGCCCCGGGGACCCATGGCTCCGATGGAGTGTGCCTGAAAGATGGAATCAAAACATTACATTTCTCATGCCTCGCCATTGACAATATTTTTTCTACATTCTATAGCCAAGTAAAAGTCTGCTAAAAACGAAGATTTTTTTACAAAATTAAAAGCAAAATAACATTTGTAGATAATAAATCAAAAGTTTGGAAGCGGATGGACTCATTATTCCGTTGGTATCGAGTTGTATATTTGGTCAAATAATAGAACAAGTTAAAAATAATATGACAATTTTAAATAAAGCTTTTAAAATACTTACTTTTGCCTTTCATTACTTACGAATATATTAACTAAATTAGTGACTGTTAATCACAAAAATGAGAAAGTAGTTTCATTTACACTGTACGCTTTATCAGTCCAGCAATTCATAGTTTAATTTGGGCAATGAGGTTCATGTGAAGGTAAAATATCCTCATTTATTTAATTTTTAAAATGGATCTCAAATTTAATACTAAAATATATAAATAAATTAGGGAAAAGTTATCAGTTATTACCTCATCTAGGTAAAGGTAGCACTTGTATTTATTCTTTATGGCCACCACCTGTGGCAGGTGCACCACGCTGCCCTCCATGCTGTAGACGCCCTCCACCACGATGAAGACCTTCTTCCACGGCTTCCAGGGCTCGCCGGGCTTGCCCTGGCCTTGTGCGATGTTCATACGGACCACCTCTTCCAGGTGACGCATATCTGCAAATAACATGAATCATTTTAACACTGGCATGACATACAATGTTATTGCCCTGCTTGTGGAGTGTTGATCCGCCAACGTCATAGACTACAGGCCGACATTTACGGAACATGCTTATTATTACACTAATTTACTATGAATGCATGGTCTTCACAGGAAGATTTTTCTCTACCACCAATTTTGATTAATAGTATAATAATTAATAATAATAATTAAATATATTAATAACAAAAAATCACTTCATATATAAGACATCAACATTAGATAACAGCATCAAAAATAGGACCTCATTAGGTTGTTGGTGAATAATTACTTCGTAGGATAGTAGGACGGTATTAAGAACATTGGTGTGAAATGGGTAATGTTTACCAATTGACATTAGCCTATTTTTATTCGTAGTATTAATCCGGTGGATTGGTTTGCAGCAATGAAATCTTGCATCTCGATCTCCACTTTTCTCGATCCTCTGCAACCCTCTTTAGCTCAGTATAAGAGTTACAACTCATCTCCTCGAACACATTCTTGAAAAATATTAATTTGAAGCTACGCAAGCAAATTGCAAAAAAAATGTTAGGATCATCTTCATGTATGTGAGACATGGTGCTTGTCTGAAAGTGATAATAAAAGACCAGATGCCTTTTAATGTGGTCTTACAGAAGAATTATCGGAATTTCCTGGAGAGACCACGTCACGAACAATGAGGTTCACAGCATAATCAAGGAACCTAGTAAGAACCATCTCAGAGAGGCGAGCCCGATGGATCTGTCACATCATGCGCCACGATGGTCTTCTTCACGACATTGTGGAAGGGATGGTTGAGGGTAGAAACTGCTGAGGGCGCCATAGACGGGAGCATTTGCAGCAAGCCTATTAGGGTCATAATTATTTATACAGTTTAATTTGGGAGATTTGTTTATTTGTATTAATACCATTGTGTCTGAAGATGGTTACGGATGCGCGGGAGATGCGCAGGCCGAGGATGAGCGAGGCGTGGTTGCGCTCGTCGCTGATGGCCAAGCAGCCGGGGCCCAAGATGGCCGGTAGCCCCAGCGCGTTGGTGGCGAAGCCCATGCCCACCACCAGCGCCGCCTCCACGCCCAGGAACTGCGCAGTCAGCTTCTCCAGCTCCAGGTGAAGCGGGCAAGTACCTGCAACAAATACCACACACATAACAAAATTGTGGCGGAATGATCAATTGTACACTTTCTTGCATCTATGTTCGTTTATTAACCTTTAAACACCCAGTGGTTTCCTTACAAGACCGCAGATTTGCGTCGTTCAATGCCCTACGGTCCCATACAGGAGTGCTTATGGTTCATTTCACAATTGGATTACATTAATTAGTAATAATAGTATTAAAGTAAGTTCATGGAAGAATCTATAGTGCGACGAAACATTACAAACATTGGCCTGCTAGGGCATTGAACGACGCAAATTTGCGGTCCTGTATGGGACCACTGGGTGTTTAAAGGTTAATGTTTACCTTGTATGTCCCATAGATGTCGTTAGAAACGCAGTCATAGATGTCACAACAATTACTGACTAAATGACTAAATTAATTGACTAAACTCCACCTTTCAAATCTTATTATAAATAATTACGCTAAAATATTATCATAAATTCAATACTGTGTAAATATATGAGTGTAAATTTAACTTCCTTACTAGTGAATTGAATTCCTCATGATACTATCCAGTGTTATTATGTTTTCTCTTTTATGTTCGGAATGTTTGTATCTTCTTGTCCGGATCACTCCACAACACGCACCAATTCCTTCTCACAACGTGATCACTCACACCCAATCCATTCCAACAAACTTAAACATACATAATATTTAATTTGTAGAATTCAAACTATCGATCTGTCCACTAAGACAGTGATTCTTAACCTTTTTTGGAGCCATGCAACACTTTTGATTAATAATATTGGCAAATAATGCTCTGTAGTTATTATATACATTGGAAAAAATGTCTTAGAGCCCCTGGAACATCCTTTTGAAGCTCCAGAGCCATGTGCAATACCTGCTAAAACCTCTGCTCTGAGAAGATAACACAAACAAATATGCTGATTTTGTTACTTTTAATAAAATAGAGGCTAACATAATTCCGAAGAACCGAAGATAGTCAGAAAGCAGAAGAACACATGTAAACTATGTCAAGCCAGATAACAAATATAACGGAAAAAAGTGCACTGTCTAATCAAATGACAACCAATGAAATCAAATTGGATTCAACATTGAAACATTTGGGTTGAAAGAAAGTTCCTAACCTAACTCAGAGCGCGGGCTGGCCAGTGAGAGGCCGTATTTACGAATGGACTCCTCAGCTGCGTCAGCACACGGCCCTGATTTCTCGGCAAAGCCCAAGTAGTTGTAGGAGCCAAGGTTGATGCAGCGAGTTGTGGTTCCTGTGAACCTGCAATATGAAAAACCATACCAATAAAACAAAACGCCATAAAATGCATCGGTTTAGAATTAAGTAAAGCATAATGTTTCAGGAAATATTCTGAGCTTCATATGATCGCTCGGGAGGACTGCAGAGGATAAACAGCAATGGAGACCGAGATGGGTGATTTTTATGCAGCAAATTAACCTTTAGAATGTGTATTCAGTAGTAAATATAAAATTATTAATTAAATTTGATCTTTCCCCATATCCGTTCCATATCTAGAACACATGGTTATTGATGTTAATTTAAGACTGAGAAATAATATTACCTTAAGAAGATTATGTAAATGAAAACGAATATTTTAAGTATCCCTACCTGATAACTGAACATTCAATCGTGAAAGCATAGTATAACATCCTCAGTATTTAAGAAAACAAGGAATATTGAGTTCTTTCAATGCCTTCTACCAACATAAACATAAATGTAGAGATGTGCTGAAAGAGCTAGAAGTCAACCTATTTAATCCTTAACATATTTTATTCACTCCCACATAATTAAAACTGATTAAGTATATAAGATATGTGCGATTTCTCACCGGAAGGTCCAGCCGTAGTCATCAGTGATGCGGTCTGTGAGAACAAGCTCAGCGGGGAGCCGAGCAGATAGGTTTGTTCCAGCAGTCCTTAATGCGCCGATAAACGTAGCGGGAGTAGAACTGGTCAAATGGGTTGTACAATCTTGCATAGCCCTAGAAAGTAAAAAAAAACAGACATTTAAATTAAATTAAACATACCAGAAGGTAAAAATGGTCGAAATTAAAAACATGCTAAAAGTCGCAGGTTCAATCCCCGTGAAACGCAAAATAAATTATTAAAAAATGAATACGCCATAAAATTATGTATATGAGACTGATGCCTCACATTATTATTGTCTGTCACACTATATTCATTAAAACTGGTAGTCGGTGAAAGACGTCCGGTGAACACCAAACATTCAGTGTTAAAGTGGACGATACGTAAATGCCGTGCTGCAGTCTTACAATTTTGACAGATCAACAGTTACACAATATGTAATAATGGATGATGCACACAACACAACTGAAAAAAAAAACAAATATAGTCTATAAACAAAATTCAAATTTCGTTCCAAATTTGAATCTTAATATTTCAAGATGGTGGAAGATATTCCGAATTGTAAATTGATAAATAACAGTACACATTAGTATTTTTATATATCATTGTCAATAGCGCTTAATAATTGTGGACAATGACAGATTTGCCACAATTATTAGCTCAGTGGCTCAAGCGTTTGCTTGGCAAGCTGAAGATCAAGGGTTCAATCCCAGATGGAGATTAAAAAAAAAACCGAGCTCTAAAATACTCCCAGTTGGTGTGAATTTTTGATACCTCACCCGTAAAATGTCAGTCATAGTCTATTAATTAAAATTGGTGGTAGACAAAAGTCGTCCCGTGAAGACCACCCATTCATAGTAAATTCCTGTAATAATAAGGATGATGCGTGATTCTCGGGCTGTAGTTTATGACGTTGGTGGATTAATCACTCCACATGCAGCGCTAAGCCATATGCAGCATGGTAAGCCTCATAGAATTCCACAGATGTCATAGATGTCTTACTTGAAAAAAGATATTATAAAAAAAACACAGACACAGGAAGATAGCCTTTTGTAATATATTTTTTACTAGAAATGTAATGATTTTATATTTTTCACTCCACATAAAGTTGAGATTACTCCTTCACGGTATTTCAGTATTCGTCTATATGTGTGTAATTATAATTGTCATTATGCATATATGCATAAACTATGTTAAAAAATGTGTATCAGAATAACAAAACAAAAAAATGTGAAATGAAATCCTTGAAAAATAAAACATGGGAATACTTTGTGACATGGCATGCCATCATCCTTATCACCTGTGAATCTGCTATAATTAAAATGAAATGATTAATGAGTTTTTGTTCCATTTTACATGAACTAAATATAAATATGATTGTATATTTTTTACTGAAGAACCTATATTTTTTCTTATTTCAATGTTAAGTAAAGAATTTACATTTAATTTCTGTATTTATGTCATATTAATTTAATTTATCATTCTATATAGATATACGAGGGTTATCCGTAAAATAAGGTTCCCATGGCACTACAGTCCTGAAAAGCGCTGTTATGGTGGATCCCGCGATTCTGTAGTGTACCTTGGTTCCCCCACTCCAAATCCCTTCCCTAACGAGCTGCCTGTGGAACTCAGTCTTAGCAGCCGTACGTGATGGATCTGCCCTTTGCTTCGCTCGTGTAGAGTTCAAGAACAGGCGTATTGACATCCATGATGAGGAGCATTCCGGATGGCCATCTGTTTCTGACGAAACAATCGCAAAAGTGGAGGCAGCAATGGTCTCAGATTGAAGAGTGACAGTTCGTAAGCTCTCCGTAATGATCCCTGATATCAGCAAAACCTCTATTGACAAGATTTTGACAGAGCATCTAGGGTATGCTAAGGTTTCCGCGAGGTGGGTGCAAAGAATGTTGACCGAAGACGCCACCAACGAGCTCATCGCAATATTTGGATGGGGTACTGTCAAACACCCACCACAACCCGGACTTAGCCCCAAGTGACTACCATCTCTTCCCTGACATGAAGAAATACCCGGGTGGAACGCACTTCGGCGACAGATGAGAGCTGGAAGAAGCGGTTTTCAGGTATCTGCGTGGCTTGGTGGCAGATTTTTTTACTCGGGCATTCAAAAGCTTGTATACCGCATGCAAATGCATTGACCTCAGTGGCGACTATGTATAAAAATAGGTAAAAGTCTGAACTTTCCAAAAATGTATGCATTCATGGAATCAAATATGTTTTACACTGTGAAAAATCACTGGGAATCTTAGTAAGATAGTGAAAATTGAATAAAACGTAACATAAATTACTGATTACATCAAGTTTCCTTATCAATTAAGCAAATTAAAGTATTATTAATAATGTTTCTATAGTAAAAAAATACTCTAGATAGAGTAATATAATAATATTGTAGAAATGACTAATCGGAAATATTAAATAGAAGTAAGCTCTCTGTCTGGGCAGAATGGCGGAATTGATAAATATATCAAATCTGATATCATTTTGATTAGCTAGAATAATTTATACTGGATTCAATATTTATGGCAGACAGTTTAATTCCTAACATGTGAATAAATTACGACCCTTGATGCGAATACGGCAGGCTGGCAATTATTTTTAAACAATGAGATTATGCTGATTTGAATTGTCATTTTGGACAATTGTTGGACTATTTTATACGAGTACGATGTCAATGTCCAACGGCCAAAAAAACTAAATATTGATTAATTTATGGCATATATCTACAATAACAATGAACATGATTATTAAGAATCGGTTAAAATAATGTAAAATTTTTAGAAACGATTTTTTTTAATGCAAAGTTTACACATTTAAAAACATAGAATACCTCCTTCAAAGCAGGTCATATGATGCATTTAAATTTTTCGATGTACCAAACACATTGAACTCTAATGTAGAATTCTTGGGTTTTGCCGTGTGTGGCGAATTCCTTTGCACCAATATATCTCAAGTAAAATTTGCTTTCCATTGGCTGTTCAACTTGTACATATAGCTACCTGAAGTAAAGGTAATCAATTGTAAGTAGTTTTTTTACGAGGATAGTTTTCCTTTCATCGATACATCAAAATTTAAAAAAAATCAAGTCATAAAAATGGATTAGCAAGGTTATCATTGACAGTTCAGTTGCACCGAAATCAGACACACATTGTGCTTTAGTTTGACATGAATTTTAAAATGTCCCTATCTTATCATGTCTACTACGGTTTCACCTCTAGGGTACCAACATTAATATCACAATTATATGAATTGAAAAAGAAACAATAAATATTATTATTAATAGTATTTCTTCAAACTGTGACAACGCCACCCTAACGGAGCACCCCAATGCAGAGCGACTAACAGAGAGCAGTCGCGACCCAGCTCTCGAGGCGCAATGCCCTTACGAACGACTCACAAACTACGACGCTATATCTCTTCCATCAACAATTAGTTAACAGTAACAATTAAAATTATAAATCTTCGTTTATGTGGATGAAATATCTATAATCATTTATGTGGAATTTGATTAATCATTCTTAACAAGGATTTGAAATAAACTTTTGCTGGATTACAAATGTTTATCACATCATTACATATATTTATATAATCTATAAATTATAATAAGGTGTGTTGATAATAATATTAAACGTGATAAGACGGGAAATCACAACTGAATATTTAATATACAAAATACAAATATTTAAACTGATTAAAATCACTGCTTTTTCCCATTTTTAACGTCACAAAATCATTATCTGAGCATCACAAATTTTGTGAGAGAAACACAACAAAAGTTGTAAATGTATAATAACCAACGTACTCATGTTAAAATCAGAATCATTTAAACATTGATTAAAAATATCTATAAATACTACATTATCTTAAAATGAAATTGATCTATTTTGCACTATCATCATCTACAATGAAGGTTTAACCCTTTAGATGCGGAGCGCCTATTTATCGACATGACATTTTATATGGCTAGAGTGCAGCGTGCCGATATATAGCCAAGGCCATAGGGTTTTATTAAAAATATATATATATATTTTTTTTTATTTAATCAAATATAATAGAATACGTTGAAGATTTTATTGACAGTATTACATTCATTTTTTTTTTACTGTTTTTTTATTTGGAAATTCGCTTTCCACGCCACTTAAAGGTAGATCTTGTGTGTGGCGTGGGATTCATCTTTGATTTAAGTGTTGCATAATTTATATTATTTTTCACATTTTTTACATAATAACATTTTTTTTTTAGAATATAAAATAATATCATTAAAATTTATAGTTTGTTTAAATTGATGATTAATTAATTGGGTTAGAAAATGGATATAGGTGTGTAAATATATGCGCTGTGCCGAATAGCTGCGCCCAGGAAAACCTGATGATGGCCAGAAGTAACGCCATCGACGTCACCCACTTCTGGGCAGACAGGATCTGACCCTGTTGTTTCCGACACGATTATATATATAATATGTATAAAATAATCAAATCAAAAATATCATTATTTTATTTTTTCATGGATTATCGACACACACAATTAAAATACTTGTTTTGTAAATCTTCCATAATTTTAACCAAAGCTCTGCTTCACGCAACAGTAGTTGCCAATTTGTAAAATACAAATCATTACCAATTGTTTAATTACAATTGTTGTGTAATCAACCGAGGCGATCTACCGCCTCAACGGTCCAATGATCGACAAGCTATTATGAAGCTATTTATTTACGACTATGAGAAATGGTACTTAACCGAAAGAGACAGAAAAGACTAGGAAGCCTTTAAGATATGGTGTAACAGAACAATATAACTGATATACTAGATATATATATGTGGCGGATTTCTATTTTATCAATTGTACCATTTCGCTATCTATGCCTGTCTAATGATCTTGCCTTATATGTTTCATAATGTCGGTAGAATCACCATCACCAGAATTGTACCATTTCGCTATCTATGCCTGTCTAATGATCTTGCCTTATATGTTTCATACATGTCGGTAGAATCACCATCACCAGAATTCGCTTCAAGTACTATTGCACCGATCAAGGTGGGAATCGAGCTGGCTCTATATAAGCAGATGACCATACGGACCAGATCTCTTCTCTCTCGCCTCCGTAACCTGAGCACACATTAAGCCGCCCGTCAAAGAAATCAATGTGTTAAATGACGATCTACAAACTTCAAGCCACACCTACCTACTAGTAACATTTCAGTATTCCGAAAAATCATTTCTAGAACTTGACAATAAAATAGAATCTCGTAAATCATTCAATTCAATCTAATGCAAATATTCTGTATCTTTTCACCTTTAAAACTGTTTAAATATTAAGCTTACTTACTGACGTTAAATTCCTCGTGACATTATATCGTGTTCTTATTTCTTTTCTTTCTTGATCGGAATGTTCGGAGTTTGCCAGTGATCACTCCCACGTTCCGACATATCGAATGACGAAAGGTTGTCAGTAGAATCAAAGGATCAAGCCATATAACAATAACCATGTCAGAGAAGCAAGCTTAATGCATACACTATAGTTGAGGGGAAAATGACAGACAGCACCCTAGGCTAGAGTTTTTGGAAAAAGCTTAGTTTCAAAGTCACGTGATGTTACAAAAATAATCCTAAAAAAAATGACTTGTACAATTATTTTTTTCTGTGCATTTAAAATTAGCTGATATAGTCATTTCTAAAAAAGTACTCTCTCATACATTATCTCTAAAAGGTACAAATCTGACATAAGCACTTCTAGTACAAGGCCTCATTATTACACTAACCGATTAGTTGTCCTCCAACATTTTATTTAAGTGCACTTGCACCGAGCTTCCTCACAGTGTAAAGCTGATAACCATTATAACAGTAGAGCAGTATTACTAAATAGATTGCATTATCAGTTTCTAATATAAAAATCAATAGCAAGTGAACGTCAGTTTCTTTGAGATATATATCTATTTGATAGATATCAGTAAAATATAAAAAATTATAATACAGGGAGCGAGAAAAAAAACTGATTTTCGTCGTTGTTTTGATTTAAAACCATCAGCTTTTTTTGCTACTCCCTGAACTAGCCAATAATACTTATAAGTATGTTGATTAATATGTATTATCCCCTTTATTAGAGCCATCTACTAACGAATTGCAAAAACATTCTAAAGGCGCAGAGGGTCATTTGCATTACAATTTCATATACCTCGGTCTAGCTAAATAATATATATATATATCAAATGACGCCAATACAATTTTTATACTTTTGTTACTAGATGATTACTAGATGATACCAGATTCAAATATTATTTTGGATTATCTAAGCATTGTTCAAATTAACTGATGGTGTACGTTCATTCATATAGCTACAGATGTATAATGTAAAAGCTTGCTATCAAGATAATAAAGGAAATGATACAACTGAGGGAAGCAGCAATGGTGATGTTATTTTAATTAATTTTTAATGTGAATTTTACCTCTCTGTCGTTCTCTGTTGCAACCTTGGGCGTGAAGAGCAGCTGGTTAATGAATCCCAGCAGCATGAGGATGTAGAAGCCGAAGTGCGTGAGGCAAGAAGTGATGAAGGAGCACTCCTCGAAGGATTCCTTGGACGAGTCGAAGCCGCTCCAGTCGAGGAGAGGAACCACCGCCTTGCCCTTAGGACCTACGCCGTTGCCGTTCATCGTCTGAAACAAACAATAAAATACAAAAAATAAGTTCCAATATTGAGTATCAATCAGTTTCTTTGAAATTAATGTAAAGTAAGGAAGACATTTTTAAATATAATTTACTAGTTACCTACTACTATTGCCGGGGGATATATTTTAGAAGTGAAGCTTCTAAAGGCCATAAAAGTTTATTACGTATATGAAACCATGGTCTCATGATAAATGTTTAATCAGTCTCATCGATATTAAACATATCCATGGTTTTATTAAATATGGCCAAGTCTCAAGTTGGAGCACAAAACGAACACAATAATAAAAAGCTGACATGCATAATTAAGTTATGATAAATGAATTTGACAGTGTTTGACATATTATCAGTTGCTAACCAAAAATATTATATATATATAACAAATCATGTTTTTCAAATATTAAGTGTAGGTTTTCCAACATAATAGGAATGTACAAGTTGACTAAGGAAACAAAACAAAATTTGTTTGTTATCCATAACTATTATGTACCTGTATTATCCCCGCTGTAAATCCTGATATCTGACAAAAGGATAATGCAGCAGTTTAATGGGTTTCGAAAATAGGAGCCTCCAGAGAGTGTTAGAGGTACGATGATTGACATTATTAGGAATCATCAGGTTGGAGCTGGAGATAAGAATCATGCAGTCGGCAAGAAACAAAGAGAAACCTGGCTGGGACAAGCGTTTCGTATGCCGCTCTAGAGCATAAACTATAGCTGCCTTTTTTGAGGGTCCCAAACTCCCAGTATCTTGAGAAAAGCCGCTGAATGGAACTGTACATAGAATGTACTCGGAGAATTTCAAGAAAGCTTACTAGGGAACTAAACTATACACGGAAGCATATGAAAATTATATGTTCCAGTCGGGGTACGGATATGGACAAATAAAGACTAGGATATGAAACCATGCAATCAGCTTTGTAGCCCTGAAGATTGTTAAAAAAACCAGAAAGCTAAATGTTTTATGATGTCAGTAGATATTGTTATCTATGGTTTATAATATAAAATTAACAATATTAACTATTTTAAAAAAACATAAACCTATAAAAATAAATAGTTGAGAATTTAATTACAATGGTGCATATCATAAAAATGATTTTAATAGCAAGCTATCAATGCAATTACCACTTGTCGTTATTTAAAAAATAAAAAAATATAATTCATCATGCTGTTGCATATCAAAGATATGAGTGAAGTATGATGCAATAAGTAATCTGTGTGGTTCTCATGATGGATTATTTACTTAACCTATTATATGAATAGTAGGTACATTTCAAATATGGACACAATTCACACATTTTTCAATACTTTGGACTTTTGGAGTGTGACAAATACGAATATATCTCAGCAAATGCACTAGCAATATATAATTCTAAGTAATTTTGATATTGATCACAGCTGTAGTGTGCATTATTGCAAATAAAATAATAATAACTGCAATTAGATTTAGTGTGGTTTTATTTTATTTTTAGTATATTTATTTAGTTGTGAATTGTGTGTGATTAATAATCATTCAAATAAATCAATGGTGTCCTTTAAATGTATTTGATTACTGTAATGATGTTCTCCTTTATTATGTTTTTGTACAATATTTGTCATTTATAAATACATTTTTCTTATTCAAAAACACATAAAAAAATAACTGGGGTGATATTTTGGGGGCTGGAATGGATTGATGACAGTTCAATTAATTTCAATGGGGAAATTTACTGTGACATATGAGTAATTTGAAAATAGAGAGCCTGGATTAAGATAATACAAATAAATTATGTCAAGGTCCTTTAAATGTATTTCTAATCACATTCATTTGAACCTTGGCTTCATATAACTATTAAAAGATCATCAAAGCATTGTTTTTTTAAAAAACCGCATATACATGACTTATTTAACAATGCATTAAAATCCTCATTCGATTAATGTTAAACCACCACCCATAGATTAAGACTGATGATATAAAGTATTATATGCATTACAACAAGCTTATCTATCTTAATCACATTCATAATTGAGATCCTGGGCATATAACTATTAAAAGATCCATTGTTTTTTTTAAAACCGCATAAGACTAAATGTTACCTATTATCGTTAAACCACCACCATAATTAAGACAATCTTAAAATAAATTATTTCATCGAATTACCTGTCCGTTTTCCTATGGAATAATACATCTGCAAAATAAATTCAAGATGTTGCCACGGATCAGATTGATAAAAATCTATAAATGTCACTCAATCAGTTCCATGATGTGAAGGATGACAATTGTGTCATCTTTAAATTACATTATTTACAGAAGGTATGAACATGCCATGGACAACTACATAAGGTCACATGTCTCGGAAGCCCACATCCGCGCAAGGCGCTTAATGCAAACATGAATTTCTTCTGTTTATTAACATCAATTGGCTTCTATGTAATAAACATATCCAACAGAGATACACATTTTATTTCTAATACACAAGTAAATGTTTACTTCTTTGTCTTTAAGTAATTGTTTTTTACATAAATACAAATGACATCTGCAATAAGATATTTATTTTAAGGAGTTTAGCCCTTAAGATCTGCAAAAAAAAAACCTTTAAGAAACATTAACACATCACAAACTCATAAAAGATTGTAAGCATTGTTTCAGTAAGTATGTGAATACGTAATATGATTAGTCACTGAATTAACACTAAGGAAATACATACATGGAAGTATGGCTCGGAAAGTTATTTGAAATTATACAAGGACTAGAAACAAAATTTCACTGTGACATAAAACCAAATTGTAGCAGTGCATACAATATATTGATATAAAATGTATAGAGAAGGTGGTGTAGTAATAAATGTTGATAATTTTATCATATTCTTTAGTTTCACACTAAAGGTATGTTTCTATTCTAATGTATGGCATGATTTCTTAAATTTATTTGCAATTAAATATGGCCCAAATATACCTAAGTATTTGATAATAATTTATAAGAATTGTAGATTATCAGCATCGGTTAGTGGCCCCCAAAAAGATAACTAAATAACTTGTCCTAAATTCTAACTAACTGTCACTCATGCAAGATATCATTAACCTATTTATTATCTATAAGGAAAATTATACAGCCATAAAACTCACAAGCAAATCTCAGGTTTTTTCGTGATAATAACAAAACCTTTTCTTCAAAAAAATAACAAATTTAACATAACTATGATATGACATAGTATGCTAACAGCTGATAATTCAGAAGGGCAAAGAGTGATGCGGAAAGCCTATGTTTATCATTACAGAGGCGTATGACATTAATATAACAAACATTAGTTTGTGATCCATCGAAATACTCTTTCTAGTCATATCTGGTGTATACATAATATATGATACTAGTGGGAAGTCCATAATGTTTAATTGATATATCTTTCCTCAAATGTGATAATGAGAACCAAAAACAAAAACTGAGATTATTATATACTGATTCCAAAAATCACTGCAATCAACGTGAACTCATTATGCGGAATAATTTAGTTATAAAAATAAATTAAATGATCATCACAGATAAATGATTATTTTTTACTGGCCGTAATTTTTTTATTTTGAAACTTATATTTTTATAATTCTATTCAATAACCGGTTATACCTTATATTGGCATCATAACTATTTTTGATACGAAATTAATTTGTTTTTTCATTCATTTTAGAAATATCAAAAAGCATTGCAAAATAAAGGGAGTGCTTAGATTTAAGTGGACACTCGAAACTGAAATGCTGATAAGCAAATTCCACACATAGTTTTATAACAATTTATGGCAAAGTAATGCTTCGTAAACAGATAATGTATTAATTAAGTATGAGTCGTGCATTTTGTGTCTAAACAAAACTGTTAAACACAAAAACAAGTAAAATTAAAAAAAAAAAACAGTATTCCGTCAACTGGTACAACCAGTGCAACTGCACCAAGGCATAATCTTAAACTTGGACATTATAATTAAAAACAAAACAATCCACTATTAGCCTTTAACTGCCAATAAAATTCCCATTAAACATGAAACCTGCAATGCGCTTGTCGACGTCCTGTTATATAAAAAAATAAGGTGTGAACACATTAAAAAGAATATACAGTTTACTAAATACGATTAATATAATTGATCCTAAAACCGAGTAGTTTAGATAATAAATGAGACCGTTTGGAGATTAACGACAGATTAGATATCGACACATCAGGTGACATACATCGCGCGATCTGACAAACCACCTAAAGTTTGGCGCTAATATAATAACGTTTTATTATTATTTTCTAAATGAAACGAAGTATTTCTATGAACAGTTAACCAATGTAACGACCGAAGCCACGGTGTGACCTTATAGCGGTGCGAAAAAATGATAAATTTGGCTATCGCCGGCTAATTGACAGGAGGCACGAAGGACGCGTGCTTGGCAAACTAACCTCAAAGCCGTTAGGGATCTTGCCGGGGTGGTGCGTGCCATTTTGGGGCTTGGCCGGGGCGGCGCCCTCGGTTGCCGTGCTGTCCATGTCTCGAGATAGAATGGGACTCTTGTCAAAGGCGGCGGAGCATCCGTACGGCGCGCGAGCACTCGCCATCGCTCCAACCGCGACTGTCGCAAGTGACGTACTGAGGCCATGAGGTGAGCGTAGAGGGAGTCGAAAATTGCAAACCATTCGCTAAACTTCGGAAGTTCTCGGAAAGCTTCGGCCCGTTGCACCTAGCGACGTAATATCAGCCGTTCGTTTTTATTTTTTAGCTGCACTGATAAAAGAATCCTGAAAAATCATTCAGGTCGTGTCCATTTTTTTCTGAAGCTTATAGTGTGTTTCAAATTAATGTATGTTGTAGTAATCTGATTAGAAGAATAAATATAAAATAAAACTGTATAAAATTCAAACAGGTACTTTTTTGGGTTTATATTGTATATATTGTTATATTTTAATTAGTTACGATTTGCTTCACAGAATTTCAGCTTAGTCAGTTTCTATTTAGAAAAATAATCTATTTTGTATAATAACCATTCGAAAATCTTATGAAACTCACTCACCACTACATAAATATAAAATACAGAATCCCGTGAAACTTTGAATTAGAGAGTGGTACTTGTATTTTAATTTATTGTTGACCAATGGCAGACTGTTCTTACTTTGAAATTCCACAAATTTTATTTGCCGGTTATACGATATGTTTCGGCTACGCTTAAAATCCATTGTCAAAAAAGATGTTTTACATCTGATAGTGTAAAGTAAAAAAAAAAATTAAATATTTTTACATTAGTGGTAATAGGGTATTTAGTTATGTGAAATACTGTTATACAAATATATATAATAAATGTTTCTGGATGTAGTGATGTGGGTAATAATTATGCATTGGAAGAAATCTAAGACTGATAAAATAATTCAGAAGATCATTTTTTTAAATTTAATTTTTAATTGTGCAAAATTCATGTTACATAAATAATCGTATATTTACATTAGCTTTTTTTCTAATTGCATTTTTATTTTTTGGGTAATCTATATTTTTTATGAAAGTTCTAATTTACCTTCAATTGGTATTTTACATAAAACCTAACCTATAAATACACATAATGCCTGAAATTATAAAATTTGTCTTACTTTATAATAGTATTTCACTGAAGAAGCTTAAAATATCATTTAAAAAAAACTGTGGAATAAGATTTAACTATTTTTTAATTAACACATTGAGGTTTTGGAATTTCACTAAGAATTATGGATACAATTTTTATAAATTATTCATCTTTTTTTACAAATTATTTAAGTATATGATTAAGAATGAATTGTCTTGAGAATAAATAGAGAATGAAAACCCGTCTGAAGAAGAAAAAATAATAATTCTTGGATTCTATGAAGCTTGACGAAACGTAGTAAAACATTTTGCGATGTTAGGCGATTTATCCGGTTTAATTGTCTGCTATTTGCCGAAGCCAAAATATATTTATGAATAATGTTATCAATCATACACATCCCAAATTTATTACAAGTTTTATTGATTTTATTAGTTTAGTATATTATGCATTCTAGTTCACAAAAATTACATTTCTTTGGATCTCAATTATCAATTTATTTGAATACAACGAACTCCGTCATAAATACATCAATAACTATTGTTGATTCTCTGTCATTCTTTCATAATTATAATTTCAGTTCGACCCTTGGGAACCAATCTGTTACTGTTGACATTATTTGCCTGTGAACAATAGTGTTTTGCACATATTATTAAATGACATCATTGTTTCACTTAATTCATTTCCAGCATAGGTGTTCCTCCTTTGTCAATTATAATATAAATACGTTACCTCTCAAAACAAATTATTAAGAAACACCTGACATTTTCACTGTACTTAGTACACACTTGTACAATCGATAAGCTTTTATGCCTGCAGCGTCTAATAGATCTAAATGAACTATATAAGCGACACAGATTATATTTTGAAGGTAATTATAATGATATCATATGAGCTTTTATAAACAAAAAATAAAACATGAAGTTGTTTCGAAATTATTGTTATGTCTAGATTTTGGTGTAAAAAATCCTTTAATAACAAAAAATATATTCTTATTTGATAATTTTTTTCGTGGATAATTCATTACAAATAATAAATAAAGAATGTTTATGTTTTATTTACCTAAAAGTTTCCTGCCATGAATGTTTGCGTTATAAATTTGCCTCGGCGTTAGAATGAAACGTCACTACCGTATGTGAAAGTTAAAAAACGCAATCACCTCCTTACGTTGGCCTGCGGTGAAACAATCGATAAGGATATCGCTCGATAAGCACTGACAAAAAATAATAAAAGACATCTGTCACATCGGAAACGTTTGAAAGTTGGCACCGGCAGGATGTGAAAGGGGGGAAGCCGCGCCGGCCAATAAGCGCTCGGCTCTGTGCGCAACGAGCGGCCGCATCTTCTCAGCGGATGATGCCAACCAAACTTGAAAAGCTCTGTGTATAACCAACACTTAATATACCATATCGAGATTATTTTATATTGCTTTTAGAGTTTTTCATGTTTTGTGTTCAGAATAAATTTTGTTGATGTTCCAGTGGAGTCTCCAGCGTTCCCCGCTAGCGGCAAGCTGACAGCCGCGACACTTCGATCGTTCCCTTCTCGAAAGGCGGTCGATTCATCCGTTCTCAGTTTCTAAACGCCGGTCAAATGGATATCTTCAACGACGACTTGAAACTCGCCCCGGCGGTACCCGAAGAGAAGATGGACGCTAAGACTCCGGAGCACATAAAGAGAGAGCACGACTCTCTGGATGACTTTGAACATTTGGACAGAGAAGCGCCGATCGGTGATGCAGACAGAGTGAAGCACGAGAGGACGGAGAGTCCCGAAGATATGATGTTCACGGCGAAGCCTAGTCCTCCGGGAGCGGCTGCAGCGGCGCAATCTTTCCTAGATACCGAGCGCGAAGAGCTGGTCGTGGCCCCCGCGCGGATAGCTCCGGAAATCTCCGAGCCCGCGCACGACGAGGGGATGTTCGCTGACAGTCGGGAAGAGCTGAGCCCCGCGCCCAGCGAGGAGAGTCTTCCTGACGCCGTGGAGGTTCAGCCCTCTCTTCCGGCGCCGATGGTGCCTCAGATCAAAGAGCCAGAGAAGTTTGAAGATGAAGACATGTTTATGCGCGCTCCTGAGAAACCCTTGCCTCCGCAGCCGGCTCCGACGCCTCCTCCACACGCGCCTGCCGTGCAAGTAGCTGCGCCCCCCGTGCAGGTTCCCGACCCCGTGGTCCAAGTGTCCGCCCCAGCTCCCGCCCCATCAGCCCCCCCTGCGCCCCCTAAAGCCGCGACTCCGCCCCAAAGGCCAGTGATGGACGCAGAAGAGATCTTCTGCAAGATGGGACTCGGTAAGCCGCCAACTTCTTAATAACCTGCCACCCTTTCAATCAGCATACTAACCCGGTGTGTCGCTTCAATACAATACTAAATCATTTACATATAACATTTAAAAACTAAAAAAATATTCTAGATCTAGAAGAATATTGATTCAAGCCTCTTTATACAAAGATTAATAGCATCTTCGTGAGTGTTCTATGCCGTTCTGCTGTACTGGTTATATACTGCATGTGGATAGATGATCTGCATTGATTGTACAACTGTTAACTCGACAAAAAATAGCAAGACACTGCTAATTCATTCCTTGAAGGTATTCTAATCGATTCATCTCTGCCAAAAAAAACCCACACTCTTTTGTCTCGGCGCTTATGTTTGAAATAATGGAACATTCATAAAATTGCTAAAAAATCGAGAGAAATGAAATGTTATAATGGGTTACGAGTAAGAGATGTCTCTAGTTGCGTTATGATAATGGCCACCAAAATATAATGCTGGGTTTAGCCTGTATCACATAACCAAAATATTCAAGCATTCTAGTGTAAAAGTCGTAACGTTTTGTACATGCAATATTTTAAATAAATTTACAATCGTTGTACAGTTTACTTGATTAAATTCTGTATTGTTTCATCTGAAACCGAAAAAATACCGATTAATTTTTGCGAATGTATATAATGGCTTAAAATAATTAATCATTGTTCATTTATTTCGCTCCGATGATGTATTATAAAATATATTTCATGATACATTAACACACTATAACATTCTGATTATTATGTAAATGAATGTAAAATTGTGTTCTAAAAGGGTGCAAGGGTAGAAAACTGAATTATCATTTTTTTTGTGTAATAGGTATACACTATACACCATGTTGGCGTGCTATCAGAATATCGTGAAATGTGTTCATAGCAATTGTATTATTACAACCCCTTAAAATACTACATAATTACATGGAAACGAAACCAAAACATAATTATATGGTTTATTTAACCGAATGTAACAATACTTTTGGTGCCTAAACATTTTGGAAGTATTGCCATGTCGAATATTATGTATGGACTAGAGTTTATTTTTATTTTTTTTATTCCATTGCGAATTGTATGCGGTATTAATTGAAGAGCGGAATTTCTCTTCAAATTTGAAATTATTATTTTATTAAAGCGAGAACTATCTCTGCGTACCGAAAGATACAGTTTTACCTTCAATGGCAGACAGTTTGTACTCGGCTTTAGTCTGAGCGGGAGTAGCAAACCATTCGTTGACGAGCAGGCCTATGTGTGTTAGAGTTTCAGATCGATAGAGCTCTTTATGACACGGTTGCATAATTTAACCAAGTGTTTGACCATCTACGAGTCCCATATACACCGGACATCTCCGTTTTACGTTATTCCTCACCCTTGAAGAATTAAACATATTTCATATGCCGAATTGCTTTAAATACGAGTATATTTACTGCCTGCCTAACAACGATCAATGGGAATAGTTTGCATCAACATTTATACATCAAAGTGATGGTTTAGGTTACTTAAATTTAATTTGAAACCAATGAAAATCATTAAAACAACAAATGACACGTAAAAAATCGTAAATATTTTCAAACGGTCAAATTTATTTCCCATGCTGAAAAAGGATCGGATGTATTCCTATATACAGACTTCTTTAATGTGTTGAATGTTTCATTAGTTACGTTTATTTTTTAATTATTGTTAACTTCAAAAGAATATGGTTGTTGTCCTCTGTCGATCACCTGAGTCATAGTCCGGTGACGCCATCCGTTAGTCAGTACTTCATTGTGGCTGATACATTCACCACAGAAAACCGTAGGATTCTCTAAGAAATTCACCATTCACCAATGCAATAAATACCAGATGAGCAAATAAAAATTAAAATAACAAATATGTAAATACATCATTATTCTAACGCTGCTTAATAATGCGTCCGATGATATTTTAATGTATTTATTTGCATGTGCCATCAACTAGAGCAATTTGAATTGTGTTTTACCTTAACTAATGAAAAGAAACACATTCATTTGTACAGCTTCTGTAAACGGCAATCTTTCAATCAATGTTTGTTCGCAGTTTGTGGGCCATACCGTTCATCCGATTGCGATGAAACTTACAGAAGATATCGCGTATCTGCAAATGTTTTTTATTAAATATAACCCAAAAACTGGATCGGGAAAACAGTAATGAGTGGTATTGCAGCCGCATAAAAGTATGCAAATACACTTAAATAGACAGAATGCAATTCTCAATTGAAGCGTTTTACTACGACAAACCATAAAATATTCCGACATTTTGAATATACTGCGATGGGGTCGCAATATTTGTTTTAAAGTTGGCAGGGTGATCAATCCGATGCTCCCAATTCAAACGTTATTTCAATGAGTCCATTATGCTGTTTCCCTCGACGATGAAATAAAACTGTAATTTTTAAATTTTTCCGCGGAAAGAAACTGTTTCGATGCTGATGATGATTATGATACGAACGTTCTATTATTAATCTTATTGTATGCACCGGGAGTGTCAACCTACTCAATTCAATGCAATCAGCTTTCTTTCAACTCGTTTGTGCATGGTATTAATTATAATTAAAAATCAATCCTATTGTAATCCAGTTGTAAGACAATTTCAGTGTAGATACAGCCAAAACATTATAATTTAATATTTTAATAACCTTTCACGTGCTTTATTATGTCTTGTTTCTTCACGAACAAAGAAATAAAATTGAAATACATTGCATTTTTATTATACTCTTACCAAAGATTTCGTTTAAACGATATTGGACAGTTTGGAAATGGGTTTAAAAATGCCTGTCCATCAATTTTGACGTGATTTGTCTAGCAAATTCGCATCACTCTGGATTACAACGAAGTCTCCTTAAATGCTGCGCTAATTTTGATTATTTTCAATTCATCGACTTTTAAGTCCAGAAGGCGGCCTCTTATGAACAATTGTGGCTACTATACAAAAGTGCTAGTGATAAAAAAATATATATCACAGATTAAGTCTCCTGTCTATAATCCTCCCAACTGAAGGTGGTAGGGTAGACGAATGGTTTTCAATCGAACTATACATTTAAGATCTTGAAACAAATTATGTGTTTTTGAGAGCCTTACCTTATTACAGCATTATGTGGCTGGCAATAATAATTGTGTTAAATAAAGGTTGGTAACCGACGAAACGCGCGCATTCGTCTGTACAAGGCTCTGTGTGCATACTATTTCGAGTTTTGTATATTGTAATAAACCATCCTAAAAATGGCAATCGACATAAAACAGATGAGTTTATCTACGTAAAGAAAACATATTTTCCGTCTCGATATTTTTTTACTGAGCATTATATTTGTATGCTTCACTTTTTAATGCGTAATTATAAAATAATGTTTTCTTACTTGCGAATTATGCGCGCTCAAAAAATAGTTTACATACGACTAAAATAGCGTGACTGAATTTTTTATTTGAAATTGAAAACGTGTAGGTCGTAGGGTGACATGTACATTGTAACGCATGCAAAAAAATACGAGCAATGGTTCGTTACCGAAGGGTTTTGGGTTCTCCTATAAATCGTAAATTATGCCATTAAAACTAGATGTTCCATATGTGAAGGATGCCAAGTATTTGGATAATAGTTAGTATTAAGCATCGAGAAAACTGGCAGAATATGATGATGAAATCTCTTATATGGATTGGATGCGCTGTATGTGGTGTGTTGATCTGCCAACGTCATAAGAATACATCCCGGCATTCGTGCATCGTCCATTTGTAAAGGTGGCTGGACTTTAGTGACCAACGTGGGTATAAAGTAAGACACTAGTGATAGAAGACTCAGATAAAGGCTCCGTGGATATGACTTTCTTTACTTAAATATAATATGGCAATGCCACACAACGAGCTCAGCGTCCTGCAAGGGGCTACCATCTGGGCAGTCTGGACTATCAACGAGGCTTAATTTGACTGAGTTCACTTGGAATGGCCTCACGAAACGACTTCCATCTATCATCAATAGATATGTGAATGAATACAGACGAACTGATCATTTTATAGTTCTTATAAAAATGGATATATCCTTAACTGAAGCTAGTTGCTAATATAAAACGTCATTGCGGAGGGGATGGTTGAGGATAGAAATTGTAGAGGGCGCCCTAGACGGGAGTATTTGCAGCAAGTGTTCGAGGACATGAGTTGTAGCTCTTATGCGCTGATCTGAAGAGGGTCGCGGAGGACCGAAAGGAGTGGAGATCGAGATGCAAGATTCTGTTTCTGCAAACCAATCCATCGGATTGATACTACGAAGAAGATTAGTAATATTTCGTCTCTCGAAGACTCGCACTTTTTCTGTACTTGTTAAAAAAATAGAAGTTGTTACGAGCACGTGGCGCGTGGACGTGACATACCGATTTACCGTTCAAAACCTGAAGAAGTTTCACTACAAATATATAAACCATATTTCAAACAATTAATTAAATAATACGCTGAAAAAACTGAGTTTTAATTCTTTATTCGTTACCGGTTTCGGAAAAAAAATCCATCGTCAGGTCAAACATGTAGACCAATAAATAATTTTCAGTGATTTACAAAGTATTACTTCATTCTTTGATATGACAAACCACAAAATTACTGCGTTCTACGAATATTTCAAACTTTTAATTAGAGAGCGTTTATTTACATCATTGCTTTGAATTGGTCTTAATAAAATATGTTTTTTTTTTAATACATTAAACTCTTGAGATTTTTTGAATGAACCCGCTCGTAGAATGTTTTCGCAATCCCTAAAATAGCCGATGAGCATATCGTCCTAACTTCGAAATAAAACTGGAGGAAAAAACATGTGTGTGTTGTTGCTTCTTGTGCGCTGCTGCTGCTGCTGCTGCTGAAGCCCGCGGGTGATCGCGCCCGTGTTATTTTAAAATTCGCGTCATATCGCAACTATTTCCGATGACTGGAAAAAATGCAGGGTCGACATCTTTTATTTGCAGTTTGAATGTGCGGTATTATTTTTACCCTTTTAATCTTTGTTCGCGAAAGATGCAGTTTTTTTGCAGCTAAATGCAGTCAGTCCGCTAAGTGGATGATATTAACACTATACAGTACAGTCCGCGCGTTACGCGATTAAACTTACGCTGGAGGCCGACTGTTTTTTTAAAGAGTTGCTAAATCTATCGTCATGTGTTCAAATAAAATTAAATATGACCCTCACTGAAAAGGTTTGAGGTCTTTTAATTATGGTCGAAAGTAAAAACAACACATATATTGTGTGATCGGCCACTAACGTTTGAAAAAACATCACAAGCTGTGTATAGTCGGCCACTAAGCGTTGGCGGAACGATCACACACGTATAATATATAGAATGTTATTCATCAAAATTATTATTCCATCGATCTTCTGTGATTTATAATAATTTTTTCTGCCTAAAATAATTGAAATGAAATAAATTTGCGTATGCAAACAGTTGCATCAAATCCCGAAAAGATTATTGTATTTGGTATACTCTATACGTAGTCGTATGACTTTGTATAATCAATATTCACGTGTAGTGTTTATCCATACTCTTACGTTATCTAGTATATTATAAAAAAAAAAAACATTTTTACGTGGTCGCCTACATAAGTAATTAAAAGTGTCCATCATACAAAATAATTCTTCCGGAACAACTCTCTTTGACGCCATCAGGTTAATGCAAGATCACCCAATATTGTCCGTTAATTTATTATAACAGCATTATGTTCCTCGCGATGAGAGCTGGATTTTACTACATCTTGGACTAGGATTACATTTTCTTTTGGATTAATCACCCCGGGCCTCGATTTGATATCCACTGCTCCCGAGGTAGATACACATTATAACCTTCACATTAATTATTTTGATTTGATTCGCTGTTGAAGTTTATTGTTTAAGTAATTAAATGTACATCTGCTATAATCAATTTTGCGGATGAGATAACGCTCGTAAACCACTCTTTTGGTTAATAGATTCATATTGTACAAAATCATTAAAAAATTGAGATGGCAACCGGCAATATTTTTAATTATTCTTTGAATTAAATTAAATTATTATTAAACTGTATTTTATTATTAAACTATGGAAGTACAAAATTACTGTAATTGAAAATTATATATTTTTCTTGATCTACTCTTTTTTTGGATGCAAGGGTTAATTATATGTGCATTTTAAATGTGTGCAATGTAACTAATATTTTTGGGCCCGCCTTAGATAATTACTGAATATATAAGGTGACTTAATTGAAAAAAGCTTAGATACATGACAATCATAGATAACGTGATGATGTTTCACTTGATTATCACGTACATTGTAGGCTGTACCTACAACTATTAGTTTTAATGTATTTAAAATCATTTTCTTTAATAAAACTTATCACAAATAAAGTAAAATATTTTGAAATCGGTATTTATTGAATATTCCTTTCGATATTTTTTATATAAACGTATACAAACATACTGTATATTGTTGTTATTTATGTACCACCCAATACGGCCACTTTTTATTATGATCTGTTTTTCTCTGCAATCTGTACTTTTTTAAACTCGGTTCCAAATTACTACTTTTTGTGTGTCGGTGATTTCAATCTTAATTCAGCTCCTCGGTCTGTTTCTCTAGTTATTGATGCTACAACGGCAATGTCGCTCCTAAATGGCCTACCAGCACACCTCGATCCTTTTCTTACATCCTTTTCCTCTTTTGTCGATGGCATTGTTCTACTTGATCTCTGTGATCTTTGACACGTGTCATCTTCTTATTCTTTTGTGTTATTTTTATTTTTTATTATTTTCTCTATTTATTGTATATTTATGTTTACTCTGTTTCTAAATATTTGTAAAAATTGGAATTTCGATTCTGTATATAAATAAATAAATAAACAAATACCGACAGGCGGTAGTGAACAAATTTCACAATTTATGATGGTTACGAATTTGATTATGGCTAAGCGCTGCAAGTAGATTTTAAATACCCCAACGTCATAGACGCCCGGCATTCTCGCATTCATCCATATATTCTTCAACTTAAACAAGTGTGACCGCAATATCCCGACTTAACCCTTTCGCATCGGTTGTCGGCATATGCCGTCATATGAGTCCCCGACCGTTGACATTGGTTGACGTGATATATCGTTTTGCTACTTTCTTAGAATATTTTTTTGCATCATCTGATAGCTAAATGATACAAGAACCAATGTGATATATGAAAATGGACCAGATAAGTACATTTATGCTTTAAATACTAGTTTTATAATTGAAAGTATAATATGTATTCAAACCGAGCCGTAATGAAAGGGTTAAAGAATATATATTTTCTGACGCGTAATAACGTGTGCTGGCAAACGCTAGTCTCATAAAGATAATGAATGATAACCATCTGCCGCATCGTCTGCATGCAAATGCTTCTCGGGGATGTAGAGCCTGACGACCGATGGCCAAAGCGAGGGCTGCTCGTTCAGTTTTATAAAAACCCCGCAATTAATGTATCGCTTGTTCTCGAAATACGCTTCTCGAGTACAGCCCGACTGTATGTATACACGTTCGTCCATTGCTTCGGTTTCCGCGCCGAATGCTTTCCAGGTCGCTGTGCCATCGTGTCGGGTGTACGACCTGGTTTCGGACGTAAAGGGATTAATGAAAAATAAATAGAAACAATGTATTCGTGCATATTACAATAGCATACAATAGATATTATAGATCACTTGTTAGGATCTAAAGGAATCCTTGAACGTTGTATGTGTACCACATGTAGAACAAATTAAGCTTTTCATGTACATAATTATATTATGAAATTTTAAATTTAGACACGGAATCCTAATAAAATAACTTGATTATTATCTTATCATCTTACTAAAAGTCGCATGTTCCTTTATAGTCACGTTTCAAATAAATATATGAATCATCTTGATAATTTTCAAATAGTATATGTACGTACAAACGTTCTTTCAGGAAGTGTTACGTGTTTTATTATCGTTAACATACCTGCAGTTGGAGCATATGGCTATCGCCAACAATACCACCGACTTGGAGCTAAATTATTTTCATTATATATTCATCATATTATCTTCATACCTTGTTCTTTGCATCAAAATAATTAATCAAATGCGTTTTAATTGTATACTAATCATGAGCACACAGCCCAATCAAATGCGATTACGAAACAAATAACAGTATTTTTAATGTCACAACTACTAATATCTTTATACTTGTATTTACTTTCTTAACCCTTTCATTACGGCTCGGTGGAATACAAATTATACTGTCAGTTATAAAACTAGTATTTGAAGCATGAATGTACTTATCAGGTCTATTTTCATATATCACATTAGTTCTTGTATCCTTTAGCCATCAGATGATGCATAAAAAAATATTCTAAGAAAGTAGCAAAACGATATATCACGGGTACCGATTTCAACGGTAGGAGAATCTTCCACGGCATATATCGGGTACCGATGCGAACAGGTTAATAATTATGTATAATATTAATATCATGATCTTGTCAAGGATGGGCAAATATTTTTGCAATACAAGTGATCCTTCTAGTATAATGGTAATGTCTTGTTTCACTTGCCATTCTAAGATGACTCGTAGACACGAAGAAGATTTTTTTTTTCCAGACTCCAACAAAGAAGAGAGGCTCTTTCACTGATATAAGCCCATTGGTCCTATGACGTTCAGTCTTAAGCCACACGACTCGAATGTATATTCTGATCTACTTTGTCTTTGGTTCACGCCAATGTCTTGGGATGACTTTGACGATGGTCAAACACGGGAGGGAGCTCTCACTAATTTTCCAGCGCGTTCGCATATTCGCTCGCGAAGTTTTCTTTGCGTCACTAACACTGTATACAGCAGGTGAATAATGATTAGCCATTAATAAAATTATGTGCCGATGACTCATGACAGTGCACATGACCGTATTGAATAAGATAAAGAAATTTTCAAACTCGCCGGCTGCATGCTAAACGCTTTCTTAAAATGCGACGACATAAAATAATCATCACTGAAGCGAGTTCCATACAAAAATCGCCGGCTTAAATCGAACGACGAATTTTAGAGCTATACAATTAGCCATGTAGTTTCTGAATATGAACATATTGAAATGATATTGTTTGATTAACGTGTACACGAGAATTAAAAATAATATTATAAACAAATGTTTGTACATAACATTGTAATACAAGATCTTCAATTAATGTTGCGTTTTTGCCTAAGATATATTATACAACTATTTATACACACAATCTATTGCTTACACATGCTGATTACTTTCAACCTTAGATATTCCCCATCGGTTATATTTGCCGTTTTCCCCTTAGCACCAGGACTACTGAGAGTATTCGCACAGATATTTTATTTATAACTTTACTTCTAGAAAAAACTACTTAGTGTTCATTTGACGACATCCGTCTACCAACTAAATTCAATTAGTTAACATATAGCGTAAAAATATACAGCTTATTATTGTAAAAATATTATCAAACGGGGAAGAAATAAAAATCAGTTATGGCATTGATCTGCCAAAGTAATTTTTCACAAAACTCAGTGAATTACTTTGCGAAATTTGCGCACACTGAACCGTTAGTGTTTCAAAAAACTGTATTCGTCTACCAGTAATCGAGATTCAAACCTCGGACTGTTCTCATTAACAGCAAGCGTTCTAACCACTGCACCATGGTATCAGAATTTTAGGTAGCTGCATAATTTATCATTTTCAATCTACCTGATGGCCTTCCCTTCTTGCTCCAGTTCTATTTTATGCTCCCACATATTATCCAAGGCGAATTATTTCAAGGCAAGAACTCGTGCATAGTTTTCGTGTTCATATAAATGCATAATAATATACGGCTGCATCTTATTATTGCGACGAAAAGTCATTGTTTGTGAGATAGTGCTGACCTTGTCGATGCACTTAAGCTGTTGATGAATGACTTTATTTGCATGATTCATTCAAATAAAACTGTATCAACAGGGCGTTAGACTTAAAACTAAACAACGACTAAACAAACAAAATAATTTATTGATATATTATATACTATATATTGAACTTTCACCACTACAGTAACATATTGTCTGAATGAGCGCGTCATCAAGGAGACTTAACTGTCCTCCGGTGTGATGCGGGTGTGAGGCGGGTAAAGTCCAGTAACATATTGTGTTGCAAATTTAAACGGTGTAATGAAAAATAAAAAAATATTTCATTATTAACACATTGCATAGTGGAATTTCAAAAAAAAATATCCACAAAAAATTTAGTTTTTTTTTATTGTTTCATTTTTTTATATTCATACGAAAACTAATGTATTTACCGCAGTCAATCTGCCTTTAATGTTTTCATAAGATCGGATGATTTAGCCGATGCTCCCGAGGACTGGAGCATTTAGTCCTAAGACGCAGGTTTAACCGAGAATAATAACAGAAATGACCGTTATATGAAAAATCACCCCTTAAAGTATAGGAAAAATCCCAATTTCAGATATAAAAGGCGTACATTATAAGAGGTTGGCTGTAAGTATCTGTGACTTATCGCATTGATGTCGAGTGTAATGCATAAGGATAAAATTATGATGTTTTGTGATTAAAAAAATCAGTGTTGAATTATTATTAAATTATTTATTAACATATTAGATGGTCCAATACATCATGATTTACAAAAACAAGCCATAAAAATCACGAAAAATACATATTGAAATACTTGTAACATTGACAGGAAAATAAAACCAGTCAAAAATTAAAGGATGCACAATTTCACATCAAATTTTCTAATTTAGACAGAAATTAGAATAGAAAAAACGAGGTATGAATCTTATTTTTATAGAATTGCGGTATAAAATTGTAATATAGTTTTGAAAGACACAGTGGAAATCCCCAAAACATTTCTGAAGTACTCTTAGAACGAACGTCGTATCAGCATCACATACGAGACAAACTCAGGCTAGTTTGAAAACCGATGGAATCGATTCTGTTTGTGTTCTTTATAAGTATTTTTTATCTGTTGTGAGGAAAACTTTGATATTTGACGACATTACTTTTTATGTCTAAAACATTATAGTAGGGTTAGCATAGTCGGTTTATGGAGTCGACGAATTGACCTTTCCACTCTCTTCATTATCGCTTTCACACACGAGTCTTCACTTGAATACTTTTATTGTATTATTTGTGAACAATTCACTAGCGGAATATCTTTTAGCAAGAGGAGCTAAGCACGTCGCAGCATTGGCACTCGAAACTAACCGATTAAGTTCATGGATAGTCTCAAGACCCAAGTCCAGATTTTCATTCCAAGCCTTTCTTAGTTTCAAAGCTCGGAATGGTCTATATGAAGTGACAATTTTGTTGAAAAAATCTAATATGTATTATAATATCCATATTATATTTTTGTAGATGTTAGACCAAACTCTTTAACTCTTTAAATGTGATCCACGTATCACGACATGGTAGTGACTCTGTCATCACGGCTATCATTGCATAGTTAATATTATTACAATATATGTACTCCATCGGTTGTTGACCAGATAGACTGCGGATAGAAGCAACATGCACGTGTATAATGCATTAGCTTGATTGATTTGCATCCTTTTTTTTGTTCCTCGAAGCTCGTTTCTGGCCTCGCTCGGTTTGTTTGTTGCTAGCTCAGATGCAGAAGCGCGCCAACGTCTCTTGGGGTTTCCATCGTCAGGGACCCGGGGTCCACCTCCACCCACATAAGCAGCATGCGATCGCCGATTCAGGCGGACGATCGCCTTTTAAGTCCACAGAAATGCGCCAGCCGGTGACTTGGTCTTAGTACAACGCCCTCGCCAGTGCATGCTTACCGAGACAGTGGCTGCCCACTAACAGTATCTCCATCACTTACTTTAAATTCATTTAGAATGTTTTAATTTGAAAAAAATACTGTCATCCTGACTGAACGTCATAGGGCCCATTGGTTTCGACCGGTTGTGTTCCCCTTTATAAAACAGCTGAGAACGTGACCCACAGTGTTATATACAATATATATACACCCACAGGATTACACCATCAGAATGTTTATATTATCTTCTTTATAATATGGTAGATGATTTACGATGGTGTTAGTTCTAATCGCTTAAAACAAATGTATCATCGTACGTATTTAATTCAGAATTTAAGTAAAATTATTTACGTTGAATATTTCCGAAAATGGACGGAATTACGTTTTGAATTTATTTCTATCACAATATTACGTCGTATTTTGTCCGCTACGTAATTTATCAAACTGAGTTCTCAGTTTTTCATACTTCGGTATTGTTATTCATAGCTGTTGAGACATTTTCGCTTCAATGGGCATACCGAGAACGGTTCGATTCTGCCAAATTCACTTGTATTCAGGCACTTTCGGAGAACATTGAATATGATATATTGAAATGAAGGCGTATACTTAGTTATATTACTACCTTTGTGGACGATATTTGGAGAAAGTTTGTACATTAATCGATAATGCTGTGTCAGATACTCAGTTCCACTTCCTACGAAGGCGATCCATTAAAAACGGATATCCCGAACTCTTTTCATCAAAGGTGTGATAAGTTGTCAGTCATCGCATTGTTTACCCTGTTATTGGATTTTGAATTCAGAAGGTAAAAACCAACTCTTGCTCGCAACTCTGTGTATCATTAAAGCAAAAATCATAATAATGATTATTGTCGGAGTAATGAGTAACAGACATATTGTTTTTTATGCTGCGGCCAATTATTCTTGTATTTTTTACCAACCGTTTTTAAATCATTACAATAAATCTGTTACCATTTCATATCTTCATATATAAAGCATTATTATATTTGATTTATTCTGCTTATTAGTATTATTTCCTTTGGTGTTGAGGATGCTTACTATCTAGGTTATAATCCATTCGTCTCTCTTATGCGGCTTAGCAAAAAGACATCTTTAATATTTTTTGTGCTGTGTATGGATTACAAATAAATGCAAATAGTGTATTATTGAACACATGCTTTTTACACATAATATGATATGCATATTAGGATAGAACACCCACAAAAATATGTATATAATAATAAATCTATAACAATTTAAATGTCTTGAATATATTATTCGAATCAATGATCGAAATTCGCATGGATTATATTATCATACTAGTATCTCCAAACATAGATATCTATTTGATACGTAAAAAGAATAGGTGGAATTCATGGTTCAACAAGATATTTGAATAATACTAATTTGGGTTACTATACCAAGTGGGTTATTTTTATCTTCATACTTTTATCAGTTGTATTATTCAGTAGACTACTATGAATATAAATATTATAATTATTTTCATGAGAATGTGTAGTAATATTTATTTATGAGTAAATTTTGCAGTCGTTTATTTTGAGAGAACTGTATCAACATTTTCTTCTGTATGCAAACATGAAATATATTTCACATGATGTGATTTCTATGAAACGATAATGCACTCAAGTTTATCATGCATGCATAATTTGTACGTCAAAGCATGTTGCTCTTTAAATGTGAAATAGTCTTACAAATACTCCATGAAGTCCATAAATAAACTTCACTCTTTGTATAATGAAAAATTTAATAACATTTAGTTTTCTGTCGCTAAAAATACCCTCTGTTCTGTTCTGTTCAATCGTGATTAGACATGTCATACTAATTTTCTTAACTTATTTTAAAACGGATCATACTCATTTTTAGGCAAGCAT
This sequence comes from Glossosoma conforme, assembly GCA_022606575.1. NCBI lineage: Eukaryota > Metazoa > Arthropoda > Insecta > Trichoptera > Glossosomatidae > Glossosoma > Glossosoma conforme. Next base: position 3,338,553 of record JAGTXR010000017.1, on the reverse strand, counting down.
TTCAGTTTGTTTTATTTTATTCGACAAACCGATTTGTCCTTCCAAATGGATATGAACTAGTGACATATTTATTTGATAAGCTTAATTTTTTTTTTAATTCACTGGATTTTGCGCTGGTTCGCGTGTGCAGCGAAAATTCTAGACTAAAAATTCGTTTGTGACATTGCTTTACAAAATATTTTTAGAAACATTGTCATTTTCTTCGGGGGTGTTTTAAAATTTACAGTCAATATAAGACTTACTTACAAGAATCTGCGTGTTTTTAAAATATCATTTGCAGTAGTAACTTCTTGTTCGTTACTTCAGACCTAGCTTTGATGCATTTTAAAGATTTGAGATCAATCGAAATATTTAGTGACAAGTCTACTCTTATTACTCGTCAGTGGATATTTGCTACATTACTCATTCGTTCTCAATCACATGTAATTTAAAAAATACATTTGAATTTGCCGTGTCTATACAATAAATGTACATATGCAAGTAGTTGTTACAATATAATACTCTTGTTACAAGTAGATAATATAAAAGTAAAATGCACCGGCACATGAAGCGTCTCGATACGTTAATTTTGTCTATTGTAGTTTATTTTTGTGAGACCGTTCACTTGTGAACTGAACAGCGCTAAGTAGGAGCATTGCTTAGCATCATTTGCACCTCTCTCAGTGCGCAGGGACGAGCCAGTCAGTATTAAAGTAAACGCTAGTGAACTCATCCAGATGTGAGATCCTGGTCTAAAGATCCCCATTAAATGTTCTAAAGTTCGCCGATCACTTTCTGGAATTGATTTTCATTTCGTACTAAACGGCAGTCAACCCTCGTTGGACCATACGGTTATCTCAATCGGATGAATATATCGTCATATGTACTTTTATTGTGGTGTGGCGGCAAAACAATTTGTATTTTTTAAATGTCGCTAGGGGATGAAACGTCTATCAATTGAATATATTACCTATAACAGTTATTGATAAGACTTTTCATTGTCAAGACCTTTGTCTTGTATCAATTCTCTTGTATCCAGAAGTACCGCCTAATTCATTATGTACAACTATGAAACTTGCTACGAGTGGTGCGGTGCCTCTGACGATAACATCACTTTATATTGATGAAAATAAAATTGCGATATTTTAGAGAAGCTCTTAGATGTGTAAAATATGTTTATAAGCTTAGGTCACCTTTGAATGTATATTATTTTCTGTTAATTTATATTACTTTTTTGTTTTGGTGGCATCTACAAGTATTAATAAATAAAATTATTTATATATATATATATTTATTTATTAATTAATGTATTTATTTATTTATTATCTTGAATCCTTTCCGATTAGTCATAAGAACAAACAATTGCATTCGTTTATTATCTGGTCTGTTTATAAATTTCTCATGTAACTGATATATTTTTATATTTATCTGACTGTGACGAATCCAATAATAAACTGTAATAATGTGGACATGTTTTATTCCTTTAATAACAACTGATATCTTAAGTGTAATTCTTGCGAAGTCGTCAATATCAAATGTCAATAATACACTTTTGTTACAATAATAAACTTAACCCTTTAGTAACGTATATGACAAACATGATGTATGTAAATATATGTTAACATCAACGTCTTTGATGATCTTCCTCCAACAAATTCTGCTCTTTATTATTATTTTCAGTTGGCCACTAGGACATTTCACCACCTTTAAAAGAAACGGTCGAAGTTAAGGTGAAATGTTCCAGTGTTCAACATGTAAAATAATTTAATTATGTCAATAAATCTACATTAGATTATTAAGTAAAAATAATATTAGTATATTACTATACAGTTCATTTTTTATATTATTTCTTTGTCGCATCCATTGTTCTTGTCGAATATTTATAGATATGTAACGGTAGGTATGCAGGCATAGTTGTAGCTCACTCGTTATATATTCGTTAACTCTGTTCTGCACTGTATACTCACGTGATTTCAATCACATGTCTCATTTATCTAATTTTATTACTTTTAAACGCTGTCTTGAGGTAGGTATTTTAAGATTTTATTTGTTAACATTCATTATGTAGCTTCCTGGTAACGAATGTGTCTCCAACACAAGATCCTCGAATGAAATGAATTCTAGCTATTTTCTCCGGATGAATATTTCTATGTTCCCAACCTTAGAATGTTTTCAATTGAGATATATATGCTGATTGTAATGTGCATCAAATACGTGTGGCCATCTAACCATTGGAAACTAGAACAGTAGTGATATTTTTAGTTGCCTACATTTTTTTACATTATATTTACAATTTTTGTACATTTGCTAATGGATGCAATAATCAAGCGATGAAAAACACATGTTACAACGCCTGCTAAATCCAGGGGAATGCAATCCGCTTTACATTGATTGTTTCTGCCAATTCCGGATGAAAAACTATTATATTTGGAACTCTCTTCCCCGTGTCAGCGACGTCATATTACTTCAGCCCAATATCTAGCAACATCGATGGCCTGTCGACTGCCTAACATAAAGTTCTGGGAAAAGCAGCTAATCGTGCAAATGAAGCATAATCTTAGATATGATGCGGTCTGCAGGTTTCACAGCAATATCTCGTGTTTTTCCGACTGCAGTCCTCAATCTGTTTAATGACTTTCATGTTCGCCATTTTTTTTATGTAAACACATTCAGAAAGAACCAACAGTTCATTTCTACCATTCACTAAACTGTTCGTTTATAATTTTTTGGCAGCTGACAGACTTCTCAAGCAGCGATTTGTGGTGACAATATAGTCCTAGATTCAATAAGTTTTTTTTTTTAAACTTTATACTCTTACATCATACACATACTCTATCTCTAGTCGAGTAGGTCATGATCGTGCTTCGTGGCACGAATGATCCTGTATGATCATATAACCCAGCAATCCTCTTCATTTGTGCTCTTTTAGAAATGTAGTGTGGTATAAACAGAAATTTAGCAAATTTCATTAGATGATTACGCAAAATGAGTTTTCCCACTCGCAGAACAAGTGTAGTTGTAAATTTTCGACCGCCCACCGCCGTAGCAACACTCTCCCCGGTTTGTTTTGCGAATTACCCATGGGAGGGTGCTCGGGCAGAGTATGAGTAAACCCCATTACTTCCGCTAGGCATATACCTAAGCACATCAAACGGCCGAGATTCTGATGCAACATAATCCCGAAATCGATATTGCGGAGCAGAACTCAGCCTAGATAACTGGGACCGGAAGTTACCCAACCGTCTTCCGTTCAAAATTTAACTGCCAAGTACTAGTTTTAGAAGCGCATGAAAATATTTTCAAAATTGCGATATTTTTGGAACATTTTAAATTAAAATTAATCATTATAATACGCTGTACAAATAACGTAAATATAAAAAAAATAAGTGTCAATATCGAAAATTGTAGTTTTTATATTTTAGTATTTGAATACAAATAATGTACAAAATCAAATTTTATGAACAAATTGATTTATTTTAAGTGTTTTTTTTTCTACATCGTTGAAGTAGTGAATATTTATTTTTCATACTGGCACTGTCAACATTGTCGTAATGCGCATCAGTTAAGCACCGTCTGATCTGTCATATTCAGACTGATTGAATTTGATGGTTTGTATCGTTTTTTATACCATTCATTCCAAGCTTTGGAATAAAGTGATACTATAAAAAAAGGTTTGTTTTGATATTTTAATTTACCTTAAAAACCTTATTTGTGTTCAAAGCCAAATAAGTACGTTGTTTACGGACTTTCTCGGTTAGTTTCGACTGTTAACGTTACATGCAAAGCAAAAATATATATTTTAAAATAATAATTTAATGAAATATCATTTGTGTGTTGGTTTTACGGTACATTACTTAGAAAAAATATTTTGATACGTAAAACAATGACGGTTTGCTTGAGTTGAAATCGATATGTTGTCGAAAATTTGATACCAAAATCTTTCAAATAAAATATATGTATAAATGTATGTAAAATATAGTCTCTGTATTGTATGCGTAAAAAATAAGTAGGTTAAGCATTATTCAACTCATACCTAACAATAAAATTCAAAAATAATATTCTTATTATAAATAAATAGTATAAACGTTGCTTGCGATATCTGTCAGGATGCCTCAAACATTTATTAAAAAAGTGAAATATCTTTTGAAGTTTACCTATTATAGTACAATACTGATTGTTTTACGTCCATATCTGTCATTTCAACATTTAAGTAAGTCACTCTTATCATTCTTACACGGGTTTTTTCATCGTCTGGTTTTAACAGTATTAAATTCGCGCGGGCGGATGAGCGCATTACACTTTTTGCTAACGAGACTTGGCCATTTTTCTCTTTATTCGTGGTCTCCGTGACCCGTATTTTCTAAACACTTCTGAAGTCTGACAGCCCGCCCATGTCTGCTCCAAATTTATTCACCTAAACGCGAGTTTTTTTATGCATTCGTATTATTTTACCGCCCCGGTTTTTTAGCTTGCAGCGATTATTTATATTCAAGAATTTGTACAATTTTCCTTTTTTTTGAATTGGGAGACTATTCTCACGTATTTTTGATCTGGCTTCGCTAAATCAAATCAATTATTGAAAGCGTTACTTTCAATTACATTATGAATAAAAATTGACATTAAAATTATATTTTAAAATAAACGCTTAAATTTATGTTTAAAATAACTAATTTCTATACTTGCACGTGAGATACATGTTTTAAAATTGTTCATTATTATTTCGTTGGCATGACAACGCTGTGTTGGGAAAGATATAGACCTATACACATTATTATGCTTATGTTGATCTGTTTCTCTTTACAAGTTGAGCAACTTTGCAATTCGTGTCACTTATTCAATAAGGTACGCCATTTCAGCTCCTTTAATTCAATTTTCAAAAACGAATTAAATGTTTTTCAACTACTAATCATTACTGTCAGAATCAGTACTGTGACATTTTATTAGCTCCATTTGATAGTAAATTGACAATAGAACGTTGATAATAATACATAATATACTCGTACATGTTTACGATGTATGCGTTATCCGAGTTTAAAAAAAATGTATGCATTGCTTTACGACGAGAAATAAACCAGGCATAGGTCTATCTACTCAGCATTTACTCAATTAATCAGGTGCTTATGTAACCTTTTTATCTTTCGCTGGCTAGCAACAAACAAGGTGAGGGCTGCGATGCAGTCAGGTGGCGCCCGGCCACGCCCAGTGAGGGTGACTCACCGCAACGCAAAAAATATATTCGCGAACGGCGATCGATCCGAGAATCTCTTTTGTATCCAACCTTGTGCCTTGCACCACAACGCCCGAGAGTCGTATTTGCTTGCCGTGCGATCTACAATATTGTAATTAATTTAGATTTTGTTTCATGTTTCTGTATTTGATGTCTGTGGTACTGGTATATAATTAATTATCTTGCATTATAGATCTTCGTATTCTACTATCCCCGGTTTAACACGTGCCAAATATTTTGACATTTTTAATTTGCTCAAGGCGTTTTCCACGCGACAACTTCTGTGCATTTTGTTGTTAGGCAGAAATTTGCTGTGTGTGTGACCTGGCCTATTGACGATCTATTATAGAAATTAAGTTGACAGCTAGCCTGGCCCCCGTCGGGCATGTTGTCCGGCTTACAATGACTATATGCTCCAAATAAGGAGCGATTGCGAGTCAATTTCACAATTTGTATTTAACGTATTTCACGAATCGGAAAATCTCAAAATCAGGACTGACAAATCTTAGTTAGCGAGTTTTTGCTTATTTAAACATTATGTACACATAATGCATTCGATCGAGTAACATGTGTGTCAACAAAAGAAAAACAAATATTTTCTCTAGAACAGTAATGCTTTGAACAAACCCATTTTTAACGTTATTCAGATTTAATATTATTTTTATCCACAATTGATAATGCTCATATTATGATATTTATATTATTATCATTATATTTTTGAACTATCGAATGTCCCTTGATAAAACTATATTTATACTTAAGGTAGCCCGAAATTATTTCATAGCTAATCAAAATCACAAAACAACAATATAATTTTATGCTACGTAACTAATGATAGTTCAATCATAATATTGAAGGTATTTCATGGCAGGGATATTATTATTTTTTCGTAGAAAAATAATTCGAACGTAACTACCTCAAAATTGACACATTACGTAAATAGTATTATCATGATGTTAAACATTTTAAGTAATTACGGCGCAAACAATAAAACATTGCAAATATGTACTTGGGCTACCAAAGATGCATTAGTGTCAACACAGTTAATGATTAAAGAAAATTACACTGTTTCCGCTAAATTAAAATGTGTGTTTTTTCTGCAAATTATCAGACAAAAGTGGAAAATAAATGCTACGATTTTGTGACACATCGGCCATCTTTTTTTTCAATTCAGTTTCTACATCGTTTTTCTAGTCATTGGTAATAATTTGCCAAATTGACACACAGATTCAATGTGGTCATTATTTAAAAATATAATCCATTCCAATGGGGAGATAAACTGACCTTTATTAATTAAGCTATTGTATGTTTACTGATAATATAAATAGATAAATTCCAGGATCTCATGGGGTCGTTCATGCGTAGAAAAATTAAAAAGAATGCCGAAATGTGAGATGTTACGCACGAGAAAATGGATAAATTGTTAAATAAGCATTGGGATTCAAAGCGTTCTTGCGAGAACCTGAAAAGACTGCGTCAACGTGGATTACTCCAATAAAAAACTATTTCTAAGCCAGTGGATAATTGAAATGAATGAAAATTGTACTGAAACACAATGTTATGTTTATCGTCGAACTAATGTAATTTTGAAATCTAAGGATTTCTGAACGTATTCAATTCTTAAAAGATTATAAAAATTATTTCATTCACGAGTATTATTTAATACCAAACGCTTTTTTTGTATATTATACTTAAATTGCAACCGAATTACGAGTTTAAACCATAAAACCATTCGCCGGCGGTCATAGCTCAATGGTAAAGTGTTTGCTTTGCAAGCCAAAGGTCGTGGGTTCGATCCCCGACGGAGATTAAAAAATAAAAAAATGGTTTTTTAATCGATTTCTTAGCTCTAAAATACTCCCAGTTGTTGTGAATTTTTGATACCTCACCCGTAAAATGTCAGTCATAGCCTATTAATTAAAATTGGTGGTAGACGAAAGTCGTCCCGTGAAGACCACCCATTCATAGTAGATTCCTGTAATAATAAAGGATGATGCGTGAATCTCGGGCTGTAGTCTATGACGTTGGCGGATCAACACTCCACATGCAGCGTTTAGCCATATACACCATGGTAAGCGTCATAGAATTCCACAGGTGAGACTTCAAAAAATTACTATCACCATCTGTCGGTATTCTCCTGTATGTGTTTACATAAAAATAAAAAAATAAAGAAAGAAATCTTAATATAATATCAGTATTACATATTTTTAATTTTTTTCCTGTGGAATATGTAGCTGCTTTACTTAACAAGAAAATTGCTTGAACTGCAGTGGATGACTAACAAAAAACTGATTTATTATAATTAAATCGTATCTGCATACATGTAACGTTATTTCTGTTATCTAATGCGCAGAAGTGTATTGCCCTGATAATGAGGTTTGTAACCCCGAAATAAAAATGCAGCATAATGAACAAACATTAGTTTTACTCATAGTGATCACGTAATACACAATTCATTTATTTTAAAAACAAACAATTAATTGTATGTAGTTCATTTCAAACCCTTACTCTATTATGCTAAAACCCCAATTTCAATTTAAAAAAAAAATCTCAAATGAAATCTACGATGTAATAGACTTAGAAAAAATTAAACATTTATTTTTCCTAGCAATTATTCAATAATAATGCGTTTAACCAATGCAGCTTTTCCGTGTTAACTTTACTGTTACGCCGTAAAGACCTTACCCACGTAATGAAGGTTGACTAATGTTTAACGTAGATGTCTTTAAAAGAAAGAGACCGAAATGAGGATATCCGAATACGAACTCGAATAGTAGACGCCACACCACGTTTGGCATGCTCACGGGGTAAAGGTTGTGTAGGACAAAATAAAATGCTTGTATGTATTGGAGTGGTGTTAAAATGTGGACAAATGAGGTTTCTGCTAGATAGCCTAATGACATCAGAATAATAACCTAATTTCTGGATCATAGCAGACTCGTTTTCAGATTTCTTTTACATTTTTTAAAGATAATTATAATATTTTTAATTGAATAGAATTTCGTTAATTTTGTACAGATGATTTGGATTTGAAAGTGTTAAGAGAACGTTAAATCCTTTTCCGAGGTATTTTCGTCTTTTCAATTAAAAAAACGCATTGTATTTTTATTGAAGATGTGTTATTTATAAAAAGAGATTTTATTAGTGATAATGTATTTGTTTTGCGAATTAAAATAAAATTCACTGTAAGATACAAAGAACAATGAGTAACAATTGAAGTCGTTATGATTTTCGTTGTACATATAAATTAAAACAATGCCCAAGTACACTCATTGCATAAAATAAACAATTAATGCATTTTTAGTAAGACAATTGCATGTAAAAATAGTGTTATAAACGATTATTATCGAAATTTTATATAAAGTATATATATATATTTTTAAATTAAATATGTGTCAAAATGAGATATTGGACTATCAGCTTTCAAAGTTGATTTTAAATCCAAAGCCCACGTCTAACATTGAAATGATAATACGTTACTTTAGTTCATCCATGTTTAACCCTTTCATATATATGGAATACAAATTATACTGTCAATTATAAAACTAGTATTTGAAGCATAAATGTACTTATCTAGTCTATTTTCATATATCACATCGGTTCTTGTATCCTTTAGCTATCAGATGATACATAAAAAGAAAGTAGCAAAACGATATATCATGGCTACCGATATCAATTTGGGAATCTTACGCGGCATATATCAGGTACCGATGCGAACAGGCTTAGGCATTTTTCTAACTAATATTATATAATAATAATAAATTTTAAAAACACATTACATCGTCATAGAAAGTCAAGGTTAAATATTATCAGTTCGTTCAATTTGTTTTCTTTTTCATTTACCCCAAGAAGATTTTTTTTTACACTAGAATATTCTCATTCCCTCTGTGTATTCATAATTCAGTAGGCCAATTTGTAAGGGCTGCTCCCTCCCATCGAAATATTTCCATCTACCGGCCGAAAGAAAATTTTGCACGTAAACGGTACACCTAAACCAGAGAACAAAGAATACTGAATAAAACGCACCTACATTATATGTAGACTTGTATTATGACATGATGTTGTGTCTAGTGTTGGTTAAAACTTGTGAAGGTTTTATTTTTTGCTATAATAAATGACGTTTTAATTATTTTTAATAAAAAATCAAATGGTTTTGTTTGCTACATTTTATACAGTTTAAATTCTCGACTATAGGTGTCTCGTTTTTTTAGATTAATTATCTTATTAAATTTAAGTTTTTTTTTACAATTTAAATTATTATCTAAAATTATATGCTTTTAATGATACTCGAACGACTGTATACGAGTATTTTAATTAAATATATCATAATGGCTAAACATGATTTTCTTGCACTTTCAAATTTATTGTACGAGTACAGTGTATGTTAAGGTGCATATTGTACATATAATAAATAAATTGTAGATCGTTATTTTTACATTTTATCTATAATAGTTACTGTGTAGAAGGGGGATTGAGTGTACTCACATTTATCAATAGTATAAAATTGTATAATTCATTATTAATTCCATTAATTTCTCCATGTCCTATCCCTCAACTGGGTCATAAGGACATCATGAGCAGCCTCCGAGGCTTTGTAATGTTGTTTTTAATCATGTAAATTTAAATTCATTATACATATATTTTAATATATCTTATCACCATCTGTCGATATTCTCCTGTATTTGTTTACATAAAAAATACTATATATTTATAATTTAATTTTGCCAATTAATTTATTTTATGTTAATTTTGCCAGCTTTAATCAAAAGAATTCGAATTAATGATTTATATGTTGGATTTTATGTTATTCATTGCGATAAATATATAATGTGTTATTTTATTTTATGGTATGTCTACGTGACGTATTAAGGGTTAAAGCAGGTACTCATCGAATGTAGGTCAACACCCTTTTTCCTAGAAAGGGAGTGACAAAGAAATATATTTTGTTTTGTTTTTACGAGTACATATACTAGTTATCTAACGTTTTAATTATAACTTGATATCATAATAATTTTTATGATTCATAATTATCAATTTAATATTCCTTTGAATTCAAGGTTATTTATTTTTTATCGTTGATTAGATAATATATATTTTTTTTTTGCAAAAATAAATAATACTTAGCATGGTTTTTAATCTGTATTTCATGATATTATTTAGTATCATGCATGTTAAGGATTTTTTTAAAAATATTTCTCCATAATATAAACTCTTTTTTTTCACGGAATTTTCGTAAATGTACAGTTTTCTTTTGTTAATAATGTCATTAATTATTTCCGCCTCTGGAGCGTTGAACAGCGTTTAAATTTTCAAACAAACGTAACCGACGAAATCGACGTTACAAGGGCCGCCGTCAACATCACCTAGATTTTATTCTACTATCGGGCAATAAAGGTTTAATCCAAGTGGTGTTGATGGTAGAACGGCCGCGCATGCGCCGCGACGCGGTCGATACTTGTTTGGCGAGAATGCCGCGCCGCGGCGCTGTTTCGTGCTGCCAACCCTGCTTATTAAAATTGTTTTCTCGCGATCAAATTAAAGGGTTTCTATGTTGATATTAAATAAATACTTCATCATTTTAATGACAAACTTCGAATAATATTTTTTCTTGGATATGTATATTCTTTTGCTTGTCAAGTTCTGCACGCTGCTGGATATTGATATTTAAGTATTATTAGACGGTAGTCTATCACTCATCGACATTTTGCCAAAGACGCTGAGATGTTTTGTGAATTTCAATGATCGAGTTCCATAATAAATAAAAGTAATTTGTAAACACTGCATTCATATATCAAGTCTCGTGGCACTTGTCCATCGTATATTCTATAAGTATTTATTATTCTTCCTTAGATTTATACAGTAGCTTATTTTCAAGAAGTATATGATATAAAGGCACTCCTTAATTTTAAACTAATCGCGCCCCGATACGATGTTGCACTTTGCGTCCATGAAATGACATTCTTCGTTACAATATTATTTCAAAAGTATCTTCATTCTTCTCTTTTCTCTATTAGTCTTTATATAATAATTAATGACACTAATAATTACCCGTTTTTTTTATTTCTCTTCAAATAGTATAGTAGACGAACAGCTGCGAACCACCTGTAGACGTGCAGACTAATCTTGATCAGATCGGTCTAGCACATTCGAATTCTAAATTTTTGTTAATATACTACTTTTTATTTATATTGTTAGTTTTTTTTACAATTTAGCTTTTGAGGTCTATTTAACATCTAATTGTTACACCTAGATCACGGGAAGATCTTCAGCCATTCTTTAACACGTAGCTTTTTGCGTGATTCCAGTAACGGGTCCCCATCTGGGTCTCCAAAAACAGGACAGCACGGGTAGGGTTTTCACAAAGCGTAACCCCTGTCATAAGAAATCGCCGCACACGGTTCAAACCAAAATGCATTAGTCCATTGTTGGTCTAGTTGGCAGCACCGGGCCGGCCGCTCCGCGCGCCCGCAGTGTAGCCTGCGCCGTGACGCGCACCGCGTGCCGAGCGTGCTCGAAACAGACAGACTTGTGCGCGGACCGTTGGCGTGAACCCTCGCCTTCAACAATAACCGAACCTTGTTCTCCCGCGAGTGCGTGCCCGTGTTCGTGTCCGGGATGAGCGGCGACGACAGTGGCGGCTGCCTCGTGATGGGTGTCTTGTGTCCCAGTAAGAGCCCCCAACCAATCTTTACGCAAAACATTTACAATCATCCCATACGAGAAAACATGAAAATTGCGTTTGAAAAAAGACCGTTGCGTTCTTTTTTTTATTAATTTGAATCTTGTATATTATTTTTTTATTCTATCATTTGCATAGACAATAACATTCTCACATCATATAGCTAATATATATAGTATATTAAATATAATTTTATGAATATAATCCTGATAAATGTGGTAGGTAGGATCAACATATATGTGTCAAAATTATATGCAAATAGTACACACCCATTAATATAAAATGTATTACGTTAATTACACATATTTTCACTTACTTACTACACGTAATTTTAATCATTATTAATTATTTTATTTGAAGGTTTTATGTAAGCGTATCTAGACATAAGTCGTAATAAGGAGTGACACTTCTGTTGGAAAATCATGGAGAGAAGAAAACTCTCAGGCATTGCGCATTGGTATTGCTAGTGCATAACCTAAATGTCAATGTCCTATTTCAATCAAATATTTGATCATGCTCCGTATTTATCGGGATTTTAATATTCGTGTTGTACAGTATACTATTATTTTTATATTACTTAAATATTATATTATACATATCCAGAGTTAAATGGTCTCCATTGTGGCCTACCAACAACCTCTTGCTATGGCCTATAGAAGAAAATTGCTCTACCATGCAACATCAACATCAAAGGTTTTATATTAACAAATATATTATTGACGTAATAAATTTAGGCATTCCAATTAAGCCTCAAAAATCGTAGCTCCCCACTGTATCCTATATATATATATATATATATATAGGATACAGTGGGGAATTAAAACACACAATTGTAATTATGTATCTTGATATAATGAATAAATATATAATTACATAATTTAATTCTCTTATCCGTCTACAAAATTACGAATTTATATTTGCATTTAGATTTTAAACAGATATAAGCAGCTACGATTTTTGAGGCTTAATTGAATGCCTAAATTTGTTGTCAATAATATATTTTGTTAATATAAAACCTTTGATATTGCATGGTATATTTATTCTATAGGCCATAGCAAGAGGTTGTTGGTAGGCCTATATATATATATATATATATATATATATATATATATATATATATATATATATATATATATATATATATATATATATATATCCTAAGACGTTTCGCTAGATCCTGCAATTGGTATAGATGTGTGATATTTGTATATATATTTTTATATTACAAAAGATATCTACATAAATTGAGAAAATTTTCCGTTCAATACATCATGGCGAGTACGTATGTACTATATTTAGACCTATATTATGTATTTGCATTCCGATGATACTAATAATTTCAATTCGTACGAAATTCTCATCGTGTAAATGCAGTTTAAACTTTACATATATATTCTATACATTTCTATGATTTAGGGGTATTTTTTATAAATAAACATATATTATGTTGACCCTCAACGTAAATATATTAATTGATATAAATATGTAATAATAAATTTCATATAAGTATACCTACTTATTTTTTGGTCATTCTCTAGTGAAATTGTATGGAGTATGAAAATGCATTTCCGCACTGGGGCAAAGTTTTATTTTGACAGGTCATAAATTTCCAGACCCTCCCTTAGCCGGATGACTTTATATAATTATTAATAATACTCTTTTGATAAGTAATTTCTAGAATTCTTCTGTATAAAATTATGGTTTATTAATATTAAAAAATCACATTTCGTTACAAATACAAGTATATTAAATATAATTAATGTAGTATTTCAATGGTCTTAAATCATCTGAATATCTACTATTTAAGCTAGCGTCGTCCTGCTGCATCTAACTGATCGGTTAAACACCATAGATTCCACAGGAGTCCTGAAGCTTATGTTGGTATTCTATTATTTGTATGCATATGTATACATAATGCATAAAGCAACAACGTAATATTTAGTGAGCTTAATGTTCTAATAAGTTGAGCCACCTCATACGACAAAATGCTCAGACCACGGAAGCGTCTGGTAAATCTTCCAATGTCCTTTTTATTACTGATTTGCAAACGCGCAAGTCGCGGGCTTTCGTCCTGGAAGCCGCCGTGAACTACGAGTATGTAGACATTGCTGAATACAGATTCAGAGATGCCTAGGAAAAGGCAATGATAATGTATGCTGAAGGTGGCAATTTGTGATTACAGTTAGGGAGTGGATATGGAAAGATTTTCTTGATTCCATCCAATATACAGTTATATTGAGTATACCAGAGACACGGTTCCTTACTAGGTAATTTTATGATCAGTCAAGTTGGAGCGCATCTACTCCTGTGGGGTCAATGCTCGGGACTGCATACTGGTTGTCCTTATCTGGCCGTGACTCCTCACACGGAAGTCTGCGCAGCTTCTCCCTGAAGATACAAGATAGAAGCCATGTTTACTTTACCATATTTTATGACGTTCATGGCACACACACAGCTAGCAAAGTAATACTTATACCAATGAAAATCTTATTTTTATAATATATTATCTACCTTGATTTTTTTGTAAACTATTGTATATAAAAATTATATCAGCAAAAATATGTATAGGTGCTGCAAACATTGATGTAAAAGGGTTGTAATATAGTGTAATCTGGATAAGAACATATAAAAGTCATGTACTCTCCTTTCTGCCACGCCTATTCTTTAATATTAAAGACGATGATTGTGTTGCTAGCCTAGATGATATATATATATACTAGTGGGACAGTTTTGCAGGCCATATGCTTCAAATATTTGATTGTACTGTCGCATTTTCAATGAGATCACCTCATCTGCACGAATATACACGCTAGAACTTTTTTATTTAAATTCTTTCATCAGCTGCACTCATGTCAAGAGTCAGAATTGATTGTTTAATATATATAAAAAATTTAATTCAAATCTGGAATAAACCCAATAATTCCAATACGACAACCAGATGTGTTTTGATATCATTCACATTTTCTACATCAGTCTGTCCAGTCACAGTCCAAGTGCACGTGACGCCATAATAGGTGGACAAGAACTATGTGTCTAGTAATTATTACTCATACATACTGACAATAGCATTACGTAATGACATCAGAAAAAGGTTAGCGCCACAGTTGTTGCATTACATTAAAAAAAAAAACATTTTTTTATAATATCTTAGTTAACGATTACGGCATGTTCTGTACCTCATTGTCGTCGTTATTTAACTCAGCATTCTCAGGTTATTTATTTTCGAAGATTGCTTTGATATAAATTAATTAAACTTTTTTGTCGCTCGAATCTATTTGCACAAAATTTTACATGCAAGTTGCTCAGATGTTGACACTACGCTGTGTACATTTCCATTGTGCAATTAAACTCAATTATTATCATTGCACTAAGTTGTTTTTCATTCTACCGTTGATATAGCAACTATGCAAGATGGAACAAAAAATGATTCATGGTAAGAAAATAGTGTTCTTATCATCCGTCAAAATGTTGCGTATGAAAATAGGTAAATTCATAATGGAAGTTAAAGTAAAATTATATTTCCTATAACTATAGGAAATATTATTAAAATTTAACAAAACTTTGTTAAATTTGAATATTGAAATTGATCAGATAAATGCGTTATTTTAATTTATTTTTCTTTAAAAAAAGGCTATCATTTTTCTTTAATTAAAGCCAGTATGGTCACTACAAATTTTCACCCGGTTCAAACAGTTCCCATTGTCCATGGCTCATTGCAAGACATCTATTTACCCAGGAACAATCATGATTCCCAACGACCTTTGGTGTAGGAGCAGATAAGATAATTATTCCGACGTCTGATCTCGTTCCATTTGGTCCTAAATGGCAGATAAACTAATAATTGCAATTGGTTAATATTGATTCAATAATATTTTTTATTTAAAAATTAATGTATCTACTATTTCTGTTATTTAATTTGGTGTGTTTAGCGTACAAAAAAACCTAACAAGTTGTATAAAATAATTAGTTTCGCATGTTCTGGACATGAGTGTTGTAATGTCCAAAGTGCATTGTTATTATCGCATTGTTTATTATTCGCTGTCTGCACCGCAACCTTTGAACAAACATATTGCAACAATAAGCAACAATAATATAATAAATAACTTGTGACTCAATTGATAACTACATAATCAAATATTTTATGTACATATTATATTTATCTCCTAATATTGTTTATAATTATCTTCTTCTAGTAACTAATAGTAATATTATATTTATCTCCTAATATTGTTTATAATTATCTTCTTCTAGTCTAATAGTAATAAGGATGGATAAATTAATAAATAATCATGCAAGTATTCTGTTTTAATTTAAGTTAAAAATCTGACTAGGTTAATGTCTCTGTAAAATTTTATTAAGCCCAAAATTCAGAAAAAAATACTTGTCACATGTCGATCGATAGAATTTCAGATAAATTCCATTAGTCCATATTTTCTCCTAAATCTGATAAAATGACAACTACAGTCATCAGAACCTTGTAGCTGCTAGAATGGTGCACTGTATCAAGTCAACTCCGCACTCCACGAAGTCCTGCCAAACACATTGTATGCATCATGTCCGAAGTCCTTCAGGATGATAGAAAAAGAGCGATTTCGGTATATGAGCTCGTATGCTCTCTTATGCTCTCTTATGGCATCCACTCAATTGCTGAACAATATGGTTAGCGGAAATCAGAGACTAAGTTACTTGTACCACTTTTCTTAAGACGAAGTTAATTGTAATAACGACTTATTATGTATAATATTTCGCTTATTAATAATATAATGTGCCGTTTTATTTATATTTTTTGGAAAAGTGTTTTTTTTGCGTTGTCTCGTGAAGTAATATGTCGATATCAGAGTAACCCAACTCCATACTAAGAGTATGTCTGCACTGTAAGCTAATATCATGTGTTCGGTGTCACATTTCCTTACATCTTTATTTGATAAATTTCTTTCTTTATCAGACATGCGGTGATAATAAAAGGCACGTATTCGTGGACATATATTAAATGTTGTATTTAATGCTATCTAGCAAGTTAATTTATTGGTGTAGATGTATTTTTGTAAGTTTTACGATTACAGCATTTTCCGTTGTTTACTCGTATCTCCAACCACGATGTATGTAATTGTTATCTTTTCTCTTACTATCAAAGTCAAAATTCTCTGGTTAAGTAGGTTTCTACTAACTTGGACGCATTTGTGTTCTTTTAACTGTCTCTTAACTATTTTAGCCATTTGCGGTAAAAATGTAGCTCAGCCAAATTCGAATATAAAGTAAGGCCGAGCCTTTTCATAACGTTGTTGGAATAAATTAATCAGAGAGTCTACATTTAGGCATTTGGTACCAACCCTACATGTATTGCTTACTTCTTTCTACTCGTACAAAAGCTAGTCGCTCGCACCTGCAAAATTACCTGCGTGTTTATTGCTGAAAAATAATCGATCGGGTTGCTTTCCAGGTGGCGACTTAGAATACATTTTTTCAACGAAAATAATGTGTACTTTTTTGAACAACGTGTGTTAAACCAAGTACATAAATAGGTAGATATCATTTCAATCACGTTCATTGAAATATTATTAACTTTAACATTCATACTAAAAAATACTTATTTTAATATAATATTTTTTTATCTTATTAAATATTGATTTAGTGTACAACGTATAGAAGTTTATGTCTATAATATGTATTAATAATGTATTGTATTTATAGAATATTAATGTGTGGTTCAGGCTTAAAAATGCATCTAAAATATTGTATAAATATTATTTAAAGTATTGATTGCTAACTACTAACACACTTTGCTTGACTCGCTTCTCTTCTCTTTTCGCAGATGCTTGGTTTAACCCGGAAAGACTGCATCCCAAGGGTGAGTATTCATATTTATTGTAAATATTATTTAAAATAATCATTTCATGAATGTTTGAGTAAGTCTATTATGATTCACGAACAATTGAATAATAAAGTGAAGCCGTGAGTTGTATTTTACGAAAGCCAAGGTCGCATCATTCATTTTGTCATTTTTAGAAAAATGTTCCATCCACTTTCGGACACAAAGAGGTATTGTCGTTTAGGCTTGTAATTAGATTAAGCATGCATCGACGCGGTGCATTCGGTGCATACATTTCGACAAAACAGAACCGACGCGATTCAATGTCAAATATTAATGCATCACCAAATATTTGATTATCTAATATTTTAAATAGACAATTAATTGTTAACTCGTATTTTTTTCAACATGGATCACGTTCATTACTGTAAGTCAAAGAAATGTCGACCGCGGTTTCGCACTTAGAGAGTGCTTCGTCAGTTATTCGCTTGTAAACAGGCTAATAAAGCTATATTACAAGCGAAGAACTTATAAAGTGCGAAACTAAGACTTCATTTCTGTATTCAACAGTGCTCAACATAATCCTTGTTATAATGTAAAAATATTTTTCTTAATTCAAATTGATCTCAAATTAAATGTCAAAAAAAAAATATTGCCAAAATTATTATGGCTTGTATTTATTTCCACATGTTTTAATATACTTTCAGTATTAGTGTAAATTATCTTTTTTTGAACTTGATATTTTATCGCTCACTGAACCACATTGTGCTTCTGTTGGGCGATATTTTTTTGTTAACTTCCGTTGCGGATTTGTACATTATGAACACCATATACGATAAATGTATACAAGTAGAATGTATCGCAGTGCGTGTACATGTGCCTTATATGTATTAGTAATGTTGATGATGAGGTTGTATCATTTCGATAGTATTAATACGCAATTCGAAGGCGATGATGTCACGATGTTAGTACTAGGTGTACCTTTAGGACGTGTCAGACCTTGGTGTTAAGTCACTGCGTAAAATAAGCTTCACAAATCCCTAAATAGGGGTCAGCTCACGTAATGAGGTCAACAACCAAATTCTATGGTTCATTCATAAAACTCTAATCATAGGGGTTCCCAAGATTATCAGGTCATATAGATAAATGGAACTAAACGTTCTTATTGCATTCTTAATAATCTAATTAAGTACGACTATGTGGTACTTTATTAGCTTGAATAATGTAAATTATTTTTAAAAAGTATTTGTATAGAGTGACATTAAATTATATGATTTACATATGTATATGCACTACTTAAATTGGCTTTTCTCTATTCACCTTTTTTCCTAATTTTAAGGTCGGTGACTCATAACGTAGCTTTGTAGATGATATCATTCTATAAGCAATCTTTCGAATTTGTTCTAAGATTTATAGACGTACGTATTTTTTGGGAGGTGAATCACTATGACACAGGTACGTCTTTGTAATCATTTTTTTTATTTTTTAAAAGTAACTGATAGTGTAAATAATGTTTAAATTTACAGTCCGTTTATTTATTTTTACACATTCTAGGATTTTTTTATTGTGTCAATTTATACTGCAATATTAGCAGCATTGCTTTTTTGACGTTTTTTTCTAATTTATTTAATTTGATGTCAAATTCGCGCGGCATTGTAACAACCGTCGTTCATCAGGAGCACATAGCTTCGAGGAGCACTCGTGACATGCTTATAAAATGCGTTGGAAAATGCTCTGCGCACAAGCACGTGCGGCCTTGATCAACGCTCGCCGGGACGGTTTTCCTCGTGGGCCTGGGTGGGGGGTTGTGCGCACTACATTTCCCTCCTCGGTGGCAGCTCGCGTGTCCTTTGTTGTGACGGGCGCGCGGCGCGCACGCGCACAGCCCGCCGGCCATCGATCCGCCAGTCGGTACACAACACGACGATATTATTTGAAAGTACCGGCCAGCCACTTTGCTGCCCTGGTAGCCTGATACTCTATCTAGACTGCTATGACTGATGGAATTGAATATCATTTCTTTAACATTCAATAGATACTATATTAATGACATTAATCATGATTATTTAGTCAGTATATTATGTTTATAAACATACACGTGCAAGTACCGGCCAGCCATTCTGCTGCTCTGGTAGCTTGATACTCCATCTAGACTACTATTAATGATGGATAATCATTAATATTATAAGAACAAACAATAATGTCGATTATTCAGAATATTATGTTTATAAAACATAAAATTATTTTTATTTAAATCGCTTATTGCTGCCTCGTTCTTGATTGGTTTCGAATCGAGTTAAGTAACATACTAATCACAAAGAATATATATAGTGGGTTATATTATATCCATTTTTTGTATAAACTTCGTACAGTAAAATACCGACAGAGAGTGACGATAAATCTCAACTGAAATATTTTCTTAATTTTGTATTACTCTAGAAACATAATAACTTTTGTTGTTAACTTTTAATAATTTTTATTTTAATTAAAATAAATCTTAAAATGGATATAAAGGTCTTAGCTTTTTACTGTACATAATTATTTTACAAGATCTCAGAAGTTGTTAACGATTAATTGGATGAATTATTCGCAGCCCTTGTAGTACAAAAATAGAGTCAACAAATCTATTA
This sequence comes from Glossosoma conforme, assembly GCA_022606575.1. Lineage (NCBI taxonomy): Eukaryota > Metazoa > Arthropoda > Insecta > Trichoptera > Glossosomatidae > Glossosoma > Glossosoma conforme. The sequence goes on along the minus strand of JAGTXR010000017.1, from coordinate 3,318,229 downwards.
GCTGTATTAAATTTGTTTAATAATATTTTACAGTATTATAAAACTATATGAACAATTTATGACTCGCTGAGGTACATTACTGACTGTATTTTTTGGTTGATTTGCGAGGAATGCGCTTTTTGGGAAAATATATATTTAAAATCGTGCAGAATTTAGACATATTATATAAAACATCGTAATCATACTCCATTTAATTGTATATTTGTGCAATAAAGTTTATTCAATTGAAAGGGCCTTTATTTTTTTAAATTTTATTATTATTTGTTTTACGCACGAACATAAAGAAGTCTGGATCGAAATGTTTTACTGTTATATTTTTATTGTTTCCGCGATCGTTGTCCGAAATAGCACTAACTGCGGGGACCGGTGCGGTATCGTTGAACTTGCACTGGCTGAAATATCCACCAAAGTCGACGGTTTATGCTCGAGGTGTGGCAGACCTGAATTTCATTTACCCCGAAGCGAAGCCAAAGGAATCAGCGTTTTCGATTTGAGGACAAATTACATAGATATTCGTACAAATTGAAATGCGGAAGGTGGCTTTCAAGCTTTCCACAGCAGTGATTCCCAACCCATTTCGCTATATTTACCCCTTTAATACTTTCAAAAGGTAATTTACTAATTTGGTGAGCAATGATATTAAGAATAAAACAAACGCCTTTTCCTTCAAAATCGTTCATAAGCAAAAAATAAATGGCGCCATCTAATTTATCTTTAATTTTTTTAAAGATGAAAACTAATATAGGAACACCGCATTCGCCTATTTACTCTTAAATTCATACCCAGGGGAGAATTTCCTACTCGCTGGGAACCACTGCTCTATAGGGTCTTTGTGGATATGGTGCCTAGCTTTGAAAAAGTATTTAGTTTTTGCTTAATGAAGTATTTTTGCACTGATGACATTGTATTATATATTATTATTGTGGTTACGGTGGTGTTAAGCCTTCCTTCCGCCACTGAACTCTTGAATTGGACCCTTGGCACATTTGATTATAATCCCAGTCAAAGATGCGCATGTTTGATGTGTACAAATAACTATGGGGTGTGACCTTTAAAGTTATCACAGAAAGATAATATTTATCTCTTTTACCAGAGAAAATCTTCCAGATTCCGTTACATTTTAACGGTATACGAGTGACAGTTGGTCAGCATTCAACTAAATACCACCAGTAATATCATTAGACGCCTCTAAATTAACGTATAACTCGAAAATTCCCAATTAACGTCTACCGATTCGATAATTTAGTTTGGATATTTGTTTAATAGCAAGGCTATTGCTTATTGTTCGACTTTGCTTTGCAAAATCGAATAAAAAAATAATAGTTCAATGATCCGTATCAGGGACAATCGACCTTTGATTTTTCGATTGGGGAAACACCGGGGAGGGTTTCGTCATGCAATTTGACATGACGGGCGGTCGGTGACGTGTCAGGTCGGAAGCACCACGAGCTGTCGCGTCACGCCGGCACTGCCTCACCATCAGCCTGTAGTGACTACTGTACTGTCGCAACTGCGCGCATCGACCGGGCCTGGGGCGGGCGCGGCGCTGGCGAGCTGGCGGCGCCCGCACTCGCGCCAGTAGTGGTCACCGCGCCGACTCGATCGAAGGTCCGCACGCCGCAGGATGGACGTCCTCAACGAAATCATGCAAATCAAGTTCGACCGGGAAGAAGGTGAGTTCCGAGCCGGGCTCCTCCGTCCGCCACCGAGGCTGCCGCGTCGATAACGTCCATCTCCGAGCATCCCCTAATATATAAATCCAAAGTAGACATCTGAATGACGTTCACGAAACGTTTTATCGAAGGGTCACTTGCGGCGACCTCAAATAGCCCCTTCTCCACCGGTCCCTAATTCGTTCTCGACGCGTTCGACTTGTCGATATCCTTTGAGTTATTTATTTATATTATGCAATGATTTTCTATGCGTCTCTTGTGCGAGCTCTCCGATCTGTTCGGCGCGATCTGGGACCGTCGCGGCGCGGGTTAATTTGGGATCGCTGCCGGCCCAGGGCCGCAACACCGACAACCGGGGCCCGCGGCCGCCACGTGGACTCGCGCCCCCCAGCCCCTAATCTCGAGACGACAGGCGGAAGAATACCTTAACAACATTTTAAAAAATAGTGAAAAGTGTATGATTCCCAGAGTTGAACGATGCCAGCCGCTTTATATTTTTGTTTATATAATAATTAATGCATGACAATGAAATATTTGACAACGGAAATGCAATTGCCTAATCACTCCGCTATGTTCCAATTGAATCATTGTTGTCTCGATGCGGATGTACGAATTTTCTTATATGTGACGTTTTTAAGCCGGTATTACTGAAGTGTCGCACTTGTCTAACTTCGTTCAGTTATATATTTGTTATGTGACTTCCTTTGCTGAGTTGCACGCATAAATTAACGTTCTTTGTCTGAGATATAGTATGTATTTATTCATCACTAAATTCGTAAATATTTGTTTGTATATTGATAGTTTCTGTCTGCCGACTCAAACAGGGTAATTGTGATAAATAGGCCAACAGGAAACTTACAATAGAAAATAAAAAATCACTCACAGTTCAGTTATAGTTTAGGATATATGCATGTTATATTTCTATATATTATATTCCTCATATTATTTCAGGGACTAAATGTCCCTGCATACTGTGAATAGTCAATATACGTAATATTCATGTAGTGATATTAATTTAAAAACCAATCACTCGTCAAGTGATTTTCGTGATGCGAACATATGAAATGAATCGAGCGATTAAACGTTCAACAATCGTTAATCTGATAAGCTGCAGTGTGGGCCAAGTAACAAAGCGAATAGATTTAGATTCAGAATTGGAAGTTACATCAACTGCCCGACCGGTGTTTTGGATCAATTATCGAGACGCGTATTTCATGACTTAACTATAATGTTATACGACATGGACGAGTGTAAGACTACGAAACTGGTACGAGTGTTTACTCAATTAATTGTTTAATTAGTTTTCAACCGTTGTCCTTTCCTACGGTAATTTCCTTCATTTTACATATGTATTGAAGTGTGATAAATGACGATGATAAATTTTTCATATTTCACACTTTAAAGGAAAAACAACTCAGCAAAAATGGTGCGTTCTAGAATTTCTAATTTTTTAATGGCTCGATAAATTAGTATTGTAGAAAATTGTGAATTTTTTTTTTCATGTCAATTAAAAATTTAATACTTATTTCGTTGAAGTAAAATAATAAACGTATTTTTGTATCTGGGTGAGTTATTCTAGGACGGCTGTTATTTGTCTTCACAATTATTTCCGTATTTTTAATTAGCACCTAATTTGATTGTATCTGCGGTCGAATCTAATTCCATTTGATATATATTATCACTAACGGGCGTTACGATTGGCGTAATCAGAATGCAAACACTGCGTGTAATATGAACAAATCGCGTGACTCATCCGATCCGACATCGAATCAAGATGATTGCTTGTGTTTGTTTCCTTTGAAAATCGGCCACATCGTTCATTATTTATGTAGGAAGCATTGTGTTCCGAAGAATGTCGGCAGAAGATAATTGAGCGCTATGAATAGCTCGGTGACCTCGCACACCTGTCACAAAGATACCAGACAGGTGCCATCACACACCAGGCAACACAGTGTTTGATCCTTTCACTACTCATGATCGCCTGTGAACTGAGAGCTACGATCGTTTAAGGGATTAGGGGGATCTTGGTGAAATTATTTTAATTCAATGAATGAAAGAAAGCTATGAATATGGCTTTCTTTAATTTTGAAATACCCACGAACTATGATTGATTATTATGATAACGATCTTTTAAATAGGACCGATACATTAGATTTTTATAAATTATATACGGAAATGTGTACTTATTTTAGTTTTTATATTGTGAGAGTCGGATGTTTAAAAACTTCAGATTTAATATCGGCATAAAGTTTTTACAGTTCTAGTTTATATGGACGTAAGTAATAAAGCATTTTTATATTAACCAAAAAAAATAACAGTAAATCGAAGTTAAGATATTTATTTTCATTAGACTTTATTATTATTATGGAATGGACGTATTGTTTCCTGTTAATTTTACGTTTTTTAGTGGAAAAAGTTTTTTTTTATTATTGTTTAATTTTCCTGATAATAATTTACATTGTTTGAATCCGATAAATGTAGCGGAATAAATAAAACTGTCCAATTAAATGGATTATGCTTGTAAAATATATCAAAATAATTACATTTCCGAATAGATGTATAACTTCCTACCTCGTAAATTGAGACACGTCTTGACTTGATTTGTTATGAATCCATGATAACTGATATCAATATTTATTTATAAACAAACATTATAATGGATTCATTAAATACTAATCGTTTATTTATTGTATATAGGTCACCAGATGTATTTTTCCGCGATATTTGAACTAACAGTATAGATTTTTTTAAAGGTAATTATTTTTTTGGTTCTAATATTATGAAAGCTTTAGGTCTTGGATGTTTTTAGATTGTTCCCTTTTATTATCCCATTTTTCGTATTTAGGTCTTGGATCTTTTAAGATTATTCCCTTTTATTATCCCATTTTTCGTATTTAGGTCTTGGATGTTTTTAGATTGTTCCCTTTTATTATACCATTTTTCGTATTATATTTCTTAAAATAAATAATTGACCATGAAGGAACCTATATACATATTAAATATAATCGCTCTTGTTATAAACTAATAAATTCTACGATGATCTTCAAGAAAAATTACTTTTTAGACGCGTTCTAAACCTAAATCTGTGATCGCTTCAATGGATTATTTTATAGCCAACTAAGCATTTCTTTTACAGCTCACTTAAAATGAAAGCGCATTTAAATGTTTATTCTGCCATTATTCGAGACGAGAATGGGATTTTAATTGTTCAGACGATGTAATTGTCAATCTACAAATTCTCAGCGTGTTTATTTGATGTCTTTATAAATCAATTTACGCTTTTACGTATATGTTTTAACCTTTCGTATTTATAAAATTTTGTTGACATGTTTTGCAAGCAATATACTCAAGATTAGGGTTCATCAATCTTCGTCATTCCCACAACTTTATACACGATCACTATATAATTTCACACAATATGTATTTTCTAATGGTATGCTATTAAGTTACTACCTTCGAATTACACCTACTTTCTATTCACCCCCTAATATCTATAAGAAGGTGACTAAATTCCGAAACGTGTCAGAAGTTTCATAAACTATAAATGGAAAATTACATCTCGAATCCGTGAATCCATTGGTGATCCAACACCTTTAATAGCACGTACTTATGATTGTAGATTTTTTCTACTTTTAATCAATAAAGGCTTATCCTTCGCTTCTTTATCGTTGTCGTCCATTATTATTCCCCAACTTTTTCTATAGGTTTTTTTTACAGAAGATCACTAATGATTGATTTCAGCTTGGTGCGACTTGACCCTGCTCACTGCTATTCTATTCGCAGTCTCACATATTTTGAGCTGAGAAAAACTGTCAATTTAGACGGTTCAACGGCGGGCACGCACACTGGCGCGTGCCGCACGTGCACGCCCCACACCGACGCGCGCACACGTCCGCACCTGTTGGCAAGCCTCTCCACCGTAAACGTCACAATATTTCTTAACTCTACACTCACCTCTCCAATTGTGCCAATCGCATCAGATAATAGATCCTAAGTGTGCCATCCATACACAATCTTCTCAACTATGAAAACTGGTACCCCTAACATTAAAACTTTTTACTATTTTCCTAGAGAGTTTAGAAAAGTTTTCTTATAGCATTCGAAAATTTTCAACATCCTGTTCAATTATCTTAAGATACAAATGTTGGCAATTTTCAAACGGTACATTTAACTTGTTTTTATATCCTTTGATTTCGGGGTTTAGGCTCGGATGAGTTGTAAAATAGTTTTAGTTAGTATGTTTATCATTTTCTGTCCCGATCCAATTATTCACAAAGCCCTTTCAAGGCTGCTAGTGCACGGATGAGTGCTCGTGATCGCTGGAATCTTGTGACTATTTGATAGTTTGCCTGCAACTACACGTAATCCGCGGTCACACAATCAACATTTCACTCGCGTCACCTCCGATGGTTCAACACCGTATATATTGTTCAGATTCGCTTCAAGAGTTCAAGTGTGACACGCCATCATGTTGATGTCATGAAAATAGGCGTGCCAGATTTAATCTCGGTGAATTAAAGTAATACTTATCTCGAATCGTATAGTCTTCAAATACATAGATTAAGGCGTTGTGAAGTTGGCAAGCGTTTTTAAGTGGCACTTAAATAGGAGCATTATAATGCATTTTATCAGAAGCGAGTCTATAATATAATCATAGAAAAAAATATTACCGATAAAAAAATAATATTTTTTATTGTCTTCGAGTGTGACGATTTGGAACATTTTTTTTCTTTTAGTGTGGTAGTGTTCATTCTATTAGTATTAAAAGCCATATACAATAAATTTCAGTTTTTATTAGTATCAAGTATAATACTAAAATAACTTCGTTTTTATATGCATTTCTGCTGCGTCAACAGTCATTTTGAATCCAGATCTAGTGTTTCACAGTTCAGTGGGCCTAATAGAGGCTGCCTTGATTGACAGCCGAGTGCCTTTTCCACAAACCAAAATAACAAATCAAAGGTCGCTCTAGCTGTGGTGGTGATGGCACATTCAAGGGTATCCTAGCGCAATTAGCGAAGCATCGTCAGGCGGAGGGCGGGGCGGGGTCACTGAGGCCTATTTCTGTCCTTCTCGACAGCTCTGAGGGACAGCTTCCACTGCAGCTATCCCAGACTACATCTGATCTCCTGAATATCAAAATCAACTAATATTTCACTCGTTTCAAAAATGCTATTTTCAAATTCAATTTTAGTCCGATTGCACGTTTTCGATAATTGAATTGTATTACATCGAATATAAATTGAAAATTATTCATGTCTCAATTGTTTTAAGCATATATTATTTTAAACTGATAATAATAATATATCGTTATATACGAAGAGCGAAACTAGAAATATTTCAGTTGAAGCCATTTAAATGTTCTAATCTATTTAGAAAATGATAGTAAAGTGTGATTTTTTTAATAGCTATAGGATTTTTTTCCAAAAAAAGACACATAAAATTTAGAAAAATGCATGAAATCTTTATTTGAATCGATAGTACAGTCCATATTATTTAATGTTTGAAGATTATTTCATTCGAATGTTGACCGCGGCTGTACCTCAAATGGTCCATCCGCTTAGTCCAATTTTGGCATACACTTTCCAACATTTCGGCCGGTATCTCACAAATAAATGCTTCAATGCTGTCTTCCAATGCGTCAATCGAAGCGGGCTTGTCAGTATAGATATTAGCTTTAACATAGCCCCACAAAAAATAATCTAAAGGCGTTAAATCGCACGATCTAGGCGGCCAATTGACCGGTCCCAAACGTGAAATAAAGTGTTCACCGAACTTGCCACTCAATTGGTTTATTGTTTCGCGTGCTGTGTGGCATGTGGCACCGTATTGTTGAAACCACATGTCATACAAGTCAAGCTCTTCCATTTTGGGCAAAAAAAAGTTGAATATCATCTCACGGTAGCGCTCACGTTGCGATTCGCATCGTCTTTGAAGAAGTACGGTCCAATGATGCCACCAGCCCATAATCCGCACCAAACAGTAACTCTTTCTGGATGCATTGGTAGCTCTTGCAATGCTTCTGGCTGATATTCACTCCAAAACCGACAATTCTGCTTATTTACGAATCCATTCAGCCAAAAATGAGCTTCGTCGCTGAACACAATTTTTCGATAAAAATATGGATTTTCCGCCAACTTTTCAAGAGCCCATTCACCAAAAATTCTGCGTTGTGGTAGATCGTTCGGCTTCAATTCTTGCACCAGCTGTATTTTGTAAGCCTTCACACCTAAATCCTTCCGCAAAATTTTCCACGTTGTTGAGTAACAGAGGCCTAATTGCTGCGAACGGCCCCGAATCGATAATTGATGGTCATTACTAACACTGGCCGATACAGCTGCGATATTTTCTTCAGTTCGCACTGTACGTAATCGTGTTGGTGATTTAATGTCCAACAATGTAAATTTGGTGCGAAATTTAGTCACAATAGCCCGAATAGCCGCTTCAGTGGGTCGATTAAACTGACCATAAAATGGAAGAAGCGCGCGATGAACTTTCTTAACAGAGCACGCATTTTGATAATAAAATTCAATGATTTGCAAGCGTTGTTCGTTTGTAAGACGATTCATGGTTAAATTATAGACCAAACTGAAGATGTTTGACAGTGACACAAAACACGAAACGTACGTTAGCTGTCAAAATCAGTGTTGCCAAAAAGAAAATAGTTTAAAAATCACCCTTTACAAAAAATGTATTTTGAAATCCATTTGAATTAGCGAAATTTTATTGTTTCACATAAGATGTTTTCCAAATCAGATTTTATTCTGATGATATGCCTTGCTTGTGTCATATACGAATGCTCGTATATAGTGGATGTCAATTGAAATTTTGGCTTTCATCATACAATATTAAATATATTAAATCGTAATGTTGTAAATAAGTAAATATAAGGTTGTATTTCGCGTTAACTGGATTTAATGGCTATTTTTTGCACCTTTTAGATTTATAGTGCTAAAACGTAAATCGCATTTGTGAAATTACATTTTTTTACTATCAATGCTACGATTATGCGTAGGAGGTACCGATTTACAGTAAATAACTCGTTTTACATACAAGAGAGAAAAAATGATTAGAATAGTAAAAACAAAACAAGCATCTCGTATATCCTATATTATGTTCATACGAGTTTTGGTATATCTTTGATATATGTGTTGTTAAAAATGTACAAGTAATTAGTCAGGTAAAAATTGACTTGTTGTACCATGTGTTCTACCTATCTTGGCGTCTCTTGAGATCGAGGGATTATTTTTTCTATGTACTGGCATTTTTAAAAAGTGTTTCTTTGATATAGTATGTACTTAGCATAATACAATTTAATAATAACACTTTAAATACTTTCAATCAAGATTCACACACTCGTATGATTTATTGTGTGTAATATATGTAATATTCAGTTTAGTCATCTGTCCCGAATTTCTCACGAGAAATTACAAAAGTTATTAAAGGCTTTGTGAAACCGTATTAGTCACGCTATAAACACGTCATCTGTGTTGGAAAACTCTGGTTGCGATGACATCGAGGGGAAATCCTCGTGTGTTTGTAGTTTAAGGAGTAAATATTGTATGATTTTTTAGGCAATTCAATATTTTTCTTCCATATTTTATTACTTGTTGGAGTATATATCAGAAATTTCCGCTATAAAGAACTTGCAGCTGCCATGGACTTCGCCTCGTTTCATGCTCTGCCTCCCAAAGCTCCCCGAGATATGTATAGTTCTCGATGCATTTCCAAAACGGCTAACGTCTAGGAGCTGAATGAAAAATCAGCCTCGGTTTGTGGTCTTATGCGATATAAAGATTACTATATGTCCCAAACAGGTCCACCTTAATATCTTGACTGTAGTATGGAGGGCAGCCGTGTCCGTTCCCTCGTCTTCACAAAGTACACCTTACATTTTGTGCAAGTACCTGTTCTGATAACTCAAATGTATGGGTGTAATATATACATTGTATAGGCGGCATTTTGTTTTGATCGAATGTTGCTGCCAGTTACAGATATTGCGCGCATGAGGCTCCAGCATTCCTAATGTGAGAAGTGAGCTCATTCTACAGGCTACTGCCTTTAGTGACCTGTACGACAGGGCCGCTGATACTGAAAGGCCCGTTCACAGCTAATATTCGATCTAATGGACTTTTAGGGGATGAACTCCATGACGAGGGCATTGAGAAATTTAGCTAGTGTGCAGTCTTGTTGCACTCTGATGAAAACCTCGAATCAGTCCGAGGTCACTGCTCCAATCCGCACCCAGATTTTGCTATCTTGAGTAGGGATTGCATGCATCGGCAGCACGCGCACTGTCCGTTTCCTGAATTGCTGTGGAAGACACCTGGCGCTGTGGATATGATTCGCACACAATGCGCAGGCAAGAATCCTGCTTGATTCCTTTCGTGTGTTCACAAAAGTGGTGGTCTATACTAGCCATGATTATATGTGCAATTATTTTTCCCCGAATGCTTAGAAGGGTGATTTATTTTCAGTTTAGAAAACCACATTTATTGTCCAGAGCTGCTATCATATGCCCATTTAGTTAGGCAATGTTTAAAGCATGAATTTCTACAGATAGAATTTTATAAACGACGTAATAATTACATTACTGACAAAAATGTCCCCTGTATAAGATGTAAAACGCGCTCAGTCAAAATAAATAATGAAAAATATAATTATATATTTTTTCAAATAACTCTTATAAAGTGTTGGTAATTTTAAAAAATGCTTCATTTTGTATTGCAAATTTGCGTGATTATTATACTTCACATGATTGAGCAATTATCTAATTTTATTATAATACCTGTACTTAAAATGGCATTTTAAAAAATAAGAAAACTGATCCAATTCTCGCTGAATCTCTCAATTGCAATAAAGCGCATTCAGTGCATAGTAATTTTTGTATGGTCCAATGACTACCTCTGGACACGGAAGGCTGCTGTACTGGCGCTGTTGCTAGCTGACCCAGTCGTGAATACTGCAGGTGTCAAGCCAAAATTATTATAATAATAAAACAAACTGATGCTTTTCCTGTTAAAAACACAAACCTCATTGAGTTAAATAATCATGATGTTTTGGGTGTGTTTTCATTACCTTCGTATATTGTTTTTCTACCAATATTAGGTTTTAAAAGTTGTATTTTTTCTACTGCATTGTTTGTGTTGTCCAATTATTTGGTTTAAGCCAGAAAATTGCAATCGGCGAGTAGCGATATTATAATACTTTCCCAAGTTGGCAACATTTGAATTTACCCCACTGTTGGTATCAGTCCCGGGGGAGGGGGGCAGAAGGCTGCCAACCGCGAGGGATATGCTCTCCGCACATCGGTCATTGACTTTTCCAGTTCAAGACTATCACTCTAGTGGCAAAACCTATCACATGTTTTTATTGACTTAAAACTTCGTTGAATAACGACTATTATACATTTAAAAAATATATAAATTGATAATAAACGTACTCATCTTCGATATATTCGATAATTCACTATGCTAAGAATGTTTCTGCAACATAAAAGTTTGTTCTTTCAAAAATGTTATAATTTTAAGCCCGAGATAACGGGACCGCAAAACTATCGATTATTATTGCAATTAAGTCAATTTAAACAGTTATTTAAAAAAAACACGTTCATTGTCTTAATCTTTTTTTAATTCCGGTCGCAAGTCATTCATTGGGCCTACAGCAGCTCGTCTCGAAATTTGAATATTGTCTTGGGAGGTGGAGGTGTGGTGAGTGCATTTCTCCGTGCTTGTCGCGCAAGCCTCGGGCCTCTGCCTGCTGCCAGACCCCGCAGCCTGTCAGTCTTCCACCATGGTCCGCAAGAGTTACAGCAGGTACGAGTCGGTCGACTTGCCGCCGCGCGGTCCAGGTGAGCTCCTCCCACGCCCCATCGAGGCATACGGAATGATATCATCATTTATTCAAACATTATTCCTCGCGTTTTAGTCTTAGCGTTTTTTTATTTATTCATTTAAGTGCATCGACCCGCGCGTGCATTCAACCCTTGGCTCGATTACGCTGCTTGCATTTTTTATTCGCCAGACATACGGCTTTAAGCGGAAACATCCACGGGGACATTTCTTCTTTCTCTAACATCCAATATAATCGCCCCGTTTGTGACCAAGTTTTTATATCCCGATGGATGGTACGGTTGTTATTTTGACGGTCGTATTTCTTGATTATCCTTGCAAATTTAAAAAATCGTAAATTATCTGAACCGTGCAAATACAATTTTCTTCCATTTTTCTGTCATAATTTTCAAATCAATTGCGCTCGTCGCTTCACTTTCACTTTTTTTTATGACAAAAGATGTCACGATTCATTACTTATGGAATGGATCTCAACAATCAGCTTTTGTTCCCTATTATTTACCAGCAATCTGTGACCAAAATATGTAAACTTATACGCAACGCTAAGATCCTTTCTCTTTAACTTGTATAACTTCATAATTTCCTCAGATCGCTTTCAATCAAACATTAAAAAAACATATATAAACATGACAGTTTATGTTATTAAATAAGCTTACAAAAACAAATTTTCGACTCACGACGTCGATGTTGACGTCTCGCTTTACGTGTTTCTGACTGGATTAGTATATTCTTATTGGAGACTCTCTAGCTGTGTTAATATGCCCAGATATTTTTGAACGTTTGTGGTGGTCCTGTCTCCTTACCCTGGAAGGAATATGTTTTCTTTCTCGATTCCTTCCACGTACCTGATGTTGGTGCAGCTTGCGCGCGTGTCCGCCAGAGTGCGCGGCGCTACGTGGCCGCCACACAACACGGTCACACCGACACATGGTTCCCCGTGTCACGGCGGACCGATACGACTATTACTTTATTATGATATTCCGACACGCGGCTATCTCGGCTGCCTCCATTCCGCTGGCTAAAACCAAAACACGAAAACTATGCGTCCAAGGATTTAAACATTTCCTCAACAATGTCCCCCAGAATCACCCAGATTTGATGATATATACACACGGATTGGATATTATTATTGGCCGATGAACGAATTTGATGTTTTTTAAGTTTTGTTTTGCCGAAATTATCAAAAATTATAAAGTGTTAGTTTGAATAAAATGTTAACCTTTTTTAAAAATTACTTAGAATCTTTGAAAAAATATGGTGTTTGTTGATGTTGTGGCTTTTGGGTTGAGCCGTGTGTGGTGAACTTTTTTCAACCAATATTTCGACCGCCATTGCAGGGGTTTTCTTCAGGATTAATAATTTATTTAGTTTTGACTTGGTTTATTCAGATTATATATTTCTTTTAAGTTCACCACACACGGCTCAACCCAAAAGCCACAACATCAAATCTGGCCGTGAAAACCTAAGAAGTTATTTATGGTGTTTGTTGTTTGCAATGAACTCCTCCATTTAAAAATAAAATATGTAATAAATATATATTAATTTCTCTTTAAATATAGATATAGTTAACACTTTTAAAATGCTAATACTCTTGCCTGTTTTAATGACTGATATTAATTGTGTATAGATTGTCATGATATGTGTGTATATTTATTAGCCTACTTTAATTGGTTCGTATTCGTTGTTTAACATCATTTTGCATCGATTGTTTTTTATTTCAAAAAACTGCTTTCCTTTCCCGTTACTACCGAGTTGTGAAGTTTCGTTTTAGAGCATCATGTGAGCGTGATGGAACGGCACCCACAAAATAATGTGGATTCGGCAGAAACCGGTACCAGACCGCTCTCTTTTTTTTTAGAATAAAATTGAATGAATCTTCAATTGATTTAGTATGCAATCGATTGACGAGCAAAATGATTCCACAAAAATGCTGATATTTTGATAATCAATTTTGTAAAGTTATAATAAACAAGACAAACAGTAGCTATGCATCGTTTTCTTGCTAATTTAATTTGTTTTTTGGCACAGTGTTACTGCAATAATATGGCCCCCTTTTAAGTCATTTTCTAGGCTCATAAAATATTTAAGTTTTCAGAAAGTGTATCGTTTTTTGTGACATTTTAGACATTGTTCAACATATACGAGTATATATCTACGAATATCCGATTATTACAGGTATTTGTATTTATATATATATACACATACATACCCATGCACAATGGAAAACTTTTGATGTTCAACGGGATCAGCTCTTTGCTCATATTATCCTTCCAGATTCATCAAAGCATTTTGTACGATGTACATATATTTAATTGTTTTGGTTATTTTCTAGTTTAATTCCTTTACCCCCCTGTGCTGTAATAGTAAATTACGAAAAGTTATTTAGATACATTTAATAAGTAGCCATTATGATGTGAGTTTGCTTATTTATTTACCGATCTGGATTAAATCATAAACGTTTCTATATCTGATCCACATGGCACCGCACGAAGGTCAGACCTGGATCTTAGTTGACCTTGCTAACAGATGACTGAAAAGAGGTCACTTTCACCTCTGAGCACTTTTCATACGGTTCATTACATTTGATAACCCCACGTAATATTGGAAACATTATTATCAATCCGATGCAATGTTGCACTAAAGTAGTTACATATCTTTTTATTCAATACTCGTAATATATCAAGTATCCATGAGGAATGTCAATAAAAGTATGTTTTACTCTTTTATTTTACTATCGGGAAGTCTCCAAGTTCTTAACTGTATATTTCCCATCATATAAAGTTATCGAACTGCTAAAATCATAATTGCGTATTGATCTGCTCAAGAGAGTCTGATCATTATTACGTATGTTTAAATTTATCATATTCTCTACATATTTATATCTAACATTATAAAACTTGTCTTAGATTTTAAAAAAAATCTAACCAAAATTTTATAAAAAATCTGACCAGAAACTGATTTGAATGCTGACCATTTATTAGTTGCCTTATTTAAACATATGTATGTAAAATTATTTTAGCGTCGCGCATTATTTTCTCATATTGGCGAATAGCTCCCGGTTCTAATTATTATTTATCTATCGAAATGTTTAATTTTCAACATTCCGCACATGCTGATATATTATTACTACAACACCACCAGTAGTATTTAACCTTGGCATGATACCAATAAGTCCGACAGAGTTTTTATTTGATATTGTTTCTCGGCGAAAAAAAATGGCGCCGCCGCCAGCGAAATATCCCCGACTGTGTCAACTTCCCACGCGCCTCAAATAACAAATAAATACATTAGAGAAATTAAAAAAAATGAGATTAAACTTCGAAATGTATGCTTCAGATAGATAGACGAGATATGCGAGATTTGGTTCGCCAGTATTTACTGCGCAAAAGTATATATATTTCTATTGATTAACCTTGGCTGGACGTCTATGGATTGACTACATCAAACAGTAGCTAAGTTATGTTAATCATTTCATGACGTCATTAAATTTATTTCCTAGATAAGTGGCACCTTGCCATACGAGTTTTTTGAGATACGAGCGATTTTTCGCTTTGAAATACGAGCAAACTTTGAAATACCAGCAATTGGCTTATCGAGAAACACTCAGAAAAAGTCGCAACTGGTCGTGAAACTGAGCTATTTAATGACACTTTGAGATACTAGCAAGGTTGCGGAACGAATTAAACTGCTATGTAGGGGTACCACTGTATATATTATAGTGGATAGTCAATAATATTTATCTTATCATGTCTATAATGAACTACAGGAAACATCTTGATGCAACCAATGAATTGATATTCAGAAATTATATATTGTAACTATATTATTATTTTCTATTAACTATGTTAGTTATAAATCTTTTTAACCTGTTCGCATCGGTACCCGATATATGATATGCCCTGTAAGATTCCCCTACCATTGCCATCGGTAGCCTTGATATATCTTGTATTGCTTATTTCTTAGAATGGTTTTTTATGCATCACTTGATAGCTAAAGGATACAAGAACCAATGTGATATATGAAAATAGACCAGATAAGAACATTTATGCTTCAAATACTAGTTTTATAATTGACAGTATAATTTGTATTCCACCGAGCCTTAATGAAAGGGTTAATTATATAAATTTATTTAATTTACTCTTTAAATGCGACTATATTTTGCATTTGAAAGTATCACATCAAATAAATCTATGATGATAACCTAAGGTAGTTTTATTTTTATCTTTTGCAAAAAATAAAATGGGTTACGATTACTTTGGAGGTGTATTAATTACCATTATAGACAGCATAAACATCATCAAATTTTAATCATAATGTTGTATAACATTGAGCAACTTTTTTAATGTGTCAGCTTCTCCTATCTCTATCATAAAATACTGCTATAAAAACTATGGGTTACCTTAAAAATTCATTAAATATTAATTATCTTATTTCATTGCTCAGTAGAACAAATATAAATATCGTATTTTCAAATAAAAATAATCCATTTCATTAACTGACTGTCAGGAAATCATGCAATACTAGAAATGAAGAGTATATAATCGTTATTTCACATTACAAACTACACTAGTAAAATTATTATACTAGTAGTTTAGTATGCTATACACATAATATATTAATTGTATTAGTATTGCTTCCAAGGCGGGAAGGGAGCTGATGCTTGGAGCGTCTTAACTGTTTGCGCAATATCTGGGATTCGCTGCTTTACTCAATCAAAACAAATTGACGTCTATACAGCGCCTGTATCTTTCCCATTTTCCGTTACGGCTGTGAATTTTCGTATCTGAACTATATCCAATGCAGCCGTATAATCGGTTTTATGAGCCGACGTAGAATACTATGCCTTGACTTTGTGAGGAATAAAGTCTACAGTCAGTCAAGAGGCGGAGGTAGAATTGGTTGGGACATGTATTTAGGATGCCATAGGAGAGCATAAACTATAGCTGCCCTTTCTTCAATTCTCTCGTGCTGCCTGCTGGAAGGCCGTCAGGAACTATAAATAGAATGTTCTCGGCGGAGCTGCGGGAAGCAAATCTGACTGACAGAGCTTTGTGGCTGTAGTTCGTGAATGCTATATCCTCCGATTATGGGGTGGGCATGATTTATGAAGATTATGATGATTATTGTTAAAAGTGTTCTCAAATGGTGCATTGTGCCCTGCTTGATGCCTGATGTGTGGTGTTGCAGTGGAGGGTCTGGTGTACTGGCGGTCGCCGGCCAAGTCGGGCGTGGCGCTGGGCGCCCGGGCTGGCGCTACTGCTGGCGCTGGCGTGCTGCTCGCTGATCAGCGTGCTGGCTTACTCCTCGCTGCTGGCGCTGCTGGCCACCGTCACCTTCCGCGTCTACCGCTGCATCATGCAGGCCGTGCAGAAGACCTCCGATGGTCATCCCTACAAGTGAGTCCCAGAGCTATTTATACATGTTATTATCCATTTAAATTATCAATTCCGTCACCATTTTTATTGAAACTCCATAAATGCATATAGTATTCAGATATTTTTCAATAATCAAATTGATCTATATTGTGCTTTTGAAATAGAATTTTATAGGAACATGAATCTTTTTAGATAATAACTCGTGTACGTAACCTCATCAACCTTTTTTTTCATAATATCACTAAAAACTGAGTTGTGGTATACGGCGTTCTTTCATCGAGCTCTTCGGGTTTGTTTGATATTTATTTTACTCCTCATAGACAGAAAATATACTGGAAGTATGGTTTTATTGTGCTTCATGTTTTTCCCTTTTTTGTGTTATTTTAACAATAGAAAAGTTGTACTTTGATGACAAAAACTATATACATTTTGCAAAAAAAAAAAAATGGAATTTTTAAACACCATCAAAAACGGAAATTTGTTTTTTAAAAAATAAACACTGGAATTTCGAAAAAAAAGATAGTCTTGTTCTCCAATATTGGCTACTTTAACTGCCTTGAAATTTTGTCATAAATGTTAACACGAGTATATAATTGAAAAATAAAATGATGTGCTACGTTTGTTGTTGCAGAGATCTGCTGGAGGCCGACCTGACGCTGGAGCCGGAGCGCGCACAAGAGATCGCCGTGCTGGCCACTGCTCACCTCAACGCCTCCGTCAACCAGCTGCGCAGGTAACCTTACATTATACAACATTCATTATTATATCATATCTTTTACCAAGTTTTTGTGTGATGGACTTGAAAATAAGTTGGATAAGCTTAGCTCCCTTGACTGCATAGCAAGGCCGTTTAAAGGATATTGACATATTTTGAAATTAAGTATCCATAGTGATTTCTAAATCAGGCTGGAATTTTTCTTTGCATGTACTAGTTAACAGATTGTTCCTCGATTTTACACAGATATCACATCTAGCTAACTCAGATGAACGGCATTGACTCCATTGGAGTACTTATACCTTTTGTTAGTACTTTTACTACATTTTTATTGTAAAAAAACACAGCCAAATGCTTATAATTAAATTTTCAGTAGATTAAAAATATAGCATTGAAAGTATATATTAAAATATATGTAGTTAAATATTTTTATAGATGTATGAAATTGTGTTTTATGTAATTCATTGCGAATTGAATTTTTACTGTAAAATCACTGGACTTTGTATTATAAGCAGTATGTGATAAATGGTCGATTGTACTTTTTCAGGCTATTCCTTGTAGAGGACCTGGTTGATTCCCTGAAGTTCGGCGTGATGCTGTGGTGCCTCACCTATCTGGGAGCGTGGTTTAATGGCATGACCCTCATCATCATAGGTAAACGTGTTTTCTAAATATATTCATTTAGCTGTCATATTTTTTTTATCTTCGTTAGGTATGAAAGTATCTTTTTTTATTTTTTTAAATGTTTTTTTTTTTTGTAATTTCCAGGATATGTGTCCCTGTTCACTCTGCCCAAGGTGTATGAGACCAACAAAGCGCAAATCGACGCCAACCTCCAAGTAGTTAGCGCCAAGTTCCAAGAAATCACAAATAAGTAAGTTCATGTTTGAGATACATAGGTATATAACAACTTATTGTCCCAGAAAGATATATCAAAGGCACATTTTATGGCAAGTAAAGAATATTTCATTTACATTTTATTTTGGAAAGAACAATGCAAAGGATTTATTTAAATAAGTAAATAATGACTTCTTCCTGTGTCATTAAATGTGTCCTTTGCAAAATAAAATCAAAGAGAATATTCTGAATATTTATTTGCATAATTATTGCTTTTAAAGGAAATGAAAATTATTTTTAATTATTCAGTTAATTTGCATTACAAAACTTACTGAAAATAAACTCATACAGAAATTCTCTAAAACAGAAGGTAAAAGTAGTTCACTGCACATAGCTTAACACAATAACCTTAAATTTTGCATGCACTCATGTTTTTTTATTATCACACATAAGAGGAAGTGCTTATCATTTTCTAATTGAGTTATTATCTAACCTCTATTATAAAGTGTAATAATTTAATGAAAAACATAACAAAATATATTATTATAAAAAAAATATATATATGTAACTAATACAAATTGTGTAACTCTTCAGGGTGAAAGCGGCGATCCCCATCGGCAAGAAGGGAGAGACGGAGAAGGACAAGTAGAGTCCATTCCAGGGGCAGAGCTGCGGCCGAGCGCCGGCCTCGCAAGGAACGTGGACACTGTCCGGGTGTGATACCATCATGTGACAAATTAGAAGTTATATTGCATATTATATATTAAATTCATACGATTAGGGAACCGACCTTCCTGTCCACGTGTCATGTCCTTGGGATGTTTGGCTCGGCCGTCGCGATGGACCAGACGGCGGGAACTCAAAACCGACAGCTGAGTTGAAGCCGAGTTTGCGTCCCACTTTGTGAATAATCGTGTTTGAGATATTAAAATAAAGTCAAATTTTAACAACCGTAACATTTTTTTATTGCACATCATCTTTTGTATACACCACGTGTTTCAAATCATTAAAGTACTCCGGTATTATTAATGAGCGGTTACAGTTCTCGTCTTAAAGATTAAAGTTAAGGCTCCTCTAAAGCCAAGCGTTCAGTTGTTCCCGCATCGACCACAACAGAAATACACCCGACGTGTTTTTGTTTAAAATTATTTATTAAAAATTATTAAGACTCGGATAAAAGGTGCAATTGCCTGGTAGCGAGCATTTACATTGGATGAATATAATTGATCTATGTGAATGCGCGTCGTTTCAATTTGATTGACGACAGTTATAATATTATTGTTGTGTGATTGTGCGGATAGCGTGCGGAGGAAGCAAGCGAGCAGCGGAGCGTGCGGCTTCTCACCGTCCCTCGGCCCTCGTCGATGCTTCGTGTCCCGACCCGTTATGTTTGGCTGAAAGTTGAAGTGTTTGATTCGTACTCTGAATGATTTTAGTCCTTATTTTTGAGAAATCGATAATTTAACAGCCCGCTTCAACACTTATGTTGTCGGCCTGATTTTTTTCTGCGGTGCATTAAGTTTTGTTGACCGTGTAAATGATTTTGTTGAAATCTTGTGACTCCATGTGTTTGTGAACTGAAAGCAGCCGTACGCCTTGTGGCTGTCACTCTTTACGGTGATAGTTTTCCGGGATCGTACCGAGAGTGAAGTTGGCTTCTGACTGTGCTAAATGGACCCCGCCATTGTGAACGTCCCGTGTCAAGTCCTCGGTCCACTGAGATCGCTATTATCTAAGTTAAGCGGTGTTCACATTCTGTTTTCCTTCCGTTGTTTGCTCGAGGGCGTCCATTTTGCTGGATGAATTTTAGCGTATTTGTTTTATAATGGTTGATAAATTTTATATTTATTGTTTAGATATAGATATTATATGCTTATGAATTTTGCAGAACGCTCCCACTACATCGGATATGTAAATACTATTGTGGTGTCTTAAGTTTGGTGTTGATAGGACTTTTTATTAATCAACAGTTGAAGAGTCTTCTATTTCCTATCTCTAGTACCCGGGTGACTAATCTGTTCTCATTACAATATTATATAATGAAACATGTCTGACTACATTATGGTTTGCCTTGTATCACTTACCATTTAATAAATTATTATGCTTTATACCTGCGCTCTTTCATTCACATCCAAATCATCAATCACCAAAAATAATACAATGTATAATACAAAAGATATGAAAAGTAAAAGGTATTGTATGTCAAATAAGAAGAGAATATTTCAATAAATATTATTCTTTAAATACATAAAAATGTATACAGTGGATTCCTTCTATTAAAGCAGTGAGATCAGTAAAGGGTGTTGGAGACAACTTGTAAAGAGTAAACTCATTAAAAAATATATAAAACATAACATTCAAATATCATACTCTACCCTTTTTTCACAATTTGACCGAAATATTTGTTTAGGATAATTTTTAAATGTGAAATTTGATTGTAACGTTTACTTTAAAAAAAAAATTTTTTTCATCTGAGAATAAAATAATGTTTAGCAATAGTACCCAACATTGTCCAACAACAAAACATAAATATTAAATCGTCTTTAGAGCTAATTAGACATAATCGCTCAATTATTCTTCAAATACATCATGGATCTTAATATACCTGTACTTAATATCTTATAATATACTGAGCAGAGTTGGTATGGAGACAACTTGAGACCAGGTAAGAATAAGGGCAGCTGACAAAACAATGGCGGTGATTTGAGGGGACCATTTTTTCCAGCCGAGTGGATATGGTAGAAGTATAACAACCTAAAAATAATTAATAAATCTCAAAATTAATTAATAAGTGATATATTCATTCCTTCTTCTTCGCGGTTCAATTCACAACCCTGGGATTCTTGAATGTTTTAACTTCTATCTTCCAGATAGGTACACCCGTGCTCGTAGCCATCCATTGTTTTTGATCCCAGTCGATGCTTGTGGAGCTTCAAGCACTCAATTTGGTACAACGGCAATGTCGCTCCTAAATGGCCTACCAGCACACCTCGATACTTTTCTTACATCCTTTTCCTCTTTTGTCAATGGTATTGTTCTACTTGATCTCTGTGATCTTTGACACGTGTCATCTTCTTATTCTTTTGTGTTATTTTTAATTTTTATTATTTTCTCTATTTATTGTATATTTATGTATACTCTGTTTCTAAATATTTGTAAAAAAAAATTGGAATTTCGATTCTGTATATAAATAAATAAATAAATAAATATAAAAACAGTTAAAATAATTAAAAAAAAAATTATAAAAAATTCTTCAGTACTTGTATTCTGTAAATAGGTATTATGCCAACCTCTCCCAATCATTATGGATATTTAGGTAAAAAGAGAACATAAGGGAGATAAACCTAAAACGCATTACGTAAATGGTAATAAATAATTTTATCATAAAAATAGATTGTGTATCTTTTATCTAATTAGAATTTAGATCACGGCTGCAGATTTCCGGAATTTCGATCATATCAAAAACTTTTCCGTGGAGTGCTCCAACAAAAAAGATTTTTTATACACACTTTTGTGCAGTTAAAAAAACTGATTAATACAGGCGTCAGGCTTGCTCCAAATTCTAGTTTTAAAAAGTGCAATGACACGAAATAAAAAAGTAAAGTGATTTTTAAAATATTTTTCTTCCTACTGTAGATGTATATACGCGAAGTTAGTAAAACTCAAAAGTAGCATGTCTCCAAGCATTTATTTCATGATCAAAAATGTCTTACGGTTTGCAGGTTGAGTATGGTTGAGATAGGTAGAGAATTAATATGGAAAAAAGAAAAAAGCCAATATAATTATATTGACTTTTTTTCAATAGTAACCAGATTTTCTTCAGTTTAATTACACTGAAGAAAATCAACAGAAATATTCATAAAATTTATTCTCTCGTATTATTGAATAATGATCAGAAATTAATACAGACACTTAGTTGTTTTTTTATGAATCAAATCGATGAAATATAATGAAGATTGATGAAAGATTATTTAATTCGATGTATATACAAAAAAAATCTTTGAAATATCATGAATAGCTTTGAAAAATGGTAAAAATTGATAGAACATCATGAAAATCTACATAAAATTATGAAAAATGGTTTCAATTTTATCACATTTTATTTAAATGCATTCATAATATTTTAAATAATAATTAAATTAACACAAAAATTACCATCTTAGGTACGATTGATAAAATAATCGTCGACGTCATCGCCGCTATAAGCTTGAAAGAAGAAGAAAATCATTCTGAGCATATCAACTTTGACGTTTCTTATGTTGTCATTTTGAAATGTCAATTTTGAAAGCTCAATAGAAACACTCTAAGATGGTCGCGAACCGAATTCGGTGGAGTTTTACGCATTAAATCCTTAATTATTATTCCGTTAACAAAATGTTTCGAATAAAATGGGGAGAACTGTTCCCCACCAAGACGAGTGTAGTAATTTTTATTGCTTACATGTCACTCTTCGTGAATCAAGGTTAGAGTTATTTACCCTCAGCGTTTGCCTACGTCCACAATATTCATATTTACAC
Organism: Glossosoma conforme; assembly: GCA_022606575.1. Classification (NCBI taxonomy): domain Eukaryota; kingdom Metazoa; phylum Arthropoda; class Insecta; order Trichoptera; family Glossosomatidae; genus Glossosoma; species Glossosoma conforme. The sequence continues at coordinate 3,295,261 of JAGTXR010000017.1, read as the reverse complement.
CCTTAGTTCAACATAATAGAGAAGATGAACATATGTATGTTTATTCCCTTTGCATGCATTGTTATTAATATATTGTATGAATGAATATCTAAGAGAGTTTAAGAACTGTCTTTATCAGACAATTCAAATTGGTTTGTATAATATTTAATTAAAACTATCTAAAATGAAAAAAAACGACTGTATCTAACGCAAGAAATGCTTTATAAAATCAATATTACGTTTTAGATTATTGCTGTGTTCTTAAATAGCATCACTAATTGCCAGATTTACAATTAAAAGTGCCATGTTTACATTACTTTAATAATTCAAATCAGACGATTTGGTATATCATTAGTTTAACTACACATCAAAAACAAGATGTGTTTATTTCGGGATGGTTTTATTATACATTGTATTATACATTTATATTATATGTACAAGACTTGTATTTGTATTGTATGTGGCACAATTGGAATATTGTATTTAAAACGGAGTATGTTTGCTTGTTTGTTCATATGCAATGCTGGTAGGTATAATAAGTTTTTTTTTTAAATTGATTTTTCTAATTTTCTTTGAATAATGAATTAACATTATTGTTAACTTTTGTTACTATGGAGATAATAGTGATGTTATTGTTGATTTACGTGTTTACGGTTACAATGTTTGTTTTATTTTGAATTATTTAAATGCTCAAAATGCTGATGTTTAGGAATCTTGGTGACGGCCTCGCAGGGAGCCGACCGCAGCTACGCCTACAGTCCCGCGCTGCTGGTGCTACTCACGGAGGCTCTCAAATTAGTTGCCTCAATCATTCTCTACTGCCGCAAGTGAGACTATATATTTATTATCTGCTTCCTTGTGCAGCGATCTAACTGGAATCTCCAAAGAAACAAATAACAATCACATTTTATTTAATCTGTTTTTTTTTTATGAAATTTAAATGTTTTCGCATGATGTTATTTATACACTGTTTTTTTACGGATATAAATTCCTAGTTTATTTATTTTGATGTTATACAAAATCATCAATAAATATATTTATTGATTCACATACAAACCTACAATAATCATCATATCGATTATTAATTTTGGTGAGAATATGAAGATACTTGTTGTAGAATTCACTTATATTAGCATTCATAATTTGATAGTACGCTTATAGATCTTCATCTCTTCATCGAGTAAAAAATATTTGTAAAAATATTTTCATTATAATTAAAATTTGTTATAAAAGTAGTATAATTTGTTTGCAGTGAGAAGTTTAGTCAGCTGTTGGTGGCGGTGCGAGCTCAGGTGTCGCTGCTGATGCTGTACGGTGCTCCTGCGCTGCTCTACTGCGCTTACAACAACCTGGCCTTCGCCAACCTGGCGGCCTTTGACCCCACCACCTATTACCTCTTGTTGCAGTTCCGGGTTGTTATTACAGCTCTCCTGTTTCAGGTATTGTTTTTGTGTTTTACTGTTATACGCGCTCAGTCAAAATTGATAGCCATCATTCTCAATATCGGGGGAAATGATTTATGTATTTATTGTTGATTAAATTATATGTACAGTAAACCTTTTTACTACGCGAAAGTCGGGACCGTGTTGTACGAAATCGTGTAGATCGGTGAGAATCTTATAAGAAAAAGACATTATGGCGTGCACCATACCGACATACATGCCACTATTACTGTATTGTTGCGGCAACCAAACATTTTATTTTTATTTTAGAGGACGGTCCGTTTTTCTTTAATAAAGGTATTCGGGAGTGTGTAAATACAGGTGGTTCTCGACTTACGACGGTTCTACTTACGACGATTCGCACTTACGACCAAAAATTTAAAAAAAAAAAAAAAACTTTTAATTACGACCAAAAAAATTGCATTGCGGTGCGCGTGTCAACCTGAGTCATGCGTAAACAAAAATTATGCAATAATGATGCCATAAAAACTTCCTTCCGGTCAGTAGATCACGGGACGTGCGCAAAGAATGTTGTTTATTTCTCACTTCTTCCCTTCGTTGTTTTAAAATTATGAATTAATATCAAAAAAATATATACATATACTTAATTCAGTTGACACAGTGTTTTTGAATACGGACATATATACAATTAATATAATAAGATATAAACATTACATATACCCATTTAATATCTGAAGTCAATATCAATAAATCGTGCCCATAATGACTGGCAAACGGAGTAGAAGTGACAAAAAAAAAGTGCTACAGATTTAGAAATAAAACTTAAAATAATTACACAATATGAGAGTGGTAAAAGAGTGAAGGACATAGCTCGGGATCTACAATTTTGAAGAATAAACTAAGTATCAGTGAAACTGTTAAAGGAGCAATATCCATAAAATCTGCAATAATAACAAAAAAACTTGGACCCATTTACGAAATGGAAGAACTATTAGTGATTCGGATGGAAGATTTGATAAAAAAATGAATAGCCTTATGACCATAAAGACAAAGGCACTGAGTCTTTTTGAAAACCTAAAATTAAAGGAGCAAACTAACTACGAGCAAACATTTACTGCTAGTAATGGTTGGTTTGCGAGATTCAGAAAACGGGCGAATTATCAAAATGTGAAAATAAGTGGAGAGGCAGCTAGTGCCGATTACAAGGCTGATGAAGATTTTATACATACATTTGACGCCATGATTAGGAAAAAAGGATACATCAAGGAACAAATTTTTAATGTTGACGAAACCACGCTCTATTGGCAGAAAATGCCTCAAAGTACCTACATCAATAAGGAAGAAAAAGTATGCCAGGCTTCAAGGCATTTAAGGATCGCTTTACACTTTTATTGGGTGGCAATATTGCTGGATATAAATTGAAACCATTAATGATTTATCACTCTAAAAATCCGAGAGCCCTCAAAGGAATCAACATCGATATGTTACCACTATATTACCGTTCAAACAAAAAAGCGTGGATGACACAATTTATTTTTGAAGACTGGTTTTTGAATTTATTTATTCCAGAAGTAAAACAATATTGTAATCAGAAAAGAATTCCATTCAATATACTTTTAATACTAGACAATGCACCAGGACATCCACCACATATTGGAAATTTACATCCTAACGTTAAAATCGTGTATTTACCCCCTAATACTACCAGTATTTTGCAACCTATGGACCAGGGAGTTATTGCCACATTTAAAGCCTATTATTTAAAAACTACATTTGCCCAAGCAATAGTAGCGCTTGACGAGGGAAAAACGTTTAAAGAGTTTTGGAAGAATTTTAATATTCACCAAGCAATTAAAAATATTGGTAAGGGATGGCAAGAGGTCACATCATCGTGCATGTATGGAATATGGAAAAGCTTACTAAACGTTTTGAAAACATAACTCAGTCTCAATTTGAAAAAGGAAATGAAATTGAACACACTACAAATCTCATTGTAGGGCTTTGCAAGAAACTTGATATTAATATTGATCGTGAAGACTTAGACCAACTTATAGAATATGATTCGGAAGATCTTACAAATGAAGAATTATTATGCATCGAAAATGAAAGGGTTGAAGAAGAGACCAAAAAAAATAAAATTATCATGGAATCTCCAAAAAAATTTGTATTGAAAGAAATGGAAGCAGCCTTCCTTCAAATTAACCAAGCAATGCAAAAATTTGCAAAAATGGATTCGGATAACGAAAGATTTTTGAGTATAAACCGCCGTATTCAGGAAGATCTTGCTTGCTGCAAAGAAATATACAGGGAAAAAAACCACAAACAACTCAATTAAAATTGGATATGTTTTTTAAAAAGACTACTACTGCTTCTTCTTCCACTACTGTTGATGAGCCAATGGATTGTACTTATATAAGTCCAGCTGATGAAACACTTTAAATATTAGTGAAGTAATTATTTTAAATATTATTGATGTAAATATTTTAGATATTAATGAAGTAAATATTTTATTTTGTATTAATAAATAAGTATAAATATAACAATAAAAAATATATAAATAAATACACATGTTTTATTTTAATATGTAATTATGTACATATGTACATATTTTGTATGAAATTCGACTTACGACCAATTCGAATTACTACCAAAGTCCAGGAACGTATCTCGGTCGTAAGTCGAGGACAACCTGTAATGGAATAACCGAAAGTCAGGTGCATAAATCCTTTGAATTGCTCAAGAAAATAAATTGAATTGTTTTTTGACTCAGGTGATCTTCCGCAAGCGCCTGTCGGGTCGCCAGTGGTTCTCCCTGGCGCTGCTGACTGTGGGGTGCATGCTGAAGGGAGCCGGTGGCGGCCCGGCCTCGCTGTCGCTGAGCGCCGCCCTCGTCCTGCTGCAGGGCTTCTGCTCGTCCTTGGCCGGCGTCTACAACGAGTACTTGCTCAAAAGGCAAGGCCTGGATGTCGACATCTACGTGCAAAACGTGTTCATGTATGTGGATTCTATTGCGTGTAATGCATTAGTGTTAGCAGTGAGAGGCGAGGCCGGAGCGATGCTCGATGGAGCGACGTGGAAGGCTCTGCTTCACCCCGGTGTCATCCTGATAGCCATTAACAGCGCGGCCATCGGCGTGGTCACCAGTTTCTTCCTCAAAACTATGAACTCTATCCTCAAAACGTTTGCTAGCGCCTTGGAATTATCATTTACGGCCATCGCTTGTTATTTAATATTCGGCATTGAAATCGGTCCGTACACAGTTCTCTCGATTGCAATTGTTTCTTTAGCAGTCGTGATCTACTCGCAGAGTCCCGTGGAGAACCGAGCGGAAGTTAAAGATCCCGCTGCGGACCGTCTCCACTTGTTAGAGGAAGGAGAAAGCGAATGATGGAAACTTAGATAAATGAGTGGCCATTTTTTAAACTGTCGTTCCATATGAATCATCCGCGTCAGATTAAAACGAAAAGATAAATGAAAAGCGGATCTTAGCCTTTAGCATTTAATAAAACCGCATTCAAATAAATATTCGTCACTTCGTGTCTATTTTTTATTCTGGACTGATTGATCCCTCTAGCCGGGAGATAAATAATGAAACTGTTGTAAAATTTTATGCTTTTATTATTTTAAGTTGTATAAACACTATTTGTAAACTTAGTATTCAGCATTTATTGATCTATAAGTATTTATTATTTTTAAACTTATTCTTATCATAGCTCTGGGGTGATGCCTCACCTGCAATGACAACAGAAGATTTATAATGTTTCATTAATAAGCTAATTGTGGTTATGTTTGTGTCCTATAATAATGACGGTAATGAAAGTTCAATGGTACTCTGATGTGGATGCATCTTAGTTTTGGTAGTTTGCTATGAGACGCTGGAGAATGGCAGATATTGTAAGTCGTATAAAGATCAGAGATTTTAATATGATTTTCTTTATCACTGCAATTGCTTGGTGATATTTGGACGAGTACTTATTGATGACATTTGTAAATACTATTTTCGCCTATTTAAAAAATAATGTTAATCTCAATCTATTTGTTATTTGAAAGGTTTTTTTTTAATATTCAGTTTTGTCAATTATTATCTTTTGATGCATAATTGACTTTGTGTATAGTTTGTAAAAAGTATTACTCTGTAGTTACATCTACTTTAGTGTTGTCCAGTGTTTATGGTATTTTAATAATGTTTTAAGTTGTCTCGAAGGATAGCAAATTATATTTTTCGACATTATTTATAACTAGAATGTAAATATTTTAAATGTATTTTTTTAAATAAATTTGTAATTATAAAAAAAACTGTTCAAACATAATAAACAGCAGTCGAATATTAATTAAAATAAGCAATGGATTATGGATGTATTTATTGAAAGGTGACAGGAATGATCAAATTGGACAATGATATTACTGGAGCAGTGTTTTTATAGAAAAATAAAAATAAAGAGAAATTTATATAATAATATACTAAAGAAATATTTATATTGTTTTATTTATTATGACCTGTCTAGATGGATCATTATCTAATTATCGTAAGTATATAAAATAAATGGCCAGTAGTGTCAAAATTATTAGTGAAACATTATTATTAAGAATGATTGGGTATATATTGGCATTTATCACTGATCATTTTTTTAATATGTACTCACAGTTAACACATTGTTTGCGGGAGACGTAGTAATTCGTTTTTTTTAGTCTGGTGCTCAAATGCGGGAAACGTAGTAATACGTGTTTTACTCTCTGGTGGTGGACGTCGGGTAACATAATAATACGTGTTGCTTAACCCTTAATTAGTCGCACGAAGAAAATTACACAACTGCTCGCATGGGGTCACAGGTGACCCCAAATTGTATGATTTTTTTTTATTATTTATGAAATATATAAGTAAATAGAACTTGTTTATTATTAAAGTGGTTTATAATTACTATTATATTTAAAAGAAATAACACTAACTTAATATCTATTTAAACAAATACAAGCTAAATTAAAAGAATTTTGAGAAGCGGCAAGTGCTTCATTTTTTAATACGAACTTGTTTTGACTCCATGCGACTAATTAAGGGTTAATAACGGATTTTGTTGCTAAATCGTATATCTTACTTCAAACTACACATTTCACTCATAAATTTGCAATTATAATGCTTTAGTTTTAATTTATTAATAAATTATTAAAAGAAAAAAAATGTCTAAAAATATACAATTTTTTGTGTGCTCGAAGAAATCTTGACGCAGATCCGTTGGCTTGATTTTTTTTGACCTTCAATATGCAATAATTGTTTTCAACTTATACGGAGAATTGGGGTTCTTTCTACCTGACGAAGCGATGAATGGTAGAAATGTTTTGTTCACATTTCTACAAAATATTTGTGTTTATGTGAAGTGTTACTTTAAAGGACGTTTTTTTATGTTTGTTTACTATCATTTTATCATTGCTGCACAATAAGGTAAGCTACATTTAAAATTTCACTAAATTATCGCGAATATTTTAAAAGTTATAGACTTTTAAAAAATTATAAAAAAACTCGCGCACGAACCCAAAAATTGCCCGCGCCAGGCGGCAATCAGCATAAAATAATACCCGCAAACAATGTGTTAATACATTGGATACTGACTGAATAATTAGTTGCCATTTATTGCTAGTGGTAAACTATTGTCATCCATGGCAAGTAACTAGTTTTGTTAACGCCATGTTTAGTGGTATATGTATGGACTGAGCTGTAATGTAATGATATATGGTGTATCAAGGTTGCATATGTATTAAACTCTTAGTGTTTAATTGGTTAAATAGCAAGTTTCATAAAATTTAAGTTCTCTTATATGTTTGATAACATTTTCGCATGTGTTTTTGAAAGAATCATAGGTAATGAAAATGATGTTGTTGTAAGCACTCATTTTATTAATTATTTTATTGGTAATCATTAAAAATAATTTAAGCGAATAACTAACGGCTATATACATATCTACATATCTCTATAAAAGTGACTCAATCCATGTACACATGATACGGTGATGCCCGCTCATAAGATTATTCAAAAATCATCATAGAATTTTAAAATGATAATAATAGATCATTCAATTTTTAATGGTACATATAGGCACTCTTCAATAATACTAATTTAAACCACAAATTTTCAAACCTTAATATCACATACAAAACTGTATAATATTTTTTATCCGTCGAGCCAATTTAAAGAGCAATTTTTTATAATAAAAATCGATATTTTTTAAAAATAATATTAACAACTACAGACGATAATAATCTAATAAATATCATACATTTGATACACGTTATGTACCTACTTACTTATTATGAACGACAGCCGCACAGGCTGTGTTAACAAAACTGGTTCAATCAATAACAATAAATTAATATTAAATAAACTTATTGTACACCGTCTCCAAAGAAATCATAAAATGCTGCAAACAAAACATTACGACCGTGAAAACAACCCGTTTTTTACTGTTTTCTTGAATGCTTATGTGGAAAATTATGGCCATACTAAATTTTTTAAAAATTACATTCTAATATAAGTAATATGATCCTTCAAGGACAATAGTTGTGTGTCCATTTGTTTTGTTATTTTTTGTGTATTGCTTAAATTTATAAACATTATGATTAACAAAGATACTCTTTGCATGAAGCAGTTACTGTTGTCCACAGTGGAATTCTTAAAAAAAAAAAACACCACTGAAGAATAACATCTGTGTGTTTTTACCGTATCCTGAACTTTTTTTTACATTTGCATTGCTTGTGCGAGTATTACAAAGTAATCTTAAAATAACTGACATGTGATTACAATTCAAAAAGTGTTTATGGCTATTTTAATTGTACAATTTACATTAACAACAATGGCAAGAACCATGTTAGGTATTGTATTATGAAGCTATTCATGATTTGCAATTTTATATATGAAACAATAAGATGATTTTAACAGCAAACAAAATTGTTTGTGTTAAGGTATTTAATGTCTTCACATTTCCCCAAAAGTACTTATCAGAACTATTGTCATTTTGACAGTTATATTTAATTTAGTCTTATGTTAGATTTAATTATTAGATTTGGTTTGGGAGCTGATTCGTAAGATAAATAAGTTTATTTAAGAATTCAACAGCCTGATACATAATATAGGTAATCAACACCACATTCTTATTTTTGAATTGCATTTGATTAATGTGATGGATGAACGATAAATAGTATAACAATCATGAAAGTTATGCGTACCAAGACAGGATTAATTAAGATTACCAATGCTATTTTGGCTGTTTCTCTGATAAATATTGTTTTTTTTTTTTTTTTAATAAATCATTCAATTATATCTGTAACATCAGAAAAATTAATATAAAGAAATATTATTTAAAAAATAAATAGCAAGCTTTCAGGCGTGCAGTCGTATCCACTGCAAATGAGACCAAAATGGTCATTACCTGTGCATTCTTGTGGTAGGCAACAAGCCGCTTAAGAGAAAACGCAACCTGGATAATTATGGAATCATAGTGAAAAGTCGCAGACAAATGTCAGAGTATGTCTATAATTAATATATTATTTTATGTACAGCGACATTACTCGTTACTAAATTGTAACCATAATTTTTAGATGCCAAGCCTTTAAACGCGGAAAACTGAACATCGAATCAAACTTTGAGACATTAAGAAGCAGTAGGTATCAGCATTCGTCGACTTAACAAATGGTCATTTCCAAAAAGGGTGAGAACACTCTAATACCCCACTCTTAGCTTTCCTAGTGCTAGATGGGCTTATACAGGAGGGTGGTGACATATTTCTTGCGATAGCGATGTGTGGCCGAGAGGACCATGACACCGTCCTTGATGGACAGAGCGTACAGATGGTTGAGCATCACATGGTTGGGCTCCGGTAGCAGTGTGGGCTCACACTGAAACAAAAAGTATAATAAGTTACTCTATTTAATAACTTCATAGGTTTTCACGGCCAGATTTGGTATTGCGGCTTTGGGGTTTAGCAGTATGTGACAAATTTCTTTTGACCAATATTTTGACCGCTATTGCAATGATTTTGAAAGTAAAAAAAAAACGCCAAACATGGCAAGCCCAAAAGCCACAATGCCAGTTATTCTATTATCGTTCAAACAGAATATGTTGAACTGAAATGATACTAAGATTAAAATTAAATGCGTTCTCTCAATTGTTGTAGTCTCAGACTGATGGTTGGGCAATGAGGCAAGAAGAACTCACCGAGAGGGGAGTGTCTTTGTTGAGGATGACCTGCAGCAGGTGGGGCGGTAAGATAGGCGGCCCTGACACCTTGTCCCAAGGCTTACTTTGTGGGATTTCCTAAAATAAAAAAAGTAAATAGTATACAAAGATTATTTTATCATAGAATGGTGGGAAAGCCATAGAGAAAGAGGGAGAAGCACCTTGTTCTTGAAAGTATTTTAAGTATTAAATGACTTCTTATAAGCTTCACACACCAGGACAATTTATAGTTCAGAAAACCCGATTTATTTGACTGATTTAAATGTTTTCATTAATCCTCCAGAGACAAATGTTTTTGTTTGATAAAAACTAAAGTTTTAAGCTATAATTTGTCAGCATGTAGTCTTCTTCATCTAGCAAAAATATTTTTTAAAAATAAACACGATGCTTTCTTGTAGAAAAGCTATGTGACCGTATGGTTACATTATTCTTTATTTTGTTTTTTGTATGGATTCTAACCTTGGCTAGCCTTTGGGGTTGAAATACAGCTACACCGAAAATATTAAAAAATATTTATGATTTTACCTTCTTAGATCAACATACGATATGAATTAGTAAAAATGATGTTGATTATTTTCAAAAGTATTGAAAATTGTATTTACTCTTTTAAATTTATGTATGAATTTTGTAGAAAAAAAATTCAACCCGAAATAAAATAACTCACAAGGGTACTTGGTAACTGTTTCCGTTGCCGCGGCTGCAGAATAACTGTGGTGGAGACACTTCTTAACCGAAACTGAGCGAAAGATACAATTTTCAGGTAGAAAAGGGACTGGAGTAGGGATAAATAGACAATAGTGTTCACTGTGACCATGCAGTCACGCTTGTCCCTGGAGGGTTAATATTCTAACCCATTCAGATGGATTTTTTTCAAAGTTTTTTGCCTGGGTGCATTATTTTATTATCGGAATTTGGATGAAAAAAAAATCAATAAAAAAAAACACAACATATACAAAATTTGAATAATTACACTTACTCTATTATACAAAATTTAAAAAATCTCTCTCTTCATATATAAGGGTTAAAAAAAGAAATGCCCAATGACTACTCCTTTTACCTTGCTTTTGTTTTTTTTTAAAAAGTAAGCAATTGTTTCAATACTGCGCAACTCACAACGGTGACACCACTCATGACCTCATGACCGGGACAAAATGGAAAAAAAGTCAGGTACGCGCAAATTCCACAATACAATGTTTATGAACCAATAAAAAAAAACATTCCTTACAGGATATTTTTTATTGATTTATGGCAATATATTAAACTTAATTATTAACAAATAGTTAAAGATATTTTTTTTTAGAAATTATTGATGTTACTACTACTAGATCTTATAAATAAACCTTAAATACCTCATTTTTAAACCTAATATTCATTGCGATAAATAAATTTATCTTAGACATTGATTTTTATTGGTCTTACCTTTAACATAAGTCCTGATGTATGAGCGTAGTTAATGTTTTAAAAACGATCAAGATAAATGAAAAAATAGTAACCTGAGAGTATTCTCGCTGCACGCTGGCGTGGACACTTTCACTATCCGTGGCCAGAGCCTGGAACACTTCAAAGTCTGACTTTTTCACGGAAACCAGGTTATTTTTCGAGCCCATGCCGTTGTCTATCAGCTTCTGCAAAAATAATTGACATAGATATAATGTACAAATAAATAATATTTTTAACATTTAGTTTGGGATCGGTATACAATTGATCCCTTCACCCACACCAATACCACGCATAAACTATTCAAGTTAATAAGTGCAATGACAACTTATTTACATTCAAAGTTGTTTTTTGTGAATGCCGGTCTCAAGTCTGGTCTAAGTGGATATACATACACATGAAATATTGAATCAAACATAAAATGGAAAGTGTCGAAGAATTGTTAGACCACGTTTCTTATAACTTTGTCAAAATGAATTTGTTTTTTATATATACGAAAAACTATAAAATAAAATCCCCTTGTTAATAGGGATGTTAAATAGTTAAAAGATAATAGTTATAGAAATGAAATTAAATGATTTAAAAAAAAAAATCTCAGTCTATTGAGGTTAGAATTATCCTGCATCCATTGAAGTATTAATAGTTAGGTATAATTATTTAAAACAAAACACATCAAGCGGGCGGAATAAACAATATTTAAATTACAAAACAACATAATAATAAAAACTCCGTCGCCGTGACATCACACGGTGGAAAGAAACGAAGGAAAGACAACGACAAAAGCTGAATTTTAAATTATGCAACGACATAAAACTAAAGACACTATTGGGATGATCACAAGATGGAGGGCAGAAGGAGGGGAGGATGAGGAGCAAGCCCTCGTACCAGTCCAGGGTCATGGCGCCACTCGCCGTCTACGCAGAACTTGTACTGGTGCTCTCCCTCGGGCAGGTCGATGATGGTCACAAAGTCTCCATGGGACTTCACCATGGGGAGGGTCTTCCACTCAGTGAAGGTCCCGCTGATGTATACCTGCATACACATTAATTTATATAGCTTACACACTAACACACTATCTCTCTCCATATCCCTGTATCGCTACACAGACACCTGGATAACATTAAATACCTCCCTAATGACCTATCGGGAAACTCAAATGTGTCATAAGCTAACAAAACCCTGCAAAAAACCTGAATATTTATTTTTATTAAATGCAGTAAGGTGTATTGTATGTCACTCGCCACAATAGTTGTCATTGTAACTAAAAAATTAAATGCTGTCAATTTAAATGCATTGTGTTGCTTCTTCCCCTTGTTCACAGGTAATCTTCATAAGTAAAAATGTTAACACTTCATTGTAGACTTTCATACACTCAAAACAACAATATAAATGATGGGTAAGATACCAAGTATCATTTTTATTATTAGATGTACTATTTAATGAGAAAAATTACATATTCTCTGCCACTTTTGACAGTTTTTATGCTTACCAACGAAAAAGTTTTGACATAAAGAAATATTATTATTATTATCATATCAGTATGAATTTATATTTCGCTTTTTTATGACCAAAGCATTTCACTGTCTCTCTGAGTAAAAAGGTGGGACTTAAGTCTGCCTCTGAAGGATGTCTCCGTTTTTAGCTCTCTTATATTATAAACTTCAGTGAAGTGATACTGACAAAAAAAATAGAACACCAATAATCATTTAAAATATGATAAAGAGTATGACACAATGAATAGAGATAGATATGGGGAATGAGCTGGTTCTATGTCCAATATATTTTTTTGGAAGCACCGTGTAATACAATGAAGGAATATTGTGTCCTTGATAAGTTGATCCATTAATCCCAGACTAGTTAACTGATAGTTTAGGAGTGTTAGGTTTAATCACTAGTCAGGCTAGATGTACTATTTCATGAGAATAATGACATATTTTCACATATCTCCTGCCACTTTTGACAGTAGTTAAGCCTACCAACGAAAAAGTATTAACACAAAAGGATATTATACACTTCAGTGACATGTTACTGTCAAAAAAAATAGCACACCAATAATCATTTAAAATGTGATAAAGAGCATGATTATATCAACAGAGACATGAGGAATAAGCTGGTTCTATGTCAAATACTTATTATTGAAAGCACCGCATAATACAACGAATGAATATTTTATAGTCCTTGATAAGTTGATCTGTTAATTCAGGTATGGTCAACAGATAGCCATCAATTCAAGAGCAGTATTAGGTTACATCACTAGTCAGGCTACCTGCTTGCCGCCGCCCTCCCACTTGAAGACAGTGGGCAGCACACGGCGTGCATCAGGTAACGTGATGCGGCTTCCCTCGCTGACAGTGTTGGAGCGCGGTCGCCTCGGGGGCTCCGTATCGCAGCGGAACAAGTCTTCATCATCTCTCCCCAGTGAAGCGCGTCGCCCGCCCGCAGGGGCCCCTCCCCCAGAGCTACTGCAGCTGGAGATAACGACCCCGCCCTCCGGCCGCTTGTCAAACACGAAGGCTTCTCCCTCTTTCCCTGGCGAGGAAGGCACGGCCTCAGCGGAGCTGGACTTGAGGCGCTCTCTTGGCGGGTTGCTGCCAGCGTTGCCCATGTCTTCTTATTCTGTCTTCACTTCTTAGATCCGAGCATTTTCCCCGTCGCCTTTTCACTGTCTTAATGTCTATCAGGGATGTATAATATTTTTCATGACAGAAGTGTCAAACTCTAATCGCCTCGCCTGAGCGAACCGGAGACAATTTGTGTTTTCGTAATGGACGAGTAGAATGGCAGCTGTAGGCCATAAATAAAATTTCATTAGACCTCATTTATAAGCCGATAATGGTATAGTCTGGTAAAGCTTCAGCTTTAATTATTTATAATAAAATATAATTAAAAATATATATACGGCACTAAATCTGCCAGATTCGAAAAAGTGTTGGCCACCTGGACCATAGGAATGTCCTCTTTTTTCAGAGGAGAAGATATATAAATAATAACATCTTAATAGCAAATTTTTCTAATAAAATTTCTTAGGAAGTGTGAATATATTTTGCTCGCATTTTTTTCGGAGTTTTTATTTATTTTTGGAATGCATTTTTATTGAGGTTTGAAAAAAAAATGTCCGCCATTCTCTTCCAACTCAGCTGACAGTTCAGAAATCATTTTATTAAAAGTATGTTGTGATGTTTATTGAATAACCATTTTTTATAATTAATTTGTTACCAGATACGTGTTACAGAAGCTTTGCCTAATTATTTAATAAAGTAAAATATATTTTTCAGTGACTTATATTCATTTGATAACTTTAAAATAAAATAATAGTTATAAAAACATACAATCAATTAATTTACAAACATACAATTTTAAATTGTTAGTTTTATCTATTTTGTATTTTGACTAACAAAGTTTATGATATCATGTAGGTTTTCAAACTTAGTGTTAAAGATAATAATGATATTTGATGTTATATAATTATAGACAATATAATGTACTAATATTACATGCCAAATAGTAACAGGATAGATGTCAGCCTACAATAAAGTTCATTTGTTCCTTTATTAGACTATAAATAATTCCCTAAGTAAATATTGACCACAAATTAAACACATGTTATCCTTTAATTTATCGACACAGAATAATGTGAGACACTTAAATGATTTTATATATAAAATAGTTAAATGTTATGCCATTGATTTTTGAACAAAATTATACAGCATATCTTTTCTCTTTTGAAACAATCGAATTTAAGATATCAAAATGTACATTTCGTGTTATATGGTATTGTCGAAAAAATCTTATATTTGACCAATAATTAAAATGAAATACTTATCTACGAAAAGAAAATAAGTTTAGAGAAGTAGATTTATTGTAAGCCTACAATAATTTGATCAACAAAGAAAATTAATTATTTTAAAATTTCAAAGGCATATTTTTATTCTAAAGTTTCGATTATAAATTTAGCCTGGTTTTATAATTTATCAAAAGTTAGGTAAGGTATTTAAAAATAATTTTTACTCAAAGAAAAGTATTTGACGAAAAATAAATATTTAGAAAGTATGTACTTCGTTTTTATCTGTTTATAAAATAAATAAGTATATCATTTAAAAATTAATGTATTTATTGTAGTATAAATAATTTAGTTAAAATTATAACAAGTTTGGTATATATCTCAAGAACAACAAAAGTTATCTTTTCTAGTGACAATGCGCCCTCAACGTCCGCCCCGCGAGCTGGCAGCCCTGCAACTGTCTCGCGGACACGTGCCTCGCCGCCTCGCCTCGGCCGGTGTTGCAATGGACAATATTATCAGTGGACAACACTCGTTTTAAACGTCAATGATCAAAAACAATTAAAAATGTCGGAACCGTGTCATGACGGCAATCGTCATGGAACTCCGAACGGCAACGGGGCCGAGGAGTCGCCCACGAAGCTCATCGTCAACTACATTCCCGAAGTCATGCATCAGAACATGATGTATTCGCTGTTCGCGTCGATGGGTAAATTAGAAAGTTGCAAATTAATCTCGAACCGGGGCTACGGTTTCGTGGAGTACAGCGACCCCGAGGACGCAGCGAAGGCTCGCAAGGCCTTCAACGGCATGCCCATGCAGAACAAGACGCTGAAGGTGTCGCACGCGCTGCTGCACCCCGAGGCCAAGCCGCCCGGCAAGCCCGCCGCCGACTGGAACCTGTACGTGTGCAACCTGCCGCACGAGATGGCCCTGTCGCAGCTGCACGCGCTCTTCCTGCCCTTCGGCAAGATCCTCAACTCGCGCGTGGCGGCCGGCATCGCCTTCATCCTGTACGAGCGGCCGGCGGACGCTGAGCGCGCCCTCCGCGACATGCACGGCGCGGCGCCCGAGGGCTTCTCGCACCCGCTCACGGTCAAGTACGCGCACAAGCCGCGCGCGCGCTCGCAGGCGCCGCACCACGCGCACGCGCAGGCAGTGCACGCCGCGCACGCCGCGCACGCCGTGCACCAGGCGCCCAAGCCGCTGTATTGGTACGCGCCGGAGCCGGGCCACGCCGCCTCGTGGGCCATCTACGTGTACAACGTCGCGCCTGAGGTGGAGGAGCTGACTCTGTGGCAGCTCTTCGGTCCGTACGGGGCCATCGTTTCAGTTAAAATAATTAAGGACCATCAGACGCACCGGAGTAAAGGATTCGGGTTCGTGACGATGCGCAACTACGAGCAGGCGGCCGTGGCCATCCAGGCACTCAACGGCTACGTGCTGATGGATCAGCCGCTGTCGGTGAGCTTCAAGACTCACAAGAGATAATGCCGGCCCCCCGCCGCCGACTCTGGATTGTTCTCGATGATGTTATGATCGGATGCAGACGGTTTATTTATCTTTTGGAAACGTGAGGGCGCTGGGAGGCGCGGCTTCCCCTTTTCTATTTATTGCGCTCTGCGGCAGCGCCCTAACGTAAGGCGCATTTTGCCATTGTTTGAGTTAGTAAGAATATTGTCTGATGAATTTTGTTATATTTGCTGCAATAAATTGCTGGGTTGGCCTGTTGCTTTTATTTTATTTTTTGTCCCCGCCCTCCCGTCCCACGATGGCCCGCGATCCATCCGAGAGCTGACTGTGAATGCTGTCCAATTGTACTCTTTTTATAAGAATATTTGTAATCTTTTGTAATGGATCTTAGTGATAGGAAGAGCGAGGGTTGGGCGGCTCTCCGGGGGCGGCGTGAGAACGCTGAATGAGGATGTTTTGCTGCGATTGGTAATAAATAAACAAATGTTTTCCAGAAATTTTTTATTACTCAAAACCACCTCCAACTATAATTTCATACACAAAAATATCCTTATACCGAAAATTCCTTCTCGTTTGAAACACAAATGAATGGGATGAGAAAAAATATATCTCAATATTAATATCGGGTGGTAGTTCCAATATTGTTATGAATTCATAATAATTATTATCATACCCACACATGTGGAGTTATGTAACAATTATTGTGCAGCAATAACACAGTCATCAGTATGTATAATGTACATATGAGTGTATGACAATCCAACAAGACTGATGTCATTATCAATGATCACAATCAGATCATTCAATTGAACTACAACAGTAAAAAAAAAAACAATGCCATTCTTTTAAAAAATATATGAGTATTTATTGTAAGCTGAAATTCGCAAAGCTCAGAAACATCAATTTATAAATACAGCTCGGAGAAATTTTAAGTCTTAGTTTTGTCAGCCAGATATCAAATGAAGTATTCAATCAGCAGTAAGTATTTATAGTTTAAAATTCTAGTACTTTAAACATGAACAGAAAGTGCTAATGCAACATGCGGTCATAACAAAATAAACACAAGTCATTCAATAAAATTAAATTATGAAGTTAAAATAAAAATATTGTTTACCTTGAGGTCTGCAAGTGTAATGGGAGATGATATAGTAATTTATAAATTTTAGAATGGTGTGTAATTACAATTAATTTCAGTTAAAGTTTATAATATTTTTATGTAAAGACATTTAGAGCTAAAGTAATGTAGAGTTATTTTATTAATTTTCATTACTATTGGAATTTATAAATAAAAATTGTGATTTTTCTTAACCTTAAATCTGTTAAAATTATAAATTTATGAAATGTAATGATGAGAAATAATTTCATAAGTTGTATAAACAAAGTCTCCTCACATTATATAATATTGAATCAACAATTTACACGCAGACAGGGAATCACAAAAATATTTTTTAACAATTTTATCAATAGTTGACAATAAATTGGACTAAGATAATTATTTTAAAGACACCTAGAAACAACACAATAGTCTTGGCAGTCTAACTCTACAACTTTCTACAACTATCCAATATTGAGAGTACACAAGTGGAAGGCACTATATTAGTTATTTGGATATTTTAGCATTCGACATTTTCAAAACCTACTGCATTCTTACAATATTACATCACATTGATGTAGCAGACTACACTTATAATGAAACATAACTAAATTGATCATAGGTTTAAAAATATAATGCTTTCTTTATATTGCGGTTTATTTGTATACTTTCAATAGAGAATATTAATTGAGTTTGTTGTTTGTAGTAGAACAAGTTTAGCAAGACTGTCATAAAAATACATATACTTGTAAAATAATATTTGTTTATATATTTGTAATTATTGATATGATAAAGGTGATTAACACGTTCATCGCCATGTCAACCACCGGTGGCTGACACCGATTCATTACAATCCCGCCGCGTCGGCCACCGGTGGCCGACACGACAAACATAAATGACTTCGTTTTGCGCCGTCAGCCACGCGCTCCACACAAAATGCTATTCAGAATGTCCGACGCGGCCCTAACACCTAATACCACAAAAAAAAAATCCGTCACTTTACAAAAAACGGTGTCGGCGATGAACGTGTTAATAGCATTTTGAGATGTGTTTGTAAAATATGCTGAATTATGATGGAACTGACATGAATATATTGCACGATTAAAGATGCAATAAGTTAAATTATTGTGGTCACTTCATGGCAATTTATCAATAAATTAGTAAAGCACCCATAGAACAATACAAATTAATCACTGAAAAAAATAATAACATATGACCATTACTTATAAAATGAAGAATTTTAAAAGCTGATCAGCTGTTCATAATTATATTAAGGTGATTAATCATTCTTCAGTTATTCAACATATAAAATCAACAAATATGATCTCAAATAAAGAAACATATATTAATAAGTTAACTCCGATACGTATAAAGGGTTTCCGAGGATTCTTAAGAGAGAGATAGAGTGTAAGAATGTTTGCCTGATTATTAGAAAAAGGTTTTAATATATTTAAAGGTCATTTAATAATTTTTTAATAAAAGGGCTGTCTTTTATAAATTTATTTTTATTACAATATCTTTTTATTTCTAAAGATTTGTGATGATATTTAAATAAATCAAATCTCAAGTGGATGTACATATTTTAAAATTCAGTACACTACAGGGCACAGTGCAGAGTGTAAGAAAGCAGTGGGAACTAAATATTAATTAATGAATCTATCTACGTGACGAGCAATCAATTATATATAATAATCGCGTGTTAAATTCTCCTATGCCGCTTCAGCCCACTGGCCATAAACATCCGTCATCACGGCCGGTATTAGTTTACTTAGTTTAAAATCACATATTAATAATTTTTCTGATCGAGAAACATTTCGCCGTCTCAAATAATGAGTCGGGGAACATCAGTAAATTTGACTAAAATAAAGACAACGATTCTGTAAATTTCATATTAAAATATTGTTGTTAATAACACCTACGGGTGCGAAGGGAGAAAATTAAGGAAGACAAAATTGAAAAGTTAGTAAGAAAGCAATTTAAAACGTTATCATCACACCGATACGACTAGCTACACAAGCGACTGAAGCTGCGCTCGCACACTTCAGTATACTTCCAAGCCGCAAGTTCCTCTATTGGAATTAACAGAGCTCGTCGATACACAAGGGACCACTTCTAAACAAATCCTATCGCATCTTTCCGACGTCGATAAAAAAAATCAACTCTTCCGTCGACGTTGGAAGCTCAAGACGGGAGCCACGACAAAGCGGGTGGCTTCATGAGAGGCCGTCGCCCGAAGTATTCAAACAAGTATTGAACATCTTCTTCGGGTCCGGAGTTGTGCCGGGATAAGTCCTGGCGAGAGACAACAGAGAGGCAGACAAGCAGTGAAGCTCAACTCAGCCCGGGCGGTCGCGCGCCGCTTCAGCTCGGCGCCGCAGCACCTCCCCCTCGGGCTTCACTGCATACATCACATTTTCTTTTGTGAATTCCTGTAACCAACACTAGGCACTCTTAGTTATGAAGATGCAGAAAAAATACCATTAAATTGTAACAATGTTGAATTATTTTTATCTTGGAATATTTTTTTTTTAACTAAATACTTATAGGTGACAATAAATAAATAAATAACAAATATGACTTGGCATAACCATAATTATAAAGGTGATGAAGTTATAAGAACGCCTGATTTAATTTATTTTTGTTTTGGGCAGAGAATGCAGATCTTACCTCCGAAAAGTTGTGTCTCTGGTCCGGCGAGTTGCCGGTGCGATCAACTGCACTCGCATCGCTCCACATGCCACTGTAGAGGTTCAGCGAGTTTTCTTTGTAATCCATATAAGATTCAGACTGTAAAAAAGTTGGAGAATCATGTTTTTTTATGGAACAATGGTAAATTAGAGACATATACAAAAGTAATTTAAACAAAAACCATGGGTTTGAGCTGACCTAGTCAAAAACATCTGGTGGAGTTCTCTTACGATTTAATGTATCCAAAAATATATATCCAATATGAACACGATGCCGAGGAAAATAAATTGAAAACACAATAGTTTCATGGACATGCATAAATTAAAAAATAATGCAAGAGCAAAGTACAGTCAACTTTGATCAGATGATTAGCCCGACAGTTCGGAGGCAGTTTAACACAAAACAACAAAATATACAGAACCATTTTATGAAAAAATCGTCGCATACAATATCGGGAAAATCTTAGTTACAAATTTTAAAATGCCTGCGTTATACGAGGGTTGACTTTAATAAGGTTTTAGATGAAAGGAATGAAAAAAAATCAACTGGTGAATTGTTCACTGAGAGAAGCAGAGTACAGTTTCCAACTGGTTTCAAAACTGAATTTATTTAATACAAAGTAGAGTAGAAATTAAAATTACAATAATTTATGTTTGGGATCTAGTCTCAAAATTAGATAAGCAATGGATGTAACTGTACTAGTTTTTGTCTACTCTTTCGTAATATGTGAGCGCACCCTCGGCGAGTGCTTGTGTCGGATGTGCTGCAGCAGCTTGGCCTTGGAGGCGTACTGCTTGTGGCAGGGCGGGTGCGGGCAGTGGTGCGGGGCGCTGGGCACAGCTCCCACGCAGGTGCTGTACAGAACCCCGGCGCCGGCGCTGCTCCCAGAGTTGCCCCCTCGGCCGGTCACCGCTCCGCTGCGGCTCGAAGGAGGCACAGACTCACCTGAAAAAATAAAACATGCATCAGTTAACTTCATGAAGAGGGAGGCATTAACAAGCAATCAAAAGAGTTTCTGTCGAGTGTGAAGATGATAGAGGGGCAGTCGCCAAAGCGGTGGTCCAAAAAAGAACTCCACTTTTTTATAGAGAATTGTGGATATTGTGTATTGTTTTAGCTCACAGTAAGTTAGCCTGAAAAATATATGGGCCTTGTACAAATTAAGGATGCAAAAAGTATCTTTGATCATTACGATCTCTTAGTACAAAAAGTATCTTTGATCATTACGATCTCTTAGTACAAAAAGTATCTTTGATCATTACAATCTCTTAGTACAAAAGTATCTTTGATCATTACAATCTCTTAGTACAAAAAGTATCTTTGATCATTACAATCTCTTAGTACAAAAAGTATCTTTGATCATTACAATCTCTTAGTACAAAAAGTATCTTTGATCATTACGATCTCTTAGTACAAAAAGTATCTTTGATCATTACGATCTCTTAGTACAAAAAGTATCTTTGATCATTACGATCTCTTAGTACAAAAAGTATCTTTGATCATTACAATCTCTTAGTACAAAAAGTATCTTTGATCATTACAATCTCTTAGTACAAAAAGTATCTTTGATCATTACAATCTCTTAGTACAAAAGTATCTTTGATCATTACGATCTCTTAGTACAAAAAGTATCTTTGATCATTACGATCTCTTAGTACAAAAAGTATCTTTGATCATTACGATCTCTTAGTACAAAAAGTATCTTTGATCATTACAATCTCTTAGTACAAAAAGTATCTTTGATCATTACGATCTCTTAGTACAAAAAGTATCTTTGATCATTACGATCTCTTAGTACAAAAAGTATCTTTGATCATTACGATCTCTTAGTACAAAAAGTATCTTTGATCATTACGATCTCTTAGTACAAAAAGTATCTTTGATCATTACGATCTCTTAGTACAAAAAGTATCTTTGATCATTACGATCTCTTAGTACAAAAAGTATCTTTGATCATTACGATCTCTTAGTACAAAAAGTATCTTTGATCATTACAATCTCTTAGTACAAAAAAGTATCTTTGATCATTACAATCTCTTAGTACAAAAAGTATCTTTGATCATTACGATCTCTTAGTACAAAAAGTATCTTTGATCATTACGATCTCTTAGTACAAAAAGTATCTTTGATCATTACAATCTCTTAGTACAAAAAGTATCTTTGATCATTACAATCTCTTAGTACAAAAAGTATCTTTGATCATTACGATCTCTTAGTACAAAAAGTATCTTTGATCATTACGATCTCTTAGTACAAAAAGTATCTTTGATCATTACGATCTCTTAGTACAAAAAGTATCTTTGATCATTACGATCTCTTAGTACAAAAAGTATCTTTGATCATTACGATCTCTTAGTACAAAAAGCTAATCTTTGAAAACAATCATTGTATTATACAAAATATTGAAAATTTGAAAACAACCTATTAGTGGTCCATAGGGTTTTTCGTCTTTTTCATTCAAAATAACTATCTGTATAAATATTTATGTTACCTTTTCAAAATGTTACATAATTGATGGGTAGATTGAAAAAATATATATTATTTAGTAAGGATAAAGATATTCTTCTTCTTCGTGTCAGCGACGTCAAATTATTTTTTCCCAATATCTGGCAACATCGATAGCTCGTGTGTTGCCCAGCATTAGGTCCTGAGATGTGCAACTTGTTGGGCACATGGAGCAGCATCGTAGGTGTGAGGCGGTCTGCAGGTCTCCACAGTCGCACAATAGTGTCTCTCCCTGCCGAAGCATTCCCCACCGCTCGAGGTTGTCCTTTGTTCTACCAACTCCGGTTCTTAATCTGTTTAGGGATTTCCAGGTCGGCCAGTCAAGGCTCTTGCCAGTTGGGAGGCCTTCCTTTGGAGTAATGAAATCCTCTGGTGCGATTTGTTGCCAGAGTTGGAGTCTCTCATTTTCAGGGCCGGATGTGAGAGGTTGTGTGGATTTCAGAAAGCTGCTTCGAGACTTCAATCTTGGTGTTGGGGGTATCTGATTATACAAGCAGTGGGACGGTTGGTTGATTGCCTTACGCATTTCTTCGGCGCATATGACTTTGCGTCTTATGTTCGGTGGTGCGATACCAGCCAAAGGGTATAGTTTAGAAATGGGTGTTGGTTTGAGGCAGCCTGTGACGACTCTGCATGCATCATTCAGGGCAGTATCCACTTGATTACAGTGGGCTGATCGACCCCACACTGGTGCCGCATATTCTCCGGCTGAGAAACAAAGTGCTAAAGCTGAGGTACGAAGAAGGGGTGGTTGGGCTCCCCAGTGAGTGTTGGTCAGTTTGCGGATGAGGTTGTTCCTTGTTGCAACTTTCTGTTTGGTGTTGCTGCAATGACGCCTGAAGGTGAGGGTGCGATCTAGAGTGACTCCGAGGTATTTTGGATGGTCGCTATGTTCCAGTACTCTACCTTCCCACGTGACACGAAGCTTTCTGTTAGCTATATATAAAGATATTGATACATTTGATACATTCAAGTAATCAAACCGTCAGCTTTTTTTGGCGCTGCCTGTATAATTATTTTGTTTTAGAACTTCATAGTGGAAATATATATATAACTATATAAAAATATGAATATGTCCAAATCAGATAGGGAAGTTGTGATAATAGGAGATCACAAATAGTTTACCCGGATGATTCTTGAGGATGTGCGCCTTGCGTTTGGAGCTGCTCTTGTAGACCTTGTCGCAGTGTTGGCAGTAATAGTCCCGGGCGGCGCGCAGGATGGGCAGCTGCAGCTCCGGCACGGCCGCCCTGCTGACCTCCGGGTGCCGCCTGGCCAAGTGGTTGACCTGTAACAAAATAAGATCATTTTTGTAAATCGATGCCATTATTTTCCATAATTTTCATATCCCCTAAGGAAATTTGCCTGTGATTAATCAATGATGACATAAATTTTTATGTAATATTGCATTTCAAATAAATAAATTGATAATTTTTCAATTCTACATTACTTTGATGAAATAAGGGTAACGGTTACTAAGTTTTAGAATTTGTATTGCGTGTGAAGATAGCTTACAGATCGGTTCTTAGAGCAGCTTCGGGAGCGTGTTAAGAGCTTTCGCTCTGCATCAATAGAGGTTACGGTTATCATATTGGTGATCATTGATCAGAGGTGCTGATACTACGAAGATGACAGTCTCAATCCCTCACCAGCATGCCGCGCCGCTTGAAGCCGAGGTGGCAGGGATGGCACTTGAAAGTGAAGTGAAGATACGCCGGCTGCTCTTTCTTGATGGAACTCCCTTCTTTCCGTGGCACGATCTGTAATTTACACACACATCTTATAATAATGATATTACTATTTACCTATTATATTTTCAAAACACCATCTAACTTTACAGTACGTTTAGTACAATATTTCTTGTATTTTTTTTTGTTGCGCAGACTTTGACGTTTATCTAAATATTGCAATCTATCATTTAATTATATCACACTAATGTATTATTGATTAATATCAAATCCTCAATTGTGTGCAATAATTAAATCATATTATTTAATTATAAAGTATTATTCACTATAACTACTCGTCTAGATCCCACCAAATGGCAGTTTCTTGTTCAGATTTAATAATAAATAACAATACCTACTGTAGAGTTATGTGCTGATAGTTTCAGGGTACACGTGTTGCCAACATAATGTGTGTAATATATAGCAGGTGGCTATTGCATGACCTAAGATGTTGATCTAATTTGCATTCCAAATGATACTTTGTTTATTTAGGTGCTGTGCATTGAACACTTTTTCTCACATGTAAAGTTATTGGTTCGGAGGCAATGTTACATCTAATGTAAATTATTTTATCTATATAAATGGAAATAAATCAAGACTGATAGTGGAATTATGACGACATTTTCTTTGTTTACTTTGAATTACATTAAATACTTGGCGACATTCCTGTGCTTTCTTTTTTGTTTCAGCATTTTTACTGTGAACTTCTTCCTAGAGTTCCGGTATTTGTATGAATTATAAAGTAGATGTCATCAAATTAGACAATATCTTGATAATGGGACCAAGTTAAGAATCCTCAACAAGCTGACATAGTCTGAACTCACCTCAGGTTCTGTATTGAAGTTGTGTTTCTTGCGACAGTGCTCTGTGAACTTGTCTTTCCGCTTAAACTGCTTGCCGCATTCTGGGCAGAGAAACTCTTTGTGATCCGAATGCCTGAAATTGCAAAAATTAATATTGAATTCACAAAATTTTCCACATTTAATCATCCAAACATAAATAATAATTGAATAAAATAGGTTTCAATAACAAAAAAGAAATAAGATCAAACAACTTTGTAACCCTATTACTAAACTCCTGAGACCTGGAGATCATGACTCATCTAGATCCACCTTCGTATCTAGACTAACTGTAAGATGGAATATAAATACCGCTGGTGGCTATCTTGTCATTTCTAACAAGTCACAACATCATATTTATACAATATTCTAAACCCACTAAAGATCCGCAAACTGAGCTTGTATGCAGCCTAGTTCCAGCCGTAAACTTTCAGGCACAATATTTCTCACACCTTGTCAAACTTTTCTGAAAATTACAAAAACGTTGTCTTTTTATAATAACTATTCTAATTATCACACATGACAATCTTCTAGATATTGCAAGAGTAAGTAAAAAACAGTACTCGTGCGGGAGGCCTACGTTCAACAGTGGACGGACACAGGCTGATGATGATTGCAAGAGTCTGATATTTGTTTTTTACATCAATAAATTTAATTAAAATGTAGGAAAATTTGTAATAAAAAATTAGGAGAATCGGGAGTTATAGTAAATTATTAAGAAATCAAAAAGCATGTTACAAGATTTTATCAAATATTTTTAGATGGAAAAAAAATATATACACCTATCCCCCGATTTACACGGTACTTGTTTTAGACGTTTTCGCTTTTACACGGTTTTCCAAATAAGTTTTTTTTTTGTTTTTATCGCACTCTACTAAATGCTACTGTGTTTGAACACGTGCGCTGTGTACACATCTCACGGGGAATCCCGAGCTAGTTGTGCTGACTTGCTGCACACGCACACTGTGTCTGTATTTCTTCATTGGGCGGAGAAGGTTTTGATGATATTACTGATGTTGATATCGCAGAGTTAATGGCTGATAAAGAACTAAGTGAGGATGATTTAGTTAACTTAGTTTGCGAAAGTGAGTCTGACAAATCTGATGAAGAGGAATTAGTACCAGTAACATTCACTGCTAAAGTCATCCGCGAAGGACTCGCATTGGGAAGAAAGCTGGGTAATCATTTTATACAAAATGACACAAACGTTGAAAGGGCTTTACGATTCCAACGTGACATAAATCGCTGCTTGGCTCAATATGAAGAAGTTTACAAAGATCTTACAAAAAATTCGAAGCAATTGTTAATAACCGATTTTATTACCACCTCTCAGAATGTAAATATTTCTGCTTCAAACATCGAATCGGCACAAATAACTTCGAGTGATGAAAGTGAATTCCAACCTTCGATTCCGAAAAAAAGAATGAGATTTATTTCTGATAGTGATGAAGGATAATAAAACACCTTTGGTTTTATTTTTTGTTCTTCTGTTTAATGTATGTATTGTAATTAAATAAAAAAACAGTGTTTCCGTAATATATTACATATTTTAACCTGTCAATGCATTTTATTTTTATTTCTGTGTACACCTAATAATATTGAAAAAAATCACAACTGTTAAATAGCAAAATTATGAATTTTCTGCAAGCTTTTCGATTTACACGGTTTTGACTTGAAAATTTTTAATTTTCGATCTACACGTTTTTCTCAGGAACGTATCTACCGTGTAAATCGGGGGATAGGTGTATATGTAAAGTAGAATATGGATAATTCGAAAAAGATCTTCACATAAAGTGGGAAAATAAACCAATAATGGGATGATTTTAATTGATGAAATTTAGAAAAATAGGATACATACTTTAACATGTGCAATCGTAGCTTATCAGCCGACGTGAAGGCGTACGGGCAGCGAGGACAGGTCACTTGCCTGGCTCCGGCTCGCATGTGCTTCTTTAATCCATCACTATCCCGAAAATGCTGTAGCAACAAAAAAATATATCAGAAAGAAGTCATTTTGTAATTATTTGACAGGCTGCTAGGACTAGTTCTATAGATCGCCACTTGCAGCGCTGGGTGGCCGACCACGGGCACCCGGTGCCCAGTTCAGTTGTGGGCCGACAGCGACGTGATCGTGTTGTAATCCGGCTGGGATCTGAAAGCATCACTCTGCCCCGGACCAAAGTTTGTCAAGTTTATCGTAAAAATATATGTGTTTCTGAAAAAGTCTATGTGTTGTTCACCTGCTCCTCATTCAGTCACCACGTGATCCGATAACTATATCCCAGCGACGTGAAGTCGTCTCTCTTCCTTAAGCAAAGGGGATGTTAAGATGTTACCTGCCGAGGCCTATGAGATGTATAATTCAGCTACAACCGCTAAACTAGGATCATAGTACACCAGAGGTTAGATTTAAATTTGAGTGTGAATCATATAATTATGAAAGATGAACCGTGTGATTTTATACGGTACCTTGTGACAGAGCGGACAGTCATCGCCTGAGTTGGCAGGACTAGTAGAATGCGGCTGTGGGACACTGTCTAACTTGGTGTCTTCTGCTGCAGCTGGAGTCCTGGTAATTCAATTTAATATAATTAGAATGCACCTTTAAATATATATCCGAGAAAGGTATTTTCCACCTTTAGGACTGTTGGTCTCCCCTTCTCCTATTATAATTTGAATACTAGGGTCATATATTGCATTTAAAATAAGATAATTCTAAATTCACTAGAAACGGCTCAATTATATAAATAAGATAATTTAGACGTCAGTACGTAGGTTTTTATAATATATTTTTTTCTCCTGGCCACATGGAATTCCTTATCCTGCAAGTTGTATAATTCTCAAAATTGGATGTCGTGAAATGCATTCACAATTCACTCTTTATCATGAATTATTAGAAGACTTCTTAGGAGCCTTGAGAAGTATAATTTTATGTAGTACCTGCTATAACGTTTTAAGTGAAATTTGGCCAAAATAAAATGAGTAAATTTGTTATTCTAGGAGTTTTCACAGACCACCGCAGGTACAAATTGATATACCATTTCAGCGCAAGAACGTTTAACTATAAGGATACTTAAATTCAAGTTCATTACTCGTTTCGGTCGATAATAATGACTCCATACATAATATAATGGTAATGTATATTTTATACGTATTTGATTCTGCTAATGTAATAAATAAGTATTACCCGAGTGCCACATTGACGCCACTGGTGACCAACACCGGATCTGCAGCGGGAGGAGCCGTCGGGCGACCGTGCGTGAGCATGTGTCTCTTGAGGCTGCAAAAGATGACAGGTAAATCAACAATTTTGAATCATATAACTGAAAAGACCAAAAATGTTTAATCCAGCCTGTGAACTAGTGTACAGGCATTGCGGGAAAAGATTAATTATTTATTAAGGGATTTGACTGTAAAGCAGACACACACCTGTAGCTGCGGGGGAAGGCGCGGCCGCAGATGTTGCAGCTCAGCTCGGGGGGCGCGGTCGGGGCTCGCGGAGCTTTCTTGATTTTACGCGGCAGAGAGCCGTCCACCTGGACAAACCATTATACAATCAGTTCTCGACGCTGATTTAGTTTTACGCGTGTATCACAATAACTAATGATATGAATTACCTCGTCGTGGCTGTTGAGATGTGCCTGCAGTTGTTCAGATGAGCCGAATCCCAGCGGACATTCGAAGCACGGCCAGTCGGAACCAGCTTCTTCCTCTTCATCATCTGTAACACAAAATATCAACAATTGCAGCTAAATAATACTGATATTTTAATTTCAACTAGCAGTTAGAGTTACTTTACTAACATTGATGTATGTGTGGATAAACAAGATTTGTGTAAATGTTAATATTATCATCTGATATTCTATATTGTAAACAATAATTGAATAAACCTCTTAACAGATTGATTGAAACTAGATTAAACTAGGCTACTTTGTGGTTAACCATTTCTTATTTGATTATCTTTCTGATTAAATAATGGTGCATCATCATTACGTATAATTACTAGGATAATGGTATCTCGAAAAATAAATTACAGGTTGTCCTCGACTTACGACCGAGATACGTTCCTGGACTTTGGTCGTAATTCGAATTGGTCGTAAGTCGAATTTCATACAAAATATGTACATATGTACATAATTACATATTAAAATAAAACATGTGTATTTATTTATATATTTTTATTGTTATATTTATACTTATTTATTAATACAAAATAAAATATTTACTTCATTAATATCTAAAATATTTACATCAATAATATTTAAAATAATTACTTCACTAATATTTAAAGTGTTTTGTCAGCTGGACTTATATAAGTACAATCCATTGGCTCATCAACAGTAGTGGAAGAAGAAGCAGTAGTAGTCTTTTTAAAAAACATATCCAATTTTAATTGAGTTGTTTGTTGTTTTTTTTCCCTGTATATTTCTTTGTAGCAAGCAAGATCTTCCTGAATTCGGCGGCTTATACTAGCAAATCTTTCGTTATCCGAATCCATTTTTGCAAATTTTTGCATTGCTTGGTTAATTTGAAGGAAGGCTGCTTCCATTTCTTTCGATACAAATTTTTTTGGAGATTCTATGATAATTTTATTTTTTTTTGGTCTCTTCTTCAACCCTTTCATTTTCGATGCATAATAATTCTTCATTTGTAAGATCTTCCGAATCATATTCTATAAGTTGGTCTAAGTCTTCACGATCAATATTAATATCAAGTTTCTTGCAAAGCCCTACAGTGAGATTTGTAGTGTGTTAAATTTCATTTTCTTTTTCAAATTGAGACTGAGTTATGTTTTCAAAACGTTTAGTAAGCTTTTCATATTCCATACATGCACGATGATGTGACCTCTTGCCATCCCTTACCAATATTTTTAATTGCTTGGTGAATATTAAAATTCTTCCAAAACTCTTTAAACGTTTTTCCCTCGTCAAGCGCTACTATTGCTTGGGCAAATGTAGTTTTTAAATAATAGGCTTTAAATGTGGCAATAGCTCCCCGGTCCATGGGTTGCAAAATACTGGTGGTATTAGGGGGTAAATACACGATTTTAAAGTTAGGATGTAAATTTCCAATATGTGGTGGATGTCCTGGTGCATTGTCTAGTATTAAAAGTATATCGAATGGAATTCCTTTCTGATTACAATATTGTTTTACTTCTGGAATAAATAAATTCAAAAACCAGTCTTCAAAAATAAATTGTGTCATCCACGCTTTTTTGTTTGAACGGTAATATAGTGGTAACATATCGATATTGATTCCTTTGAGGGCTCTCGGATTTTTAGAGTGATAAATCATTAATGGTTTCAATTTATATCCAGCAATATTGCCACCCAATAAAAGTGTAAAACGATCCTTAAATGCCTTGAAGCCTGGCATACTTTTTTCTTCCTTATTGATGTAGGTACTATGAGGCATTTTCTTCCAATAGAGCGTGGTTTCGTCAACATTAAAAATTTGTTCCTTGATGTATCCTTTTTTCCTAATCATTGCGTCAAATGTATGGATAAGATCTTCAGCAGCCTTGTAATCGGCACTAGCTGCCTCTCCACTAATTTTCACATTTTGATAATTCCGGCCGTTTTCTGAATCTCGCAAACCAACCATTACTAGCAGTAAATGTTTGCTCGTAGTTAGTTTGCTCCTTTAATTTTAGGTTTTCAAAAAGACTCAGTGCCTTTGTCTTTATGGTCATAAGGCTATTCATTTTTTTATCAAATCTTCCATCCGAATCACTAATAGTTCTTCCATTTCGTAAATGGGTCCAAGTTTTTTTGTTATTATTGCAGATTTTATGGATATTGCTCCTTTAACAGCTTCACTGATACTTAGTTTATTCTTCAAAATTGTAGAGATCGTTGAATGTGATAAGTGTAGATCCCGAGCTATGTCCTTCACTCTTTTACCATTCTCATATTGTTTAATTATTTTAAGTTTTATTTCTAAATCTGTAGCACTTTTTTTTTGTCACTTCTACTCCGTTTGCCAGTCATTATGGGCACGATTTATTGATATTGACTTCATATATTAAATGGGTATATGTAATATTTATATCTTATTGTATTAATTGTATATATGTCCGTGTTCAAAAACACTGTGTCAACTGAATTAAGTATATGTATATATTTTTTTGATATTAATTCATAATTTTAAAACAACGAAGGGAAGAAGTGAGAAATAAACAACATTCTTTGCGCACGTCCCGTGATCTACTGACCGGAAGGAAGTTTTTATGGCATCATTATTGCATAATTTTTGTTTACGCATGACTCAGGTTAATACGCGCACCGCAATACAATTTTTTTGGTCGTATTTTTTTTTTTTTTTAATTTTTGGTCGTAAGTGCGAATCGTCGTAAGTAGAACCGTCGTAAGTCGAGAACCACCTGTATAATGAATCAAAATGGTGAGTCTTACCTAGCAAGGGCGGCAGAGGAAGCCCCCAGCGAGCAGCGTAGGTGGCGCTGTAGCCCAGCAGCAGTTCGGTGCGGGGGGCGATGGAGCGCGTGCTGGTGAAGTACAGCGCAGAGCCGACTTGCTGCAAGCAGACGTTCCGCTCAGGGCCGGACACGAAGCGCACGTAGCGCATCCAATTGGATGTTCCTGGTAAAATGAAATACTCCTTTAAACATGCATATTAAAATCATACTATAAATAATCATTTTTTCAGTATTAACCCTTGCTTTACGATGATACGTATTTACTACAACTGGACTCTAATAATGAGAATACCATATATTATGAAGGATTAAATAAATTTATAATATTGTATAGTTATTCATTTGTATGGAAATAAATAATTTCTAGAATAATCGGGGTTAGATTCACCTATACACAAACGTTTTCCGCGCCAGCTATAGCGGCTAATTGCGATAGTTTTTTCTCTTTTTCAGATACTTATATTACAAAAATTGTTATATTTCAACCATAGTCCATCAAAGCAATATTTATGAATATTCACATGTTTCTGTGTTTTAAATGACATTTCCATATGGTGCAGTAAATACATATCGTCGGAGTGCACGGAAGCTTTTAGTACAGTAAAGGGAAGGTTAAATAAAATATATATTAAAGATAATATCATAAATATATATATTTTTACCATATCTGCTCCATATTTGGAGCACATGGACAACAGAAATTTCGGTTTCACATTTCTGAAAGCTTAGATTGTCTATGCTTTGTCCCAGAACACCCGGAGGTCTACATGGGAAAATAGATGGTTCCCGGGAGCCTCCAGGGCAAGAGTATGCGAACTTGCATAGACTTCAGCTAGAAGTAGTACTAGAAAAATATTTGGATGTTCAATGATCAAGGTTTATTATAAAGAGGTTGGATGATCAGCCCAATGCTCCCGAGGCCTGGAAATTTTTGTTTTGGTCTTAAGGGATGGCTCAGCCCTACCAAGGGAATGTATACAGCATAGATTGAATTAAATAAATGTTTAAAATTCAAGCTCGGTCTGTTGAACTGACAAAGAATTGCTCTTACCATTGGACTATGCCGTTCTTTATACATACTACCTTATGTTAGGAAAGGAATTCCTACAGTAATAAAATAGGCCTACCATAATTTCTCGCCAGGAACTTGTTAGCATCTAGATTCATCCCAAAGTTTGGTTCACATACTAAAAGCCTGCTTTTTACTACATTTGCTTGTCTGTGACACAATTCTGATTAAAATATATAAAATCATGCGTAACACCTCTGTCATAATAGTAAATAAGAATGTTACTTTCATCGCTCACGTCCAGGGCGCAGTCCCCGCCAGGCGTGTGCAGTAGCAGGGCCGGGGCCGCGAGGGGCGCGGGCAGCGCGCTGCACGCCCTCCAGGGGCCGAAAGCGCGCCAGCGCCGGGATGCGGCGTCGAGCAAACACTCCCGGCCCCGGCTGTGGCCCGTCGCCCAGGCGCAGGTGCGCGGTGGGCAGCGACGCCAGCGCGCTGCACGGAACACTCTCATCCAGAATGCACACTAAAAACCGTACATTTAAGAGGTCATTCATTTGATTTGTAAGCAGAGATAAATAGCGCACAGTTCCTTGAAAATATAGGTTAAGCCGTCAAGTTTATTTGGCTTCGTGCACACTGGGTAAAGAAAAAGCAGATTAAATGGCCCAAATGTGGGGGAAACTCATCACAACACCCCATTACGACTGTTTTCCTCTCTGCTACGTCTTAACTGAGTTGATGCAACTTCCGGAGGAATAACCAAGTCTTTCTTTCCATCTACCGAA
Source organism: Glossosoma conforme (assembly GCA_022606575.1). Taxonomy (NCBI): domain Eukaryota; kingdom Metazoa; phylum Arthropoda; class Insecta; order Trichoptera; family Glossosomatidae; genus Glossosoma; species Glossosoma conforme. The sequence continues at coordinate 3,261,882 of JAGTXR010000017.1, read as the reverse complement.
CATTTATTGACGTGGAAAATAGGTTTAATAGACTTTCATCTCGCTCAGGCGTTTACTAGACACGGAATTTTCAGAGGATTCCTCAAAAGGTTTGGCCTCTCTTCTTGTGACGCATGTACATGTAATCCAGGCATACAAGAGACAGTGAGACATTATCTGACGGAGTGCATCATCCTCGAGAATAGGAGATGCTTGTGTTGTCGCTTGGGAGTCTTTGCCATTTCTTGAGAGGACTTTCCCGAACTGTTGCTTGGTTCTGACTATCCCTTGCTGTTAAACTTCATCAAGGAAATCGTCAGGGCTAAGCACGGCAGTTAATGATCCTGACATGGAATAGTCTCCTACGTTCTTCAATTGTTTGTCAGACTTATAATCTACCCTTGTGTGTAACTTGAAGGGTACCACGCGCCAATATATATATTTTGTACTTTTTAAGAAAACAAATAATAAATTAAAAAAAAGAGATAATTACAGCATCATCAAAAGAAAAATATAAATAAGAAGCTGTTATATTTGGATAAACTGATTTTTGACTAATTATTTTGACGCTAAGTTAAGTATGGAGAAACCATATGCTCCAGTTAAGGAAGCGGACATGTATAAAGGAAATGAATAAGTGTGGAGACATACCGACAGTGGTGTCTCCCTGAGGGCGCTTGCGGGGGCGCCGCACGGAGTCTGCGGGAATGTCGCTCGACATGACAGACGGGTCCCCCATCTCTCCAGAGGAACACATCACGATCACCGGATCCTGGCATGACAATTCATTACTTAATTCTACCGAGAGAAACCAAGTATATATATGAGATTATAAATGTTACAATGCTCAGTCGCAGACGATCTAACTACAAATTTATTTTCATTGATCGATATGATCCTATATACAAGTTAATAATAATGTACGCCATTCTGTTTCTCACCTGAAGATAATTGAATATTTTTTTCAACCACTTCACCCTCGGTTATTTACAAAAAATGTCCAAAATAATCACCTTTAAGTTTTATTATATGTTGTTGAATTATTTTTTTCAATACTAACACGTTTCATGTCACGTAGGTCACCGGTGACCTACGCTGTTGTTAAAAAAGGTGTCACGTAGGTCACCGGTGGTTTTTTCTTCGAACAAACAGTCTCTGTACGTCAGCGGTTACTTTTGAATGGAATGTTTACATTGAATGTGACCTATATGGCCTCTGAGTCGAATGCATTAAAAACATTACGTGGCGTTAAACGTGTTAACGTTGATTTTAGCAAAAATGCTATTTTTTTTTAATGAAAATTTCGGGATAAAAGTTTTTTCTTATTGATATCTATCAAAAAACGATAAGGGTTCAGAAAAGTACAAGAGTAACACTGAAGATTGTTTATTATTTTTTGTCAGATGGTCTATCAAGTAAAAATATTTTTTTTCGCTCTCTCATACTGGTAGGTACATGTGCAAGAGTAGCATACAAAGCAAACCAACTGACAAACAAAAATGTACAAATAAATATAAAATGAATTGTATTATGTGTATTATATTTTAGGCGAGTATTTTTGTGGGGTATATTTTGCATCGTGCGGGCGTGAGGTTAAGCGCCCGTTCATTTTGCCTGCACGGTGCAGGCGTGCGGGTGAAGTGGTTAATATTCCATTTAAGGCAATAAAAGTTGACATTTTATTTATATTTTTTAAATTACAGTCTTGAGATGATAATATTAGGCTCACGTCAGATTGTGGATGCGGTGGGAGAGTCAGCATGGCTGGTGGGAGGTCAAGGGCAGGAGTGTTAAGCCCCAGGGCCAGCCCGGCGTGCTCCGCCTCCAACTGTGCGCTTTCATCAAGTCCGTCAAGTACTGAAACATCTCCAACTATGTCAGAAGATTCTAAAACAGCATCTGTAAAAAATATTTTAAGCTGTACTTTAAGGTAATAATGAAACTAAAATAGTTATCTATTATAGGAGGCAATAATTATGTGATTGAAAAAAAAACTGTTATAAGAAGTTCCTACCTGTTTTATGATAAAGCGGCTCACCCGGATGCTTGTCTTGGGTGGTCGGGCGTGCGACAATAAACCCGTTCTCGTTGGACAGCGAGTAGGATACTCCGGCTTGCCCGCCGGTGATGAGCAGCTCCACATGTTCTGCCTTTACTCCACATCCATCCATCATGTGATATTCTCCTAGAAATTCACAAAAAGTATATTGATTATATTGCTCTCGTGAAATTAATATGCAAAACATAAATTCTGTAAATTAAATTATGAACCTTATTTTCACAATATTATTTGTCAAGTGGGCAAAGTTTATTGAAGTGGAACACAGCTCTCGACTGTATCGCAGGTCTTACTCCGTAATGCAGATTGTTGGGCATAGAATGCACCTATATAGATATCGGTGGATTGCATGTGAGGGTTGAATTGTCCTGAACCACGATTGTTAATTTTTTTAAGGTTTTTACAATTGGAATCAGATAAAGGTATTCAAAGACACAGTTTGAACTATTGTTGTATTGACCATTAAATTTCGTTCTTGTATAGGGAGGGGTTGGATTCTTACCATCAGAGCTGACGACGAGCTGTAAATCATTTGGTCCCGTACTGCTGGATGCCAGGTCTCCACAAAATGTTGGGGGTGTGTAAAATGAGCTTCCGGTAGTATGGCCGCCAGTCAATTCTCCACCTGCCACCTCTCCCATGGCCTGTAGCAAAGGTGCCAGACGCTGCAACACCAATAATGGATAATTTTAATGATGTAATGAAAATCTAGTTTCACAGTTGAAAATATGAGACGTCTTAAAATATATCCATTTTTAATAAGAAAAAAATATATATTTATGATGGAATGGGGCTCACTTCCATGTTGAGAGTTGTGGAGTAAGCGGGGGCGGCGTGGCGCAGCGGCAGCAGCGGGGGCAGAGCGGCTGGGGCGCCGTGCACCGGGGAGTAGCGCGCAGCTGATGAGAGGTTAGGATCTCGCTCCAGCAGCGGCGGCGATGGTGGATAGCTTTCATCCGGCTGCCAAAATAAGTGAACAAAAATTAATACAGCCATATTTTAACATATTGTTTGCAGGAAACATCGCGAGCGAGGTCATATCGCGAGTTTTCTCATTTTGTTGCGCTAAGCTGTGGGTGCAGGAAACTTGTCAACAAGGGTACCAAACGGGTGACAGACAATATATTTTTTAATAACTAAACATCTCAATTATAAACTTGGATCTAAAAGATTACATATTATACATTAATATATGTAATAGATTAAGGAATTTTAAGCCCTACAAGAGTAGAATATAGCCGTAATAAAGATGGTGAAAAGTTCTTGACCACCATAGATGTCATTCGCAGTGAAGAGGTGTATTTAAAAAAAAACACAATTGTATCATTATTAATAAATGTTGATAATTCTTCTTCATAGTATCAATCCGGTGGATTGGTTTGCAGCAACAAAATTTTGCAACTTGATCTCCACTACTCTCGATCCTCTGCAACCCTCTTTAGCTCAGCATAAGAGCTACAACGAATGTCCTCACTTGCTGCAATTACTCCTATCTAGGTTGCCCAACTGCAAATATTACAATATTTCCCTCCCTTCGTGAAGAAGACCATCAAAAACGGATGATGTGACCAATCCGTCGGGCACGCCACTCTGAGATGGTTCTTACTAGGTCCCTTTTTCCTTGATTATGCTGAGAACCTCATTGTTCATGAGGTGGTCTCTCCAGGAAATTCCGAGAATTCTTCTGTAAGACCACATCTCAAAGGTCTATAGTCTTTTTTTTATCACTTTCAGATAAGAACCATGTCTCACAGCCGTACATCAAGATGTTCCAAACAAATGTTTTGGCAAGAACGCTAAGCTTGCCTGATGTATGCGTTTGTTGACTTCTCTTTTTGTTCTGCCGATAGAATCGTGTAACTCACGTGAACACAGAGCAAATGTGCGGCCCAGCGAGCTGCTCCTGCACTGGGCCCACTGCTGCCGGCACCTCGCTCATCTTCCGGCGGATCTCCTGCAACATGTGGAACAATGTATTAATGAAGAACCTAACACTTAGCAATGTGCTGACACAGGACATATTTTCTTAGTCTATGGTGAAGGAAATGTTTGTTTCTCAATTAAAAAAATTCAACTTGTTTTTGACAACATTTAGATTTTTAACAGACGATTCTGTTTAAACCATATAATATATCAGTAACTCAATATAAGAATAAAAATGTATTTTGTTTTATTTCACTATATAAATCTTTCCGTGAACGCATTTTCAATCTATAAGACTATCTTCGATTAGAGCAGCTAATGTATATAGCAAAATGTACAATTAAAAAATAAATAGTTTTAAATAAATAAATATATATTGTGTGTTATTTTAATTTTTAGTACTACAATATTAAATACTTTTTTTGCTAAATAAGTCAGTTCAGTATCCATGGACCAACCATCAGTGGTATTGGAATTATCAGGAAGGTCTATCAATATCTAAATTTAGGTAAAATGATCTTCCACTTATGTCTCACTAGATATGTTGGGGAGCTTAAGAGGTACATCGATTAAAGTTTATTTTTATGTTAGAAGATAATTTCAATTCATTTACCTTCGAGAGTATCCGCAGTTTCTGTTCCTTTACTCCTCATGTTGCTCAGGTCATCACTGAAAACTGTGTAATCGTATCGCTGGAGTAGCGTCGGCTCCGAAACCTTTAATCCTGAAGGGATGAAATTATTTAATGTTTACTATTTTAGTTTTTGTGAATTTTGGCGCTGCAAAAATGGTAAAACATTATTTATTTGTTCCAAAACGGAAACGTTCAGGATCATAAGACAGATAATAGTACTTAGGACACTCTGACATTAGGGTAGAAATTTTGTAAATGTCAGCCATTTTGGAATAATAAACTTCTATGTGACAAAGAAACTATTTTTATAATATGCTTTAGATAATTAATACTGCTGTTTGAAAGCAGTGTGCTAAGTAGAATATAAAAAAATATTCGTTAGATATTAGTTGACAAGACGTCATATTTACCGAGGATTATTATGACATAAACTTACGTGGAAACGGAATGAAAACACTACGCCGCCATCGTTTTTAAAACCACAGACAAAAATTGTTTCGTGATAAGCTTTTCGGTATTGTTCTCATATAAAAAAATAGGTTGTAAAAATATAGTCAAAAGGTATGAGTTAATATTTTAGAAAATATGAACGATTAAAAACAAACACATATAATTTTTGATCACATTAGCGGTAGTTAATATAATGTTTTTAAATTTCGGTCATTGTTTCATTCTATTTGAAATTGGTTAAATATTTTTATCATGGGTATTCAGCAGGGTTTTGATTTAGCAAAAAGCTCCGTTTTATATGCTGTGTGATGTCAAAACATCTCAATGTTGTACGTTAATTATTTTTCTTTAGATTTCCAAGCTTATACAAATATGAAATATTATCGTAATAGTGAACGATGAAACATTTTTTTTTGTTCCAGTCAATTTTATTATATATGGGCACATAAAAAAATGGTTTTTATAAATCAGACATTTAATTTTATACCCATATTTATTTTAATGAAAAGTTATTAATTGTAGATTCCCAATACTTTGCATTGTGCATTTTTTTTATAAAATACATACATAAAATATAATGCAGTAATCAACAATAATTTAAAATTAGTTGTTATGTATTTCATTATCTTTTGTTGTTGCCATTTTTGATGTTTCTTATTTATGAAAAAAATATTCAGCTGATAAAACGTCAAATGAATGACAGCTGGTTGTCGAAATTGTATGTTATACTATTTACGTAGTAAGATGTTGTATATTTAAATTTTAAAAACATTAAAACGTATTTGTTTTGGGTACAGATAAAACCAAGATATGTCTCAACGCTCTAGAGTCATTGATTTATATAAAACGGTGAGGGCATATATTTTATGAATACTTTTAATTTTTACCATGTACCTAATGTGTTGTCTTATTATGTACTGATGTGAAATAAACCTAGGGTAGTTATCGCCAATACAATTTGCAACATAAATTACTATAATTAAACTTAATTAATGCTTAGGTTTGTTTTATGTGAACTGTAGTAACCAATTGATTACCTAGTAGCCAGTAACTTTTATGCGATATGAGTGTGATTTATATATAGGTATCTAATTTTCTTCTACTAACAAGTAATAATATGATTCGTATTAGTTCAAAATTAATGTTTACTTGATAATTGATGTTTAAATTGCATATAGATGTGAATATTATAATGTTCACCAGTGCCACAATACTCGTGTATAATAAATCATCTTTTAAATTATCTCACCAAACTTCTTGACAATGCGTTCGTGCCCACAAACCGCAAACATTGTCAAGAAGGCTCGTAATCGTCTCGAATGAGAGGTTCGCCATACTCTCTGGGCCTTACGCCAACTATTATCATCTTTTTCCCGTACTGACCAACCAATTGAGGAGTGTCACATTTGCTAATGATGAAAACTTCAAAAAATTGCTCACAAAATTGTTCAACATACAATAAGAAGATTATTGGAGAGATGCCATGGACAAGTTGGTCGATAGGTGGCAACAGATCATTAATAATCATCATCAGCCTGTGTCCGTCTACTGTTGAACATAGGCCTCCCGCATGAGTCTCCATCCTCTTTGACCCTCCGCCTTCCGCATCCATTAATAATTATGGAGAATATATTTTTGATTGATTTATTGTTATATTCACTAAATATTATAAGCAAAATAATCCTGGTATGTAAGCGCTCTTGGAAAAAAAGTCTCTATGTTCTTTCTGCTCTCTATACAACATAAAATTTATGTTTTAAAAAAATAAAGATTAAATGATGGAATTACTCCCATAATTGTAAGTGTAATCAGAAGTGGATTATAACAAAGCTTATCTCCTGTATGTTGCAGCTGTTGCACCTGGGACGCGAGTGGCCAGCCGGTGCTGAAGTCTTCCGCTCCCGTTTGCACGCTGCCTTCCTACGCAACGCTTCTGTCAGCCCAGATAAGACTGAAGATCTGCTGAAGCACGGCCAATATGTTGCAAAAGAAATTGAGGCTCTTTACTCGCTTAAGAAATACCGCACCTTGCGTCGACGATACTACACTTCACAAGAGAATCAATGATCTCACCATGTGACTTACCAGCTTTAAGCCGATCGTAGTTTTGTTAATGTGGAGATTACAATTGGTTAGCCAATTTCTTATAGACTGTTATTTATTGTTATTCGTGTACATTATTGTATTGTAACGATTGACTGATATGGGTACTATATATAAAATATGTAACTACCAATAGTGTGGTTCTTAAAATGTAATTTACTATATTTTTGTTTATTACTATTAATGAAATGCTCCATAAAAAAGCAATCTCATTTCAGGTCATTATATTTGAAATACAAATAAATAAATATATCATATATTTATAGTGACATAATAATCTAATAACAAATATATTAAAATAAACATGTTTACATAATATCAAAAATATTACAAAATCAGTGGAAATTAATGAATAAAGTATGTGAATAAAATAATATTTTAAAATTATTAAGAATGTAAACATTTAAGTTAATTACAAAACCTTTTTCCTACTATAAAATATAATGGTCGTCTGAAACAAAAAACTAACTAATGTCCTAAAGAGTATTATTTAGAATCTCAGGAAATAATAGGTAAAGAGGAAAATGGATCAGGTTCTCATGTCTGACACGGTTAGTAATAAAAATATTTTTTCAGTTGTATATATATATATATTTTATATGGAATTATATTGTAGACATTCTGTATATACTGTGACACTTGTCAATATATTTTTAATAAAAGAGCGCTTCATAAAACAACGGCTCCAACTAAATCCACAAGAAACCTGACACTAAGATGAATGATTTTCAACAAGAGTGATATGATCCCTCGCACTGCGGCCACGCCTAGTCTAGACATCTGCTACACGATCAGTTAACATCTTAACTCGACGATCGGATAAACTTTTCCCGAATAACAAAACAACTTAACGAGAACATCACACGACGCGCAGAAACGCCAGGAGCCGAGCCCCCGTGTCAGGTGACGGGGGAACTCGGCCGGCTGCGGATGTCCCGACGGTTCAATAAAAAATAATTATTTAAAAAGGGTTTCTTAAGTCTACGCCGCGGGCCGGCGCTCGCCCGCCAGCGACAGTTTCAACAGTTATATTAAGGAATTATGTATATTATATAAATATATTAATCGATACATCTCTATATTGTCTCGCTTCTACTCGGGGCCCCTCGGTGTACTGTGCGAACATTGGATTTCGATAACGCCGTGATAATTGGACTAGCTTATAGTAATAGTTTACCTTCCCTCGGGTCACTAGCTACAGAACAATATTGCAGATCGGGCGGTCGGATCGTCTTCTATTGAAATGTCGTCCGGACGGAACGACTCGGAAAGGAGATCCTATAATATTTTACAAGTCGGAGGAAGGTTCGCTCGCATATTTTTATTCGTTTAGCCTGTTTATACATGATTAATTATATACATTGATATACATTTTTTTAGGTATAACTCTTCGCTAGGTAAAAAAAAAGTAGCGTTCCGAATACGAAAATAAAGTTTCTTCTGCGAGCTCCCGAGACCCGGGGCTCCGAGCTCCCGGGTTCGGGCGCCGCGCTCAGAAAATTTACTATCGGAGTATAAACGAAATATAGTTATTTATACATTACATATAATTTATTATTAAATTATTATTTTACTTATGTCATTTTTAATCCTTTTAAATTCAACATTCAAAAAAACATATCGGAGTCGCCGGTCTCGGCTTCATCTCCGAGCGCGCGCCGGGCGGCTGCGGGGCGCCCAGCCGCGGCGAGGGCTCCTGCCTCCAGCCAGGGGCAGCCGGCTGCTGGCTGCTGCTAGAGCGCCCCCGCACGCCAACAATTGTCTGTGCTGTTAAACATTCCACAATTCATCATTATTATAAAGAACTCCTAAACGATACAGAGTTATAGGTAAGAGCAGAGAAGGATAAATGACCATAGAAGGATAAATGACCATAAACAAATTCATATTTCATTCATTCATAGTTTTCAAACATTAATCTATATGCCTGAATTCAAGTATCTTAAAGATATTATAAATATTAAAAAAGCAAGATTCACACATTTATTGAAAAAGAAAAGGTCAAACATTAGGTTGTATTCAATATCATCAAAAGTCGCTAATATACTACTTATGCTTGAGAAATATTTAGCATAATTTTTGATGTATTAAAATAAATAAATTAAATATAATAGAAATAAAAAGTAATATACTGTGATGACATAAGATGATTTATAAGGTGTCCAAATGTTCTCATTTTGGAAGAACAGATATCTTAGGAATGGCTTCCTTCTTTATAACGCATTCGAAATATATATTTTTTGAATTTTTAATCGAATTTCTTTTAGTTTTTTCCTTTGTCGTTTTTTGTTCAGATCATACAATATTTTTTTCAGAATAAGTTTCACCTTTGATAAGAAAGAATATATGGTAAGTGTAAGCATGTATAGTCACCTGTTTAGTCCTTCTTGTCGTCCTCGGGATCCTTGAGCATGTGCCACTGCGCGATGGGCCGGCGCGGCGAAGCCAGCATGTCGGACCAATGGCGGAGCTCTGTGCCGGACGCATTATAGCCCAGCACCACCTTGCCGATGGGTTCAGATGTTCCGATGCGATCGTAGTCCACCACTGTCACCATCAGGTTCACCTTCTGCTCAAACAGACGACCAGAATGACAGAAATCGGCAAATCGGGGAAGCGACCAGGTACCTGGGTACTTCCCCTCAATGTAGAACTAAACTATATAAACCTGCGAGTTGTTCAACTAGTGCTATTTCAATATTTTATTAATCAAATACTGTTTTATCTAATTAAGCGACCTATGAATTGCGGGTGCGTTTTATAAATGATATTAGCGATATTTTGTTTATTATAATTTCGCAGCAAAAATATCTACTTGTACCGCGAGTGATGAGTAGTCTATAATAATTGGCAAATGTCTAACATCTAAGACCCAAGGTACTTATTTGTGGATTTCCGCTTTTATATTATTAAAAAATAAAATCATCAACGGAAGTCGACATAATATAGCCACCAGTACAAGTATTTCTGGGTCTTAGCGGGTACGACATAATGCGTCTCAGCTCTCGACAACGGATGCATATTTTGGTTACGTAGAATGTAATGTTAATTAGCATTTATTTTTACAGACGTGATGCGCTTAAATACAAAACAAACTTTGTAGAAAAATAGTCTAAATTCTAAGAACTACATTACAATATTATGATCTACTTATCAATGTATTGTTATATAAGAGTAAATGAAAATAGTGCTCGTATAATTCAAACCTGGAACTCCATTTCTTAAAAAATGATACGTAATTATATATTTTTATTTGTTAAGTATTTGTTAAATCGGTGCCAAAATGACCACGCCAGTGTCTAGGGATGCCTTTTATGATAAAATATGAAAGCTTATATCGGTTACTAACTATTTTGTGCGTTCAGTAAATGATAAACTCTTAGCATAAAATACCCGACAGTCAAGTACTTCACGAGGGTGAGCTTTGGTTCACGTCGCTTTCATGGCGGCGCGCAAGAAAAGCTTCTCGTAAACTCAAGAATGTCAGAATCCAAATGTTGGCTATTACTTTCTAAAGTAATTATCTCATGCTCATGTATAACTAAAATATATTCGTAAATACGGTGTACTTAGTGATGCAGCCGTGGAGATCCGCCGTTCTCACAAAAACGTTACCTCAGGCATTTTAAAAATATTCGATCGAGTGTATCGGGACTTCAAGTCACCCAAAAAGATGTAACATTTTGATTGCAGGAAGTTTATGATTTTGTAGAACGACGATACCTCGCGAGGCCGGTGGTCCCAGCTCGGAGCTGAGGTGTGGGCGCGTGGATGTGGAGTGTCGACTCGGTCGGTGAATAGTCGGGCGGGAAGGGCGGGAGCGGCGATCGGAGGATTAATGTCAGACTACGAAATGCGAGCGAGGTGGATTTTTACGGAAGTAAAGCGCAAGCGATCAAAATTAAAAGAGTAAAGAAGAGAAAAAAGAAATGCCGAGTGGCAATGCAGATACGAGTAGAGATGGAAACAAAGAGGGAGGCGCCCGCGCCGGCGTCCGCCGCGGGGAGGCGCTGGCGGCGAAAATGTTCAGTGTCGTGAAGAAACCTGAGAGTGGTTCTCGAGGATGTCGCGGCAGGAGACCATCCACGCAAGGAGTCGCTCCCAACTAAGTGTTTACCTGTACAGTCACCTATCTGTCACTTAAGGATCACCTCTTTTATGTATAAATATGGTCCGCAAACAAAGATACTACAGAACGTTTTGGTTCCAGTTAGTTTCTTATTTGAAAACCAACAAAGAGATGATCCTTAAGTTTCTTTTTGGTGATTACGGTTTTTATTACTCCACGTGCAGATGTCCTGACTATTTCTATCTTAATACCTATAACGTAGGGCTAAGTTTTTAAGTAGTTTATTTTATAATCGGATAAGAGCATCCGTTAAACCTTCATGTTTAAAAACAAACAAAAAACAATAATCGATCTATGTAGGCTCATTGAAAAAAAAAAATACACGGAGTTATCCATTTTTTTCCAGAATGAAGAATCTTTGATTGTCGATGTCGACAATCAAAACTCTCAATTATTGCAATAGTATTTTTCGGTCGTCACGAACGTAATATATAACCAAATTCTAAATTAGAGATGTTTTTAATGATAAAATTTAGAAAATTAAATTTATAAATTGTATCTTTAAAAAACATCGAGTGAAAGAAAAAAGGAATGTTAGGAATCAATTTTTCAGACGGCATTGAAGTATTTTCAGGACGGCAGGCGGCCCTCGCCCCGCGGAGCCCGCCGGCCGGGGTCTCTTTATTCATCTCGGCTCGTACCTGTATTTGCTCGAACGGCACTTCAAAAGTGAACGACTCGTTGTAATACGGATTCAGCGTGCACTTCTTGATGCTCGTCTTCTTCTTCTTCAGCCGCTTGCCGTTCTGCATCAGCGCGATCTTCACGTAAGGATCTGCACGGCGCCGCATGTACAGACAGAACGGTCAAGAGAATTAGTAAAACATTACACAATATTTGTTGAATAATACACATTACATAATAATTACTAAGTTGATCAAAAACTTTGAATTTATAAAAATATTATAAAAAATAATGGTACGATTTGGTATTAAAGAAAATATTGTTAACACCATAAAATGCGAATGAATGGATAACATAGCAAACGTATTCTCGTCGATGATTTGCTTGTGAAGATCGAGAAGGGATAATATTGTTTCGTGCGATGGGAATGCTCGCATTACCTGAGAGACCACCGACGTCCATCTTCTTGAGGTTCTTGGCCTCCAGGATGACCACGGTGAGCTTGCCGGCCGTGGGCACGTACCGCAGAGAGAAGCAGATGTCGCCCAGCTTGTTGTCCTGCAACGTTCCAGGAGCTGTAGTGACCGTCGCTGCGCCAGGGAGGCAGTTCAGTGAGGGACTGCGAGCGAGTCGCCTCCATTGTAATGTTTGATATGATGTTATAGAATATTATCTCTATGACTCTACTGAGTTTCAAGAGCTCCCGGCGGTGGCGTCCGTCCGCCGTGATCCTTGGCGGCCGCCGTATTACAAGGCGGTTCTTTCCGACGGACGGTAATCACTATCGGCTCGAGAATATTACAAATCAATAAAAAATCAACCGGTCGATATAATAGTAAGACTGGGTAAGGTATACTGGTGGATATGTGAAGTGTGTGTGTCGGGCGGAGCCGCCGAGGCGGACAGACAGTTAACGTTAAGAGTTATCGTTCAATCTATGGCGGATAGACGGCGGGAGGACGGAGAGATCCGGGGGGAGGCGGGCTGGACACAAGCGACAGACAGAGAAGACGGGGGCCACATCAGGCGGGGACAATCAACACTCAACACTCAACACCAACACCCAACAACACGCACAGCGAGGCGAGGCTGGGGCTGACTTGCCGTCGAGGACTAATGGACAGAGAGCTCGGTGATCACCTAGAAGCTAACCGCTGCGGCCGGCCGGGGGCTGCGCGGCGCCGGGCGGGCCGCAGCGGTTGTCGACATACAAATATAATACCCACACAATATTGCAAGTTCTAGACGTTACGCACATTTGACAATCACACTTAATCACGATAAATAAAAACATTCATTATATTAACACGATCAGAGGATCCGCGCGGCCGACTGAGTCGGACCTCGCCGCCCCCGGTCGATACATATCGAAGGCGTTCGGTCGAACCAAACTCTCGCAAATCATCTGTTCATCTAAGTTCTATGGCTAACGAGAAAACTATTCGATCGTCGATTCGCCGACCGTCGTCGATAATATTATCGTCCGTCGCTATCGTCGATGGAGACGACGGCTCGGCATTCAGACTCGGCGCGGCAGCCGAAGTGACAACACAGACAGACACGGTGACGCCTGAAGTCTGCTGACCTCGGGCATCACCTCGCCGACAGGTAATCGGCTTCTAAGTGACGGGACACAACGAGACGAGACAACACTAGGAGATGCACCGGTACTCACTGTGAGTTGCTCTTCTCTGCTGCTCTGCTGCTCCGGGCGCCTGGAATAGCAAAGCTGACAGCACTCACCTTATACCTTCAACCTTTCTCCGTATCTGCATCGTCAGAGTGGAGTCTTCCACGTATTCAGAATCAGTCGTCGATTAGGATTAATCTCGAGAATGACGGTTCGCTAGTGGATATCGATATGAGGTGATGAGTGTTATCATATAATAACAATTAACAAATGACGATTGATATGAATATACTTGTACTTTTAAGTTTTTGATATTATTCGAGTGATGTGTCCTTGAATTTTAACGACAAAATAGGATGGGCAATAAAATAATTTTAAATCTTTCCGAACTCATTTTAATTTACCACAAATTGCGCTCGTCGACATTCTCGATTTTGCGCGCGAGGGCGGCGGCGTGTTTCGCTGAATTTAGTAATCAGTATCTGTTAGTAGGCAGGTGAGCTGCCATGCTTAGCCGCCGCCGTCCTCGGCGTCGCCGATAACAATCGTGCATTCTAAGATCTAAGGTCTACAGTCTACGGTGTTCGGTCTGCGTTCTACAATATAAAATGCGCTCAGCGCGCGGATGCCATGCGCGTGCTTCATGCGTCGTGCTACGAGCGCAGGGCGCGTGCGCGTGCTTCGTGCATCGTGCGGCGTGCCGCGTGCGGCGTGCTGGCGGCTCGCGGCGACTCGCACCACGGCCGCGGCGACATCAAAAACAAAACGACAATGATCACTCGACTTCATAAAGATACAAAAGGAATGATAAAAAATAATACGGAAGGTAAAAAACGAGTAAGAAAATGTGATAACGAAGTATAGAGGCGGAAGGATCTACAATCCGAGAAAGTATCTGTATCGAAAACGTTCTCCCGATTTGCGAACGCGTTCGGAGATCTCTCGGAAATTATGAAAATGAACGGTGAGAAAAATGAGACGCCGCCCTCAGGATCTGGGGGCGGGCGGGGCCGTCTCCCGGGAGGGGCGCGGGGCGCGCCTTCCCTGCCGAACGGAAAAGGCTAAAAGACGCGTCGGGCTGCGTCCGAAGAAAGATTTGTAATCATTACAATTCACTCGGCGAGGATGAAAATTCCGCCACTCGGTGTCGATTATGCGAGGAATATCGGTGTGCCCGGGGCTCCACCGGGCGACGATCGGAAATACTCAATCTTCTGTGGATGTCGGCAGCGCCAATCTTTGCTGTTGACGGGCACGGGGACCCGAGACAGAGATGCGGACACTTGACTCACGGCGGGGGATTAGTCCCGAAGGAGGTCTTCTAAAGGAGGAAGCGAAACCTCCGCAGACCAGAGCGACGACTTCGCGCCGGTCTGTTCGCCTGGAACTTGCTCGGAGGCCGGGGCTTGTTGGAGAGTTTCCTGACCCCGGGCTCTGTCAGCGGCGCCCGGTGGAGCGGCGGCGTGTGAGTCGTGAGTGGGTAATGTCCAGTTGGTACGAGTCAATACTTACGTGAATGATTGTTTTGATCGTATTTGAAGCGTCATGCAAATTGTCGAGGACACAACCAAACACAGCCACAAGCAGAGCAGAGAAAATATGAGGGAAAGAGAAAAACAATTCCGATAAATACAATATGTAATGTTCATGATCATTAAAATAAGGTCAAATACAGTATGCGATGTCGATGATCGATTATAAAAGGAATAAATAAAATCAAAGTCGATGCCGATTGTCCCGGCCGCGTCCCCGGAAGCCGGGCCGGGGCGCGGCCGGGACTGCCGCGGCCGGGGCGCGAGGCCGGGAGCTGAGCGGAGCCCGGGCCGGGGCGACTCCTCGCACCCCGCTCGACGGCTATCAGCGCTCCGATCTCGTCGGTCATCCGTCTGCCCGGAGTGAGATAACCGCCGGCCTGAAGATTTCAGGTCGCGATCGCTTTCAGATGATCGACGATCCACGGAACCAAAAGGAAGGATCTCCGTCCGCGATGAAAGCCGAGGAGACCGTCGGCGGGGCGAGAGTTGCAAAGATCGAGGAAGACATCCTCGTCCGGGAACTGGCCGCCGTTTGTCATTATTTATTTCGCGGACGGACGATCGTGAAGAAGTAACAGCTGCCTCGAGACCTGACGTCTCGAGGAAGCGGAGGTCCCGACCTGGAGAAGGGACCTCGCGACTACCGACTACCGATACCGACTGTCGAGCATCGAGTTGTCATCATCGGGAACGCGTCGGTCGGAGCCGCGCCGGGTCTGAGCGACGATCCTAGTATACACAGTTATAATTATTTTTACTAAGAATCGTCGCACCGAGTCTGATATAGAATAAAACCCTTCAGCTCAGTCTTTATCGTCCTGCAACATTTATTTTACATATCGTGATAGCTCGCATACATCGTCTTCGACATCGACTATATGAATGACGATTTCTTCGACTTCCGCTGTCACATTTATCCTAAGAATATAATGAGTAACGCTTTAATGGAGCAGCACTGTGGAGGTCGAGTCACTCACGGAGGCAGAAGCACTGCGGCGCCGGGGCACTGCAAACAGACAATCGTTACAACACAAGATGCTGTTCTGATCACTGAAAGTTTTAAAAAGGCTTTTGGAAGCTTTGCTTTTAAAGAGCTCGAAATCGGCCCGGAATCTCGTCGATTTCATTCTAGTTATTCGGAATTATCAATCATATAATATATGTGGATAAATTTGAAGGGATTGCGAACATAGTTAATTGCCTTTAAGGTTTTAGGTAAATTGAAATGATTGGTTTCGAAAAGCCTCTTTCTGCGCGCTAGCGACGCGGTCTCAGGTGCGGTTACGTCACAGGCTTAACGCTGGATGTCTCGGGTGATGCTGGTGTCCAGGTTGCGGCTCCCGCGGCTCCCGCGGCTCCCGTGCGTACCTGGCCGCCCTCGCCCTCGACGCTCTGAAGCTCGCGCCACTCCTCGATGGTCTGCGCGAGGTCCACCTGACACAGTGGCACCTTCACCTCGCCGATCTGGTCGTGCTTGGAGAAGCGATCGAAGTCGAAGATGGCGAACACCAGCGTCTTGTTCATGGCGTCCGCGTACGGGACACTCTGATGAAAAAATAAGAAAATAATTAGAAACGAGCGAAATTTCATCAATTTATTATTCGCAACGTACGACAAATATCCAACCTTCATCAATAAGAGAATTTGAACGCAGGAGTAGAGTAGAAAGCCCCAACTCAGTAGCAGATTAAGCATTTTAGAAGCCACAGGCACAACATCATTTCGGATAATAATAAATTTTGAATACAATTGCAAACGTTTTTTTAACATCTCTTTTTTTATTTGTTCTTGCCAAACCTGATTCAATCCAGTTAAAAAATGAGTCGTAATTGCGGGTCCTGCAAAATTTTTTTTTGATGACGTTGTTTCCATTACGTTCCTGATGCCAATTTAAATATTTAAAACTATAATTCTTATCAACATCTAAATTATGACACACTTGAGAATGTAGGTAATTAATTCATTTTCTTCTTGTAAAAAATTTACACTAGTATCAAGTGAAAGAGAGAATATTATCACTGATTTTTTACATGAAATATATTGAGCTTAATTATTTTGTTTATAGAATAAATAATAGAATCAGCCCATATCGATCAATTGTATCAATAAGGTCACCCTTTATGAGACCTGCCGCCTCGTTTATTACGAGGATGACAGGTGGGTTTTAACATTCATCGATTGAGCGGGATTTTCCATTTGTTAGGTCATCCAATATTGTACGTTAACCATGATATTGAAAAGTGATTGAATAATTTACATATTAATACTAGACGTTGACATTGCACCTATTATTCAACGGTAACGAAAAACTCTGTGAAAATGTTCGACGAAAGAATCTTACAATTTGGAACAAAACCAAAATTAGAATTTTGGTTTTGAATATATTGGTTTTTTTTCTCAGTTGCGTTCAATTTTTTCGTTTTTTTTTTGACTCTTCGGATTTAAAGGAGTGTGTTGCCAGCAAAAGTCAGGACTAAGAGTGATATTCTTGCACCGATAATCTCATAGTTTTAAAGATGATTTTTGTATATTTTAAGTAAATTAGATTAACCTAGTGCCGTTTTTATTAAAATATTTAACGGTATCATTATATTAAATATAAATAACGTTAAAATATGAGGTGTAAAATGAATCAACAAACCTTGAAAATGAAGGTCTCGTTAAACACTGGGCTGAGGGTTTTGCGATGAACTTTGGTCTCGAACTTCTTCTTCTTGTCAGGCAGCAGATAAACCTTCACATATGGATCAGAGGTACCACCCATGTCCAGGGCAGGCAGGTCTTCAGCTTGCAGGACCGTTACGGATAGACTGTTGGAGTTGAAATCGTACTCCAGCTGTAACCATTCAAACATAAGCATTGAAAGTCTCACCATCCATAAAAAATACACCAAAAACAACAAGGATTACAAAGAATGAGCAAAATGCATTGAAATATATTTTTACTTCTTGATCCTGATGTTACATTATATTGTTACGCACTATAAAGACCAAAAAATTCATTAATGACGTAATACTAATAATGCAAATCTTTAGTAAGAAGGATTACTCGGATTTTTGGACGATTGATTCTGGTTTATTCAGTGCTAGACGAATGGCTTTAAAAAATACTGATGCATCGTTGACTTTTTCTTATGCTGCCTTTTGTCACGATACAAATGACTAACATACATAGTCGTATTGCAGGATTTGTAATACTCGTTTATTCAAATTTCTGAAAAATATATTCCTTTTGTGGTTGCGAATATTTGATCTACAAATGGTGTCTAGTTAATTCGGTATCAAGTTCTGAAAAACTAGGTTAAGATGACTTATACCTGTTTGCAGAGATATTCATTAGGGTAACAAACCAAGTAATAGCTGATCTGCTTTAGAGTAGAATGATCAAAGTGAGGAAGCCGCAGTTCTCGACTCACCCCAAATCATAAGAAACGTCTTTGCGTACGGGTGTTAAGTTAAGTTGCATTAGGTAATGTTGCTAAAGTATACGTTTTTGTTAACTGACCTTGTACTGGAGCTTTCCAAGTTTAACTTCGCTGACTTTGCTCTCGCCTTCATCCGGTTCCTCTGCGTTCTCCGTCAGTTCCTCCATGTCGGGCTGCACCTGCGTGCGTGACTTGTCAATGGTCAATCGTGGAGCGCCCCGGCCCCCGCCCCACGCGGTATGGGGGCCTGTAGGGCTCCACAAATACACCCACAATGTATCAATGAATATGCAAACTCAAATGAAAATCGTTTTATATAAAATCAATTCTAAAGATAACAATTCTATTAAAAATCTTATTTTATATTTTAGCTGCTTAAAATATAAAAGATCACGTTAAGCAGCCCTCAGTATGAGGCACACCATTTCACGTGCACTTCATGATATATTAAATGCATATCGCCTTCAAAGACAAAGCTCGTATAACATTTCAGGAAATTATACGTTTCTTAAATGATTTTAAAAGCTCAGTTTACAGAAGTCATTGATACATTCCGGACGCATTTGTAAACACATATAATATTGTAATACATAATAATACATATTGTAAATATATTTAGTCCTGTATATATAAGAATTATTAATAAATATTACGTATAAGTAAATAAATAGTATAAAAATGAATTAAATAATTAAAATAGAAATGCATGCATAGGAAATACATATAAATGTATAGTGTTCTACCGTTGTATAAAATACCGTTGTAAAGTATTGTAAAATTATAACGGAAAATTTGTGGCAATATTTTTTTAATTCAGCAATTGTTGTAATTAGAAAAGTAGCAAATCTTTCTTATAATGGTTGACGGCTATCGTATACATACTATGTATTTCTTTATGCAGGTAATCTCAAAGATGATTGAAATTGCAAATTACTCAAGCATATATTCTGAAAATATTTTTTCATGGAACATAGAATTTGATTTAATCCATGACTATATGTATATAATTTCTGTGTAAGTCAAAATATGTATGAATTATAAAAGAAAATTAAAATTTTTGCACTTTTTAATTTACAGACCATTATTAAATTAGACTCTGAATTATTAACTACTGATCTAGAAATAAAAGTAATATTAAAAAAAAACTGTATATATTTAAAATATTGTAATAAATGTCATGGAATGCGAAAAAAATCTAATAATAATCATGTCGTTATATAACATCGTAGGTTTTAAAGGCCAGATACGGTATTGTAGCTTTTAGGTTAAGCCATGTGTGGTAAATTTTCTAGCACCTATACTTCAACCACCATTTCAGGGGTCTTCTTCAGGAACCCTTCTTTGACAAATTGCCAACCCTGAAGAAGACCCCTGCAACGTCGGTTATAATATTGGTGATATAAAAATCACCACACACGGCTAAACCTTAAAGCCACAATACCAATAATGTAATTTATAACGGTTTTCATTTTCCACGTTTACCAAGTATGTATCCTTACATACCACCGTATTAAAAAATATTGGGGAATAGGAACGTCATAATAAGCAAACTAAAAAAAAATATTAATAAATTGACTCAAAACCGATAGTCTGAATTTTTTTTAGAAAATAGTATTTTTATGAACACTTTAATTGTAGTAATTTTGACTTTGGTTAATATGGCTCCTGATATACTCCTAGTTAAGTATGTGCCTGTTTATGAAACTGTAAGTTACATTTTTTCAAAAGTCTTTGCATTCGAGGCATTTGACTAAATACTGTGTATAGGTAATAATTGAGTGCTTAATAAATGGTTAAGATATGTCTCGTTGCCATTCGCTACGTACCTTTTCCTTATATGCGGATCCCAGCAGCTGTACAGACTTGAGGTCCACACCCTTGCCCTTTTTTCCATCTTTGGAGCGGCGCTTACGGCAGCAGCGACGAATACAGCAGAAGCATATTCCCAGGACCACTACAGCAACACCTGCATCACACAGAACATAAAAATCCTGAAAGTTAATCACTTACGATCAGCATGACTTCTATGTCTGCTTTTAAACTACCCAATAGACTTGTTGTATTGCGTTGTTTTATTCTAAGTAAAACATTCACGAGAATACTGTCAGAATCCTGTGAAGCGGGGCATTATCAGGATGGCTTAGCAATGTTTGTGTAATGTTGTTCCACCAACATCATAACTTATTAAGAGTCTCGTCGTTCATGCGTCGTTTTTTTACATTAACCTGCTGTGAAGTGAGATGTGGTTATAGGACGACAGGACAATACTGAAATTGAATGATGGAAAAATCTTATTTGTGAATTTTATGACGTTCGACCTTTTTAAATTAGATAGCTAAGCGCCATATGTGAAGAATGGATCAGCAAATGTCATGACTGACATTGTAAGGAGATTCTGTTCTCACAAATTAGAGGTATTTATTGACGTTATAAATTGATTTTCTAATTTTAACTTCATTGCAGATCGAACTCCCAACCTCTGCAGTAAGCAAGGAGTTATCATGTCAGAGATCATGTCACCTCTACGCCATACTATGGCATACCGTAAATTTTTATTAATAATCTATGACAGTCAAATTATGACAGAAAAGCCTGTTTCGCACCAATTGAAAATTGATTGAAAGTTTAATTAAACGGTATTATACTAGAATAACGAAACTTCAACAACTCAAATTGTCAGTTATTGTTCTAGCATGGTATCAATACGAATCAATTTGAATATTCCAAACAAGTGATTATTCTTAACACAATAGAGTAGTTTTCTTCTTTTTCCAATTGTCACAATGGCTTTGGCTGATGACTGTGGAGATATTCATGATTGAATCTTACCGATGATGATGGCCACGAGGCCCCACATGGGGATACCCATGCCAGTGGCCAGTTTGTTGGCGAGTTCCACAGCCTGTTCGCTAGCCTTCTCTATCTCGGACTCTGTGGGAGCAGCTGAAGACCCTTCATCCATCTTATCTGGAAACACAAAAAACATTCCATCAACTTCCTGAATTTTTGTATCACAATATTCCACAAGCTATTCACATCTATATTTATTTTGGTGCAAATCTGAATAAGAAGCGAAGAAACGAATTAAAAATATATATTTCTTATAGTTAGATAAATAATCTTAGAGTATAGTAAATTAGGTTCAAAGAACTTGTAAATGGGCGCCAAAGGAGCATCTAGGATTTAAAACTAAAAATGATAAGTTTAATTTCTTGTTAAGAGTGCCATATCCAGCAATGAACTGGATAGATCATAAATATATCTAGAAAATATATTCTTTAGTAAGTGAGTCACAATTTCGGAAATTTTGGTAACTTCGAATTTATGGATTTTACGTTGCGTGATGCGATTATTGAAAATAATCATTATGCAACGAAGTTATCACATAATCCTCCTCTAGCATTGTCTGAGGTAGTGTTTTGACCATTTTTTAAAGGTTTTTTGTTGATTGTGGATGATTCGTGTTTAACGGGGTGTTCTTCTTTTGGAAATGCGTTTAAAATTAGATTTGTTGTTTTGATAATAATCTTTTGTCAATCTTATTGATATTGTAGAGATACATTTTTATTATTATAAGTTTTCTTATGACTAAGGGTGTGTGTTATACTTTCGATTGCTGTAAAGTTTTCTGGCTCGAGTTTTCTTCTTTATTCTATTGGATGTCCTAGTCTGAATGAGTTATCATGGATACTCAGACGTTTGACAAGTTTGCGAACTTTGCTTAATATATACAATGACGAAACCTTAATATATCAATTCGTAAATTCCTTTTCATAACAAAAAATATTTTTGTGTTAACTTAACATCACCTTTTTTGAAGATGATATCAATAACAAATCATTTAAGAAACCTATGAATTGCCTGAAACACGTACTACTAATGCCATAGAAGTAGAAACTGTAGTGGGATATTATTTAAGTCCCCCGGCTCTTGTTGCAATTGGAAGTATAAATAGTATCTATTCAGCAGGATGCGAAGCTGATTTAAAATAAGGTGAGAATTTATGTCGGTAATTCGGAAAGACCGTATGTTACAGCTAAAAAGTTGATATATTATGAATGTCTTATGCACACAATAAAAGCAGTGGATGCTTCAATCGTAAGATTGGTACACTTAGTATTTTCTACCATACTACCGCCGCTGGTCCTCTAAACTCAGATAATTAATAAGTCCCGCAAGCACTCAAAGTCGACAGACTCGGTTTTACGTATGTTGACGAAGAACTGATGATTTCTAAAATACATTCCTAAATGCCACCGGTAAGCTCTGGAATGTTTTTTCAGTATCTGTGTTTTCTCCTTCATACAATCTGAATCTCTTCAAGAAACAGATCAATATACACTTGCAACTATCCAAACACAATATTTTTATAATAAAAAATCTAGACATGATGAGAGATGCGGAAGAAAAGTGTTAGAGTGGCGTCCAAGAACTGGCAAACGGAGCTTTGGTCGACCCCCTACAAGATAGACTGACGGCATCGTAAGAATAGTCGAGTAGGCTGGATGTGGAAGTTGGAGGATCGAAGAGGATGAAGACTCATCGGGAGGTCTACGTTCAACAGCGAACGGACACAGGTTAATGATGGTGAAACTTTGATGAGGAAATTTGGTATTTCTCACCCATGTCGATGTCTTCCTTGGTGTGGATGGTGCCGCGGTCGTGGTCCTTGAAGATGGAGCGCTGGTAGGTGGCAGCTGTAGTAGAGGTGGGCTCGTCCGTGGAGGTGAGGCCCAGCCCAGAGCTGGCTGTGCTGGAGGCAGCCGAGCGGCGCAGGCGCCGCAGCGGCGACTTCAGCAGCGAGGGCGCCATCCTGAAACACAACACATCACTCAAATTAATGCGAATGCCGTCATCATAACCTTAACATTCATCAATGCTATAAGCCAATCGTTTCAGATAAGTATACTCGTGCGAAAAATTCGCAATGTCTTAAAACTAAGGCGTTTAACCAATGCATCCTCCCAGCATTAACTTATCGCGAAGTGACGTGGAATCTAAGAAAAAGTCCTACCCATAAAATAAAGGTCACCCAACGTGTCACGGAGAGATGCATACTCGGAGTGTCTCTAAAAGATAGAATCCGAAACGATAATTTCCAAAGAAGAGCTCAAGTAGTGGAGGCTCCCCAATGAATGGTATATTGACTGTGCATACTTGGAAAGTAGAATTAACGTGTCAAATACGATGCCTATTAGGTGATGGTCGGTGAGTCTTATATTTGATGTAGAAGATGCCACTTAAGAGTAGTTTAATGGAGTGATATATAATTTTATAAACTACGAGTAGTTTGCTTCCAGAATAAAGGTGAATATTTTCTTCACAAATATGACTGTAAAGTTTTATTAACCATGCACCCATATGTGACCTACGGAAAAATCCGTATATATAAGGAAATGATTTAAGTACTCGTGCCTTATGCGAAAACGATCGCCTCAATATAGCATTTGCACTATTATTTGATAAGTATTAATACGCTAATTTTAAGTGCTTTATTATTAATACAATCATGTGTCGGTGAGAAAATAACGTGATTTTTTTCCATTTCCTTGCTGAAGGAAGAAAATGGAACAGCTGGGAAGTCTTTTTTACAACAAATGATCGTTTATCATTGAATTTTTTCTGTGTCGTTGATGTATAATAATCTAGATCAGTGTTTTCAATCTTATGCATGTGTCAGTGCGAGTAAGAATTTTTTTTTTTGGACTAGTCACGTAAGAATAAAAACATTGTTTAAATATATTATTTAGATATCGATGGTTTCATTTTATATTGGGATATGTAGATACAAAAAATAGATAAATGAATTTCTATAAATACCCGAATGAACCCGAATCTATATAGTAAATTATCTATAACACCAGCACAAGTAATGGACATACACTCGTATACGTTTTTTAAGTATGCTACTTTACTGATTTATTTATTGCTATGTAACACCTAGTATAAAAGAGTAGGAGTATTTAAATATAAACATTAAATTACTCGTACTAGATTATTAGTATATAAGATAAGGGAAAATATATTTTTTATTCCTTAAGAAATATTGTGTGAATAAAGGGTGTATTTTTCACAGAAACGCAATAATTGTTTGATGTTACATCGAAGATAAAGCGATAGTAAACATGCGAGGCAAAATTATTTTTGGAAATTATTTGGTTTAACCTTTATTGATTAAATCTTTGCTATTCTCACGTTGAAATCATTTTTTAATCTCAAGTCAGCTTTGGTGACTTGCTTTTAGCGATACTGACTATTTAAATATTTGTACACAATTAAATACAGTTAGGCCCTGATTAACGCGGGGGATACGTTCCATCAAAGTAGAGCGTAATGCGAAACAGCGCTAAACGAGGCTATCTTAACATGTTGATAATGGGGTTAGGTATTAAATTTAATAGTTCTGTTTTTTTTAATAAAAATGAAACCAAACACTAATTTATTACCAAAATGAAAATAATATAAACGAATATACTTATAAAAACAAATAAAATCCGTTAAAAGTCAGTTAGATCAGTCTATTCTGTGTTTCCAATTTTTTGCCTTTTTGTCAAGAAGGCATCTAATAGTAGTTTGTGTTTTCCTTTTGCGTTCTGTTAGAAGTTGTTGATAAGTGAATAAAGCATCTATAACACCCCGTCTTGATTTTGAACTCCTATCAAAATTTGGATCATTTTCATCAAATTAGTCCATAATTTCAGTTATAGTGGTCAAACTCTTTTTTACAAACGCCATCGAAAGTTCTTTTTGCTCTTCTTCGAAATCACTAATATCAATATTTTTGTTTTCTTCTTGCTCAGTTAATTCCTTGAGCTCATCATTAGAAAGGCTAGCTGCTGTTTCTTGAACTATTTTTTCGACGTTTTCCACATTTACCTCATCTAAGCCGGTTTGTTTCGCTAATTCCACTATTTTATCCACTATTTATGCATAATTTCAGGGAATAACCCTGGGTTAAATTAAAAGAGCGCTTAACCGAAACAGCGCTAAACGAGAAAGCGTTAAGCGGGGCCTCACTGTATAATATAATTTAATACCTTGTTTTAACATGGATCACACTGAGGGTATAAAATTGTTATCTATCTCATATTGAAATGGATCTCAAAGTGAATGCTAAAAATATAAATAATATTTGAACAAAAGTTTTTTTTTCTCAAAACAAAACACGAGTAAACAATGAGATCAAAATAATATTTGCTTTAAAATATCAGTTTTATAATGAGCACTTGGAAATGTTTTACACATTTTTTTTAATGAAAACAATGGCATTATATAAACATGAAATTTTAATTAACGGGTCTTCAGCAAACAATGAATTATGATTTTAATTGAAACGGTGAAGAGGCCCTTATAAAAAGCAGCCACTTTAACAATTGTTATTTAATTTATTATGCTTATTGTTCAAAACGTTATTTGAACATAATTATTTTATAGATCCATCAAACTGTTTAACCAAATCGTCTCGGATGTTGATATATTTCACACAAGGGAGGCCCAATTCAGACATGAAGTCCAAGAGTTTCTTTGGAGGAATAATTGGTTGGCGTCGTCTGTTTGATGAGCATTAGGACCTTCTGGTGCTTGTCTTTATTGCATTATTCTTAGTACTTAATCATAAGTACCTATGTTTGTATATATTGTATTTTTTATTTAATTATTATTGTACTTCAGAAACTAATTGCGTTGATAATTTTTTTAATGCTTCTGCAAGGGAAAAAAAATTAAATAAAAATTCAAAAAAAAGTCTTTAAAATATTAAGAGTCAAATTAGGATCAAATTCTCTGCTTTAGCTCAAATTTGTCGATGACGGTATCTTTAGACGTGTCGCTGAGCTTACATAATAATATCAGGTCATTAGGAATGCTTATTCCATTACCAAATCTTTCAGTCTGGTATGACGAATTTTCGTATATTCAAGGAATTAAAGTCCAACAATATGTACGGAGGAATTCGCTATGTACTCGTATTACAAATCAATCCATTCAATGTTTTTTTAAAAAAATATATAATGCTTAATCATGTAATACACTAATGTATAAAACAGCCATAAATGACCAAATAAATCAGTATCAAATAAACTTCAGTCTTAGGAAAAGTATCCTTAGTGCTGGAATCCGTGGTATTTCGACGTCACCAGTTAGTTGATGCCGTCATTTCGGGACCGAGACATCGATTCCGGAACAAATATTTTTTTAACGCTTAAAAAAGCCTGTGATTTTTCTTTCGTTTTCAAATTTCTTTGACCTCTGTATCAATGTTTTTTTGGATTGGCCTTTACGTGTATATTTATTTGTAATCTTATATATAATAAATATACAAAAATATTATTTAATATTTATAGTGTCAATATATAAATTGAACTTAAATTTATTTAGAAGTATATATAATATTAGTATTTAACAATATAAAAATAAATTTCTGCTTTACGAATAAAATATACAAAATCACAAACGTCATTATTATTAATATTTGATTAACATTTTTCTCTTTGTATTTTCACTAAAAACGAACGATTTTTGGTTCGCAATTATTATTTTCACTCTCGTACAAATTGGAACATCAGATTCGAAAAAAACAAATGTAACAATAAAACAATATCACAAGAATCGATATAGCGAAGGACTTATCGGAATAATGACATAACCACACAGGTCGTAAATTACAGTTCGTAACGTCGTTAGTAGTGAAAGAATTCACAAGGATGACCGACTACAAGAGTGACCTAGTCCTTCAAGGACGCGAGAGCTAAGTACAGGGCGCGCCAAGAACATATTGATACTCTGTTTATACTTTAATAACATCCCTAAATCAATATCAAATGTCAAATAAACTGAAGAAAACAGGCTCTAAAAATCGATAGCTGTGTGACGTCACTACCGTAAGGACAATATGTACATAAAAAAATAACAGCAACTATCAACTATGCTGAAATATAAAAATATCACAGATTTTTGTATGATTTTGACGTTGTACGTTTTTTTCTTTGGTCGCTTGCATATATAGAGAAAATTCGTTTTTTTTTAGAAAGCAATGCGACGGATGCGCCCTTGATCAAAATTATTCACAATTATTCACATAGCTGAGCGATAAGGTTCTTAACTAGAGATCCACACTGATGACGTAGATCAAAACGTCGAAAGATCGATGCGATTTGAATGGAGTTTTTTCATTGAAGGTTGATATGTTTGATTGTCGAAGCGCTCCGCTGCCGGCACTGACCTGGTTTAGCTCTTCGAATCTTGCCTTCTGGCGGAGGTTGTCGTTGAGAGGGCTCGTCTCGGTTCGCGATTGTCCGTTCAGCACTTGGGAGGGTCCATCGCGGGCTCCGCAGAGAGGTCCGGAGAGATTTTCCGTCGGTCGCGGAGGTCTTCTGTGCGCGGAAGGGGGCGCGGGGGCCGGTCGATAGTGCGGCGACTGCGCCCTCGTCCCGAAGGCGCCGCGCGCAGACGCTCAGAAGTGCCAGACCTTTTCTTTGACCGACGATAGCTGACGAATGTCGAAGCAAAATATTTACTTTTACTTTAACGGAGATGCGCTCTCCAGTTATTGCTACATTCATAAAGTTTTTATTGCTCTCGATTCATTTCAGACACTATATTTTTTGCCACCAAAACTTCATAACTTAAACACACACATCCAATTTTCGAACCCATAACTGAAACATGATAATTTGACAATCTCAAATAAATAAAATCGGTTTTATCCTGGATACTTGATAAAGAATAAGAACCTTAATCACAATATAAAACACTGAAATAAACGACAAAACTACAAAACCATGCTTAAAAATAAAATGTTCTAAGTATTGTATGGGTAAAAAACGTCGTAGAATAGAATTATAATTTGCTATGAATATACCTAAACAAAAATATATTTAATCAATATTATTTCTATCCGGCTCTTTCTTTAATTTTCAAATACTTCCAGAAGACCATTAATATAGAGTTTTTGGAAAGCGGACTCTTTGACGTTTATCAGGGTTAGTTAGATGGTGTTTGTGAATATATGTATATTAATAATTTTAAATTAATTTTGATTAAAAAAATAATAAAATAAAAATATTTAGTTTTGATTCACATTTATTTTATCTGATTACATGTTTCGGCCTCCCTGGAGACCATAAATAAATTATTGAAGATGGTCTCCAGGGAGGCCAAAACATGTAATCAGTTAAAATAAATGTGAATCAAAACTAAATATTTTTAATTTTTTAATTAAAATGAATTTAAAATTATAATCGTGCACCTTCATCAAGTATTGTCAGTTGATAACCTTAATATTATATGTATATTTGCTGTAAAGCTTAGGAATTGATTGAATTGAATATTGGAGATATGTTTTAGGACAATTAGTAATCTGTCTTATCGAAGATATTCAGATAATATACACTCTTGTGACAGTAAATTGCTGAAGGAGGAAAACAAAATGTTGGAAAGAATGCGATTATCGACTGTTGGTATTAAAAAAAGGAGTTGAAGATATAGGAATGGTTGAAAAAGGTTTCAAGACCAAAAAAAAGATAATGTTTGAAAGAGCATTGACAATGCACTGAATATTTATCAGAAAAAAATATAATCGTAGACACTATTTCTCACATTAACTGTCTTTTTGTCGATAGAATTGATATCTTCTGGTAAAATAAACTATAAAGGACTACTTGAGAAGATATACAAGGGTTGCGATTCTATTTTTGCTGGGTATTCGCATATCGTTTGCCCATATTTATATCTAAGTATCGAATGGAGCGACCAAGATTGCGTTGGGTGATTCCTTAACTAATACGTCTCAGTACTTCATCATTCCATATATCACGGCAAATCCCCAGCCAAGCAGTCTGAAAGGAACGCGTTTTAATGCTATTCCCCTAAAGTAGGGCAGATACAACTATAAACGAATAGAGCAACAGACGGGACTTGGTAGGTATGTCCCTGCTGCCCCACTGTTTCTTAACACGGCAACATATTTACTAAATGACAGGGGTTGTTAGAATCGGTGAATAACAGCGAACTATCGTAAGAAACAATTTTACATAGTCACCATAATTTGTTACACGCGATATTGAAACAAGGGTTCTAAAACACTGACGTGAAGTTGGTTTATATAATTATATTTTATATAACTATAACATAGAGTCTAAAAGAAAGGATGTTAGTTGGTTTAACAATGTTTTTATTTACTGCTTTTATATAGACCGCTATTTATTCAAGCTTTAAGAAGTATTACAGAGATAGAAAATACTTTAATTAACTTATTATATTAGTGACCGCTTAGTCATCTTGAATGAACACTATAAAACGAATTAGGTGGTGATACCAGATATATCGTGTGTGACGTTAACATCGAAACACTCTAAGGGAAACGAAAAGCCCTGAAAATACTGAACGAATTATAAAGATGGATAAAAATATTAATTTTATTTTTTCGAATACATTTGTTTTTTTCAGTTAAGTTCAATTCTTTTTCTACCGTTTAGGAGTGTGTGAGGCCGACCTCTCTTGATACTGATCGCCCTGATCGTGGACTAACTTTCAGGGCAATTTCAATAATTTATTTCTCTGTTTAAGATTTATTAATTTATTGTCTTGACTCCAATAAATAAGACTCTCTTAAAAAATACAAGTATAAGATCACCAATTAATGGAACACTTTGTGTTGGAATATTGCATGTGTTTGATAATTAGATTCAAGTGGGATTCAGATTGTGTAAGGTAAAACACAGATGACAAGAGGATATTTCAAAGTTTACTGGTGATATGGAATAAAAAGTTGGTAAAACAACTCGTTCAAATTGTAATTAAAGCGTAACACAGATCTGAAAATGATGTGAAAGTGGAGTTGGCTGTAATGGCGAATGTTAAGGCAGAAGTTTGCGTTATAAAAGCATAAAATATACAAAAATAAACTGACCGACCTTTTGTGTAGATTGCAGATGATAAGTGTTTGTACGCAAATGACGATGAAACGGTTACATTTAAGGAGGTATTATTTCGCTCAAAAAGCTACTAACTTCTTGCTAACTTTATTTTAGTAATTGATAAATATGATTGACAGAAAGTTGCCAAGAAGGCGAAGGCTGTAAAGTTAAATATGGAACACCTTTAATTAATTAAGAGAACGAATAACTTTTCAAAGAGGTGTTGCGCAATTGATGTTCAAAGGAAAATAATTAATCTCTATTATTAGGTTAAATGTTGAAATTAAGAGAGTGAATCCAGAGAAAAAGTAAAGTTAAAGTAGAATAATATGAAAGTATAATCTATTGTCGCTTACACTAAACGCCAGTATGAATAACTTTTGATAAACACGAAGGATTAATAAAGAAGAAAAATTGACGGAGCTCAAATTGGGATTGAAAAACTGAAGCAGTGGTGTAAGGACGCTATAAACTAAGTTATACGATCACCATGAGCAAGAAGTTTTACAGTGAAAGAGATTTTGTAAATTAATGTTAACGGCTGACATTGTGTGCCCGAATTAAGAAAGTGTCTAATGTCTTATTATACGCAGGTCAGTTTTTTTCAATAAACGTCAACCGTTATTTTCTTTATATTATTATACAATATTTCAAAATATTATTCTAACCTGATTGAGATGTAAATAATGATATTTTGCTTGCTTACATGTGTTTGCATTACAATGCCAGTATATATGATACGTAGGTATATATTGTATTGAGTATTCGTTTCTTGATTAGATTATAGCCTGAATATGCTTGCTCTTTAATATCAATAATAAATAATATAGGGTCCGCCATCTACCGTTTTTTTTCCAACTAGTGCTTATTTCGTGAGTGGTAACACTTAGCCCATGTCTGATTTGACAAATAATTAGTTTTATCCTTCCGCTGAACGAATATGGTTGTGTATACGCTTGAACAATGCTGGAAAATATTGCGACATTACTTTGAAAATCATAGTAATGTTGCAGAATGTGTGCGAAAATTGCGTACGGATTTTGGAAGAAGAGAATCACCGTCAGCTCTGTATGTTTGTTATCTTGTGAAAAAAGTGAAAGAAACTGGCATCCTCATCGATAAACCAAAGCGTGAAAAGCCAAAAACAGTGCGTACACCCGAGAATATTGCTGCTGTGGCAGAAAGTGTGCGTGAAG
Organism: Glossosoma conforme; assembly: GCA_022606575.1. Taxonomy (NCBI): domain Eukaryota; kingdom Metazoa; phylum Arthropoda; class Insecta; order Trichoptera; family Glossosomatidae; genus Glossosoma; species Glossosoma conforme. Next base: position 3,230,281 of record JAGTXR010000017.1, on the reverse strand, counting down.
CGCCATCAATGGCGCCATATGGCCATGTTGAACGAATTTTACGCCCTGTTTTAAAAAAAAGTTATTTAGCTGACCCTTTATAATTATATATTTAAAAAAATATTTTAAAAACTTATGGATGCCTTTACTGCTTATCCAATCACGATAAAATTTTGTTAATACGATTACGTCAATTGAACATTGTACGTCAATTGGGGAGCAAAAAAGGAACCTCAGCGTGATGCCCCCTTGAAACATCTTTCTACTACGGAAACAACATCAACACAACTGCGGCGTGGAGCAGAACCTGTCCCACCTTCTGGAGTGTGCGCTGTGCCCGAATAACTGCACCCAGGAAGTCCTGATGATGGCCACAAGTAACGCCATCGACGTCGCCCACTTCTTGGCAGACAGCATCTGACCCTGTTGTTTCCGACACGATTATATATATATAATTCAACATTCGAGTAGGTTGCTGTATCATTAAAACCATCTTATATCTTGATTTAACCCTATTAAAATAGGGTTAAATCTCTTTAACTCTACTTATTAATAACGTATACTTTTGCGAGTTTTAAGTAAACTTATAAATTTTTAGAGCAGGGTGTCAAATCGAAAAGGCACCAAGGGCTGCCTAAGGTATTTTGATTTGGTTGAGGATTTGGTTGTAAATTCGTAATCGTATACAAAAAACACTTCGAAATAACTGAATATATCTTTTATCCTATTTAATTTTTTACCATTAAACAAAAAGACATTGATTATCAAAAATAAAAGTCAATATCTTTAAGAAACGACATTCAAGTTGTATTAAAAATCATGAAAACGCGTGACAAAATGACAAATAAAGTCAAAATTATGTATCATTTTGTTAATATTAGTTAATAATAACTCCATGCCACGGAAATATAGCCCGGAAAAATAATATAAATAAGATTCCTGGACGTATATAAGACAAGACATTACAAAATGAATTCCTGGTTACTGTACCAACTTAATTTTGAAGGGGATATGAACAGTGATGTTGCTTGGAGTAAGTGAATACGAATATTAAAAGTATCCACATAAAATGTGTGTTAAGTATGTTTTTTTAAGAACGTTCCAGAATCAAGAGAACAAACATGTGTTGTGAGTTTTACGATGACGAAGAAGAAAAATATGGAAAAACATGCAATCATCATTATAACTATATCCATAACAACTCTGAATTTCGAGTTTATTATTACGACAAATTGCAGACAATCAGCTTTCCACACACCCCTTTCCTCTTCTAACCACGTTCTTCCCAAAGTTCAACAAATTCATTATTTACATGCTGGTGGTCATAGACGCCAAGAAAGTGTAGGTTTATGCTTTCTAGCTATAATAGATCACTGAAAAATTCAGTGAAAATAAGATCTTAATAAGGTTTATGGCTGCAGTAGCGTGATTCAACTGATTAATAAAAATAAGATTAATCACCGCATGTAAAATCTCTAGGGACAAATTACAGAGGATACCTTAGATGATATTTTGGAAAAAAATTGAAGTTTAATTAATTAAGTTATAATTTACGCCTGCTATTCTGTGCTGAAAAATACATGTTGCATGAGCAAAACTCAGTTGATGCCCTAAAGAATAAGCAACTGTCTCAATTTAAGTGAATATCAATATTGCGTTTGTTTGTCATTCAGATGCTGTTGGTTCAAATTCTAACCAACCATGATTTTTTAAAAAAATTCATTCAATGTAATTTAAGCTCTATACATGCCCCCAGTAGGGTTAATTCACATTTTAAGGACATAAGAAAAAAATCAGGCCTTGGTAGCGTGTGGTCGATCACTCGATCGCCTTAAAAACGTTGATTATTGGTCACCCAAATTTTTAACTGGTACTACAGGTGCAGTCTATGCAAGTTCGGGGGCTCTTGCCCTGGAAGCTCCTGGAAACCATCTATGTTCCTATGTGGACCTCTGGTATGCAGGTGTTATGGGACTATACATAGACAACTTGAGCTTACAGAACTGTGAAACGATAGTCTATGGTGTCCATATGCTCCAAATATGGAGCGAATATGGTAAAAAACAATACTACACTCCTTTCCATACGTCGTCTAACTTAATCTAAACTTATCGAACTGAGTAAGCGACATGATGCGAAAAGTAAAATATTAAAAAAAAACACTCAACACCAAGATGTTTTGCTTTCCTATTTATTTTGAAGGAAAAAATTTAATTACTGTTCACAGAAATACAATATATTTCAAGGTAGCGCACACCTACATATAAGAATGTGTCAAAGTAAAATGTAAAGTGAATAATACCAAAATAATACATCTATCTTAAGAGACATGCGTAGTTTAAAAATACCTTTGAGCAGTTCCAGAGGTAAATGAAAAGAAAATAGCTTTACTTAGATATGCAATTCGTTCTATTTTTTTGTAAAGATTAATGATGGAAATATTCAAATAAGTTTGGGTGATAAATTTCTACTTGGTAAAATTTAATCATTTAAAGTAGAAGATAAATTTTATACGGTTATCGGACCTTTCCTTAGAACAAATGGTAACTTTGTTAAATAAGTGAATTAGCAAAGGTTTATTTTTATATACCGACCTTTTTTCGCTTTCATGAATATTATAACAAATATTTTTCGCTGGATATGAAGAAAATATTTTAATATGTTTTCAGTGGCTATTGTTTTTCTTTCATATCTGATGATCAGCTGGAGCATATGGTCGCCACAAAGTACCACCAAAAGTCCGACTAACATGTTTTTCGCCTTTTTTCAAGCCAACAACTAAAAATCAATTCTCGTCTTATCACGAAGTATAACAAAAACATGTGATAGTATAATACCTTCTTAGATATATGACCGCTTGCGAATACCCAGTACGTAAGCCTGTTAATTGCTCCCTTAGGACTAAGTGGTAATTTTTTTTAATGTCATGCAAGTCACTGGATTTCATTATATAAGAGTATATCTGCCTTCTTGTGAAGCCTTCGGTCTTCTTTTTAGAGAATATAAAATTTGCGTAGTGTGTTAGAGATTCAGATGTAGATATACCTTGATACTTTTGTACTAGGCACGTATTATGGTAACTAAAAACTGTATAGCGACAATTGGTGATGACCATTTACTTCAATAGCTAGCAGGCAGGTATTTGGGATATAAGATTGTTGGGTAACCTTGTTCCAAGAACATACTTCGAGTATTAAAATGACGCAGTCCTAATGAAAGTAGAACAACGTGAATAAGAGATTATAAATATTAATCAAATTGTATCAATTAATAAAAAAGAAAGAATAATGTTCTATAAAACAATAGTTAATATAATCATAGCTTACATCTGCGTTCGAAGTAGAAAAAATGCTGATTCTTTTCGATTGTAAGATTGTAATGCATCACCATCTTTTACAATAAACGATCACAATTGTTCACATTTGATGCTGATTATGAAAGTTTGTATTGTCCAATATTATTGTTATGTATATAATTTTGCACAATATCAATGATAATTATGGCTTTGTGAGTAATTTAAGTAATATATGTTTAATCAACTTTCACATTTAAACTACAAATAGTGAGTCCAGTGCAAGGATCCCACATCAGGAGCTGAAATCCAGAGGTTAGAAGTGTGCAGGAGGTACGTTTCCGGTTTAGGAAGGCACGATAAGATAACACTATTTTTTTTGTTTTATCGAGGGCCGTTCGTTAATTTGAGTTTTTAATTCAATCGTAGTGTTATTTAATCGTTAAATGATAAAGTCTTATTATGAGTATAAAAACCTTTAGTCGTGTTTTCAATCAAAACATGAGTTATTTTTAAAAAATATTTTGCGCAGTGCGAATATTATATTCGTGACAGTTGGTGTATATATTTTGAGAAATGACAAGGCTCAAAACCAGACCTAGCAGCTTTCTATTGTACAGTCGGTTGAGAGACGAGGATGAAGTTGGCTGGGATATATTATAGACACTATTGAAATATAATATTGTAAGAATAAAATTAAATTTGGATACGGCAAGCAAACGGGCTGCTGATAGAATCTCATAGTGACAGCTCGTGATAGAAGTAAACTCTAATTTGGTATTAAAAATGGTAGAGAGAGATAAAATTATTATTACGTTAATGCAGGTATATAATTTAATCAATCGACAACAATTTTATGTACATTTTTTCAAAGATTTTGTACACATTTAAGAAAAAAATGTTTTCTAATTGGACATTTTATGATCTAATTGGCAAACAGCCCTACTAAAAAATTAGAGCCGAATTCTAATCAAGGATTATATTATCCATATAGTGTTTTTTTTTTCACTTTGTCCTACATGTGTTTTAAATAATGTATAATAAAGCATTTGTGCAATATTGAACCACCTCTATACACATTTGAAAGTAATTAACAATGTATAATTACATTTATAAGTATACAAATTAATGTTTAATTTAGTTACTTATTATTAACAATGTAATGTTTGCATTCAATCAGCTAACTCTACGTATATTGAAGTAAAAATTAGGTCTCCGCAAATTTTTATTTTTATTTTTTTATTGTTTTTTTAATTATAAATTAATGTTATATAGTTCTCGTATTGTATGCTTAATCGATTAAATACGAAATTCAAAATTAAAAGAATATTCCAGCGCTTAAGAAAAAATGGCGGTGGGGCTAGTAATAAAAACGCAGGCTTTAGTCGTCAAAAAACATCTTTTTTGAAAAGAACCTTAAAAAGATGACACAGAAAGTTAAGAAAGATAAAATTTGTCTTATACCACAAACAAATAATAAATATAAATGTAATAGGTGTGTTAGCGAGCCGTATAATCTTAAGCCTTGCTATTTTGATTCCACGCCGACGTAACATATGACTTTGACACCCTTCATGTACAAGATCACCAGTTGCTCCCTTGGATCAATTATGTAGGCTACAATTGGTATAACTGTAACCTGCATTCGTATTTTTAGTGATTTTTAAAATACATTGTAATGATTTTGAACCAACAAATATCTACAGTATATTGGGAAGATTTCAATTCAATATTTTGTACTTTAATGAAGGGTAGTAATATTTTATTTATTTTATGCAAGTTTCCCACAAATTTTTCTGAAAAAAAAAATAGGAGTGTTATGGTGAATGCACAAGAGGCAAATGACCGAGGATTTTGACTGCTTAGTGGACTATACGAGTTTATTGGTACGGTAGAAACTATACTTTCGGAAAGAACGCTTGTGTAAAAATTAGGAATAAATTTGTTAATTAATATTTTAGTGGGAATATTTACGAACATACTTGTATTCAGAGAGAGGCAAAACAAATGAAGGATGACTCTTCCAGATTAAACTATATATGTGCTACATGCTAAGCTTGACTAAATTAAAGGATGTTTGAATATTTTTTATTTATTATTAAAATACAATGTTTAATAATATTAGATATTTAGTCAATAAATTTAATCTCTTTTGTTCGATAGATATAATGTGTAATAGAATTTTTATTCGTGTTAAATGACTCTCATCTACAATTATATAATATTATGTGAAATACACGATTGATTACTGGAGTGGTCGTGGAATTGACCTGAGTATTTGGATGCTCTAGTGACAACCTTTAGATTCTCACGTCCATTGATTCATTTTCACTGAGTACTTTATAAAATATATAGTACGTCATTTATGATGGTAAGTGTTGTGTCTCTGTATGTGGTCAACAAATGTCAAAATTAAATATATCCTTAAAAGCTTATATCTAATGCTAATTCCCATTGTTAAATTTTGGCGTATGATTTGGAAAATAACCCAAAGTGACATAGGGAGGTTAGTGAAGAGAGTGCTTTGAAAAAAAGAAGGATTCAAAATGAAGATACTCGGTACAGAAGTCAAGTAGTTTATCCTTCTTATTAACGAAGAAAGAAGTAAGATTGGAGAGTATGATTGAAATACAAATGAACGGATATTTGTAGTTTTGTTTTTGTTGTATGGTTATTAAATTTAAGATTTTTGACATATAATAATAATTTATTTAATGATGAAATTATATTATAGATAATATGTGTGCAGTAATTAATTAAAAAAAAAACCTTAGTGTAAAACATGTCTTCCCAATAGAGTTTATTTAATTATAAATAATTATTTTTCCAGTCTTCTTAATCTTAAGAGAAGTGATTATTGAAATAAATTAGATTTATCAGAAATATTCTGCGTTAAACAGAAGAGCTTAGGTTGCGTTAACTTAAAAAAACTATTTTTGTTCTATATTTTACCAATAATTTTCACATATAACTATTATTAATTTATATTAATGAATAAAATGGAATCATATTAATCCACTAAACAAAAGTTTATTTTTAAATAGCACACGGTGAAATAAATTAATTTTGTCAAAAAGAAAACTAAAACAACACACTTGAGCGTAAAAATTGTAAGAAAAACGTTAGCGCACTGGATAATCGGCATCAAAAAAAGATATTTCATAAAAATATTAAAATTAATAAACAGCGTCATCACTGACCTTTTAGCTTCGTCAGATATACAAAAATGTCGCTCTTGCCTAGAAATATGACACTGGCAATAACGAAACGAAACTCCAGATTTTCTAATACGAGTAAAACGATCGTATCCCAAGAGAATTCAGAATTATGGTTGGTTTGCGCATATCACTGAAACCGTATGACGTACATTGACTCTCAAGATCACAAAAAATAATAACTTGCACTAATTTGTTCGAATTTGAAATTTCGTTCAACGCTGTACTTTTACATTTCAGCATTTACATAACTCGGCTTCTGAAATATAACATTCGGTAGGTTGAAAAGAAAAAAAGCTGCGAAGAAAATTTGGTTTAACATTGTTGTCGGTTCCAGCTGGTGAGGCCACGGGACAAGAGGGGTGGAGGAGACTACACGAGTGGCGGGAGATCGATTCCGATATGGCTTTCAGTCTAATTTTATTAAAGCAGACTTTTACGATCGCAGAACCTTTTTCTTGAAACGCGACAATCGTCAACAAATCGAAACTTTATTGAGACTAAAAGCATTTATTAAATGGATTGAATTGTCTTTTATAAAATTTAAGGGTACAAGTCTTCGATAAAGGTTGAATTTTGATTTTTGCTTTTTGATTTTTCATATTCCTGTAATGTGGATCACGTTATGAAGACATTTAAAAAAAAGTCAATGTTGTTTATGAAATATTATATTTATTTTAAATTCCACAATTTTACTCTTGATGATTTTCTCAAATAAAACATTCAAGAATCGGGCATTTTACAAAACAGCGCTGATAAAAATACGATTTAGAATTATTCTAAAAGTCTTTACCTATTTACAACATTGAATGTATGAATTTCCACCGATAATAATCTATTTAAACATTTTTTTTAAAGTATTCAATGTACAAAAATAATAAATAATATTAAAAACAATAATTATACATACTGTAAAATTAAAAGTCGATCGAGTTTTTATTGACGTCAGATGAATCCCCACTCTTTTCTCGTCTCGGAAAATCTCTCCGTTTCACGCGCTTAAAGAAACATCAGATTCTTTTCCGTCCCGTTTAATTTGAGCAAAGTGTTCTACGCAGCTTTTTTTTGAGGGTCGACAGGATAATTTGAGGTCAGTGTATAGACTCACGTAGTCTTTTGGAGTCAGTCAGTGGCTGATGGGGCCGTACATCTCAGGGGATCGACAGCTCACTGCGACGCACTGGAGCCGCGGCTGGATGCGTTTTGGCGTTTTAAGCTCGCGGGGCGCGGGCGGAGGCTTCGGGGGCGCAGGCGCGGATCGCCATTAATGATCGCCGGGAAGGTTGCGTGCCCGCTGACATTTCTTCGGAGCCTCTCTGAGGATATCGATCACGGGCGTCGTATTAATAATCCGAGTCGCGGGGTTCGTCGACTCCGCCATCGGGGCGGATGACTCTGAGACTTACCCCGCCTACCACGAGGGCGGCAAAGCAGCATTTCAAAATTACAAACAACAAAGATATTGACAGCTATCGAACGTTCTAAAAAAAGAACGATAAGCAGAATTACTATAAGTAGTAAAGGCATGTCGATAATCATGCGATTTAAAAAAAAAAAAGAAACTTACAATAATGAACGTCGAAATTAAACATCTTGTACTAAATCTAAATTTTTAAAAGTACTGGACTCTCATCCTGAAAGGTCGGCTAAATTGCTCTCAGTAATATGGGCGCATCTTGATAATTATTTGATTATATTTATAAAGATATACACATAGAATAATGAATATCAGTACTGAATCTACATTTTTCAAGCACCGCGCTCTCGTATATATGTATAATTGAAATGGGGTCGTGTACAGAAAGATAACTTGAAAGATCATGAAGTGTATGACGAAAATACGTGGTGACAATATGCTTAAAATAGGTAGTGGATATGAAAAAAATCTTACAAATAATAATACAGCATCAGCGTCATCATAAAACTTCCTAATTACTTCAAAAATTTCCCGTAACAAAGTTGTTTCTGACTTAAATAAAAAACACCCCTAACGTCAAGAGTAATAATTGTTTTATGTAAAAGCAATGGAATTGTTGCAGTTATCTATTTTACTGTGTACAATTAAATTAACTAAAGCTGATATAATGAGCTATTGGAGTTTTGACTTCAATATTGTTTACAATGAAACTTACTTATGATCTTACTGAAATAGATCTTGCAGACTGTGGTAACCATTTATCCCTTGTCATCTTAAATAATCATTAATTGCAGAATATATTCAGCTGAGTTTTCAGTTCTAGAGTTGTGTAACATTGTTAAAAGAGTTAATCAATTTGTACCTAAAAGTAAATAAAATATACAGGAGATCGTAAGGCATCACAATTAATTTGAATGTATGCTCATTTAACGGTTTAGAGAAATGTATTTAAAATATTGATCATCATAAGTATTTGCTACTAAAGGTGTTTAATTAACCTTTATTTACGTTTGATTGCATTGTCACTCTGGAAATGTTTTTGATGGTGCTTCGACGTCGACGTCTGCGACCTCGGTCTGCACTATTCCCGCTGATCTGCTCGTATCGTCTGCGGGATCTAAGTGGGTCTGTAGGACAATGCCGCTCAGAGGCCGCCCCCACCTGACTATCCAGCAATGTCTGCACATGCACCTGCAGATACCAACAAAAACGATCGAAAACCAAACTGAATGAAACCATCAAAAGTGAAGTCGATACACAGTTGATTTGTCTCTTATTTGGGAAACTTTCTAAGGCATGCAACTGACGGCAAAATACGCTATTTGATAGATAAATGAGTCAAAAATATCTTTCTTTGGCAAAATAGTATATAATATTTTTTCTCTTTCGTGAGATAATTAAAAGTTTTTTTTTTAATTTGATTCGTATGGAATTAATAGTACTTTACAAAATACAATTACGAAACATTTAGTATGTGTAATAATTATTGTATAAATTGTATAACATGATTTCTTTTAGAAATGTGAGAAAAGTAAATACGAGTACTTTATACATAATTTTTTCGATTTTTCGATCGGCAATTCTTGGTGGAATTCCATAATATTAAAATATAAATAAAAGATTATTTAGAAAATATTATATTTTTCTTATTATAGGAACGCATGTTTCGGCAACGTCGGGCAGCCAAGTTAGCCAAGTCAATTAGGCAAGAGACTTTGCACGTTTATATAGGGTAAGATGTGCATGAGAAGGTGCGTGTAGGTTGTTTGATAGGTATATTAATAATCAGTGGTGTTAAAGAAAGCATTATGGGCTAGTCAATTAGGTGGAATTGACCGAAACATGTTGTTCTATAATATTTATATTTTTTAAGTAATCTTTTTATAAAAATATTTTATTGCTTCTTTGTGCAAACAAATGCTGATAATAACACCAAAAATGGATAAATATATAAAAATGAATCACATAATAAATCATTTGATCTAAAGTGTGAGGTCATGTTGACAATCACGATGAATCGGTTGTCATTCGCTGAATTGAAGTCCGAAGCAATTACATTTTAGATTTAAGGTCATGACCTAGAAGTGAAGCATACTTGGTGTAGGACTCAATGCCATATAGGTGGAGGCAGGGCGACTCTAGGACTGCGGACTCTTCTGGTAAAATATAAAAATATTTTGTAGAAGGATGTCAAACTTAAAAGATAAATATATTCATCATCATCATCATCAGCCTGTGTCCGTCCACTGTTGAACGTAGGCTTCCCGCATGAGTCTCCATCCTCTTCGATCCTCCGCCTTCCGCATCCAGGTCACTCCCGCTATTCTTCTTATATCGTCGGTCCATCTTGTAGGGGGTCGGCCAATGCTTCGTTTGCCAGTTCTTGGGCGCCATAAATATATTATATGCATTCAAATAAGAAACCATATATTTTATTTATTTTTTATTTTTTATTAAGTATTCAGACACTCAGTTTTATCGTTTGTAGTTTATTAATCACACTGCTTATGGAAAAGATGAAATAAAAAATAGTACTGTAATATAAATAACTTCTTAGGTTTTCACGCCCAGATTTGATATTGTGGCTTTTGGGTTGTGTATTGTTGTAGTACCGTAATATATTGAACGAAATAATTATGATTTTTAAGTGCCAATTTCCCTTCAAAACGAGGGGTCAAAAAATCAAAATTGATGAGATATTGGTTCATTAAATATATTTTATATTTGCTATAAGGCGTATTTGGAGTCACAATATTTGTACATTTTTTTTTAAATTAAATGCTTTTACCTTTATCTTTATAGATTGTCCAAATGGTCATGAGTGCTCGTGGAGTTGAAAATGTTAAGAAATCTTATTCATATAGTTTGATAACGTTAGGCAATTTAAACAACTGAAAATATTTATTTTGGTCTCTAACAGTTCTTACTAATATTACCAGCCATGATATTGTATTATATATTTTTTTGTAATTCTTAGATACGTTTATAACAATTTTGGTATCAGACTCTTTATGAAAATAAATGAAGTGTTGAAAATATAATAAATGAAATACGAAACTTTTCAGCTTTATATAAATGATAAGAAAGGATTCCAATTGTATTCATATAATGTAAAAGATTAGAATTAATTCTATTAGATGGCGTTCGAACAATCTATTTTGGTACGAAAGTTCGACGCCAGATGTCGCAGAAAAGCTCAAAAGCACTCGTAGCGGTGTGCTGAAAAGTTTCCTTTTATACCTTCTAACTATTATTTTCGATGATGTTTAATTAATTTCTTAATTCGATGAATATATCGAATGGTGTGATTAATCGTCTTGTTAATAATACATAAAGCTATTTTTAATTAATTATTAAGTCCGGACCATTTTGTCCTGAGAGATATTATAGTTCGACCAAAATTATTATATTAATTATAAATAGAAAAATATATTTACTCTTTTTCACAAAAGGATTTAATTCAGATTACAGTAGTATGAATTTAAGAGAGATAATACAGCCGTTTGATGTAATGAGTCGTTCACCTAAATGCTTGAAAAAGACAAAAAACTACACTTGTAGTTTCAAATTACAAACATTTTTATTATACAATGAGAATTTTTTAAGGTATATGATTTGTTGGCATACTTCTCTTTTTGTAATCCCTTGGATCTCATAATCTTCCAAGACCGTCTATTATGATATGCTAAAGAATATTATTCGAGAATTAAGCATATTTTGCTTAAGAGGTATCTGTATCCCAATAATATAAATGTTTACTTTTCTTTACATTTCCATTTCCTAGTTGAAACATATGGTCGTTACAAATTGACATCATAAAATTCATCAATAAAATAGTCACCACAGTATTCAGCTCGCACCATGTCACCTGGAGAAACGGTAGCTGTTGTTTATGCTCTCTTGCAGTTGACATTTCCCAGCTAGGTGAATATTTATCACTTTACGAAATGTATAATGAAATGTTGATGTATTAAACCCCATATATTTTCATTCTCCACAAGGTCAAAAAATCGTACCACCAAGATTCTGCGCATAATAAACTTAACATTGATTGTGGATTCTCATTCGTAAAAATAGGAATGAAAATTCCTTTAAGGTTAATGTTTCTTTTTCGATTGTGATCCTTAAGGTTTCAGGCTTTCCTAAACCAATCTTTACCAGCAGTATTGGCGGTATCATTATTGTTGACTGACTGAACTGTGCGGTATCAATTTCTGGTGAACATAAGCGTATATGGAAGACGACTTAGGCAGTAATAAGAAAGTAATTAAAACGAAAAACTTCGCGAGCAATTTGAGTATTTAAACTTCATGCGAGACTAATAAGATTTTTTGAATGGGTGGCCATTAGAGTTCAGGGAAAATCGCGTCCGGAAGCGGTCTTGTGCCCTCGGGGCGGCGACTCATCCTGAATAATTCATCTCCGTGAGTGACTCAACTGCGAAATGTGAACCTTCCTCTCTCTCTCCTCTTGCCTCCTGTGCTCCTGTGCCGATATTAAAAACGCAAACAAAGCGCCCGGAGCCTCCTTTGTTACCTGTTTTGAGCATTTTTTTCAGCTGTTGAAACGAACGGATGATGTTCCGCTACGCATTGGAATAGATGTCATACGATACAGATTGCATGCCGCGTTTCACTCTGTTTGCTCTTTGGAGAGAGTTACTATACTTGCCTTTTGTCTTAACATGGATTGATGTAAACATCAAGAGACAAGATTATAACGTAGATCATTACCCAAATATAACAGCTTCGGATGTCTTGTCTCTGCATTCATTATCTGGTTTGCAATAACCAAGTGCTTCAACATTTGTTGCCTAAATAAAGCATTTAATTTGTAAATGACTTGGCAATGATGGATAATTATGAAAATTAATTTAAACATTTGTTATGATTGTTTTTTTTGCTCAATTTATCTTATTGATGATGTTTTTTTCCACGTACGAGTATGTTCAAATATTCAATAAACGAGTAACAACAGGATTCTGAGTTGACTTAAATCAAAATGGATGTTATGACATCTGCATTTTATGGTGGGGATTTGAGGATACTATTTACTCTTTTCAATTTTTACATTTTAAAGAAGTAGATTGTAACTTTAATATATCTTAATTTTATATGCATATTTAAATTTGTATCTTAAAAGTTGTGTGATTTTTTTTAGATTATTGATGTCCGTAGACTCTTAGATATTAAGGAAAATTTAATAAGTTAAGTTATATTTCATTCACCCTGTTAAATGTTTAAGTGAAAGTAATTATTAAATATTAAATTAAATATGTTCATCGTTGCTGGAACACAAATATTGACAGGAGGTTCAATCAGTTATATTTTCAGGGGGCACCGCGAGGACGTTCTTTTCATGCTTCCCATGCGAAGCTTTCTAGGATCCACACGACCTTTCACATCCAGCCCTAAAACTGAGAGACTCTAGCTCTGGCAACAAATCGCATCAGAAGATTTTATTCCCCCAAAGAAAAGCCTCAGAAAGTAGAATCGCTGTTGTGTTACTGTGGGAACCTGTAGACCTGAGATCCTGCTCCATATGTCCTACTAGTTACACATCCCAAGACCCAATACTGAGCAGCACACGAGTCATCGATGCTGCCAGATATAGCGCGGAAACAATTTGACTTCGCTGATAGGAAGAAGTAGAAATTATATATATACGATTATATATACTAAAATATTAATTAAAAAGTTTTTGGATGATGCTTGCATTTTTCGTTACATTTTTCATTAAAACATTTATTTATTATTTAAAGTGTTTTGTTTTTGTAAAGTTTTTTATTTTCCATTGGGAAAGGCTAGAAAAAATTACATAATTTGCACGTAAAATCGCCTACAAAATATAATAAAAATACCTTTCCATTTTGTGAATTATTGCATATTATCAAAATTTTCAATATTTTATTTATTGACAATGAAATGATATACATTTATAAATTAATCATATTTTATTATATATAAAAGTTGATGAAGGATAAGGATAGTGGCGATTGAACTTCTTCAAGAATTTTCAAAAATTATTATTTATTCACAAAAAATCAGTTCTAACTATTATTTACAAACGGTAAAACAACTTAACGGTAACATTCTAAAATCTCTAAAACACGACTTATTTATTACTTTTGGAAGGACAGCCATTTAAAAGTGTTAAAAACTCTCTTATGCTAATGGGACTAGAGAACAAATGCGCTGAAAAACATAAATTTCAGATCAAATTTATTGAAATTGAAAGTAAAACAGTCAAAACAAATAAGAATTTAACTATTGATATATTTATTAATCTGTATTTTATTTGTGTTGCAAGGCGCACATTTGAAAAAATTATTCGCATATCTTAATAATCACTAAAACATGCGACGGTATTTAATTTAGTATTTTTTTGATTATTATGTCGCACTAATTAAGTACAAAACCTAAAGTAAATATTCGAAAATAAGATTTTCCGCAATGTTTTTATTAAATTAGTCCTTGATCACATACAAATGTCACAAAAATCCCACGTATCAACCTAGGACACATATTTGTTTACTAATCTTTTTGGAAGATATCACTCGTTTATTTATTAGATGATTTTAATCGTTATTTCAGCTGCGGAAGAAATCATTTCCGTTTGCTGAGCGTCCGGACAGAGATGACGTTGTGGTCCAGGGGGCTCGTTCTGGTGAAGCTCGTGAAGGGGCTCTCGGCATCGTGAGAGCGGATGAACGGTCCTGGCTGCGCCCTTCACCGCTAGTGCTGCCAAGGCTCTCGCAAGTCTCCTTCATCTTACACAACTGTTCCTGTAAGCTTCGATACTCTTCAAGGAAGCGTTCTAGTTGCGCTGCATGGTAATCGTAAGCGAGCGGCGGTCCGAGCGATTCACCAGGTGGTGCGCGAGCGAGTTGCGCTCTCGGGAGTCCTCGCAGTTGGAGTAGAGGTGTGGCGCTGGCTGCTGCAGAAGAGCTGCTGGATCCGGCTGCTCTGGCGTTGCCGTTGAGTCGACAGTTCCTTGCTGTCGGTTGCAGGTGTTGTCGCCGGCGCGGGCCGGGGGCTTGCCTGGCGTCTGCGGAGCCCGCTCGGGGGAGCTCCAGCAGGTCGGGGTAGTTCTTGTCGTCGCTGGAGGGAAGGTTGTTCTGGTGGTCGAGCGGTGGCCGCGCTATGTTGTTGTTGGCACGGTTCTGCGCCTCGGCGGTGACCTCGCTCGGGCCCGGGCTGGACTCGGGAGAAATGTCGATTCTGAAAAAAGATAATTTATTGTGATTTTAGAAAAAAGTGTATTGAAGAATACAAGATACAGCAGTTATCATACTGGCATATAAAAGACATATAAATTGTAATTGTTTTATTAAATTTCGTAATAATATATAATGAAACGACTAATTTTACTCTTCAATAAAGCTAAAAACTTAATGAAAAGAGTGGGTGAGATTTATATACGGTTATTGTGCCTAGATTAGCACTTATCAGTTCAGTCATGTGTACGGCTATAAGGAATGATGGTTAAGAATAATGAATTAACCTTGACTCTCTGTACTCCGAAAGACGAGGAATGTGCAGATCGGCATCTTCGCGTACCGCCCAGGCGGGCTCTGAGGGCGTCCGAGCCAACCAGGCCGCGGCCGCGGGAGGCGCTGGGCCGGGGAGCCGCGGCAGGTGGCGCTGCCCCCGCGCCCCCCGCTGCGACAGCATCTCGCCATCCTCGCGCTCCTCCAGTCGGTGTAGGCGTCTCCATCTCCTCGTCATATGTTTCGGCCTCGTCTTCGGTGTCTTGACTCGGGACGTGGCGGTAGTCGCCTCGCCGTCGGGCGGCGTTCTCCTCCGGCTCGGGCCGCGCGGGCGGTCGTTCGGCTGGCTTTCGGTTCAGCTCAATTTTCTCATAGCTGTCACTGCGGTGGCGAGTGCACGGAGGTGGGCGGACACGCGGCTTGGCGCGGGATCTCGTGCGAAGACGAAGCAGCAACAGACAGGCATGCCAGGACGAGCAACGCGGCGGCAGCGCCGGCGGCCAGCGCGAGTCCTCCTCCGGGCGCCGCTCCCGTGCGCCGTCCGACCGTCAGCCGGACCACAGCTTCGGCGCGCCCGGCGAGGTTTTCGGCGGCGCACGTGTAAACTCCAGCGTCGACTCCCTCGGCGGCGAGCACGGTGAGCGCGGCGACTCCACCTCCCGAGCGCAGAGCGTGTCCTCGCCTCGTTCCCGCCGTACTCGAGTCGGCGAGCGCGCGGTTCCTCAGCAACCATATGACCCGCGGCGGTGGCTCTCCGGTCACGCGGCAGCTGAGCGTCGCGTTGTCTCCCTCGTCGGCTCTCGCGTCTCCCTCGGTGGGGCTGACGCTCGGAGCGCAGGCGAATTCGTCCAGTTCCATCCGTTCCCAAGATTTCCCGGCGACTCTTGCCGGATGGCGGCAGGCGGGCGGAGTGTCGAACGGAACGTTACGG
The DNA here is from genome assembly GCA_022606575.1 of Glossosoma conforme. NCBI lineage: Eukaryota > Metazoa > Arthropoda > Insecta > Trichoptera > Glossosomatidae > Glossosoma > Glossosoma conforme. The sequence goes on along the minus strand of JAGTXR010000017.1, from coordinate 3,213,958 downwards.
CGGAGCGTCCACTCGCGCAACGGTCTCAAGCCGCAGGTACAGTTCCAAGGATTATCGGCGAGTTCTAGTCCTCGCAGACTTTTAAGCGAGGTGAGCGTGCTCGCTCGCACGTCGGTCAGTCGGTTTCTGTCGAGGCGGAGCCACTCGAGCGAGACCTCGAGGCCTTCAAAAGCGCGAGGTTCGACGGTCGTCAGACGGCAGTCGGAGAGATCGAGGCGGACCAGTTGCGGCACGGCCGAGAAGGCGCCGTCGAGCACGCGCCGGATCGGGTTGCCGCCGAGCCGCAGTTCGCGCAGTTCGGGCACCGAGTCGAGCGCGTGCGAGGGCACGGCGGACAGGGCGTTGTGGCCGAGGTCGAGCTCCACGAGGTTGATCAGCTCCCGGAAGGCGTAACGGTCGAGAGTCTTCAGGCGGCACTTGGCGAAGTAGACCTTCTGCAAGTTGAGTAACCCGGCGGCCGCGAATGCGTCGCGCTGCACGACGACCAGAGGGTTGTCGCTGAGGTCGAGCAGCTGAGTGCCGGGGTCCAGCGGCGCCGGCAGGCGGGTGAGGTTGGCCCCCGGGCAGAGCACGGACTCCTTGCCGCCCTTCCACTTGCAGTCGCACAGGCGCGGGCAGTGCGCGCGCAGCGCCTGCACGCACAGCGCCGCCAGCAGCAGCGCGCGCGCGCCCATGCCTCACTCTGTAAGAAACAATAATACAGATTATTAAAAAATATATAATTCAAACGTGTAATATTTTTACATGATAATGATTTGTCATGATAAGTAACATCTTCGTTGACTCATTAGTTGTTGCTCCTAAGCCAGGTATATTATAAGCCCCGGCTGTCAGGCGCCCCCTCCCGCGGGTTTCTTCATTATGCAGCCGCCCTAATACCGGCCATTACCACCTTAACAAGCGGTCGGCTCTTCGCTGACAGATTGCCTCTGAGCGGAGCTCTAAACACCGAACGTTACCTCTACGACAACCCGGTGGGAAACTATTTTAAGCTGCAAATAGCTATTTAAACTGTCTCGTTTGGGACAACTACAACATCAGTTTGATACATGTCCTCTTAAACATTATGAAATGAATTCTATTTTTTCACATTCCTCATTTTTTGTGTGAGCTCAAACATAACAATACCAAAAATTGTTGATAGTGATGCAGAAATCTCATCATTGAATTATATGGCGCTTATCATGTTACATATACAAGCATTGTATGTGGTGTTTTGATCCGCCATCGTCATAGAATACAGCCCGACATTAATGCATCATCCTTTTATTACAGAAATTCACTATCAATGGATAGTGTTCACGGGACGAATTTAGTATTCCACGAATTTAAAAAAAATACTCGAATGATATTTATTTATTTATTTACTTTACAGAACCTCAGTTCCAAGGTACAAATAATAATATATATACAATACACACAAAAGAGAATAAAAAATAAAAATAACAAAAGAAGAAGAAGATGACACGTGTCAAAGATCACAGAGATCTAGGAGAACAATACCATCGACAAAAGAGGAAAGGGATGTAAGAAAAGGATTGAGGTGTGCTGGTAGGCCATTTAGAAGCGCGATTGCCATTGTACAAAATTTAAAGTGCTTAGAATGGTTTTTATTTTATTTTATCTCCATAGGAGATCAAACATACGACCTTCGGTTTAGTAAGGTAGGTAAATATAAAACGCTTTAACCACTAAGCCATAACCGCCACAATTAAAACATTTATAAATTCACCAGCCAGCAGTAGAAAAAAATACTATACATTTCTTTAACCATATTTAGATATGATGTTGGTGTGTGAAAATTGGCTTACATTTAATCGATTCGGGTTGATAAATAAGTCTCTACATATTTCTATTTGAGATTAACTCTAAAGACCTGCTTGTATAAAAAATCACTGACTTTTATTCCATCAGATTGTAGATACTCAGCACTCGAGAAAAAACAAGTACTTTAAATTTCTGACGTCTGATAAATAAAATAAAGGTAAAAACAATTTAAAATGCATGTAATATGTGAAATTGCAAATCATTAATGGTTTCTTCAAAATACATTTTTCCTTCATATTGACGATTCTTACTGACGCACCCTCGCTAGTCTTTCGGCGACAGATTAATTCCCCATAAACCTTTTCCGCCCCCGACCGCCATAACATTACCATAAGCGCCGCCGTCAGCCGAACGCTTACCATAACGACTGCCATAATGATCTCCATAAATCGGTCTCGCGTCTGCACTGCATCCGAGAAGGATGCTCTTCAGCGATGAACCATCTTCAGGCATCTAGGAAACTATACAAGACATAAGAAACAGACGGAGAGACTTACACATCTTTTCATGTTTTAGCGATTCAAACAACATGTCTATGCATCGTTAACCAAATAACGTATCATTTCATAAAATAATAAAATGCAACATGTCGCAAATTTATGCCGTTCATATACTACATCTGAAATGGAATTATTACGTTTTTAAGGTAAGCGTCGCAACACAATACAATACATTTTTGTCACATGCAGCGTGGACTGGAACCGAAGTCGCGGTCTCGAAATGACGGCATCAACTTGAATGGTGATGCCGGAATATCAAGGTTCAGGCACTGAGGATAAATCCAAAGACCGGAGTTGAACGATACTAATTTATTTGATAAAATACCCCTTTTTATGCCTTAGTCTACAACATGACTAAGCATTTATAAAATTAGTATTAATACATTAAATCTCATACACCGTTTTAGACTTTGATACTTTCATTTTACATAGAGTGGCAGATTATTGGGATAGTCAATAGTCCATATCGATGCGTAAGCATTCTTTATTAATATTAATACATTGAATTTCATACACCGTAAATTCCTCGATACCTGTTGTTTTGGACCTTGATACCCTCAATTTACATAGTGGCAAAAATGGCACAAGTGTATGAATCAACAAATTCCATCTAAGGTAGAGAGTTTGATTATAACAGTTACTTTAAAGACTTCGATTTTTAATACAAATTAATTATGTTCAAAATAACGTTTTGAACACAGCGCTTAGCAGACAGTGGATACAAATGTAACGAAGAGAAGAAGGCTTTTTTTCACATTTCCGAAGCTGTTATAAGTACACAGTGTATATTGACGTATTTTAAATATATATAGATCACGTCAGATTCGTCGCTCGACACTCAAACCGGGCGGACGTGTCTAGTCATCCTACCTACAGGATGGCGAACTGTTGCGATTGTGATATCGCGCAAATAAATCGTCGCTTAGACGATCACCGTTTGCTGCTGGAGAGGCTCTTAAAGGCTCTTAAAGGCTATTGGATGCGGGATGGATGATGCTCTGACATCCGTTGGTGTGCACCTCCACCCAACCCGACAAGTCTGCCGACTTCCCGCAGAAGGCGCTTACCTCGAGCGTGCTGTCAACATTCCTGTGTCGATGTTAACTGTGACAGCAGAGACTCCGAACCTGCCGTCAAAGAATCCGCTTCGAGTGAGGAAGCTGTTTCGAGCAAGGCTCCCAAGGACTCCCGTTCTCAACCGGGACGAATCATCGTTCGAGGAACTGGAGGACCTGAGTGCTTTCTCCGTGGATGTCCCCTCCCTCCCGAGCAACGTCAAAAGTTGAGTCAGCATATTCTGATGATCCGTGGTTCTGCAGCTCCTTCAAAAAACGTTACTGGAGTGAAGATGGCGTATCTTCATCATTGAGGATTTACAGAGCTTCTTGGCAGCGACCGCTGCATTCAATCCTTCTTGGATGACCATCAGGAAGATTGTCAGCAGGCGGACGCTGTCAACTTCTTTCAAAGTCGGGGTCATTGCGACTTCGCTGGAGTCTCATGGAGCCTCAAGTGTGGCCTGAAAGGACCATCGTTCAACCCTGGATACGCATGAAAGAATCGCAGTGAACAGTGGTTGAAACCAACTTGAGTGAAGATATTGACATATTTAGTGTTATATTGCTTTAAATTCAGTACTGGTGTTTATGGAGGCGAAATGTTACACGTTTTATTTTGTGACAATAATGCCTTGTTATTTGTGAGTCAATCATGATCTACTTATGACAGGGTTTTTGTTGTTACAAGTCAAACTGTTTATCTTGAGTCTCCTGACGCTAGTTCTGAGTGTGAGGTCAGTCATACTAAATGTGTCAATAAATTTACATCAGCACATTTATGTTACCTATTGTATTTTTATTTTATATTATTGTATTTATATTATTGTACTTCAGAAATGCATTGAATTCATAAAATTTGTAATATTTCTGCAAGGAAAAAAATAAATAAATTGAAATTAGATAATGTATTTTGTTAATAAATAATTCCATGGCTCAAATATCACAAGTAGGAGAAAACACGGATCCTGAATATGTTTTACCGACCTTAAAAGTAACTGTAAGGAAGAAAATTGAAAAATTACTTAATTCGGTTTGCATAAAAAAATATATATGAGTATTCAGCAAGCTTGTGAGACAAGTTTGTTGGTTGAAGGCGGGTGTAGGAAGGTATAATTCTTTGAGATCAGATATTCTTCTTCTTCGTGTCAGCGAAGTCAAATTATTTTTGCCCAGTATCTGGGAACATCGATAGCTCGTGTGTTGCCCAGCATTAGGTCGTGACATGTGCAGCTTGTTGGAGCAAGGTCTTAGGTGTGAGGTGGTCTGCAGGTCTCCACAGTCACACCATAGTCACTCTTCCTGCCGAAGCATTCCCACCGCTTGAGGTTGTTCTTTGTTCTACCAACTCCAGTTCTTATCTGTTCAGGGATTTCCAGGTCCGCCAGTCAAGGTTCTTGCCAGTTGGGAGGCATTCCTTTGGAGTAATGAAATCCTCTGATGCGACTTGTTGTCAGAGCTGGAGTCTCTCATTTTCAGGGCTGGATGTAAGAGGTTGTGTGGATCTCAGAAAGCTGCTTCGCGAGTTCAGTCTAGGTGTTAGGGGTATCTGATTATACAAGCAGTGAGACGGTTGGTTGATTGCCTTACGCATTTCTTCGGCGCATATGACTTTGCGTCTTATGTTTGATGGTGCGATGCCAGCCAAGGGGTATAGTTTTGTGAGTTCAGATGGGCGGCGACTGTTAATGTATCCGCTGTCTAAGGATTGGAGTATGTGGACGTAAGTAGGCCATTATTTATTAGAAGAACTGCTTGTTTCTCTTATGTGGGCTTGCTAAAAATATGAGTAGTCATTGCACGTGTCCCATATGTCAGCCATCACTCTTTTCTGACTGCACCGAGCAAGTGAGCTTCATCTGCCCGAGAGACTGCGCTCGCCCACTGCAGCCGCCCACTTAGCATTATAAGCCACACGACTCATATCATTTGTTCGTGTTCTCCTTATGTCGCAAGATATCCAAGCACAAAAGTGTGCAATGTGTACAATGTACATATTTTATCAAAATACATGTGCAGACATTGGTTGTATAGTTTCTGATATCCTTTCAGAATGACGAGAGGACAGCTTGAGTTTTATGGTCTAATGCAGCATAAGATATACTCTGAGAAGCTTTGAGATACAGACCAATAAATCATAAGCTGGGTTATTCAGTTTAGTTTTCACATTTTGTAAATTTATCATCGATGCGCCGTATCCTTTGCCGGTTTTGTGTGTCTTTGAATAAAAAAATGTAGAAATACAATATATCAATTTGACATATATAAATTTATATTTCTTAATACACCACTTTTGGTATGTTATCTTTAATTTTAGATTTATTCAATGATTTTGTATAAACATTTTAGGTATACTCTGTTTTGAGGATTGTTTAACACTGTATGTGGAGTACACACACTTATTATATCATTGAAGATTACATCCTGATATTCACAAAAAAAGAGGTTAATAAATGCCCTGTATTTCTTTGTTCGTAGATGATTTAAGTTTTTGCCAGTAAGTTAAATAAATTGACAGTAAATAAAATTAATCGACTGTACATTAAATAAATTAGAAGTATCCATTGTGTCAGTATGAATGTGGTCAGTTATAAAATTAAAATGGCAGTAATATATTCAATATTAGTAAAAATAAATATAAAATGAATGAACAATTAACCCATAAAATGGAAACCTAACCTTTTATTAATTATCATTCATTAATTATTTCCTGCCAAATTATTATTTTTCTATTTGTCTACAGCCAAATGATTATTATTTACTTACATTTTTAGGTATTCATTACTGACCGTTTGCTAAATAATAACTGCAAATTGATTGAAATAAAACTGCCAAAAAAATAAGTTGCCTTAATAAATTATAAGAATCGCAGTGGTTTTCACGCAAAGTTGTCTCTAATTTTGATAAGTTAGATACAACAAAAAGATTACTCTCACACCAAACTGTGTATGCGAAGAACTAAACGTTATATTGATTGATCAAAAACACGTTAAATTGGAAGCTTCACTGGATATCAAACTCACGACGGCGTGTATGACAGTAGAGCCTTTATACTCTGTATCATTCATACCTGTTCTCTTGTTCAACACTTATTCACCCATTGCTAAATGAAGTTTTCCTTTATTGATTGCAAATATTTACAGTTTTGGCCTTCTTTTTTACAATTCTTTCGTATAATTTGTGTATTTAGAAAATATACTTTAACTCTTAATTAGAACTCTTTGATTATTTAAGTATCACTTAATTTACATTTCATTTAACAATCTTGTAAATATATTTTTTGTATTGAATAAAACAAGCATTTCTGCCTCTATCGGTTTAACATCTCTAACCGCGTCGCTATTGTTTTGCGAATTTTGAAATATTGCCTCGAATATCTTCTTTGAAGAAAACGCGTGTGTTGAGACGTTTATCGAAGAAAGAAAACTAAGCCATGCAATATATAAAATAATAATCGAAGTATTATATTTTATCAGTTTTGCTTCAGATAGTACGCGTGCGCTGCTCGCTAGACAAAGTTAATCTTTCTTGGATTTATTGTATCTGCAAACGTCTGCTTATGAGAGCTTTTACCAGAAGATAAAAAAATAACCTCAAATAAATCTTCCGAAAACGTCGAACGTTTTTAAAAAATATATTCGAACATTGATGAGAAGTTAGTGTTGTAATGTATTATTTATTATCAGCCCCCTTCTATAAACATATTTATTTTTAACTAAAAAATAGTAATCTACAAAACCATAAAAGTAAACCCTTCTAAAACACATGTTTTTTTATTTATAACGGAGATTTTACTTACAGTGCTTGCGGAATATTTTCATATAACGGTCCCTTTTATATTGTTATTTTTGTGGTTGAATAGTCTCTTAGAACTAAATTATCCAGGTCTGAGGGGCACTAGTTAAGTCATCCGATCTTATAAAAACGTTATTAATGATATATATATATATATATATATATAATTGTTAATTGAGGTCAGTTACTCTAGGAAATGAAATAATCTCTCTTTTATTTTACTAAGATACCGTTCTCGGCATTGTTAATATAATTCATGTGAGGAGACGACCGATACCATTAGAATGGGCAACATTAGCACTAGTACATTCTTAAAAGTACGTAATGTCATATAAACTAAGTCTTTGGATGAATGTATACCACTAGTATATGCTTATAGTTCAGAGACGTTGAATTTAATAGAAGGTCTTTCCAATATAATAAAGGTTATTCAACGTTTCATGTCGAGGATATCTGAAGAATAACTATAAAAAAATGCTTAAAAAAAGTAGTATTAGGATCTCAGAGTCTCACCTAAGTTACCGGATGGCGAGGGCGGGCGCTGTATCGGTGGTTGGGGCATGTCCTGTAACAAGAGACAATTAGGTTGTGCTTAGCGAGTATTCATTGCTTACATTTTATAAGGTTTATATGTAAAAAACTAGGTCGAATAAGACGTTTTCGTATTTAACAAGTTTTTAATGGAAACATATTCAGCAAATCATTTTTGAGAACTGATAACAAGCACACAAGTTCACAGCAAACGTAATATTTTATGACATTTCTCTCATCAAAAAATGGGCCGCTGGGATTTGAACTACGGACCTACCGAAATATTAGGATGACAAGAGCAATATGCATAATTTTTCTTTCAAAAAAATGCAAAAAAGGCGGAGAATATTTGGTTGAGCTGCCCTTTATAACATAATGATCCGGGCTTCAAAAAAGATTCGGGCTTATCATTCGTATTCCTCAAAAAAATCTGATCAAAAATAAGCCTCATATTCAACAGCTCCCTCCCTTCAAGCATTTGGTTATCTGCTCAGGAGGTTGTCGGAAGCCATATGTGTTCCCAAGTGGGACTGCTCGTGTAGATATCTCCTAAAACGAGGAATGGATAGTGGCAGCTGATAGAAATAAGTAACACATATTTTAGATAATCATATGTTATAGAAATTTGGAACGGATATTGGAAGAAAAAAATGAATTATGGAATTTTTAATTTTTCAAAAGCAGAGCTAAAATTGCAACTCTGTGTTCTATTTTCAAAAATAGTTAAGAGCTTAGGTTTAGAGAATACTAATAAAATAATTTAATTAAAATTACATTTTTAATGTTTGATATTGATAAACGACGCCACATAACTGCATTGCATAATGAACACCTTCGCCAGTACGACACGGTCGTGGAATAAATTATTGAATATATTATTGGATTTGGCTCAGAAGCCGTTGGAAACTAGTCAAACTTTGCGGGTTTCTCTTGAATATTTTAAACATTTAAATTATAAATCGCAAGTCAAATGTTTTCCCGGCTGATTCCAAATGATATTCTGAATATTAAGAGGAGCCAGAGCAGACCGAGGCAAAGAATAAATTGTATAAAGGGAAAAGGAACAATGTATTTCTAAAAAAAAACGATTACGTAAAAAACTATAGTTGTAAATGTTATTTTCCTAAATATTATTTGTTAAAACATAGTTGTTTAATAAAGTTTAACTTTTTAGTTAAGCAAAGTGAGAGAAATTATCTAGCTAAATCTTGTTAGATTAAGCTTAACTGTAATGTTAAACAAACCTTGACTTTTCACCAAACGATCAATGTAAGATGCGTGCATAGAATATTAGGGATATGATGGTATGACTTTGTGAAGAATGATGAAGTGACGTAGCAAAAAAGCATCCTTTAATACAACACTAGCTTAAGAGATCTTACTAGACAAAGCTGCGATGTATCATCATTTTGTTATATTTTTAATGTTTCTATTTAAATTATACATCTATCAAAAACTTTGAGTAGAGCATTATTTTAAAAATATTTTACTTATGAAGTGATTAAGAACTAGACGATATAGATTTGGAAGTTATAAGAAGTCTCTGGTGATGGGTTGGCATAGAAAAATTCTCCAAATCAGGAGTAAATATGGTTAGGCTTGTTACGTTTTCAATTACTTACATTCAGTTATTAGGTCAACATGATGCTCGAAGAGGTTGCGCAAAGGTGAGTAAGTCGCTGGTTTACCATTCTGAGCCTCTTGGGGCTTGCAGAACGAAAAAATAACTTTCAAGCTCCTGGCTCGTTTTTAAAGAAACTTTTTTCCTTCCACACGAGACGGAGGTCCGCATTATTTTTATCGGTCTCTTTATGTGCTTTTTTCCTCCCGAGTAAACTTTTTATTAAATCCGGTCCGCGCCAACCTACCGAATGATAACTTTCCGATAATTATTATTATGCCAAGAGAACTTACAGGAAAATAAACGGCGGAGGCTCTGAAATAATATTGGAAGATCAAAAAAAAACGTAAAGATGTTTTTTGCTCGGACGATCTAGCAAAATTGCTTAAATGCGCAAAATGTTCACACCGCCAAAATAACTGTTTTTTTACATATTGAAACAATGAAACGCTTTAATTATTGATTGAAATTCATGTATTGTAAGTTATGTCCTTTACGATCTTCTTCGTAGTATCAATCCGGTGGATTGGTTTGCAGCAACAGAATCTTGCATCTCGATCTCCATTCCTCTCGGTCCTCCGCAACCCTTTTCAGCTCAGCATAAGCGCTACAATTCATGTCCTCGAATACTTGCTGTAAATACTCCCGTCTAGGGCGCCCTCTACAGTTTCTACCCTCAACCATCCCCTCCACAATATCGTGAAGAAGACCATCGTGGCGCATGATGTGACCAATCCATCGGGCTCGCCTCTCTGAGATGGTTCTTATTAGGTGCCTATCTTCCTTGATTATCCTGAGAACCTCATTGTTCGTGACGTGGTCTCTCCAGGAAATTCCGAGAATTCTTCTGTACGACCACATCTCAAAGGCCTCTAGTCTTTTTTTATCACTTTCAGATAAGCACCATGTCTCACAGCCGTACATTAAGATGCTCCAAGCAAGTGTTTTGGCAAGTTGCTTGCGGAGCCCTAAAGTAATATTCTTTGACTCAAGAATTTTGGCTTTTTTATTGAAAGCTAGCCTTGCTTGATGTATTCGACTGTTGACTTCTCTTTTTGTTCTGGCATCCCAGGTAATCGTACTTCCAAGGTATACAAATTCTTTTGCATCTTTTAGGGGTACTCCTAGCATTGATATGTTAATTTTCTGCTGCTCATTGCGGCTTACTCTCATGACTTTGGTTTTTGTGCTGTTTATCTTCATATTGTAGTTGGAATTAAATATGTTTTCCATGGATGTCAGCGCTTCAGTGAGTTCATCTTCAGTTTCAGCAATCAGAGCAATGTCGTCAGCAAACCTTATCATATCAATCTTTTGGCCATGTATTTTAACCCCCTCTCTATGGCCCATTTTTTCCCTGATGTTATTAATTGCATTTTGTATGTATACGTTGAAGAGTACAGGCGACAGAGAGCATCCTTGTCTCACCCCTTGACGTATTTTTGCTTCCTTTTGGACATTTCCAAGTGATATTATGGCAGCTTCTTCTTTGTAAAGTGAAAATATGAGTCTTCGTTCTTTGTATTTGACTCCAATTTCTTTCATAATATCGAAGAGCTTCTCCCAATCTACTTTATCAAATGCTTCGATTTACGATATATTGGTTTATTTGACATTTCTACAATTAATGTGAAAAAATCATAACTGATAACACGTCAAGTTAAAATGATAGCTCTTGTAATGGTTACGAAAGTATTAAACAATATTTTGTAACAATATGTTCCAGATGTCGAAAGGATACGGGAAGAAAAAAAAGTGTTATCTATAAGCTAGGTAATATACAGGTCATCGAATTTGCCAGATGCTGTGCTAAATCGATTTGACATCATTGACACAAGACACATTTCAAGGGGCTAATTAAGCCCTTGAATATATATTTGTTAACAAAATGCATGTATCTTGCACATAGTATCTTTAAATCGACATCTCTTAAGCCATAACTCCAAAGAGTGAATTTGTCTTATATATTTTGCGTTCGGCATCCGTGTCTTCGCATTCAACTGCAGATAAATCTTAAATTGAATTCTCACATTGTTTGCACGCTCCGCGGGATGTTTAATTACATACGGCAAGATGTATGAGAACTCCAGATGGCATATTTCTCCGACAAGGTAAAACGTAATGGGACCATATTCAAGAGTTTCCCAACAATCAAATATTCGAATCTAATCTCCAATCATTGCAAAACAGATATAACCTTGGTTGGCAATTTTATGACACGATATTATTATGGCCGTTAATACTTAGTTTTATCATGAAATATTTCATACGTTTAATATTAGTCGTATACAATTATATAAGTGACTTTTATTATTTAAATGATATTTTATTTTGTTTTGGCATGGATTAAGTTGAGTTATTTCTATTAACAGAAAAAAAAACACCTTTCGTGCACTCATTAATATAAAATACTTACTTTCTTTTAGTATATTTCACGTCTAGACTTTTATTTTTTGTATGTAAAGTAGTATTGTCTGGAGTTAATTTCTTTTAATTAGTAGACAAATAATATTCAGGTGAAGTTTTGTTCTATTTACATGATTTCAAATAATCTTTATTAACATAAATGAAGTCAAATTAATCAATTTAATGACACAATCCCTTAAAGTAATTTGACTCTTTCTTGAAAAACATGTTATTCTAATATAGTCATTGACATTAATTTTCTTTCTCTTTTGGATATGAAAATGGAGAATCATAAACATAGAACAAAGAAATACGGTGATATATATTTTGATGTTAAAAATCTATGAATAAATGTCAAAATGACAAAAAAAAAATGAAATAAAATAAAGTAAAATGAAAATCTATGTTCAGTCATGGAATTCCTTCTTTCAGTAGTAAAATTATAATTATCACCGACGGTCAATTTATATGAATTAGGCGGGCAAGCCATCTCAAAATATTTTGAGCCCTTTTGATCTATTTTTGAGCCGTAGTCGAAAGGTAATTTTTCCGTTTCGGCCAAAAGAGAGGAAGCCGCCCCGACCGCAAAGTAACTAGTTTTAGCGGATTATAATTACCCTCGATCAATCATCATGATGGGCGGCTCGCCCACCTGCTCACTCCCGCCCACTCCCGCCCACTCCCGCCCACTACCACCCACTACCGACCACCCCCGAACAACAATCACCAGGTATTCATCGCGGCAAATTTCTTTGACTTTAATAACTGAATTAGATTTTTTTTTGTAAGTGTCAAATCAATACAAAATTATTAATACCTGTAATTATATAAATTGTGCGTCAAAAATTAAAAAAATATATCTAAATTAATTACAAACGTTGCTTTACTTATCTGTTAAATGAGGTAACAGTATATTTTCTAAATAACTTAGTTTGTATCATAATTTTCATTAGGATATGCCTATTTATTGTCAATTCTTACATGTTTTGGAAACATTGATTTGGCTGAAATAATTCTACAGAATTGTAAATACAATATTATTTGTTTTTATGTTTTAACCATAAAAATGAAAATTAAACATAATGCTTTATTGTACGAGTATAAAATTCACCTTTTCGATGATTTGAATCTGTCTAACATAAGAAATCCTGTAATATTAAATATATGTTTTTACCGTTGTGAATAATAAAAATTCTCGGCAGGTTGGAGGTAATCATTCGACCTCTTTAAAAATACTGATTAAAAAAGAGTCAAATATGCCTCCATGTGTCTTGGGAACAGTTGTGAAGACTAGACCGATGACAGAACTATGTGGTGGCAATTTTGATAACTATACGTTCAATGTCAATTATCGATTTTATTTATTTCTTTATTTCAGAAATATTACAAATTTTATTTAATCCGATCCTGAAAAACGATAATACAAAAATAAACAATTTATATATAATGGGGCTTATGATTATTAACAACAATTATTAAAAAATCTCAAAGCTCGCTGAACAGAAGACTCCACGAAATTACTTTGATAAATAAATTCGTGGAGCTCATCTCGAAACTGGGCTTCTCTTAAGTGGCATATATCAATATTCGAAGCAATATGGTTGAACATTCTGATCACTCTCCCAAGAGTCTCTGGCATGTAAGTATTACTCCTAGGAAGAACAAACAATCTGTGCTTCCTTATACTTAAATAATTGTCAGGATATCAAATGGACATGGAAAGAATATTAAGTAAATAAATAAGTAAAAAACTATTTTGTGGACGCTGCAGAGAGTACTTTAACGAGATTAATACAAACTAAAACATAGTTAATATATTTGTTGTTATTTCCATGAATTTTAAATTAATTAATTTATAAACAATAAATTTTTAATATTGAAAAAAAAAACTTGAAGAAAAAATATCAGGCAGTCTTTTTTTGACGGAAGGCGAGACTCATATTTCATTTTTCATCACGTCCTATTGGAAGCGACTGAAAAAAATGCAATTCGCATATAAATTTCGGAAAGAGAAATGTCGTAGAAAGTAAATTGGCAGCGTCAATACAAAAAGCCAAATTATTTATTGAGTGCTGGGGCCTAATAAAAGAAATTGAATTTTTAAATGAGTTTCGATCGTCTGTCGAGGGGCGCGGAAGGGGCCCGGGGGCGCCCGCCAAATTGAAATTTAATTGACGATTTATGAAGGGGCCCCGGGCGGCGACTCCCTGTAATGATGATGGAGGAACATGGAGCAGGAGAGAATATTGCCATATCGCCATATTGCCAAGAACGCCCGAAGCCAACCTGACGATATTCCACGACCGTCACTGGGGAGATTTCCATCAAAATTGCATTATTTCCATCATTAAGAGGATCAATAGAGCCGGACAGTCCAATTTGCAATACTCGTAGATTACATTTGTGATTTTTTTAGCGCTTTCAATGTTAAATAAGGTTTTTTTGCATGATCCGTTTGGAGCACTGCTCATCGTTCTTTCAAAGTCAATATTTTGAACATACAATCACTACAAAGTGCCACTCAGTCTAGTCAGTTGCAATTGTTCATTCCTTGGCTAAAGACATCTATGCATGCAAAGATCCACCTGGTAACATAAATGGTTCCAGATTTTTAGAGCAATAGCCCGAATACTTCAAGAGTGCAGCTACTCGGACGCAGCGCACACTCCAGAAGTGTGACAGGGTCTGCTCCACGCCGCAGTCACATTCAGTTAGTCCGCTGTAAAACTGCTAAGCTTTCATTTGTGTCCTCGTCTTGCATACGCCAGTCCGAAGTCTGTTAACGGAACTCAATATATTCCACCCCTGGTCGTGTCCAGGGGCTGGGTCCTCTTTCGGCGCAATCCTTGGATTGCCCCGAAAGAGGATCTAGCCCTGAGGGGAATACTTGTATCCCCCTCAGTTGCTCTTCTCTACGTGTTCAGCCGCAGGGTGGTCTCAGGTATCACCAGTTCTGTTGTCGACTGTAGGAAACTTCTCTTGACTTGAGCTGTGTGGTTATCTTTTGATATATATTTTTATGTATCAAATGTCATGAAAGAAAGAAGGTCAAACAAAACACTTAATTTTTGAGAGGTTGTTCAGATATTACCTGTTAACAGCAGAATGCAAAACTTCTAACATTAATGTATCAGAGATGGTTAATGATCCATGTGAACAAAACACATTTTGTGTGGTCATCTTAGAGCTTACAGGTATATATGACATCTCATGAAAAATACCTGGCGAAGCTGAATTTTTTGTTTTTTATTTACATTAAAGAAAGCATCAAAATAATAACTTACATGGTTAAAGAAGGCAAATATTTGTATTTTTTTCTTTTTTATATTGTTAATTATTGTTTCAATAAATACAGATACATAAATTTTGTTCTATTTTTGAAATAAATAGTTTGTTTATCTATAAATATACTCGTATACGAATGAAATAAAAAGGTATGATTTATTATTTTGATTTGACAAATACTTATAGTGATTATTTTATTTGCTCAGAAGTACGAGTAATGTATATTATATATAGATAGATGTTTGCTATCGAATTGATTTCAATGAATAAACTTCGTCGGTATGTACTTGAACCGTCGCGTCCCATCAACCGCTTTTTCAATACAAAACTATAGTCACGTTTATTCGCGGCTTATTTGAATTGATGCATCTTTAGAATATTAGAGAATGAATGCACCGATTTAAATTTAACGAGGCTCTCACAAATCATTTATATTTTGGTAAGGCATATTATATTTCAATATATTAAAAGTAGTTTCCACCAGGTTCATAAATATACAAATATTTATTCATGCACCTGGTAGTTTTACAAAGCGTTTGCTTTGCAAGTCAAAAATTGGGTTCGATCCCCAACGGAGGTTAAAAATATACATATTATAAATCGATTTCTTATGCCTAAAATATCCCTGGTTGGTGTGAATTTGATCCCTCACCCGTAAAATGCCAGTCATAGCCTATTTATTAAAATTGGTGGAAGACGAAAGGCGTCCAGTGAAGACCACCCATTCATAGTAAATTCCTGTAATAATAAGGATGATGCGTGAATCTCGTGCTGTAGTCTATGAAGTTGGCGGATCAACAATCCACATCCACCACTTAGCCATTTAAACCACGGTAAGCGTCATAGAATTCCACAGATGAGACTTCTGAATTACTATCACCATCTGTCGGTATTCTCCTGTATTTGTGTACACAAAAAAATGCCTTCAGCTTCCTTACATACGATTCCTAGGTGTAGCATATAGTCACAAACAACCATTATAATGTTCTGTGAGCTGTCATGTTCCACATGTCATACCACATCACAACTGTATAGAAGCCTGTTTGAATTCCTTAATTATGTGCAAAACTTAATGTTGCGGAATACACAGTGGAATATATTTCACGTTGCTGATACGAAAAAATATATATAATACATAAATCAACAATTTGTGCCTTTAGTGCACATCTATGGACTTATTTTTAGTTTTTTTTTTATCGTTTTGAATTTGGTTCGAAAGTCACCTTGGTATAGAGGTGACAGGGCGGTGATGCGTGCCCCGTCCCGCCCACCACACTCATACACCCCGCCCACGCCTGTTGACATATTCGCGAGTGTTATTATTGAACTATGTCCCTTCGAATGATTTACGACCCTCGTGATAGTCTGAGGCGCCTGTCGAAGCCTCAATGAAAAGCGTTGAAGTTTTGGACTTGAATGAACGCATCACACTAACTTACAGAAGGATTATGTTAAGAAGTCTCAATAATATTAAAGACTGCGTAAAAATACACGTAATGTTTTGTTAACTAAAATAAGTCATTTGATAATGATAAAAAAATCGTTTTATTTTTATTAATTATTATGGAATCAAAGTAATTTAAAAATTAAGATATTTAGAATACGTTTAAAAAAAAACATACTGACGATTGAATATGTTTTGGTTAAATAAGCACATAATCATTCAGCGGGTATAGCTCAATGATCAAAGCGTTTGCTTTGCCAGTCAAAGGTTGTCATTTAAAAAAAAGTATTTTAATCGATTTCTGAGCTCTAAAATACCCCGGTTGGTGTGAATTTGATCCCTCACTCGTAAAATGCCAATCATAGCCTGTTAATTAGGAATTGGTGGTAGATGAAAATCGTCCCGTGAAGAAAATGAGACAAAAATGAAATAACTGATTCTGTATCCTCAGTTCAAACCCGGTACTGATTTTTAGTATACCCATATAAAAACTTTAGAATTCGCTTGATTTAAGTACTTTATTTTTTTCAGTTCGATTTACTTGTCCGTCGCAAACCATTTCGAAGTTTGAACATTATTTAAGCTGGGCAAAAAATGTAAATTGCTTAACTCGCTATTTTTAAGAGTGACCTGTGCGAGCGTATACGATAAATTAACCCCCGCGTAATAACGGCAACTGGTCGCGAATAGCAGCGAACTGCGCCGGTAAATCCGCCGAAAGTCCCAATCAACCGTAAATCCGAGTAGAGAACTATCCGTTACCTGCGCTGCTGGACTATTACGTGTATTTTGCTCGTCTGTTGGAAACTAACGTGGCGTATGACTGCGAATATGTGAGTCACAGAGTTAAAGTTTAAATATCTTGATATACGAGTTGATATCAGCTTGATATAGCTCCTTTAGGCTGATGCCGTAAAGCCTCGAAAAACGATCTTTTGTCTGTTATTTTTGATCGCTCGCCTGACATGCACACCTAATGTTAGTTTTAATTGTATTATAATACACGGTGTTTGCATACGCCAGTTTATTTGTTATGACAGTTGGCCCATTTCCTGTTGGTACCACTATCGTCTTGAATTCGCTTTTTCTGCAGCGACGGTTGGCAGTGCGAGATGAGAGCGCGCAGTCAGTTGACAGTTGGAGCTCGCTCGCGACCGTTATGGCGCACGAACGCCCTTAGACGTGCGCCATAGCGGGTGACGAAAAAACAAAGTGTTAGACGTGAGTGTCAGTGTAAAGACAAATAAATGCGAATTGTAAACCAAACAAGTTCTTTGTATTGTGAACCTGATCCTGCATCCTGTCATCCAGTATATCGATATCAAACTTTGAGAGGAAGATATCAGAGTATATAATCCCTCTAAAGTCTTAGTAAATAATGCAGGAGCTTTGATTATGCAAGTGCAGTCTAGAGCGTAGAATCTAGTGTTAAAAGTGAGTTAAATGCAATGAAGACTATGGGTTATCCATCTTTCGAGGCTTAAATACATTATAATTAGTTTATTTTAAAAACACACACACATGTATTGTATTACTGTAGACGGCTTGGACTACATGGACTCTATGATGCTCAATCGGGACGGATTAAGCTGCATATGCAAAAAGTATTTAGAAGCTGCGTGTTTGTATGCTACGAGTAGGTCCAGAAGTCTATGACACTATGTATGTTCTAAAATCTTAAAGAATGAAGTAGTAATTCTTGACTTTAACGAAGATTATTAAAGTATATAATATAGGGTCCGCCATCTAACGTTTTTTTTTTCAACTAGTGCTTATTTCGTGAATGGTAACACTTAGCTCATGTCTGATTTGACAGATAATTAGTTTTATCCTTCCGCTAAGCGAATATGGTTGTGTATACGCTTGAACAACGCTGGAAAATATTGCGACATTACATTGAAAATCATGGTAATGTTGCAGAATGTGTGCGAAAATTGCATACGGATTTTGGAAGAAGAGAATCACCGTCAGCTCCGTATGTTCGTTATCTTGTGAAAAAAGTGAAAGAAACTGGCATCCTCATCGATAAACCAAAGCGTGAAAAGCCAAAAACAGTGCGTACACCCGAGAATATTGCTGCTGTGGCAGAAAGTGTGCGTGAAGCGCCATCAATGGCGTTTCCATGCGGTGCGGCCATGTTGAACGAATTTTTGTTCACAAAAATTGAAGAGGAGGATATTGGCAACATTTGGTTTCAACAAGACGGCGCTACGTGCCACACAGCCGAAGCTACACTCGATGCTTTGCGCCCTGTTTTAAAAAAAAAAAGTTATTTGGCGGACCCTTTATAAGGCATTTACTAATCACACTTGGTATGAAATCACGTTTGGCAGTGACCCTATAGTTACATCTCACGACCACGCCTGTGACGCAGTCCAGTACTCCATGTGCTTGGGTGTGTTCTGGGAGGATGGAGGCGGCGGTATCGGCTCTTGGCCTCTGTCGAGATTTATGACCTCACCGGTCGATAGTTATTACGGCGCGTCCGACAACCCTACCTGTAATTACTTCCTTGTGCCATAAAACATCCGCAATTGATCGATGTTGTTTTTATTTCAATTACGTTTTTTAAAAATAATAAATGCTATGAATACTTCTAAATACATAAATGAAAGGTAGCTTCAATCAGAAACTTATTTTTGTGTGAGATTTTGTGATTTTTAGCGTCTGAATAAGACAGATTTACAAAATGTTAGTCACGTTGTATGTAAAGAGAATTGCATAAAAGACGGCGCTCATTTATGAGAATCTCTGCAACATATGATTTTTGCATTTCATATTATTGAAAAACCAAAGAATACAGCAAAGTTTTTTTTTTTATAAAACCGTCAGACGAAAAAAATAGTTTTCATATATTGCTACGTCAAGTTTACATACAGAGCAATATTTGTATTATTTATGGCCTTTCATAACTTCGAGATCCCAGTGCTTAAATACAAGGCAGTTTCCCAATGCTTGTTTGTTGTCTCCAGTAGCATTCAAAAAGCATGTAAAATCAAAATTATTAATCTAAAATTACAATATTTAAAAAAAACTGCAATGTTAGCTTTTTAACGTAGCATTTCTTCACAAGATCGAACAATCGCACCCATAATATTGTTCATACGAGTATTACTTAAAAAGCAGAATTTATTACTTTTTGGATGTCATGTTTTTATGGAGCACAATAAAGATTAATTTTACAGTGTAGTATAATATTATATTCATAAATACACATAAAAAAGCTTAATTAAATATTGCCATCATGATATAGTAATATTTTATGCATACATAGTCCATGGAGCCAAGTCATTACTGTAAGGAGACTAGGAGACCACTGGGGTGTTGTTCGCGCCAGAAAGTGGGTGAAAACGATGAAAGACGCATAACTTTATTATGACGAAACTATCTATTGAAACGCGTTATAATATTTGAAATTTAACACCTAAAACATGTGATTAATTTATGTCTACAAATATAATATGTTATAAATACAAATAAATTCAAACAACGAGGCAGCGGTTGATTGTCCATTCCAAAATATTAATTTTGTAGCATAAATAATACACGTGCTTGTATGTTGATAATAAATACATCACGAGTCACCCGCCACGCTGGCGCCAAACAAAACGCGTCCGGGTCGCCTGAGCGGGAGTGAAATATTTCTTTTATTAGAGGTCGTCACAATATTCAAAGATAAATATTCTGCGCCGGAACCTTCGGCTATTAATTCCGTGAAATATCTGCGGCGAATGCCAACCGCTCGAACGTGCCAGTGTAATGTCTGACCGAGTAGGACACCCGCATACACGAGTAAAGGTCCGTTCATATTGATACCAGCACGATATAGCCCTTTCAGGCTAGTGCCGATAAGCCTCGATATACGATCTTTCTTTAATTTTTGTTTGCTTGTCTGACACATACATAAAAATGTTTGTCTATGTTTGAGATTTAAGTAGTTATAATACAAAGGATGCGTATGCCATTTCGTATATTTTGACAAGTCAATGCCTGTCATGTGAATTGGAATAGTTTACCAAATGGCCGCTATGAGTGTTCGGCGCGGAGACTGTCACTCCTACCGTCTCACACTCTGCCTGTGCGCCATCCAGTAAACACCATTTTTTTGCCGGGCAGACGACCAAATTTCTTTAGTTCTTACCTAAAATAAAAGTCAATGTGCTTCTCGACAAATTATTTGCTTTGGTAACTTGATCCACCACGCATCTCGATGACGATTTCGGTGATCTGGAGTCATATTACAATTACTTCTTTAGCGATATTATTTAACGAATACAAAATGTAAGAAATTATTCACTTATTGTTGATTAAATCATTTAATATTTATACAACTGTATTTACAATATTTATTTGTATCATACTCCTTTGTTCCTCAAAACGTACATAAGTCAATAAAACAATGAAAAAATCGTAAATTAATATCTTATTTACAACTATTTTAACATAAATAAATTTATTTTACGTTGTCTGTAACGATAATACATGTCTGCGATGTTAAAAGATCCGTTAATGTGAACGGGTCTTAAGTCGCCAATATTCGCGCTCCGCTAAAAATACACTCGAAGCCTTTTCCGCGGGTTCCGTGTCGTGGAAAATAAACCTAAATTAATTCGTTTGATAATTTAATATCCCTGTGCTCTTAATTAAGCTCGGGCCGGAGTCGTTGTGTGATTCGGATCAGCTGCGCACAAAAAACGGGTAAAAGTGAAAAATACACGACTTAAAAATTAACTTTGCGAATAATTAATATGTAACCGTGTCAAAAACGTGTATTTTTTAAAACAGTCTTGTTAATACTTTGCCAAGCCTTGTTTGTAGATTATGAAACAATTTTCAGCGCGATATTTTTGATTAAATTAATGATATTTCAGTAATATTAAATAGTCCCTATTGTTTTGTATAGTAGAAATATATTTTTTGTTTCATTTAAATAACTTATACGATTATATTCATTGTTTAGATATATTAAATTAGAGCGTTTATACTCCAAAGATAATTTTTTTAGTGAGTGGACATATTATTAAAGATATGCACATTTTTATCTGATGTACTTGGAGGCTACAGTGGCTACATGCTCCGATTCAAGAGCGGAATATAAAACATAGACATTTATTCAATATGCTCAATTTAACGTTTCTTGTCAAGCTAATTAAACCGATCGTAGCAATTCATCTATCGCTAGAGTAAGTGATTTAAATACGGTGTATTCTGGATCACATTGAATAGTTTTTTTTATTCTTCTTCTTCATAGTATCAATCCGGTGGATTGGTTTGCAACAACAAAATCTTGTATCCCGATCTCCAGTCTTCTCGATCCTCGACAATCCTCTTTAGCTCAGCATAAGAGGTACAACTCATGTCCTCGAACACTTGCCGCATTTAAAAAATTATTATGCCTTTATTATTATAAGAAACCATTTTATTTGGGCATAAAGTTATCTAATGAAAATGGCACAAAATTAACCATATACTCGTACATAATAATAACAATTGATACAAATTTATAAATTATAGAGATATTTTATTGTCGCAAGTAATCGATTTACTATTGTATACGCGAAAAGCAGGATCTTAACAATGAATCAATGAACCTTTGTGGAGTGGAATATTTTAGTTACCTATCAAATTATTTTTCCACAAAAACATAACACAACGTCAAGGCTATAGATAGATGATACACATATCTAACGTCTAGTGAAAATAATTTATAGTTTTCATACTACAAAAATAGGTTTTCTGGTATAAGAATAGTAATTTTTTTAGAAAATCAAGCTTTTTTATATGAATCTTAATCTATTCGTCATACAGCATTTATATTTCTAAGATAACCAAGATAAACAATATGTCTTGACTAATATAGGCCTTAATTCTTGATCTGAAGGTTCTGACGGCAGAACTAGAGTGATACTGAAACAAATTCGATTTGGCCGGCTGCCCTTGATCGTCGAGGGCGGCAATCCTTGTGGGCGGAAGACAGCATCAAGTATTATCCAGTATCAAACAGGGCGAGTGGTGTCAGTGGGTGGGTGGGTGGATGGGCGGCTATCGTGTAGGCGTAAGTGGCTGACAAATGGCCCGTGCAGGGTTCAGTACTGAAGTTAGACAAACGGAAAGTAGAAAATAAAAATAAACATTTATGTAATCCTGCGCAGATATAGAAACAAGTCAAAGTGAGCAGTTTGATTTATCAGTTTATGTTGTGCTTGTATAATGAAATGATTTGATTCACATTTTATTTGTAGTTATAAAGCAATTGAAACTAAGGATAGTTGGGATACTGAATTATTTAAAAGTGGATTAAGCAACCTAAAAGTAAGGTAGTTCAAAGTAAGTTTTCCCACTATTCCATCTTTCGCATAAACGCCACGTTTGTGCGAAATGTGGAATAGTGGGAATGAGAGTAGTTGCATGATGTAGTTGCAAATTTAGATAATTCAATAATAGGTAAGTTAAAATGAGGTTACTGCAAGGTTAGATAGTATCAATGTATTGTTGTTGAAAGGAAAGGTTGAAAGGAATTTTATTATAGATATATATATATGTAGTTTATTTTTATCATCTTCAGGTATTTTAAGAGTTATTTGTGATGATAATTGTATTTCAGATTATTAAAGTTATAAAAATACCCGAATCAAAAATATATTCTCCTAAAATAATACAGTTATGTAATAATCGAAAAACGGGCCAATCGTAATAATTTACTCAAACAAGTAACTCGAAAAATATTTGACAAAGTGATTTGATTTTGTTAAATACGTAGAGGAAAACATTTTCCGAGAGGCCTGAGTAAGAGGCGCGCAGGGGGGAAGCTTGATGTGGCGGGGGAGGGGCAAGGAAACATGCAAAGGGCCGGAAGTCTACTTCTTCTGTATAATAACTCTCGGCCAACTTCAAAGCACAGTGATGCAACGTTACAAACGTATTTTTTTGTATTTCTTATCTACCTATGCCGAATTCACTCCTTTAAGAATAATATTATTATTTTCCATATACAAAACAACCGATCTAATGAACTGTCACTATGAATAATCTTTAATCGTAAATTTAGATCTAATTTATATATTTAATATATTTACATTGATTGTCTCCGATTTTTTGTATTGAAAAATGTTATTCTATTTTGATTTGAAAAACAAAGTACGAATTCTGAAATAATGCGTTATTTACTCATATTTTTTACAACTGAGTTAATAATAAAGTTTTTTATATATGTTAAGATTATAGTGATGAAATTAATCAATCAGTTACCTAAAAAAATGTCTTAAATAAGGCATTTGGAACAACAAAAAGTGGTTGAGCAATGCACCGTGGTAAGTGGTTTAGCTAGCAATGCCAGAAGTGAAAATTAAAAAGAAGTTATTTATTGCATTAATATGTATAGTGAAATATTGTTAGAAAAAATCATAATATACTCAAGAGTCAAAGTAATAACGAGTCGTCGCATGAGATCAAGCCGTAAGTACATTTACTCACTTATTTCAGATCAATCATCTTACTGCGATTTAATCTTATTTTTTTAAACGAGTCATTTACTATTTAGTAAACGAAGGTTTTCGTCTCATTCCATGTCACCTTTGCCGCCTGGAGCTCCGATTGCCTTGCTGGCAGTCATATGAAATAGAGTAACCATATTTTAAAATTGATTTGTAACCTTACGTTAGTGGGTTTCAGATTCAGGTCGGACTTGTTAAGTCCCGGTATGGCTGAAAGGGTGGACTGTTGATGGTAAGAGACCCAGTAGGGGTAAGGGCAAGAGTGGGTGTAGGGATGCAGCTCGGGGATGGGGCGAGTCGTTCTCGAGCCACTTCAGATGTATTGAATTTATTCATGTGTTTAAATTGGGACGCTGAAAATCGACAGCGCCATCAACATTTAACAAGTCCATAAGAATAAACTGCTCATTTATTTATTCTTACCGATGAATTTGAAAGAAACCCTCGCCTTTGGTCCTTGAGTGTGTTTATTCTAAAATCTTTAAATCTAGCGACCGAGATTCCAATGCACTACGATCAATAAACGCACACATTAAATATGAAATATTTGACGCTAATAAAACCTTCTACATGCCGAGTTACTAGTTTTCATTTATAAAAAACATACCTTTAAAAGGATCGTTTGGTCTTCAAGAAAGGCTAATCTTGATTTTTAATGTAAATTATTTCACGAGAACGTTAACAGCTGGTGATGTATTAAAAACATATGTGGATTTTTTTTCTGTGGCCGTTTTAAAGATGCCTAATCACTGTAAGTGGAGTGTTGATCCGCCATTCTCATTTTACTATAGCTTGGTGTTCAAGCGTCATGGATCGTTAGTGTCAGTGGGCTGATTTTAGTATAAAATACTAAAATCAATATTAAAAATTAAGAGTGAAAAATTTTTTCATATAAAGACTACTTTCGTTCTTTTTATGAATTTGTTAGTTCTGATTGAAGAACAATACCGTTTTCTGTTTCTAAAAATGCTCCCATTTTTAATTGAAGCCCACTTGATTTTCATGATTTACAAATCGATACTTATTAATTGATTATCTTATTCAAAGACTAAGACAACCTTCATATACTGTTTGAAAAAAGCACTATTTTAATGTAAAGACCATTTTTATTTTTATTATTTCTTAGCTATTGGTTTCTAATTTGATTATATTATTATTTGTAATCATTATCGTATACTAAATTATTGTTATTATATATATGATTTTCAAATCTATTTTACGAACCGAAATTATAAAACAAGTGTTTTATTGAACTCTAGATATGGAATCAGATAAAAATTTATATTTTGGCTTGCGTAAAATCCAAAACCATCTGGATGCTTACACCTTTAAAGTTCAGTTAAGTTATATTTTGCAAACGGTTCGTGGTACAAATCCCAGTGTCCTCAGTTTTTTCTCAGATTTATTGATAAAAGAAATATCATGTGTGTATATATAAAAATATATATATGTAAGTATACGTACCAATTAATTTGTTTCAATGATTTTACTTTAAATAATAATAATAATTACGATGTAAGAGTTAATAGTCTTCCTTGATGAGTTCAAACGACGTCGAAAAACTGAGCAGCGCTCATAAAAACAAAGTATCTCGTTGTCATTAGGCAAGATGGTCCAAGGATATGGGTAGAAGGCTTCTATCTAAAAGGATGTAGGTAAGTTTCGCATCTTTCCTGAAGGCATGAAGCTTGCGGCACTTGTTAAGTCGGTAGGTGGTACGAGATGGTTGCTTTAGTCATCAGTCGTTGGGTTTTACGACGAGTCGCCAACCAAAAATACGTTGTTGGAGGACAATGGGTTAAATGGGTTGTCAAGTAATTTTTTTGACATCATATTTGGAGAAAAATCTCACCGATGATAAAATGATTGACCGTAAAAGTAATATTTGCGAATGGTATTATTGAATATAATTAGCCCCACAAAAAAGAATACCTCTAAAGTAGCAAGTTCTATCTCTAAATGTGAATAATAGAAGCGCATAAAATGGACAATTTTTTTCCCGATAATGTAGTGAAATTGATGGTTAGCGTCGAGTAAATGGACCGTTTATTTTTCCAATTAATTGATAAAATAAGTATCATATTATATGGTATTTGTAAAGAAAATAATATTCTTACTATAATTTAAGCTGTTAGTTCAAAACTATTCTAAATTATTATTCACATGATGTAACGAAATATTATACATTGTACATCTCCAGATAAGGTCCATCCATGTTTTTAGTCCTCCTCATCCTCTTTTTTCCTAACCGTTACATATCTGGTAAATTTAGTCATCAACCGCCAAAATAACTTTATTACTTATCAATCGCAGCCTGATGTCTCATAAATACATTCCGTGTATCGTTATCGACGGCTTTTAAGGAAGACGAGTATTTACAAATTATCATACTCCTCATCTATTAGTCGTTTGAAATATTCTGGAATTCCTTTTTACATATTCCTTGACGATTAAAAGCTATTAGCCAGAGTAACATATTTTATTACATTTTAAGCAGTACAAAAAAATAACACAGATTTTAAAGTGTAAAACATTCAAAATATAGTATTTAACATCAGACATATTTACAAATTTTAAAGGCATCTGACATAAAGAATACAATGACATTTACAAAGGAATTGCGAAAATAAGAAAATGAAGTAAAAATGTTCACCTTCTTGATGCATTTCGATGCTTTGCATTATTAAACTTATTACACTTCGCTGATAGGTACTACATATAATACATTAATTTAAAATGATGATAAAATGAAAAAAAATCTTTATTTTGCAGAGATAATATTTTGTAGAGATAACATTTCTTTTGTGAAATTTATAAAATAAAAAACTGTTTTATTTGTCACCCCGCCTAACCCCACACCAGCATTTGAAATGTGATCGCGTATTTAATAAAGGTTCGCCATTTGAATTGAAATGACTTGTACCGACTGAGTCGCTATAGAATATTCTAGTGGAGTTTGCGTACTTCTTCCACACGTACAATATACAACACTATACACAAATATATATATTATATATTTTCTACATAGATTTCTATTGATATCCTCCTCTAAAAGTTAGATATCGAAGACTGAATGAAGGATGCAGGATCAGGTTCACAATACAGACACTTGTTTCTGTTTCACATATTACGCGTTTATTTCTCACAAATGTCGCCCGCCATAGCGAACGCCCAAGGCGCGCGCACTATGACAGCTGCCAGTCAAACATCAACTGACAACTACCGGCAACAATGTGACAATCTCGGCGATGCCAACTGTCGCTGCCTAAAAAGCTAATTCAAGATGGCAGTGGTACCAACAATTAATGGGCCCACTGGCATAACAAATATTAGATGTGCATGTCAGGCGAGCGAACAAAATAAGAGACAAAAGATCGTTTTTCGAGGCTTTACGACATCAGCCTAAAGGAGTTATATCAAGCTGATATCACTATTTTACTATACTTTGTAAATTATTTACCCATTCATATCTTTATTGACGTTGAGAACCGATAAATTTGATTGAAGGCGAAACTGTGGTATTCCAGCAAGTGCTTCGTGCGATCAACGTTAATAAAAGGTATTAAGTATCTTTTTGATATAGAAGGATATTTCTCATGAAGTGGAGCGACAAGCAATACAAGTTACTACATAATATATAATTCACGTCGAAAAAATATATTCTTAACTGAAAAAATGTAAAAAATACACGCATGCGGAATTTAGCCTTTTACGCAAAAGCGTGATAAAATTCTCATTGCGCTTCCTCCTCTCGTTGGGATTGCACCGCTAGCATACACATAAAAATGGCTGCTTAAAAATAATGCACGTTCCTTTGGCTTCCGGTTCTAACTCTGATGGTCGCAACAGGCGAAGGTAAAGACCGGCCCCTGTTGCCTCGGTTCCTTAGGCGGTTTAAACTTTAATAAAATGATAATAACGCCCATCGCCGCCCGCCCTGGGGCGCTCCCCGCCCGGAGCGGCTTGGGCGGTGATCACTTTTTATGGGTCGTAAGTCGTAAAAATGTGAGGTTTGGTGATTGAATAAAATCAGGAGCGATGCGAAATATCACACAAATCACCAGAAATGGGGCGAACTGTATTACGGAGAAGTTTTTTTCACTAACTCGAATAGACCCATCGAATAAATTGATTTATTTATTTATATTATGTTGCATACCGCATAACGTACCGCTATATTTGGCCATTAACCATTCGGGTAACTGCCGATGAGATGTGTAATGGTTTTGTGGAGATACATTTTACTGTGATATTACTATTTTGTTATTTATATTTTTGAGCATTCACATTGAAATCAGATTCACATCATTAATATATAAATACTTTTAACCTTGTTTTAACATATTACAAAACTAGATGAAGATCCCTCACCACATATCCTACTTCGTACCATACAATCTGGATTTTTTTAAAGCTATTTATACTCCAGTATTCTTGTACATTTTGGAAACTGAAAATGTTTTAATTGAAAGCAAAACCGCGGTATTTCAGCAAGCGAATGAAAAGTGCGCAGTGTGATTCATGTTAAAAAAGGTCAAAAGAATTTAATAAAAAAAATGATCAAAAAACATCCATTTTTGTTTATATTTGTAAGAATAATTTCAAACGAATGTATCATGTAATTTATAGTGATTTACGGATATAATTGTCTGAATGTGGGAGTCTAGTGGAAGTGTTGTGATCTGTGGATTGCTGAGAAGGAATTGTCATGCGTATAAGGAAGAGATAAATGGAAATACACGGACATTCCGAACATACAAGTTAGTAAAATTGATAAAACAGAAGTCCGCCACATAACTATAAAGTTTATAACTGTTTTTACGAGCAGACCATCTATAATTAAACGAATGACTAATATTATAATTATTAATTTATATTTAGGTATTTTTTGATGAATATAAAATTGCAAAAGTACTTCAAAGAAATTTAAGACGTATTTAATAAAGTTAAGGAAAGTTTTATTTTTTAGAGAATTTGAATCTGAACTTTTTATTAAACCGAATGATTTTAAATAATAAAATCGAGAGTAATGAACTCTAGTTTACTATATTATTAATGTTTTTCACACTTTGTTTGCAGCTTTTCATTACTTATATAAAACATTAAAAAAAATATACTCTTAAAAATGAAGTTATTACTTTTGTGCCATTTGTGATGGTTTTGTATTAAAAAATACATTGTGAGAAAAAAAAATACATTGATATACTATAGTCAGGTATGAAAATACACTATGAATTAAAATGAACTAAAAGCATTGAATTTTGATTAAAAATATTTACTTTGGCATTTCGTTTTGCCCGTTCATATTTTTTGAAATATAGCGTTTGCGGTATTCCATTAATCCCGGGCAGGTAAAAGTATTGAAAACAAATTATAAATGGGAGACTGAAAATGCTCAGTGCCGAGAAACGAATCCCGGATGGGAAAGAAAACCTCCCGTGGGAAAACTTATTTCCGCGGACTTCGTGGCTTAGTGGGCATCGCGCTTTTTTAAGAAGCAAGAAACCTTGGATTTAAATGAATGAATAAATTAGTTCTTAAACTCAAAACTAGTATTTAATTAGCATTTGTAGAACGACTGTCTTCTCATAAGGAAAAAAGCAAGAAACATACTTTATGAATTTATTCTTCCATATTATAAGACATTATGGTGTTGATATCAGAACATAACTGTTTTCTCGGTTTTATTGTCCTTTTTTTTCAATAGGATGATTGTTTATTGGTATCGACTGTAGATTTTCACATTATCTTTATTATGGAGAATTGATTTAGGACAAAAATGTGGATTTAATGTAAGGTGTTCGTATTCTACGAGTATAGTTAATTGTTGGCAATGATTGTGTTAAACCTAAGAAATTTGATGTATCTTGATGTTATTTATATATATAATAAAAGCTAAATTAGTTTTCTTTTTTAAAATATTATTTCGGGAAAACAGTTAAATATCAGGGTTCATGACATGTTTTGAATGAGTTATTAGTACGTATTTAAGCAGCTGGTAATACTTAAACCTTGTTACTGGCCGATCCAATGCCGCATAGTTACTAAATGTCAATCGCAAAGCTTGCTAATATTTCATAAGCTGTCTGTGATCATTTTGATTTTTGAGTAGAGCATTCAGGAGGGCACTGAAATTGGGTCGAAACCCAAATAGATACTTGAATTTGGCTACAATCTAATGCTTTCACTGAATAATAGCATAAAAAAATTAATGTTTTGAACATCATTTGTTTACGCAGGATCATATAATACGTTGGTGTTTTTTTTTATTGTTGTGCGCTTTTACATTGAAATATTAGTGGTTAAGGGTCGCAGGAAGCTAAAGCAAGAAAGGGGCGTAGAAAGCTAAAGAAGCGCAAGCTCCGTCCCAGCCAAAGTTGCTCACAAAGCGGCGGTCCCAAACAGAAATACATTATCTGGAAGTCGTAAAAGTATCAAAGAATTGTAGCTCAAGTTCAGAAGGCAGACCTGAGAAATTGCTGGGAGTAATATAACTCCTGCACAACAAATGTGGAACGTTTAGAAGTATTTTCAATGAAATGGCGATATATATTATGTAAATTTTTAAATTTGTTGGTTTAACTATTCCAACTGGTCAATGAATATCAATAAATAGTTCATATTGGTATTCAAATTACAATATAGCCACCACAAAATATTTTTGAAATGTTCTATTTAAATTTTTCACACCGAGATTCTTTTAAACAATAAAACGATTATCAAATCAGATCGTACAAGATAAATTCTGGCGGACGAATGCTTAAATACTTGAAGAAAATATAATGGAAATGTTAATTTATCTGAATCTATTTTTTGGGTGCTTATAAATAAGAACACGTTCTTTCAGAGAGTTTGAGTATTTAACTTTCAAAGCCTGGATAAAATTGAGTGCTAAATGGGTTTAACCATTGTAAAATCTTTTGAAATTTGGTGCTGAAGTGGCATATTGATTTGAAACATTTTAAAATGGCAAGGAATGTAATATGATAGCAATTATATTAAGTTTTAATTACACTTAGTTGCGTTTTTTAATATAATTTGTATGCGTTAATAATTTAAAAGGCGCGACAAGAGAAGAAAAGATAAAATCCAAAATGAATGCGGAGTAAAGTTGGATTAAGGAAAATCCTCCTCGCATCAAAATGGAAATTATACGACTCAAAATGAAGGCTTACTTTGAGGCAATGAACATGGAAAATAAGATACTCGTATATGAGAAAACTTATAATCTTACGTACTGGGATACTGAATGAAAATTCTAGAAATTCTTTAGATACCATGTTCAATATAAGACCAACTTTATTTAGGAAAAATATAAATAAAGAATTTCAGATATAACTTATAAACTTTATACATATTATACAGGGTGAGGGCAGGGAATTATCGCCCACTTTTGAGAAGGCGTTGTAATTAGTGGTGACGTGTTGGAGGAGTGAGGGTAAGATCAAATGACGCCATGGAATTTTCCGTTAGTACCACCGTGAGTTGTAGACATGGATCATATTGATCATCAACTGATCATTATCAGTTGTAAACACAGTTCTAAATAAGGGATGCTTCTCTGCCCCATCCTGTACTTAACCAAGTATTATATGTTGTAGAGATATTGGTTATTGTTCAATTACCGAAGTCATGCAAAATTGAACCCGTATGGAACTTGGATGGGTTATTTATATACACCATGTGTCGCTGCTTAGGTTAAGACGCCCCTAAAATTATGAGTTAACGCCTTAGAATCGTCAGGCAATCAGCCCGATTTTCTTTTGAATATATTATAATTAAAATACCACATATACCTCGCATACTATAATCTCTTATCTCTTATCTTGTTCTGGAAGGCATAGTATGTGTTATATATGCAAATCGGCGTAGCATCGGATGCAAAATATTTCAAGGACTAGGCAAGGATCATGGCAGTTAACTGTATAATGCCGATATGTGGCGACCATACCGTGTGACTAAGAAGCGAATATGGAATAAGAGGAGAGTGCTCTACTCATATTATGTATAATTTTACAAGAATAAAATAAATATTAAATTAAAATATTTTATATTTAAACTCACTCTTAAAAGTATCAGCAGAGAGTTTTAGTCTTCAAGTGGAGACATAATTCTCAACTGCTGCTTCAATTAGACGCTGCGTGTGGCAAATATGTAAAAACGGCTGTGTATATGTAGTGATCGCAGAGATTGCAAGTATTTATAAATCTGATTATTGAAAGTTTCAGATTGTCTGAAAAAATAAGCACACATACTTATAGATTATAGAAAAATCTAGATAAAGAACAAGCTGGAAAAACTGTTCGTTCTAAGTCTACATAATATGTCAACCGTGTTGGGATGCTCAAAAAAGGCACTAAACATGTGACGGTGTTGAAATTCAAAATGAAGAAGATAAAGAAAACAAGTCGAAGAATAATATGAGTTATATGATGCTATTTCTTTTGTTTGTATTGCAGCTTGGGTATTCTGTCTTTGCATGGTTAGGCCATTCCATTGCTCTGCTTCTGGGATCAGTGGGCTTAGGAGTCTTACTGGGGGCGCGGGTTCCTCACGGCCCATTGGGACGGGGCTTAATTTCCGGCGAAGGCGCTGCGGTGCACCGCGGGGGCGCACACCGCCTACTATCCCGCCCACTATCCCATCCACATTCCGCCCATCACAGAATCACTGAGTCAATAAACCTTTATTATGCGTTATGCCTTATTAACATGAACTGAGTGCAAGCGTGTAGATATACAACCGAACGCACACCCTTTAACGAGTGGCAAGCAAATAGGACGCAATTCTATTTACTTTTTCAGTGTGTAAATCGTGTTGGACTAGAAATAAAGACTGTAAATATTTCCATATTTTATGTGAAAATAATTATCAACCAGTAGAAAAAATCTGCTTAAATAACCTGTCACTAACTGGAGCACATAGTCGCAGCAAATAAACGCCATAAATTTTTGTCAGCTGTCGCTATTTTCACTTGATGTCTAGTCGTAAGTTCTGCATCCAAAAAGTACATTATATGGTTAATTACCAACGGCCTGTTTAATAGACAGCTGTAATATTCTACGAGCTCTAGTCAAATATACTAATTGTACTTCTACTAACAAGAAAATTTAGTACTATCATCGATTATTTTACTAAAGAAATGATATTTACTAGAATCCGGTGTTATAGAAGAGTCAAAGTATATATGTAATTGCACTGAAAATACACAATATGTGTTATAATCAGTGCCAGTTTTAGGGGGTGGTGAAGTGGGTCGGTGTCCCCAGGGCGTCGAATAAGCTAGGGGCGCCGAGGACAACCAATCCTTCTTATATTTTTTAAAATATAAACAATTTGGGGCGCTAGAAAAAAATTGCCCCATGGGTGCCGCAGGGTCTAAAACCGGTACTGGTTATTATTCACATGGGTCAAACATGTGAAACATTACATTTAGTAATAAATTTAAATTATTTGTAACAATACTCAATAGATTGGTATATTTTCGTGAGGAAAATTTAGTTAATTTCTTACTTATAAAAAAAGTCTGTTAAATTACTAACAATAATGCATTTCTTTCAAGAATTGATAAGATGCCTTTTTCAAGTACTCATAAGCAATGATATAATTTATAAAATAATTATGTGATCGTATTTTACAATAAAAAATGTTTATTTTTTGTGTTCGACATGACATCGGGGAAATCTCTGAGTTGTCTGTTCTGCGCTCTTTGTTTCTTCAGCGAGCCACTGGAGGGCGCCACCGTCCCAGACATGTTTTATTTTGGAAATAATTTAGTTTTCATTCTTTGATTCATTTATTAATTTGTCAGCATCTTGCGTCTAGAAGAGTTGTTCGAAAATGTCCATTTTGTGATTTTATTTAAGAGTAAATGTTGCAATACCTCCTTATATGATTATAATTTAATAATTTAAACATTATACCAACTATGAATGATGTTTTATAATCTTATTAAGACAATAAAATATTTTGTTGAATAAAAAATAAGTGCTTAAAAAGATAACAATGTATTTTATGAAGGAGTTTATTGTAGTTCAATGTGAGTTTATTATTAAAATAATTATAATTTATTTCATACAAAACTGAGTGAATTGTAAAATTTAATTATTATTTATTATTTTTAAATTTTAATTGTATTTTTTTTTGAAAATTAACCGACGGTATATTTCTTACCAATACTCTTAATATTTTAATTTAGGCTTCTTAAATTTGACAGTATATCTTATTCTCACGTTATAAATTATAGTAATATAATGTTAGGTATTGAAGTAACAAATTGTCATAAACATGCAATAAAACTTAGATGGTTTTCTTAGCTGGACAAGGTGAAAAATATTACTCGTAATAGTTTTATTTAAAAAAATAATGGGTATTTATAAAATATCACAATTTTTTTTCTATTCGTTTATTTTGATAGTGTGAAAATTAAATTGTTTCGTTTAGCATAGACCACAAAGTTAGCAACAGTAACTTCTTTGTTCTGCAACATGCTAATTTAATTACAATGTTCACTTTGCTTAAGCGATAAATATTCTATTCAATTAGTGGAGTAGTCTTTTTCTTGGCCCGGGGGTGATAAAATGGCCAATAATGGAATCCAATAAAAGGCAGTTAAGAAACGCTCGCCTTTCCTGGGCGAGGATGCACTCCACCCCTACAGCAGCATCAGACCAGAGTCCTTCAACACGTGGTGCAAAAACATAGCAAATTCTTGAGATTTGAATTATAAAACGTACCCTTCTTCACATTATCTCCTCAATTCCAACACGCGTATTACAAATTCAACAGGTAATACAACAGTCCTGGTCATAAAGATAGCAATAATAAAAAATACTTGAAGAAGATTACTGAGATCCAGGAAACTTATGCCATCGACAAGATAGGAAAATGATGTGAAAAGCGGAACGAGGTGTGCTGGTAGCCCAGTTAGAAGCGCTATTGCAGTTGAACTGAATTGAATACTCAAGATTTACAGGACCAACTAAAATGGGATACGATGGATAACCACGAGTATGAATATACTTACATCCTCCTCTCTTTCAAAAGGTTGTTATTCCGTAGCGTGAGAGCATGATGAGGAGCAGGTTAGCAAAACAAATACTTTTACTGAAGCACATTGACATATATTTATGATAAACTTTACGAGCTTCCGGCCCAGGTGGAATGACATGCCGGCCGGCCGTACTGTGACTTTCTCGGCCGTCAGCACACAACTACCGCGCTCGTGATGGGCTCTCGCTCAGCGCCAAAAGCGGCAGTCTATATCACTAGTCCCAAATGCCAATATGGCGGACACATTCATGTCTCACAAGCGAACAGAAATAAAAGACGAAAGATTGTATATCGAGGTTTTCGGTACCAGTCAGCAAGGGCTAATATAATGCTGATGTCAAGAATTATCTGGAATGTAAAACTGGTTGTAAAATAGTGTTGTTAATAGCATAATGAAGGAGAAGGAATACATATTTAAGAACAAAGTATTTTCCTATGTGACTCTAACGAAACCATTAACAACTGAAGCCATTTAAATACGTTAATATTTATATGGTCACGTCTATCCAGAATAATTTCTATACACTTCTATCCTTTCCACACGAAGTATCAAACCGTGCTGAATCAAATAATATTGACTATAAACACAAATGTCTCCGATGCTATTTTCATGCTCATTATTGTATAAAATACACTAGTTCTTGTTGTAAATTATCATTATGCATTGCTCTTTTAATTCAATAAAAGAGTTTTAAACTTATTGCTTAAGTGCTTAGACGATTAAAAATGTTGACAAACTCTGAATTAGAAAGCGCTAAAATTTACGTTTAAATAAAGTCCAATCACCTCGTTCCGTCGCTCTTTATTCTAATTTTCTATCGCGGCCAAACGAATCAAAACAAAAGGAACAAACAAAATAAACGGAATCGGCCGACACTAGCTACTTGCAGCGGGAAAACTACAAACTACACGTGACTCTCGCTGATTCCATTAACCGAGAGAAACGTTAGTTCGATTACTTTATTATCCTTTAGTAGTGATGTCTTTGTAAATAGTTTACCCTATCGATAAATGTAAGCTGCATTATTTAATTTTTTTGTCTCTACAGGAATAGGAGTATAGATTTTCGTATATGAATAAAGTGTTTACAGTTGGTTTCTAAAAATTCCATTTAAACATACTCGTACTCTTAGCATAAATATTAAAATAGTTATTTAGTTTTCCTAAGATTGTTTACTAACAATTATTGACGAAACTAGATATTTATAATTGGACGAATATGTACTCGTATATAAAGAATATCATATATTTTATTTATTTAACTATTATTTAAATATTATATAAATAATATAATAAAAATGAAATAATCTATTATCTTTTTGTATAGTTTTTTAAAACAATTCAAAGCCATACAGTGTTTTATAAATTATTATCATCATCATCATCATCAGCCTGTGTCCGTCCACTGTTGAACGTAGGCCTCCCGCATGAGTCTCCATCCTCTTCGATCCTCCGCCTTCCGCATCCAGGTCACTCCCGCTATTCTTCTTATATCGTCGGTCCATCTTGTAGGGGGTCGGCCAATGCTTCGTTTGCCAGTTCTTGGTCGTCATTCCAATACTTTTCTTCCCCATCGACCGTCGTCTCTTCGACAGATATGTCCTGCCCATTGCCACTTGAGTGTGCCTATTCGTTGGGTAGCATCCACTACTTGAGTTTTTCTGCGTATTTCCTCGTTTCGGATTCTATCTTTTAGCGACACTCCGAGCATGGATCTCTCCATAGCACGCTGGGTGACTTTTATTTTATGGGTAAGACTTGCTGTCAGATTCCACGTCTCTGTGCCATAAGTTAATACAGGGAGGATGCATTGGTTAAACGCCTTAGTTTTAAGGCATTGCGCAATTTTCGCTTTAAAAATGTACTTTAGTTTTCCAAATGCTGCCCATCCCAGTTGTATGCGCCTGTCGATTTCTTTTGAGAACTTATTTCGCCCTAGTTGTATTACTTAAAATACGTAAATTATTATAAGTAGCTTAATTCAAAAGTTTTCTCTCAGTTTCATACGATTCAACCTACGTTAGTTCAGATGATAGTTTTAGAGTACCGTTTGAACATCACAGAATGCATAGCTGCTCGTATTACTCCGCTATTTACAACTTTTAAAATGAACATTAAAATCCCCGATGCAATTTGCTGGCGTTTTAGTTTCGAATGCATTTGTGGGAATTAATGTCGGAGCATAATGATGGGTACGGTAGCAGCGGGAATGTTGGAAAATATGAAAATTACAAAAAAAAAATACAACGTATCTGTCCCACGCATTGCACTTGCCAAACTCATGACACTAAAGGTAGATTGAAATTGATTAGTAATTTAGATTATTATTAATAATAAGTGATGTACTTTTCTATTTAAGCACATCCAGAGTACAAACAAAACATTTTGAAACTTAGTTGGGTTAAATAAACGCTGCATGTGGAAAGGGTTTGTAGAAGTTCTACTTAACAGTTGAAGAAATTATCGTTAGCATTTTTCATTCGTATACATTTAACTTAAATATAAAATTATAGTTAAATGTTAAATCACTTTTTTTTAT
The DNA here is from genome assembly GCA_022606575.1 of Glossosoma conforme. Taxonomy (NCBI): domain Eukaryota; kingdom Metazoa; phylum Arthropoda; class Insecta; order Trichoptera; family Glossosomatidae; genus Glossosoma; species Glossosoma conforme. Next base: position 3,176,410 of record JAGTXR010000017.1, on the reverse strand, counting down.
TATAAGCAAAAAGTGCTAAACATGTTCAAATTGCTACATTCATTATTAGTTATTAAGTAAATTTTGTAATAAATACTTCAAATATCGAATTTATACTGTAGTTGATAAAACGCTATTAAGTGATAGCGTTGGTTAATTTAAGATAAATTAATAATTTTGTAATCAAATAGCCCTTGATAGAGAAATGACTGAAATTTGTTAGATCAATATTTAAAACCAGTCCCTTTATGGCCTATATTTCCAATGGCGCTCACAGAAACGTTAACTTTTTAAATTGTTATTTTTTTTAACTGGATTAAATGTGCATTGTCATCTGTAAGTCCAAGTGTTAAGGACGTCGTCTAAAAATTAACCATCGATCATTATGTATGTAACCAGGTTAAAACGTAAACTGCAGGAGGTTGGTAAAACAATAAATTATCCTAAGAAAAGTTCTCGATAACGTATTAAAATAAAAAAAAACGTTGACGCTTCTCTAAACGCTATTGGAAATATTTTATTTTAATGTTATTTTATTTTATTAACGGCCTAGGCCAATACATACGGTTTTAAAGTAGAATATAATACTTTTCAATGTACACATTAAACGTGTGTTTTTAATTATAAAATATTGAATGAGATCGGAAGATTAGTCCAACACCCTCAAAATTTGGACCATTTAGTCATTAGAAGAGAGGCAAGCCGAGAATGAGTGAGAGAGATAAATGACAATAAAAATAATTTTGTACGATAAATAACGATCAGGATATTTCTAGTAAAAAGTCTCTTATTGAATGATTCTCGTCACGTCATCTACGCGGCTCTCTACCCCGTCGATTGCGAGTCATTTTTCACGTAATTGTAATTTGGGATGCATTAGCCGAGCGGCGTGCATTCGCGCAAATGGATGGAGCGTTATCAGGATTTTATTAAAATGGTAAATCACAACCACGCTGCACGGAAGAGCTGGGGACTGTAATGGCTGGCGTGTCCGGGAACCTGATGAATAGTTGCGAAGGTGTGTGCCGACTAATTGAAGCGTCTAGTTGCCCTAGTGACTGAAACGATGCATTTATTAAAGGTACACGAGATTGGAGTAAATTGTATTTTATTGCAAACATAGTGAGAGATCAAGAGTTATAGCGCTCGATTGTAGTACCAAAAGTTGTCCGTGCAATCCACGATGAAGCTTAAAATATAATGAATTTTGATTAAATTATAAGCTCTTTGTTTTTCTGATCGTTTAGGTTTTTTGTGACCAAACACACAGTCGTAAAAATTCCTATCAAATTATTTAATCAATCGCATGTGACGAAAATCAATTAGTGAACAAAAGTTATTTACAGTGAGTCTTCTGAAATTCGAATGTTTTGTAAATACCGAGCTATAATATAATGATATTGACATATAAATAAACTTTATCTACACTTGTAATGTACAAAATATTATTATAGAGAAGTGATATAAAATATACAAAATGTTTTTTGTAATTTTCATGTAACTCTCTAAGTATCAGAACTTAAGACTTAGACTATGCTATCTAGTGTTTCAAAAACGCTTTAATGGACACTTTAATACTGTATTTGGAAAGAAAATTGTATGTGGAAGAATTTAAGCGGTTATTTGTGTGTAGATCCATTTCTTAGATAAAATCATGATAGTGTCAGAATTAAGAAAAATCGGTATCATATTAGTTTGTTTAAAATTGCAAGTTAATGTCAATATAAAGGTTTTTTGTACTAACTGTGATATACAATCAATACGGACCTATATACAATTAAGATACAATAGTATTTGGAATCCTGATTACACGAAAACGAATTGAAAAAGATTACAGCTCATGTGAATCTAGGCTAATGATCAATGAACTGCGAGATAACTATAGAAAAACAAGATTTGTACGATTTTATATAAAGAACTAATTTTTTCAAGGTTTCTATGTAACAAACGAGTATATGAATGGCGTACTTAGTATTCAATTAATCTTCAATAAATTAAGAATATAATCGCATTATAACTGTTTATTAATATACCATAACTTATTTTATAAATTTATTAATTAGTACAAAACTACGCCGTGTAAAATTAAATTAAAAAAGTGTGTGATATTCAAATTCCGTTTGTTAACACACATTAAACAACATACTTGTATTCATACGTAGAAATATTGAAGTTATTATTTTCCCAGTAGAATTCGTACTCTAACTATGTGTAAATTATTCTAAAGCCTATTCATATTGCGACTTTAGATGCTATAGTAAAACGTAGAATGTCATTCAAAATATGTCTGTCTAAGATACTTCACACATTAAACATCACAATTACACGCGTGTAGACTGATATTATAATTTTAAGAGCTGGTCTTGTACGTAAGTCTCTGTAAATTCTCCAGCTAAATTTAGTGCGTCGTCTCTAATTAGGGTAGCATTCGGCATTATCCCGGGAGGCTGCCGTCTTCCCGGGATTGGAGCGAGGGCCTTTCTTCTGCCAGGCCGAGGGCCTCTTCCTCCGAGGGCCCCAGGGCCGTAAATCGCCGGGAGGCCGCGGGACAAAGCGGCCGGTAATGCGGCGCGGCGTAACTCACGCCGATATTTACGCCCTGCGGATTTGCGTAAGAACAAAGGTGGCGCATGTTACCTCTTCCCCCACCCCAAGAGATAACAACCTACCATCTTCACTCTCCATCGTCATCCTCATTTTATTGGTCGAAGCTACAACTTTTCTTAATCCGAATAAAAACGAATTACCTAGTTATAATAAGATGAAAAATGGGCTTTCTCGAAAGCATGAAAATTAACTCCCATACTTGTCAAAATATATTTGTCATACATTTTACGATTGATCATTCAAGCAGCAAATATTTCGTATGAATACGAGTCTTTTTTCTTTTCAGGACCTTCGGAATACACTCCAGTAGTCTAAGGATTTAGTATACTCGTACATATCTTGTTCTGTTTAGGTAAATAGAATATCTAATATACCCTGATTAAATATACCTCAACTTTGTGGTACCTTAATAAACTATGAATTGAAATGTCTTCAACAATATTACTGGTATTCAATTAGTTGTCATTCTCCGCGCCATGTTTCGACATATTTTTGCACCTGAAGTTTTACCTGGGAACTTCGACGACCTCCAGGGCAAAAGTTCGAAGACTTGAAGATATGGCAGATGGCGTATTTTGTGAATTTTTTAAAAAGAATAACCTTGATGCTTTCGAGGCATGCCCTATTTGGTCCAAAGAAACGGTTAAAACCAACATTTTTTAGATATTTAATTAACTTAACTATACAATATTTGTTCTAAACTAATAGCTTAAGCCTTTTCTAGTAATTTTAACTTATTTACGGGTTACTTAAGTGTAATTGAAACATACTTATTAGCGCAGTCTTGTGGCTGGGAGCGGCTGCAGTACAGGCTCCAGGCTCCCGTTTCAGTGACACTCTTAATCCGCACTGTTTATAAACAACCCAGACAGTTGGATATAATATCGCAAATTGCAGCAACTCGGGGCGCTACAAAGTTGCCTGGAGAACTTGTTAAATATAATTATTAGTATGATAATTCACCGCTTCAACATTAAAATGGTTAACAACTGGAAATGCGATATCATTTTAACTGTATAAGACAAGAATTAAATGTATTTTCTAAATGCGCCCGTGATTTTTTCCTTTATTACAAATTTAATTGAAAAAAACCTAGATGTTTTTTTTCATTTTTTCATTTCATACAAGCTTAAATGTACTAATCAAAATACGAACTATGTTTTAGAAAATATATATTTACTTTAAATGATTTAAATGTTAATGTATTTTTTTTATTATATTCATTAAACTTTGCCGGTGGGTATAGCTTAATGGTCAAAGCGTTTGCTTTGGAATTCAAAGGTTGTGGGTTCTATCCCTGACGAATATAAAAAAAAAGGATTTCAACGAATCGATTTCAAATTGAATACAACAAGGTGATAAGAATTCGGTCAATTAATCGGAACCATTATTTTAGAGTTTTATAATAATTTTTTAAAAGGAACACTGATGAATATCCCGCCGCACCTGAAAAATTCGATTCTAAAGAAACGACAATGCAGTGTTCTCAAGCAGTCAACCATTCTTGAATGTTACGCGCCGATTGGTCAATTTTACGGTTATGTTTCAATCAATTAACTGAAAAGTCACGAAGATGCCAAAAAGTTAAGGTTGTCAATATTCTCGCTTCAAAAGTATCGCTGCGTATTTTGCGTATTTATTTTCTCTTAAATGAAGCCTTTAACGTCGGAAATTAAATCGGTGCGTCGAGTGTGAGCGGTGCGGGATGTCGCCCGTAACGACACCAGGTTATTAGCGCAATATTAAAGACGTGAACCCTAATAAACGCCGGGGATTAGCGGCGGGATGCGCCCCCCTAAGTGGGCGTAAGAACGTCCCCTTCGTACGCCCCACACTCCACATGTTACGTCCTCATATGCCGTGTTTCGCCCCCTTGAGCCCGCCTGAAACACGTGTGAGATTTATAAAGTTACAATGTCTTAGGTGGTGGATCCTTTTCGAATGTTATCCCTTGGATCACCATCATTCACCGCATTTCGTGGGATATAGACACTCATATTTTGGGCAGCAGTGGTGTATGCTTATCAAGCCAAATTTTGTCGAGTTCATATAATGCATATAACTTGTTTCTCTAGTCACATTTTTATGTGAATCTGCGTGTTTTAAGGTAATAAATTTTACGTCTTACGAAATATATTAATACTTCCTACATTGTTTTAACATAGAACACACTGAATAATGTTTATTCAAATGCTGTTATTACATTACCGTGGTTTCGCTTTCATTGATAGCGTTCAGTTCTCAACGTGTATAAAAATACTTATTATTGTGATTTTAATCTGAATGAGTTTTACAAACATCTTCAAACAACGATTAATTGAATTAAAAAGATTATTAAAGATGGACTCAAGAGAGTACGAAACACTTAAAAATAAATGTGAAATCAAAACTAAATATTTTTTATTTTTAAAATTAAAATTAAAATCAAATTATAATTAAAAATATGTATGGTTTAATGGCAATATTTATAACATCAATGAATAATTTGATATCTCATATTTATGCCACGTTTTCAAGGGTTATCATATTAGGTAGTTAAATTATAAAATAAGGTTACCTCTGATTACTTAAATTTTATTTATTGATCACACGTCTCACCACTGCCTTAGTTTCTTGACTGAAGACGAGCTGCATTCTGAGCAGTAGTTCGTTTTATATGTTCTCCTCCAAATAAAATACGTATGTGAAGAATTTGATAAAGATGATCCACCCATTTACCCATGGAGCAATCTTGCAGCTCTTTTGAAATCTGCTTTGAATACCTCCGAGTATTAATAAAATGTTACGGTATTTTCTGAAAAGACATAACGATTTTATGCCGCATATTAAGCCATAAATATGATAACCACATAGTCTATATTCATGGCGAATATTAAAATACGACAGGTTAATATTCCGATGAGACGCGATAGCTTAATTTCTTTGTACGCGACAGGAATACAAAATCCTATTTGTACAGATATGTACTATATAATGGGATTCGAAAGCGGGATGATGGTTTGACTTTGTTAGGAACGACGAGATGAGAGAGCAGATAAGACAGCCTTTTACACTACAGTTAGTAAGGACATATGGATGCTACATGAGGGCATAAACTACAGCTGCTTTTTCTACAAAATGTCTGGTTTACGCTGTCTTTAAAGGTTGTTGGGCACAACTAAAGACCGTTGGGCCTACATCAAAGTTTCTTTCTAAATGCCAACGGTAAGCTTAGGAATGCTCTTAAAGCGTCTACGTTTTTTTTTTAAATATAATATTGATCGCTCCAAGAAACAGTTAAATATCCACTTACAATTTCCCCAAACAAACAAATACACAAACATAACACACGTTTCCCGAATGCAGCATCTAGCCACCCTGGTTGAACGTTATAGATAACACTGGTCTCAAAAGGTTTTACTCTCTTGTTATGCCTCCATAAAAACATAGAGCTTACTCGGCAGAGCTGCGTGAGATAGAGCTGACATGGGATGAGGCGGCTGAAAGAGCTTTGTAGCGGCAGTTCGTGACACCCATATGCCCCAGTAAGAATAGCCGACATGGTGATGATGATGATCTGAACTGAAATTTACAGTAACCGATGTTTTAAAATGTGAATAAATACTTTTCAAATTACTTGAATGCATCACGAGTAAAGTTAACTTTGAGTAAATAATATAAATTTTAATTGAATAAAAGTGAAACTGCTTTCAAGAATGAGCTGTTTGTTTTAAGCAAAATCTAGATAAAGTTTTAAAGTGGCGCTACATTAATTTAATAAACTGCAAGATTGCGTATCTACCTCTTTTGCTAAACTAATCTCGCAGCGTAGTTTACAGGTGGACGCGATACTGGGAAAAAGTGAAAAAAAAATCACATTGAAAGGTAAGTTTCTGGATCTTTCCCGAGCGGGTAGTTGTGAGTTGCCCGTTGCCAGTCGCCGCCTAACTTTTCTGCCATAATTTTTGATACTTCTTTGTGCGGTAAGCAAATGCGGCGAGCTCATTGGCCACTTAGGAGATTGGAATGTAAGTGGATTTAATTTTCTCTGCCTCACCTCCTGCAGGCTTCTACCCGCCGGACCAGCTATAAATAAATAACGGAGTTTTCCACACAGGAGTCTCGGGAGTGCCCTTGATTGTGTTTGATCCTCCAGCACTACCCGTACCATAGACGAGCTTAAAGTTGCAGAGAATGGATGTTAAGGTATTTAAATTAATTTTACGTTCCCAGCGTTGCCCTGCCGCGGGCTTTATGCTAAAAATTCAAGACTTCAGACGTAAGGCTAGTCGCTCGAGAGTCGCTAACTTTTTGAGGTTCAAATATACACAAGAAAATTAAAGAAAAAATTTCATATGATGTATATACTATATAATGCTCAAAATTAAAAAAAAAATCTACAATTTTCATGACTATTATTTTTAATTATTTTAATAAAAAAAAAAAAAAATGGATTCACATTTATTTTAAATGATTACATGTTTCGGCCTCCCTGGAGACCATATTCAATGAGATCATTATTGAAGATGGTCTTCAGGGAGGCCGAAACAATAATAATTTAAAATAAATGTGAATCAAAACTATTTTTTTTAATTAAAATTAATTTAAAATTATAATTATGCAGTTTCACCAAGTATTGTCAGTTGATAACCTTAAAATTTTCATGACATCAAAAATATATTAATTTACTTAAACGATTGAACATCAAGATTAAATATTGATAGTATCAAATAAAATAAAAATGTAAATAAAAAGTTTTATAACTGTTTCCAACTCGTACACAAACACAACGCTTTTTTCTCGCATGCAGCATCCAGTTGTTCTGACAGAACATTTTAGATACCACTGGTCTCAAATATTTGTGTTCTCTTGCATGAGCTTGCATAAAAGCAGATAAAAGCAATGACCATGGAGAATGTCATAAACAATACTTTAAATTGAGGAGGAGTGTGGCTTTTCAGTAAAAGCTCTGAAATATCATGTGATTTAACCAACCTCAATATTTTACGCCGTGAATTCTTAACGTCTTCTTGAATGACGGGACGTTAAAGAGAAGGCTTCTGTATTATTGAGGCATAAGTGAGCGTTTGCTAATTAATACTTTAAGAAAATCGAATCATCAGTTTGATACTCCAGAAATATGAATCATTTGATTATGAGAAACAGTTCAATTCAAGCTTGTAGTTTTCTCAAAACGTTTTACTTTCTTAGAATTCACCTATTTGTTCTTTAGATCACCGTATGACTGTATTCTCTAAAACATATATATTTTTTATGTAAACACATACAGAAGAATACCGACAGATGGTGATAGTAATTCTGAAGTCTCATCTGTGGAATTCTATGACCCTTACCATGGTGCATATGGATAAACGCTGCATGTGGAGTGTTGATCCGCCTACTTCATAGACTACAGCCCGACATTCACGCATCATCTTTATTAATACAGGAATTTACTATGAATAGGTTGTCTTCACGGGATGACTTTCGTCTACCATCAATTTTAATTAATAGGCTATGGCTGAAATTTTACGGGTGAGAGATCAAATTCACACTAACCGGGGGTATATAAGAGCTCAGAAGTCGAATAAAAATATTTTTTCTTAACCTACGATCTTTGGATTGCAAAGCAAACGCTTTTCCCATTGAGCTATACCCACCGGCAGCTTACTAAAATGAAGGCCTGTTTCCTATGTGTGAGTAGAAAAGTCGTAAATCAGAAGCACGTTGAGATCGCTGGATTGTGAGGCAAGATCTAAATGTGTGCGAGAGAAGGTGAACTGAATCTCTTCTGCGCGCTTCTTCCAAGAGGTCTCTGCGCGCACAAAGCCACGCGCTTTATTTCCTCGGAAGTGCGCCACCTGCTGTCAACATAAAGAGACTAGAAACCGTGGAAATGGCGTGGTAACTATCCTAATCTAGCAGAAAAGTCTGCACCACAGTTGGTGAAATGGTTGAAGGAAGTATAATGTGATGCTTAAGTGGCGCGTCATGTGTTCCCAGATCGAAAAGGATGTTGTTTTAAAAAAGGAATCGGTCTCAAAAAATGAAAATTAATATTGAGTAAAGATAAAAAATGTAAAAGTACAAAGCGTAGTTGATATAGTGTGCAACGTCTGCCCTTTGTATCGCATATGATGACTTTATTTTTATCTCATCAGTTCTGAAAAAATGTATACAAACCATTTTATTTTGGCAATTTTGTGAAATTATCGTATATTTTATAAAAAACATATGATACAATATTATTAAAGCCATTCTCCATAAAAATATTAAAAGTGTTCTAGTTAAAAAAAAACTTTTATACCTGTATACTTTAAATGAAGTCGGGTACAATTACTTTTTTTTAATCATGATAATGAAAGAAGACGAAGAAAAGTAGATTTTGCAAAGAAAGAGAAGGATATGAACCCATGCGAGAGAACTAATTTTAACATTGAATGGATACATGATGATAATAACAATTGTGCAACACAAAGTGCTCAAAATAGTGTAATTGTTAAAAAAAATTGCAGCATTGACAAAACATATATTATAAATGGCAGATATGTTGAAAATAGAGCTAACGTATAGAGGAGAGGAGGATAAGGGCATCTGATAAGACTACGAATTGAGGTGACAATACAGTCGTATTAGATAATAGTTAAGCAAGAAGAAAAATACTAGTACTGAAAAGCTGAACAATTTTAAACTGAATTTATTGATATGTAAATAGTCCTGTCAACAAAACGCGACTGGAGGAACGAATTGTAAGAGTGAGATTCTGACTCCGGAGTGGAGGGTTAAATATGAGATGATAAATCAAGGCACAGTAAAGGCCCATTGTGAGGCCGGGGCGGACGTTGCTGCAGTGAGAGAAAGGGCTGTCAGAAGACGTGAAGGGATAAACATAAATTACGGTTTATTAAGAAAAGGGTGGTCAAGAAACGAAACAAAACATTCAGTTGAATCTTATTCAGAAAATTTACGTAATTGCTAAAAGAAACTGCTGCTAGCTACCATATTCATTAGATAACGCTTACACAATTGCATTGCTTAACACATTTTGTATTTGATGGCTTTTCAGAATTACAAGAGGGGTTCATTTGTGTTTTTCCTCGGTACTTAGTTGGAGCTTATAAAAAATAAATCAACATAAATTCATGTTCATTATGGGTTTTTTGGTGGTAACATAAGAAATAAATACTCTTATATTAATATTTGATGTTTCAATATTGATACTATTTATCAATAATTAAATTATATTTATTTAATGTTATTTTAATTTAATTTTTGCTTATTATTTACTAATATTAAGAATATCGATGTTCTTTAGATTTAATGTTTAAATTTCTTACGATTAATTTAGAAAAGTAAACTTATATATTTTTTCTAGTCATGTACACTACTAAAATTACATTTTGATTAACATATTCGTAGAACGCAGTTGCTTGGTAGTTTGTCATATTTAAAGAATAAAACAATTTTATTAATTTAATGGTTTCATACAAAGTTTTCTTGTTTTATTCTTTAACATTGATTAACATTCGTTTAGAGAAAAGAGACTGTGTTTAAATAAAATCTGTCAACTTTTCAGCTATGCAAAAATACTGTTTAACTTTAATGACTGACAACAGTACACAGAGTGCAAGAAACTATGCTCTCAGTTATCCCTCATTAAATAATGTAAAAAAAAAAAAATTTTTTAAAAGAACACGTAACCTTAGTATGGATGTATAAAAAAAATATTTTATCCGAAAATTATCAAGATATCAAATGTTGTACTGATATATTAAATAAACGGTTATTCGCCATTGCATAAATCCCTAAAATGTGTTTTTATCAATCATATTAAAATAAAGGCAAGATAAGAAGTATAAGGGGGTGTAGATGTAATTGAAAATTATTTTGTTATTAAGATTTAATGTGCAAGTACCCCAATTGTGTCAATATAATATAAATATTCGCTATGTTAAGCTATAGTCTTTACTAGGCGCTAGAGGAGAAGTATCAGAGCCGCAGATGTTATCGTAGATGTTTTTTACTACACGGTCATGTGTCCTCGTCCAAAATATCATGTACCTATTGCATTATATGATAATGCTCTTGGCCCAGCGAATGTACGCCTGTAGTCTTTACCAAGCGAGCCAGCTCGCTGTTGTGCTCGTGGCGTAATGAGGCGCGTGAGGGTGCATATCGCAATTAAGTATATCACAAAAATGATAGCCTTGGTCGCGCCTTCGTTAGCAACCTAGAGAAAAATGACATCACGTACACCAGACAGCGCTAGGAGACTACCAGGAGCGCAGCGGATTTAAGAGATATCAAAATCATTTTAGCACTACCGTTTTTATACTAGACACTACGTCGCTTCACGTATAGCTTAGACGTAAAAAGCTTGATAAACAAGTTGTTCTTTCCGGTTTTGACAAAGCTGAAAATATAATCAATTTATATCCTCTTTAAGTAATTCAATATATTAACTGAGAACACTCCGTGTTTTTGAATGTGTTAAGCAAGATCCCTAAAACAAAATAATTCAGGCCACGAGAACATCGAGAAAATTAACTTGTACTCTTCCTGAAGTATAAGAATCGCTTGGTGAAAACCCTCCTTGTCCCGTCCTGCTTTTGGAGGCCCAGATAGGGACCCGTTACTGGGCGCACGCAAAAAGCTACTTAATCATGGCAGTTCACAAATCAGTAAAATATATGACAATTACATGCTCCAACTATGTAGTAGAAATGTAATAAGATAAATTAATTGTACGGAGATTTTTTATAAATATCCTTAGTTAGTGTGAAATGAATCGCCATTCGTAAAATATCAGTCATAGCCTATTAATAAGACAGAGGTTGTAGACAAAAGTTAACCCGTGAATATAACCCATTCATAGTGTCCCCGTAAAAAGGTCGATACTCGTAGATGCATGCCAGGCTGTATGTAGTCTATGACATTAACGGAACAACACTCCATTTAGCTATTCTTAGAATAATAAGCATCACAGAAACCACAAATGATATTTTATTCATCACCATAGATGGATGGCATTATGTATGTGTTAATATAATATATGTATATGAATTATTGCAATATTTTAAAGAAATATTAACACTCTAGTAAATGATATAACAAATGTGAGGTTATTATTTAAAAAAAAGTTAAGTATCTAGACTAGAGATTAGTTTTTTTAATATTATTGAATTGAATGAACAAAATTTATCCAAAAACAAAACTCTCACATTGATTTTGAATTTAATTTTAACACGGCTAATTAATTAGTGAATACTTTTATTTCAAGCGTTAAATTACATCTCAGTCACTTTTAATTATAATCACCTACCGAGATGACGTGATTCGAGATAAGCTGTGTTGTTCTTGACGCTTTAGCCAAGGCATACTCTAGAAGCGTGCAGATTCTGATACACCCCGACGGCGCCGAAAAAATTGGGGCGCCAAAGCAAGTAACAGAAAGTGATATTTAAATTTTAAGTAAACGCTTTGTAGGGAGTGTAAATCCGCCAAAGATCTTAGACTACAACTTGTTAATAACGCATCGATCATGTTTAAAGGAACTCACTGTAAATGGATATTATTTCCTGGACGCTTTCGACTTACATCAATTGATCGTTAATAAAAAAATGTTTGATGCTTCCAATTTAAGAAATTCCGTTAGCTAATGAGAGTAAAATTGAATATTTCGAGTAAACTTATGGCGTAATAATAACTATAGGTTATGAGCCGCGTAAAAAAATCGATTAATTAATTTTTGAGACACAAAAAAAAAATTGTCACAAGATTCACCGTTGAGGCCAAATTCGATACTGGTTTTAGGGTCATGTTATCCAGTCTCCATGTAAACAATTCCTCGAATTTTGGCTAAGTTATTATCCGGACAATTTAGCAATATTCTCGTCTCTTGTCAAGATGCTAATTTCAGGCAAGAGGAGTCTAGAGTCTAGGCTCCTCTTGCCTAGACGGAGACTACTTTCAACGTAATCAGTATTGCCATTATATAAAATATGTGAAACGTATAATCCAACAGCTTTAACCCTTTTGCATCGGTTGTCGGCATATACCGTCATAAGATTCCCCGAACGTTGACATCGGTTGACGTAATATGTCGTTTTGCTACTTTCTTAGAATAGTTTTTTATGCATCATCTGATAGCTAAAGGATACAAGAACCAATGTGATATATGAAAATAGACCAGATAAGTACATTTATGCTTCAAATAATAGTTTTATAGTTGACAGTATAATTTGTATTCAAACCGAGCCGTAATGTAAGGGTTAAAGAAGTAACTTAAGAATTAACTTAACTCTACTTTTCAATGAGATTGCGTCGTTCATTATATATGATTCAATATTTATTTTTTCAATAAATTTAGTGAGTAATTAACTATTAAATAAACTTAATACTAATGTTATCTCACAGTTGAACATCACAAATGTTTTATTTTTAACGATAATATGGAAATAGCGTCTTTGCTATAAGAGTAAGTTTTATATAAATATATTTGAGATAGTATATGAAATGCATTCAAATAATATACCAGCAATTTCATTAAAGAAAAAATTGTATGGCATGTAATATTTCATATATTATTTTTTCCCATTTCCATGTACCTATATAGTTGTTTGTTGTTCCACGTGTTTCAGCTAATTAATTTATATACGCATAAGCCCTCTACACTTTCACTGTTATTGTATCAAAATTATCCCGCCCCAGAATATTCACACTGCTCAAATGAAATAAAGTGATTCTTTGATGACGCGAAATAAACATTATATTTCAATAAATGAGATTATACCAAAGAAAAAAGGAGTCTAGGAATAAAAGTAAGGCTGCTCGATACATATTCAATACGTTTTAAAGCGATTTATAAAGAATTATAATAAATATTTTAATAATATGGCACTTAAAGCATTGGGTAGTTGATAAAATGGTAGTTTTTCAAAACAACCACTTTAGAACATTTGGAAAGAGAAGGTTTAAACAGACAACCGTAATTTAAGAACGGAAAGGTTTGTTTTTAAGAAAGATAAGTTACTAATATAATAATATAAATGTAGTTGTAATATGTGTTACTTTTGTTAAACTAACTGCGGAGAAGAGAAACATGTGGGATAGATTTTGTGGTGGAGTTGCTTAAGTAAGAGAAAATGTATAAGGTAGTTGAAGATGGAGCGTGATGACGTATTATAATAGAGGGCAAAATATTAGAAGTAAACATAGGACTAAAAAGCAAGGAATCACTAATATATCTCATTCAATTATGCGGGCTACAGTTTTAGTATAAAAGGGACAAATAAGATGGGAAGTAATAATGTTATTATATTACGAAGTCGTCGGATTATGTTTTAGTTAGGTGTTGATTGCGTGACTCTCTGACGATGAGAGGATTGCTGCAAATAGAACATCAGGCGCTGTCAGGTGCGTGCCGCGCCATTACCAGCTGATGCTGTACCACCAGTAGACAGACGATAGAGTAGCTAGAATACTCTGAATTGCATAACGAGGAGAAACACGGTGAGAAGATTTCACACAACGAAACATTTGTCTCTCTTTTATATATAAAAATACAAAAATACTTTTATTTGAGAGGTAACATGGATGCATTTTATTAAGCTTGAACATTGGGGAAGCTCAATTCTGTATAATTATGATATGATTTGTTGATCTGACAAAAACGCCTATGAATAAAATGCAATATATTCTAAAAATTAAACATATATTCAATCATTTATTCATCATTTATTATATTAAAAACAATAATTAAATCAAACCTTCAAACCTTGTTGGATGTTTCCTATTTCAACGTTTAAGTAGCTGAGATGTCCATGATTCGTTATAATCGGTTGTTTCAGCTTACCTGAAAATAAAATAAAAACCATTTAATAATTAAGTAGACGTATTTTAAGTAGACACCTGTTCTCAAAAGGAAAATTCCTTCGGTTTACAAACGAGTATAGTGTTATGAAGCAACAGTGTTCTTCGACATTCGATTTGTTATATAATGATTTTTTATGTCTATTAATTTAATTAGCGTGAATTAAATAAACGGGAAAAAGTGCCTAACTTGCGTGATGCAGGTGCTAGGGGAGCAGAAAATTCAGCAAGCTGTTTGCTCGTTGTCTGTCTCGCACACACGCGACGCTGCTCAGCCAATTATAACTTCATTTGGTAAAGTGGACGGCTACGAGCTCGCGTGCGCTCCGCCTAACTCCGCCTGAGCTCCTGGTACTCCCGCTCCTCGTTCAGGGCCCCCGCCTGTCTCTGGAGTCCCCGAGGCTTGTTCCGGCGCCCCCGAGGGTGTCGCGGAGAAGTGTAATAATTAAAAAACGCCGGGCTTTTTACCCGCACGACTTCACAGGAGCACATACAACTTAGGAAAAGCGGAAAAATCTGTTGCGCAGTACTACATTAGTAAACAATTGTCATTGGAAATAATATCATTCATTATGTTTATTCTTTGTTGTTAAGCAAATAATACGTTTTAAGAGGCTGAATACTCGTAGTAAACTATTTTAAAACATCATTTAACTACTTTTTCGTATGGAACGACTACGTGGATTACTTAACATTTTTTAACGTATTATTTTGTTCACTAGCCTATTTTTTTTTTTTATTTAATCAAATATAAAAAGATACATTTTTTACACAGTAATTTACATTCTATCTTTTTTTTTTCTTTTTTTTTTTTTTAAATTCGCTTACCACACCACTTAAAGATAAGATCTTGTGTACCTATATTCATAATATTTAGCAAGTAAATGCCAAGTAATGACATTTATATTTCCAAAGACGCGTTTATAAATAAAAAATTCTGTGTTCATAAAATTGAATATCCTTTGTCTTAATATTCATTCACATGTATTCTGATTAACAATGTTATTGAAACTGAAAATAAAAAATAAAAATACATTTGAAGGATCTGATACGCTTCGTATAAGAAGTTTTTCGTTGGAAAAAAAACAGTGTGACAATAGTTTATGTATAATAATAAAGACAAGGGTATATGAAAGTCAGCTTACAATGATCACTACTTTATGCATCTATTTTATAATTTTTAAAATGTAATTTATGCCTATAATAAGTATTTAGTCTGAATAAATCTCAATTTCAAATAATAACACGTCGTCTGTGTAACTAAAATACTGTTATAACATATAATTCAAAGTAATTAGGAGTATTTATAATTTTTTGTCTAGATGTATTGTCAGAATCGTACACGTGGTCTTCTTCAAATAATGTACTCGTATAAGAAGATAAAATCCAAGTGACCGGTGAAAAATGAATGAAATGAAACAACGTAATAAGACGTCGCGTATAAGTATTCTGGAAGGTTATTCTACTTCAAGAGTATTCCTTATTTCCAGTGGGAATGTTTTTTCTTTTAAATAAAAATATGTATACAAAATTTGTCACAGAAAGGTCGTATTTAATTGGAGCCTTTCGAGGGTCTTTCATCTATGGGCGATTGAAGATACTTTAGTTATTTTTGTGAAAGACTCAAAATCAATACTGGAGTGAAATTAAATTACAAAAAACGCTGATTCAACTGTTTTACATTTACGGGGAATCAAAGATGATATAAAACGAAAGTGGAAAGGTAAGCATTCGATCGTTTTATGTATAATATATTTTAACGCTACATTCTAAATTAGATTAATTAATAAAAAAGCAGTTCTTGTAAAACAATAATAAGACGTTTACATATAATACGCTCTAATACTTACGATCTTATTACTGCCATTAAATTAAAAATAAAGTTTATTTTTTATAATAAATTATATATTATTGCAAGAGGTATAAATATTAAATATCTATTTTACTTTTTAATAAACGTATTTATTTAAAAACAAATTTTATAAACTTCCCGGCGGTAAAGTGGTCTGCGGATGTTTAAAAGTTTTATTTAATATTTCTTTATTTTTAAAACCGAATAATATAAACAAAAGTATGTTTAACCCTCGCCTTACTATGTTAAAAACTTCCGCGCGTTCCGATGGTGTGTACTCATTACACATTCTGATTTAAAGTGAATAAAATGAGTAGAAATTCTAAAAAATTAAAATATTCAAAGATATCGCTTAATTTTATAATAGTTGATGTCAATAAGCAGTAATAATTGACATTTAATAGCTAAAAACATGAAAAACATCAGACGAAGACCTCAAACGGCCAGACGCACCTTGGCGCGTGAACTTCCGAGAGATACTAACACTACTTAGCCTGTCGACATATCGATGAGCCGACGCGCATCGATATCATTTCGAACTAGCCGACCAACTGAGGTTTCCCGTCTCGCTCACTCATATTAGTACGTCACCGAAAGTGAGGAGTATAGATGCCGACGTATCTGGGTATTTTTTTATTTTATTTTTGCACACGCTTTTGTATGACTCCCGACAGGTCGAATGAATACATGACAGTTGACGCGTCTTGATTGTAGTGGTGAATTTATTCCGGATTTTAGAAAAATATTTCCTGCTCCCGATGAGTGCCTATTATTATAATTTTTTTTTTCAATACGTAAATGTATTAAGGAGGAATACCTAAAATCTGAACCCTGTGTGTATTATATTTACAGAGATATTTAAGTTATTACAAGCAATGTGTAGTCGATAGACATCACCGGGGAGGAGAGGTTAAGTTCACATAATATATTTGCCAGCGGGTATAGCTCAATGGTTAGAGCGTATGCTTTGCAAGTTGAAGGTCGTGGGTACGATACCCGCCAGAGATATAAAAAAAAGGTTCTGAGATCTAAAAATATCCCGGTTGGTGTGAATTTGATCCCTCACTGGTAAAATTCCAGTCAAAGCCTATTAATCCAAATTAGTGGTAGACGAAAGTCGTCCCGTGAAGACCACCCGTTCATAGTAAATTCCTGTAATAGGGTATGTAGTCTATGACGTTGGGGGATCAACACTCCACATGCAGCGCTTAGCCATATGTAACATGGTTAGCGTCATAGAATATATGTGTACATATATATTTTGTAAATCGTACACTTTTCAACATGTCACAAGGTAACTTCTATAGACCATGACTTTAGCCTATTCTTTTCATTATCATTATCCAGCGAACCAAAAATGTAGTAGAGTATTCAGCTTAGTTATCGTACATTAAAAAGAAAATGCTCACGCTGTGAGAGATAAATTAATCAGGACATGAAACCTCTACATAATGCGTTTTAATTTGTTAAAATATCTAGCCTGAACATCTTTAATCTGGTGACCTATTTTATTACGTTCCACGGCTGCATAGTGGGTACCATGTGAATTCCCGGAACGCTGTGAAGTATTCAAATAATGTTAATAAACTCTCACCGGTATAAAGGCTAAAGTTACATAATAGGAATTAGCTGTTCAAGCGCTTAAAATTAAAAAAATAAAATATCATGTTCCATGGTTAATATTTTACTAACGATAATTTACTATATTTTGAGAGCTGATCTGATTATTTATTTTACGTCACACATACTCTTACGAGTATATTAGGCAACTTGTTCATTCCGTTACTTCAAAAGTTACAAAAGTAAAACATTAAAATATCCACGGCTTAAACCAAAAACATCACAATGTAAAATATATCATTGAGTTATAACATGATTTTAGAATTTAGTTCAAATATAGAAATAATTATATTTTGTTTTAAATGGGTTTGTTTGACCCGGACAATTTTCTGAGGCTAAGGTGGCATAGACTGATCATTGTCCATAAAAGAAATTCTAATCTGCTGAATACGATACATCTTGGAAGGTATAGAGTCTGTCTAACCACATCGCATCGAATGTTGACATATTCCATGAGAAAACCTGATTCAGAACAACTACCAGTAGAACAAAATTTTCTTTAATGATAAGGAGAAATGGAACATACGGTAATGTGGTCCAATGGATGGAATACAGAGACCAAATCTAACAGTCGGAGAGTAAATAATCGAAATAAAAAATCGTCTGATTTAATAAGTTGATACAATATTGTAATTTAAGTAAATAATAGTTTTATAAAATCATATTTTTGGTGGCTTGTTGCTCTGAACTGTTATGTTAGTCTAATACATTACTAAACCCTACAAGGGTAATAATATAAGTAACGTGCAAAGAGCACATGCAAAGCGTTAAAAAAACTGTTATATTATATATGTACTCGTATACGAGTACTTCGTGGTTACAATATGTTATTTAGTCATATTTAAATATCACATGAAATTTAAAGGCTTACCACAAACTTACCTTGGCGTATTAGATACAAACGGGACGACATAACGCAGTGGGACACAAAACTGTTCTGGCGCATTTCACGACCGGGTACCCGGACCGCAGGTAATGGAGGAGATGATATTATTTAGCGTCTAACCCCCGAGGACTAGCGACTTTAGCGACTAGCCTAGTGTTTCATGCCAACTTTTACAATGCATTACTTTTTATTATTATAAAAGTACACATTACACAGTAATTTATCACAAAAAATAATTCGTGGCGAGTTACAAGATATTATATTATTAATAACTTTTTACGGGTGAGAGAAATTCACTAGAACTATTATTATATTAGTTACAAATGGGACAACATGTCTCGTTGGAACATCTTCGTTGGTACATTTCACCAACGGCTACCCGGAGCGCAAGTAATGGAGGAGATGACAATATTTAGCTTCTACGAGTATTACCAGAGGACTCTTGGCTGGTTATGAAGGCTTTTACGGTATCTTACTTTTTACGGGTTAAAAAGAACACATCACTTGGCAACATGTTTATGTTCAAAACTTTGTGCATATATATTCCTTTAAATTATCGGTTAAATATGGATTTTAAAAATACTCGTAATTTAACGATGATGTACTCGTAAATATTGTTAATAGAGAACGATTGAAATCTGAGTTCTAAACTATTTCTTTCTAACTATGCTCTATGACGCGAAATTATTATTTAATTTAAATAGTATTGATTGAACTAAACGAGTATTTTAGATTTGAACATTAAATAAGTTCGCTATTTATATTTGAGCATTCACTTTAAGATCCATTTCAATACATTCCTATAGTTTGTACGAGTATGTAAATTATTTACCCTTGAGTACATTTATACATGTTGGGAACTGATGAAGCTTTCGGTAAAAGCAAGACTGCGGTATTCCAGCAGGTGAATAATCAATGCACAGTATGATCCATGTTAAAATATAGTAGGATGTACAATATATTTATTTCACTTTATATAAATAAATGTTTTTACTTTGTTATAATATTAACTAAAAAGATCATATTTTAATTGTGATCATGATTTCATCAGTGAATTATATATTATTTACTAATTGTAAGATTATTCATGTGTACAGTGTACCCAAAAACATGTTACTAGAGTATTCTGAGTCCGTTCATTTTAAATTATATTCAATGGATATGTTTTTTCCGACAAAAATATTTTTTATTAATTTCTCTTGGGTACATAAAATATTATGTTTGTGTGCTTAATTCGTACAAATATCCCAACAGAGCTCAATTTTCTGAAGTAACCGAGCGCGAACTTGCGGCCGTGCTGGTTATTTTTAACAAAGCTGACCGAGAGAAGGAACGCTTGAACATCGCCGTGCTCAGTCTTTTGGAAGGACAGAGGGTCGATTGCACTGATTCAACTGTTAAAAAGCAGTTTCACAGCTTCTTCATTGCAAATCCTGCTCCTAGTCGAGACCCGAACACAGATCGATCACGAGGCGTGTGAAGTAATGGACAAAGAATGCACCCGATAAGTGTCAGGAGTTCAGAACGTTGGAAGAGGGAGATAAATAAAGTTGTGACCATGGACGTAGACTTATATGAGGGAATCGGGATTGGAAATCTAAAACGTACTCGTATATTGTGGGTGCGAATTCCGTTACTTTATTCATATTATATTATGCCAATAAAAGTAACAACAATCAAATATATATATATATTATACAAATGAAAATGATAAATACTTTTTGCCTTGTTGAGTACTTTTTATTCATATAAATGCCCAAAGACCATGGATTCGCTTTTAATGAAAACTTCTTTATTTCTTTAGATGCATAAACATGTACTACAAGTATATAACTGAACAACTTATTCGCATCGTTGTGGGAACACAAATGTGCCAATAATATATAACGTGATATACTTAACGTGAAAATGATAAATTTTCAAAAATATAAAAAATAACGTCTGTCCCAGCTGCTTTCATGAAAGAAAATATAATTAATTACTCTGATTCTATAGTTAAAAGGTAGTTCAATGGTTCTTTTCGTGCAGATACCGCTAGTGATCGATCATGAGGTGTGTGATGTAATGGACGGTAGATGAAGATAGCTGGACTATATCTTAGAAGTAATAAGAATAAATATACAGAATAAAAAAAAAGTTAAATTTCCACGACGAAATTGTTATACTTAACGTGAGGCTAGTTATTTAAAAGATATTATTGCATCGACCTATCAAGAGAATGAAGATGGGTCAAAGTCATAAATAACGCCACATATATCATCAGGTTTATACGACAAAGATTAAAAAGATACTCGTAGATAAATAGCATATATTTTAATGAAGTATTCTATAATTTGATATTGAGTATATAAATATTCAACACAAAAAAATATATTGTTATTCTTTGTGGTTAACTTCTGGAATAAAATATTATAACTTACAAAATTATTCTCTTGATTTTATGATGCTTTTATACATACAGTTACAATTAATAATATTTAATGACGTTAGAACTGATTGACTTTTTTGCTCATAAATATATATATTTTTACTAAAAATTATGTCAGATGAAATTAAAAGGTCCAAAGATTTATTGGCTAAAAGTCTGAGCGCTGAGAGAAAAAAAGTGAGGTAAATTTATTGCTAAGTTTAAGCTCTATGTCTATGAGTTATTCTTTGAATATTCAGTAATCTATAAATAAGACATGGGATCTACTGAAACCAGGTTACGGTGAAATCGGGCTACACATCAATTTAAATACGTCAGTAACCACACAATTCTACAACCATGCGGAAAACATCGCTGCAAGGTACGAGAGTTCGGTCATCCGGATAAACAAAGAGTGGTGAACCAGAAATCTGCTTATTTAAAAATATCGGGCGTGAAAATTATAAAGCTTTCGTAGACGACTCTTCTTGATTTATTTTAGCGGTGCGTTTTTTCGAGGCGATGAATACAAAGCAACCGACAGCAGCGGATTGAATAACGCGCGGTTTTTTGTCCGCTTTTTGCTTCTTTTGCCC
The DNA here is from genome assembly GCA_022606575.1 of Glossosoma conforme. Classification (NCBI taxonomy): domain Eukaryota; kingdom Metazoa; phylum Arthropoda; class Insecta; order Trichoptera; family Glossosomatidae; genus Glossosoma; species Glossosoma conforme. Next base: position 3,154,613 of record JAGTXR010000017.1, on the reverse strand, counting down.
GCCTTTCGCCATTTTTTGTCCACTTTTTGCCACTCTTGCCCGCCTCTCAACACTTTTTGCCGCTTTGTTTGCTCCCAGTTTCTTGCCGGGATTAGCTGCGCCGACGAGAAATTCCTTCTTATTTTATAAAAATAAATATAAGAGTCGAGTGGAAAATGAAATCGCGGGTATTGTGCTGGCGTGCCATGTACTGTTGTTAGAAGCTAGCGCAGTCTCAGTGGAGGAGTGCCCGATGCTCGCTGCACACTGCACATGGATATCTAGAAGGTTATTACTTTTATTTTGAGATGCCACCTCCAGAATGCACATTTCATAAGATATTGTAATATTAATAGCTTATTCTCCTCGCCAAAGGATACCAATTTCTTTTTAAATCGAAAAATTCTCAGTTTCATTTCCACCACGCACTGTAGCGTGTGATGCAGATCACAGAGTAACACAGAAATAACATAATAAACTTTTTGTGTGTATTATTTAATATATTTTTAGATAATTCAAATGCATCATTTTTTTTCCTGATTCTTTATTTACCGTTGTACGGGTCACCACCCTGATGCATTGTTAAGGCAGGATAACCTTGTATTGAAAAACTATCAATGATGTTATTAAAATAGCGTAGAGAGCTTGGAAATGGTTTCACGGCTCTAAAAATAAGGTAAGTTAAGGTGTCAGTATGTTGCTAAACCAATTAGTATAAGCTTGTAGAATTTTACAATGCACATGAAACTATTGGAACACAATAAACGATACTCAACGTGAACGTAAAAATCGTTATATTGTGAATAAAGAATGCCTTGAAAATCAGTTAAATAAGAAGATTTTTTAATTTTAACTGTAAATAAAGTAAAGTTGACAGTATTGAGTACAATAAATTAGTATTTAAAATATAGTTATTATATGTTAAATTATACTAATTTTACTTATCGTAGTAATGTTCGTAAACAGAAAAGTGAAAATTCTGCTTGAAGTTTGCTCTCATAATAATAATAAAATAAAATAAAATTAAATTTTTAGAAATTAATATTTTGGGGTCGATCTCTCCCGTCTAAGATATGGGTCTGTATTAAACTAATATAAAAGAACTCTTAAAGTAAAGTGTTATAGTTGATGCGAAGGTGGCCCCACCCGGCTTTTTATTCGCCGGGCTTTATTAAATTTCAGCGGCGAGCGTTTAATTTTTCAGTCTTTTCAGTCTTCTTCCGAGAGTACCCCGGGATAACTTGATAAGAGTTAAAACTCTATCTAAGAAAGTGGCTCGTCCATATTAAAAAATCTCTTGTCCCAAGTAGTGTTGTTGCACAGATACAAGAAGCCTTTATAATATAATATACATTATAAAGCAATACAAAATTATTTCCCACGGAAGAATATATTTTTATTTTACTGTAAATATAATTTACCTTTTGAATACGTTTGGAATAATGAAATCAATGTAAGAAAATATTTATTTCATATAAGAACGATCTCAAAGTAAGTGTTATGAATAACAACAACAAAATTATCCATTGATTTTTAATAGATAATGCATCTCAGGAAGAAATTTATTATTTTTTCAGAGGATTTTTCTTGAATGTTGACATATTTTATGTAAATGAAGCCTAATTCAGAACAAAACATTAAATACATAGGGTAAACTTCATATTTTTAGGGAAAAATATTTTAGTTTTATTTAGTCATATGCCGGCGGGTATAGCTCAATGGTCAAAGCGTTTGCCTTGCAAGTCAAAGGTTGTGGGTTCGATCCCCGACGGAAATGAAATAAAAGGTTTTTTTTATCGATTTCTGATCTCTAAAATACCCCCGGTTGGTGAGAATTTGATCCCTCACCAGTAAAATTCCATTCATAGCCTATTAATTAAAATTGGTGGTAGACGAAAGTCATCCCGTGAAGATCACTCATTCATAGTTAAATTCCTGTAATAACAAGGATGATGCGTGTATCTTGGGCTGTAGTCACATGCAGCGTTTAGCCATATACACCATGGTAAGCGTCATAGAATTCTACAGATGAGACTTCAGAATTACTATCACCATCTGTCGGTATTCTCCTGTATGTGTTTAGATAAAAAAATGTTATACTCCTAATTTTATTTTTGAGGGAACAAAAGTAAACCGATTTGTCTTTAAAAATTGTATTTGTTAAAGCTTGAAATTTATGTGTTTATTTTAGTTTTAAAATATTTTTGAATTTAAGTTATATTTTGATATTGTCTTATAAATCCTCGATCTGCGATTTAAAATTTGAAAATATTTTCGTATTACGAATAAAATTTATATACGCCCTTTTCAAAATTATTTATAAAAACATATAAAAATGTAAATATCAACAACATTAATCTTAAATAGAACCTTGTTAATACGACTTCATAAAAATTATTGATTCTGTTCTACGTTGGTAAATGGTGAAAAATTTGTGAATCGCGTTGATATAATATAGAGATTATTCACTCTACAGAAAAGTGAATTGTTCAAACGTGTACATATTAAATTTAAATATATTAACACGAGATTTAATAAGATCATCCCCAAAAGTAACCCCCCTGAAAACATTTTATACGTGATATCTTAAGAAATAAAAAGGCGAACATTCATTTACACCTTCCTCCCAGGAAGCAAGTTATGTATCCTGCAGAGATGCTGTGCTCCTGTGCAAGCTACTTCTATCTCTCACACAGTAATTAGCCAGCCTTGTACATCGGAACTCGAAAGATACAAATAATACGACTACACAAATTATACTTAATTTAGACTATTTTTGTTATCTCTTTATACTTGTACATTACATGCAATATTATTTTTTATGCAACTACCAAACCTCATTATATGATTATCTCTGATTGATTGTGCTCTCCTTAGTACTTTAAATGATAATAATGTAATATCAATTATAATTTTAAATTAATTTTAATTAAAAAAATAATAAATAAAAAATATTTAGTTTTGATTCACATTTATTTTAAATGATTACAGGTTACGTTCTTTTTTTGCTATTTATACTACGAGTATATTATAAAATTTTAGAAATATTCTTTCTTTGTATAATATCTTAAATGTATTTGCTATATTTGGGTTAAGTTTATGAAGAGAATAAAGATTTTCTATTAAATATTTTTTTATAAATTTACATGATTATTGTTGACTGTTTTATCATTCGTTTAATTTATAATTAAAATTGTATTATCAGATTTCAATACTATTTATTTAAATTATTTGTTTACACGGTTTTTTCTATTTTAAATAAATGCTTAAACATGAATCTGGTATAAAAATAACTTGACACAATTATTGAAATTATTGGATTTCTGTTAAATAATTTTAAGCAAGATGTTACAAATAACGATTCCAAAATAACTAGCAAAATATTAAATAAACGCAAAAATATATTCAATATTTTTTTTTTATAAAAACAAAAAAAAATACTCTTTTTCCTAAAAAAGTTGGGCAATTTACAAATAAATATTATTTATTGTTTTTTTATTTTATTTAATTTACATCTGAATTACCAGGATCACATCAGAAAAAATAAGAATAAAATAAGACATTCTTATGATAATTATTTGAATTATTAAATAACATACAACCAATTAATGAATACAGTGGTGCCTCGCATAACGAACGCCTCGCACAGCGAACGCTGCACACAACGAACTTCCTTTTCGTTCATTTCACGATTCATACAACGAACTTCGCTTCACACAACGAACTTCGCTTCACACAACGAACTTCGCTTCACACAACGAAGTCGCCCACTTCACACGATCACTGCCGATTTATTGCATCCTTCCGCGCAGGCAGTCGTTAGTCACTGAGCAGTACGCTTAACTTACGCACGTGTCGCAGCAATCGTTCATCATTACAACGAAGTCGCCCGATCTTCTACGATCACTGCCGATTAATTGCATCCTCCCGCGCAGGCAGTCGTTAGACTCGTTAGTCACTGCGTAGTACGCTTAACTTACGCACGTATCGCAGCAATCGTTCTTTATTACGAATTAAATCGCACACGTATCACGGCAGTCGTCCTTTTAAGATAAACTCAACTTTTTTTTATATGATGGGTTCTAAAAAAAGCAGGAAGGTGATTTCTCTTGAAATGAAACAGGAAATAATTAGAAGGAGTGAATGTGGGGTAAAACAGTGTGACCTCGTCAAAGAGTTTGGCCTCAACAAGACCACCATTTTCACCATTTTGACAAACAAGGATGCAATAAAATCAGCCAAAGTAGCCAAAGGAGTATCAAAACTATTTAATGAAAAACATAGATCTTCAATCCACGAGGAAATTGAGAGGCTATTAGCGATTTGGATTAAGGACAGGCAGGTGAAAGGTGACGTAACAACCCTCCATTCTCCAGCCAATGGATCAGCAAGTTATTGCGAACTTTAAAAAACTCTACACTAGAGCCCTCTTTAATAAGGTGTTTGAAGAATGCGAGTTTGGTGGAGACAATATGACTATCCGAATGTTTTGGAAGGAGAAATTTGATATCCTTTTGGCAATACGACTTATACAGAAGGCCTGGGAAGAAGTGTCACAAAGGACCCTCATTTCTGCTTGGAAGCTGCTTGATGACACAGAAGTGGTGAAGGACATCATCACAGTGGCCCAAAGGTTGGAATTAGAGGTAGAGGAAGAGGATGTAGAGGAGCTTATTGAGGAACACAAAGAAGAGCTGACAACTGAAGAGCTCCAAACACTTCTGGCCCAACAACAGGACAATGCTCAAAGGGAAGCGTCATCTGATAACGAGGAGCAACAATCAAACAATCAACCAATTCCAACTGCTGACATCAAGAACATCCTGGTCAAATGGAAAGCAGTTCAGGAGTTTACCAATGCCCACTATCCGGATTCCGCTGAAGCAAACAGGATCAACGACCTGTACTCCGATACTCTTGTCCGTTATTTCCGGCAGATGTTGAAGAAAAGAGAAAACAAACGACTTTGGACAGGTTTTTCACTGCACCATCGGCCAAAAAGCGGAAAATGGATGAAGATGTGCAAGATTCGATTATTTCTTAAAATTAAAAAATGTGTGTTTTTTTCATTATGTTTTTAGATGTATCTAAATAAAAATAATAACAAAAAATTTATCTTTTTTTTATGTCATCTTACCATATTTTATGCTACAGAACGATTTTTTTTTTTTAACATGTATTGTTATGGGAAAACGCGTTTCACATAACGAACTTTTCGCATAACGAACTTGCTCCTGGAACGAATTAAGTTCGTTGTGTGAGGCACCACTGTAATACATTTCAATTTTACAAAGTTCGTTCATTCTTTTAAAAAAATTGTCGAATATGAAAATTAAGCAGAGAATATTTATGAGACTTCATCGTTTATTGATTATCAAAATTTAGTTTCCAGTATCGACTTAAACTTTTGCAACTAGCATGCTTTTGTTATTTATTTAAATATCGATTTAAAATGTAAATAATATAGTTATACATTGAAAAAATGATCACCTGAAATTCTGTTTAAGTTTCTCATTATAATTTATATTCGCAATAATAAATCAGTTGGTAATTTAAAAAAAATTACCTTAAAGCGTGGAAAGCTGTGTGACCGATTTTAGTGGTATTTTATTCGAATTTTATTACATTGTACAGGTGGATTAAACAAAACTTTGTAAAAATATTCTTAAAAAAAAATCATTTATACCTTTTTATTGTTGTAATTTCACATTTAAAACGATTGTGGTGAAACTTGAGCTATTGATTTGATTCGTTTAAAAGTATGGTTTCCGCAAAAAATTTTTTTAAATAAAAAAGTTTTTATAATATATATATAAGTGAGGGAAGTGTATAGGTATACTCGTAAATAGTAAACGGTTAAGCAAAAAAACTACGTATTGTATTTAATGAACCTTATCAATCCGCTTTGCGAATCTCTGGTATTAAATATAATAGAAACAGTGATGCTAAAATAATGACTATTGTACCAATAATATACAATAATAGATCACGTCAAATTACATTGAATTGCGCTGTACTTACGAACGCCATGTAGGTAGATACTTCTAAATATACTCGTTAGTAGGAGCGTTGATTGTCCCGGTATCTGGCTAAAGTTCTCCCGTCTCTGACTAAACAGTCTCTGGATTAGTTTTGGGTGTTATCAGCGGCGATTACCTCTACCCGCCAATGGAGCACGTACAACTCTGGTTATAAATTGACGTTAATAACAGTAATATTGTATTGACGTGACGTTCGAGTGGCGTATTCAGATGCAGACTGAATAACAGGAGAGCATTAATACAATGGAGGTGTTTTAGCAACCAAAGTTAATGCTACATTAAAATTGTTTAGGTACATACTCGTGAAAATAACTTTATAATATATATATAATAACTCTTTGATAAGTGTTATGGTGCTAAAAAATTGATGTTCTTACAAATTGTATTGGTATTCATACTGCAACGCTTATAGAACTCATGCATCAAGTCATTTTCAAAATTATTTATAAGAGGTGGCTTAATTCAATCTTCTGAGCGCCTAGAGTCCCGTAGTGAGATTAAAGGGACCCGGAGCTTTTAGTGGGCCCTTTAAATTAATAGCATTTTTTTTGTTCACCAAATGTTTTCATTTTTGAAGGGCCCGTACAATGTGTCTTTTTTTAACAACCAATCTAGGTGTCGGATTTTTTTCCGCATCTCTGTATATAGCCAACAAAGAAATAACATTATAGACCTCAGCCGTTAAGTTTATCCTGTGACCCAAACTTTTATCCAGTTTTTATAACAGTAATATTTTTTCCCAACTTTCCACACACTGAATTGGACACATTAATTAAAAAAAAAATTTTTTACACGGCCTGATTGTGAAAATTGTGGCTTTTGGGTTGATCGGTGTGCGGAGAATTTATTTTTCTCTTCGATATTTCGTCCGCCATTCATTCCATTTGGGTCATCTTCAGGGTTGATGATTTTTGATAAGTTAGTTAGTCTTTAAACGTACTACTTCGAGTGTCATGTGAGTGTCATTATTGAATAATATTTTAAAGTTTTGTAGATTTTTAAAAACACTGTTTTGATGAAATAAAACGATATATTATTAGGATATCATAAGTTCATGACATAGATCATTACCCTGAAGATGTCCAGCAAGCTTGTAGGGCAGAGGGTCCGCCTCCCGCGCCGTGCTCCCCGCCCGGCCTGCGCTCCTGATACCCTCACGCAGACCGTGGGGTTTTTTGTTGACCATTTCACAGTTTTTGCCATCCGGTTTTTGCCCCGTCTCAAAGTATTAGAGCCCGAGAAAAGAAGGCTCTTCGGGGGACAAGACAAATAAAAAGTGGCGACGCGTCCGCCGCCTGCGAGAAAATATTTTTCTTTCAAACATAATATTTTCAGACACTTTTATTTTGGCGTCTGATGTTTTTGCCGTTGTAATTCGTTAAATAATTTAATAAATCTTCTATTTCATTCTCATTCAAGCACCTTAAGTACACAGGCTTTCTATTTTACTTTCGCTAAGAACATTTTTATGTCATGTTTTGCTATGTTGTTCCTGTACAAGTGACCTGTTCAGTTTTCTTTTACTATGAGTATTCTGGAAATTTCTTGTGGATGTTTTTAACAAGTTTCCTTACATCATCTATTTTATGTGTTAAATAAAAAATGATATCTTGTAAATTCAATAAAAGTTATTGATATACACGACTCGTTTTCGTTCAAAATTCATCAGTTTTATTTATACCCATTAACAAACAATTTGTATTGGTGATTTTTTGCAAGTGAAAGACTGATGAAGTGTACAGTGTGCGATAATCCGCAGTATTATTTCTGCGATTAACAGTTACTCAACGCGACAAGGTCATCATGATTTATTTAAAAAACAATATGTTTATTTGAAAACTCTACTAGGTGTTTTGCATTTTATAGTAATCAAATCAAAGTTAATGTGATAATATAGGCCTTAGTGTATAAAATGTTGGTGTATTTTAGTTTGAACTATTACTACTTTAAGCAATGTTTGGTCATATCAAATATTCATAGTAAAACATTGTTCGATATAAAATAATGAATGTTTTATTCAAATAAATCTAAATGACTGGAAAGTGGAAAAGCTCAAATTAAACAATGAAATTTTATTATTATTACGATTAAAATCGAAAAAAAACCAGATATTCTCTGCATACTGAATTTTTGTACTATATACTCATATGATAGAGGAGGATAAATTCTTGAAATCATCGGTGAATATGAGCTCGGACTCATATTTTTTTTTCAAATTATTATATTTTCATCATACTTGTAACACTATCATAAAATAAGGTATGATCAACCGTTAAAGTAAAGCATAAAGACGATGAAAGTCATATTTACGTTCTAAAGGTACAGAAGACATTATATAAAACATAAATTTAAAAAATAAAATAAATTTTAGTACAATTTAGTAAAATATTTTTTAAGGATAAGGAAGTTTAATTACTTACTACTCTAGTTAAAGTATATACGTAAGTAACATTTTCTTAGAACCAGAAAATCACAAAGGAATTTTTGGTGGTTCATAAAATAAATAACTAATTTGTAATTTTAAATTAGGTATAATGTTATTCTGTCCTGCAGCGATATCACTTAAACAGCAAATAATGCTTGTATCATGTCAGCATATTCGCGTTATGCAATGTATAATTAAACGTATTTTAAGCTGTAGCAAGTCTCTGGTGGTATCAGAATAACGTGTGCGCCGAGGCGGCTTCCATGTGGGGTTGAGAGGCTCGAGCAAAAGCCGGAAAAGTGCCAGAACCCGAGCTCCATCTCCTGCCGGCGTCATGAATGTGCGGATGCTCAGCACACTGGACTCGCAGCCTCCACATGCACCAGAAGTGCGCTCGCTGCTCGCGGAAGTGCCACCAGGGGTGGTCTTTTGCACAAAAACACTTATCCTGTTTATGTTATCCTGATACCAACACTTAAACGTAATTAAGTACACACCAGAAATACAAAAAGGAAAGGTAAGATGTTGCTTAAAAACAAATGCCATCCATCACAGGGTCAAACAATTTTTTGTTTAGTATTTTTTCGATACTTTTATGTTTCTATGGTATTATTTATACCTGCTTCAGAGTGTGACATACTATAATCGAGTACATTCTTCTGCTAGTGATTATCGCAGGAGAATATTTTTATATCTAGAGTTTCTTTAAATCATGAATCTCGACTACAAAAATAAACAAAGCATATCATCGGTATATGAAGTTGTGTTGTTACAATAGATCATGAATGCTTGAATGGAATGCGTTTATTTTTCCATTTTTTTTATTAACAACTTCTATACATTGCTTATTGAGCAATAATTTTTGATAATTTAAAAGACCATATTTTCAACGATATTTTATTGTCTTCCATAAATCCAATCATAAATTGTAGGTGTGAAATAATCCAGGCAGGTCTGTTATAAAATTCATCAATGTCAATTTATTACATAATTAAAGATCGAGCTAAATTTTGGTACAGAAATTTCTTCTATAGTGAATGATGAAATATAAAGCAGGAGTCAGTTTTAAAAGTATTTGGTAGATTTCAGGTCATGAATATTTTATTCCATTGAAATGCATATTTTAGAATAAATTAATATAATTAATTTGGTCCTATTAGGCCTGCGGGCCTGGCGCGGCAGTCGTGCATGTTGTTTGTCCAGCTGTGGTGCAGTGCAGGCCCGCGGCAGATTTATGGGCCCACATTTCACGGCCCCTGTTTTATTGGACTCCTTTACGGCCGACAACTAATAAACACTAACTCCGGTTCTTATGTGGTTTTAAAGCGCTGCGGATGAAAATAACATACTGCCTTTTGATAAAATGAAAATTGTCGCCGACAACTTTATCAACGAAATGTGGTGACCTAGCCGTCCTGGTAACACAGAATGCTATAGTAAGAAGGTATCCCAATCGAATATATTTATTATTTCAAACAAAAAGTAAATATTCGTTTTATTTTTCAATGACATAAAATAAAAGTTTCAAAACGGTTAGGAGTATTTCTTTGCTTTACACAACTCATTTAGTGCATTCCAAAATACTTCTAGTTTTCTTGGTTAACTCAACTGGCTTTTTCGATTTTGGATTATGGAGTTCACAGTATATACTCATTAGGATTAGGGTGTCCAAAAAAAAAAATATAGTTTTTTTTAAGGCTCACCCCCATTTTGTGTGAATGATGTCCAAATAATTGTAAAAAAAGTTTCACGTCATTAAAACTACGGGAAAAGATAGCGACTTGCATCCGAACATGTCAATACTAGAAATCTAAGGCGCGCGAAAGCTGGCTTAGGATGGGTTCTTTAATACTGATTTGTTTTATTGTTTTCATTCAGTCAACATTTATGCGTAGTAACGCAGTTATAAAAGACGAATATTTTAATCGGGGACGTAAAGCGTTAAATTACGAGTCAAATCATCCTTCTAATAGAATAGCTCTAGATTGTCTAGACTCTAGAACATAGGTTCCCAAACTTATTTCACTCGTGGACCCCTTGCCATGATTTTCGGCTTTCGGTGGACCCCCTCCTACTTAAAAAAAAAAAAGCATTAGTTCAGCATTAATAAGGTATTTTGAGTACGCCGGCGGACTGCATCAAGAAAACTTAAGAATCACCGTAACATTTGCGGACCAATAACCTATTTATATTTAAAATAGCTATAAAAAATAAACACGCCATGTATATAAAAAACTGTAAATTGAGTTTTCAAGTACATAAATTAGGGTTTTATTTTTTGATGATAAAATTGTGTAAATATAAACCTTGTTTATTTTTACACTCCTATAATCTGGACTGAAAATTTTCCATTACCGTCCGAAAAATGGTTGGTGAAATATCATGCAATTAATTCCACATGTTCTCTTTTAATTTTCAATAGATCTTGGATTGCTAATATAAACTATACTTTAAAGATATCACAAAAGAAAAAAGTCCACTGGGGACAAATCCTGGCTGCGGGGTGGCCAGTTAATGTCACCTCTTTTAGATAACAGTTTTTGGATACAAAATTCACAAACTGCTACTATTATAGTAATTTAATACATGAAAATAACTGTCCGCACATATAGCCGAACATTTCCACATTTTCATTGACAGATTTTAAAAGTTTGTATAGCTTTTGGGGAGTTATTATTAAAAACTAAGTAATCCCCACTTCTAGATTCTTAGATTTGAGTGTAGACTGCATTTCTATTAATTCCATCTGCTAAAAGTTATTTTCTACTGCTGCCGTAGTTTTCACTTTTTTGTCAAGGGTCAGCCGACTTAGCTTGTTCAGTACAACTCAGTTGTCGGCCGGCAGCCGATGTGTTTGTAGCGCATTTTTGTGCGCAAAACTACTTACGCGACATTACTTCTTGTGATTTTTACAATGTTGAGTATTGATTTTGATATTTTGAAACAATTTTGAACATTTTAAAATATTTTTTTACTAAACAATCACGTCTGAAACATACACACTCCAAAATAGCTGGAACATTGCGTGATTTGTCATCTAAAGACCATCTGTTTTCGGAAGATGAATCCTAAGTTACTGCCTTACTCTTTTACTTGAGATTTTGGATATTTCAAAGACGATAATGTCAACAGCTCAGATAATGATGATAGAACCACATATGTCGATAGCCAAAGTGAGAAAAATAACTGAATTGAAATGACAGAAACCCGAGTTCCCATTCTCTCCTGCGACATCAGACGACCTCCAAAGACATTTAAGACCGTGCAGTAACAAAAAAGTCCATGAGGAATACATAAAACCGTTTGGTTTTGTGAGACCTGCTCCAGAAAATATGGTCTACATACTGAGCAACGCTTTAAGAAATATCACATTTCATCACAGTTATGATTAAACCCGTTGACTCGAACTTCCGCACCCAATTTTGAATCGCTTGGATTGTTGGAGATTGATTTGCGTTCCGAATATTCTAATGAAAACAAAATTTCCGTTTAGCTGCGGTCGCAGAATTGTTACGATAGTAATCTCAAAGGCAAAGCGCACATTATGCTTCGTATATGTTGCCATTGCACTAAATTCCTGGAATCAGCCGTTCTCGAGTTTGGTACCCTTCCCGCACCGATATTTATATTCGCGCGGAAGTAATCGGCTTCCTAAATGTTTAGAAGTTATTGGTCCATCCCGTACTTTACTTATTTTTGTCCAAGACTAGGATATTTATTGTATGCACAATTGAAGGATTCGTACGGAAAAGTCCCCGCAGAAACAATAAAAGTCAATTTTCAAAACGAGGTACCCGATATTGTAGCTGTCTATTGAAATGGAAAACTGTTGACGGCTTTATATATACCATACACGCAAATTTAATTAACAATGTTTTAATACAGTTATTTCGTAGAATATTAAAAAAAACTGATTGCTGTGCCAAAATTGGAAGTCTTTAGGAAATCAGCAGACACAGGCACTTTGGAGCGTTATTATTGGCTGAAATCTTGAAGATAAAGTGCAATTTTTGTATTTTCGTACCATTGCTTCAAATACAGGTCATATTAATAGTATCTGTATGATTGAACAGAAACTGAATAGATATATTCTTATTTTCGTTTTCTGTCACCACTTCTTCAAATTGGTATGAATGGGCGTGTTTGAGGCAATCTCAAATACCTGAAAACCTTGATATTTCGTTGTTCAAAAATTTGAAGAAAACTTAAAATATGCGTGTTCTGGGATAAAACCGAGGCATATTGAATAGCTGGCATGTCTAAATGTTGCAGAAATTGGCAAACTGCTAGAATTTTACTGAATTGAATCGACTTACAATATGCTCGACTATCAAAAATTAATGGAGCTTTAAATAATCTTTCTTGGCGGAAATACAAGTATAGAGCAGAATTTAAGACTCGACCTCATGACGCGATGCACCAAGCTCGATGAAAGGCGAGAGCAACTTAATCATTACTTATCTCTCCAGTCAGAATTTCAAACAAGGCCGTTGTTTCAATCGAAAGCAAGTTTTTGTTCAATCGATTAAAAATTGATAACAGCTTTCTCAAGGACTGTCATCCTTTATGGTTAAAGAATGTTTGATTTTGACACACTTAAGCATAGGTGTTGACACAAAGACAGTTAACGATAAGCTGTTAAATTAATGCGATTCTTTCATCATGAAACAGTATACCATTAAAGTGTTATGAAATACTGTTGAAAAGGAACAAAGCTACCGAACTACGTACAAAAACAAAAACAGATGAACCCTGATTATAAAAAGCAAAAATTAAGATTTTCTGTTATAGATAATAATATTTATATATTAATATACCTGTATGTAGAACAACAAAGCCCCTGGAGAAGACGGAATTACATCTGAGCTTCTGAAAGTAGGAGGAACCCCTCTGTTGAAAGAGCTTAATAAACTATTCAACAAGGTAATAGAACATGGAGAAACCCCGGCGACATGGAGTACGAGTATTGTGATATTGTTCCACAAAAAAGGGGATAAATCACTGCGCAAAAACTACCGACCCATTTCCCTTCTTTCCCATGTGTATAAAGTATTCTCCAGAATTTTAACAAACAGGCTGACGGGTCGATTTGATGAATTTCAACCTCGAGAGCAAGCTGGGCTTAGGAAAGGCTTTAGTACAATTGATCATATCCACACGCTAAGACAAATCATTCAGAAAACCGAAGAATATAATCAGCCACTCTGCCTCGCCTTTGTAGACTATGAAAAGGCATTTGACTCAATCGAGACTTGGGCAGTGCTAGATTCACTACAACGCTGCAAAATAGACTATCGGTATATAGAGATAATAAAATCTCTTTACAAATCTGCAACAATGATGGTCCAGCTCCATGATAGCACTAACAATATTTCTATAAACAAAGGTGTTAGACAAGGAGATGTTATATCTCCAAAACTCTTCACAAACGCCCTAGAAGATATTTTTAAACTGCTATCCTGGACAAAATGTGGAATAAATATTAACGGAGAGTACATTTCTCACCTCCGATTTGCAGATGACATAGTGCTAATAGCCGAATCACCTAACAAGCTCCAAGACATGCTCTACGACCTCAATGAAGCGTCGAACAAAATTGGTCTGAAAATGAACATGGATAAAACAAAAGCCATGATTAATAGTCATATTTCACAGACCTTTGATCCTATTTTCATTGGAGGAACAGAAATAGAGGTTGTAAACGATTATACCTATCTGGGACAAGTAATACAACTAGGGCGAAATAACTTCTCAAAAGAAATCGACAGGCGCATACAACTGGGATGGGCAGCATTTGGAAAACTAAAGTACATTTTTAAAGCGAAAATTCCGCAATGCCTAACTAAGACGTTTAACCAATGCGTCCTCCCTGTATTAACTTACGGCGCAGAGACGTGGAATCTGACAGCAAGTCTTACCCATAAAATAAAAGTCACCCAGCGTGCTATGGAGAGATCCATGCTCGGAGTGTCGCTAAAAGATAGAATCCGAAACGAGGAAATACGCAGAAGAACTCAAGTAGTGGATGCTACCCAACGAATAGGCACACTCAAGTGGCAATGGGCAGGTCATATCTGTCGAAGAGACGACGGTCGATGGGGAAGAAAAGTATTGGAATGGCGCCCAAGAACTGGCAAACGAAGCATTGGCCGACCCCCTACAAGATGGACTGACGATATAAGAAGAATAGCGGGAGTGACCTGGATGCGGAAGGCGGAGGATCGAAGAGGATGGAGACTCATGCGGGAGGCCTACGTTCAACAGTGGACGGACACAGGCTGATGATGAATATACCTGTATGTAAGATAGATATAAAATAGCGTTTTATTTGCTGAATAAACAATATTTTATCATTTTTTTAGGTAATTTACATTTGAAAAAAATATTTCTATTGTAATTAATGTATTAGAATATATTTTTCTATCATAGTCGATTATTTACTCTCACCATCCGGCCACTTACTTGCACAGCATAAAATCGCCTGGGAGCGCGCTGTACGCGAGCCGCAGCAAATCGAGGAGGTGTGCAAAACGTTGTCAGTCACGGAATAGTGTGAGCGGGACAACGCATCATATCTCGTAGGCGTATGCCGTCGCTGAGCGCGGACGAGTGAAGGAGACGGCCTTCTCATGCTTGCACTGTCGCACAGGTGGTAACCAAATACGTACAAGTGAGTCTGATCTCAGCGATATTCTGCGCTCCTGGTATCCAGTTTGACCCGTGATCGCGCGCAGTCTCGATCCCCTTCTTAAATTTTATTTATCTTTTAATTTATAGTGAATTAAATTAAATTTTAATGAGAAAATATATATAATTATTTATAAAAAACGATACTTAATTTTTTTTCATAATTTTAAAGTGTTTTGACGATTTTATCAACTTTTCTTATGAGTTCGTTTTTTTTTTAATAATACAACCTCATCCTAACGAGGTTGTATTATGATTTTAATTCGTATTATTCTATATGATATTAATTCGTCTTTTGATTTGAATTAAGTATTATTATTTATTTTCAACAAACACCCATAAGCAGACATATTTCTTAAGGTAACCAACCTATAATAGCTACTTTTATTTGGAATGCTTAAAGTGAGGAGGCCTCAGCCCTCGACTCACCTTAAATCTTAAGAAACGTCTCTGCAAAGGAGTGTTCAGTTGGTTAACTTAAACCAAGGAATGTCTCTGCATACGGGTGTAAGTCTCTTCAAATAAATACGACTATCAATATTTAAAATGCATAACAGAAAATGACAATGATAATAAAAATGAATTAATATGAAACAAATTATTTATTTCATTAGCATGATACAATTATATAGTACGTGTTAACGAACATCAAGGGCCATTTCGTCACACTTTAAAGCCCGAAATAAGATTAAAGATAATCGGATTTTCGATATTTTTTTTGTAAATGCCCAAAAAATACAATATTAGAAATGATTTTAAAATTCTATTTTCAAACATATGTATTGACTTTTTTTACTCACGTAATTTTAGAATTTCTATAATATAAAATCGAATGAAATATTTTCTCCCAACCATATATACCACCAACATAGGAACCATGATATATTTTCCAAGTATCGAGTTTCTGCCTCTGAATAAATTCCAACAAATGTAAAAACAAAATGTATATTACATTTTTTAAAACAATGTGACGGAATATAACAAAATATCATTTTTAAATATTATATTAAACTTGGTACCGATCTAACAAAGGCATTTAATGTATTAAAATATAATATAGCTGTATATGTATCCATCCAACCTAGTTTACCTAAAAATTATGAATGTAATACATAATTCGGAAAGAAAAATAAAGTAAAAATAATGCTGCTAATAATAATGTGATATAACAGCACTTTTTCGTCATGTTTACAAATGAAATAAAATTATTTTGTCACTGTCAATATTTCCCCAAACAGAACCTTTGCAAATCATGACGAATAGCGATTTGCATATTTCCGGCCAATGGTTAGTGATTGTTTTCTTAATTTATGTTTATTATTCCTCCAGTCAATACTCGTTTCCTTATTGTAGGCGCGACTTTACGATGGATTTTGTACAAATTCACTAAAATAATTCTCTCAAACTTGACGTCAAACATAATTAATATAACGGCCCGCTTTGACCTTGTTCAAGAAGAGCTCCTTGAATTATCCCGGTTAACGCGGTAATGTACTGTAATGTTGGGTAATGATGGGTAATTTTCGGTAATATACAGAGACGGTAGGAGTAATTTCCAGGAATACAGTGACGCTAAACAACAATCGGAGAAGCAATTATTACGGTTGCCAAATCGTCTCCAGAACGATACTCTGGCGGAGCGTTAGGCTATTTAAGGTCCAGTTACATAATTATCAGACTCAACACGCAAACTGGTCACATCATATACTTATACCTGTTCATATGCATACAACGTAGCAACCGTATTTATTCATATTAGACACTACGATTAAACAAATATTTATATTTGCTGAAAAATATACTGAATAAATGCATTGTTAAGTGCTGATACAAAACGGGGGTAAATGCCTCGAATTATTTAATTTTATATTTTTTTGACATAAAAGTAATATATTTATTGAAGCTATCAATGTTATCATTTACCGATTTCGATTTTTCTCATTGTATTTAGACAGTATTGGTTGTTTTCCAAGTAATTCAATAAATACAGTAGCCCAATATACAAGTCACAAAGCTATATTAAAGAATTGTGATCATAGTAAAAGCCAACCACACGGCTCAAATCAAGAAGAAGTTTCCTACAGTCGACAACGGAACTGGTGATACCTGAGGCCACCCTGCGGCTGAACATGTGGAGAAGCCCAACTGAGGGGAATACTTGGATTGCCCTGAAAGAGGACCTAGCCCCTGGACATGACCAAGGGTGGAATATATGGAGGTCCCTTAACAGACTTCGGACCGGAGTATGCAAGACGAGGACACAAATGAGGGCCTGGCAGTTTTACAGCGGACCGACTGAATGTGACTGCGGCGTGGAACAGACCCTGTCACACCTTCTGGAGTGTGCGCTGTGCCCGAATAGCTGCACCCAGGAAGACCTGATGATGGCCAGAAGTAACGCCATCGACGTCGCCCACTTCTGGGCAGACAGGATCTGACCCTGTTGTTTTATATATATATATATATATATATATATATATATAGTAAAAGCCTAAATGCATTAAACATTATTATTATTATTATATAAGTATTTGTATAGCGCTCTTTTATGACCGAATGATCATTCCAAAAGCGCTTCTTTGCCTCTCTGAGTAAAAAGGTGGGTCTTGAGTCTGCTTCTGAAGGATGCCTCCGCTTTAAGCTCTCTTATGCTTTCTGGTAGTGAGTTCCAGGCCATTGGTGCAGCGTAGCTGAAAGCCCGATTGCCAAAGACCGTGCTAGGACTACCTCCCGTCAGCTGCAGGGTGCTTCTATTTGCTCTAGCCGATCTGAGTGTTATACTATACAATTACATTTTTTACCCAGCTTCTTATAGATGTATTCGTCTGGACCCGAAATTATAGACAACCATCGTGATGGACAAAATTATAACACATGTGAATACTATTCGAATACAGTTCAATATCCACATATGTTTATGTTTTGTTCTAATTATTTTGACATTATTATTTGAGCATTATGGATGTGCTCAAATAAAAAGTATTATAGTATTAGATATTACATTTTGCACTGCCTGTGACGTTCGCGTAAGTTCCTTTTTGTCTGTCTGGCTTTATCTATTACCCGTGTGTGCCGTCTCCTTATTACTATATTATACAGTATTGAACGTGTTTTGGCTTGTCTACTGCTATACTAGCCACAGCGACACGCATTATTCTCTATCTAAATCTAACAAATGGCAGTCCTTATCCCTGTCTCTTCGCAGCATAAATTGTCGGGTAAATACTTTATTAACTAGACATACCGCGGCGCACTTCATGCTTACCTAATAACTACTATATCAATGAAACAGCTAATAAAACATTCCAGAAAAGTAATAAATAAATAAATTAAGCGATTTTATTGTATCTATTAATATTAAAAGATTGAACATAGAATTAAAGTAAAATTCTTTTAATCGATTTTACTGCTAAGAGCATGTAAAATTCATTCAGTCATGTCTTCATATATTTTTGTATAAGGACGAATTACTGACTGTATGAGAATGACGACAGGGTATGTACGATAAGGTGAGAATACTCGTATCTTATGATGCTATGTCCTCAGAACGGAGATAATATTTTGCTTTAGTCTGTAAGCCGTACCATGACGTGAATGCCTTCACGACAATATTGTCTTCGTAAACATATTGGCAAACTCATATATTCCTGGCAACGCGTTCTCAAAACACACCAAACAGCATGTCCGTGAAAACCTTTCTTGGAAACACATTATTTTCAAAACCGAATAAATTGTCAAGATTGAGAAAATCTGTACCAAAACACATATTTTTACGAGTGGAATTAACCCGTATAAAGAAGTACCATAATTAATATTTTTTATCACGAAGTTTTCTATTTTTCTTAACCTTTGGTTTTGTACAGCAATATTGTTTCTTGAATCTATTTTTGTTGTGAATATATGCAATTCATTTATAAATAATACAGCATTGTAAATTCATTGAGTATTTTTTTGATTGGTCAACCAGTTTCGGAGACAAATGTGTGGATTGGTTTTATAAAGGGAAAAAAACTTGGATGAGCTAAGCATCAAATCTAGGAGCATCGAATTAATTATCCGATCTCTTTAAATATTTTGATTAACAAATCATGACCATATATTCCTTGCATATTATAGTGCTGTCTCTTTAAATCCCCGGATTTTTGCTTTGGTCTTTCAAGAACCATAATATGTCCCCAGATGGACCTCGGGATGCATATATGACTTAGGACAAGAAATGGAAAATGTCAACTGAACTGCGAGGCGGTATATATTGACCATATGCTCCAGATATGGAGAAGAAGGTTGTACAAAGTGTATTATTTCATTGTTAAATATGACAAACCACAAGGCAACTGCGATCTACGAATATATTTTGATAAGTGATTGCTTATTTTTATCTGAATTAAAATAAGTTAAGGTTTGTAGACGAATAATTGTGATTAATTATGAGCATAAAAAAGTAATATAATAAATAAATTAGAAATAATTTTGTACAATCATCATATAACAATTATTCATAGCATAAATCAAAATGTTCATTTAGTCTAATTATATTTTTAATGTACAAAAAGCAAAAAAGTAAATCTCATAAAACCTTTTCTCATTCTAGGTCATAGGACATATTTGCACCTGAACGTCTACTTGGGACCATATATGGTTCCTGACAACCTGCAGAACATCTCTTATACTATAGTTTAGCTTTATTCAAGATACAAATATGATGTCTAGCGTAATGAGAAAACTATTAAATAATATTGTTCTTAAATTTCACTTTTCGGACATCGCTAAGTCAAATTAAAAGCCAAAGTTCACAAGTCGCTTATTTATTTGGTTCTCTATTTTGGGATGTTAAGTTTAAAAACAAGGTAGCCCAGTTTACGTTCAAGTTTAAGCCGCTTAGCGAATCGATTTGCGGCCTTCCACGTCCCCTAGCTGATCATGGCCGCACCCAGGCAACTTTGATGCCGCAGTTAAAAGTAACTAACTTTATAACTAACCGTGTTTTAACATGAGTCTGCTGTAAAATTTGGGTGCATTAGTAGTAGTAGTATTTGGGGACATATAAATTTCTGTTACAGTGTTTAAAACAATTACACGTATGTAATTAATAAAGGTGTGACGTGTTTTAGTTTATTGTTTCAGTGTAATTAAGATGATTATCTGATTCCAGAATTTTTCTAGTTAAATTAATTAAGCATGACTGTAAATATACTGCTACGATATTTACTAATACATTTTTCGTCAACTAAAAGTAAAACTAACTGGAAACATGAAAAAAATACAGCATAATAACCTCATGTATGTTTCATAATAAACGAATATGTGAATCATAATTTTAGTAGTACATTTTACAATGATTATTCGAGTTATAGTTAATATAAATTTTAAATTATAACATAAATATAAAAAAATCTTTACTATTTAAGTAGTGGTTTGTTTTTAAAAATAATCATTTCTCTCATAACAAACTAATTATTTAGACGTCAAATTATGTTTTCCTAGTATCTGGCAACATCGATAGCTCGTTTGTTGCCCAGAATTAGGTCCTGGGATGTGGAGCTTGTTGGGCACATGGAGCAGGATCTTAGGTGTGAGGCGGTCTGCAGGTCTCCACAGTCGCACAATAGTGACTCTCCCTGCCTAAGCATTCCCCAACGCTCGAGGTTGTCTTTTGTACTACCAACTCTGTTTCTTAATCTGTTCAGGGATTTCCAGGTTCACCAGTCAAGGTTCTTGCCAGTTGGGAGGCCTTCTTTTGGAGTAATGAAATCCTCTGATGCGATTTTTTGCCATTGTTGAAGTCTCTCATTTTCAGGGCCGGATGTGAGAGGTTATGTGGATTTCTGAAAACTGTTTCACGACTTCAGTCTGGGTGTTGGGAGTATCTGATTATACAAACAGTAGGACGTTTGGTTGATTGCCTTAAGCATTTCTTCGGCGCATATGACTTAACGTCTTATGTTTGGTGGTGCGAAACCAGCCAAGTGGTATAGTTTTGAAATGGGTGTTGGCGTGAGGCAGCCTGTGACGACTCTGCATGCATAATTCTGGGCAGTATCCACTATTTAAATATATAAAAATGATCTTATCTATTGGTTTTTGGTGTATTACATATCCCATTTCTCATTAATGGGGTGTTATGAATGATTTGGACGGGTCACAAATTTTAGATGCTTACAAGCTGTATAGCAACTTGTATGAAGTTTACTGTTTCTAGATTATTCGAATGTAACACTTCGGCGTAATTTGTCAAAGTATTGAGTTTTATTTGGTGTTTAAGAAGAATCGATTCTTTAACATAAGAGAGTATCTCTGTTGTGAAAACCAATAAAATGCAAACATTGTGAATATTTTAAATAAATGGAAGTGTAAATCGAGAATACTGTTTAATTAACCGTTTCGCATCGGTTGTTGGCGTAAGCCGTCAAAGATTCCCCAACCGTTGACATCGGTTGACGTGATATTTCGTTTTGATACTTTCAGTACTCACTGTGACATCTACGGTAGGAAATTGGAAGTGTATTCATTTCCTTTATCAACCTATATGTATTATATACAGGAATCTGTAAAGCATATAAATAAATATTCTGTAAGCCACATGTGTCAATGTCACCACATGTATGGAGTTACATAATGAACGTGTGTTAAATAAAGTAGTTTTTTATGCATCATCTGATAGCTATAAGATAGAAGAACCAATGTGATATATGAAAATAGGTCAGATAAGTACATTTATGCTTCAAATACTAGTTTAAAGCAACAACAAAAATGGTTTGAAACATTCACGTCGTATTGACAGTATAATTTGTATACCACCGTAACGAAAGGAAAATATTGGAAGTCATTAAATTGTTAAAAACGTTGAAATATTACGTAAAATTGTAATGAATTAAAAAAAATATATAGGCGCAAGATTCTTACATTTAATAGTCTACTATACTCGTACATGTTAATGTAGTATTGAGATATTTGAGGTTACAGTAGATAAAGCACTTTGCGATTGATGCTGCACTTTGAACAGTTCTTGTTCCTAAGAGCAATCTGCAAGGACAAACTTTGTCCGATGATCAACATATAACTCCGATTAAAACTTATCGATGGAGACCTACTTGTAAGACTATATAATGGTACTTACAGCTAAGTTCTTAGCGAGTCAGTTGATAAATTAAATTATTAAGCAAAAATGAATACACTGATGAATATAAGTTTACATTGCATCTATCATAAATGACGTAACATGTTAACATACTCCTAATTATAATATCTGTCAAATAAAAGATTTTCTACGAACAACGAGATTTAGCAAAACCTAAAACAACTAAGAATTTCGTTGGAAACAAATCGTCAGGACTACAGCGATGAAACGAACATAACTTAATTATTTTTATAAGTGGCATTCTTGTATTACTGATAGCTGAAACTTTGTAACAAATAAATAACATAATAAAGTTTTATTTTGGTTGATGTGAATTCTACTAATTAATGTATATATTTGTCAAAAAAAGGTTATGGTAGGTTGTATTATTTTCAAATGTACTTAAACTACATGGAAATATCTGGCTATGAAAATTGTGTAGTTACACAATTAATAAATTGTTAGCAAACGTTTAAAATGAACATGGATAAAACAAAAGCCATGATTAATAGTCATATTTCACAGACCTTCGATCCTATTTCCATTGGAGGAACAGAAATAGAGGTTGTAAACGACTATACCTATCTGGGACAAGTAATACAACTAGGGCGAAATAACTTCTCAAAAGAAATCGACAGGCGCATACAACTGGGATGGGCAGCATTTGGAAAACTAAAGTACATTTTTAAAGCGAAAATTCCGCAATGCCTTAAAACTAAGGCGTTTAACCAATGCATCCTCCCTGTATTAACTTATGGCGCAGAGACGTGGAATCTGACAGCAAGTCTTACCCATAAAATAAAAGTCACCCAGCGTGCTATGGAGAGATCCATGCTCGGAGTGTCGCTAAAAGATAGAATCCGAAACGAGGAAATACGCAGAAGAA
The DNA here is from genome assembly GCA_022606575.1 of Glossosoma conforme. Taxonomy (NCBI): domain Eukaryota; kingdom Metazoa; phylum Arthropoda; class Insecta; order Trichoptera; family Glossosomatidae; genus Glossosoma; species Glossosoma conforme. Next base: position 3,131,478 of record JAGTXR010000017.1, on the reverse strand, counting down.
CTCAAGTAGTGGATGCTACCCAACGGATAGGCACACTCAAGTGGCAATGGGCAGGACATATCTGTCGAAGAGACGACGGTCGATGGGGAAGAAAAGTATTGGAATGGCGCCCAAGAACTGGTAAACGAAGCATTGGTCGACCCCCTACAAGATGGACCGACGATATAAGAAGAATAGCGGGAGTGACTTGGATGCGGAAGGCGTAGGATCGAAGAGGATGGAGACTCATGCGGGAGGCCTACGTTCAACAGTGGACGGACACAGGCTGATGATGATGAAACGTTTAAGCAGTAGTACTTTTAATATATAACGTTTCTATGAAATATGTTTTATTATTTTTACCGTGAAACAAAACGTAATACAGAAATAATCAGACCTGTATTTCAATATAAACAGCAATTATATTAATTTAAATGACATTAATGTATAACCTTATCTATGCAATATAAATTTTAGTGAGTTATTTGTAACATTTTTTTTTTTGTTTTTTTTGTTTGTTTGTGTTATGGTGTCCTTGGTGCTATAATAAGTATTTGAAATGGAGATATTTAATGTTCTGATCATCCTACGTCTCAATTATAAAAAAAATGTGAGTAAGTGTTATCAAAAATGGCTATCGACTACTTTTGAAAGATAAAAAGCTTAGTGTGTTGTTACTTGTAAAAAAATATCATTACATTTATTGGGTGAGATAAACTATCTGTAGTTTAAGTGTAGGTGTTCGTCCCATGCCGGTGACAAATCGCCTTACAAATCTTTCAAATCTAACGAGCCTGTCAGCGCGTATCCAGAATTGGTCCAGAAAGGTTTCCAGCGCCATCGAAAGAGGAGAAGACTCGTGGAGGTGATTGGTAACACCAAAGGAGTGTATATATTTTTTATTAACTTTAAATATAAATATTTTTACATATACACCAACGTTATAGTTTTATATAGTTCATTAAAGCATACTATTTGATCCTAAAACTAAAGGGTATTATGTTAACAATCTATTCGCAAGTCTTCGTGAGGAAACATGACCTTGGTGAAGAAAGGTTTATAAAGTATGTTTTCATTACTATTTAATTCATGCTTTAACGTGATACTTTTCAGTAAATATAATTTTATACATTTAAAAAATATTTATGAGATTAAGTTAACACAATGATCTGGAGAAGCCATTTATCACACGATTTACCAAAGATAGAGATACACTAGAATGCCCTGGAATATTCCATTAATCTGGAATGGAAATTTTCTAAATGCACTCAAAATTAGAGATTAGATATGTTCTGTAATATAAGTAGTTCATTTTGTAGGACTGTATAAGTTGATATCGGATAAATGAACAGTTTATCAGTAAAAAAAATCCATAAATTGAATTGAAAATAAGGCAGTCCGTTCGATAAATACTCTTTTTTACATAATTAAAGCCTTGTCCTTAACAATCATTTTAAATTGATTATTTATAACATTACAAGTATAAATTTGTTTTGTAAATATGCTAAAACATATTGAAAGTAGATAAAAAAGTTTCTAAACAAATAAAAATGTGAAAAAAGTGCAAATAATAAGGGATAAATAAATAAAATAAAACTTAATGAGTATTTATTTACCTTGTTTTTACATGGATCACGTAAGATTATCTTACCCGAGTACAACACCTGGCGTAGCTTAAAAAAGTATAATTATCATTATATATTATAAATAACAGTTAAATAAATTAATATTATTTATTTATTATTTATAATGGATCTCATAGTGAATAATAATAAAACTTTTTTAAACTTCGCCAGGAGTTGTACTCGTGATTGTTCGCATGCTCATTGACAGCCTTCACTGTGCCATACTCCTCGAAAATGTTTCAGAATGGTTGGCATCGAAGGAGGAATAGGAGTGAGTTGTGGGGATCAGTGGGAGAAGTACCAGGCGAGCACACTTTCGAGAGGGTAGACTTCACCTTCCGAAAAATAAATAATACCCGTCCTCAAAAGCGGATATTGAGCGAGAAGATTAGCAATATGTGTGGAGATGGCATCTTAAAGAGGACACAACCTTACATGCTATTTTTAAAAATAAATTTATCTACACTTTGGCTGTTTCATATTTTATATATTTATTCTTTGGAAACACTTACGTTTAGAATGTTGGCGCTTTCACTTTAAAGATAGCGTAATGGCTTATGATTCAATATATCATGCTCTAGCCAGAGAGCGGATTGGGTAAAAGGATTTTTCCGTATATTTGTGTGTTGGTCCCAGGTGTCCAGACTACGACAGTCCATTACCGTGGTGTTCCCTTGCGGTGCTTCGCCTCACGCTGCCCGAGCTTATTAATGGGCTTAGAACTAGGCTGAATTATTGATGCGCCTGACGGACCGCTGCTCTCCTGGTATTCACTACAAATCTGGAGCATATATTTGCCAAAAAATGCTAAATGTCTCATTCATTCGTCTCAGTTCACTCTGCATCCTGAATCTTTCCTTAATTATTATAATTGATAACCTTACAAAACGATGTTAAATTTAATCTCATTTAAGAATTAAAATTATTATTTTAAATTTGATACAGCAAAGGTAGATCATAAACCATCCCACTCCCTTCAATACTCTTATTACATAGTTCGTATGAATATGTATGTATAATATTAAAAATATGATTAATTGAAGGTAAATGTTGTGATGTATATTTAATTAATAAAATACGAAATAAGGTAATAAATGTGTCGGTGGATTTCAAATATACTAAAAAAAGTGCATAAAAAATATTATTCTTTTGTTGAAATACACAGGATGCACACATGAAAAATAGGTAAATTCACCGTTATAAAGTTTCACAATAGACTAACGAGTATTTATTCTTCAAATAAGTTATGTTTTTATTATTATTGGAAGAGAAGGAGTATTTGTAAAAGTTATTTTTACACACTGTGGATTTAATCAAGTTTGATATCCACCTACACAAATATTTTAAGAAATTCTAAGAGCATCGGTTCAATAAGCCTCCTTGAATACAATTAAATAATACAGCATTCACACATTGATAATCTATAAGTGATCTCACTGTGTATTAGTAGTGTTCTCGTTACAAATTTTGTCTCAATTATATATTCTTTATATCGTCAACCACTAATTAAATGCGGTCAATCAGAAATTAAATGATGATGACATACTATATGATTTTTTCGAGCTGATACCATAAAAGAAAGTCTCTTTTAGCTATAAAAATATAATACATTAACTACAATATATAGTATAGATTCACCGCATAACTTAAACAAACAAGTTCCACTGACTTTCAATGAATTATTTAGGCGATTATTGATATATATTTTTACACAAATCGCTCAGGTTTTTTATTTATTCGAGCCTCTTTCTTCTCCCCCAGCGCCTATCTGACGTGTCATGATTTCAGCCATTTAGCATGCCATTACCCACTGGAATACACGGAGCTCATGAATGAATGATGGATAGAATAACTACACCGTGTTCTCTCAAAGAGGCTGAGGGGATGACTAGCACTTTCCTGGTAACCGCATTAATACCGCGTGCCGTCGAACTTGCCAGGACGCCAGAGGATGTAGGTCAATCTTGAGAAAGTTTTCAGCATCGGAAATGCTCTTAAACAAACCGGAAATATCTTCTTATATTTTAAGAGTTCTGTCATAACATAAAGACTGACGTAAACTTTTAAAAGCGAAACTTGTTATGGGACTAGTAGTTTCAAATGGTGGGAAATAAATTACACCTTAGCGTTAAATTAAAAAAGTGTTCTAGTGGGTGAATCACGTGATTTTTTTTAGTGAACACAAGTTAGTATTTTGCACACCAAGCTTATCGCAGGCAAACATGTATACTTGTTTTTTAATCACTTAATTTGAAGGGACTGAGTTCTCCTTTAAATTACGCCAATTGATTTATATTTTAAAAAGCATGCTTACATCTATTCCATCAAATTTTAAATATGGTTCATATGTCATATATATGCTAAAAGTAGTCGCTGATTTTCTGAACTACTTAAATTGTTCGGGAACCTATAAGCAGTAATCTACGCGGATGACATATTGTGACAACTTAGCAGTCGAAGGACTTTAAGAATAAGAATTTAATTCATATAATGTAATAATCTTAGTGTATAATATAATCCACTGCAATTTTGAATTGGAGAGTCGATATACTATTATATATGATTATTGTTGTATATTATTTCAGTATTATTTAAATAAAATGCAATGACAATTATTTTTCAATTTTATAAAATTCGATAAAATGCGATCAAAGTTGTTTTTCAATACTTATCTTGAGATTTAGTGACAATTTAATTATGTTTTAAAATATATTGTATGAAGACGAATCCACACACTATTAGTATGAATCCAATATATAGCTATATGAATTCTAAAAAACTTATTGAAACACAACAACAGTATTCATTCATAGTAATCTTATTAAATTGTAATTGAGATTTTATTTGTTTGTTTTTGATATAAAACTTATTTTGATTTGAGCGACAAAAAAATCATGTGAAACTTTCTGCAACGTTAGTGAAAAACCATGTTTTCTAAAGTGAAAAATGTTCATTTTATTGCTTGTTGTATAAAAATAAAGCTCAATAACAAAAGTTAGTTGTTTGGTTGTAACGCTTTGAGTGGTCGTTGTAGCCCGGCTGCAACAGCTGATTAAGCTCGTAAGCTTCGCTGAAGTCCCGCGGCGATGCTGAGCTCCTGGTCCTCTCTCGGGACGAGGCTAAACCAACCGGGACATGTACTTACAAATGTTAATTCTATACGAACCCAAAGCTCTGTCTCTTTCAAGCAAATGAAAATCTTATATCACTTAAGAATCTGGCTTTCCATATCTAGAGCATGTAATCACCAAAAACTGCAGAAACTCAGTGTTGCAGATACCATTACCCATGCCTTGTTCCAAGACATATCTGCACCATAACGTACATCTCGGAACATGTACGTTCACGACAAAATCTAGAGCATATTCCGGAAGTTTGATGAGACAGATATAATATCCAAGGCATACTTTGCTTGATCTTTTAGTCTGAATGAAAAAAAAAACAGTTAAAGCGATTGACTATAATGAGGTCAGAACTAATGGGTCTTAAGAGACTATTAAACCCAACCAACAACATGTGCTAAGTATTAGGTAGTAACCCATCCAAGTTTTATTCCGCGCCAATTTTTGCTTGTCTTCGGCGATCTAACGAAAACCATCATTACATTTTGCTATTGTCGTTAGTTGTTGAGAATTCCTTTATTTTTATTCTAGTAAGTTATAACTGTATTTTAACAAAAACATTGAAGATATAGTATCTATAAAATTTTCACCATAAAATAAAATGATCTATTTTGAATCAACTATAGATTAACTACTTATTTAACAGCTATTTTGCCAAATACAATCTGTAGTTAACAGGTATTTAAAAGGTATTCAAAACCACAAAAGTGTTGGAGAAAAGTCCTTTTTCTCGAATAAATTTCTTAAAAAGTGACTCAATATATATGTATAAGGTCCTGCTATTTTAAATCACGCCAACCTGACGCTTTGTCTATTATTTTCAATCGACTGAGACACCTTCGAGAGAGTGCACCGGCGATTATTTAGACTTAACGGTAATCAGATCTGGAGCTTTCAGCGGGAAACTGATTCGCCGGGACACTTCCGCTGAAGCCGGACTGAAAAACTTAAGTAGTAAAGTTGTAAGCTCGGCATGAACGAAGTTGTTCGGCTAGCTAGTGGACTGTCTGTGTCAACACGGAGATTGAAAAATTACACTTAGAAAAGTTTGTAATCTAGATTATATTATAATTAATTAATATAAAAATACTTTCAAAACATACCGGTAAAACAAAGAGTGTGAGATTTACTAATTAATTTTTATTAAAACGAAAGCTTAAATTGTGTATATACTATTTAAAACTAGGCATACTTTTTTAAATCGACAGGCGTATACAACTAGGATGGACAGCATTTGGAAAACTAAAGTACATTTTAAAGCGAAAATTCCGCAATGTCTTAAAACTAAGGCGTTTAACCAATGCATCCTCTTTGTATTAACTTATGGCGCAGAGACGTGAAATCTAACAGCAAGTCTTATCCATAAAATAAAGGTCACCCAGCGTGCTATGGAGAGACCCATGCTCAAAGTGTCGCTAAAAGATAGAATCCGAAACGAGGAAATACGCAGAAGAACTCAAGTAGTGGATGCTACCCAACGAATAGGCACACTCAAGTGGCAATGGGCAGGACATATTTGTCAAAGAGACGATGGTCGATGGGGATGAAAAGTATTGGAATGGCGCCAAAGAACTGGCAAACGAAGCATTTGGCCGACCCCCTGCAAGATGGACTGACGACATAAGAAGAATAGCAGGAGTGACCTGGATGCGAAAGGCGGAGGATCGAAGAGGATGAAGACTCATGTGGGAGGCTTATGTTCAACAGTGGACGGATATAGGCTGATGATGATCCTTTTTTAAATCTTTTTTTTTCGAGAGTTTTGAGCCAGATAAACAATGGTACCTTTTTGTCTGATCTCTAAAGCACGACTTTTCATTTGATTAAGAAAGCTTTTTTATCACTACTATAATGGATACCGCTCTTTTAAATTACCTTAATTAATTTATCCTGCAGGTATTGATCAACATTATTTCCGCGGAATACGAGCATCCCCACAAAGCATACATGTGTCGACAAAAGCGACAAGCTTTTCCAGCTCTTTTTTTAACACAGTAGTGTTAAAAAAAGTTAGTAAACAAGATATGTTAAACTCTTTCATTATTTATTCCAAATACAAACAGAATTTAAACATAAGTTTTATGTTACAAAAGCTTTATTATAAATTAAATGATATTAATTACAAACCATAAAATATAAATGGTTGTAAACAATCATATATTTGATTCTGATCATAGTGATTAAGAGAATATCTAAGAAATTTATGTGGGATGAAAGTGAGTGCAGTAATTTGGCCATTACGAACATACCTAACCTGTTAACCGGGTATGACGTAATATTTTGTCATTCCAAGAAAGCAACTCTAGCGGGTATGACGATATATTCCGTCAAGACACTTTAACGATTAAAATTTAAATAACACTCTAACGGGCGTGTCGAGCTACCATATTTTGTTTGTTCATCATATACCATGTACATCTAGGCATCAAGTACACGGACTCGCCGCGTGTTTTCTTTTTAATGTTAGCAAAATTAATTTCCCTGGTTAAGAGGTTAATTCTAAGCATCTAATTCAAATGAGTACTGAATAGAGTATTAATTGCCTAGAAGGTGTGTACTCGCATAAATCACTTGTGTACGTGAATATTAATTAAAACATTTTAAGGCGGTTATAGTAAACATAAAATTTTAATGTATGTCGACCGTAATGTTTATTGCCGGTGGCATAATCGATGAGGGTTAAAACCATCGGCAAAAAATGCAGTGGCATAGCCGCGAGGGGCGGCGCATACAGATGAGCATCGGCACAGGTCCGCCCAAGTCGCGTCACGTAGGCGAGATAAAAACCGAAGTGGGCGGATGGGCGGAGGTGGGCGGACATTAACCACGGTCGAAGGAAGTGGCTTAGACGAAATAAGGAACAAGTATATCTACGGTCCGGTCAGAATATTTACATGCCAAAAACGATGGCATGTCCATCACACAAAGATGAAGTTTTTTCTTTAAAATCGTTATCTTAGGTCAAAAGGTACATGTATCCTTAATATTGTATATAAATACACTGACAAAGCTTCTTAGCTGAAACAAATAGTCGTCACAAATTGCCGCTGAGATTTTGTCTCCCATCACGATTCTCGTCGTATTATCCAAATTATGTCTTTACTGGAAGTTGGTTTTGCCTGGTGTTATTTCTTAATGATTATTTAACCCTTTCGCGTCTGTTGTCTGCATATGCCGTCACAAGATTCCCCGTCCGTTGACATCGGTTGACGTGATATATCGTTTTGCTACTTTCTAAGAATAGTTTTTTATGCATTATCTGATAGCTAAGGATACAAGAATCAATGTGATATATGAATATAGACCAGATAAGTACATTTATGCTTCAAATACTAGTTTAATAATTGATAGTATAATTTGTATTCAAACCGAGCCGTAATTAGGGTTATTCACATTTTTTATTTTTAGTAGACACATATATCATCTTGCTTTAACATAGTCACACTGAGAACAGCGTAACTTCTTGCTAGAAGGCTGCAGTTTTGCCCTCAATGAAGGTTTCATCAGTTTCATCATTGCTAAGTTTATACACGTTGAATACTTATACTTACTAGCAGAGTAATTAAGCAGTGATCAGTGTGATCCATGTTAAAATAAGGTATGAAATATTTATCTTTTAAATATTGAAAAAGATCTCAAATGAAATTATGTCAATATAATTAACGCATTTTTAAGGCAATAGCCTCAAATATGATGATGAGCCGGACACTTGTATTGGCCATAAAAGTCTGCTCAATCCAGCCTTGTACGTGGAGATTGTATCGATATGAAAATATAAGGTACTATTAACTTTTTAAATAACCCATGCCATATAATACAACAATAACAGCAAATAATTATAAATATGTTAAAATAATTATATTTATTATATAATATAAAATAAACATATTTTATAATAATTGATGTACAATGTTTATATCGTACAGTGGTAACTCACTACCTGATCCACAGTATGTTACAATACAAAACTAAAAAACATGAAAAGTAACTCTGAAATATGGTATCGATTCGTTAAAAGACTAGTATAGTACTGAAAGAACGTCCAATGACCAAATGCCGATAATATTTTACGGGACCTCTCCATAACATCTTCCTCGTGAGATCTTTACTATTATTTACAGTGGGTGAGAAACCACCTATCACCGAAAGGGTTGGCTGAGCTGTTGAGGCACTCGACTGTTATGCGACAGTCCCAGGATAGAATGTCGCCGATATTTCGATTTGTAATAAATTAAATATATGATTAAATCCTTGACTGGTGTGGACTGATCCTTTACTCGTCATTAGTTATGGAAAAGACATTAATAAAAGCAGGTGTTATGTAGTAATCATTTGTGGATGACTTATATTTTTCGAGCTGTTTATCAAAGGTAGATTTACCCTGAAACATAAATAGATGATTCACAAATGAAAAATAGTTATATGAAATAGAAATAAAGCAAGATAAATATGACAGTAAATTACGAAGTTTTTCATATCACTTTCATAATAACTCTAAAGTGTTTACGAGTTATTGCCTCCCATGTCTAAAGCGTCATAATATAAAATATAAGATCTCTTCATCGACGTTTGACAAAGTGCTTAAGAATGTTTTTTTCTCTATAAAACGATCCTTGTATTTGTACGCCCATATTTTTCTGCCCATCAGTAGCAGGAGCAAAGAAATCGAAAGAGGTGGAGAAATAATGCTTGTCACATAGTGGGCATGATGGATGGAGCATTGACACTCGATCTGAATGTTTTGGAAACGATACAAGGCGTGGAAAGAGGGAAATTTATGGAAAGATGATATCAGGGCCTTTGAAATATCTTTATTAATGCATACAAGGGTTCAATTTAAATATCGGGTGAAAGGTTTATTTATTATACCCTTTGATAGCCGCGCGCTTATGAAAATTCAAACTTATTTAAAACCAATAAGAAATGCTTATCACCATATTATTGACAACTTGAATTGTAGTATTAAGTTTAATATTAATTTAAATTGTGTATAACCACAGTAAAAGTGTATAAATGTTATTCTTTGAAGAAGCAGGAGAACATAAATGATATAGGTTGACTAATTAAAATATTTTAGCTAATAAGAAGAGGGTAGGTTGATTATTTTTAAAAAATCGTGAAATTACCGTTACAAAAGAAATGTTACAGTGTTGTATTGTTGCATGAAGGTATGCTAGTAGAAATGAAATTTTATTTATACTGATATTTTGGATTAGCTATAAATTATAAAATATTTATTTATGGTTTTGAATTACTAATTACCAAAGTAAACAAATAAAATGTAGAAATGCTCTATGAAAATAAATTACTACCAGTATTTTAATTAAATATATGTCTATAGTGATAATAAATTAAGCATTCTGAACCGAGAAAAATGTAAATTTTTGAAGCATTAAAATATTTACTTAAAAATATATTGAATTTGGGAAGTATATGATTTGGCAGCTTTTAAAATAATAAATTGGTCATTTTGTACTCGTAATAGGAATAGAAAGTTTCGTACAGTCGACAACGAAACTGGTGATACCTGAGGCCAACCCGCGGCTGAACATTTTGAGAAGCGTAACTAAGGGGAATACTTGGATTGCCCCGAAAGAGGATCTAGCCCCTGGACACGACCAGGGATGGAATTTATGGAGGTCCCTTAACTGACTTCGGATCGGAGTATGCAAGACGAGGACACCAGACCCTGTCCCAGTTTCTGGAGTGTGCGCTGTGTCCGAGTAGTTGCACCCAGGAAGACCTGATGATGGCCGGGAGTAACGCCATCGACGTCACCCACTTCTGGGCAGACAGGATCTGACCCTGTTGTTTCCGACACTATTATATATAGTAGCAATATATTATGCAATTGAAAAATAATAAGTATGGGAATAAACAATTTTTGCGAAATATTAAATATAATATAAAAAAAAACGTTTAATAGGAAGCTGTGAATGTGATGAAAGTTTTAGAAACTCCTTGTGTTTGTTATTTAATAATTGGATATATAATCCACACCTAATTAAGACAAACACTTATTGTATCTTACACGCTAAAGAACATTTATGCATTTAAATATACACGCATCAGAACATGGATGTTTTGAAAAAAATAATGAAACAAAATCACAGACCATTTCAGAGGTAAGTGATAGTCTGTTCAGAGTACGACGACGAAGGCGAAGAAAAATGATCGCGATAAATGGTGATTTATATCTATAACATTATTAATTGATTTATTTTTCAATATATTTGTTATTTCCGTATTATTTGACATGTGTCAGCAGCATCAGGTCGACTTTTCGTGTTGTGCACGTGTCTCGTACGTGAAACACACCCAATATTGTCACCATTAATTTTATTTTAGCTGCTAAAAATCAAAGATCGCTTTGTCTCCCATATTTCTTATCCATCATGAGCTTCAAGACATGCACGTAGTTCCTGCACAAGGGAAATATATCATCCGAGGATCGGACGCAGCAGCTGGTATACAGCCTTCTAAAGTAACTTTTATTATTATCAATGCAGTACTGAGCATCCGTACGACTTCCATTGAAGACATCGATTATTTTATAAAAAGACTTACATAGTGGAGAGTTCTAAACTGTATGTGGATTATAAATATATTAAAATTACTATTTTAAGGGATTACTAACGATGACTAATAAATATACTATTGTAAAACAACAGTTCAAGCCTGATTAATGAAGCTAAGAGAAATTGGATGTTATTTTTACATGGCTAGGTGAGCCCTGAAAACATTAACTCTTATTGGTTAGTAAATAATATTTTTTATTATTCAATGGTCCTAGAAAATGAATTTTGATGAATGAATCAAAATACTCCGATGTATAATAGTTTCCCATTAGATCACAAGAAAATACATTTAATTTTTTAAAAGTTGTCTTAAACCTGCTCCCATCACAGATTGCATTTAAATAATCTCTATATTTTTATATGATTTAGCTTAAAGTCCCTTTTTATATATAAGTATTTTTTATATAATTTACTTGAAATCAGATGCTGTAATGTGTGGCATTACAGTTCTTCAATTATCTATTAAGTATATACAATATATTCTAAAAAATATAAAATAAAAGTTAATGTGATAATAATTGTTCAATAAGGAAAAAATATGCAACATAACTAATCGTTGAGGCAGTTTCTTAGACAGTTCATTCAAGATCACTCTAGCAAAAAGGTTGTTTAAAATGATTGACATTTGCTGTTGCTCAGATCGCGCAGTGATTATGCAAAGCGCTACAACCTGCTTTGTTTAGTTTAGGGGCGGAGGACCGCGATCCAGGGGCCCTAAAGTCCGCAACAATTGAATTTGAGGCCCCACGAGGCGCCGCCTCGGGCCCCCCTCTAATCCACAATTCCTCGAGCGGCGGGACTAAGCGAATTTGGTAAGTTTACCGCGTGGCCCGTCGGGACGGGACTAATTCAGTTCATTCTTCGCGATATTATCCGCATACCACGCCTCGGGCAGGTCCGCACTTAGCGAGGCTTAGACACACGTGCTAAGCAGAGACTTCAAGAGGCGATGGAAATAGATGGACTGTAAAATTTTAAGAAAATAGATTTTTCATGGTGTAATTTAGACTCAGTCTTGTAACGTCTTGGTGAAAGACAAATATTTTCGTCTTTTATTTTGTGTACTAAAAACTAATATTCAATTTATCTGTCACTAATGAATATCTATACAGACTCAGAAAGTACCTAACTTAATCTCTTTCTTGGAGGTCTTCCACTGGATAGTAAACTCACATATAACCACGACACACCATGTAAGCTTCACAAATTTTCACGTTAGTTCATAGATTATATTTAAATACACGCTTTATATATGATAATAATTGTTTTTTTTATAAATTAAGTAAAATCCAATGGCGACACCAGCGAAACTCAAACATCTATGTGAAGCCTTTGAAGTAATAGGCAATTCTTAACATCCTTATTTCGCTTCAAGAGGATATGCCTTATCTTTTCATCATCGTGCATATTTTTCAGGATAAATGTATTCATAACCAAGTAGTTTAAAATTGTATGAAATTCACTGATTAAAAAACTCACAAATTTACAGATTATGGTGACATAAAATATTACGATTATTAAAATACAACCATATAATTCTTTAAAATATATAAATACAACTTTAATAATTAAGTTCCACATTTTTTAAATTTTTGATCGAGGCAGTGGCACTCAAAAACAATTGAAATCAGCCCTTTGGCCAAATGCGGTTCTGTACCGCCCAACCCCGGTGCTTCAGCTTATTTAAGGTTTACTTTGTCATGTGCAGCCTCCAAAAGCCACTTCCCCGCCCTTCGTTCGCCCACTTCCGGTCTAACTTCGCGACGTCTTGTGAGGCCTTCAAACGTTATATACTCGTATGTCACGTGGAAGAGACACTGTGACACCTTTTTTCCGAATATATTTAAAAGCAATGAGTAAACAAAACGAAGTAAAAACAATTTCACTTGTGACTTGAATGGATACCATAACTGTATTCTTTTTCATACATAAAAATATTGAAATTAGAATATTCTTGTTATAAAAGTTGATCAAAACTATGTGTAAATATATCCTATTGTAAAATATGTTAAATATTAAAAGCAGCTTAAGGTAGTGATTAGATGTGATGTGTACATAGAATCATTTAATTTTTTTATTATTTTATAAAAATATAACAGATCAGAAGCATAAGCTTCGCAGGGATCAAATCCGTGATCTTAGTATGATAACAAACTCTTTGACTTATTCATTTCTCTGGCCATATATATACATGTCATTATATTAATAATTATTTTATCTTAAGGAAACAACATTGATTCAAGGTTAAAATTTTAAATTTGTTTGGATAAGAAAAAAACCTATTTCGACCTTATTATATTGTATTTTTCCTAAATATATTGTGTTCGAGGACATGAGTTGTAGCTCTTATGCTGAGATAAAGAGGGTTGCAGAGGATCGCTCGGATCAGAGTGGAGATCGAGGTGCAAGATTTTGATGCTGCAAATCAATCCACCGGTTTGATACTATGAATAAGAAGATTGTAATGATATGTTTTGTGAAAAACGTAAATTTATATTTTTTCCGTAAAATAAATCGATTGCCTGTACTGAATAATTTGTAGTATGGAGCGTAAGGAAATAAGTACATATTTCTAATACCAGATTTTAAGCATCCATGACATATATTTATATGAATATATATTAAATAAGATTGTTTAATAGAAGTCTTTATTCCCATGTCATACTGTTATTATTTCAATTAACTTTTCGAGTTGCTAAAAATAGAGCCGAGAGCGAACATTTAAACTGATTATCATTTCAACCATTATGTTATACGCAGCCACATATTGTACGCAAAGGGAATATAATATCAGCGAGTGTGTGAGGGAGTATTAACTGCGAGCAGTGGTTTTACATAATTAATTTGTTATATCCAGGATTTCAACTTGATCGCTCATGTTTTTATAATGAAGTTGTGTAAATTTCAATTATCAACACCCTCATACGAGTATAATGCGAACATTATCAATCTGCAGTTCCCTCACCGCCAAAAGAGATTGAATACGATTTTACATTTTTAAATCCACAAAAAAACTAAAATAGATATATATAGTATTTAATAAAACACGGTTAAATTTGACAAACAAAAATGAATAAAATAGGTGATTCATTTATATTTATTAATATTCTGACATGAATTTGAAAACTGCAAGTTCTGCTAATTTTACAATAAAAATTGGTAAATTGAGTTATTTAAATTTATTTATTGATTCAAGTCAATTATTGTGATCACTAATACAATTAAAAAGCTAACACCATCACATGATTCTATAAACAAGTAAAATTCTTTCGACTTTCTATTAAAAATTAAAAATATTCATAATATTTTTACATAACTAACCACTTTCTACTAGCAATTTAATATTATTTTTGTTAGAAGTCAACCTTTTTATATACTTTAAGATAAATATATCCTTTTTGTTTTGTAAATAATTATTAATGCATGAACTTAATTTATCGTTGGAGTATATGAATGTCTTTCTACTTAGTTTTGGTAGTAAGAAATATATACATTATCTAGATTAAAATGTATAAATGGAAGGTTATAGTAGGGTTAGACATACATAAATCCCGAGAAGAAAAATATGCTGAGAAAAATGACTGCAGGAAGTGCAACGAAAAGGCTAACTAGTTTGAATAAGCTGATAAAGTCTGCGGCAATAAAAGCAGAACAAAAGAATGAAAGCCCGAGATGAAATAGCGTTGAAATCTTTTCCGCGAATCCTCGCTGAAAAATCGCACTGAAATATGGCCGTTACGGAGCAGTTTCATCCGCGACACACAGCAAGTAGTAGTAAGTAGTATAGCGATCTGTTAAAGTTGAAACTATTATGAAAGTCTGAAGTAAAACAG
This sequence comes from Glossosoma conforme, assembly GCA_022606575.1. Classification (NCBI taxonomy): domain Eukaryota; kingdom Metazoa; phylum Arthropoda; class Insecta; order Trichoptera; family Glossosomatidae; genus Glossosoma; species Glossosoma conforme. Next base: position 3,116,341 of record JAGTXR010000017.1, on the reverse strand, counting down.
TCGCGGAATCTGACAAATTGTAGTTTGCAGGAAGTCTAAAAGAATCTCGGGTCTAAACATTCTAGATTCTAGTGTATGTTAGTCAAGCAGGCGAGGCCTCCATTCGCTGGCGGAGCGCCCGGTTCTGTTTTCCGCGTCTTTTCTTCCCGTGAAAACTCCGAGGAAAAAAGATTAATCGACTCGGCACGAAGCACTAAATCTCTGGAAAGAATTTATAGTAAAGTGAGGCGCTGCTCCTAATTCTTATTGAGTCAATATCCGGTTCAAGTCGGACGGAAGCGTTTAAACTGTGATTCGGCAGTCGGTGTGATATTCGCGAAAAGGGACAAAAGGAATTCATCGTAATTCTATTTTATTTTATTCACCAGGTACACTGTAAAATGTACGTTGCATTGAGAAAGCATTTAATGTATTTAAATATTATTATAGAGGTGTAAATCAGTATAATGAGTGACAGAAATAAAAAAGATCCGAATGAACATATTTCTGACAACAAAATGTGTATTTATGAAGAGTACATGTTTATATTAGTCCATTGGAAATAGCACACCATTTGCGCGGTTCTTGTTAGATTACCAAAGATAAACAATATTGGACGCGAACTAAGACTTGAATGGGTCATCACTTGTTGCTGACCGCGTATCGGTAGTCCGTTTGAACAAATACTCAAAACCGACAGGTTCAGGGGTCCAGAGCGTCGGGATAATCACATCATTTTATAAAAAAAAAAACAGATTAAAAAATCGTCCAAAAATATGCCTCAAATACTACTGCTCTGGTTGTAGTGAACCATATACGAGTATGTTCACCGGACTTTCGGGTGCAGAGACTTAACTGTGGCAACTAACATAACCGAGTGGTATTTTTCAGATATAGAATGGATCTGCAAAGAAACCAAATACGTATATAATTAACATATATTTATATATATATTTTTACGAGATGAATGAAGCTTTTATATTAAATACGTAGAATAATAAAATAATTATCCAAAACTAGTACAAATTAATTTTAGTTTATAATTAGAAATATACATACCTACTAATCGCTTACCTTCTCTACTACTGTTAAACAGTTATGAGCCGAAAGGCAAAACCCATATTATAATAATCCCGCAAGTTGACAAAGCGGCCCGATATTTGTCTGGCCCGGAGCCTCTTAGACTTGCTGCTCGCCTGGTAGCCGAACTTGGTTATTTCACGAAAACACACATGCATAAGAATACCTCCAGAGAGTATAAATATCATCTGTGGATATTATGCTCCTCATAAAACATTTGCTTGCCATAAATTTGCGCTAAAAGGTGCAGTCAGATACCATGCTTAAATAAAAAGTAGCCGTAGCTCTCTTGGTATCCGGAGAACATGTCACTATAGAAGGCTTGCTATCTAAGCGATTTCAATTGGTCCAAATGAGACGTTAATTTTTTTTTCTTTAATTCTATGTTAACCATTTAAAACTCTAATATCTTTTTTTATATTCCTCACAAATTAAACCGCCATTTGTATACATTGAACCAAAAACATTGTTTGCATTTTACAGTATATTATGCCTAGTGCAGCTAGACACCGAATGAAAGATAAAGTAAGCTCTCTTGCGCCAAACTCTTACTGGATAATGCATTTTGTTTCAGTATATAATATGTTAATCTTTTATGGATATTGAACCCGTGACTGCTTGCTAGGCAGCCTAGCGCGCTATTCACTGTGTTGCAGATTTGACATGCTTGGATGGCGGTAGGCGGTATGTTCACTTGTACAGATAATGCGATGACCCTGAAAGTTCGTTCCGGTTATCAAGTTTATCTGTTCCAGTTTACGATAAAGGCTGATCCCAGAGTTCCATAGGATTTCATTTTCCGAAGTTCAGAAGGCATCGCCTCTGGGAGAGAGTATTTGCGATATCTACATCCGTTCAACGATAAAAGCCCACCCGTTTCATTCTGAAGCTGTTTTCAGCTTTAATGTAATTATTGTATTTAATTTTATTTTAAAGTGAACCTTAAAACTTAATGATTAAATTATATATTAACAAAGATAAAGGGTCCGGCAAATAACTTTTTTTTTAAAACAGGGCGCAAAACATCGAGTGTAGCTTCGGCTGTGTGGCACGTAGCGCCGTCCTGTTGAAACCAAATGTTGCCAATATCCTCCTCTTCAATTTTTGTGAACAAAAATTCGTTCAATATGGCCGCGCCGCATGGAAGCGCCATTGACGTCGCTTCACGCACACTTTCTGCCACAGCAGCAATATTCTCGGGTGTACGCACTGTTTTTGGCTTTTCATGCTTTGGTTTATCGATGAGGATGCCAGTTTCTTTCACTTTTTTTCACAAGATAACGAACATACGGAGCTGACGGTGATTCTCTTCTTCCAAAATCCGTACGCAATTTTCGCACACATTCTGCAACATTACCATGATTTTCAAAGTAATGTCGCAATATTTCCCAGCGTTGTTCAAGCGTATAGACAACCATATTCGCTTAGCGGAAGGATAAAACTAATTATCTGCCAAATCAGACATGAGAAGTGTTACCATTCACGAAATAAGCACTAGTTGAAAAAAAAACCGTTAGATGGCGGACCCGATAGATGGAGAATACTGATGGTAAGTAATCAAATTTAAGGAAATGATACTGTTGATAATGTTTTATTCGTGAAAAGTCCAGTCATAATAAGTTAAGTAAATATAAAGTATTATTATTTACATAATTTAAAATAAGTTCATGTTTCTAAAAAAAAAAATATTTATTTATTTCAGATAAAAAAATAAATATTACATTAAAAAATTGAATTATTAAATGTGAAAAATTTATGCACACATACGAGTACTATCATCATGAAAAAAATATGAACAAAAAGGCACAAAATTTTGCCTAGACTTACATAATTCCTGACGACATATTTGAACACTCCTCTAAGAAAAAAGTTTTATAAAACTACGAGTTTTATGAAAATTATCATTAATGATGATGAAACAAGATAATATATGTTACTTACGAAATAATAAGATAAAATAATGTAAAGATCCATATAATGCATAAAAACTTTGAGAAACTTAACATACATAGAAGCTAAACTGTAATATGTCAATTTGGAGACGTACTTTCCGTGAGTACTCTCCTTGTGCTGCGCCAGACTCCAGCAACTTCTCTACCACTTGTGTACTTCACTATCGTCCCAGAAGCCCGCGGCTTCAGCCCGATATGACTACAGTCTCTACAGTCTACATCATGTATGGGACTTCTCCACGTCCTGTTCCCCTGATAGCGGGATTACTCCTCTCATTGCTCCTTCTTACCTGATACTCATGCCAATTACCGACGTCCTGAATAATGTCGAACTGAGATTGCTACAGAACTACTTGCGACTCAAAGTGACACACGTGTGTGCTTAATCTTTGACTTAACACGAGTAAGATAAACGAACAAATTTATTAGCATGTCTAATTAATTGTTTTTTTGGATTGGAGGCGTTCGAATAACTTTCTAAAATTAAAACTCATTGGTAAGAGACAAAAAGACCACCCGTACATTTTTCTTTTATTATAAATACGTATGAGTATATTTATCAAAATCGTGATACGAATAATGCAAATTAAAAGTTTACTTCAATGAGCTTGGATCATTGAAAATTATAAAATCATTAGCCAGACATTTAGGAATCAACCATTATTGGTAGTTTGTGCATCATCTATGCTAAATGCTGTGCTTACGAGACCACATTTATATGCCACAGATATTGATTACAAAGACAATAGTTTTACAAATGAGATATCAATATCGAATAAACGAGATTAAAACATTGCAGTAGACCCTCCTATATAATATTGGTTGATTGGTTGATAATTCTGATGCTTAACTCTGAATAAGTCTGAATAATTTAGTCTTAAAAGGCAGTTTAACTCAAAATAATAAAAAAGGCTGTTCATATATGAACAATTGTCTCAAACGCTATAGAAAAAATCTTTGTTAATAATTAAAAAGAACGTTATGGAGGCTTAAACTTTTTAATGATCTTGTTGATAGTTGTGTAAATTTATGTGTTTACGAGTATTATTTATTGTTTTGTTTTCCTCAGTGAAATAATTTATGAATATATCATACATAATATACAGCGTGGAAATTGTGATAATCCTTGATATTAAAAGTATTTATTTATCATTGCAATCGCATTAGTGAATTGTAAGGAATCATTTCGAGAGTTAGGTAATAAAGTTACACTAGTGAATAGTCATACACGTATCTCACTTAGTATTAGTATATATATAGTATAGCTTACAACTTGAATAGTCCTCTCTCTTAGTAGATCTTTCCGCTTAGGTAAGGATACGCGGCCACGTTTTAGACTTGGCAACCGAAGTCCTGATAGCAAGCAATCAAACTCCGCATTGCCCCATACCAGGTATTGTGATCGATTGTCTCCAAACCAAATTACAATATACCTTAAAGTCTATGTTTCCCTGATACTATGTAATAAAATACCCATACCTTTACTTATATTTGAAACTAATTTATATATATCCAGACGAAATACCAGCTGTCGCAGTAAAACTTTACAATCCTTCAGTAAATGCAATTAAACACCATGTTAATTTATTTCACAATATGTATTGGGAACATCGGGTAGCCAAAACATGTCCCAAAAATCGTTTATTCTTATTTGATATTATTGTAAAACATTATTCAAATGAATAATTACAACGTACGTCTTTTAGATGTCTTGAAGTAAATTAAATAAAGCAACGTTATTAAAAATATTACATACTATACAAGCAAAGGTAAATTCCATCAAAATACGTCCATGTTCCTCAATATCTTAATAGAGATAAATACGTTAGATTCAGATGCTTGGTAGAAATCGAACTGTTATTTTAACATGTAAAATGTAAAAATTTGAATGTCTGAGCGGGAGTTAAAATCAGAAGCAGTATAGGTTGAGCTTTACATGTTAGGAATGTGATAGTTTTGTAGCTTAATGTTCCCCAGTGAAAATGGCATTCATATCTCATGATCAGTGCATGCTATAATGTGAAAAAAAAAACAATATCGATAAATAATTCTTCAGCAGGTAGTGTTTTGCCAGAGTCCACCCTCACTTATCTTTCATGAGCCTTTACGGCCGCCGACCGCGCGAATCTCCCGCCCACCTGCCCAAAATCGTAAAGGGACAAGTCGTAAAACTAGCAAAACACGCGTGAAGCTGTACGAGAAATGAGTAATAAGTAATGTGCTGACATGATGTTTTGTGCGCATTTAACATCTCTCAAAATAGTATAACAAAACAAATCTTCGTGCTAAGCCATAAATTTTCTAATCATGTTGCAGTCAGAGTATTTTTAAATGTAAATTCATAGATTTACTAATTGTGCTTACACTAACGAAACGTCTTCAAATGTGTCTATGGTTACGAAAGTGGTGTAAGTCATTTTTAATTCGGTCTAAGATATTTAAAGGGTTGTGTTTTGATGTTGGTTGAAAACCAATGAATGTTACAACTTAATGTTACATAAAATGCTTTATTCAGATTTAAAAAAAAAAAAAAAAAATATCTAGTAATAGCACAACTAGTAATATTTACGCATCTTTTAACATCTTCGTGACCTAACAAACGAGGGCCAGGTAATTCTTAGTAAGAGAATTGGATTGGAATAAACTAGTATGATGGCAACTTAACCTTTTATTACTTGCACTGTTACTTTACGTATTAAGCGAGAGTATGCGTATACTGATGATAGTCTGCATATAAATTTTGAATGTGGTGTATATTGTAAATATATAATATACTTTTTATCCATTCTATGTAAGGAGGAAATGTTCACCATAAACTGACGCTACACAACTCTTTTATTTACCACTGTAGGCTTTTTCCAAGATATCTTTGCATTCAGAGATCTCTATGACCTCTAGGGCAAGAGCACTAGGACTTAAAGAAGCTATCCTGTTCTTGTATAAGAAACAAAGTTGGGTGTTTCGCCAAACACGTTTTTTTTGTAAAAATCGGGTGATTAGCGCTGATTTAATTGAATTATTTAGTTCATAGAAGCGGCTTAAGCTCACAATTTAAATGCTAGTACATGTTTCATGCTATAGAACGTATAAAAAGTACTAAATTAACGATCGTTTTATTCTTTTACTGTATCCACGTATTGCCGTCAGTAAAAAGTTTTTTTTCAGATTTTATTATGAATTCATTTAATCCAAACTCACAGAAAAACCAATCAACAACTTCCAATTAATATAAAATCCATGGCACCGAAAATATGCCCAAAATATGTTGCGCCGTTTTGTTTTTATTTTGATATTTGCAGCAAAATCTATTGAATGAAAAAAATGCAATGGAAAAAAATACAAAAAATCAACTGTGCTGCCTTCTAGTTGACTCTATAAATTTAAATCTCGATGTCGGTTGTTGATCGACTGAAGTAATGATCTGAACGCTACGAAACTCCTGAAAACCCGTCATTCGTCGGCCGCATACACTTTCGAGCCTGAAAAACGGTGGAAAATTTACCTGCGGGCATGTAGAAATTTATTACTTTCTAGTGTTTGCCATATACAGGTTCCATTAACGAATATGACAATAAATAATTTTTAAGTAAATTAAAGTATTAACAAATTAGTCTCTTTATATCATTATAAATATTATATAGATAATGCTTTCGATCTTGTCGTATAATTGAACATATTGTGCTATTGTTTATCACAAAAATGTGACTGATACTGAACACTTCACAAATAATAAACGAAACGATGAGTGAACGCAAAACTTCGAAATTATTCATGTAAAAAACGGTTGATCAACGTGATTCATGTTTAAAGAATACTTAATTAATTAATAATTAAATATACAAATACTATACATCAAATTCTTTATACGAATCAATTCATTCAGAAAAATATCGCCAGAGACTTAGCCCTCTCGGCTATTTCTCTGCCTGAGCTGACACGCGTTAGAACTTGTATTTATACCATTGTATCATAGTATGACGATTGATGTCTCTATAGTACAGTATATATTCAGAGTATGTACCTGTATATTATTTTTTATTATTCAGTCAACATTTATTCACAAGATTTTTAAAAACATTATTACTTTCCGACAGTCTATTTATTTTAGTAAGTACCACTCGGGTCTCGAACCGAACTATAGATTGATTGGATATGAAACAACTTCTTGTGGGTCCGACGTGGACTTTTCAACCAGTCATTTACCTGTGTTACTGATGAACCTTATTACCTTCTTGATATTGTCTCAAGGTCAAGATATTGTCAAAATAAAATAATATTCTAATAAATATTTAATCCATATAACTTAATTAATTATCTATTTTATAGTACAAATAAATGATTGATAAATTGATAATTTCTAAAATGTTTCGAGATGGTGAATATTGTGGTGCCTGATGGAACTGTATGCCGAAAATTTGTGGCAAACATATACTTCAGATAGAAAGCGGCTATGAAAGATTATTACTATAAAGAATGTTAGTCCTAGCACTAATGCACTCTGTAATATGACAACTATTATATAATTCAAGACGATATCTCATTATTACCGTCTTACACTCCTGTATATATTTACAAAATGAGGTAAAACACTATAAAGAGAACGCCGTAATCAATCATTTCTGTTAACAATTGATAGCAGTGTAACCTACGGACTGCTATATAATTACAAAAGAGAGTATTTTTCTATTTGATGAGATTGATAAAAGAAAAACAATATTAGGTAAAGAGAAGAGAAGAGTTGTAGTTGCCGTGATAAGAAATAAATGTTTTTGTAAGAATTCAGTATGACCAAGGCTTTTTGAGTGGAGTTTTCAGGGTTCCAATTTGGCAATCTTTGAGTCACCAAAGAGTTTTACGTGTTTCCGAGCGCTTTGTATCCGTCCCGTGGATTAATTTCAAATGGAAACTTTTTTTACTGCCAGCTGTAACTATGTGAAGCGGAAAACATTCGATTATTTATTTTTGCAAATTAAACCGTGTCCTGAATGGATAGTTTTGTTTTTCCGTACGAACTGGCGGTAATTGTGAGTTAAACAGCTGCAGACCTGAAACCGAACGATTGACTCGTCAATTTGTATACGTTAAAACTGAAAACATGTTTTTTTAGGTTACTTCACAATAAATTGATTGTAGATACTTAATAATATAAAACATAAAGGTTATCAACTGAAGATACATTACATACACAAATTAACAAATTAAAAATATTTACTTTTGTTTCACATTTGTTTTAAGCGGTAACAAGTTTCGGCCTCTCTAGAGACCATCTTCAATAATTAATTAATATATAAATGAGAATAATGTAATAATTATAATAATATAATTATAATATATTAATAAATAAAAAAGAAATAATTGAAGATGGTCTCTAGGGAGGCCGAAACATGTAAACGATTAAAATAAATGTGAATCAAAACTAAATATGTTAAATTTGTTTTTTTTTTATTAATATTAATTTAAAATTATATTTAAAATAAATACATATATTTTTTAACATATAAATCTATAATATATCAAATATCATCTTTTATGACGTATGATGTAGATTTAGGTTGGAATGGATATCGGCTTCGTTAACCGCTCATTTTTACTCTCATTATTACAAGTTATCCTTGATGTAGATTAACAGCAAGGGACCCAAGCAGCAATTCAATAAAAGTCCTCTTAAATGGCACAGACTCTTAGTCTTCCTAGGTGAACGTTATAGAGACAAGTAGATGATCATACTCGTAACAATGCATTTGTTACTATTCTGCACACGGTTATATAAAAAATGACAAAGTACAGCTTAATATGTTATATATAATACGTATGTCAATTAAATAGTTTTTATCAATGTATACCTGTGATAAATATAAATATGCTAAATGAAAGATAAGAAAATGACGTGTCTCCATTATTTCGAAGGATAGGCAAAGATGGAGACTCGTGGTGGATATAGTTCGGGTCTTTGTCCAACAGTAGGCCCTAGCTAATGATGATGACGATGCGATTATTCAAAAAGCGCCACACACTTCGCCTAATTTATTCTTCCTTAATTTCTGTTTCACGCACAATTTGCAAAATAGAAAATAAAAGCTTAGCGAGTGGAAACAAAATTGTTGATCCTTCATGAAAGTTGCAAAGAGCGCGGTGCGTTAAGTAATGCGAACAACACAGCTTCTCAACCCATAGTTGCCTACAAAATAAACTTTTATCACCCTTGAAGAATCTCTGATTACAAATTTAAAATTGCCAGAATTACTCATATATTAAGAACGACGCACTTTTACGGTTTTTTTAAAGCGTTGCACTCATATTGTGGTTGCTTTCAGTATAACGTTAAACAATTTCAAAGTATTCAAATTTATTCAAATTGAAAACAATCCAACAAAGTATTAACATCCTCCTCGCTCTCAGAAAAGGTGTTATTCCGTCACGTGATGGCAGGATCAAGAGCAGATTGATAAACACAGACTTTGTTTTAGAAGCACATTGATTATATTTACGTTAAAACATTACAAGCTTCCGGCCAGGCGGGACGACATGCCGCTGGCCGTAATGCGACCTTCTCGGTCATATACACATAACTGATCTCTCGTCGGCGCTTAGGCTGTCGCCCAGCGCTCAAGTGGACATGTCTTTAACCAACACACCCGTGAGCGGACAAGCGAACAGAAAATAAGAGACGAAAGATTGTATATCGAGGTTTTTGTCGGCAAGGGCTACATCGTGCTGATGTAAGTATCAAATAATAACGTGAATTATAGTACTTTGGTAACGATCAAATAACTGATTATCTTTAAAGATTTATAATTTAGATATTATTCTTGTTGGGATAATCAATGAACAATGCGTGTAATGTATCTGCAAAAGATACGACGTTGAAGTTCAGTGTGGAATATAGATATTGGAGTGGCACTCAAAAACAGGCAAACGTGTGTTTGCCAACATTTTTCAAAACGGATTTTCGTTTCAATTTACACTTCAAGATTGAAAGTAAGGAAACACAAGGTGTTTTATAAAATAATGCAATATTTTATCTTTAAATCTGATTTATAAGATTGTTGGTAAAAAATATATATAAAGCACAATGTCAAAAGAAAAGTATATACTCGTATACGAGAATGTGTGATAATATCAATATTTTGTTAACGTTGTATAATTTAAATTAAAGATCACACGAAAACCAAATGTTGTGAAATTTAAATCAAGTTGAAAAATTATAAAAAAAATGTAATCATTTCTTTCAGAGTAAAAAAAAGGCAGAATCTTTTTGTAACAGTGAACTAGATTATTTATAACTATTTGAATGTTTCTAATTAAAATGTTATGACTTTCAACGCTTAGGGACTTTCTCCGCGTGATACCCTCTTTACATTGTAAGACAATTAAGTCTCCTTGAGGATGCGCTCATTCAGAATATGACGATGCCACCCTTAAGCTAATCACGGCATTATTAGCAAATATTTTAAGAATAAAGATGTCGCGGTGCGCCAAACAATGGTGTGGCCCTCGGTTTAGGATCGCCTGGGAGGCACGGGGGCCCGACGTCCCTCTCGGGGCCCGCAGCGGTTCTGAGGGTCTGAGTGCGTGCGGTTTATTTAAACAATCATTTGTACGTGCGGGGCTCGTCTTAATCTGCGGCGGGAGGCGACCTCCAGGGCAGGAGGTCGTGGAGCACGTGGGCGGCGGAGCACGTGGGCGTACGGCTTAAAAGTACATTTTTTTTTATGTAAACGCATATGATAAAAAAGTGACTTTTACAATCTTGACGTTCTTGGAAGTTCAATTTGGAAGTTTGCATGCAGAATGTGCGACGTAAAAAAACCTTGTAAAAAAAGTTGATTGATTTTGCAAGGTAGATAAACGCAAAAGAAAATAAAGTATGTTTGCATATGATAATATAGAAGTGCTTATTTGCAAAACAAAATAGTATGAGTGAAATGGCGTACAGTTAGAAGGACCCTTTTCGTGTATTTAGATGAATGGAAATTTGACCATATCACGAACACTTGAATTCATATTTCATTGAGTTAAAAAAATCATTTCGATAATAACATGATACTATTCTGAAAAGTTAAATAATACATGTTTTGAGTAATGGATAAAAAAGATTTAGTTTTTATCATTAAATTGCAGCTTATATTTCACGACTATCTTTAATACACCATTGTTGCTTATTTGAAAAACCACAAAACAAACAAGATACATATTTTTCATGCGTATTAGTTAATGTTTCTGAATTAATTATATATATATATTTTTTTATCAATGGATATCAAATATATGAATGTACGCATTACTGCTTATGTTTCAGTACATTACCACATTTTTCAGTAAATATCTAGTTATATGTGCGGATGGGCAATGGGAAGTATGGGCGTATGCGTGAAAGCGCGTATGGGAGAGTGGGCGGATGGGCGGATGGGCGGATGGGCGGATGGGCGGCTCGTTAGCCTAATGCCGTTAGCGCCTCGCCGCCCAGCAGCAGCTCGACATGGATCCTTTCTCGACCACTCGAGATTAAATACTAACAATAAAATGTATGTTTCCTCCGTATTCTAAGTAAGAGTAAGAATAAGAGAATTGTATAAGTTTGTCGTTATTAGTGTTAGAGACATAAATGTATTTGGAAAATTATTTTCGTTTAATGTAATTCATACAATACAATTATTTCAAGTCAAACAGTTATTCGTAGACTTTTTTTTAGATTGTATGAAGATCGCCATTTTATTAATACCATTTTTTACGTCATAAGACAACATTTACACATCATCCATAATAACTGAAATTCGTTAATTACACATGATAATTATAATATAAATATATTTTTTTGTTAAGAACAAGCATCATATTGTAAGTGAGGTATCAGCTCAATGGATAGCAAGTAATGAATAAATATGATAATAGAATTACGATGAAATAACTAGACCCAACGTTTACATGGTTTTGTTACAACTTATGAGAATTTATTACTTTTAAAGATTGAGTTTGAGGCGAAAGACACACTTACATAAACATAGAAAAAACATGTAAATGCTCTTTCATTGGGTCTCCAATACAGTTTATCAAATATTTATTTGGAAATTCTAGAAAAAGTAAAAAAAAAACTATAATCGATTTAAATAATCTAAATTTGATAGATTAGCTGTTTTCAATGGCTTAGTGGATTAAAGGTTTGCTTCGTAGCTGAAATTAACGTAACAATCAAAATCCATAACGTAAATAATGACAATCGCATTACTGTAATCAGGAGCTATGCAAGCGGAATAAATATCGGGATGCGGGCAAGCAGAGTAACAAACACTATCAGTTATCAATAATTATAGTACCGTGCATATATAATACTAAGGGTGTAAGTTGTAAGTGATATAACCAAACCTGCTCCGCAACCCGCTATGACTGTGCGAGTGGACTATAAAAGTTAACATTTAAACAAAAATTAATACGGCAACATTATATGTTTAGAGAATATGTGCTTAAGTAAAATTGAATGATCACTATTTTATTTTGTAAGGACAACGTCCCATTGTAAATTCATGAAACTTAAGTCAAATAAGCGATGAATCATAAACTACAGTCAACATTGTCCGTCTAGATAGTTTTTTAAATCTATATGTTAAATATACTTGGTGGAGATTTAGGTTAAGAAAGTGACTTGTCACAAAACAGTTATTCGAAAAGCGTTAGTTATAAAAGCATTAAAACTTATATAGATCACGTCGGTATTTCAACGATAAACAACTTCTTCTTCTATATAAAGGACAAATCCGACCTATCCTTGAATACGGCAGTCACCTTTGGATTGGAGCCCCAAAATACCTTCTAAACTTAATTGATTAAGTTCAAAGAAGAGCAATTCGTTTGATAAACAATGACACCCTTACGTCTAATCTACAATCAATGGAACACAGACGTAAGGTTGGTTCTCTTAGTCTTTTCTACCGTTATTACCACGGTCGCTGCTCTTCGGAACTTAAAGAACTAATTCCTCCTGCACCCACTCACAGCCGACAAACTCGTCTTACACTTGCCGAACATCCATACACGGTTAATATATGTCGACCAAGAACTGGCAGCTTCCAAAGTTCCTTCCTTAATGCCACCGGTAAGCTATGGAATGCTCTTCCACCGTCTGTGTTTCCTCCTTCCTACAATCTGGATCTCTTCAAGAAACAGATAAATATACACTTGCAATCTCCCCAACCCACACACAAACACGAACACAACACACGTTTCCCGCATGCAGCGTCCAGCCTCACTGGCTAAACGTCATAGAGTGCACTGGTCTTGACCGGTTGTGCTCTCCTGCATGCGTTTACATAAAAAAATAATAATAATAATAAAACTAAAAAACTGCCATCAAAGATTTCTAAATGAAAATTCGTAACTTGAATGGAATACCCAAGAATCATCATGTTTTTAAGAAACCATACTTTAAATCCTTAAAAATAACGATTGATAAATCACCGTCCACCAAAATATACGTAGCAAGCACAGTGCCGTCTCTTCAAGTCTTCAGGCTTCTGCTGTTGAGATCATCGCGAACAATATATGAACTTGTATGTTCCCAGGTGGAACGACCCTTTGCTTGACCTTGGATGGCAAAATGGTAATTAAAAAAACTGAGTGATTGCGACATGTGTTGACAATATGTTCTAGATGTGGACCGGATGTTAATGTAAAATAAGTAAGAGAAAGATATGTGTTACGTTAAGCGTGTTTGTTTTTATGCTAGTATGCAAAATTGAATTAAACAATTGAATGTATGAATCACGTAAATTGCAATTATTTCTAAGTGTGTGGAGCTTAAAAGCAAAGCTCTGAAAGTCTTAAGCATGGCGATAAAAGCTCGAGTGTGGTGCAAACCTTTAAGGTATCTTTTAAAGTGTATTAAGTTGGCAGCAGCGGGTTAGTGTCATAAGGCAACTTAACGAGTCCCGCCGCGCCGCCCTCTAATTTGCAATATCCCGCCCACACTTCATACCACCGCCCACCGAACCGCCTACCGCAACCTGTCCCTTCACATATTGTCATCAAACGTTAGAACAAAACATTGAGATTTACTTTATCGCTTAGGTAGTTTTATTTGTATTTTTGTGGCATATTTAAAAATACCCATAATTATTAGTGTCTAAAATTTAATACCTAAAAGAGACAGTGCGGTATGCTAAGCATACGAGTATTGATAGCGTTTTAGTAGCGCTTTATGACTGCAAGAAATACATTAGAAAAGCTAATTTGCTATATGTTTTATGATAACCAGCTTAAGTTATTGAGTTTATTAATTTTATTTAAAATATACTTTACGATAAATGTTTCATATGTATTATTTATTGATACTATATTACTCAAAACAAACATTTTACTTAACGCCTTGAACATAGGCAATTGATCCGTCACCACCTGACATTGTAAATGCCAATGAACATAGTGATGTGTGAGCAAGTAGCAAAAACCCTTGATATACGGTGTTTCTTTCACGGATTGGCATTAAATGTCTAACTTACCGACATTTAACGTTCCACACCAACGTAACTTTCAGAGCAATGCTATTTCAATGTACGACTGTGAAATTATATTAACACATAGTTTAGATATTAACAGTATGAATTAAATACCTTGTAGTTTATCGTTCGTGTACTATCATCGAACACTATATAATTTGCTTCCAATTAATTAATTTATAAAATATATAACGTGTAATCGAGAACTGAATTTTTTTAATACTAAATAACAGATTTTTTTTACTTTTAAATATGCAACGTTTTGAATATCTAACTCACCTAGTCGAAGGCATTAGATTCTTAAATTTGCAAATGTCATTTAGATTTTTCAAATGCCAATTATACAATAAAAAAATACAAACGATTTTTTTACACAGCAAGTTAACCATTTTTTTCAGAGTTAAAAGATTTTTTATTTGTTTACAAAATGACTCTCTTTCAATAAAAAAGCCACAAATCGAAGACAAACCAATTATAGTACATACTTATATTACATATTAACGCCAATTTCCCATACTAAAACCACCAAATATGTTATAAGGTGGACAATTCTCAAAGTATTATTATTATATCAGTATTTGTATGGTGATTTTTTGTGATCGAATGGTCATTCCAAAGGCGCTTCTTTGCCTCTCTGAGTAAAAAGGTGGATCTTGAGTCTGCTTCTGAAGGACGCCTCCGCTGTAAGTTCTATATGTTTACTCAGTCATCACATCTATTGCTGCAGATGGTGTTTAGTCTATACGATCTAAGTCACGTGACGCATCAGAAAATGGCGGACACTGTCAAACGTCAGACCTTATTGAAGACAATACAAAGAGGTACAGAAATGTACAGAGATTGAGAGTACTTGCGTTCACATGTTATCTATTGTATATATTATGTGTTTAACGTCATTTTATTTTAATAAACTTGTTAAATATAATATTGTTAAATATTGTATTTTAATGCAATTTTTACTCACGAGTATTTCAAAAATGATATCTTAATTTTTTAAGCTATTATTTTTAGTTAACTACATACACAATAAAATATGTAAATGTAGTTTTTGTTGTTTTAGGTGTTAGAGCCGTGTCGGACATTCTGAATAGCATTTTGTAGTGAGCGCTTGGTCGACAGCGCAAAACGAAAAGTCAAATTTATGTATTTTGCGGCGATGAACGTGTTTATAATTTTGATAATTGAAATAGATATCAAAGTGAATGTTAAAAAAATAATAAACAAAATGTAGATAAACACCTTTTAGAGATGCGCTGAATAACATAAGCTACTCATGTCAAACCTCCCGCTTTTAGAGAAGGAAGCTCCCGAGCTATTATTTACATCGCAACTAAAAGGCAATTTTGCTGCCGCCTGATTTAATATCGCGGGCTGCCAGGACAAAGTTTGTCGTCTGCTCTCCAGCACCAGCCTCGCTGGAGTTCCATCCCACATTCCCTGGCTAATTGGCCAGGTGACTGCCTGTAACTTTACCCAGTTGACCACAGAGTCTCCGAACGAAGAGTTCCCCGAACTATTGCGGGTTTGAAATCTCTGCACGTCGGGATAATCACCCAGCCTCTTTAAAGAAACAAGTATTATAAACGCAACCACAAACTGTTCAAACCAAACCTGTTTAATCTTTTGATAACGTCTGTTTTTGATGGATTTGTTCGGATTTTTTAATCGTATATTTGGAACACATGATCACTATGATCTGCCGTCACTCAATGCTGTCAATTGCCACTATTCTTGGAATGTCTCAAGATATGCTGCGCTTGAAGGTCCACTTGAGAATATAAATGGTACATGACGACCTCTAGGGCTTGATCTGACGTCAATCGTAGGCATTCGAAGCATATTTTATCATATCATATGTTATCACTCATCCGGATTTTTCAATGAAATCGTATTCTCATATATTTTTCAGTTAACAAATATGTCAGCTGTCAATTATAACTTTCTATGTCACGAAATACATTAAGCTTATTTTTAATAATTGTAACGACAAAACATATATACCTGTATAAATAGTATGAATGTAAAAAAAAGTGTAAAACTGGTACTGGCTACATACTATATGTCATTCGCTGTGAAAGGGTAGTTGTGTTGTCTAAAATGTGGTGGCTAGTGAGATGTTGCTACATAAAATTTACCACTCGTATCAAGTCGTATTTTCAGATTATATCTGTTCCTTCTCAATTTCAACAGATTGTCGACTATATAACATATACGAAAGAACTTATAACATGAGAACCTGTCTCTGTCGATAGATATGTACCAAAAAAAGAATTTTCTTTTTTTTGGCACTACATGCACGTTGTTATTTACAGTATTTTAAAGTTAATTTTACTTTGTTTTAATTTGTCAGTTCAAAATACAATTAGTAGATTCAAATTAATAATTATCTACAAGAATAGTAGTTATTAAAAAAAATGACGAAAAAAATTCTTGGCATACTCTACAAATTAAAGAAACATGGAGTAAAAAGAATAGAAGAAAAAATACGTGAGGTTCTAAAATTTTGCGTCATTAAGCGCGCGCGTGATCTCAACAACGTTTTTACTGTAATTTAACTAGAATAGTCAAGTTTAACTAGTCAAGGAGTGAGTAGCAGTTAAAGAAAAACTCTAAAGAGAGTGCACAAATCCAAATAATTACATGTACGTCTTTTTTTTTGTGAATAATGCTTTCAATTAAATTTGTTACATATTTTGCTATTTACCAGGTTCACACTATTTGTGAAACTTGGGTAGCAATCTTTAAGAACTGGATAATTCATATTTTTTGAAGCATAAAGACCTCTGTTTGTGTTTATTAGAGTATTAAAAAGTTGTAACCCAATATTGTTTTAATAGAAAAAAGGCTTGGTAACATTCTATAAAGAAGCGTACGAGTTTATGTAACGCAGGATGTGAAAGAAGACGAAACATGTTGCGTCAAAATAAAAATTATGGAATAATTCTCTAAAAAGTCTATGTTGTTACAGAATTCCACCAAGGAAGTATCGATCAAAAATTTAAAGTAAATAAGCATAGATTTTTGAGTCAGTTTTTATTATAATTTCTATTAAACACAATTCTCTGTGGAAAAGCGAATTTTCAGTCGACCACTAGTGGTTCGTCGTCCACCAATTTTCCGACCTCTGCCTTAGATAACTGGACTACCAATGATACGATTCGCCGGACCAGAACTATTATTGCATGTTCCTTCCATGCGCCGCGTGGCTAAACTGCGGAAAATAATTATATTCGTCCAACTAATTTCGTCCAGGGTAAAGTAATGGAGTTAGAGCTGTTAGAAGTGCGAAGCTGGGAGTTGGACCTGTTAGTTGTGCAGCATCCAGTTATTTGTGATACAGTAGAAAGTTTCCATGCGGTTTGATAACTACTGAAACTACCAAAGTGAAAGACGAAATATTAATTATATCTAGAATGCATATTTAATATTAATTTGCTTAGTGGTACAGCAGAGAGATTAAAGCGCGTGATTGCCATTCTAGACATCAAGTTCGATCTCTATCGAGGTTTAAATTAAATTTAGTTTTACTAATTTTTATGCTATTTACTGTTAACATACACATTATGTATCTGTTATAATTGTGAAAATTTTGATAACATCTCTGTTTGGTTTGTAACTAATCACATTTCCAAAATGCTCATTAATCAATATTGGTGGTAGACGAATGTTGTTCCGTGAATACGTACCGTTTATAGTGATATACAACGAAATTTTGTATAATATGTGAATGCCACAGTCTTATATTTATTATTTTATATTTAATTTTTATTTTGATTTTAATAATTTAATTAATTAATTCAATTTTATTTGAAAATAATTTAAGCAAACTGATTTTTACAATAATACTGAAGTTTATTTCACATACTGATAGCAAATATAAAGACTCTTATATTTATTTAAATAGAATTTCGCAATTTTTAAAAGTAAAATAGAATAGAATACTCACCTAAAACGCAAAATACAACACATCTATTAACTGTATGTGCATATAATAATGTCTCCTTGAGACAATATCAAGAAGGTAAAATTATTCATCAGTAACAAAGGTAAATGATTGGTTATAAAGTCCGAGTCGGAACTATAAGTAATCGTTTCTCATCCATTCAGTCTATAGTTTGGTTCGAGACCCGAGTGGTACTTATTAAAATAAATAGACTGTCGGAAAGTAATAATATTAAGCTTGTAAATAAATGATGACTGATTGAATAATAAAAAATAAAAATATACATATTTTGAATATATACTATAGCGACATCTATCGTACGATAATAACAATGATATAAATACTAGTTTCAACGCGAGTCGGTCATAGCAATAGCCCAGTTGGCTGAGCGGTATGAATACCTGGGCATAGTTGGTTTCCAAGGTCCGCGGTTCGCATCCCGCTTCTGCCGTTATTTTTGTGCTTGGATTGACGCGTTGAAAAAAAATAATTTATGTATAGTATATGTTTATTTAATTAATAACATCTATTAACGATTATTTGAACTATTGATGTTTTGAAATTTGACGATTTCATCATAGTTACTCCATATGCTTCGTTTACGCAATTTTTAAAGTGACAATAAACTTGTAATCCACAGATGAGGTATCTTCAACACCATCTGGAGGTATTAAGCCGCACGATTTTGAATAACAAGACCAAAAAACTCACAAAATCATCTCACAAAAGAAGAAAAAGCTTACCATCCACTAGTCTCTGGTACCCTGATCGAAGATTCTCCAGGTGAGTAGGTAAACCGTACCGCCTACACAAATGGCTAACACATCATCGAGATTTGTTTACATGGTTCAAGATTTGATTCGAGACTAAAAGTTCCACCCACTACAAGAAAGCGAGCGTTACGGAAATATGGTTTTGCTTTAATTAGTTAAATTTTATTACGAAGTTTAGGATAGGATCCGTCGAGGGCAAACGCCAGAAACATTCTACAACACAAGTCAAATAAAATGTATTGTAATTTATTAAAGGCGAGGATCACACGCTTTAAGATACTATTTGAAAGTGATTCAAATCGTGTTAATATTTTTAAAAATAAGACTAATACATATCATAATAATTGTCTCGATATTTTCTTATTTTTTAAGGGATTAGAAGCATATCATATTTAATTTAACATATTATATATAAAAGAAACTAAAATATTAAATGCTTAGAACCAGTATTATCAAATATCCGGTTTTACATAGAAAATTCTACTATTTTCGATGTTTGTCCGGTTGAATGAAAAATAAATCAACAAAATTAAAACTACATTAAAAATAAGTTGTAGAAATAAATAAAAATTAAGAGCTAGATTTGTCGTATTTTAGTAAGAAATATTTAAGCTGAAGCATTATAATTTTTTTTTTTTTTGAATTCCGCGTTTCCTGTAAAAAAATGACTTTTTTTTCATGGCATGGAATTTTTTTACGGTTGTACGAGTAAGTTTAATGTGTAAGGCTTTCAATTGTCTCTAACTATTGAACCAAATTAACGCATTGATATTGAAAGAGTATTTGTTAAAACTACACTAAACTATTTAATAAATTTGAATATCCAAAATGAAAATATTTCGCTAGAGATAAAAAGAAATGAAAAAAACAATAAATTTAACGTAACTACATTATATGATGACAGGGATATGCACAAAAACAAAACTGGAATACTCATAATAACAATTGCATATAAACTGGATGCACAATGATTATTTCAAACGAAAAACTAATAATGAAAATACCAGAGTTATTCCTCTTGTTGAGAGCACCCCCGACAGAAACTCTGAGCTCTTAATTAATAACGTTGCTAAGCGAAGATCTCTTTATGCAACAGAAATATTTAATTTCTCACTGCGAATTGCAGCCAATTGCAGCAAATTCCAACAAAAAAGTCCATTCTCTGCGTCACGGACGCCGCTCGGGGATCGTTTTCATCAATTTCAATTTAAGTTTAAACTTAAATGTGGTTGCAAGTGATATTTCAATTTGAAACTACATTACTTCCTCTATCGGCGTTGTCGTCAGATTATCGCTTGAATAACTATTTAAACTACGAGTATTATTGAATAAGTTTAGAACTTTAACAAGTTTGATGAAAAAAATACTAACAATTGCAACATCACGGTACCGTTGTATTTAGTTCACAGATAATTCGTAAAGCAACTCATCAGTAACGACGTGGGGCGCACTGGACATCTAGTGACATTTGGCGCACGGGACATTTGGCGCACGGGACAACTGGTGCACTGGATGTCTCGCTAACCTAACCTAACCTAACCTTACCTAAACATGTGTTTCAAAAAAGTCAATAAACACAAATAATTATAAATAACATTACAATAAATTGCAATTCAGTGTGAGTGTTCTATGCGCTTTTTTGGTGAATGATTGAATTGATAACATTTAAATCATCTATTAAATGAATCTACAGAAACATGCAATAACACATTCGTAACCATCATTTATATATATATTATTTATTCGAATTTTTCGATTGATATTGAATATTTAAAAGTAAACAAATTCTATTTTCAATATATATATAACAGCTCGCACCTGCGACTGAATAGAGAACTATTTATACTTTATCCTCGCTCGTGTTTGCTTGCGTCGCCCTCACGCTCGGTCCTCGCCGGTATTATGCTGTCCTGTGGTGTGCCTGCTATTATATGTGGCACAATGATGAGTATGAATGCGCTAAACAAATCCTGTCACTGGGCGGCGCCGTTGGCGGGCAACTGCTTGGAGGACGTGGGCGGTTCATCAACATCTTCAAAAATAATTAAATAAATGTTTAATAATTTTATTCTATAATTAAATTTGAAGTATCTTGAACCTAAAACAAATATTAAATATTGCAATCGCGTTGAAAACGTCATTCACCAAGAAATGGGCGATCATTAAATATTGTATGTGATATATATATAATCGTGTCGGAAACAACAGGGTCAGATCCTGTCTGCCCAGAAGTGGGCGACGTCAATGGCGTTACTTCTGGCCATCATCAGGTCTTCCTGGGTGCAGCTATTCGGGCACAGCGCACACTCCAGAAGGTGTGACAGGGATATTGTATGTGATAATGGAATTCTAATAAAGACAAGAGTTAGAGTATACATTCCCCGGCGGTCATAGCTCAATGGTAAAGCGTTTGCTTTGCAAGCCAAAGGTCGTGGGTTCGATCCCCGACGGAGATTAAAAAAAAAATGGATTTTTAATCGATTTCTGAGCTCTAAAATACCCCGGTTGGTGTGAATTTGATCCATCACCCGTAAAATGACAGTCATAGCCTATCAATTAAAATTGGTGGTAGACGAAAGTTGTCCCGTGAAGACCACCCATTCATAGTAGAGTCCTGTAATAATAAAGGATGATGCGTGAATCTCGGGCTGTAGTCTATGACGTTGGCGGATCAACACTCCACATGCAGCGCTTAGCCATATACACCATGGTAAGCGTCATAGAATTCCACAGATGAGACTTCAAAAAATTACTATCACCATCTGTCGGTATTCTCCTGTATGTGTTTACATAAAAAAAAAAATACAAAATAATCACTAGACCAGTTACGAGTTAGATTGCTGGACTGCAATGATTCAATTCAATTCAATTTTATTTCTTTTCCTTCAGTGACATTACAAAATATGTAATTTTAATTCATTATTGGAGTACTAACATAAGTGTGTTGATGTAAATGTATTGACACATTTAGTGGCAATGACCTCACATTCAGAACAAATGTCGGAATACGCAGTGCAAATAGTTTGGATCTGTGACAATAATAACCATGTCATAAGTATATCATGATGATTCAAGCAACAAGTAATAATACTCGTTTGGTATGGTATATTTTCGCTACTACTACGAAATCTATTTTCATCAAAGAAGTTGAGGCATAAAAATATCGAAGAAATTTTTTCTTCTATGTTTGTTCCAATACTTGGGTATTTTCTTTGGCAGAAAAATCTTTATCTGGCTATTTATCGCGCTTTATACTCGACAGCACTCTCTAGCTCAAAATACTCGTATGAGGTTACAGTTCAAGCCATCTTACATCTATTCAAAATTTTCTCGTCCAGAACGCTCGTAGTACGAGTAAATTGTCATCTGAATCACCGCCCTCAGAGATTGTCGTTGTAAAACCAAACCATTTTCAATTAATAAAACATTTAAATTTTGATCTACAACAACTTTGATTGACAAATATATGTTTTTTGTAATTTTTCATTGCTTTTGTTGATGATTTTTTTATTAGGGATGTTTTTTGAACTTCCCTTACCAGTTCGTTTGATTGGCAGCACCAGTGTTGTCGCGCTCAGTAACAAGCATCACCATGCATCAAAAATAACGACCCTCTCACCTTCAGATAAGCGAACTGTCGTAGAGGGTTAACCCTAACTGGCACCGGACCCGCGTCGCAACGGGTTAAGCCGCAAACTGAACTTTGATATGTAACTGGTTCGAATGACCATACACAACTATTCCATGCTGCAAAACGTTAATCATATGAACCAATCGTACAGTACTATAGTTAAAACGAACGATTATATTTTTGCTTAATGAATATATTATGAATTCAGGTATGAGGTAATTGATTGCATATGAAAACTTTGAAAATAATTCGGACTACGTTAAATTGAAATTTCTGTCTATCAAACATATAAGTTACTAATCTGGAGCATAAAGCCATCAAACATCAACTCAAGAGAGCTTTTCATCATAATGTTTACTCAAATATTTTTTGTTGAAAAGGGAATAACGAGATACCAGGAATTAATTTTAAAGAAACATTGGTTTTTAGTATCATTGTTATAATTTAAGATTAATAAACTCGACTATTAAACCCACCATCACTTTAAATTCAAAAAATTTCTTAATTATTATATATCACGGATAGATGAAAGGTGAAAATAGTTGTATAAAAATATTTTACGTTGATTGATGATTTCTTTTTTTGACTTGACGCAGATATTTATTTCATAAATATTTTATATTGAATTTGCTTGAGCGTACATATTACTCTAAGACCAATTTGACCTGTTATTACATACAAACATGTTACATACGTGCCGATTTAAAAAGAGGAGTATATATACACATTTTTAAGTCTGTTTTACTATATTGAAGTTAGAGAAAAATCATTATTTTTAAGTGACCTTTTTTGTGTGTTAATAAATATAATAATATACACCTGTAGATATATATAATAAAGATAAATAATAAAACTTTTTATACGAAAACCAAAAAAATATCAATTTGTTGGATGAATTAATTTAATTTTATAATTCTATGTTCTTAAATGCCAGAAATAAAGCGTCATGCCATATTCACATAGGGACCTATACCAACCAGTGTTACATGAACTACTTATAAATGCTTAAATATGTGTACGAATAGATTAATTATATACGTTAATGTAATTTCAGATGCTATGTTAGAACATTTTTGTAGTTTATCTCGGTAAATGAAAAACAACCTGTGTTATTAAAATATATTTACTTATTTAATAAAGGGTCCGCCAAATAACTTTTTTTTTTAAAATGGGGCGCAAAACATCGAGTGTAGCTTCGGCTGTGTGGCACGTAACGCCGTCTTGTTGAAATCAAATGTTGCCAATATCCTCTTCTTTAATTTTTGTGAACAAAAATGGCCCGATAACGATTGCCATTGACTGTAACGGCCACTCCTTGCTCATTTTCAAAGAAAAATGGCCTGATTTTCAAAGTAATGTTGCAATATTTCTCAGCGTTGTTCAAGCGTATACACAACCATATTCGTTTAGCGGAAGAATAAAACTAATTATTTGTCAAATCAGATATGAGCTAAGTGTTACCATTCACGAAATAAGCACTAGTTAAAAAAGAAAGTTAGATGGCGGACCCTTTATAACGTTTATTTTAAAATACTCCAATATTAAAAACTCGTTTTAGGATTATTAGATGCAATTTTTCTTGCAGCAATGAACACATACCAGCTCGATGTGTCATAAATTAATAGTATTTTTTTGAAATACTCGTATGATGAATAAATTAAATCTACTGCAGTACAATTAGTGGTATTTTTTGTGACGCGAATAAGAGAATATAACATAATCATTCTGTCAT
The DNA here is from genome assembly GCA_022606575.1 of Glossosoma conforme. Taxonomy (NCBI): domain Eukaryota; kingdom Metazoa; phylum Arthropoda; class Insecta; order Trichoptera; family Glossosomatidae; genus Glossosoma; species Glossosoma conforme. The sequence goes on along the minus strand of JAGTXR010000017.1, from coordinate 3,091,762 downwards.
AATAAAGCGCGCAATTATGCAAATTGAATGAATGCCATTCTTTGTGACTTCCGGGTAAATTGGAAAATTAATAATTAATTTTTGCAGCAGTAAATAAAGTGCGTGTCAAATTGGTATTTATTTATCTCCGCTATTTTATTTATTTTATTTTTATTTATTTTATTTTATTAACGGCCTAGGCCAATACATACGGTTTTAAAATAGAAAATACAATAAATTAAATGGTAAAACAGAACAATATAATAGCTAAGACAATACATTTAGAAAAAACATGAACATGAGTAAAAAAAAAACAGATCTAGTACATTAGTAGAGAGATCTGCGAAATGCTGGAAGGTCCACCCCGAAAAAGTCCAAGTCACTAGAGGAGTTAACCAGTCTACACATTCTTAACATAGGAGAATAGAATCCGTAGTTGGTTTTGGATGTCCTTACATGTAGCAGGTCACTGCCTCTAGTGAACCGGGAGGGAACATTGAACGTAATTTCCTGCAATAATGTTGAGTCATCGATTATGGAGTTCATAATTTTAAAAATAAACAGCAAGTCAGTCACTGTTCTATCGCTAGTCTTTTTGTGGGGGAAACTAATGTAATCACACCGAAAAATTTAAATAAATAATTTATAAGGTGTGCTTTTAAAAACATAGCTTTACGATTTCATGATTATTTCTAATACATCACTATTAACCCTTTCATTGAGTCTCGATAGAATACAAATTATACTGTATATTTTAAAACTAGTATTTGAAGCATAAATGTACTTATCTGGTCTATTTTCATATATCACATTGGTTCTTGTATCTTTTAGCTATCAGATGATGCTTAAATAACTATTCTAAGAAAGTAGCAAAACGATATATCAACGGTAGGGGAATCTTACATGGCACATATCGGGTACCCATGCGAACACATTAATTAAAAAATATACAAAAGTAAAGCTGTCATTTTTGAACATCGTAAAACCTATAAGATTATTTATTATAGCGTTCTTATAATGCTTTCATGCATAGGAATATTAAATTACAATACTATGTAAAATAGCAATATAAATAAACATATTTTGATATTGTAATAATATTTTAATTTAAAATAAAATATTTTGATGAATCGATCACCTAAATATTTCTCTGATACTACAGCCGCAGTCTATGCAAGTTCGCAGGCTCTTGCCTTGGAGGTTCCTATTTGGACCTCCGGGAATACAGGTGTTCGGGACAAGGAATGGACAATCTAATCTTACAGAACTGTGAAACGAAAATTTGCGGTGTCCATATGCTCCAAATATGGAGCGGATACAGTAAAAATAATAAAAATATCATACAAAGCCTTGTCCTTTAAATAATAATTTAAATTCGTATTTGAAGCACGATTATTAATTGATAAAAATTAACAGAATATATTATTAAAAAAAAACGTATTTATAATAAATAGATTTATTGTACATAAATTCCTAGATTTTCACGGTCAGATTTGATATTGTGGCTTTTGGGTTTAGCCGTATGTGGTATATACCAGATTTATTTTATTTTTGCCAGCGGGTATAGCTCAATGCTCAAAGCGTTTGCTTTGCAAGCCAAAGGTCGTGGGTTCAATCCCCGACGGAGATTAAGAAAAAGGATTTTTTATTTTTGAGCTCTAAAATACTCCCGGTTGGTGTGAATTTGATCCCTCACCCGTAAAATTCCAGTCATAGCTTATTAATGAAAATTGATAGTAGATGAAAGTCGTCCCGTGAAGACCACCCATTAATAGTAAATTCCTGTAATAATAAGGATAATGCGTGAATCTCGGGTTGTAGTATATGACGTTGGCGGATCAACACTTCACATGTAGCGCTCAGTGATATGCACTATGGTAATCGTCATAGAATTCCGCAGATGAAACATCAGAATTACTATCACCATCTGTCGGTAATCTCCTGTATGTGCTTACATAAAAAAAAATGTATTTCGTTTACATGATAATTCTATTTCTTTTATCACATGCATTAAACATCCTTAATCTGAAATTATATACAGAAATAAACAAATAAAAAGAGGTTAATTTTTTATGTTAATTCTCGTTTTATTACTATTGCTCACCGACAGTTTATGAGTATTCATTTTTAAGTATCAAAGATTTTTTTTTTCTGAAAAATTTCCTCTTTAAAGTGGGAGCCAAAAACAACTATTAACATCTCAAATTTATTTCTTTCGAAAATTATTGTTCTCGGTCCGCCGAAGTCTTCCAGAGAGCGATAGAGTTATTCCACTTTCTCCGGGCGAAATTCTTTTTAAAGGGCCTTTGTCCAACAAATTAATTGCTTACGTCTGATTTATAATTGGAATGATTACGGGGGAAATAAATTAAAGAAACAAGCGCTGACGGCGCGTCGACGAATGCTGCCGACAGGGCTAATGAGAAAAGTATTACGAGGGAGACGGACCGGTCCGCTATCGTCAGGCGAGCAAGGGCTCCGACGCCTGGCGATTGCTCGGCCGGGCCCGCGCGGGGTCACCCAAATTACTTTGCGTCGATCTTTCGCTCGTACTCTCGCTTCAAATGCGTCGTGTATATCGCGTAAAATATCACCGCCATCTGGTGTCTTTATCCGCTGTGATTTTAAGCGGAATACGGGATTATCGGATGAATAAATCACGATACTTAAATTGCTACATAGACATTGCAAAGATCAAGTACTACCATATATTTTCAATCGTTTTGAAGTAATTTGAATCACCATTAGCTTGGAATTCAGTTTATATCTGATACATTTTCATTTTGGATAAATATATGACTTCACAGATCTTTTAATACACAATGACACACTTATGTCTAACCTTCAATCCCCGTCATATATTATATGTATGTTTTTTTAGTCTTTTCTACCGCTATATTCAGCCACTAAACATCTGAAGTCAAATAAGTAACTCATCAAACTAACACATCTGTAGCGCAGTATCTCGATCGTACACTTCAGTGTACGATCATCACGTCAAAAGCACTGCCTTTCTCTCGCTTTTCTGCAAGGCCTGCGGGAAATATACATAAAATGTACTCGGCAGAGCTATGGGAGATAGGCCTGATATGGGACAAGGAGAGGACTATGGAGGCTGACAGAGGTAATTTTGAGGCGGCAGCTTGTGACAACCATATGCTCCAGCTATAGAAGCGACCATGGTGATGATGATGATAACATTGATAACGTATGTAAAGGATTAACTCAAATAAAATGCTTAAGAAGTGTGCGTTTTTCCTTTCGTATGATATCGTAACATATAATTTTAGTGCGAGTTTGTATATTTATCGATTTTATTTCATTAAATATTATATTTAGGATATGAATCCTAAATATATAAAAAAGTTTGTAATGAGGCAAATATTAAATAAAGTATTTCCCTGTTTTTCCATTTCAGTGCACTTCCTTAGGGCGTCGGAACGGCAACGACTGCCGTTGTATTTACTTGTCCGTGAAGCTGTGCCGCTGCGAGCTCGTTATCAAAGATAAAGACACAGGTTCTCTGCAATCTGGAATCAGTGCTGCAGAACTCAAAGCACAAACGGACGACTCCTACCACCTCCTGCCGTCTCCTGCTACCCGCGCTATCATTCCTGCGAATGCGACCATGGAACGAGAGTACACCATCACAGCAGGGGGAGGAGAGAGAGACATATTTCAGAGGGCACGCACCGAAGAGGCTCACAGTACCGGACAATTGAGATGCCCGAGACATCTCGCTATTCAAGATGCAGAGAGATCCTCAACAGAGCCGTATGCTTCATAATAAACTGCACCAATGCTTCCATCCACTCGCTTTCTCTCAAACATCAAACGGGTATTGTTTACGTGAATTTTTTATATTTACCATTTTTAATGCACTTTCAGAAACGTCAAATTGCTTTAAACATTTTCATACGATTTATTCATCCATTAATTGCTTTGTATTAAGCTGCATGATTTTTATATTTGGTTCACTTTATTAAGAGAAAAAATACATTGAATTTTAATTGCAATCTTATTATTACGCTGATATATCATTATTATTTTATATTTATACTAATTCACAATAAACTCTAATAAAACTTGTGAACTTATACGAAAAACGATCATTTAACGACGTTGTCTTTATTATGCCTTCAAGAATGAGACCATATGTATGATTACTTTAATAGTAAAAAGGAAAAATTATCTTTTTATTCATAGCTATATTATTTTATTAGATAGGCACCTAGTAAGAATCATCTCAGAGAAGCGAGCCCGATGGATCGGTCACATCAAGCGCCACGATGGTCTTATTCACGACATTTAGAAGGCATGGTTTAGGGTAGAAACCGCAGAGGGCGCTCTAGACGGGAGTATTTGCAAGTCTTGTAATTTTGAAGAAGCTTATTGTTAGAGTTTGATGACATCATCACATGTCGATTATTAAAACAATATGTGATGTTTTAAAATGTAAATTCACTTGCAACAAAGCAATTAATCTGGTAAGTAACAACAGAAAATGATATTACATGATATGATGCATTAAATGGATCATAAAATAAACGTGCGGTATAATGATTCTTCAATGAAAATCACAAAGATATTTTATATTGTCAGTGGCTTAGTTGAGTTTCATATTTTATTATATTACTAGTAGCTATCTCAGTGAGAATAAATGTTTATCGGAACAAAGCATTAAGTATTTGAATTCTGTCATCGAAACGATACAAAAGTCACGTATTGCAAATCTCACCGTAAAAACACGTGAGCGTATTATTTGAAACCGCGGACTTGTATCGTATCACGTTCAGCGATGAAATCGGTAGATGGCATTGTATCAAGCACGGAACGAGAAAATTGTTTCAACAATGCAAAAATTGAAAAGAACAAGGCGTGGCACATATTTGTGCAACGGGACGGAGACAGGCCGAAATAATGATAATTCTAAGCTCCTCTTAGTGTGAGAGTGATTTAATCATTCGTAAAAAGTGCACGTCATGGCATATCAATCATAATTAGTGGAGTAAAAAACTCACTCAGTCATTGTCGGTAAGTCCACTTTTGATGAATGGCCATCGTGAATGATTGAACCCCGATGTCAGATTATACAATAACATGGGTGGATGGAAAAAGAGTGATCCAAGTTAACATATACATATTTGAAATTAATTTTTGTAATACGTGTGAGTTCTGTATTTAATAATTATACTAAATAGCCAAATTAACCATATTTGTAAAGTTATACTTGTATTAACTAGTTGTTGTACGGCTGTGAGACATGGTGCTTTCAGATATGAATGTGAAAAAAAAGACTAGAGGCCTTTGAGATGTGGACATACAGAAGAATTTTCGGAATATCCTGGAAAGACCACGTCACGAAAAATGAGGTTCTCAGGATAATCAAGGAAGATAGGCACCTAGTAAGAACCATCTCAGAGAGGCGAGCCCAATGGATCGGCCACATCATGCGCTACGATGGTCTTCTTCGCGACGTTGTGGAGGAGATGGTTGAGGGTAGAAACTGAGAGCGACCTAGACGGGAGTATTTGCAGCAAGTGTTCGAGGACATGAGTTGTAGCTCTTATGCTGAGCTGAAGAGGGTTGCGGAGGACAGAGAGGAGCGGAGATCGAGATGAAAGTTTCTGTTACTGCAAATCAATCCACCGGATTGATACTATGAAGAAGAAGAAGTTGGACTTGTTGGAGCGACGGACTAATCACCCGGTTTTTTTATAAATAGCATAGCTTTTATGACTTCGCTATGTATTTTTGATTATAGAAATATATTACATAATAATTTGAAGAGTGGTTATCGCAGGGCGACAAAAATCGTATAAATATGTAGCTGCCTAGAGCTTTAGCTTTCGTACACCACTTTTAAGGGAATTTAAGCATCAGACAGTTGAATACTCAACGTAATGGAAGAGGTAATTTGTGAATTTATTTGTATTTAAAATCAAGTTTACATCTGGAGGGATATCATTTAAACTCCAGTATTGAGAAAATGATAAAAGAGTGTGATAACTTTACATAATCAAACTTGCTAGAGAATTTATAAGACAAATTTAATAACGTGAATTACTATTAGTGTAGTTAGATGAAGTTGAGTTGAATTAGAATAACTATTTAAACCAACAATCTTAAACTCTTCAAGAGACAAATTAATAAGCAATCACAATTCAACATAAAAGAGATCTTAAACCATTGCCTCTCCTTTCCACACGCAACATCCAGCTATTCCGGAAAAGCGTCATAAATTTGCTGGGAAAATAAAACCGCTTACAATTTTTTTTTATTAAGCATAAATCTTTAACGCTTATAAAACATCGATAAATTACAATTTACCGATGCAATTTTTATTTTTCATTATTAGTAGTGTAGGACTAGCTTGGTTGTACAACTAGCACTACAAAGATATTTCTAAGTATCAACTCACAAGAGCTTCACTTAGCTTTAGTACAAACTTAAACGTGTAGCGTTGCTTCCCTTCCATCCCTGTACACTCCCACTGGCGCCCCCAGCAAATAAACGCCCAGCGTCGCGGAGCAAATAGCAGCCGCGGATCGTGAATATTAAGGGGGTCGTTAAGTGGCCGGGCCCCTACAGACCTCGGGCCCCAGATAGGAGCCCCTTCTGCGATCACATATACAACACCTTTTCATACCTTATTTACTTAAAAAAATATATAGGAATACCGCAAGACGGCAAAGAATAAATATCCCCATCTCTACATTTGCTACAAACCTGGAGCATAAAGTCGTCATTCTATCAGATGTACTGTTCTTTGTACGAGTATACTCGTATATATTGTTTCAGACTACCTTCCAGGATGCGAAGAAAATGCAAATCTAATTTAGTGTATCTTGCAGCATCTAGAGAACAAGTCTCATGCAGGAAAATGCGTTTATTATATAAAATACATTTTACGGCTGCTTTTTTTTGTGGTGCCAAGATTCGCAGCAGAAAATTGAAGGGAATAAAAAGTAGGGATACTTCAAGAAGAAACAATACAAATTTCATAAATTATATTGTGACGCTTGCATTTTAAAGTATTACTAATTTAGTGTTCATCCTCAAAAACCATAAAAGGACGCTGAATTATAGCGTCTTGTTCAGTGAAGTACTCACAATGTATGTGTAAATGGGCGTCACTATATACTTCTGTGCAACTTTCGGATGCGGAACTGATGTATCACTAAGCAGATGACAGCTTTGTGACGATTCGTGACATCTAAACTAACTAGAAACGTATGTGTAACAATAAATGAGAAGTAAATACGAACGATTATTTACCATTATTAAATAAATTTTTAAACGAGTATGTATACTATACAAATGCAGACATATTAACGAGTGAAAGAATAGTCTCACACCAACCACGAATATTTAATTGATTTTATCTTTTTAGTTAAAAGTTTCTAGATTTCACCGGGATTGAAACCCAGTACCGTTAGCGTACCAAAAGTGTATCTTTTTCCACTGCCGCGATTGCATACGTCTCTACATAACTCTCCTTCATACTTTTTACATACTTTTCTCATATTCTCTGCGTCCATTAGCTTATTCATACTTTCTCGTCTCTCCATTCACTGCGTGCGTATTCTATTTTTTCTCGTTCTCTTTCTATTATTGTGTCCGGTCGTTATTCTTTCGGTTTCCTTCTCCCGAAAGATTCTTTTGAAAGTGTTTTCTACCCGCGGTGTCGCTTTTTTGAAACATCTTAACTCAACTACCTGCGTTTGTACTTTCATACAACTTTATTCCACCGTGCTGTTCACGAATAAAAAAGCATCATTATGTACCTGTATTTATAAAAGTACTAATATTGAAGTATCTGTAATGAAATAAGTCAGCCTTTTTTTATGATGCCATTTAAAATTCAGCAATTACCTTACCCGTGCTTGAAAGCTATAGTTCAGTAATTGTTTTAATATATTTTATACTTATAAAAGCATCTATATATTACGTACATTTTATTTACTTCCAATTATTTTATTTACTAACATTTAGTAACAGGTTTACTCAAAAAGTAACATATATACTCGTATATCTGTTACCTTATTTATGAACCATTAAATTCGAGGTCTACGTATGCCAGACATACATTTTAACTTTAAATAAGCCAGTAAAAAAGTTAAGTTGTGTACCAAAGCTATTGCTCTTCAAAGTTTAACAGAAATGAATTCCCCTGCATCGGATCGTAATAGTAAAACACGTCCAATGCTTACTGAAGATTCACGTAGGGTTTATATTTATGTACTTGGAATAAATAGCACTATTAACTTGTAGGCTTCAAAATTTATTTCTAGCATTGATTTTGCTATTTTAAAAACGTATAAATTTTCAAAATATTTTTAATGTGAGTATTAGTCTTGCAATTGATTTTTACTATAGTTGATACTATAGTTGAAGGCCTCGGACCCTGGAGGTTGCCCGGAACCATACATGTAACCAGTTGGACCTTCAGGTGAAGAGATCTTAACGAGAAGTCTTGGATAGTAGCATCTGACAGAACTGAGTGGCAGTAATTTGTATTGATCGCGATGTTCCCGATACGGAACGGATATGGAAAAAACTATTAATTTTCCTGATTTTTTGGTTGGAAAAATATAATATTGTGTTATTTATAAATAATAACATTATTGAGGCTTTAAAGCACGGGTCGTCAACCTGTTCGTTCCGCCCACTAGTGGGCGATACGGGCTTCTGCGGTGGGCGATTCTTAGATCTCCTACATTACTTCTAGAATTTTTCCACCAGTATACTGAATTGAAATATAGCGAGGTTGGTGGGCGGTAGGGAAATTTTACGATGAAAAATAGGCAAAAGTGGGCGCTAGGCATAAAAAGGTTGACGACCCCTGCGTTAAAGCACTTAAATTTATTGTGAAGTATAGTTAAACATACAATTATTTAAAGTAAAACTATTTTGATCGTGAATACGGCTGGCTGCAACAGCGTTGATTTATGTAAAATATGTTTTTCATGAAATTTAGTAAGCATGATAAGTACTCTTAGTAAGAAAATGAATAATTTACTATCACTATTATGCTGATGAAATTAAAAAAAACGTAAGATAAGTAGGAATAAAAAAAGTTAGAAAAAAAGTCAATTTTAAGTTGTGTTTTTTTCCGGATTCAACGTAGCATTTTTGGTTTAAATTGAACAAAGGTTAACAACCGTTGTTCGCAAAATACGGCGTTCGGGAAACCGTATCAATACACACATCGCCGATATGAAAATTCGCTGAAGGCGTATCTGCGAATTTACAAAAAAAATATCGGCAAAAGGTTTGAAAGAATGACTCAACAGTTGGCATCGCATCCAAGCGTGAGCCAGGAAACAAAGGGAGACGAAGGAAAAGAGGCAAAACTCCTGGAGAGGGAAGGGCCAAATCAGGGGTGAAATTTCCAATAAATTGTAGGAAGACAGTCTCAGTTAGAAAAAAGGCGACGTCTTCTATAGTCCCTCACACATATCTCAGGACGATTCGACCCCAGTGTCGAAATTTCAAAGGAAATTTTCCAACAGAAAAACACCGACAATTGTGCCTTTGATATGAAAGGTTTTATTCGATATTCATTCAACTTCCCCGTATCCGATGCCCCGACGCATTTTATTTCACCAGCAAAAGATATTTCTAGAAAAAAAAAAATACAAAAAAAAACACGGTGGGTGTTTTGTATTCGTATGCGAAAAAATGATTTTTCGCAATATTCAAACGGATTCGCGGAAACATTAAAAACAAACTGCTATTTTTATTTCGGTTGAAAAGTGGCGTTTTCCTTCGCGAAAATTTGATTAGGAAAATTCAAAAGAACACGTGGAGAACATTCAACGAGTGCTTATAGTATTTTAGCTGTGGGAATGGTAGAAGCTTTACAAATAAACAATGGTCCTAATGAACGAACACAGTATTTGTGTATGCTGATATAAACGTTTGTAGTAATACACAGTGCAACTATATGAATATAAGTAAATATGTTTTTTTTATCAGGAAGTCTTTCATATTACCGACTTTTTTAGTACACACCATATCCAAAAATTACAATATTTATTTTTAGGCTACGAATAATTTTAATAGCGGCTGTTTTATAATGACTTAGAGTCGTATTTTCTGTTTAAGACACATGTACATGTGAACTGCTTATTTGAAATTAAGCATTACATACATTTAATGAAAAATTCAAGTAACTTTGAAGGTAAAAAAATGTTATTGAGATTATATTTCTTTTCGGTTGATCCATTAGCGCTGAATTGTACATTCTTTTTTTAATTCGCTTAAAAAATATACATATCCACATACTGATGAGAGGCTCAAAAACGGTTGTGAAAAAATTTGAAACAATCATTCGGAGATAAACAATCATTCTATAATAAATCAAATTTAGTTTAAAAAATTAACATAACAGTGTAAGAATAACGTTTAAAAAGAGTAAATTTATGTCACCTATGATGTTAGTAAATTTTTTTGATGATTTTTGGATAGTTTGTGCATTTACCTGTTTGGTTAGTTAGGGCCCCACTGCCGGGGCGGGCGGCGCTGCCGGGGCCCCGGGGCGCCCTACCCGCGGGGGCGCATGCTTTGCCAGAACAACAGGGGGCCTGCAACAAAAAACACAATCAAATATTAATTAAGAACGAAATGTACCAACCATTCATAAAACATTGTACGAATAATTTTCATAACCATCTCCGTTCCCTTTAATGGAGCATATGGACGTCGATAACTGGCGCTAGAAAGCCTGTTATCCACCATAGTCCAATTCCATATTCTTATCTGCCATTTTACAAATGTCTGAATGAATGAAAGAAATTAAAACGTTACTGATAATATAAACTTATATCAAAAGCTCTGATTGCTTCAGTAAATAAATGCACGTCTTCTTTTATTGAGGAGGAAATATACAAATTTTAAATGAAAAAAAAGTCCTAAAATACCATATATATTGTGTGCTTTGAATATAATAAAAAACGCTTTAGATTTTAGAGCGAATAATAGCTAATTGGGAGTCTAGACGCTTGGAAGTTTCTCAAAAGGCCCGGAACAAAGACTCTCTAGTGGAGAGAAAGTCCTTTTCAATTTTGATTAATGTTCCCGTGAGTGCGTGGCGATGGGAGTGGCGGAGGGAGAGGGGAGGATGTCGATGAACAGGAAGTCCTCTTAGAACTTTGCAAGATGTCAAACGAGCAGCCGAGTTGACGTTTAAAGTGCAATCACCCAGTTTGTCGCCAACTATATAACCAGATTCAAATTTCATTAATTATAACTGTTATACATTCAAATCAACGTAATACCATGTTTTTATTTAATAAACACACCATGATGGTCTTCTTCACGACATTGTGGAAGGGATGGATGAGGACTGCAGAGGGCATCCTATACGGGTGTATTTGCAGCAAATTTTCCAGGACAGGAGTTGTAGCTCTTATGCTTCTTATGCTGAGCTAAAGAGGGTTGCAGAGGATAGAGAATAGTGGAGGTCGAGATGCAAGATTTTGTTGCTGCAAACCAATCCACCGGATTGATACTACGAAAAAGATTTTTTTTTTTTATTATACATTCAAAAATATTTTTAACGAACTAAGCAAGCATTAGTAGTCGTTTTTTATCGCTCATACGAGATGATTGGAGCCACGATTTTCAATTATAAGAGAAACTACTAAAGAATAATTTAACTGGTCAACGATTTGAATTATAATAATAATTGTCTTAAGAAAAAATGATAGATAAATCATTAAGAAACATATTAATGTTTTAAGATGTTGTTAGATTTATTATGTCTAGATTATGCAAGAGAGGCCTTGATGAAATATTCTAAAATCATCATTTATAACATGTCTGTGTAGATAGTTATTTAGTTATTTTATATTTACATTGTATATGAATGAATTACATTATTGTTTATTCGTTTAATAAACCAATAGTGTACAAATAAGCTGTGTAAATAAATAGCGGTCTTAAATAAATACTAGAGAAATTACTAATACAAATTATTTGTAAATGTTAATAATATTTAATCAGTAACAAACTATTGATTATTAGAATGAAGTTTAATGGTTAACTTCAGCATTTATCGATATAAAAATAGTTAGACATCCAAGTAAAAATCTTTTAAATTTTCAATGATTGATTGCATAGATTGGTAGTTTTTTCATTTATATTGTTGAGAAACATAAGATGAAAAGGTACATTTCAACATATCTATTTTTAAGTATTGATTATAAATGAATAAATTTATCATTACAAGTATAATAAAACACTCAAAAGTACCATTAGACTTGAATCTAATAGTATCGCGACAATGTCTATAAGTAAGACAAATTAAATAAATTAAACATTATGAAAGTAACGGGCACTTTATGTTTTCCTGACTGAAGAAAGAGTTAAAGGAAAGAATTGTGGTATCTTGGAAAACATCCAAAAGAATGTTACAATGTTCTTGAGAGATATTTCAGGGTGCTTTCCAGGCGTAGCACGTTTCCGCATTTATAAAAATATTGATGATTTTTTTTTTATATAAACAGACGTTTTATGATTTTATGACATATGGTGATAGTAATTCTGAAGTCTCATCTGTGGAATTCTATGACGCTTACCATGGTGCATGTGGCTAAACGCTGCATGTGGAGTTTTGATCCGCCAACGCCATAGATTACAGCCCGAGATTCACGCATCATTCTTATTATTAAAAGAATTTATTATGAATGGGTGGTCTTCACAGGACGACTTTCGTCTACCACCAATTTTAATTAATAGGCTATGACTGGTATTTTACGGGTGAAAGATCAAATTCACTCTAATTATTTTTGAGCTCATAAATCGATTTAAAATCACTTTTTTTTAATCTCCGTCGAGGTTCGAATCCACGACCTTTGGTTTGCTAAGCAAACGCTTTGACCATTATCTTTGACCGCTGGCAATTATATACTCGTATATATTTCTAGCGTCTTTCCCATACATTGTAAATCCTTCTCATACAAAAACGACTAGATGATTTTTGTAAGGATACATCCACCATTATATCCAGTCTTGTGCATACCGGAAATGCAGAACTTCCTGATTAGGCTGAGCACTCAGAGAGCTTTTCCATTGACAAGTCTTCATACATCTGAACTTTAGCTGAAAAGGCGAGATTTTACAACGAGGCCTCATTACACAAGTCACAAAAAAAAACCACGCATAATCAGTAGTGCCAACACATTGTTTTGACCGTTCTGTCGAATAATTTACATTACAAGAAACTTTTTTTTTTATGAAATCAAAATCATAAATATTTGACTAAAGCGCTCTAGGCGTTTAGTTATACTATTTGGTTCAAAATCTACGATTTACGCTTTAACTTTTGACATACACAAAAAATGGGCTGAGAATGTGGAATACATGATGTTATTCAATATTATTTATCATGTATGGCGCTTATAAAATCTAAGCCAATGGTAATGGCTAGTTAAAAAATAATTAATCGCTCAAAGAACCGTTTGTTTTGTCACAGTTATGTATTATTGTCCAATTTTAACTTTTTTCAGCGAAAATCTTCGTAATTTTAAAAATAATAGCTTAAAAGCAATTATGTTCTAAAATATTATGTCAACAAGTTGATAATATAACATATATCAAAAGATGAAGGTAAAGTAAATTAATAGTTCATACATTTTTATGTAATCTTCTCAGTTGTCATACGCTTATAAGCATGAAACATTATTTTTGTATCTAGTATTTAGACTTCACTTCAAAACTAAAACCATAAAATGGCGCTCCTTTGAAAGTGATTACATGCAGCTTTATTCTATAGTCTACATTTCTAAAATCACGGTATAAATGTGGAATGAGAATATATTTTTCAATATTCTTGATACCTCATTGAAAATAGATACAATATAAAGAGCCAGAGGGTACAGTAATTATGTTCGTTGTCAATATAAGATAAGATAAAGAATAAATCAATTGATTGAACCTTACAAAGTAAATGTACATTCAATTTAAAAATAATACACACTTATCACAAATATGCTTTAATTTTTCACTCGAGATGGTGGGGTGAGTATTCTAGTGGACAACGCTTTGGACGAAAAGAACTGGACATGGTGTGCACGATCGTTTATTTTTAAGTTAGAAATTTCATATAAGATTATGTTTGCCATGAATTTTTTAATGTGCGTCAGTTGTTTAAATCACAGTGTTAACAAAAAATATACACAAAATAACAGAGTGTGCACTGTGTCAGGACTCTTCGAAGCGCCATCATTTTTCCTGTTCAAGAGCTTGTATCACGGAGTGGGGTTGCGCCACATTTACAGTTGAAATATTCATCCGCGGTGTGGAGTTATTAATCCTCCCGCCGGCTCTGAGCAGCTCAACAGAGGGGGACCTCTTCGCAAAAGGCAGCCAAGACCTCCGCGTCCATTTTTTACTCGCAAACTGTTCTCTTGCACATAAATCATTTCTCTGAACGGTAATTTAATATTTCGCAAGCCATCACCTGGCGCCCTTCGCGTTTCTTCTACAAATCTATGAGCCTACGCAAATAATATTAAGAAATTGACCCATATTGTTTTATTTTCATCATCATCAGCCTGTATCTATCCACTGTTGAACGTAAGCCTCCCGCATAAGTCTCCATCCTCTTCAATCCTCCGCCTTCCGCATCCAGGTCACTCCCGCTATTCTTCTTATGTCGTCAGTCCATGTTGCAGGGCTAATGCTTCGTTTGCCAGTTCCTGAGCGCCATTCATCAACAGTCGTCTCTTTGACAGATATGTCCTGCCCATTGCCACTTGAGTGTGCCTATTCGTTGGGTAGCATCCACTTCTTGAGCTGTTCTGCGTATTTCCTCGTTTCGGATTCAACACTCCGAGCATGGATCTCTCCATAGCACGCTGGGTAACCTTTATTTTATGGGTATTACTTGCTGTCAGATGCCACATCTCTGCGTCATAAGTTAATACAGGGAAGATGCATTGGTTAAGCGCCTTAGTTTTAAGACATTGCGGAATTTTCGCTTTTATTTTCATATCTGAAATATATTTTTACAATATATTGCCACGATTCATTTAGTTGACACTATCCATACCATGTTCCAAGACTGCACCCAAACACCAGCCTGTATATATGGTTCCCAATGATGGTATCGGTAGTATCCAAGGCATATTTGTTGATTGATAAAATTGATTTTTAAGGAAGTGTAGAGGTGAGAATACGATGCTCCCAACGTCTATATCTTCTTCTTCGTAGTATCAATCCGGTAGATTTGTTTACAGCAACAAAATCTTGCATCTCGATCTCCACTCCTCTCGATCCTCTGAAGTCCTCTTTAGCTCAGCATAAGATCTACAACTCATGTCCTCGAACACTTGCTGCAAATACTCCCGTCTAGGCCGCCCTCAACAGTTTCTTCCCTCAACCATCCCTTCCACAATGCCGTGAAGAAGACCATCGTGGCGCATGACGTGACCGATCGTATATCATCTATATCATTTGGTTCTAAAAAAACACATTCAAATTTTGGTCTGCGTCCATTGCTGTTTAACTTCCGTGATTAAAATGCAAATTTTAATTAACTTTACTAGTTGCTTAAAAGAGAGCAGAGAGTGAGTATTTAAGCTTACGAATTTAATTTCGTTCTTATGACACAGTGTTATTGTCACAAATCCTAACTATTGGCTGTCCGAGTTGTCATCAGTTGTACTGAATGTGAGGTCGTTGACAATAAGTGTCAATACTAAACCATCCGTCATAATAAAGACACAATATATGTTATTTGTAGTCTTTTATTTCGTTATTTATAAAAGTATCGAATTTAAAGTTTGTACGAACGTACCACGTCACGAACAATGAGGTGCTCAGGATAATTAAGGAAGATAGACACCTAGTAAGAACCATCTTAGAGAGGAGAGCCCGATGGATCGGTCACATCATGCGCCACGTTGGTCTTCTTCACGACATTGTGGAAAGGATGGTTGAGGGTAGAAACTGTAAAGAGGGCACTAGACGGGAGTATTTGCAGCAAGTGTTCGAGAACATAAGTTGTAGCTCTTATACTGAGCTGAAGAGGATTGTAGAGGATCGAGAGGAGTAGAGACCTAGATACAAGATTTTGTTGCTGCAAACCAATCCACCAGATTAATACTACGAAGAAGAAATAATGTTTGTAAAGAAAAATAAAGAAAGAATTTCAGCCATTATGTTATACGCTGATGCATATTGTACGCACATGGAATATTAAAAACTGAAATACTGAAAAATGAATTTCTTACATTACATAATAACTATTAGCAAATATTCGATAGATGTATAATAATCCATAGTATCGTTAATTTGGTCAGCTGTTAACTTTCTATGTTCAGATTCCTAATCAAGAAACGTTCCTTTTGCTTTTGTTTGAATTGTTAGTTTAAATTGGCAAACCATATCGTTTCTAGTTTCTGTTCAATTCCGCTTTTGCAAGCGCTGCTTTAATCCGCCAATACAATTATTTCTAAATGCCTTTTATAACAATCGTGCCAATAACAAATAAATGGCGAGAACAATTTCGTTTGCTTTATCGATCATATTCCGTTCGGCAAATAAAATGTAATATACATAGTATTTAGATAATATTTTGTGTTAAAATAAAATAATGTTTAATTACGACAGAATAATCAGTTGGCAGAGGCCCAGTATTAGGAAGAGTTATACTGTAAAAAATAAATTCATGTCTCCAATAATGTAGTCTCTGACATCATGTAAGTAATTCTCACATATGTTTTCTGGATATTGATGAGTTTATACTCTATGCATGCAAAGGTTACTTCACAAAAGTAAATCAAGAGAACTATTCAAGACATTCTGGTAACAGTAGACTATGTATTTCTGGCACTCATATTCTGGAACTGATCAAGCCTTCGGAGATAAGCGCTCGTAGAGAGACACTCAGATCAGCCAGAGCAAGTACCCTGCAGCTAACGGGAGGTAGTCCTAGCACGATCTTTGGCAATCGTGCTTTCAGCTACGCGGTACCAATGGCCTGAAACTCGTCATAGAAAAGCATAAGAGAACTTAAAGCGGAGGAATCCTTCAGAAGCAGTCTTAAGACCCACCTTTTTACTAAGAGAGTCAAAGAAGCGCTTTTGGATGACCATTCGATCATAAAAAAGCTCCATCAAAATACTGAAATAATAATAATATAATAATAATAAGTATGCAAGGGATCTAAGATAGTAACATTAGATCTGGTGGCTGAAATCGCAAGTTTATTTTTGGTAATATTAGTGATAATGTTTATCAATTGTATATAAAATACGAATTTAGTGTTCTTTATTAAACTAAACACATTTAACTATAGAATTAGAATGTTAATAAGCGAAACTGATAATTTATTTATTTAAATCCACTAAAAAAGTATCTCTGATGTCTTTACTTAGAGATTACAATCTATAGAATCTAAGTATTCATCCGATATGAATAATGCGATACGTAGCTAATTTATTCAATAATTTAACTAATATTTTTATCAATAAAATTTGTATTGCATAGTATATTTTTATTTAAACGCTTTTACTTAAATGATTTTCACCAAATATATAAAGTTAACATAGAGAATGATATATAATCTAACTGATGATAGGCTCAAGATGGTTATGACTTATTAAAATACAAATATTTATTATTTTGGTAGCCTACATGGAAATAAGACAAGCCATCAAAGACTTACGAATAGAGGACTCTGAGCTGATTTTATCAAACTGCGTAATAATGAAATAATATCACCAATTGTACAATACCGGCAAAACAGAGATCTGAAAACGAGATTTGCTTTAAAAACATAAGTCAAAAGGGTCAACATTCCAGAAGAGAAATAACAATTATTTGTATTAGTGGATGCATTAAAGTTACTAAGCATTCGAAGGTAAGTAGATAATTACATTTTTTATGTAGACACATACAGGAGAATACCGACAGATGGTGATAGTAATTTATGAAGTCTCATTTGTGGAATTATATTACGCTTACCATGGCGCATTTGGCTAAGCGCTGCATCTGGAGTGTTCATCCGCCAACGTCATAGACTACAGCCCGAGATTCACATATCATCCTAATTATTACAGGAGTTTACTATGAATGGGTGGTCTTCAGGGGATGACTTTCGTCTACCACCAATTTTAATTAATAGGCTATGACTGGCATTTTACGCGTGTGGGATAAAATTCACACCATCCGGGGGTACTTTAGAGCTCAGTAATCGATTAACAATCCTTTTTTTTTATTAGTTTCCGTCGGGGATCAAACTCACGACCTTTGGCTTGCAAAGCAAACGCTTTGACCATCGAGCTATACCCGACGGCAAATTTGAAATGATTAAAGTTTTCTTACACTATTTGATTTATGTGGTATATAAATTTTATGTTTTCTTAAAGTGATCGTATTTGATTTTTGTAGTATACCTGTAGTATAAATATGCTATGCAGTTAGCAACAATTAATTTCAAATACACTGAATACGAGTAATTTGTCATGTTCATGAATTTCTCTGAAAGCCGCATCAAATCCTATGGTGGGATGTTCGTCCCAAATCACAGATAAGGTTCGCTTAACAACATTAGTGCGGATCTAATAGACGGCAACTCAATCCGAGAGGGTCCCGGGCTAGCGACAATGGGATTAGGCGTGTCGAGGAGCGCAAGGAAGGATGATTGTTTGGCAAAAACCAATAACGTTTAGTGTAGGACCTGAGAAGAGTCTTCAGCTGTGTGCAAGACCGAAACTGTACGTTCTATTACTAATGCCATGCTTCCATGAACCAAGTGCCAGCTAGTAAAGAAAACCACGTTAACTTTCATAACTTTCGCGAAAATACGAATAATTGATATATGTTTACGTGATATTTAAAAATGGCATGTTAATGGAACAGCGTCTTATTTACTTATCGAGTAAGAACTATTTTTTATGCTTTATTTAAAATAAACAACGTAAAGCGAGTGACATAAAATTAATTAGAGTAATTCTATTTTATCAAAAATAACTAGATAAGCCCAAGTCATATTAAGAAAATAAATCTCCAGAAATAATGTTGCAACACGCAAAATGATTGGGCATTCACAATAATCAAGTATTCAACATTTTTCAGCATTCTTCATTCAGTTTATCTCTAATTTGTTTTGAAATACAGTTGAGTGTTATTTGATTTTATTTATTAGAAGTTTCTGTAGAACTTTTTTGCTACTTAGCAGCGGAAATGTCAAAAAATATGCAAATTATGTTGTAAAAGAATCTAATAAACATGTGAGTTGACAATATTACGGATTAAAGAGTTTCACTTTGAGAAGGACGATGATAATATTTGGGATTAGACTTGGTATCTTTCAATCTTAAGAAGGTCAAGGGACAATATAATATAATCTAGACGTATTAAAACCGTACGTCTTATGAAAAGATAAAAGTCCTTTTCATAATTATAAACGATCGTTGGTAGTTATATTTATCAAATAATTTACAATTCAGAGCTGTCATGACAAAAAGCAGCTGACAACATTATAGTAGCAAGTTACAAACCAGTTACAAAAGAACAGACTCAAGAAATGTAATGAAAAAGTATTATTTTAATCAATCAGATATGATCTAACATTCTAACTTAAAGACTGGCTTCATTTTTTTTAACTCCTAGGCTCTTAAAGATGAAGATTTTGAATTTTATGAGGTATCGTTGGATAAGACAAAAATTTAGGCATAATACAAATCTTATGGCGGCAGTTTGTGGTGATCATATGCTCAATTAGAAAGCAGTTATGACAATTATTTATACTCGTCAATCAACCTATGTCAAAAATAAGATACACGTATCGTGGCTTTTTGGTTTAGCCGTGTGTGGAGAATTTCTGTCAACCAATATTAACAAACTGTACAAACTCCAATGCAAGGCTTGCTTAACGGTGTATATCGGACAAACATCGCGAACTATAGGTAAAAGATTAAGCGAACATGTGAGACCGTGCAGACTAGGCCATCCAATGGCGTTAGCATTGGCAGAGCATCTGACTGACACGGGACATAAGTTTTCATTCGAACCCGAAATCGTGGCTCGAACACAAGGAAAATATGCACGCCTAGTAAGGGAAGCCATTGAAATCAAAAGACATCCCATCAACATCAACATCAACATCAACAGGAATGACGGCTTGATTTTCAAAATAGCATGGTTTCCACCTCTAGCACATACTCTTAAACCTGCGCAGACAAGCAAGAACGACCACAGTCCAACATGACGTTCGTGGAGGTAAAATTCTTAGAAAATACTTACCATATTCTCAGAACATACCTACCGTATTCTTAGAACATACCCACGATTCTCCGGACCTATGAAACTTGAGTATGTAGTTGCCATGGAGATATCAATAACGCTCGTAGAAAAATAATCTGACACAAACTCACAACTCAATCACAAATAAATAATCAATCCTGAAGAAGACCCCTGCAATGGTGGTCGATATATTGGTTGACAGAAATTCGACACGCACGGCTAAACTCAAAAGCCACAATATCAAATCTGGCCGTGAAAACCTAAGAAATTATTTAAGATACACGTATGTTTGTAAGCTTTTTTAGAAAGCTAAAATAACTATACGGATGAAACGATTAAGTTTTTTTGGTAATTATGGACCCTATTTTAAGGGAGCAAGAACCTTCGCCCTCCAGTCCACATTGATCACAGGACTTATTACATTTCCCTTACTTTCTGATTTCATTTACTTTCTCTCAGCTTACTCCAACTTTGAAGTCCGAAGCTCTCAATTGAATGTGCATTAATTTCGACAATACTCGAGAAAATAAACTTTCAGAGCTGAGAACTTTTTTGCTTAATGCTTCATCGACCTAAAAAAAACTTTTAAAGCGATTCTTAAAATTTAAGTAGAGTTTATTTAACTTTATTACGTGTAACGCGTATTCTATTGAAATTCGTCTCATTAAATTTATTGGTAATCCGAATAAATGTTTTATTCCTAAAAATATTGTGTAAGTATACATAAATAGTTTGCATATAAAATTGGAGACAATTTTTATGCATATGTAAAAGAAAATGGTTCATTCAATTTTTCTATAACCCATTTTGTTTTTGATAAAGATTTATAACTATATCGTAAGGTAAAATATAATTTAGGAGTATTATTTTTATTAATTAACTGGATGCTTACAAACTAGAGGGACAAAGCCACCTTTCTAGTAAATTTGTATATAAAAAATAAATTTATTTTACTTAAAGTTTGGAATTACATTATAATAGTTCAGAATCTATATTATTAATATTATTAATTTATTTTCTACTTAATTTTATTTTATTATTAATTTGTGCAGTTCATTCCCAGAATTTTCGTTGAAAATAAATAAATAAAAAGTAATCTTTTCGATAAATTTTAAGCTTTTAACTTATTGATTTGTAAAACATAAATTGTGTTTTATATTTTTAAAAATAGGCGCAGTATAAAATTTAATAAAGGGTCCACCAAATAACTTTTTTTTTTTGAAAATGGGGCGCAAAACATCGAGTGTAGCTTTATCTGTGTGGCACGTAGCGCCGTCTTGTTGAAACCAAATGCTGCCAATATCCTCCTCTTCAATTTTTATGAACAATAATTGCCCGATAACGATCGTCATTGACTGTAACGGCCACTCCTTGCTCATCTTTGAAGAAAAATGGCTTGATTTTCAAAGTAATGTCGCAATATTTCTCAGGGTTGTTCAAGCGTATACACAACCATATTCGTTTAGCGGAAGGATAAAACTAATTATCTGTCAAATCAGACATGAGCTAAGTATTACCATTCACGAAATAAGCACTAGTTGAAAAAAAAACGTTAGATGGCGGACCCTTTATTAAACTTGTATCCTTAGAGATAACCAAAAATCTGCTGAACTTATAATCAGAAGTTCTCGTCAAATATTATAACGTAGTTTTTTTTTCTATTCATAAACTATTCAAGTTTTCTAGTGAGACAGATGGGGGGCCGAGAGGTGCTTCTCTCGGGGCCCTAAGGCAGCGTTGGGACCCCACTGGATGGGGGCGTAGCGCCTCTAAAGACATTTCATGAAATACAAAGGAATAAATAACATATCCTGGACAAAACCGGAGTGACTTTAGGATTTCCTATTGATTTAAAATACATTGAAATTTTACGTAATGATATATTTCAGTTCAAATAAATATTTAGACGATCTTCTTCTTCGTGTCAGCCACGTCAAATTATTTTTTCCCAATATCTGGCAACATCGATAGCTCGTGTGTTGCCCAGCATTAGGTCCTGAGATGTGCAACTTGTTGGGCACATGGAGCAGCATCGTAGGTGTGAGGCGGTCTGCAAGTCTCCACAGTCGCACAATAGTGTCTCTCCCTGCCGAAGCATTCCCCACCGCTCGAGGTTGTCCTTTGTTCTACCAACTCCGGTTCTTAATCTGTTTAGGGATTTCCAGGTCGGCCAGTCAAGGCTCTTGCCAGTTGGGAGGCCTTCCTTTGGAGTAATGAAATCCTCTGGTGCGATTTGTTGCCAGAGTTGGAGTCTCTCATTTTCAGGGCCGGATGTGAGAGGTTGTGTGGATTTCAGAAAGCTGCTTCGAGACTTCAATCTTGGTGTTGGGGGTATCTGATTATACAAGCAGTGGGACGGTTGGTTGATTGCCTTACGCATTTCTTCGGCGCATATGACTTTGCGTCTTATGTTCGGTGGTGCGATACCAGCCAAGGGTATAGTTTAGAAATGGGTGTTGGTTTGAGGCAGCCTGTGACGACTCTGCATGCATCATTCAGGGCAGTATCCACTTGATTACAGTGGGCTGATCGACCCCACACTGGTGCCGCATATTCTCCGGCTGAGAAACAAAGTGCTAAAGCTGAGGTACGAAGAAGGGGTGGTTGGGCTCCCCAGTGAGTGTTGGTCAGTTTGCGGATGAGGTTGTTCCTTGTTGCAACTTTCTGTTTGGTGTTGCTGCAATGACGCCTGAAGGTGAGGGCGCGATCTAGAGTGACTCCGAGGTATTTTGGATGGTCGCTATGTTCCAGTACTCTACCTTCCCACGTGACACGAAGCTTTCTGTTAGCTTCCCTGTTCCTAAGGTGGAAACAGCAGACTTGTGTCTTTGATGGGTTAGGTTTGAGATGGTTGGTTTCGTAGTAATGTTACATCTCGTTGAGTCCCTGGCTTAGGATGTCCTCAACTTCTTCAAACGTTACTGCTTGTGCTGCCAAACCTAAGTCATCCGCATATATGAAAGATTTTGTGTCTTTGGGGGTGGGTTGGTCGGGTATTTAGACGATATTGTCACTGCACAAAGATCCTATCAAACTGATCAATACGTTCTAAAATATACAAAATAAACAGTGCATTAGAACGCGGTAAAAATAGGTAGGTAAAGGTGGCTCATTCTCCTTGGCTGTCATTATTTAGGATGCCTAATATTAAAATAAATGTTTTGTCGTTTTTAGATGGAAATTTCCACTACATTTTAGAAGCAAAAATGGCAAAATTTACAATTAGGTGACGACATGTAACGGCATTATAGAATCGTCATTATTATGTCAATTTAATAAAAATTCAATTCAAAAGTCAATCGAATATAATTACGGTGACCTATTATATGAATATAACCTACGAAACAGATTGATGTGCGTAATAATTTCATACCAAGTGGACGTATTCCCGTAAATAATGACTCGCGTCACGGGCGTCATCCTTCACGTCAGGATTGTATTTCCTCAAGAGATGGCAAACACCCGGCGTAAACATTCCCTGTCCCAGAACGGCCCACGACTGACATTATTTATGTCCTCGCAGAGAAAACAAGTCTACAATAACTAGTGTGACTAGTGGCGGGAAAGTTTGAAAATTTAGCAGAGGCTGCGGCGTCGGTTAAACAGATCCCGCCGCTATCGGAGCGATCATCGCACCATTTAGGGCGACAGTTGCAAGTTTGTAATTTTACAATTAGTACTTGCTATTTCAAACAAACTAATGTTTGCATAAGTTTTTCACGGTTTCGGACCAGTATCCAATGAAATTAGTTTTTGAGACTATCGTACTCATATTTTATCTAATTTGGACGCTTTGTTAGTTGCGGCGTTTATACTCTTCTTGTTATATTTCGTAGGCAACAAAAAAAACAACATATTTCCCCGGCAAATGTATTTTTAATTAATTTATGATTTTTAAATTCTTGACAATCATATTCTCTGGTATAAATTATGGATGTGGGACTGATTCATCAGTCGAAAAAATTGCTTGCTTATTTATTGCATAAAAAATGGTGGTAAACGCAAATTTAACAGTTAATTAACCCCACGTATTTACAGGGATTCCTTTATTACAAAATCACTTTTTTTTAGTACATGTTTATTTTATGTAAATGCCAGGTTGCAGTCTTATAATGTTAATGGAGATAGCAATTCTCATTATTTATTTAGTGACGTTAACATCTGTACAAGCATTTGTTCAATGATAGTTATCTTCAAAACTTGTGCTAAACTTTGTCTAATTATTAGATAAAGTTTACACTTGAGAATCATTTATATTAGATTTTAATACAAATGATTCTATAGAGTATTTTAATTTTGGCGAAACTATCATTATTCATGATTGAAAGTATTTTATAGATAATTGAATTATTTTTAACAATTTATATATATTATTACTAGACTAAACGTATAAAAAAATCATATTACGGATATTCCTCTCATCAATCAATAGATTCGAACCCAAATCCGTCTACCATATGCAATTCTTTGTTTAAAACGACTTAGATAATATTTGCTACGACTGTGTATGTGTATTAGATATTGAATATATGCTTACACCTTCTTTGGTGTATAAATAACGGGTATGAAAGAATATTCGAAATATAATCTACTCCAAAAATGAAGTACTGGCATATACATCACTTTGCATTTGAAATCGAGTGTTAGCTGAAATATTTTCAGCTTAAATATTATTACATTAATCTGAAATTTAAAGATTAGGGCGTGATTTGGCTTTAATTACTCGCATTTGTACTGAGCGGCTCCTTTCCATACTTTGCGCGATTTACGGTCCGGGAGAAATGAGTTAAAACAACGTCGGGGAAAACCCGAAATAACTTAACGACGTAATTATTTTTTACTGCGGGGGCGTTAATCCCCGCGCCGCGGCTACTTACACTTCTTTATTTGGCAATTTCATATTTTCAGCCGTTCTTTATCGGGACTCTAAAACGAGCGATAAAAAATGAAAACTCACTCGAAAACCTCGTCAAGTGGTTAACGCGCTGCCTTACCATATCAAAGTCGGCGGATCGATCCCTTCATACACTGTATTTTTCACATTGGCACACTAAACATAAGCTATATCAATCGTGACGTTTGTACTTGCCATAATTAAATTTGTAATATTCTTCCTCCATATCCGTTGCATATCTGGAACGTAGAGCCACATAGTTCTGTCTTGCTCAATATAAATTTTATATATGTGTTATAAATACTATTTAAATGTTTATGTGGAAAATTATTCATGAATGAATGTTATTCCATTGTTTTAAATATTTTCGCAGCCTCTACTTGGAAAGCACTGACTTAGATAAAAGAAAAACTAAAACTTCTTTTCTAAAACTATAATTTCCAAAACCATTAAGTGAAAAAAAGTTTTTTTTCAATCGATAATTCTTGATGGATTTCCATAATATCTGAATAAAAATAAAATATTATTTAGAAATTATTCTATCCACTGTTAAGTCTTGAAAATGACTACCCAAATCAAAAAAAAGAAACGTGTTGTCCAGTAATAAAAGAATATGGAATAATTTCAAAAGGATTTTTTTATTGAATTTTAATATAAATAACATTAATTATATTATTATCATGTGGTCACAGTTTTAAGTGAATATACATTTCATCTAAACGTTATTTGAAAATAAATAGTTTTTTTTTTCATCAGTTAAATATGTATCTGTAAGTTAAGTTCCAAAAACGTAGACTTAATTTAGAGCCAGTTTTGTGAATACGTTATAATTATAAACAAGTGATCTAGAAAAAAATAACTTCAGGAAAGTATATATTCTCTGTTCTGGAATAAATCAACAGAAATATGTTCTCAACTGTAGTTAATGTTAAAATATAGCTTCAAGTAAATAGAAAGAGTAGTGTTTTCATTAAAAATATATAAATATACTAGATAGAGAATCGTTTTCAGGTTTCAGACGACAGAGTAACGAATTGAGGAAAACGAGAAAATCACGACATCTTCGGAACTACGGCAGGTAACTTAAGCGATTGTTTTATTTATGAACGAGATGTTTTATTTTCAAAGCGTCCCAATGTAGAGAAGTCTTTGGAATTCTTTTGTGCTTTCCTCAGTCTCCTGAGCATGGTCCAGTTAAATAACCCAATACTGTAACGGGGAACCTTTTTCCAAATGTATCATCAAAACACTAAATCAATTGACTGATCTGACAAAGTAGACGATTATAATGAAAATATTTAAAAAAAACTTGTGACGTTTATATTTTTGTATAAATAAAAGCAGGAAAGTCTATCATTTATAAGCTTTAAATCACGTGTTGAACCTATTATAAATGATTCACAATGGATACAGCGAGTATCAAGGTGGGTGCCAAGAATGTTGACCGATGACCACAAACGTTTTTTTCACAAAATTTGGATGGGGTATTGTCAAACACACTAAAGCCTGAAATTAGCACCAAGTGACTACCATTTCTTTCCTGATATAGAGAAACACCTGGGTGGAACGCATTTCAGCGATAGAGAAAAGCTGGAAGAAGCGGTTCTCAGGTATCTGCGTAGTTTTTTTTGACTCGGGCATTCAAAAGCTCGTATACCGCATGCAAAAATGCATTGACCTCAGTGACGAGTATGTAGAAAAATAGGTAAAAGTCTGAACCTTCCAAAAATGTACGTATTCATGGAATTAAACATGTTTGACACTGTGAAAAATCAGCGGGAAACGTATTTTATGGGTAACCCTCGTAGTTTAATACAATGAAACAATATTGTGAAATAGATTTTTACATAAGCAGATGATGGTTGTAGAAAAAATATATATAATTATATACGAGATTGTACGAGCATCTTAAAAATGTTGTCATGAGATTTACATTTTATTTTTATAAATATTGTTATATGACTATGCAGGCAACTATATAATAAGAAAATATCAAAGAATCTGATTTTTGATGACGGAAATTTGTATGAACAATTGAACAATAGTATCATAAATACTGTATTTATGAAACTATAAGAATTGTGAAAAAAAGCTGCTTAAATAGAGTTGTGACTCCCGAGTCACGAGTTCACCATTGATGTCCTGAAAGGTCTAGTAAGAGAGATTTCCAGGAATTCCCCGAGCAACCTCCTCTCCCGGACTGCTGCTCAGACTCCTCGTCCTCTGCCGGGGCTTTGTCTTCATCTCCTCGAGGACGATCATAATTGAAGATCGCAGTCCTGATGACAATTTATTTTTTTGCGATAATCCACTTATCCCTCCACCCTCCACCCGCTCGGCCTCTTTTATCGGCCATTATTCCGGAAAATAATAATAAATTAATTATCTCGTCCTCTTTTCCTTTCTGCGAAGAGATCAAGAAAATGAACAGTTATTTTTATTTTTGAATGTCACGTTGTTGATTTATATTACGACTAAACGTAGAAAAATAGTGTTGCTTATATGTCTACAAGTATGATGAGCAAAATCGTCATTTTTTGTTGTTGTAGAAATGACTTATTCACCTGTTTTTAAATACACGTTTGTCAATACAAGTCCTATAATTTTTTAAAGAAAAACATGCCACTAGAAAATGTATGAAAAATTAATTTCAAATATTTTTTAGGTCCTTTATAATCGAGAATGGCAAAGATGGTTGTATGTATATTCTTGAACCAATAATATCATTAGTCTTCTGCCCGGATTTTACGCATCGCTTACAAAAAAAATACAATAGCACTTTTACGTCTAACCTGCAATCAATGGAACACAGGCTTAAGATTACTTCACTTAGTCTTTTCTTCAGTGCCATGGTCGCTGCTCTTCGAAACTTAAAGGACTAATTCCTCCTGCATCCACTCACAACCGACAAACTCGTTTTACACTTGCCAAACATCCATACACAGTTAATACGTGTCGACCAAGAACTGGCAGTTTCCAAGTTCCTTCCTAAATGCCACCGGTAAGCTTTGGAATGCTCTTCCAGCGCCTGTGTTTACTTCTTCCTACAATCTGGATCTTTTCAAAAACATATAAATATACACTTGCAATCTCCCCAACACACACGCAAACACTTACACAATACGCGTTTCCAGGATGAAGCGTCCAGCCTCCCTGGCTAAACGTCATATAGTGCACTGATTTCGACCGGTTGTGCTCTCCTGTATGTGATTACATAAAAATAAAATGACAGTGATATGTTTATAAACAATGATTAATACTCTTACTATTACAATGTCACGTTGACGGGATGATAGTTGTCCATCACCAATTATGTTCATGAGTACAACTTTTGTACAGTGCAAAAATAGTGAAATTAATCCAAGCATCCCTACGGATAGCTACTATTGTATATATATATTTACAACAAAAATACATACTGAATTCCACATTTTTTAAAGCCTTTAACTATACACGAGTACTTTGTTATTGATGTGAATATAACTAAATAGGGTTAACCCAATCACAACTGTACAGAAACTGTACTCCTGTACTAAATAATGTGAAAGTTTTTTTTTGTCTCCGCGTCCAAAATTGCTTAACTTCGATGATCGAACGAAAACTATGCTCACAATGTACAAAAGTCATTGGTTTTGGAAGTCACAAAGGGTGAATTCAATGTATGAGTTATCATAAGATTATTGTTATTAATATGAAGCTTGTGCTAACGATAACTAGTAAACAGCAGTTATAACTGCACTGGAAATTCCTTCACTGTTTACGTACGCTACAATAAAAGCTGTGTTCATGTACCGTGCTGTAGTACAGTCCGTGGCGCACAGTGGCTGTAGATTGTTGTTAGTCATTAACGGCTCGCGCCCACTAAACTTTACGGCAACTTAAAGCGACGCCACGCGCCATTAAAAGTCTATAAAGGTATTAAAGTAGGCGGAGGTGCGCTGGGGCGAGGGCTGATGCTTGTGAAGGCGAAAGAAAAAACCTCAATTCTAGAAAAGATCCTCAGTGTCCCTTCATCTTCAAGACTTATTGGGTCTCTTAAAAAACACAAAGATTAGTCGAATAGCAATAAATATAAAAAAATATGTATTTCTCATCGATTAAAAATAGTAAAATCATAATGTATAAGTGACACTTACAAAAATATCACTTGTGTAAGTGAAGACGCTTTGTCACCTTTCAGGAGTTCATACGAAACTTTGAGTGCCTCCCGATGTTTTGATATACTCGTACACGTGATAGATGTGGAGATAAATAATCCCAAGGCAGCAGAAGAATCAAGGCGATGTGTGCGCCGCAGATAGTCTGATGCCTCCCCAAGTCTCGCAGCATCCTTGTTTATCTTCTCCATCATCAATCTCGCAACTGACAAGTTGTGAATAAGATATCAGGCGATCAGGATTGTACTAGGGCGGAGGGATCCACACCGAAGGTCTGTAGACAAACAGGAGCGACGCATCGGCGACGTGTCACTCGATGGGCGGATTGATGAATCGACGATGTAGTCATAATATCATCATAACCATATATATATGACATACCGTATGAGTTTTCAGTAATTATAACAAAAACATAAAACAATTTACATTTTTTCCCATATTGTCAACAAAATACCGGCACTTAAATATGACAGTTGCTATTTTTCATGCTATATTCCAAGACAAGCATCTAAAAGTCCACCTGGAAACATAATACTCTTTTTTCTCTGTGACCTTCAAAGATGAAGCTCAAGATTTGGAAGAGTCTGGCTGCTGTAGTATACTTTGTTGATTTTTACAACAAAATTCTTCAAGAAGATGATTAATTCCGACGATTTTAGGGCCTGAATATTTGGTGTTAAAGCTACTCAACTCAATTTACATACATTCACGGTCTTTTTTATGGAATCACACAAATGTGTGTACCATCATAGAGGCTTAAAACGTCAAGAAATAAAATGATGTTATTCTTGATAGTGTGTAGACGTGTAAATGATGTATAGTGGTTGTGTGTAAAAATTTTAAAGAATGTAAGTACTTTTTGTAAACACGAGTTAACAGTATGGATGCCATGAGCCAAAATATGGGTCAGCGGCGGAAGCCCGCCTGAGCCGTGAGCACATCGTCTATCGTCTGCACAAGAAAAAAATGGTTAAAATTGGACACCATTCAGAGGTTCAAATCTTCGATAATCCACGAGGCATTGCATAGACCTATTCAGGGTAATGGCATCCAAAAGGTTAAGTACCAGACTTTTCAGGTTCCAAATTATAGTTGGTTAAGACACGAATGTGGACCTGTAATATAATTTATGGTTCCTGTGGGAGAGTAACAAACTCCATGAGACATTTCTATATACTCCTGGCTTCTCATCGTTTTGGAAACTGCGGAAGCTGACATAACTTTATGTCGGGGATTCATGACGACTTTGTGATCTGACTAAAAAGCAGATCTTATATACGTAAACACATGAAATGTAGCAATCTCTACTATTGGCATTCGCTATAAATGCCGTGAAGTTTTCAAGCGAGTCGACACGAATTATGTAAATTTAAGTGCCATTTGGTTTACAATGCGGTAAATAAAACTATAAAGTGTATTTTTTCACACTTGTAACATATCCATGTAAGTCTCGTATTCGTAATTGCATCCCCAGGATGTCTATAATTCATCAAAAATTATTTCACATTAGCAGCGGTCGGGACCGCGCGCGGGTTGGTCAGGCACGCGAGGGCTGTGAGGCCTGGCGAAGTCGCGGCCCGGCCCGGCCCGCGCTGGGCGTTCACGCCAAGTAGCAATTACGAGGAAAGCACAAAAATACTTCTCACGTACACATACCCGTGATATCGTTCAGTACGTACATAGAAACATTTAAAATTACGATAAGAAAAAAATGCATTGTTTATTTTCAAAAACATACTTTAACATGTAAGAAGGTTTTTTTGTTGTTGTTATTATGGAGTAAATTACAGAAGAAATAGCCAATGAAAAAGCATAATTAGTTAAATATTGGGAGATTGAAATATATGAATGCTTATTTCGTTATCATTAAGAAGTCAGATTACTTTAAGGTTGTGAGTCGCGAGTTAAAATAACGAAGATTTAATACAATTCTAAATATAATAATCAATTTACGGTAATGCAATGTAAAAATTATAACTCTGTAACATCTAACTTAAGCAGAATTGAAATTTTAGCATCTTCTGTGAATTGATCAAATCTCCGTTTTCATAGCACAAACATATTACACATTACATATATACAATATATCTTCTTCGTAGTATCAATCCGGTGGATTGGTTTGCAGCAACAGAATCTTGCATCTCGATCTCCATTCCTCTCGGTCCTCCGCAACCCTTTTCAGCTCAGCATAAGCGCTACAGTTCTTGTCCTCGAATACTTGCTGCAAATACCCCGTCTAGGGCGCCGTTCTGCAGTAATGTTCGAACATTCCAGGTGGCATATCTTGTTGGCTGAAGGTTTTTCTTATTTGTCTTGGTTGTTTTGTCTCGAGCAGTCCCCACCCGGAGATCCGATTGGGGGACTATTTTATCTCCGGAAAATTTTACTTGAGATGCAATCATTTTTTGCTGATACGTGGGATGTCTTTAAGACCTTTAATGTGGTATTTTCTCCTTTAATTCCACATCCTAATGCCGTTGACCATAAAGGTTCATCCGCTTTAGGAGGGAATTTACTACCTCCAGGACAATAGAGTGCCCTAACCAGCTTGACCTGATGAGGTTAGCTGGGTGTTAGCTTATTCCGGCCAACATTCGGTCAATATATATAAATCATATATATACAAAAAATATGGTAAAAAAATATGGTTGATACAACAAAAAGTTTCCGTTCATTAGATGAAAGTAGACAAATCGCTGAATATTATAGTTAGATTATGTTTTTACTACTAGTAGTATTACAAAGTAAAAAAATGACAAGTTGGTTTGTTTAATTTACTTATTAATTATATGTTTCTGGTATTTTTAAGTATTTTTGCAGTGTGGTGTTCATTCCTGAAAAATATTTACAAACTTACATATTATATGTAGCGCAGCATCTCTCGCAAAAGGCTCGATGTTTCATGCGAACAGTCCAGCCGACCGCTCGGCCGATAAATCATTATGCATCCGTTCAATTATTCAAATTTGATTCAGTGTTTTAACGTGTCAATTTAATATTATTTATAAAAGTTAATTAAATGACCCGCGTTCTGGAATAATTCAAAAGCCAAACGCGATTCACACTTTTTACAAATGGATTTGAAATTTTAAATAATTTTACAATTACGTAGTTTGTAGTGGGTTTAAAATGCAATATTTTATTTCTTTTATGCTATCTAGTCAAGGCATGTAATCGACAAAAACAGTAATAAAAATCTTCAAATATAATCCTTGCTTCGTCCAAAGTAAGGCCAGTATCCTGAAGCTCCATGGAGTGTTATATTTATATTAACATACTCCTCTCCCAAAAAGAGGGGCGTTATTACGTCGCGTGAGGCAGGATGAGGAGCAGGACAGCAGACAAACACTTTCTTTTGGAAGCACAGATTCTATTTACTTTAAAAACATTACAATCTTTCGACTACGCGGTATGATATGCCCGCGCGGCCGCAACGCGAATCTTACTTCGCCAAAAGGTCGGGATCATCTGCCCGGCCGTCCGCAGTTCCGCGGCCCGTGGTCGGTCGCCAGCGCTGCCGGTGGCAAAACTATGTAACTAACCCCAATGTGGCCACATACATAAATGTATGGCAAGCGACAAAAATACAAGACGAAAGATTGTTTATCGATTTTTTCGGTACCAGTTAGCAAGGGCTACATTTTGCTGATGTCAACATATATAGATCAAAATAGCTTTTCAGGATGACAAAAGGAGCTCGTAGAAAATACATATGTTGCTTATAATTTTCTACGCCGATCTTTTTATGTAAATACATTACACTATATTATAACATATTACAGTGTAAAGCAACTAACCGAACATTGCAAAATAAAATTATGATGGAGATCTCCGTTGAAAAGTTTTACTCTCATACAATCTGCATCTCTTCAAAAAGCAGATCTATAAATATTTCATTGGTACTGGTTGAATACTAACCATTTTACAAGCGTTTGATCAATTTACATTATAAACAATTAAGAATCGAAACGATGAGACGGTATAAAAGAGCATTAAGTCGAATGTTGTAATTGTGAAGCTTAGAGACGAGAGTGAGCACAATGTTCTGGTCACACCATGACATAAAATATCGTCATACCATGATAGCGGTGACTAATTTAAAGTAGTGTTTCTTAATAAGATGTATAAAGTTAAAAATATATATGTATATTTAATTTATATACATTCATAAAAAGGCAGAAACAGTAAGCAATTAATCAAAAGTTACTCTGAAAAAGCTTGTACGAGTATATAGAGCTTTTAAAGTGATAAGAAGGTAGATGATTATATTGTAGTTGTCTGCACATCCGCTTACTTCCTTACCCAGGTGAGCGGCTGCGGTTAGTGTGCGGAAGTAGGTGGACCGATCAGGATTATCATCAGTGTCCAGTCGCCTGCATTCTAGCCGCCCCCGACCCCTTAAAACACTTTGCAGTAACTTTGAATGAGGGCCGATCGGCATCGCGATAAGCGGAAAATCTCTTTAAACTTTCCTTTACGGTGCTAAAATAAAAACGCGCGCTTCGGTGTTGGGTAGTTGTACACAATCAAAAATCAGCGATTGTTAATCGTAAAAATAATAACATTCATAGCTAATCCTCTTAATTAATAAAAAAATATAATAATTGAGACTTATTGGTTGAAAACATTAAAAAACCGTCTGGCAACGCTCACAAAATGGGCATAGGTACACTCTGGTTTCAAGATTGAGAGCTACTGTCGCTAGTCGTAGTAGTTGCTGGAGTGGCCCACTACCACTTTCTTACCTCTTCCTTCACAGTGAAGTATGAAAGAGTGAGATGCGTATATAGTGTTGCGATTCCTGCACATCGTTGAGACCCAAGGTCTAGGCACTCACAGCGTGAATTTGTTTCAGAATTTCGCAATATACCTCCAATGTACTCGATAAATCTGATTCTTATTAATATTATTTTTAAATCAATGCGTAAATATATTATGGAAGAATTCCTAAAATCTTAACCTTGTATTTATTATATTGGTAATAACCATCAATATCTTATTATAATCTTAGAAGCAATGTGTAGAAGATACACATCACAAGGAAGGAAAGGGTAATAAAACATTACAACTTCTCAAAATTTACACTATGCACAATATAAGATGCCTACTTAGAGTTTTTTCGCAATAAAATAGGGCGTTAGATGAACTTTAAAAGATGCTTTTAAAAATAAACTACATATAATTAAAAGAAAGGGCGTATGTTAAGCCAATATTTGACATGTTCAACCTTTTAAAACCACATCAAATAACGCAAACAATTAAAAAAATGTACTTTTTTATTTTTAATATACCTTCAATATATAGTACAACTTGGTTCATATTCTTTTCAATCACTATTGATGCTTATTTGAACTTTAGGCTTACCAAGAACCGTATGACAAATATTCACTAAAGTCATCATCGTAAGAAATATCTAAACCCTTTTACTATGGACGCGATGGAGTCCGAAAGATGTACATCCTTCAATAATAAAAATAAGGGAAATGAAAGTAATTATTTTTAACCTATTAATTTTTCAATTAAAATTAATATGAAATTAAAATTGTACAGTTTCATCAAGTATTTTCATTTAATAACCTTAACGTTTTCAAAAATTCATTTAATTAAAGTTATGCCCGAGTTTTATTATTAAAAAATGACGTAAATTTGTCAATTAAAAAACTCGCTATTGAAGGTCTTTATGAAACGATTTTTTACATTATTTTTTTTTAATCAATAGGAATCGAATTTGACGGCTTTTTTATCAGTTACATACTAACTAAATGTATTAGTAGATGTTTGAAAAGTTTCGGTGGTAAAATTTTTCTTAAAAGCAATTCGAATTTATATTCAAATATTTGATTTTTAATAAATATGACATTGAGTTTAAGGATAACATTATATAAAATTATAATGAAAAGTCGTAAAAATATATGAGCTGAAAATCACAAGTCTTCAGCTCGGCTCTCAATGAGCGCTTGGCTTTACGTCCTCATGTTTATGAAATTCATTTTGCCCATAAGCACACAAAGAAGGCAATAGAATCTCAGAGCATAATAACCCTCTCAGCTTTCAGCAATACAAAAAGGGAAATGCTATTAAAAAATATAACATTTTTTATATTTCTAAATTACAAACTTTTGATGACAAAAGAAAAAAATATGTATGATATTATTTTCTGTTTTCTTCGATCAATAGTCTTGAATCTTAAAATTTCGACGACATAAATTTTAAAAGTTTTTAAAAAAAATAATCTAAAAAATAAATGACAATGAACAATGAAATTTCAATTTCATGAAGTTTTTGAAGAAAAGTAATTATAATTCACATACATTTGTCAGTACAAACTTCAAAGACAAAACACTTAAAATTACTGAAAGATAGTAAAAGGTATTTAATAAAAAATCTGTTATTTGGAAAAAATGTGTGAAACATTAAAAAATCTAACAAACACGTATATTTCGAGTAAATATTCAAGGATAATGCCACTTAATTTAAAACGCGACATATTCGAAAAATCTTCAAGATCCACAGCTTTATTAGCTAAGGCAGCTAACAAATTTTTTGGCTTTTGGTAGCCATATGCTAAAGTTTTGATGTATTGTTTGTTTATAGAGAAAAAAAATGAAAATCGTTGTTTCTTGATACAGTACTATATAAATCTTGTTTCACTGGAAACGGAATTAATTTATTTTTGCTTGATTTGCCTCCCTAGTTTCAGTTATTATTACTGTAGTTCCCGTCATATTAAACAATGTTCATTAGTGCTGGGAGTTGTATTGTTTGAAGTATAACCTGAATAATATGGCAATAACAGCTCACTTTACGCTATTAGGGGTGTACGATTTTCAAAACGTCATAGTTGTATAAAATATTACGATTTTCAATGTAAAAAAGAGCTTCTTTCTTTCATTGAAAAGAAAACAACGGTCCTCAAGTATGTGAATAAACAACTATTTACGTGATACACAATTAAAAAAGTCTATATATTTAATTTTGATAATAATAAATTTAAAAAATATAATATATATTGACATCAGCGCGATGTGTTTCTTGCCAACTGGTACCGAAAACCTCGAAATACAAATTTTCGTCTCTTATTTTCTGTTCGCTTGCCCACGCACGGGTATGTTAATCATAGAAACTGTAAGGGGCGCGGGCGAGAGCCCGATCACGAGCGAGTCAGTTATGTGTTGACAACAGAGAAGGTGGCATTACGGCCAGCAGAATGTCATTCCGCCTGGCCGGAAGCTTTTAAAGTTTTAACGTAAATATAATAAATGTGCTTCTAAAAGAAAGTCTGTGTTATCAATCTGCTCCTAATCGTGCCCTCACGCGACGGAGTAATCCCTTTTTGAAAGAGAGGAGGATGTTAATATATAATAATACTATGGATCGCTTTCAGGGTGTTTCATTTCGAGAATCAAATCCAGGTTTTTGTATGCAATATGATCTTTTCTAAAACAACAAAAAATACTACGTATTTTTAAAATACCAGTACTCCAATAAATTACGATTAGAATTATCTAGAATTCAAAAATGTAGTGAATTTGAAGGAGGTTTTCTATGAAAGAAATATTCTACAAATAAATATTTTTGTAAAATTTGCACCATCTATATTGGCACGAGTTTTGCCAAAATATTTGACATGAAAATGGTAAATACGAATATTGCTTCAAATTGACCATACCACAATTTTATTTTGTGTATTACTAATTACTATAAAAAAAATATCCCCGTTTGATGAACAAAAATCACTCACGTTTATGGTCTACAGTTAGTTACTCTATAAGGATGGTGTTCATGAGATGGCTTACTCTAAAACATAGTTAAACTACTAGACTTTTAATTTACAGGTAAGTTAATTAGTCCTAGTAAGTGTGCGTTTATTAAATAAATTGCTAATTTATCGTATACGATAAAAACATTTCAGAAAATGAGACTTTTCTCAGTAGTTGACAAAAGGTTTTTTACACTAAATTGAGTTTTAAAGGTCACTTGTTATTTGAACATATGTGGCATTTGTGAACTAATTTAAGGAAACAAATAAGGCTTATATTATTTTCCCGCTCTTTTTGTAGAAATTACATAATTATAACATTAATTAAAAATTTAATTAACGTATTTTTGATTGTTTACTTTTATTGTAAATTATTTATTCTGACTAAAGTACTTACAAATCTTTTACATGAATTATATTTTCATAAATTGTTAGAAAACCGGAAAAATTAAAAATATTTATTTTATGCTTCACCTTGTGTCGGATCCGTGATTGCTCCCATTGAAGTTGATCGTTTTGTCACTGAGCCATACTCATTAGATTAAGCGGAACACATTCGATTAATTTCCTGTTTGGGCGGAAGTGACGTTACGAGCAATACTAAAAAGTAGATAGCGATCAGGCTCATGCGGATTCGCAAATCAATTTGCTAATGAAAAGGTTTTTACCATTGTGAGTACCGAGTTAGGTAAAAAAACAGATGTATATATATAGTTTAAAGGTGTACGGATATGTATAGAGATTGAGTGACTCAATGGGTTATACAAGTATATAAAGAAGGCATTCGTGCCATATCTTGAATATATCTAAACTCAGTAAAAAAAATTGACACAAAATTTAGTTTCTTATAATTATGACCATCTTTTAAGTTCATAATATTTTCTTTGGTGTTTTCGTAAGAGAAACTGCGTTAAAGATGTATTCCAGCTAGCGCTGACGTTCTTTGGTGGCGTTGTATGGTGGCTAATTGCCCAAATTGGGAGCTTAAATAGCACAGTAATACAAATAAAAATACAAAATACTGGTAATGGCAATTTAGGACGTATCTTTCAATATACTTAATTTTGGCCATATGTTCAAATTAATGGCAAAAAAAGACGTCTCTATATAAGAAGATTATTAAAGAAAAATATGTGATAATAATAGGAATAATAATAACAATTACAATATGTATGTTAGTTTTCAATGGCTTATACAGAATTACACGATTTAAATATATTCTAAACTTATTTAATTGTTTTTATGAAGAATATTATATCATTTAATTAAAAACATTATTTTCTGCATTTCCTTTTGATCATATTATATATCAATATTATTTATTAAGGGTTTGCTTTATGTATTTAAGACGCGGTGATACATAGCTAGTTGTGAGGTCACGTGTATAGTGCGAGACATGTAAAGGCTTTCACGAGCATCCACATTATTGATGGTCGCTGTAGGAGCGCCGGCTAACTATGATATTAATGATAGGAGAACGCCGCCGAGCTCATAATCTCCATGCCTACACGCCGCCTGTGTGGCGCGGGATAATCACGGGCGCCTTTAAGGAGGGCAAAGTTTTCCTCAACACGGGAAGTTGGATAACTTGGTCTGTACCATCGACTATAGCTTACACCTCACCTGGACCCTTGAAAGCTTTCTTATACTTCTTTTGAAGATAATTAAGAATGATAATAGTGTCGGTAAACGTAACTTACGCTTTTTTAGGACTATTTTTCATATAAAAATCGCTTTTAAATTGTTGTTTTAGTTTAAACCGAATGTTCAACATCGTTCAAATCATCCGATTTTTTTAGTTAAAAGGAGGATTAAAATATAATATAGTAATTAATGAATATATTCAATTATAATAGAATGGTATCAAAAAATAATGGTTATGCAGAAATGTTTCATATTTTTAATATTACTCGTAGTATAATTTGTGAGTTAGATAAAGGAGACCTGCAAAATTTCAATCTAAATTGTAATAAAACGAAAAAAAAATATTGTAGCATATTCAAATTTTTTATACACTATTATTTGAAAGAGAGATAAAGATTATTTTACTATGTATAGTAACTAACAAAATTTATAATAATATAAATAAAATATAAAAATAGCCCCCTTGAATCCTAAATGTTTCCATAAGAAACAACAACGAAAAGAAAAGGTATTTAAATTGGTTTTAAATATATTATTTATTACGCTTTGCTATTATAATATACACTTTATATTTTTTTTGTTTTATTTACTTAAACAGATAACTACTGCCTAGCTTGTTTTATTATGGATCATGCTGAGCAGTATTATAATGATTGATTTCATTAAATAGCTCAAAGTTAAATATTACATTGTATTTTGATATAGTTTTAACACACGACAAGCAGATATTATCGCCCAACGTTATTTCGCATGAAAACGCGCGCACTAAAAACTATTTCGCAGTTTCCGCAAGCAGGAGACCCCCCCCCAAGCAAACATATTTAGAATGCCGTATTAGATAATATTTATTCATAATTCCTCGCCGTCAACTCTAGCAGTCCTAAGTAAACTCTGGAATATCGCAAACACTTTCCGGGGCGGAGAAAGTTCTACCCGGGACTTCAATATTTAAAGGTTCTACAAAAGTATTACTATGCCAAAACCACTCTTACTCTCTTCCCACAAACATTCCATATATCGAACCTACGGTCACCACAAATTGCTGCCACTTAGTTTTGTCAATAGTCACTGTACATGCCTTGTTCCAATAGATGTACCCTGTACCCAAAATTCCGTCGGAAGCATATAAGATTCCCGACGACATTATATAAGATCTTCAAGGTTAAAAAGTAGTATACCCTTCAAATCATTAGTTTTATAAGTATTGTATTTACATTTTGATGTTTATAGTTAAAATAATGTTTCTGCTACATCAGAAGATTTGAAATTGAAAAGTAGAGGACCGAGTTGGATAATGTAGCGAAGTAGTCAGAAATAGTATGATGTTCATGATATTTGTAAGGTACATATTTGACCCATTGTTCCCACTTTTAGGGAACCTTTACTGGCGGTAAACACCCCCTGGAGGGAGGGTTTAAGACATCCCAGTTCCCGCAGGACGCCTCCGGTTCGAGAACTACACCATACCTGATTAGCTTGAAGGATAACTGCCAAAGTTAATAGGTTAGTAGAAGCAATCCCTACATATTATTCTTAACCATGATTTTAGTGTGTTTTTTTTGTTACAAAAATGTGGATATATTATTTAACAGTTTTTTCAACTGTTATAATGAAAGACGTTTATGTTAGTTAATTTAATAAACCTCTCATATGAAAATAAACGAAAATTATATATTCACCATATGTTTCGCAAGTATAGATTTCATTTGTTTTTAAATATTATTTCAATATCGGTAACAATGTTCTATAGGGCATAAATAAACCACAAACCCATGAATTAATATCAGAATAAATCTAAAAAAATAACGGAATCAAAAGTTTTGAATAAGCATTAAATAAACTTGTTGAATAATTTCGAATAAATCATGTAATCTATTCTACGCTTACAATAATGCTTGGATTAGTTTTGAAAGACCGAATGCTAAATACATTACATAATTCTGTTCAGCCTTTTAAATTAATCACATTTTTCTACAATACCTGAAAAGAAGTTCCCATTCCGAGTCTGCTAATACATTTCTTCATAAACCTCACGACGACTGTGACTATGTAAAACTCTAAATACCTCCGCTCGTTCGTTGCGACTTGTAAAAAAACATTCACAAAGAAAACCAGAAAAAAATTCACGATGATTTGTACAGAATGAATCGAAAACGCTTTTGAATTGCTCGAGGTAATTTTTGACAAAAAACACAATTTCGTACGTCCCTGAAAATTCGCCAGGTCATTTCGAAGCTTTCCTGCTTTCAGGAGAGCTCCGGGGATGAATGAGTGTATGAAAAATGTTATATGAAAACCAAAGAGGCCCTGAAAGGACTCTGCCCGGTATCTTTTTATCTTGTCAGTTGCTTAAGCGATGTTTTCTCCGAATCATTGAGGGCGCTTCGCAAAAACTTGCGAGAGTGTGAGGACCCTTTGTGAAAAACTGCGAGGATATTAGACAATGAATTTGAATTACACGGCAATAATATATTTTCAGGAATGTACTTATAAAGTCTTGTTTTTTCGATTATAATTTAAGTAATGATTGCGTAATTTACTATTTTAATTGTAATCTGAAAATTTATGAAAACATTTCATTATTTGTTTTTTTTTTGTAACCTCATTTGTGATATACTATTAAATAAACCTGTATAATCGTGTCGAAAGTGCCAAATTTGTGATTAAATTACATGAGTAACTAGAGTACACCATTGCACTATCGTAGACAAATAAATTTTGGTTTTCTACGCTTAAAGTAATCATTTAAAATATGCCAACCCGTTTCATGACATGAATCAATACATTTCGTTTGTTTAAACGGTATACTCGTAATTTAGGCCTATAAGATCAATATCCGTTCCTCATATTTGCGATCATTCAGAGCACTTTCCCAGATATTGTTATTTTAGTAATGAAATAAACTAAGAGAGAGAAGATAAAATATGATATAAAGCGTTTTAAAGGATTATAATAAATATTGTATTTATCAGTGTAATTAAAAAAAATATTTAAGTGTAACTTGATTGGTGATTGTGCGACTGCGGAGACTTGCAGACCGCCTCACACCTGAAATCCTGCTCCATGTGCCCAACAAGCTGCACACCTCAAGACCTAATGCTAGGCAACACACGGGCTATCGAAGTTGCCAGATACTGGGCAGAAATAATTTGACGTCACTGACACGAAGAAGAAGAAGACTTCATTGGTCCCACGTTCACCAGCGTTATAGCACTTTCATATTCGTCAATTTTGCTACGTACGAGTATGAGTTTTCGCTTTCGTAAATTATTTCATTTATCTATCTCTATTGTGTTTTGCACCTATTAAGAACCATCTCAGAAAGGTGAGCCCGATGAATCGGTCACATCATGCGCCACGATGGTCTTCTTCACGACATTGTGGAAGAAATGGTTGATGAAAGAAACTGTAGAGGGCGCCCTAGACGGGAGTATTTGCATCAAGTGTCCGAGGACATGAGTTGTATCTCTTATACTGAGCTGAGAGGACTGCAGAAAATCGAGAGGAGCGGAGGTCAAGATGCAAGATTTTGTTGCTGCAAACCAATCTACCGGATTGATACTACGTATAAAATTGTATTTTACAATTATATCATAGGAAACGTGATATTTTGAACACTTTTGTTTCTACGAGTATATGTATTCGTTTATTTTAAGCAATATTAAACAACAGTTAACGCTTTAAAAGTAAACAAAAAATATTATGGTATTCTCATATCTTATTTGAACGTTTTGTGTGTTCCAAATGTCAATATAAATTCAAATATAACTTATTTTGGGGACATTTAAATCGACCAAGCTCGTATTTTTATCGTAAACACTGCGCATTTCTAGTTTGTTAGACTGGGACGCCTAATTTGGTTACCCTCGGGTCTTTCCGCCCAACAGTGGGCGGGGGCGGGGTTGCTGGGCGGGCTTGGTGGGCGGGTGATTGATGGAGTCAGCAGCAGCCCGGGTCCAAGAGGCCTCAGAGGACACGCGTTCGATTCCGGACAGTTTTTTTAACATCCCTAAACGAACCTTGGATCGTACCGCTAAATCTGCATTAAAAACTAATCTTATATATATATTACTCATAATTTAAAATATTACTTGTTTTCACTATTCATAATAGTTGCTTCATTTCAATAAATCACTTGACCTTTGAATGATCATATCCAAAAACATGGCATCATTGATTAAGACGAACGGTTTCTTCACAAGATCCTTGTTTAACACAACAAGAAAGCTTTGGAACGCTTATTCAACATGTGTAATTCTTCCAAAATATAATTTAATTAATTTTTAATTTTTCAGAATTATTTTATTTTTCAAATTCTA
Source organism: Glossosoma conforme (assembly GCA_022606575.1). NCBI lineage: Eukaryota > Metazoa > Arthropoda > Insecta > Trichoptera > Glossosomatidae > Glossosoma > Glossosoma conforme. Next base: position 3,048,751 of record JAGTXR010000017.1, on the reverse strand, counting down.
AACATAGATCATTGACTGTATTACAATATCATTACTTAAATATACATATACTATACATAAAATTCTTTTTCAACGCGTCATCAAGCACAAAATAACGGCAGAAGCGGGATGCGAACCGCGGACCTTGAAACCAACTATTTTAATCGGCGAATCCATTGCGCCATTTTAAATCGCCTTACCTAAGCTTGTGAATAAATTGATAGAATAATAATAAAAATATACAAACTTTGAATATATACTATGGCGACATCTGTCGTACGATGCTAACAATGCTATAAATACTAGTTTCACCGCAGTCAGTCTGGGCATAGCAATGGCGCGATTCGCCGAGCGGTATGAATACCTGGGCATAGTTTCCAAGGTCCGCGGTTCGCATCCCGCTTCTGCCGTTATTTTTGTGCTTGGATTTTGAAAAAAAAGAATTTTATGGTATATATTTAACATAAAATATAATTTGTTTATCTTTCAGAATCAGATTTGAAATAAACATGCAATCCTTTCAATATTTACACGAACTCTATCACTACACATATTAGCCACAAGCAGCATCCAGGGGATATCTTTTAAAATGAACAAGTACTTTTTTAATGTGTTTTTTTAAAGATTTTTATAAGATTTATTCTTTATTTCTAATAGGTATATGCTTTAACATATAATTTATTCCAATCCAAATTTCTAGCATTCATGATGAATCTATTCTTTCTGTCTCCTTTTTTTCATCCAAAGCTAGCATTCATGATGATATTTTTTTCTAACACAGATTTTATAAAATTATACTTAACTTAATGTTTATTCAAGTTTTCTGAAGGATTATCAAAGAATGAAACTAGTGATTATAATATCAACTCTTTGATTTTTCACTGAGAAAATGTCAACACACTCTTAACAAGTTCATGCATTCGCGCGATTTTTTTGCCACTGGAGCTCAATCGATGATTAAAAATGAAAGCGCCTGGGTCTCGTGCCAGTTTAACGGTCTCGTAAAGCAGTCTTTCCTTTTCACGTGCTCTTTTACGTTCCGCCAAACATTTTTTAACGCATAAAAAACTCTTCTTCTCCACGCGATTACGCCGTTACTCGGATCGTTATAATCTCGCCATCTTGTAATAGGCTTTAACATTCGTAAACCCGCCGTTTTTATTGTCACCGTTTTATTATTGACACAAAAGGCGAGTAATTTATCATCGATATCGTCCAGCCCTCCATAAAGCGACAATCTCGATCGGTTATTATTTTTAAGTACTCAATTTTATATGAAATTATTAATTACAAAACTCGTGAACAACAAGTAAACTTGAAGAAGAGAGAGTATCCATTAAATGTGAGTATTGGTAAATAATAATTAAACTTGATATTGTCTAGCTTTAATACAAGATATAATACCAAAGAACTTTCTTTGTAAAGATCTTCAGATTTTTGAGTATACAATCTGAAACAATATGAAGTTGTCTGCTATTATGATTTCAGTAAGAATTACTATTTTTCATTTATTTAATAAACTTTTCATCATATAATATTTCATTCCTTTAATATTGTTGGCTTTTAAATAGTTTTCATTTCAATAGTGTTCATTTTCTAATTACCAAAAGCTGTTCGTAAAAATACAATAAATAACTTGAATATTTTCAAACAATATCATTATTTTTTTAATTTGTTTTTTAAAAAATATTGAAAAATTACACGTTTAAATCTCAGCTAATTAATAAAAAAATACTTATTTTAAAGTCAACAATTGAAACAGTTAAATTGTTTTTTTTTAAATATTTATTATTATTTATTAAATATACGCAGATTAGAAAAAGTAGTTTTTCGTGTGAAGCTGATAGAAGATTAGTCAGTTCTTAGAATAGCTTCAGGACTGTAGTGGATACCGTCTCTTTGTCAATGCGCGTCACATGTCCGTATTATGATACACAATTATTTTAAAAGAAAATGTCGAAGGTGAATTTGATGATGAAGTCCCACACCTGAGCGGGACTTTTGACGGGCTACGAAGCGACTACGGGCTACGAAGCGACTACGGTCTAACTACGGATGGGTTGGCCGCAAGCCAGGAATTAAACAATCAATCAAAAGCCGGTGAATATCATTAGCAAGCTCAGTCATAATGGCCAAGTAATGTACTTACTCCACGTAGCACGGTACTCTGACTACGTCACATACGGGCAACCTCTATCCCACAAAGAGATTTGGTGCAAACAGCAAACCAAATCTTCGGATCTAGGTCTACGTACATTCGGTTCTATAATCATTTATAAAACATAACATATTCTCTTAATATATTACTTCCTTGCAAAAATATATGACTATATCGCATAATATTTAAATAATAATGACGTCTTCTTCGTAGTATTAATACGGTGGATTGGTTTGCAGCAACATAATCTTGCATCTTGATATCCATTCCTCTCGGTCCTCCGCAATCCTCTTCAGCTCAGCATAAAAGCTACAACTCATGTCCTCGAACACTTGCTGCAAATACTCCCGTCTAGGGCGCCCTTTACAGTTTCTACCCTCAACCATCCCCTCCACAATGTCGTGAAGAAGACCATCGTGGCGTATGATGTGACCGATCCATCGGGCTTGCCTATCTGAGATGGTTCTTATTAGGTGCCTATCTTCCTTGATTATCCTAAGAACCTCATTGTTCGTGACGTGGTCTCTCCAGGAAATTCCAAGAATTCTTCTGTATGACCACATCTCAAAAGCCTCTAGTCTTTTTTTATCACTTTCAGATAAGCACCATGTCTCACAGCCGTACATCAAGATGCTCCAAACAAATGTTTTGGCAAGTTGCTTGCGGAGCTTTAAATTAATATTCTGTGACTCAAGAATTTTTGCTTTTTTATTGAAAGCTAGCCTTGCTTGATGTATGCTACTCTTTATGTTCTGCCATCCCAGGTGATCGTACTTCCAAGGTAATAATTACGTATCGGTGATGAATTAAAACAATTTGTTCTTAATCGAATGATTAGTATTTATTTACTACCGAAATGCAACACAATAATAATATTACGACGTGTTCGAAGTGTCACATAATATCCCGAAGATTTGACCCGACTCAAGATGGATGGTGTTGATTTAGAAAACCAATGTCTCAAAAGCTGTGACGTTTGGCTTGGGCGAGTTGCGGATGACGGCGGGCGCACAGCTGATGGAGTAAGTGACGGTCAGCTTGGTGACAGATGACATGATGTGTGGACGAGTTGTGAAGCTAGAAGATCAGAGAATGCTGTTTTGTGATTTAAAAAATATATTTAAACGCACGAAGAAACGTGTAAAAATTGGTTACTATTTCCGCTAGTTGGCTGTACTATCATCGAATCAGTACGTTTGAACAATGTATTTGGATGTGTGATGTTTGTATGCAAGGCTTGAGGAGATTGAAAATTTATATTGAGGTATCTTGTTAAGTAGTTTGATACGTAAAGACAATAAGCTGAAAAAGTATACCAAATCGTTGTCAAATGTCAATGCGTTGTATGTGAAATTTTGATCCATAATATTCATTGATGGATCAAAATTTGGTAACGATAAGCGGAGACTGTGTTCGACGTTTATTAATAACATATCTATATCTTAGCGTGCTGATAATTTATAAGCGAGGTTCGTGTTAATTTTTTTTCTAATAATTGCAGCGACGTCCCTGATTCACACTTTTTAAATGATTGATTATATATATTTAGTAACTGCAGAGGGCGCCCTATTTACAGCAAGTGTTCGAGGACATGAGTTGTAGCTCTTATGCTGTGCTAAAGCGGATTGCAGAAGATCAAGAAAAGTGGAGATCGAGAGCAAGATTTTGCCGCTGCAAACTTATACACCGGATTGATACTACGAAGGAGAAATGAAGTTTATTAATATTTTTGCTTGATTTCATGGTTGTGAACAAATGATTTGAGTAAAAATTAACACTCTTTCGTCATTATCATTGAGCTGACAATTGCTCATCGAGTGTATATCAATTACAATACTTTATGTCACATACACACGTTACTCCCAGTAGTTAACATATTTAAAATTAAAACGTTTTATGTCCTGAAAAAATATATTTTTAAAACGGTCGCCTCGGGAAAATGTGAAAACGATTTTCCGTTTTATTACTTTTAATTCTGTGGTATTTTATTACGAAACATTGACGCAATGCGATAAAAACATTTATGGATATCCACAGTGTACATCGGAAATTGTTGATCGATCAAGATACAATGAAATTTATTAAGGAGTACGTCAATTCAATAATTACGGCCAAATCAAACCGGGAAGTAACTCACTGAAATTGGTTCGGTCGTAACTTTGCCGATAACTTGCTCCATTGCTGGGTTCTCCTCTCGTCCTCCTGAACTTTCCTCCTTCTCTTGGTCCTCCCTCCATGTTATACTCCTTTTGCTTCCCTTCAGTTGGACCTCCTTCTCCTTGCAGTCCATTAAGTGTCGACCTTAGTCATTTGAAAATTAAGGTTTCAAATTTCACGCCCGGTCGGTTATTTGATCAAATTTATTTAGAATTTATTATCCTCGGTATTTGAAAATTGGAAAGATATATAAACGTAGATAACTATAATAATATTACTAATAAATAGATCTGTGAATATAATACAACACTTGAGTATGTTTTTTAAATTTTAAGCCGGTGGGTATAGCCAAATAGGCAAAACGTTTGCTTTGCAAGCCAAAGGCTCTGGGTTCGATCCCCAACAAAGATTAAAAAAAATAAAAAATAATCGATTTCTGAGCTATAAAAATACCCCTTGGATGGTGTGAATTGATCCCTCACCCGTAATATTCCAGTCAAAGCCTATTAATTAAAATTAGTGGTAGACGAAAGTCGTCCCGTGAAGAACACAACACATTCATAGTAAATTCCTGTAATAGTAAGGATGATGCGTGAATCTCGGGCTATAGTTTATGACATTGGCGGATTAACACTCCACGTGCAGCCCTTAGCCATATGCACCATGGTATGCGTCATATAATTCCACAGATGAAACTTCAGAATTACTATCACCATCTGTCAATATTCTCTTGTATGTGCTTATGTATTTGATTTTAGTGAGCGAAATTTAAAAGTCTATTCAAGTCGGAGCCCTCGTTTAAGGTGACTTACTTAACTTTGAGTAAATTGAGCTTTTCGGTCTAAAAATTGGGAAAAATTGTTGCGACCAATGATTAACGTCAATTATCACGATTATAATTAGACGGTATCCGTCCAATTCTGGATGTAAGCTTTACGCACCAGTCCTTTCCATATTCTGTTTTACACATCCTACCTCCTCCTGCTTTTATTATGTTGTCGTTACTTCAACTAACGAAAATTTCGTCAATTTAACGTCTGCATTCCGCATCTAAGGTTGAGTCAAAAATAACAAAAAAATAAAAATACGGAAATAAAATAACTAAGGATATTCCAAAATCTTGCCATTACTTCATCTCTGGCATGAAATTGATACAAAATAAACAATACAACAAAGTTTTTAACACAATAACGTTAAATGAATGAACCACTCAAAAATATTGCGGCCATAAAGATAGATTAAAAGTAGCAACTAATCAAATAATCCGCAACAGCGTTTCAGCAAAGTTGGACCGGAGCGAGCGGGCAAAAGGGCTCCTCTGAACAATCGCTTTAATTTGCGAAATGTTTTGTTGCCCGTAATATTGATAGTGCGGTCCGTGGCGCCCCTTCCGATCATTTGTTTTTGCCCCGATTCGGTTTTTACGAGAGGCCCCCGAGTCCTGCTCCGGCCCGCAGCGGCGGTTCATTCATTGGCTGAGTAATTATCTGGACCGGAGTCGGATTTCGTACAAAGTGAAATAATTTGCGGGGCAAACCGCCGTAATATATTCAGGGGCGCTGCTCTTCTACTCGTAGTGTTACAGTGTCTGCGAGGGGGGAAATTATTCAATTCGAACCGTCAACGCGCAAAGCCATCTTTATTGATTACTCTGGGTTTCATCATTTGTAATCAATTTAGCGGAAATTTAATCATATCACAGAGATATATGGATTTTTTTTTAAAAATATTTATCATAATATTATTTTATTTTTCCAATATTCTAATCTACTTTTATAGATCATTGACTATATTACAATATTATTAGTAATTAAATATACACATGCTATAATACATCAATTTCGTTCGGGCAGAGGATGGTCGAGTGGTCTAGGGTAATGAACTTGAGCAACTGTTGGTTCCAAGGCTCGCTGGTTCGCATCTTGCTTCTGCCGATATTTTTTCTGAACGAATTGTTTACTTACTAATATCACAAAGATTATTGTTTTTAAATTGGTAAAAAACATTGAGTCTTCTTCGTTTTAATATTCTATAAAATAATATATAATTCTTATCCGATTAATTAAAGAAAATATTTAAAAAAAAATAGCTTTATTTTTCATTCTTTACTTTTTTTGTGCACGTTTCGTTTCAAGAAACAAACATTGTCTTAAGTATAACTAAGTATAAGTAATTTAAATTAATATTAGAACTTTTTAATCATACCGGGGACTGTATTTTATATATTGTCATATATTTGGTTAAATTGTACAAAATGCAACAGTCCTTCAGAACGAGAGACCAGTGGGACTGAAAAAGAAAAGACATGTGAAGTATTCGAGAAGATTTGGACGTTTGTTAAGAACATCGAGAGATAAGATCGACCCACCCTAGTGCTGGATCACTTAGTCTTAAGGGGATGTTAAACCATGCTGTATTTACAACATGATCTAAGTTATTCAGGAAAAGTAATTAAATGTTTTTTTTGACTAGGATTTTTTTTCTCTATCTTTATAAAAGACTGTGACGAGACGACTTTGCGATCTAAACAACGCATAATAAATTCACGAAAAGGTTTTCTCGAAGAAGAATAAAATAATTTATGTTTCTCCTCACAATTATTAGGATAGTTTGCTTATTATTAAACCTACAAAAATAATAATAAAACGTAAACCAATTTTGTTTTCATTTTAGAATTGTGGAATTTTACCGAATACCTTTCAACCTCGAAGCCGAACATAATTGCAACATCACAAATCAACTTACTTTCAGTCAAACAATTCACAACAGCGTTTAAAAAAGTCAAAACCATTCCAAGTTTGCAAAGAACAATCTCATAATTTATATGAAACCTACCGAGCGTTCATAATGAAAGTTTCTTGGAAAAAATTCCAAACGGAAATATTTCGTACACTTTATTTGACGCGGAATCGAAAAGGGCGGGAGCGATATGATATCTAAATGTTGTTTTCCTTTTATTGAAAGATATAATATTTGTATTTTTGCACGGCTACAACACAAAGGAAGGATGTACAGAATGTAATGACTACATAATGAAAATCTCCGATAATCTTAAACGAAATCCGCATAATGCCGGACCGGGGAGAATGAAAGTAAACATATACAAGTTGGGACGCGCCTGTCGGGACAATAAGCAATAAGGAAAACCTCTTTCTTCGACTCTTTTTCCTGTTTTTATCTGCTAAGATATCGTCGTCTGAGAGGGCCATTCTCATCAAATTTATTGTTTATCTTCTGTAAAGTTATGTCGACATGATTTAAATGTTTTTCTCTCTATCCTCATACGTGGCTTATCTACGCGTTATTTCGGAAAAAAAATATGTTTTCGTGTTGTTGGAAATAGTGTTTTCTTTTGCATGTGATGCTGGTTTGCTCGATCAAAGTGGCTGATATGTTATTTAATTTATTAAATCTGTAACACGATATGCTATATTTTTGGTGGCAGATGAAATTCAGTGATAAAGTGCTTGTGTATAAAATGTACCAATTACGGATAAAATATAATTATAATAAACTATAAAACCTACTTTTTAAATATTTTCTCACATTATTGTTTGAAATTATATATTGTTCTACTAAAGCCTTCTTCTTTTAACCAATTAATGACGATTTAAATTTTTTATTGTGTTCTTTGTAGATAGAAGTTTTATGTAATGATCACAATCGTTTAGATGCCGCTTGAAAATTGAAATTGATACAAATGATTAAAAATGTTTAGTAAAAACACAAATAATATTTTTCTTACTATCTATTATAACAAAACCATGAAATATATTCCCCTTTTCCCGTCTTCCCATCCTTGGCATATTTTTCAAAGCTAATCACTATATCACGATGTTTTAAAAAATTTGGGTTTGCTTAAAAGCGTAAAATGTACCGTTTATATTTTTACTTTTAGCATTCAACTTGAGATGAATTTCAATATGAAATAGAATAGCATTTCACACCTTGTTTTAAGATAAAATTCATTGAGGTTAGTGTGATTTATACTCTTGTCTTAAAGTTTACTTAAGTTCCACCTAATACATTTTATGGCCTGTAGTCATCTAGATCACAAGACATTGACGATTGATAAAATTGATTTGCGTTCTCCTGCGGATATCAATTCCTCCAAATTCCACAAGTTGGAGCTACGTCACCAAAATACTGTGAATATTAAAACTCAAAATAAACAATTTGGCATTTTAGTGCTTTGTACAGAACATAATCTGTTAAGCTTCTGGTTAATTTTAATATATTTTTGAATCGGAAACTTCTTTTTTAATTTGCTTTCTAGCTGGTCAACACAAATTGCCGATTTACATTTTCGTTAGTAGCCATGACCTAGATAATGTTGAAGATTGTATTCCAGAACTAAAAGGCTTGAAAATAAGAGAACTCTCGCATCCATTAGTTTAAAACTTTCGAGAAATGTACTATTTGAGTGATTAAACCTCAAATGAATATAAAATGAAATTAATAAAAAAGTTAAATGTTCTTCATGCGGCCCTGCAGCTCGGTATTGCTTATTGCCTGATTAGTATTCCCGGTCTTGTGCGTAGTTCATAATAAGGCTCCGTTAAGCGCACAGGGGTGGAGTCGATTTTTAAATTTAGTGCGCCACCCTCGCTGCTTTATATTATTATGGGGAGATGTTGAAACAAAACGGAAAACGCCAAATTGGATGCGCGAGATAAGGACTGTAGCCAATGGGGGTTACCAGAGACAAGGGGGCGCACTGATCTTAGATCAAATTTATTATGTAATTTCGCATATTTTGTATTGTAACGAAATTATAAAAAATGTAGAGTTGACATTGTTTCATTAGAGATATTTTTAAAAATGCTTTTAAGTGGGGGGGTACTCAGTCGGCCATACTGTTGGCCGGAATAAGTTAACACCCAGCTTGTTATTTTTTATTCTTTACATAAAGAAATCAATCCATTCATGATTGCCCAAGATTAGTATAAAAATACTTAACGCTTCGTTATTTTTTTTATTCTTTACGAAATCAATCCATTCATACCCTTAGTATAAAAAACTTAAGGAAGCGGACAACGCAGCCTTCCATACTACAATTGGTTAAGAAACGAAGATGGACGTGACTGGAACTACTTCGGTTGCCACAGGAGAGCATGCCAACTATAGCAGTCTTTTATTTAGACCCTGGGATATCGCCATTTGTAAAGACAATCGGTAGCTACACATATAATGTAGTCGGCATTGCTTCGTGGGTGTAAGAAAGACTGAAAGCTGACATAAAATGAGACGTAGACTATAGGGGTTGCATGACATGCAAAAATGGAAAGTCCACTTTTATTGAAACCAGCCAATTTATAACTTTATAATAAATCGTCTTTCTGAAAAAAAAATATCTTCGTTTATAAGCCACATAATACTTTAAAAGACGAATTCTCATACTTCAGTTTCAACGAAAATATTTTGACGACAATTTTTCGAATGACGAGATCAGAACTTGCCTAATAATCACTTTTATTTTTGCTATCCTGAGATAACCTCCCCATAGTTGAAGCGTTCAATCTCTGCATTCTATTGATAGAATATGTAAATTATGATAAAGGTTCTGATAGTATAAATAATATTGAAAACAAACCAAGTATTTATTTCTTCATTCGGTATTGTCATTAAAATAAGAAATAACTTTACAATTTTATATTTTAATTGTAATTTTGGTAATCTTGTCGTATGCGGTCTACCATATAAATCATTTTTTAAATATTTTTTTTAATATCATAAATAAATAACCTAATCTTAGGTTAGGTTAGGATTAGTTATTAATAAAGTTAGGTTAGTTAATAATAAAAGAAATTTAATTTATTTGGTAGACTGCATACGACAATATTATCGTAATTTTGATACAATTAAAAGACAGTTCACATGGCCTACTCTTAACACTTAATAAAATCTATAATACTAAAAAATAATACTTTGACTTAAAATTTAGATAATTGTAAATTTAAAATGTTGTATATCACACACATACCCTTCTGAACCCTCCAGAGTTTTCCAACATTATGGTCGCTGGCTAAGATCGCATTACCTGATAACAGATATTAAAACTGTGATTTACGCCTAATGAAAAAACCTGGGTTAACTATAATCGTAACTTTTAACGGGTCAACTTCGCCAGTATTATACTTTAATAATTATGATATTTTACAGCGGGCGGCATTAATATTAAAAATTTAAGTATATTCTAGAAGGTTCCGCTAATTAGATAACCATTATAGTATTAAAAAACGTATATTTTACTGTCATTTTCAATCATAAAGTGTTTTCATTATCATAAGGAAAATAATGCATTTTTTTTAAATAATAATAAAAAAACACGATATAAATAGATAAAAACATATTTATCTGTATAATGTTTTTATTTTTATTTTGTACAGCATAGGGATACTGCAAAAAATAATCATAATATATTATGTATAGATACTGACATCAGCATGATATAGCCCTTGCTGACTGGTACCGAAAACCTCGATATACAATCTTTCGTCTCTTGTTTCTGTTCGCTTGTCGTACATGTATGTGTCGCCATGTTGACATTTTGGACTAGTTACGTAGATTGGCACTAGATGCGCTGTGCGACAGCCCAACACGAGCGCGCTCAGTTGTGTGCCGACGGCCCTGAATGTCGCATTATGGCTGGTCTGGCATGTTATTCCGCCTGGGCCGGAAGTTTGAAAAGTTATCGGAATATATGTGTGCTTCTGATAAACGTCTTTGTGTTGAGTGCTGTACCTCATCCTGCCACCACGCGACTGAATAACTACCTTTTCAAGAGAGGAAGATGTAAATACATATTTATGCATAAATAATCGTTACATTCCTGAAACTGATAGAAGTGTAAATGTATCATTTTATATCAAAGTACCTCTGAGATGAAGATTCTCCGAACTATTGCAGGACTGACATTCCGAGATAATGTGGGATATCTTGGAACAAGAAAGTCTTGCCGCATCAAAGGTGTTGTACGATGTGAAAGATTAAATATTGGAGAGTGTAATAGAGTTTATGTGGGATGATTCAAACATCCGTTTATATGAAGACAACGAAAAGATGGCGTGACCTGATATCTACGAGTATTTCATGAGCGTCGAGAATTTTACCTTCTATGATAAATTTATCGAAATATTAATAAAAAATATAAGCAATCAAGTGCGTAATACATCACTAGTAAACTCGGTTGAGAATTAAACCATACGACGGCAAAAATTCTACTCCGCATGATTTACTTCACGAAAAGGCATTTTTCAGGAATACTGAAACAAGGAATGAGACCGATTATTCATAGAAACTTTAACTATAGCCGGCGGATATAGCTCAATGGTCAAAGCATTTACTTTGCAAGCCAAAGGTCGTGGGTTCGATCGCCGATGGAGATTTAAAGAACACAAAGGATTTTTAATCGATTTAAAATACCCACAGTTGGAGTGACTTTGATCCCTCACCCGTAAAATGCCAGTCATAGCATATTAATCAAAATTTGTGTTAGACGAAAGTCGTACCGTGAAGACCACCCATTCATAGTGAATTCCTGTAATAATAAGGATGATGCGTGCATGTCGGGCTGTAGTCTATGACGTTGGCGGATCAACACTCCACAAGCAGCGCTTAGTCATAAACACCACGTTGGGCGTAATAGAATTCCACAGACTTCAGAATTACTATCACCATCTGTTCGTATTCTCCTGTACGTGTTAAACTGATATCAGCAACTTATAAAGCAACTTATATACTGGTATAAGTAATATATATTTTACTACATATGCTTCTTCCCAGTCCAGCCCACTTTATTCCTCTCAGTTGGTCGGAGCTAACAAACAAGGAACATCGTTTTCGTACGGGGCTGGCCGTCATTTTTCCGAGTCTGAGCAGAAATTGATTATTATGCAAATATGTTTCCCGCAGGAGCCAGCCCGGTCACGCAAAGAGCTCGTGTGTGCACGTCACAATATAGGATCACTGCTACTTGGTGTGACAAAATTAAAAAATCTCATAAGCACACAACACATCTATATATATAAAAGAAAGTCGGGTTATTTTAGTTTTTATAACTCAAGAACGGCCGAACCGACTTGGCTGAAAATTGGTGGAAAGGTAGCTTAGAACCCAAAAACGTCCATGGGATACTCAAAATTGATTTGATTAAGAAAAAATATTGAACATTTACGTAAACATGTTTTCATACAAGACTATTGTAACTTGACAGCTGTCAGTTGAGAAAGTGTTGCCATAGTCAGCAACATAACTAAAAATGACGCAATAGTAGGTATTGTAAGTAAGTACCTACGTAAGGTACGGAATATTTTGAAACAAAAAAAATAATAATAAATATCGTAAGGTGTCGTCACAGGAGTGCTTTTTCTGTAAGCCACATGTGTCAATGCTACCGCGTGCTTGGAGTTATAGAATAAAAATTTGTTAAATATAATAGTTTTTATGCATAATATGATAGCTGAAGGATACAAAAACCAATGTAATGTATGAAAATAGACCAGATAAGGACATTTATGCTTCAAATACTAGTTTTAAGCAAAATAAATGGTTTGAAATATTCACGCCGTATTGACAATATAATTTGTATTCCACCGAGCCGTAATGAAAGGGTTAATAATGAAAACGCTACGAAAACAGACGGTTGTACAGGGCAAAAAATATTGTATTGGTAAAATAAGTATAAGACGTGTATTGGTAATTAACAGATTTTATATAACATTACAGATTTTATATAATATATTTTAAGCAAACTAAAGTTTTTGTTTCTATTCTTTTTTTTTAAGAAAAATATTTATATATAATTAACAATTTTATATAAAGGTGAATTTAGTAAATCATTAAAATTACAAATAAATGTGAATTTCTGTCACGAAATTAATACTTCAATAAAATCATAATTTTATCTATCTCAAGGCACGATTTTCAGCATTTATTTTTTCATTACTTTAGTAGCAAAATTTTTAAAAATTCGAATCGGAGAAATATGAAACAGCTGAATTTAAATGAACTTACCCGGCGACAGAGATTCTTGATTAAAGAAACTTGCTGCAAAGAAAAATCGATACAAAAAAATGCAACAAGATCGCTGCAGTCTTATTCATTCCTGCGAGTATTTTACATCTCAAAGACACAATATAAGAAGGTAGTGAAGTTATTTATTAGCTTTGTCAAAGATTCAAAGGCTTTATCATTATTTTTCTATGAGTTTATGAAGTTCGAAAAATGGAAAGTTTGCTTAGTACTTTGGATGCTACATCAGCTTTCTCTGCATGTTACCGGGTTCTCATCCTAAAAGTCGTATGGAAAAATGCATATTATTATATTTAATTGATCTTTAAGTACAGAGACAACTTGGTCGAGTCAATGATAATAATAGCTAATAGAAATCTGTTATGGAAATTTTTAGCAATCTTTATTCAGGCCATGAAGTAGATATGGATACAATTCGGGCTTGCAAATTATTTTTTTAATGCCACTTGAAAACACTAAAGCTTTAAAAACAAAGAGGGCAGCCAATATAATATTTAAAATGTAAAGTTAGTGTGACATAAAAATGTTTTTGTTTGAATGTAGTAGTTTCATCAAAGCATTGGAAATCTATATGTATAACCATTTTAACACTCCGCAATATCTTTGATGTTATATGCCGGTATAGCTCAATGGTTAAAACGTTTGCTTGACAAGCCAAAGGCGGGTTCAATCTTCGACGGAGTTTAAAATAAAAAAAAAGAATCGCTTTGTGAGCTCTAAAATACCCTCGATTTTAAACCAAATTTGATCCATCACCCATAAAATCCAAGTAAAGATTTATTAATTAAAATTAGTGGTAGACGAAAGTCGTCTCGTGAAGACCACCCATTCATAGTAAATTCCTGTAATAATAAGGATGATGCGCCAATGTCGGGCTGTAGTCTATGAAGTTGGCGGATCAACACTCCACATGCAGTACTTAATCATATGTAATTTGGTAAGTGTTATAGAATCCACGCATGAGACTTCAGCATCACTAAAGCCATCTGTAGGTATTCTCTTGTATGTGCTTACATAAAAATAAACATAAATAACGACAGCATAATAAACTGATCTGAATATAATGCAATTTCGTCAAATATCACATTATAAACAGTATTTCCATACATGCATTTGTATTATGTGAACTTCCTCCATGGTTCTGATGAGAGTTTTGGGATTCGAGGGTCCGTCTTCCGAATACCGAGGATGATCAGAGGATATTGGCGACTCTCAGACCGTTCCAACTTTTCTCATTAAACTTTTAATTCGATTGTAAAATTAGCTCATTGAAGCCATCGAGGGGAGCATTAGGATCGAGTTTTGCTTAAGCTAGTGGGGTGGTTCAATAATTACAACACGTATCGAACTATCAAATAGACTGTACAAAATTTAATTAAATTTCAAATATGTACACCAATTTACCTATTCAGTAATGGTAAAGTAAAACTTTATACCTTCGAATGTGGCATTGTAACTACTTATAATTTAAATCATATAAATAATTAAATAGTATGTTTTTTATTCTAATTTTTATCACATTTAATGAACATAAGTTCTTGCTCTTAAAATTCTTAGAATGGTGTTTTTTTATGTAAACACATACAGGAGAATACCGACAGATGATAGTGATTCTGAAGTCTCATCTGTGGAATTTTATGACACTCACCATGCTGCAGATGGCTAAGCGCTGCATGTGGAATGTAGATCCGCCAACGTCATAGACTACAGCCCGAGATTCAAGCATCATCCTTATTATTACAGGAATTTACTATGAATGGGTGGTTTTCACGAGATGACTTTCGTCTATCACCAATTTTAATTAATAGGCTATGACTGGCATTTTACTGGTGAGGGATCAAATTCATGCCACCCGGGGGTATTTTAGAGCTCAGAGATCGATTATTATTATTATACTCACGGCCTTTGGCTTGCAAAGCAAACTCTTTGACCATTCAGCTATACCCACCAGCAGAATAGAATTCCGACAAGCTTTTGTGTTGATCAAAATGAATATTAATTGTTTTATTTGTATACGTATAAGTAGTTATGAAAATTAATATTCACTTTACACTTTATTGTATAAGGTTTCTTAAATGGATGACTTTTTCACACAATTCTATCACTCGAAGGAAATAGAGAATATTTCTAACAAAATGTTTTTTCCACAAATAAGATTTTTGAAAATATACAGCTTTACACAGTTATGAGTTGAATTTCTTGACATCTACGAAAACAATATTGTTTTGTTAACTTTCATCTTCTGATAAAAATATATGGTCAGTAGATTACATATTATAATTAACAATACTAGTTTTAATATACGAGTATTATACATTAGTGTAATCTTAATAACAAGTTATGACGGCCAACAAACAAAACAAATATTACTTTTAGTAAAGTACCTTGATGGTTAGCCGTATAAATTTAAAAGAACACTTTTTAACTGAGTGACAAATTTTCGTGGCCGATAAAGTTCTACCTGAAAAAATAAAGTATAATAATAGCCTCCGCGTATTCACCTGTGCCCTAATGCCCGCGATTATCACGAACAATTAAGCAAGCCACAAATTGAACCACCTCCGCAGGAAGTGAAAAAAGAGCAGAGCGGCATCAATTACAGGGCCGGAGCAGGGAGATTAGAGCCAGAGGTAATGATGGCATTTAGTCCTCCGGGTCACTGGACCAGCGCCGGGAAATCTCACTTCCACCCTGGTCGTGGTGGGGACAGCCTCACAGTCTACATAATCGTTACGATTATTATATTCCTACAGAAGTTATTATTATGGGTATCCATCATCGCGAAAATGAAAGTGGAATTTCGCTTTTTTAGATGTTTAAGCATTTGAATAATTGTTCGAAAAATGTTTTTTTTAGTAGAGTACTTACGAAGTGTTGGCTTTTCAATGCACTATATACTGGTGATACCTGAGGCCACTCTGCGGCTGAGCATGTGGAGAAGCGCAACTGAGGGAAATGCTTGGATTGTCCCGAAAGAGGACCTAACCCCTGGACACAACCAGGGCTGGAATATATGGAAGTCCTTTAACTGACTTCGGACCAGAGTATGCAAGACGAGGACACAAATGAAAGCCTGGTAGTCTTACAGCGGACCGACTGAATGTGACTGTGGGGTGGAGCATACCCTGTCACATCTTCTGGAGTGTGCGCTGTGTCCGAGTAGCTGTACCCAGGAAGACCTAATGATGGTCGGGAGTAACGCCATCGACGTCACCCACTTCTGGGCAAACGGGATCCGACCCTGTTGTTTCTGACATGATTATATATATATAATGCATTATATGATGTTTGGCTAAATGTTGCGTAGTTTTTTTTTGTTTCGGAATTGAAGGGAATTATCTGATTGTAGTAAAAAAATGTTAAAATATTCTTGTATTATAAGAACCTGTGGCTTTTATACAAAAAAACATCTGTACTTGTTAGGTTAAATTGTAAACGTTTCGCGAATCCTTCAATTTTCTTTAGCTAGTGTGAAGCATTTGGCGAAAAATCTGTCTTAGTAGATTATAAGTCTTCAGTCATCCCAGGACTTCAGCAATCCCTCCGGGTGTGACCCTCTTATTGATGGATCACCGCAGAGTGGCTGTAGATGCTTCAGGAGGACCCAGCAACTGCCATTACTTCCCCAATAAAGCCTCCGTCGCAGAGCTTCTCCTGTTATGGCTTTAATGTCCACTAAATGTGCCTTTAATGTCTCTGCTCGCGCGAGCTTTCTCTATTTCAGAGATTTTCTGTCGTAAAAATAATATATCGCCCGAACTGCGCCACCATTCATAGAGAAGGAAAGTTTTATTGTTAATAATGTCCCCCTATCTATTCATTTGATGCGGAGAAATAAAAAAAAAGAGTCTAAAAGTGAAAGGTTTCTAAACACTGGTTGAATATAAAATAGTCATCATATATAAAGTTTATAACAAGTTCCTTAACAAGAGTCTGTAGTAGACATCATAAGTTCTTCTTTTTATTGCTTAACTTTATGAAACAGTTATTTACTATTTATTTAGAAGTGGAACTCAAAGTATATCTTTGGTAGCATACTTGGTATATGTTATCCTGTTGCTATATTGTTGTAATCACGTGGGATATCATCGTGGACCGACCATATTATCCACACTCTATCTCCAAAAGCATTTTTCAGTAAAGATTGACAGAAAAATCAGCAAAAAAATATATATTTAAAAATTACTATATCCATTCTTTTTTATTCCAGTTGATATTTTGTAGAGTTTCAAGTGCCCAATTCAGTGCAACTTCAATGACGCAATTGTTTTCTTTTGTTTTTTCAATTATTTTTTTATAAATATGGATGACTTTTTTACATATATTGTTAAGAAATAAATATTTGAATATTTTTTTATTCAATAATTTGTAATATTGTAAATTCAATCGTACTTCCTATAC
Source organism: Glossosoma conforme (assembly GCA_022606575.1). Classification (NCBI taxonomy): domain Eukaryota; kingdom Metazoa; phylum Arthropoda; class Insecta; order Trichoptera; family Glossosomatidae; genus Glossosoma; species Glossosoma conforme. Next base: position 3,031,023 of record JAGTXR010000017.1, on the reverse strand, counting down.
TTCTTCCATATGAAAATCTTTTTTTTTATTTAATAGATTCTCATCTAGTATTTAAGGTTTCTCTCTTATCTTTCGTACTGTCATCTCTGAAGTGATCTATAAGCTATATTTTTTACTTTTACTAAATCGTCTTATTTAGTAAAAGACGATTTTAAACAATACTACACACTTACATAATTTGGAAAGCTGTTAACATAACCTATTTTGCATGCGAAACGATAGTTCCAATATTAGAAAAAAATCAACGTGATTAACGTTAAAACAATACATTCAAACAAAATAAAAATAATACAATTATTTTATTAAAATTAAGCATTTTAACCATTACAGTATTTTATGTTGAAATTAACCTCCAACAGTTAATTGTTGATGTGATACTATAATATTTATTTATTATTTACTTAATTTGCCAACAAAAATATAACAATATTTTGTATAATATAATTAACATACCTAATACATTGTTAATCCAATCGTGCCTGCAGCTGACAGATTACTAATCTCAAAGCAAGGTTATGTATTCAGTCTTGCCTACTTTGCATACTTTATTAGAGTAGTTAGTATAGAAAAAATAAAATATATACTTTGAAATATGGAAAAAAATACTAAAAAAATCCTTTCAGCAAAAAATAATGTCCATATCTCAATGTACCTATTGATTTTTTTTTCGTAAAATGCGGATAATGGTAGGTACATGTAATCTGGATCATGTGAACCCGGTCCGGTCCGCCATAAAGCAGCGGCGAAACAATGCGAGAATGGAAACGGGCGATTGTAAAAAAGTCTCAAATAATATCGATGTAAATAAATCGATATTCCAACAATGGCCCCGACGCTGGCTGCATTTCACAAATGGCCCTTTAATGGCGAGATTTACGACCTTATAAAATAAAACAATATCCCCGCTCTTATCCATTTTTATTGTTCGGGAGCTCGATGGCGAGTTACGCGAAACAGTGGATCATCCGCATTATTGACTGAAGAGATTCGAGGACCATGGCAAATTGGCAACTCACATAATGTGTATTTGACCGACTACTCACGTTAGCTATACGAACATGATATTCATAATGCTTCACAATGTATCACAATGTATCACATATTTTATTATATCGATCATATAGATGTATATTTTATGACGCCATGACTTATTTTTTTAAATATTAATAAGTTTCTCCGGATATTGTGGTTTTTGAGTTTAGCCGTGTGTGGCGAATTTCTTCTTACCAATATTTGGACCGCCATTGCAGTGGTCTTCTTCAGGATTGATGACTTAGTTGTGAGTTGGTGTCAGGAGGTAGTTTAGCCATCAGCCTAATGTACCTCCACGAGCGTCATTGTTATCTCCATGGCAACTAACATACTCAATTTTCATTGGTCCGATAGAACGGACCAGTGAAATCCCACGAACGTCATGTTAGAGAATTGTGTACGGTGGGTATGTTCTAAGAAGAGTACCTCCACGAACGTCACGTACGTTAGGCTGATGGCTAAACTACCTCCTGACACCAACTCACAACCAAGTCATCAATCCTGAAGAAGACCACTTCAATGGCGGTCGAAATATTGGTAAGAAGAAATACGCCACACACGGCTAAACCCAAAAACCACAATATCAAATGTGACAGTGAAAACTTAAGAAGTTTCTCCGACTTCTCCTTTTTAATAAATACGGTAACTAACTATTCAACTCAGTCGACTCCTCATATTATCCAACCCTTTTTCTTGCTGAGAGGAGTCCCATATGAAAATATCTTCATTTCTTTTCCTTCGCGATGCTATTCACAATTCTGGGATTCATTAATGCTGTATCAAACTCGTGTTCGTAGCCATCTATTTTTTTCCATTCCAGTTGGTGCTTGTGAAGCTTCGAGCCCTCAATTTAATTCAACTGCATGTCACTCTTAAGTGGGCTACCAGTACACTACTATCCTTTTCTCATATCCTATTCCTCTTTTGTAGATGGTATTGGTTTTCTAAACCTCAGTACAGTGTCTTGACGCTAAATTTTATTATATTTTTACAGTTTTTCAGAAGAAAATAATAAAAATATAATTTCTTGTTTTTAAGACAATTACTTCTGCGCTTCAAAAATTATGCTTATATTAACTCAATGGTGAAATACGACATAACAAAAAGAAAACATCCATATCCTAGATATATATTCTTCATTAATTGGCACTTTATAGTTTTGTCTGTGATAATTCAGTTAATTTTAGTATAAATAATTATAATAAAAAAAATAAACGGTTGTTTGCTTAATTCGTGATTAAAAAAAAATTAAAATGCAAGTTTGCATAGATCGCTTTAACCATGCTCCAAATTTTCCACACAATAATATTAAAATAAGGTTTACATGTTTTAGTTTAATAATTTATGTTAAGTGATCATTCTAACTATGGTAAATAAACATTTAATGTTACTTACAATCGACTAGTAGATACGCAATTATTTAGTTTAGTAATTTAACCAAAACCAAAGTACTCAAGAGTTCAATATTTGTGCACATTCTCGTACAGCTGTATAATCAAGAAGTTCGTCTTTGGAATTTAGTTTCCAGCTTTGAATACTGTTTTGATAACAAGAAGAGAACATTTTATTTTTTACTTAAGACATATTGTTTTAATGTTAAATAGTAATAATAAATTACGAGTAAAAAGGCAGACCTTATAAAAGTAAAAGATATTTGTTTTCAACAAACAATATATCAAATGTACGTGCTAAATGTGATCTGAACTTTATTATATAATTATAAAATTACACTATACAAAAAAAAAATTATCCACTAATAATCTATCTTGTCATAAATTGGTGTTATAAGAATACTTTTGACCTCATTTAATACTATTTTTATATTTATTATTTCATGATCAATTAGTCTTCTTCAGGATTGATGATTTAGTTGTGATTTAGTTGTGAGCTTATGTCAGATATTGGTTAAAAGGAATTCGCCACACACGGCTAAGCCCAAAAGCCACAATATCAAATCTGGCCGTGAAAACCTAAGGAGTTATAATTTATTTCGTTAAAAAGATATGATGCAAATGTTTCTTCAGCATATTGAATATTTATATTAGAAATTATATTTATAAAAATGATTTATTTTGTTCATTTTATCAATATAATAAGAATAAGAAGAATAAGAAAGTCTCAGCTTAAAAATAAATTTAAACTGGGTTTCATCCGAAGAAACAAAAATCTGAAAACACGTCTCAGTGACAGGGTCAGAAATTTATGATGTCGTATTTTCGCTGTGTCGTGAAAAATAACGATGTTTTTACGTTCCTGAAATCGCCCAAAAGACGGAGAGATTTCCATTGCTATTGACAAGTAAGCACGCAGTGTATTTTCAGGTGGGCTCCTGAAAAATATGGACGACAATACTTTTCGAGTATTGATTTATTGCAGCCATGAATCACGCCAGAGAGGATCTGTCCACAGCAGACAGCGACACCGGGCAACAAGACTTGCGATGGGAAGAGGAAATTATTTTAAAAGCATCTAAGAAAGACTTTTTCCTGTCTTCATTGTTGTGAACATAAAATAATTTTGTCATTCAGATATTTTTTATTTTTAAGAATATATTTCGATTCTTTAATACTTTATAGATAATTGATCTAAAACAACTATTCCTATTTATAGTATTTATGTGGAAGAACTGATTCCACTTGATCGCTCTGTGTATAGAATAGAACTAAGGTGCATAGTTAGTGGATCGAATCCCAGCGTCTACCGTTTCTTTTGTTCTGAAATTGTCGATTTTTTAAAATTAATATTTATTTTGACAATACATTATTTAAGTAAATGTTTTTGAGCTGACTTTCATTTGGAAAAAAAGTAACTTACATAGTCCTATTTTTTATCGAAATCACTTTTTTAAATTTCACATTAAAATCGTGAATTATTTTCAAACTTATAATGTGAATATTAACTATTAACAAAAACTAGAGTAAATATAGAAAAAATAATCAATTTATTTTATGATTTTGAAGGATTTGTATAAAAATAAGGTTCTCAACTGACAATACATTGTGAATCTGAATAATTATAAATTGATTTAATTTTTAAATAACAAATTTTCAAATATTTATTGTTTCCTCAAACTGTTAAAAATGCTTCCTTTGGGACCAAAAGGTGTACCATCATTCAAAATAAATAAATGAAATTAAAAAAAAATCAAATTGACTTATCAATCACTTTAAAACCTTATGGTGTAAAATTAAATGTTTGGTTAGATTCTACATTTACAAAAAAGTATTATTTGCACTTCAAAAAAAAAGCATTTAAAAATACAAGCCTTCTTGAAAAATCTCGGATACTCTACATAAACAGGCGAGTTATTTCATTTCCCCGGTGACATTTTCCGCCCCTAATTTGTATCACGGGCTCTCAACGTCCCGCCCCCGCCCACCTCACATCCCGCCCACACGCCACTTTAGTCCCGGCTGCAGTTGCTTACCAAATATCACGCCCGTTTGAGCACTGCGCCACCGAGTTGTCCCAGAGGAAGTTTTTGAAGCGAAAGACTCCCAACCTAAGGTATGTTTCATTTTAAGTAGCCACTTGTGTTTGTAAAAACCAGACCGAAAAATAAGACCCAACGGAAAATAAAAATATTTCATTTATTGTAAATACAACTATGAAAACTTAGGTTACGTTTACGTGAAGAATTACTTTGTAAAGTTTAGTAGTAATAATTACAAATCAATTCAAATATACCTAACAAACAATAAAAACACCGCGAAATTGTTACTATTTTATCGTTGTTTTAAATTTAAAAAAATCTCTTACCAATAATTTAATTTATCTTAGTCTGGTGTTTAAAAAAAAAGTAAGTTTTGAGTCATTTATGTGACAAACCTGTCTTGTGATAAAGAGAAAAAGGACAAAAACTTTAACGATTTTCGTCTGCATGTTCTAAGTTTTCATGCTATCACCGATCCAAAGAAGGCTTTAGTTTTTGCATAAAAATTTTGATTTGCTTGAAAAAACACTGCTGAAAAACGAAACTGTGATTTTTAAGTATGTTGTTGTATGTTATTTCATGCATATAGCTGAAAAAAAAATTTTTGGTACACTTGAGCACTCGTATAATAAAACTGTGATTTTGTAGCAAATTTTAGCAAATTGGCATTATCTTTTATATTTATTTGTGTAAATTGTTGTGTTCTGTATAAAAATAGTTTAATAAAGTCAAAAAGAGGAAATGGACGCGGCAATGAGTTGGTGTATTAAACCTACGAAGACATTTCTAGGAATTCTTATCTAACCAGAAGTAGATTTTGAAATAATAAGATGGAATGGATAATTATTGGAGAACGTGTAAGCTCTATAAGTTTCTTAGTTTAAAGATCTTTCAAGTTGACAAATTTGAAGTACATATTGAATGTGCAAAAATGCAGACACACAGTTTTGAATATACTAGAATTTTATACGTTTTTTACGCTTGGTATTGTGAGGTTGACTGAACGCTCTAATTTGTATCTACTAACGTTTTTATATTAAGTCTGATATTCATGAGTCATTCATTTGTAAAGAGCCCTTCTGTAAACGAGGATAAAATTAAAAAATATTTACTTTTATCTTCGTTAGCAATTGAACTCGTAACTTATTACATGATGATTAAAATTTTAAAATTTAAATACATTGTATAGAATTAAAATATGTACAACAAAGTTAATTTAATTTAATTATAAAATATGCGTTTTGAGATGATTTTATAACTTATTACAATAAAATACGGAAAGTAGTGCTTTATTATTAATTAGTTTATGAAATATTTTTTAAAAATATTTTTTGAGTATAAAATAAATTCTGTAAAGCAATGCCATGTCATAATGATTGTAGTAATCCAACTCTTGGACATCGAAAGGCGAAATCTAATCTCTTAACCCCATCACGTCCGTCAACTTTGCTGAAAAAAGTCTTCAGTCGCTGAAACCTTCAGACGGCGAGAACCCCTGCAAATGTGTCCCCAGCGCCCGGAGCGAGAGGTTTTCAATTTGAGGAACGAATCTGAGTTTTGTCGATGATTTGGAAGACCTTAAAGACTTTAAGAAACTCTTCGAGCTTATCAATAAAGAGTTATGTTTTTTTTATAATAGTAAGATTTATTATGAATTTTCTTGATGAATTTTTTCATCTTAATTGTTATACACTTTATTGAAATGAACACAGTTTTTGATGAATTTTTCAATGGAACATCTTAATTGTTATTACCACGGTCGCTGCTCTTCGGAACTTAAAGAATCTTAACACAGTCCAAAAACTTCCAAATTTCCACGGTTCTGCTCTTCCAGCGTCTGTGTTTCTCCTTCCTACAATCTGGATCTCTTCAAGAAACAGATAAATATACACTTGCAATCTCCCCAAACCACACACAAACACGAACACAACACACGTTTCCCGCATGCAGCGTCCAGCCTCCCTGGCTGAGCGTCATAGAGTGCACTGGTCTTGACCGGTTGTGCTCTCCTGCATGCGTTTACATAAAAAAAATAATATATATTTTGTATCTGACCACGCTTAGGTAACAAAATTTTGCATATTTGCTACATATGACACAACACATATTTTCAGATGCAAGATACATTTATTGTAGGTTGTCAAAATACATGATTACACCTACTTAGCATATTTTAAAACGATAAAAATATATTTGTCTTGGAGATTACGCGAGTTGTGTTATTGATTTATAACTTCAAAGTTAATATGCTATCTACAATACTTCGTGGCATACAATTGAATGACATAGTATAGAGATATATAAGGAAAGGTGAAGAGGGTAGAGTAGGCTTAGTTTAGAGGAGTATTGGTCTTCCTCAAGCAAAAACATGACGATGAAAAACTGCGCTTAGGGCCTGTGTTCATGGTGACCAAAAAACACGAATATTTTTTTTAATCATTTGTAATGAAAACATTATTCATAAATGTGTATATCTTTCAATCAAAAATCTCAGATCAACCTGTAAGTTGACATTAATCACTCCACCATTAGTTAATTCCTGTCTCTGAATTACGTGACAAAACTCCGTTTTTTAGATAGTTGTAAATAATCAAGTTAAAAAATAATACTTACAGCTTTATAAGTACATTAGTATTTATAATGGCACAAAGTAAAATTAAAATAAATTCACTGAGAAGTGGTAGGTGAAATGAGTAGGGAGAAGTCGGAGAAAATTCTAAAGCATATTTATTAATAATATAAAGTGTAAGTCACTAGGTACGTTAAAAGAATGTTGAAACGAAATTCGGTTGTCCGTTCGGGACACAGAAAATACTGTGTACCTCAGAGTCTCCGAATGGCAGTGAGAGTCACTGCACTGAAATTAACATAGCGGCCATCTATGAAACTAGCTGCCACACATGACCAGGCTGGCTTTCACATACAAAAATAATAACCAAAATATCGCCGGTAAACGCCGTGTCTTATAACAAGTTAAATCCGTAACATAGATAAATATTCTCTGTGTATGGATGACTTTAAGACGAGCTGAAAAATATAAGAGACAAAAGATTCATTCATCGATGCTCATCGGTTGAGATCAATACAATTAATTTGACTTAAGACAGACATATCAAAATGTAGAAGAATTTAACAATTATATTATTGATGTGGTATTAGTATATTAGTAATGTGCATCGTATTACTAGCGGATATTGGAGAGTATGATAATATTGATATTATTTAAAAGCAGTGCTCCTCAAATATCTGTTAGTTGGTCGCCCTCGCCTGCTCGGTATGCCGCCCACGGTTCCAGTCCGATCACTTACGAGATCATCCAGCCGCCCTGCGTGGTGGAGGCCGGGCAAGACTACTACAGCAAGAATTCCTACTCCAGACCATCAGACATCTCACCCTACTTCTGACATCCATTAGGATTGAGCTTAAAATGAGAACTTGATGAAAAAAAAATTGACAACGTGAACTGCATTCAATCCTTGCTACGATTTTTTTTTTTAAATTATTTTTTACAGAAGTTACTTGTGTTTTACACTTCAAGCTATAGAGAATACTTTACTTCTAATTAAATGAAATGTTTGTCTTTTACATATTATACCCGAGTTTTTTTATTAAGGGACAGCCAAAATATAGACGTATTTTTTTCCTTTACTTTAATAATTTCTCATTCATATGTATTCGCAAAAGAAAATAAAAAAACATATTCGATAAATTTAATAAAAATTAATTCATAATCAAGTAATTCGTGATTAAAAACAGTTTTAGTATTGAAGTGTAGGTTTAAATTAATTTAAGACAATCATAGGGTGCAATCTTATTATGAAAACTATTGTAAGCTTTCTTTCAACACATGCTCTTGTACTCACGATATACATCACTCATGTTTCACTTAATTTTTTTTTTTTAACACTTTAATTTATAAAGTTTGGCATTTGTTTCCCAAGTATGACTATCAGTTATGTAAATCAAGAAAGAAACTAAATTTTGTTCAAAAGGTACTAATTTATTTGTTCAGAAACATGGTAAAATGATTTGTTATCGACGAAAGGTCACGCTCTTCAACTATCAGCTGGCACCTGCTTCTCATTTGCATCGTAACAGATTTGTTGTTTGTTTTCAATATCGCCCTTTCCTCTCACAGGTAATGTCGCGCTTACTGCGATACTGAATCCCTTGCGAAGTAACACTAGAACAGGATATATCGTATAGGACTTTTAGAGTATTGGGAAACCTTTGTTAGTTTGCTGATAAAGTAATGCTGCTTTTATATTATCCTAATAACATATACTCGTAGTAAAAAAATAAAGCGATTCATGACAATATTCTGTACTTGATCAATCAAAAGGAGTTTCACATTCATTAACACCAAATCAATTTGAAATGTCTGATGGTAAGGATTTTATTTATTTTTTTAAGTGCCAAATGTGAAAGAGGTTGTGACATAGTCGTATAATTCGGATACCACCGGAGAGCATAAATTTCAAGCAGCCTATTATTCAAGCTCCCATGCTCGTGCAGTTCCATTCTTCTATTGTAGTCGGTGGAGATGCGGAAAGCAGAGCTGACATAGTTTTGAGGCGGAAGTTCGTGACGTCCATATACTCTAATTATCAAAAAGGAAGACTGAGGACCTTACAGTCACTGTATAATCGTTTTTTTTTGATCGAGTGAAACTGTGAGTCCCAGATATCGCGCATGGAATTAAAAGACTCTTTTGCGTTACTAAGGTGGGAAGTGAGATCCGTTTGTAGATTGCTGCTCTCAGTGACCTGTACGCTGAGATATTCGATATTTTCAAGCCTCGCCATCGTCTGATACGAGTTTGCAATTATTCATTCCCAAATAAAATGCAATTAAAGTCTTGATTTGAAAAAAATACTAAATTTGAAGGTAGACCAGATCCCTGTAAGTTATCTTACAACAATTCCCCGTTAGGATAAGCATGTAAAGTTGTCGTCAGAAATGCCGGTAACAGGGCGGAACACTTCCAGGGAACGAGCTGGAGACAACTTCAGAGATGTGCAAAGTGGTCCAAAGACAACATGGGCGGATCATCAAAGCAAGGAGCTAGTTGCAGGAAAGTTTTCGCATAAATGACAAAATTTACATTTTAAGCCTTTAGATAAACTCAAATCAGTTTGAGGCTTAAATAAATTGAAAAATGTATCCATATAAAGTTTCTTCAAATAATAATACAATTATGTAGACTTTTACTCATAGAAAAAAAGTACAAGTGCAGTGTCGGCAACCTATTGGGAACTATCGGTATGACACATCGTTGATTTGAAATTAAATAGTAATATAATCTACTCGTTAAATCTAAATCCTTGAAATTAATAATGATGATACATTTTTTTTCTAAAAATTAAGTGAAAATAATATTATAATGTATTTGTATTTTCTAACGACAGATCCTAGTATTATTTTATAATTGTAACAGATTTTCAGGATATTTACGTGATTCATGAAGTTTCAATGCTCAGATTAATGCTATAGTTTTTGTTTTGACAATTCTTCGTGAAAGCATTTTTTTATTTTATTAAAATCTTATTTAAAATCAGTTATAATTTTATACTTGACTATTTACACGTTTAACTTGGTCGTGAAGCATATTAAACAATTTAATTGCTAGCATCAAGTAAGAGGATCAAATAAACGTAAGCACTGTAATTGGCATAACATAGCTTTCTACTTGTACATTAAAGTAAGAACTTCATGATGAAGGAAACGAATCTAAATTAAATGCATTCTTTTAAAGCTGTGGTGGTGAAAATCATTATCATGTTTTTAGGACTCTGGATAATTAATTATAAGGTTCAATACTAGTCAAAAAACCAAATTTAAGAAGTATATTTTATTGTTGTTAGATGCAAAGTATTGTCTCATGATTAGAACAAACAATGTGGCGCCTATGCTCCTGGGCATCAGCTTTAAAATATCCGCCCTTCCCGCCCAGATAACTGCCGTCCTAACGGCAACCTTCCATTAGCCGCCCGTACACCACCTCGGCTGCACCTGGCGTCACTTTTAATTACGCAACCCACCTGCGGGTCGAAAACGCGGCGAGTCACACTTTGTGCCAAGGTGTGGTTGATCGGTGCCTCGGGGAGTCGTGAACTGTGACATCGTTTTTTAATTACCATTACTGAAGAATGTTGGTCAGTGGAGGATTCTTTAGCTATATCAGTAATTGAAGAAAATGATATAATAAAAAATTAAAATTAAAAAAATATGCTTATTAGTAAATTAATTTGACTTTATTTTGTGTTTGGATTTGATAAGACACACACTAATAGAAAAAATATGTCTTAACGGCATGATGTTATCAATAATTAAAGATTATGAAAACGAAAGGGATTACAATAATTTTTTTGAAATATATACTCAGCAATATTGTGCTACGTAAAAACAAAACCTTTAGATTTTAAGGCACTTAGACTTTTTAAGAATATTTAAGTGCTGCTTGTGGGATGTTATTTGTCAACATTATTGAGATGTTGTCAAAAATTCACATATTCTTGTGAAATTATGACTTTAAAACATGCCAGATAAAAATATGTTATTAAAAGAACGGTTTTTCTGCACTCATAAATTTACGTTTTTATTTTCATATTACTTACAGGCATTTTTAATGGTGAATGGTTAATCATATACGAGGGTTATCCGTAAAATAAAGTTTCCATGGCGCTACAGTCCTGAAAAGCGTTGTTTTGGTGGATTCCACGATTCTGTAGTGTACCTTGGTTCCCCCACTTCAAATCCCTTCCCTGGCGAGCTGCCTGCGGAGCTCAGTCTTGGCTTGGCAGCCGTACGCGACGGATCTATCCTAACAACTCGTAATAAAGAAAAAAAGGAATGTATGAATTGTTTGGCAGTCCTTGAAGTACTTTATATGAGAATTTGCTTTTAAAATATGAGTATGTATATAAATTTATGATAGCATGTTTTTCATATTCACTTAATACATTAATTTACATTATTCTCAGTTTTATTTATTCTTTTATGTCTTTGTCAGTGTCGTGATATATGTTTACAAAAGAAACCTTCTTATTAACAGTAAAAACTAAACAAAAAAAAACTCTTTGTTCTATACTCTCGACCTCCTTGAAACAATTCCAGTGTCCTCGGAAACTTTCGCCGATATTTTTTACCGAGCGGCCAGATTTTCAGTACATTTCAGGCGCCACATTCAGGACTGAAAAACGACTACGTACACAAAGCGTGAAAATTAACCCTTAAATAACCCGAGAGTCCATTAATAGGTTCATAAATATTTTGATCCACATTTATATACAATATACACTATAAGCATTTAATTTAGGCTATTATCATAACAACGTATCGCAAAATATCTAATTAATATTGTATCTTTTTTAAAAGATCTTATAAAAATATAATCTAGGCGTTAAAAAATATAATATTTCGATGATACAACGCTGCGGCAAATACTGAAAAATTGTTTAGTGAAGCGTATTAAAAGAAGTTAATTTAGACTTTCAAGATTATTTTCTTTCAAATGGAATAAAATGAATTGATATATTATTTAGTAAGTTATTATACTAGTCTAGTAAGTATGTAATAGTCCGGTATTTAGAGCGCGAGGCAAGCTTACGATTTTGTATCGACTCAAAATATTTCAATATCCTAAAGATGTTGATGGAGGAATGCATTCTGAGGAATACAATACTTGAAAAATAAGTTTGTTTAATCGTAGATGTATATATTACAAACGTTAAGCATGACGTGATTGAATACAACCAATCTAAAAACTCTGTCATAGGACATGTTCATTTTCTCCACTAGCCTACAGTGAGTTTTTAATGTTTGAAAGGTTTTCCAATAAGTAAATGATGTATTAAGTAATTTCTATGAAGTTCATGGCATTTAGTAACGAATGTAATGAATAGTCTAATGGTTAAGAAGGATACCAGTTTGGGGATGGGGTAGGGTTAACAAAAACGAAACTGCTCTCATTTCTGGCAGGGCGAAGTTGTGCCGTTTATTTTAATATGGCGGCGGGGCATAAAAGAAAATCTCTATAAACAATATTATGCGTGCCCCTTTGCATACTGATTACCAAAGCTCTGGGGAATATTAGAAAATCAAATGAATGTAAACATCGCCTGCTTAGATAGTACTGCTTAAAATGTCTAATATACACAGGCCACACAGTATATTAAAAATGTTTTTTTTGCTAGCGTTTTTGTCAAATATTTAAACGAGTTTTTTTTAATCTGTCCTTCATGAATTAAAAAAAAAAACAATTTAAAGAATATAATAAATTGAATGAAAAATTCCTCATAGAAAATATATATAACTATAGAATGTTATAAAAGTAATAAATACATTTATTTTAAGCATTTATGTTTAGAACAAACATAAATATTATATCATTACTATTTAATACGGATAGATGAAATATATTCATATTTGTATATTTTAGGTAGGGGTTAAGGTGAAGAATTTACAGTATGCAGTAGGTGCAAGGTGTGACATATAATATACTTTTACCTGGATTTGGTGAGAAAAATATTCAAACACGTGACAAAACCAATCTATGAAGTAGTTTTTTGTAAATCTTAGACAGCAATATACTGTTAAGGCCGAAAATTTAAAAATGACTTACAACTTATAATACTTATATCCACAAAGATCTTTCGCAGTAATACACTTTGCATATATTAATGATGGATTCATGAGGTTTTATAAGTCACAAGTATAAGCAACTTCATATAACACGCGATTTTATAAAATGTATAGCGGCGATTTTTCATACATAGTTTGAGGTAGTTTTTTTTTTGTGGCAGAGATGAAGACGCTGAGGTGGGCGGGCGGTGTGACTAGAGTGAACAGAGTTCGGAATGAGCGTATTATTATAATGATTACATCGCCGGCGGTCATAGCTCAATGGTAAAGCGTTTGATTTGCAAGCCAAAGGTCGTGGGTTCGATCCCCGACGGAGGTTAAAAAAAATGGATTTTCAATCGATTTCTGAGCTCTAAAATACCCCGGTTGGTGTGAATTTGATCCATCACTTGTAAAATGTCAGTCATAGCCTATCAATTAAAATTGGTGGTAGACGAAAGTCGTCCCGTGAAGACCACCCATTCATAGTAGATTCCTGTAATAATAAAGGATGATGCGTGAATTTCGGGCTGTAGTCTATGACGTTGGCAGATCAACACTCCACATGCAGCGTTTAGCCATATACACCATGGTAAGCGTCATAGAATTCCACAGATGAGACTTCAAAAAATTACTATCACCATCTGTCGGTATTCTCCTGTATGTGCTTACATAAAAAAAAAAAAAGGTGGGGTTCATTTCGGGTGGCCCCTATACTTGATAAGATAAGAAAATACCGCCTAAGATGGTATGGGCATGTGGCACGGAGAGATGAGGACAACATGGTGAAGAGAGCCCTCAACATACCCACGCTGAGAAAAAGACCTTGAAGACCACAGGCAACCTGAACTGCAACTGTAAACTAGAATCTGAAAACTCTGTGATTGACCGACAATACAACTCAGGACAGACAAACATGGCGAATGTTCACAAGGATAGCCGACCCCAGATGATGAGAAATGGCGAAGCTAAAGAGAGAGTTTGAGGTAAATTTTCATAAAAAGTTTAGTTCTTTGTTATTATTTTGGTTGAATCGTTTGTAAAGACTAAGCGATCAGGGCCTCGGGAGCTTCTGCTCAATCATCCAATCGTATGAAAATGACATATATAAGGATTGAATGTATTTTCCAGCTCTGTACTAGTCTCATTTTATAAGATGTTGGCTACCGTTGCAGCGCCAAATACTTTAACGCGCTGACAAATCCACCCTATTTTTATTCCCGGTTAAACCGTCCTCGGGGGGCGAAGTTCCAGTCCCCGGGAGGCCTCAGCTGAGACTTCTCGATCCATCTTCCGCCCCCACCGACAACACACCCACTCGAGCATCGCCCCTTTGCCCGCCCACTCAAAAGCCTATCAACACCTCACTGTACAACCGATATGATCTGATGCACTGGATATGTGTAAATAAAGGCATATAGCTGATATCTTAAGTCCAAGATAGGACTTCATTATATACATTCTTCTTTGAAGTATCAATTCGGTGGATTGGTTTGCAGCAACAAAATCTTACATTTCGATTACCACTCTTCTTGATCGTTTGCAACCTTTTTTAGCTCAACATATGAGTTGCAACTTATGTCCTCAAGCACTTGCTGCAAATACGCCTTCTGCAGTCTCTACCCTCAACCATCCCTTCCACAATGTCATGAATAAGACCATCGTGACGCATGATATGACCGATTCATCGGGCACGCGTCTCTAAAATGGTTGCTTTCTAGGTGCCTATCTTCTTTAATTATGCTGAGAACCTCATTGTTCGTGACGTGGCCTCTCCAAGAAATTCAGAGAATTCGTCCGTTAGACTACATCTCAAAGGCCTCTAGTATTTTTTTTATCAATTTCAGATAATAACATTAAGGTTATCAACTGACAATACTTGGTGAAACTGCATAATTATAATTTTAGAATTAATTTTAATTAAAAAATTAATAAATTAAAAATATTTGGTTTTGGTTCACAATTTATTTTAACGATTTAGATTTTAACGAAGACCATCTTCTTCAGGAAGGCCGAAACATGTAATCGTGAAAATAAATTGTGAATCAAAATTAAATATTTTTAATTTTTTAATTAAAATTAATTCTAAAATTATAATTTCAGATAAAATAAATGTCTAAATTTATAATATTACAGCACTTAGAAAGTTAGACATACCATATAAATCACGACATTACTAACTCAATAAGAGCACAAATGTGACCAGTTCTCGAATAGGATAGACACCTTTAGATTGGATTCCCAAATTACTAGTTGTCTTTCATCTATTCAATTTGAAACAGTGCAGAGCAGCTATTTGTTAAATAATTTAGATAAAAATTAAAACTGAAATGATATCATTAATTGTTAATTATAAATTTTCTTAGTAATTAATTTAATTTGAAAACAGTACAAAAATATTTATTATTTTGTCATTTGATATGAATAAATGACAGAAATAAAAAAACACATTATTTATTTAAGAAATTTATTTTAAAAGAGTAAATAAATTATTTTTTCCAATCGGCACTCTGAAGGAACTTAACTTTATTGCGTAAACAATGCTAAAACTAATAGTTTATTAAACATTAAAATCACATTATTTTTTATGTAAAACACAGAAAAGGCTGTACTTAATATAAAAGCGTCAAGCCATGTAAACCTGGGATCATCTTTATCTCGTCACCGGTGATATTAGCTGGAAGATATTTCCCGAAAAGTCATTACTCAAACGGAGCGTTGACACCGAATTAGTTCACTTCAACATTTTCTTATCGGGGATATTATTTCTCGAAGGAAAATAAAAAGCTTATTTGGCGTTAAATTATGGGATTAACGGCATCCTTCTCAGGAATATAAATCCTCTTTTTATACCAGAAAAAGCGCCTCGGGGAGACAACCAGGTTATGACCTGAAAAAAATATTTTACTATGGCAGATAGCCTAAGAAACAAACAGAAAAAAATCAGTAAAATACATTTAAAAAATATTACCCTCTCAAATAAAAAAGTGTCAAAAAAAACATAAGTATTAATCTGTCAATTGCAACACCTTTAATTTCAGTTTTCAGCAATCTAATGTCATGCTGAAAATATTAGTCAATTGTTTTCGAGATATTGAAACCTTTTAAATACGAATAAAATAGGTATAATTGATTGACGGGTATGTTTAAATATGTATTTCATGTATATTAAATTAATATAGTGTAGTTGAAAAATCCAATATTTTGATCACCGTTGTAGGAATCATCAATATGGAAGTGATGTGTTTTTTTAAACGTACGTTCCAATACATCACTCAAAGTTAATATTTAAAAAAAAAGTTATAACCCTTGTAATAATGATAAGGATATACAAAAAATACTGCTTAGAGAAAGCCCAAAATTCGTTATAGCCATAATGCTTTATATTTGATGATTTCAACCGCTTTTAAGTGATGTATAAAGCTAAGGAAACATTAAAAAAATAATAGATGGTATCTTCCATATACACCACACGTTTTTTACTTATTATTAAATAGTTAATCGACAGACGTATACAACTTGGATGAGCAACATTTGGAAAATTTAAGTACATTTTTAAAGCGAAAATTTCGCAATGTCTTAAAGCTAATGCGTTTAACTAATGCATCCTCCCTGTATTAACTTATGGCACAGATAAGTGGAATCTAGCAGCATGTCTTACCCATAAAATAAAGGTCATCCAGTGTGTTATGGAGAGAACCATGCTTGGAGTGTCCGTAAAAGAAAGAGTCCGAAACAAGGATATCCACAGAAGAACTCAAGTAGTGGAGGCTACCCAACGAATAGGCGTACTCAAGAGACAATGGGTAAGAAATGTATTGGAATGAAGCCCTAAAACTGGCAAACGAAGCGTTGGCCGACCCCCTGCAAGATGGACTGACAACATAAGAAGAATAGCGGGGTGGCCTGGATGCGCAAGGCAGAGGATCGAAAAGGATGAAGACTCAAGTGGGAGGCCTACGTTCAACAGTGGATGGATACAGGCTGATGATAATGAGTTAATATTTTTACAATATTTGAAGCGAAGTTTTTTTATTTATATTTTTTTTCTGTTGTGTGTATTGAGATTTTAAAATTATTATTCATTACATTGAGTACCTACGTAAACTAAGAAAAAATATTGTCTATTCACAAAAATAATACAGCGACAGGAAATGTATGGCCCGGTATTAAAGTGATGGATAATATAATTATTTAGAAAAAGTATAGCTTCTGCGAAAAATTATTGAAAAATCTTGTCTATTAATATGGAGCCTTTGTTGGAGGAGATGAATGGAAGGAATCCAATGTAATATACGAGAATGTATTATACAAAATCTCAGTACATAACAACAAGATTATAATATTTCCTTCCTGTGGAGGTATTTGTAATATGCTTGTAATATTCTGAACAGGTAAGTTTTTTCACTTGTTACTGGATATTTTAATTAAAACTGTATCATGAGATGTTTTTCAGAAATTGCGTTAGTAAATTTATTGTTCTTTTGATGTGCTTTTGAGACAAAAGTACGCTTCAAGATACATTTTATGATCAAATACTGTCGTTTTGATCTTTTATAAATACACTTTCATGACGTTTTCATAAAGATTAAATTAGACGTATTGTTTTAATTTTACTTAATAAATAAAAGTTAACTAGATTATCTGTAAATTATTTACGACATTAGTCACAAAACAAGGAATTATGCTTATTTTTACCATGTTTTATTTATATTAATAATGTTGTTAACAAAAGTACTAAAGTATCCCAGACCTATCTACAGACTCTTGAGGTATTTGATTGTCCTTAAAATACTATTAAAATAAACTATAAAAACAATTTATTAATTTGTAATGTGTTGAAGTGTTGTAATTGTTAAAGGAATTAACCATGGTTTTACTTTAAGTTCATTAATCAGTGCATAATGTGTGTATAGCTGTGTCACAGCTGTCTTTTAAGCAGTTTGTATGTACTCGAAGGAGCAACGGGATGTAGATCTGACATGGGATGAGGTGAGGAAAAAATGCTCCAGTTAAGGAAGCAGAAATGATGATGATATGATGATTATGCAGTTCGTATGTTTGTACAGTTTGTAGAATAGATACATTACACTTTACTTAAGAAAATTACGATGATTCCTGAATATTCAACGTTATAAATTATCTTACCTTAATATACTTCAAAATATGGAAAATACGTAGAAGTTATTGGTTATTTGAGCAGACGAGTAAAATATTAAAAATTCTAATAAATACAAACTATTCAGGCAAAGACTCATTTTCTCCACTTTACTACTTTATACAGCCTTTGGTTGATTTTTAGAATATATTTTAATTTTCTTGTACTTTATAAGCCATTAATTCTTCTTTGTAGTATCAATCCGGTGGATTGGTTTGCAGCAACAGAATCTTGCATCTCGATCTCCATTCCTCTCGGTCCTCCGCAACCCTTTTCAGCTCAGCATAAGCGCTACAGTTCATGTCCTCGAATAGAATGCCATTAATTATTAATGCCAATATTCAATAACTGATCTACATACAAATCTCATTTCACACCTCATTTAAAATGACCTTTCTGTCATCAACGAATCGGAAAAACATAAACGGTAGACGCTGAGATTTGAACCATGAAACATTACAACCTTTTCAGTGACAATCAGAACTTTAATCAGTTTTAACTAGATAACAGTAAATAACGATGCTAATATATATGGGTATATTTTTATTACAAGCAAGCCATTTAACATTGTTGAAAGGTTAAAAAGAACCACTTACATTTTTTTTTCAAAATATTCACAAAAAATATTCCATAGATATCATTTATTTGTTCGAATTTCATTTTAAATCGGCAAGCGGGAGATACAACTGTCATAGCTTTCAGATGAGCTGCTGGAAATATGAAATGGCTCTCCCAACACTCGCTGATCTCTTCGTCACTTTGGCCTTTATGGACGTAGTTTGTATCAATGGCGGACTGGCGACTGGGAATTATAGTCGTTGAGCTTGCAACGGAGAGGAATTTGTTCGAACAGGAGTATCAACGACGAAGATATAAATAGTGTAAAGAAAATGTAAATCTTGTATTAAAAAAAAACATTAGTATCATTATGTTGCCTATTTAGTACTACGTATATTTTTGCACAATTGTTTTGCATTGTGAAAGACGCAAACTCATGAATTATGCTAATTGAATAGAGCAACGGGTTCCTTCAGCAGATGAAGTTGAAAGGATTTTTTTAAAATGTTTTACTAGATGAAAAGTATCCCTAATAGCTTAGCTTATTAATTATTGTTAGAAATGACCCGATTTTAATTTCAATAGAATTAACTATTATATTTAATAAATATACTAACTGAACTGGAATAAAGTCTTAAGCTATCCTTCTAGAAACAAATATTTAATTAAAGCATGCCACACAGATTATATTTCCCAATGAGAGCGGTGTTAACTTGGAAAATTATTGTGCTCTGCCACTCTCTCGGTTACTTGAAGTTTAGACGTTAAGCCCATAGACGAATAGTTGATAAGTTCAACATACTCTAAGAGTTAAAACAATACCAATCGAATCCTTTAGAACGTTCTTACAGCACATCTTTGTCAGTAGAGCAAAATAAATTATCCCCGAAAGATTCCAAATTTTTAAGAACTGTCCAAATGAAGCTAATATTGCTTACGTTTTGTCAATAAGTAGCCGAAACTGGTAACGCTTCGCTATGGATCTTTTATCGAGTTCATTTGAAATAATGCTTATAGTAAGCCATAATAAAATGTGAGCATGAAGTAATCCTCTTTCATAATTCCATTAATTACATCCAGCATTGTGTTTCTCCGTAAATGGTTAATAAAGTGAAGATGAAGATAGGAGAACACTTGGTGTAGGGGATATGGGTTTCTTGTCAATTATATTATCTGAACAGACTTCTAAAGTAAGAACAATATGGTTTTACAATATAATGTGGTGACTTTTGAGTGTACGCCTGTCTTTAGTTGATGCATGTTAGTGTGTTAAGAATAACGATTCTAAAGTAATAACATGTATAATTTATTACTTTATAATTAACAGTAACGTATGAAAATTGAAACAACTAAAATTATTAAATTTCCAATTTGATGGTTTGTTTTTTTTTCATTAATTCAAATACTCAGGTGAATAAGTGCATAGTGCTGTGGTTTTCCGCGCACTTTACATTTAATACTTAACGAGTGAGCTGAACGCGGCGCGTAGAAAATATATGAAGTGGTTGCGTGCGTACTGAAAAGTTATCAAGTGTGTATTGTTTTGCTTCTAAAATAGATTTATTTAAAATAATCTACGCGTTTTCACCAATAATTTCCATATAATAACTGTTGCGTTGCAGAAAGATGTATTATTAATTATAATGTCACCCTCAATGTAAGGATTTTTATCTTTGAAATTCAGCCGGAGAGTTCCATAGAGGTGTTTAAGCAGGTGTCGATTTTACTAATGTAAGTCCGGAAGTTGGGCGTCCAGCGACAGCCCACCCAACTTCCGCCCACCGTGTGACATCCGCCCATTCCCTTTGCCGATCCGCCCATCCCTTCTCCGCCCCATCTCGCAGTTCATTGAGATTCCGCGCGCGACTTCAGATTAAATATTATTATTGCATTTGGAGGAAAAATCTCTGCCCGGACCGTAAAGAGACGCTTGTCTGGTGGAATGGCATGTTCATGTTTACGCCTCGGGTGCTATCTGCCTTTCTGTAAGTTCGAAATGAGTACAATAACAGAGGTATATTATCATAAAAACATTTATTTCACTACAAAATAACGGTTATAGACAACTATCGTCATTTTATACGGCTGCAAGTTCAATATCTCACCAAAAGAAAATGCAGCCATAAAAAAATGTTATGAAAACGGACGTTTGCGAAGAGCACTAAATATGTATGATGGTTTGATTTTGCGAGAAATGACGAAGTTTTGTACCTAGCTGGGTTATGTACTATAGATACTGCTGAAAAGCATTAACTACTACTAGTTTTTTGATTTATTCAATGGTTTGTAAGTATTTCTATTGAAATGATATATGATATACAATGTACATTTTTTATTTATCTCAAAAAAATATATTCAGCCAAAATCAATTCGACTATATGCTATTTTCATCATTTTATCTCTTACCATGCAAAGGTGGTTATTTGCATTATGGTTAGTAGGTGTGTTTGTATTGTGGATTTTATTTCAATTAGTGCAGTTGTTACAAACTGGAGTCTCCTTGCTCTTACAATTTGTGTGATTGTGGCTATCTGCACAGTACAAGCAGATGGGAGGTTGGGTCTTGGCCATGAATATACTAACACAAAATTATTGAAATTGATTTAAAATAAGAAAATGTGAAATTCCATACTAACATCCTCCTCTCTTTCATAACGTTTTTATGATACCAATGCCAATATGGCGGACATATTCATGTACGACAAACGAACAGAAATAAGAGACGAAGAATTGTATATGGAGGTTTTCGGTACCAATCAGCAAGGGCTCTATCATGCTGATGTCAATTCTTATAATTTTAAGTATTATTATTCAATTTTAGTTCAGAATAATTATAAACATTGAGATCATCAAAAATCGGTCGCAACTATTTAGTAAAATAGATTTTTTTTTATCAATCTATATCTTCAAATTTCCTGACAACAAATAGTTGCAGTCAGCCACTGTATGAGATTCTTAAGAAATCTACATAAAGCATACTCTGTAAATTGAGAATCTACAGTCACCGTACTTTCAGTTATGCAATCTTCGACACTCGTATTTAAGAGTAGGAAAATTGATCAACAAATTGCAATTTAAAAATGATTTGTGTTTCTCTAAACGGTCGAACTGAAGTTAAATATTGTCTACAACAGTAAGAAAACCTGTTTCATGAACGACAACTTTTCTATGTCATTAAATATACACATACTATAACGCAACAAATTATTTTTATACGCATCAATTCGTTCAGAAAAAATATCGGCAGAGACGGGATGCAAACCAGCGAACCTTGGGACCAACCATTTGTTCAAGTTCATTACCCTTGACCACACGACCATCTACTGCCCGAACCGATGCGTCGAAAATCTTGCATTTAACTTATACTACATGATAACTTTTCAGCTACGATAACTTTCTTCAGCGTGGCAGAATGTACTGTTTCGCGACGCCAAATTACCGCGGGGCAAAGATGACGAACGCCGGCACGGAGATAATGCGGGGTCCATAAAAATGAAAGACGCACTTTGCAAAACTGAAAAATATGTAGATGCCCCCCGATGCGGTGCGCCTGAAAGGGCTCCGAGAGCAGAGAGAAGCAAATTTTCCGAATTTACCCCCATTTAATCATTCACTACCCTATTCGCCAGACTTGCCTTTACGCTTTCGCGTTTAAGTTGCTTGCTCGGAGAGAACGTTTTATGTTTTATCAATATTAGGGAAGCATTTTTATAAATTTTTCAGCATCCGCTACTTTACAAGGCAGCTTTTTGATACACGTCTTCGCAATCTTTGTCAAAATTTGATACATATTTTGTGGCAATCCACGCTTGTTTTACTACCAAGTATATTATTTAATATTTATTGAAAAGTTTTATTCTTAAATTATTATTTTAATCGAAATGTACAAATAAGTCATAATAACGATTAATTTGATATTGTGACTTTTGGGTTTAACCGTGTGTGGCGAATCTCTTCTATCCAATATTTCGACCGCCATTGCAGGGGTCTTCTTCAGGGTTGATGACTTTCGTAAGTCAAAAATTTCAAAAGTCATCAACCATGAAGAAGAAACAATGGCGGTCAAAATATTGGATAGAAGAAATTCACCACACACGGCTAAAACCAAAAGCCACAATATCAAATCTGGCCGTGAAAACCTAAGAAGTTATTTAACGATTAATTTACTTATTATTTGTTAATGTGATATTTTACAAGATTTATTAAGGATTGTAAACTTTGACGAAAAACTTGAATAATCAGAAATATTAATGTATTGTATGTTAATAAATCGTTGGCATTAAAAATAGAGGTGTGGGAAGGAAGGTCACAAAATTCGCAATTGCCCTTTGTCTAATTTGTGATTTCGATTTTAAGTATCAAATGAGCTTACCGAGAAAAGTTTTCAAGAAATAATTCAATTCTGAAAACGAAAACATAAACCGCCTACTTAAGAATGACTTCAAACAAAATGTCAATTATTCGACAAAGGGAAATACATTTTTTGTCCTGCGCCGCTTTTATTAAAGAAAGTCTTTGTTAATAAAATTTCAATGAGGCCGCTGAGTGTGTATGAGTCAGTGTACGTGAACTGTGTGACAATGTTTGTTGGTGTGGGTTACCTTTTTTGTGCGCGATGGTATTTTTTGCATCAGACAATAAGTCTACGTCCTTCAAAGGCACATTACTTTATGAATATCATAGAAACGTCTCTACGAAGTCTACGACCATTTTAATATAAAATACATTGTGATGGAAGTTATAAAATACTATATTTAAGATAGCAAAACGCAGCTCATCTAAAATTCAGTTAGCAAAAGGGTTTCGTATAGTGGTCAATGTGACAAAAATAAAGAACAATAAAAAGAGAACCCTATTGAAAAAATATTGTAAAATAATAAGTTGGCCATGAACGAGAATATATAATATGTGTATACCGTCATTATAAAATAAATAAAAGGGGTTTTATTCGTATTTTGCTTGTAAATATTTAAAAACCTTTTGTGTCAATATTTACATATTGACATTACATTAAATACGAAGGATCAGTATTTCAGTCTTCGTGAAAACCCTCCCTTTCTTGTCCTGTTTTTGGAGACTCAGATGGGGACCCGTTATTGGACGCACGCAAATAGTTACTTTTTAGAGAGTGGCTGAATTCTAGGTGCATAAATTAGATGTCAAATGGACCTCAGTCTAAAGCTGTGAAGTTAGTATATCACAAGTTAGTATGCTAACCATGAAATATGTGGGAATGGATAAGGAAATGGTGAGGTTGGGAAATGGATTTTGTAGAATGGTAGACATCAGTTAGGAGTCATTACTTGCGTCTGCACTCTTGCAGACGGACTCAAAAGCAGCATAATTCCATTTAGTACTAAGTATTTCAGTCTGATTTTTTCGCGTATATGTATTGTTAAACAATTCTGTGATATTTTAAAAGTGAAGGAATGATTATGTAAAGAATACATGAATTCACGGGTTTATTGCTTTAATTAACAGTTTAACACCTTGATTTATGCTAAATTGTTTTCTTTTCTTCCAATATCCGTTTAAAATCTGGATAACATTGTCATCACAAATTGCCACCACTTAGTTCTCTCAGTTGCCAATATAAATGCCATGTTCAAATTGGAAAAATGACATCTGTATTATACGAGATATTTTTTTGTTTTAAGTAAATGTCTTATTTATTATCAGAAAATTTTTAGGTGATTAGATGTTTAGGTGGACGTCCTAGAGAGACCTTTGGTCTTAAAAGGCGGCTCAGCTCAAAATGAAATATCACTATATATTTAATAGTTTTTTTTGCTTTATTATACTTTTTAATAAAGAATTACTGTTAAAACATCAATATTACTTTGCTGATGGATGTAATCGAGTGAAAGAGCAATGTACTTTTTTGGGGTTTATGCCGTTTCAGTTGTTTGCTGTTGCTTACATTGAGTCTTCTTATCAGCGATGGTAAATGGTGGGTAACATATCGACTGGATCGTCTCCTTTATCGCACAACACGAGACGAGTGAGAGTTTGTACCTTGTTCCATCAATCTCTATAGGCGCGCTGAGGAGCATTGAAAGAAATGTAGGCAGTTTGCTGACAGAGTAGTTTTGAAGACAGATGCTGAAAAACACCTATTACGGTGTGGGGAAAGAGGCTCTGAATGAAGAAAATACTAAATAACTCCCGAGACATAAGAAAATTGAAAAGAAAAACATTTTCTTGAAGAATACTTTTAAAGATATAAAATATTTACTACAGATAAAACATACAGTCTTAATAATAGAAAAATTTTTTTTGCATGAAATTAAACGCTACAATGTCAGCCATAAAGTTCATAAGAAAAACTCCCTATTCGTGAGTATAAATGAAATATTTTGCACTATTTTAATGAAAATGGTAATCGGCCACTTGCATTAAAAATATATATTTTTATTTTAATTGAATTGGGCCACTTCTTAAAACTATGTATCACAGGTCTTAACCCTTTCGCATCGGTTGTCGGCATATGCCGCCATAAGATTCCCCAACCATTGACATCGGTTGACGTGATATATCGTTTTGCTACTGTCTTAGAATAGTTTTTTATGCATCATCTGATAGCTAAGCGATACAAGAACCAATGTGATATATGAAAATAGACCAGATGAGTACATTTATGCTTCAAATACTAGTTTTATAATTGACAGTATAATTTGTATTCAAACCGAACCGTAATGAAAGGGTAAAGAGCGTCAGAATAATCGTACGATCTCCGTGAAATGTATTGTTTATTGCCAAATATATGCTTAACATTAACGGCAATATGTGACAATCGGGGAGTAGTTTTTGAATGTAAATTTTATCTAATTACTTAATTTTAAACTAACTTAATCTAATTTTATGTTTTTTTTTATGTAAGCGCATGCAGGAGAGCACAACCAGTCAAGACCAGTGCACTCTATGACGCTCAGCCAGGGAGGCTCGACGCTGCATGCGGGAAACGTGTGTTGTGTTCGTGTTTGTGTGTGGGTTGGGGAGATTGCAAAAGTATATTTATCTGTTTCTTGAAGAGATCCAGATTGTAGGAAGGAGGAAACACAGACGCTGGAAGAGCGTTCCATAGCTTACCGGTGGCATTAAGGAAGGAACTTTGGAAGCTGCCAGTTCTTGGTCGACATATATTAACCGTGTATGGATGTTCGGCAAGTGTAAGACGAGTTTGTCGGCTGTGAGTGGGTGCAGGAGGAATTAGTTCTTTAAGTTCCGAAGAGCAGCGACCGTGGTAATAACGATAAAAAAGACTAAGAGAACCAATCTTACGTCTGTGTTCTATTGATTGTAGATTTGACGTAAGGGTGTCATTGTTTATCAAACGAATTGCTCTTCTTTGAACTGAGTCAATTAAGTTTAGAAGGTATTTTGGGGCTCCAATCCAAAGGTGACTGCCGTATTCAAGGATAGGTCGGATTTGTCCATTATATAGATGAAGTTGTTTATCGTTGAAATACCGACGTGATCTATATAATACACCTAGTTTTTTGGAAGCGAGACCGGCTTTACACTTAATTGACTCGTAATATTTGACATTATTCGATATTGATAATCCAAGCATGTTGATGGAGCTTGCTTTCGGAAGAGAACAACCGTTGAAAGATACAGGATCCATAGCAGTCTTCTTGGTGTAGAAAGTACATGATTGAGTTTTTGAAATGTTGAAACTGGTTGAGGTCGCCCTATCGTGAAACTCTTTCAAGAGACATGTTCATCTTCTCCACCAGAGATTCCCTAGCAGCAGATAGTTCCGAATGTTTCGGAGGTGTATGGAAGATTATACTCTCATGGACAGTGCTGTCGTCGGCATAACAGTAAATGTTTGCGCATTGAAGCAAATCATTCACATGCAGAAGGAAAAGAGTAGGTGACAGCACAGAGCCCTGTGGAACTCCTGAGTAGATTTTATGCCAGGAAGAAGAAAAGCCATCTACGACAGTGATGATGCTTCGATCACTCAAGAAGTTTTCAATCCAGGAGCACAGGGAGGGAGTTAGTCCATAAGACGGTTATTTATTCACCAGACCGCGATGCCAGACTCTATCGAACGCCTTGGAGATATTCAGGGCAACAGCTTGCGTTTCTCCAAAGCATTCGACGGATTTCTCCCAAACATGTGTGACATATGCCAAGAGATCGCCGCACGATCGACTACGGCGGAAGCCATATTGCCGATCGCACAGAAGATCATTCTTCTCTAAGTAGTTTAGAAGTTGGCTGTTAATTAAACGTTCCATCACTTTGGAAAGTAGTGATGTGATGGCTATTGGGCGATAGTTTGTGGGGTCACTTCGGTCTCCTTTTTTTGGGACTGGGTGAACAAGGGCTTTTTTCCATCCCTGGGAAACAATACCACATCTAAAGGACAATCTGAAAAGTTTGGTGAGCACAGGACTCTAAGTTCAGGAGCGCAAGTTTTTAATACCACCGCTGGTATGCCATCTGGGCCACTGGCTTTGTTGGTTGCTAATTGGAGAAGTTCTCGACGTACGGCTTTGAGGCTGAATTTTACAGCCCCCATCTGCTTGCCACAGTGAGGAATGGATGGGGGTTGGCCCCACCATCGTCGAGTGTGGATGTAATCTAACAACTGCAATTATAATTTATCCATTAGTTGGAACAGCGAATAAAGAGCTGATTTCAAGACGTCATCAACCTCATTAGTGAGGTCTTTATAAAGAAAATAGCCTTATTTATGTTATATTTTATTTCTAAATCACTTTTATGTAATTAAGTAATTATTTTAATTTAATGGCATCTGTCATGGCTTATGTGGTAGAAGTAGAAAATAATTATCGTGTAAAAGGCCAAAATGATAATAATTTCACTATAAACGCGTTTATAGTGAAATTTAAGTTTTTTTATTTTATGTAAACACATACAGGAGAATACCGACAGAGTTATTCTGAAGACTCATCTGTGGAATTCTATAACGCTTACCATGGTGTATATGGTTAAGCGCTCCATATAGAGTGTTGATCCGCCAACGTCATAGACAACCCGATATTCACGCATTATCCTTATTATTACAGGAATTTACTATGAATGGGTGGTATTCACGGGACGACTTTACCACCAATTTTATTTAATATGCTATGACTGGCATTTTACGGATAAAGGAATCAAAATCACACCAACCAGGGAAATTTTAGATCTCAGAAATCGATATTTTTTTTTTAAATCTCCTCGGGGATCGAACCCACGACCTTCTGTTTGCAAAGCGAACGCTTTGACCATTGAGCTATCTATACCCGCCGGCAAATGTAAGTAACTTACAAATTTTGAGTTTCATATTCTTTTCTTTGTTCTCTATCACTGGCCAACCCTGCGGACAATCCTTCACCATCCGGCTTCTCTTTCTTCACCGCCTCAGGACCCCGGATAGAATGGCAGCCCTAGAAGACGTCCATTGTCAGAGACTTTATTTGAGTTCACATATCTTTTCCCCAAGACTCACGCCTTAATCTCGAACCTAAGGCTGCAAAGCGAAAGCCTGCTTCAGTTGCGGATGCCAAATGACCGAACCTTAAATAGAAACTCTGACAAAAATGAATCTTTGATATGAATGAAATTAAATCATAGAATATTTACATACTAATTTAAATATTACTTATTATTTTCAATGCCTACAAAGTATGGATTAAGTTAAAACTCTATGTAAAAATTATACTATGATTTAAGTTTAAAATATATTATTTTATATTGACTAAGCTGCTTCATTATTTTTTCATAATTACATATACACATTATAGTTTTTAGTTTTGGCCATATTTTAAAATTTGGAAATAATTTTGCTTTGCGATCATGGTTTTGGCTACACTATACAGTGTGCACATTATTATTGTAAATTATTTTAATAAAAGATCGCGTTACTTGTATGAACACTTTTTCAAGTGAATAAATTACATAGCTACAAAATTATTATAAGAAACGTAAAATGTGTGCCAAATGCTGGTTGTATGTATATATTATGTTCAAAGAACAGTCACCGAACCTTATTCATATCAAAACTTATATTGCCTATTAATTATTTGAAATGGATATGAAAGTGAATCCAGAAATAAAATAAAACAATTTTAAATTAATAAAACATTATTACTTATGTATCCTGAAGAGTGTATGTATTACTTTATTTAGCCGGTGGTCACAGCTCAATGGTAAAGCGTTTGCTTTGCAAGCCAAAGGTCGTGGGTTCTATCCCCGACGGAGATTAAAAAAAAAAAAAGGATTTTTAATCTTTTTAATCTAATCCGGTTGGTGTGAATTTGATCCATCACCCGTAAAATGTCAGTCATAGCCTATTATTTAAAATTGGTGATAGACGAAAGGCGTCCCGTGAAAAAATTCCTGTAATAATAAAGGATGATGCGTGAATCATGGGCTGTGGTCTATAACATTGGCGGATCAACACTCCACATGTAGCGTTTAGCCATATACACCATGGTTAGCGTCATAGAATTCCACAGATGAGACTTCAGAATTACTATCACCATCTGTTGGTATTCTCCTGTATGTTTTTACGTTAAAAAATTAAAATAATAATGTATGTACATTCAATTAACATCTTATTAAAATTATGCTCAAATTGAAAAAAAAATAAACCAAATTACTTTTATTACTTAAATATACATATACTATACATAAAATTCTTTTTTCAACGTGTCAATCCAAGCACAAAAATAACGGCAGAAGCGGGATGCGAACCGCGGACCTTGGAAACCAACTATGCCCAGGTATTCATACCGCTCGGCGAACTGCGCCATTGCTATGCCTAGACAAATTACTTTTGATTGTGCTGAAAAAATAAGTTTTGATTACAATGTGGTAAATGAAAATATGTACTTGAAATAAAAACTAGGTAAAGCAACGAGAAATAGTTGAGGTTGCATTATTTGCATGTTATTTTAATGTTTCCAGTAGTTATTTCGACCTACAGCATTCTCGTATATTCATATATTTTTCAATTTTTCAGCAGAAAAGAGCCTAAAACACACACATCACTGTTACTTTTGATTAAAAATACGCATGAGCTACGTTGCGTCAGCTGGAAGCCGTTTCTGAAATGCTCTCTCTGGCGGTAATGTACTGGAATCAAGGGAGGAAAATAGGGCCGAAAATAAATACATTCAGATATCGATATTTCTCGACAGGTTGAAGCAACCGAGCTACTAAAATATCATTACGTAACGACAAATGTGCATGATTTAATTTTTTGATTCATCAGTCTAAAACAGGACATGTTTTAATTTTATTCACATTAGAAGTACTGACTTCAAGTGAATGTTTTCTCAAAATATATTTCTTAATTGTACATATGTTCATTATTGTATGTACCATGATTATTTATGGCTTAAAAATCTAATTATTATTATCCATAGAGTCACATTAAACACTTTAATATGAAGTATATTAAAATTATCGATGAAATGCATAGACTGAGTGCATGATTTGCAAGCCTGTATTTCTTTGTTGAGTAACTAATTAAAGGTTTTGGCAGTAAGTTAAATCAATTCGGAATTAAATAAAATGAAATCAGCAGTAGACTAAATAAATTAGCATTATTTACTGTGTCAGTATGAATTTGATCCGTTATTAAATTAAAATGGCAGTGATTTATTAAATATTGGTAAAAATTAATGTAAAATGAATGTATAATTAACCCATAAAAAGGAAACCTAACCTAACTTGTAATCAATATACCATTCCTTAATTATTTCCTACCAATTTACTATTTTCTACTGCCAATTAATATTTTTTTAAACCATTTTTTTTACTTGCCTTTTTAGGTATTTATAACTGACCGTTTGCTTAATAATTACAGCCCATTAATTGAATTAAATATTGCCAAAATAGTACTTTAGACATCGCTCATTTTTGACCACATTATCATATTAATTTTTTTTATTGCGTTTTTTATATACAAATGATTTATTTCAAATTGAAAATCCACATAAAACAAGACTAACACCTTCTGTGATTTCAAATTGTAATTAATTTGGTAGTCAAATATAATACTACTAAATTTCTTTAAATAACTAAAAGCGAGAATACCAAATCGCTTGACATATTATATTGTTTTGTAATTAATTATTTGTAAATAAAATTAACGAACTAACGCATTTTATCAGTACGTATTTATCCACATAATGCTTTAATTATATTATACATATTTTATATTTTAAAATATTTATTTTAAAAACTATATAAAATACGCTACATATTAGTGTAAAAATACTTTAATGAGAGATTAATTAGTTTTAAATCGATATTCATAATATTCAAATAATTCTCTATTTTTAGATGATTTATTTTACATAAAATGAAAATATATATATATTAATGAACTATTACTTTTCATTAACAGTAAAGGTCACTCCTTTGACGACGCAGTCAAAAACCTTAATGTCTGTGACTAACTTCGCAATGAACCAAAATAAAATAAAACAGGAAGAAAACACTGGCCATTATCGCCATGAGAATAAACGATCACAGACCGCTACTCCTGTTTAATGGCCGTGGCTTGACTTTTTTGTTTTATTTTTTATTAAACATCAAATGAAGAGCGAGAATATTTTATCGTTTGAATGTCTGAAATGTAAGCAAGTAAACAGTGCTTAGCGTCACTAATATTAAAACAATTATCAATGTAATATTTGACACGGTTCCAAAATGACGTCGTCAGTTGGTGACGCCGAAGCACAATGGAATCGGGTGCAAAGGAAACCCCCACTGTAAAAAAAACAGGAAGAAAATACTGGCCATTATCGCCATTAGAATAAACGATCACAGAACTGATATTGTGGCTTTTGGGTTTAGCCGTGTGAGGCGAATTTATTTTGACCAATATTTCTTCTTCAGGATTGATGATTTAGTTGTGAGTTGGTGTCAGATTACCTTTTATTTTTTTATTTACGAGCGTTATTGATATCTCCATGGTAACTACATATTCAAATTTCGTTAGTCCGAATAAATTGTGTACGGTAGGTATGTTCTAAGAATTGTACCTCCACGAAAGGCGTGCCCAGCAGTGTATATCGGTCAAATATCGCGATCATGCGAAACATGCTCTTGCACATGTACACCTATATTTTATTGTTCTTTTTTGTACTACATTAAATTTTGAAAACATCCCAACAAGTCATACAAACAACTATTATAAACAAAGTCAACAACACCCTAAGTATCATAGTAAGTAACAAATATAGTAACAAAATATAATAAATATAATATTTTTCGTACGTAAGCTGTTTTTCCATTTACTTTCAATGTTTCTTTGGGTTAGAATGAAGCGAAACCTTCCCTTTTTACATTTCTCCCCCATTCCTCTACTGTAGGCTTCCTCACTCTGACTACCTCCTCCTACCTTGTGAACTCCTTACCTTCTCCTCACTCCTTCCAGTAGCCGTAACGATCAAAGCGGAACAAATTGATTTACAAAGATGCTGGCCTTAAACACAATTCTGTGATGCAAATTGCCTAGAATATGAAGTAGCAGACGAAAATTCATCAAAATGACTTAATAATATTTATATATAGAAAAATCATTAGTATTTAAAGAACGTGAAATATTTAATGTCAATTTATTGCATCTATATTTTGTATGTTGAAATGTAATTTGAATGTAAAATGAAGACAAAACGCATTTATTGCGTCAAAATATGTTTTAATAACTTTCATCGTTATTTCTAATAAATTTATTAATCGTTTTCAAATTTTATTATATTTAAAGCAACGTCTTGGTCGTAAAAGTACTCGTAGCATATTTTGACTACACAAATATCTTCTTTTATGAGGTCTTCCTGGCATGTCATCAGCACCAATGATCCCTCATTTTCAAAACACATGCTATACACGTGAACTCTGCTGTACTGCCTTATTTACTCCATTGCAGGTCACAAACCCGAATGCAAAGAAATGAAAGCTTATAGTCAAAGTTAACCAGTCAAAATAACAAGCTAATCGGATAGCATTTTTTAAGCTATGTGTTCCAAGAATTATGGTTCGGTTCCGAAATGATGGCGTCAGTTGGTGACGTCGAAGCATCAGATATTCAGGTGCAAAGGAAACCCTCACTGACTACAGTCGAATTAATACTGTTTTAAACATGACTTTAGCTTAACAATTTGAATACATCGTAATATCCTTAGCACCTATTTTTTTCTGGACAACATACTATAATGCTCAGCACATTGCTAGATACTTTGACCACACATTTATATTTATTGATGCAATGGTCATCAAGAATTCACAACGAATTTGAGAACATCGCACATTACTTCGTGCAGTATTAATTGTCCATAGCAACGATTATCTTACAAAGCTGCTTATCTTGCAAACAGTTCATCACACAAGACTGTGACAATTGATAATGGAATGTGCAAATCCTCTTGACCTGATATGATTTTATGGCCTCTAAAACACATGTAAGAGTGCTATTCTATAGAAAATTAAACTCAGCTAAAAGCTATTCTCTTACATTTTCACTCTTAATAGGTTATATATTTATTGAAAATTCCGCAATGTTTTAAAACTAAGACGTTTAACCAATGCATCCTCCCTGTATTAGCTTATGGCGCAGAGACGTAGAATCTGACAGCAAGTGTTATCCATAAAATAAAAGTCACCCAGCGTGCTATGGAGAGTTCCATGCTCGGAGTGTCGCTAAAAGATAAAATCCGAAACGAGGAAATACGCAGAAGAAATCAGGTAGTGGATGCTACACAACGAATAAGCAGACTCAAATGGCAATGGCCAGGACATATCTGTTGAAGAGACGACGGTCGATGGCGAAGAAAAGTATTGGAATGGCGCCTAAGAACTGGTAAACGAAGCATTGACCGACCCCCTACAAGATGGACTGACGATATAAGAAGAATATCGGGAGTGTCCTGGATGCGGAAGTTGGAGGTTCGAAGAGGATGGAGACTCATGCGGGAGGCTTATGTTCAACAGTGGACGGATACAGGTTGATGACGATGAATGATGAAATATTGTGTGTCCAAATCAAACGAGGTTCCGTTTAAAAACGTTTTGAGCACTGTGTTTGTGTTAAAAGATCTTATATTTGCCACTAATTTCTATTGCGATTATATTCGTTTGTCTTGGACTGTACACTTTGGGCTTCTACTGTGTCGTACGGGGTCAGTGAGGTAGTGATTGTCGACCAGAGCGGGGGAGGAATACCAAGCGAGCAGTATTTTATCATTTGCGGGTCTCAGACTCCGCACAGCCGCTCTCTGGACCATTGAAACTCATGTTCAACCATTCCACAATCCACTCATCATATTAAAATAGAACTATGCTTTAGTATACCTGTGATAAACCTAAACTCTAATATGATTTAACCATTCTACAGTCTGCACGATCTATATTCGATTCATATAAATAAAATTAATGTAATTCGAATAAAACAATACTATGGTAATATTATATTATATTTAGGTGATATGTGTGAGAAACAAAAATCTTCAAAAATCGGATGGCTAATTGTACTTTCTTTTTCAACATTTTTTAACAAAACTAATAACAATTTATCCAAAATTACATATTTATTACCAACGCTTTATAAACGAAAGCTTGAGTGATAATGTCATTTTATCTTTTGTTAGAAGAATTTATACTGTTTAATCTTGTAAGTATTCACTCAATTTTTTGATTTATAAAATGAAAAATTACATTAAAGTTTTAATTTTAAGTTAATCAATTACATAGCTTAACTTTTTACAGGTCTAACTCGGTAAGAATTTTGAATAATTCTATATACGAGTATTAGTAAATACATTTTTAAGTAAAACTTGATATTTTGAATGGAATTATATTAACGTTATAATATACTCGTAATATATAGCGAGAATCATAGGGGCAATTTTTTGCGCCCTTATTATGTTCATGCCTGAAAACGGATATCGACGAAGAATCTCTATTATTTAATGTTATTTTTAGCATTTACTTGGAGATCCATTTAAATGTTACGAAAATAATTATTCCATGCCATGTTGTTAAGTGGATCGTACTGAATACTGTTTCACTTGCTGGAAGAATGTAGTTTCGCAGCCTATGAAGGCTGCATCAGCATCTATTATTTAAATTGTACATAAGTTTATCGACATAAATGACTTGATACTAAAAATAACAAAAAAATAACGTTAAATATTGAATACGTGTATCATATTATTGAATCTCTCGACAAAACATCTCGAAACTCGCATTTCACCGGACCTTTCCCTGCGACCATCGACCAAAACAATACCCGTCCGCATTACTCTGTTATACTCTGCATTATACGCGATCAGTGGATACACCACTTGGGCATACCAAAGGCTGTTTACAGACCCATAGAACGCTGAGTAGTGACCGTCTTTAGAGCCGGCGCAAAGACCGAAGAACTTCTCTCGGCCGGCGGAACAAAGCCTCGCCGGGTCGGTCCCCGTTCGCTTCCGTTTGAGACGACAAGGGCCTCCGGTGAGCTTCCTTCAGACGATCGGAGCCTTCGAGATGGATTAGAAGCCTCTCTCGGGTAAAGGAATTAAGAGGCTCTGTTGTAATTATTACGTCTTATGACGCATTGTGTAAGGTTCGTCGATGACGTATTGAAGTCACTGTCATAAATTATGAACAATGTAAGTAATAATAAGTAAGATTAATGGAAACATAATATATTTAATGAACATCTTTTGTATAGCTCTTGTTACTTTATCATTTATACTATTTCGGGTGCGTATTAAACAGACCTAATTGGTGTTTATTATTTTATATAATGTCTATGTGGCATCGAATATAGTTTTTTATATTGTCTAGTAAGTTTACCGTTATCTAGCGCTTATGCCATATATCTGAAGTATATTAAAATTACTACGTTTTATGAGTTTGGCATGCAAATATATCTTTTTCTGAAGATGTATAACATACGTTATTTTTAAATGCAAAAAAGTTATATATTAAAAAACAATTCAAAATTCGACTTTTAGGAAAAAAAAACAATAATATCGATAATCTACGAGTATATGGGTCAAACATAATAAACCTTTACGTCAAATTCGGGTGCTAGATATGGTTAGATCTGTATCATTTAGGCATACGACGATATTATGTTATTTTCTCGCCAAAAATATGTTGCTTACAAATGTCCTTGGCCTTAAGACATTTGAAGTGATTTACTATTAAATATGTTAAATAAATTATACATGAAAAAAGTATTTAATTTAATACGTTTTAATTTAAAGTATTATTCAAAAAATTTCAAATATTTATGAACAAATATAAATATCGGGATGTAATCGTATTGAATACAATATGTTGCATTATTTATAAGAAAACAGCAGTATATAGTAAAGAGTTCTGATTTATTTTCATCACAAAAAGCGTTTTCCGTTTGATGTTGTGTATTCAGCTTTGTCCGTCTAATAACGTCGATTTTTCTGATTTTTCAGGAAACTTGTTCGCAAACTGTCAACTATTTAACGACAGACTTCAAGGCGGGCGCTAAGAACTTCGTCCAGGAATCTCCTCTTGAGCTGTTCGGCTAATGTTTACCGAGCGTCTCTGCCAACTCGGAACTAAAATAACGGGAAACTACTCGATCAGTTGACGGAACCAAGAACGTTCAAGCAAAATGATCAATGTCTTAAAGCAATTTGATTGTAAAATACTGCTTCGGCATAAAGGCATTCTCATAGTTGAAAATATTGAGAAATCTATCTACGAGGCTTTACAGTCAATTAATGAGGAATTAAGAATGAATATGCATTGAAATAGGTATATAAAAGAAAAAAAAGGTCTTTTGTGTCGTAATAATTACTTAAATTTAAATACTCGAATAAGGAATCCCACCAAGAATTGTCGATCGAAAAGTCATCCACTCGCACCTCCGTCAACATGCCTGAGCCACCGCAGTATCGCAGTAGACCCAACACTCGAAAGGCGTTGTTATACAAATACTTTATCATAATAAGTGAATACTAGTATTTTGTGAATACTGACAATTCAATATGCCGCAGTAAAATAAAGAATCAATATTTTTTGATGAATCTAAAATTGAATGTATATAAATAATAACTCATTCAATTCAAACAACACGAGGATTAAAAAACTAAATTTATCTACCAAAAATTATTATTTAAAATTATTATTTTTTTCAATTTATTGGCAGTCCATCGAATTCTGAATATATTGAACACATTCATTGGTGGTCACAACTCCGTCATTGCTAGTCCCAAGATGAGATGCAAGAGAAAGAAGGTTCAGTATGAAGATTGCGTTTTGTAAAAAAAAACTCTATCCAAGCCCCAGACAAAAGATGGTCTCACAACTGTGTTGTAGGAATGAACTCCAAGTAATAACAAAAAAAATCAAAGAAAAAGGAGAAGAACAAGTATATTACAGACCTTTAGCATGATTTGCTTATTTCAACAAGTTATTGAAACACTATGGAGGCATTTTGAAAGTCTACATCACTTAAAAATCAATATGTAGTACGTACAAATTCACATCAAACATAATTTTGTGACATTTCTCTTATTAATATAAGAGAAAAATAAAACAACAAACGCTGGGATTTGAACGACGAACTTTCACAACCATTGTACAATTCCTTATTCAGCGCTTGCTCATACCTAATTGCTTCCACACACTGAGTTGCAATTAGTATATGTATATTTTTATTAAGATTTAATAAATTTCATTTATTTATATCACTTATTTTACAGGATAGCTCCAATTGCGATACTAAATCAGTGGTGGAATATTGATAATGCGTCGATTAAAAGATATACAAATTTGAAAATGATCAATTCACAAAAATAATATTTTATTTACGTATATTTATTTCAAATTGAGAATACAAATGCATTTTTTAATCATCCAACGTGTTTTTCCATTGGCGTATTGCGATTTTAACTGCGTTCTAAAATGTTGAACTTTCGATGCCATTTTGGTAACGTGTTTGTTTTGTACAACCGCACCGACTCTAAAGCTGCGATTACGCGTGTAATCGTAGATCATTATTTGTGTGATCCGCTGTTTTGTGTCCAACTAAAAGCTCTCACCTACATTTCCATACTTTGGCTTTAAACCACGGCGACTGCCATAATGTAAAACGCTGCATAGTCAGTTGACACAAACCATTGTATGCAAGTCATAATGTATGAATATATCCATTCTACTCGTATATGATGAGATATATTTTGTAAATTGTATTTTGAGTCTTATTTAAGTATGGATTGCTTTACTATACTCAAAAAAACATGATCCCTCAGTTTGTAAGTAAATAAATAATATTCTCTTTAACACGGGCTTATATGAAGGAAATAAACAAACTTACTAAAAGTAGGTAAAAAGTTTTAGTTATTAGGGAATAAAATGTAAAATTAAAAAAATATATATGAATACAAATTATTTACGTATGAACTCAATGGTCTATACTATATATTAAGTAAAATGCGATTAAAATATACAATATATATGCAAAGAAAAATTAAATATATATTAAGTGATACTTAAAAAAGCAATATAACATTTACGAAGTGTTGTAAAAAGAAGTGAATATAAAATTATAATGTGAAAAATGGAGATTTGGAGGAGAACAAGATTTGTCTAAATGCATGTAGTTGCTCGGATTAGGTAAGAATTAATCAAAAAATGGATGGAGTAAAAATTTGTGATGTGCAACGAATAAAAAAGTACAAGTAATACCAGCAAGATAATCAGACGTTATTACCAATTCTTCTAGAATTAATTGATTACTGAAGGTACGAAAAAAATAAGATTGGCAATAAACGAAAGAAGCCTTCATCCAGCAGTAACCACTTATGTGGATTTAGATTAAACTATGAATAATTAAAGTAATCAAATTATTGATTTGCACACAATAAAGTAGTATGACAATACACTGTATTATGCAGTTACTTTTATTCTCAAATAATCATATAAACATAAAGAAAAATATTTTAAGTTTACATATTGTACTGTTCATATTATATGATATACGCTATCGAGCCTAGAGCGTTGGTGAAAACTATAATGGATTCCAACTACTGGACATCAGTTCCAATATCAATAGCCATATTTATTGACACAATATTTACTCTAAACCAGGAAGGGTTTGGTGCTAACTCGCTGGATAACAACAGAGGTCTCTAACCGGACATGATATTATGCATTACTAGGCATTAAATTATCTAAAAGGTCCGCCAAATAACTTTTTTTTATTTCAAACAGGGCGCAAAACATCGAGTATAGCTTCGGCTGTGTGGCACGTAGCGCCATCCTGTTGAAATTAAATGTTGCCAATATCCTCCTCTTCAATTTTTGTGAACAAAAATTTGTTCAACATGGCCGCGCCGCATGGAAGCGCCATTGATGGCGCTTCACGCACACTTTCTGCCACAGCAGCAATATTCTCGGATGTACGCACTGTTTTTGGCTTTTTACGTTTTGGTTTATCGATGAGGATGCCAGTTTCTTTCGTTTTTTTCACAAGATAACGAACATACGCAGCTGACGGTAATTCTCTTCTTCCAAAATCCGTACGCAATTTTCGCACACATTCTGCAACATTATCATGATTTTCAAAGTAATGTCGCAATATTTCCCAGCATTGTTTAAGCGTATACACAACCATATTCGTTTAGCGGAATGATAAAACTAATTATCTGTAAAATCAGACATGAGCTAAGTGTTACCATTCACGAAATAAGCACTAGTTAAAAAAAAAACGTTAGATGGCTGACCATATATATGTTTTTTTGGTGGGTTTAGAATATATTTCAATAATCTATTACTTTATAAACCACTGAAGATTTATTCCTATAAATATATTTACAGCTTAGATTAAACGCCATTTATATATACTACATATCAGTAATACAATTCGTGTTAATTTTTTTACTCGGTAGGCGATGCAAATGGCCGAACACTAACGTCAGATATTGAAATGAACTTAATTGCAAAGGGTTGCGTTCGAATTCCCGCTTCTATCGTTTATTTTTCTCTTTTTTATTGATGAGAGAAATATGAAATGGGTTGAAGTTTGCTGTAAATTTGTATGTGTATCAAAAAAACATTTATATATTTAACAAATATAAATATTATCATTTAAATTGTTTTTTTATGAGTTTGATTCTGAATTAAAAATTGAAAAATGAAATAAAACAGCAAATTAAAAAAAACAAAAATAAAAAATAATTCGTTTAAAGTATTTCATATTTAATCATGTTAATTAATATTTTTTAAATTGTTTGTTAAGTGCTCTTTAAATCATATTCATTTTCAGAAGCAAAAAATAACTATAAAATATATTTTACGTTTCAAAAATAAATTGATTCAGCATTCGATATTTGTGATAAATATTTATTTAATACAAATAAAAAACACTTTATATGGGTATGTATTTTAACAGATTCAACTGTGAATAAGTGGAAACACATTTTATGGACCAAAAAACGCTTTTAGTTTTCCGCGGTGGTTTTATTTTAAACATGTGATGCTCTAAATGGATGAAAGTATTTCGTTATCCGCGTTGTAAAGTGTGTTTAATCACGACTACACCACAAGGGTACTGAATATGTACTGAAAAAATATATTAATATACACACAATGCTAGACAGTAAACTAACTGGTGGCTTATTATGCATCAAATAACTAAAATAATTCAAATTTAAAGGGGTTATATAAATTCTGAGTATCATACAATTGTATGTGTTCACATGCGTATAAAAATTTAATGCTATTTTCCCGTTCTTTTCTTCACTCAGATCACGTAGACAAAGCACTATGTAACATTATGTATCTACCACGATCTATTTTAGTTAATATTTAAACATACAAATTTATTTACATAATTTAAATCAATATTTATATAATGATACACTGTAAATAAACTTAAATTAATTATTCTAATATCGGTTGTTCTTAAATTATTCACATTTAATTATTTTGCAAAAGGGTGTTTTGTACAGCAGACTCCCAGATAACTACACAACGCGTCTCCTATTCTCATGGATGATGCAATCCATCAGAGAATGTCTTATAGTATGTTTTTGTGCTTGGATCACATAGATAAGAGTCACAAGAAGAGAGGCTCTAAACTTCCCCAGCACGCTTAGTAATTGATATTTGTATTGTCTTACACACTACGGACTTTTTTTAGGATATGTACTAGTAACCAGTCATTCAAATTATGAAGAGCGCACTGAACAATGACTTCGATTTTCTAAAAATGGTAAAATTTTATGGAAAAAGTTGACGTTCGTTAAATCATAATGTAGTGTTTTTATCAAATTGATTAAGTTTATTCATTTTGATATCAGCTTGCTCCTTAAGGCCGATGCCGTAAAGCCTCGACAAGCGATCTTTTGTCTATTATTTTTGTCCGCTTGCCTGACATCTACATCGAATGTTTATTTTAATTATATAATGTTGCACGGCGCTTGCATTGGCCATCTTGTTTGTTATGACAGTTGGCCTATTGCCGGTTGGTAGTACTGTCATATTGGCAGTTGGTACCGTGGAGATGTGAGATCGCGCCGTGGGCTGGCAGTTGAAGTTTGACTCGCACCCGTCACAGTGCGCGCGTCCTGTGCGTTCGCTGTGGCGGGCGACGTTTGTGACAGTAAACAAATAATATGTGAAACAAGTGTTTTTATTGTAAACCTGATCCTGCATCCTTCATCCAGTTAATCGATGTCCTAAATGGAAGAGGAGGATATCAATTTTATAACAGCAGCCTTGTTGAGTTGGGGTTTTCAGAGAACCAAGAGTTGCATAGAGCCCTGCTTGATCCGCCGTACAATATTCAGCGAGCTTGTAGTTATCCGACTTGACTTGAGTAAATTACTAAGGTGGTTTCTACGATTTAGTCTGTGTTGCTCTCATCGGTAAATATATTGATGCTATCTAATCCAATCTTAAGTAAATCCAACGATTTACATTGATCTGTCTTTCTTTATTGAGAGATGACTTAGACTTTAGAGACTTGAGCTAAGCTGTCACTGTCGTGTTCTGGTAACCCTGCTAAAGGTATCATTCAATGGGGCTTAGTACCGCGGGTGTTGTTTGTGCCGGACACAATAATGCAAATAAAAACGTCGCCAATGTTTTAATTTATGCAAATTGCGGCAGATTCGAATCGACGCAGAATTATCTGAGGGGTTATTTATCTAAAGGCAGCATTGTGTTTAATGGCGCAAACCGACTAAAGCCACACATTCACAATTAACACAAATTATTATATCGAGATATTTTTGCATATTTCACTATGCATTATTAGGCTGTTTTTTTTTTTAAATATTCAGAGCATAAAATTAAACATCGCTTGAAGGCTAGGCTAGACTATTTATAGTTGTCTTTGTAGTTGTGCTGTTTAATGTAAAAATATCAATAATAAGCGTATATTAAAATAAAACATTTATAACGATGGCTATTTATATCGATTGGAAGTCTAAAAACGATTCGATGTTACGTTTTGTTAAATAACAAAGGCTGCTCATACGATACTATTTTACAATACGTGACATTTCTAAAAATTAATTCAAAATTATTTTCACACATTTATTGAAGAAATGTACTGACATGCATTAAATAAAATAGTGAATTAATTTTAATTAAATTCAGTAAAACGAACAAAATTACGACGATGACTTATTTTTTTATATTATTTCATTAAACGTTAAGTGTCAATTTTTTGTTATTGTAGAAAGCACCTGAATCATATGAAGGCTATTAAGTGTAATAAAACGGATATCATGTCTATAATGTTCAATACTTTTGCTTATTAGTGCTGTTGAAATGTGAAAATATCTGTTAGTTCTGCTAACTAATCGTCGATGAAAGCGATGTAACATCGAGATTCGTCGGCGGTTCGTGGGTCCTTTAGGTATCGAGGACTGTAGCGTGTCTTGACGTGCCGGGTTCTAGAGACTGACTGGTGCTAGCCCTCGTGCTTAGTGGCGTCTCCGTATAGTGTTGCTACATATCTAATATTTAATAACATCGTCACCGTTAACATTATGCACACGTTTGATATTACTTATAATATTGTAAAGACTCAAAACACACTACATTTTAGCACCCAGAGATGGTTTTAAACTAGATGCGAACAAAACGTGAAAAAAGTCTTGTGAATATTATCATGAAACGTTTTAAAATGTAGTTATTTTTCAGGATGACTTTCTGGATTACGGAAAAACTTATCAGACACTTGTCTGAAATATTATTGTTTAAAATAACATCGTTACTTATGGAAGTAGTGTGGTTGGCAGTAACCAATTCCATATGCGAAAATGTTCAAATCAAATGCTCCACACCGATTGCGGGTAAACGAATCGATTCAAAAACATCGGTTTCACGGGTTTTAATGATGCTGAAAGCAAGTTATAATTGGACTGCTTGGTAGTCTTATTTGCGGTGTTCCCAAAACGGCTGCGCGAGCAATATACCGATACAGCCTCTTTTCCACCGTCCGGTATACCCGCCAGAACCGCAGGATATATCCCGAGCTTTCAATTTATTTTGTAGCTTAAAGCCGGAAAATAACTTTTTTGCATCGGGTTTTATTTTCAAAGAGAAATGTATGGCTCTCTCTCTCTCAACAAAAACCTCGGAAACATTTTTGTAAATATATTCCATAAAGTTTTTAGATATTTCAATACGCCGTGCTGCGGATATCTCCACACCTACCTGCGCGCCTGGTAGCAGCGCTCACTCAACACCACGCACAGAACATTTTGAATTTTTTTTTTAAATGTTACTTTCGCCAAAAAATAACTTAATTTTCAATTAATTGCTCTTTGTTAATAAATATGATTTACAAAAAAATACTTAATATTCAGCGGAATATTGTTCAGAAAGATAATCGACGTTCAGAATATAATACTCGTAAAAAAAATAGCGAAACGACTGAACATATCAATGAGTATAATACGTTATATTCGCTATTAATTTGAACATGTCAAATATATACACTGAAATAAAACATCTGTTAATTAACTGATCTCTATTAAGTAAATTTTTATACAAATGACTCACCGAATACGTTGTTAAAAAAATCCGTCATTCAAAGAAAAGTTTTAATATTTCTTCTGCGGCAGCCGTTATTAATTAAAGTCAGTACTAACTCTATAACATAATATCTTACAGAGCTATTGATTGTTAGTGTTTGGTGCAACAATGTAAATTAATGCCTGGTTACTTATATATCACTTAAGCTTACACAATAAATCTAGTGTTTGTTTAAACGAAATATATTAAAAAACGGTCTTATAATATTATTTTATACAATTTCGTTTATCGTATTATATTATTCATACAATTGCTTATATCAACTGAACCCAGAAGTAAACAAATCGTTACATTATTGTCCGGCATAGCGTAGCAGCATCGAGAAGAATCTAAACGTAAACACAGAGATTACGTTCAGATGAATACAACGTACACATTTCACCTTTGCGGATCAAAACAAGAGAAGAGGTAAATTATTTTCATTATTTCCGCAGGTACGATTGTCCTCCCGAAGCGGGATGTATGACAAACAATATGAACCCCCATTAACAGGTAAAGTTCGGTGTCTCCGCCCACCTGGTGAGGATTTTACGTTCGTTTTAATTGGGGAGAGTTTTTCAACAATGGCGTCCAGCACGTCAGCGGCGTCTGATGGCTATCTCTCTTTGCGCCTCCTCCTGAACCCGCAATTCAGGCTTGTGTTGAATAATATGTAAATAACAGCCCCTATTTCTCTCGATAAGATGGACCCGCTCTGAAAAAGTATTTTTTACATATA
This sequence comes from Glossosoma conforme, assembly GCA_022606575.1. Taxonomy (NCBI): domain Eukaryota; kingdom Metazoa; phylum Arthropoda; class Insecta; order Trichoptera; family Glossosomatidae; genus Glossosoma; species Glossosoma conforme. Next base: position 2,986,437 of record JAGTXR010000017.1, on the reverse strand, counting down.
CTTGGTGCTTGATTTGGGAATATATATTCATCAAACATTCTTTTTGCACTACCTCGAAATAACACTGCCCTGAAAAAAATACCAGTTTTGTTTATACAATTGTTTGTTTTCTTTAATTTGTCATAACTTTACATTTTGACATCATCAATCTATCACATCAAATCGATAGAGAAGGGTATGAAGAGTTAACAATTAGATATATTGCAAATTACCATTGGATGAAGTGTATAATGAAAAACGAATCCTAAAGAGTATTTCAGAGAATGAAAATAACTGATGAAAAATTTATGATACTATCAGCAAATACAATTCTAGATGGATTTCAACTAGTCAATATTCTTCGGTACAAATTATGATAATATTGAACAAGCTGTGCAATTACGGTGTGATATAAAAATGATTATGGCACGTTATAATGAATCATATAAGGAACTTGTTGAATGTTAAAAATATATGACGTCAAATGTAATATATTTTTTAAAGGAAACGTTTTTTAAAACTAATCATAGTTGATAGCAGACTGGCACTCAATCGTTCCGAAGAAACGTTTAGTTCGTTCCGGAAAAATCACTAAGATTTGTAAGCAAATACGTGAATATTGAGCCGCAATCGAATTAAGTACGTAACGCTTAGCTAACATCAAAATGACAACCGCTTTAGGCTGTGAAATATCAACAACACCTTTTTACAGGTAATATTTTAAAAGCATACACAGGAAAAAATATTTCAACTATATAGTACTTTAAATGTCATTTTCTAGTTAACTATTTTCTTTATTTAATATTTACAGTGTACAATATTCAAAAAAATCGTAGAACAAAGAAATTTAAAGCAAGTAACCCACTCGAGCACTGCGATATATCGTAAAAAACAAAATATCTGCTAGCTTGCTCGTGTGCGCTTTATTATATTAAATATTACACGAATATATAAATAAATTTATTTTCAGGCACAGGCCGTAGCATTTCCTGGACCTCCCTCTCAATGCTTTGACGCCATTTTAAAATATCCTCAGTGTTTTTGTAAGCCCTGGGAAATACACACCTACAGCCTTCATTACCTTTGTTTATCGGGGCCGTGATAAAGAGGAGTGCTGTATTGAAAACTCTCGGGACCTGAATACGATTACAATTGTAAGAGGATATGCTGAAAATTGTGAAAAATATATTTAGTTACGTTTATATCTTGAAATGTTTGTTTTAAGTAGAATGTTCAAATGGGACAGAGACAAAAACGAATTCTATTTACAGGCTACTTTTCAACACGATTACAAACCTACAATTTTTATAAGCCTATTCGGTAATTATGAATTATTTCGCACAAGATCTAAATTGTATTATTTTTATTTAATATATATGTTGTGTTCACGGAATTGTTTGATCTTAAGAATAAGCTCAACCCAACCAGCGACACGCGGTTAACAACATTCGGAAACACATTAAAATATTGATCTGCGCCAAGCTTTGCTTAACTTCCGTGATATAACACGAGATTAGCGCTTGCGATGTACTATTGCTGCTGATCAAAAATCTCTTAATGGGCACAAGAATTCCACGAGTGCAGGTTTTACTAAGTATTGCCAATACAAAGGAATTTGTAAAACGAAGCCGTGCCTATAGACAAGAAAATTATATGTATGTTAAGTGTATAATATGTTTGTCTGATTCTTGAAGAGTAACACGAGAACCGCGCTAACGATGTTGCCGTTGGACTGAAAAATTCTTAAATTTCTTTAAATTGTTAGAAATTTTAGGCTTGCAATACCCAGAGGAAGTCCAGTGATGCTATTTTTAATATAAATGCTTGGTAGCCTCTTTTGTCAACACGTCGCGGGATAACTTGAGCCATAATTCGTGTTGGGAAAGCCGCTCTATGCGCCACCAGCCAAGACCGGGGAGGACAGAAAGAAGGAGTGCGAGGGTAGGAGTAGTAGTAGGAACACATGAGAAAGAGCATAAATAGGAGTATAAATAGGAGCAGGAGGACAAATAGGAGTTGGAGGCTGGGGGAGGAGTCGCGCTGGACTCTGGTAATTACTTTTCCGTCCCCTGAAATTTGTTGCACTGAATCTTACCGGATACAAACAACACAAACATGTGTCATAGTTTTGCGGCGAGCAGCATGTTCAAATATTATATAATATAAACTAATAAAATAAATATATATTTTTAAATTATTTTTTCTTATTATGTCATAGTTCGTGATGGATGATCTAGAAAAAACATATTTAAAAATAAATTATTATTTTTCTTTAATACGTGTATTAAAGTACAAGTTACACAGAAAAATTTCAAGATTTCTAGGCTTCAAATTGTTAACTAAACATCGATGATGAAGTGGTATTTGAAAAAAATGAGTATTAAATAAACATGCTCTGAAGCAACTTTTTATGTGGACACGTCCAGCAAAATACCATCAGAAAGTGAAAGAGAGATCTCATTTATTGTATCAATGACGCTCAGTTTTCAGGATGTCTGGAGTCTGCATGTGTAATTATCTATCGTCATTTCACAGAATTCGGTAAAGTTAATTTGCCAAACAATAGGAAAAACATAGTTTGAAATGAGATTGATAATAATCCTTCACACTATTTCAAAATATGTATACTATTCCAAAACAAGCTGCTGTTTTCTTAAATTTATATTTATATAATTAAAGATTGAAGGTAAATAGGTCACGGAATATCCAAAAGCATTGATTACTTTACCATTTTCTAGTATTTGAGTACTAAGATACATTAAATAATTGACGTTTCTTAATGAGATTCATACTTTAAGGAAAATAAAATACATCCTTATAAAAATCATTTCAACTATCGCAAAATTGAAGATGATTCCAAGCCGCTTGCATTATTTTGATCAACTGGATCACGAGTATTGATAGTTATGAGACAAGGACTTTATGAAATTGATGGCCATCTCTGGCATGCAGTTGCTCCATATGTGAACTAAATCTGGTGGAAGAGAGCCATCCATTCACTGTGTAGGTATCAATTCCATACACGTTCAACCGATACTCCTTATTTATTATGGACCGCGACATGAGAACCTGGAAACTTAGCAGTAGGCCTAGCACGCAGTTATTGAACACCTTTTCAAATTGAAAAATTAAAATATAGATCGAAAAATAGAGTGACTGAAGCGAGATAGACAATATTTCGTCTCGTGTTTTTGTCGCTTGCCATACCTTTATGTATGGTAACATCGGGACTAGTTGGCGCTGGTGACCGACCACGGACCGCAGAAGTGCCGACGGCCGGCAGTTGGTCCCCACCCTTTGGCAAGGCAAGGTCCGCGTTGCCGCCGCGTGGCATGTCATAACGCGGAGTCACAAATTTGTAATGTTTTTAACGTAAATATAATCTGTGCTTCTAAAAGAAAGTCTTTGTCTGCTGACCTGCTCCTCATCCTGCCCTCACGCGACTTAATAACTCCCCTCTGTGAGAGAGGAGGATGTACGTATATATTTATTGTGGAATAAATTCTAATAATTCTTTAATTTATATCTGATATTATGGAATTTCACCAAGAATTATCGATCTAAAAAATCGAAATAATTTCTTGAACTATTCAAGCACTCATACACAGACAAATTCAAACATTATTCTCAGGTTTATTGATGATAGAAAAATATGATGTTTGCAGTATGTTGTATGTGTATCAGTTGTAGTACTAAAATTTACAACTTAAATAAAAAAAATAAAAAAAATACGAAAAAAATTATGAACGGAATTGTATGAATTTTACTTCGATTATATGTTTGCGCTGGATAAGCACTGGGAAAAATATCCATTTATACAAAAATAAATTTTATATATCAATATCTTATAACCTCAAAGGGCAATTTTTATTACATGTTTAATTATTATAGTATAGTTACATACATTACGACTAAGTTCGGATGTATTTACAAGGTAGAACTTTCTACTATCGAAACTGCTTTGGTTTCGATTTCAACAAAAAAACTTGGGCAATGACTGTGTCACATTAGTTTTACCCCGTTGCCTGGCTGCCGCGCGGTCCATTACCTGCAAAGCCTCCGCAACCGGAAGTGCCCGGAGGAAGTTCGATGCGGGATAAATAATTAAAGGTAACGGCAATCTTTACGGCGCGCCGCTAACCTGATGGATGGTGCAGCCCATATAGAGGGGCAGGGAAAGAGACTCTATCAAGCCACCAAATAACTAAATGACACACAATGCGAAGTAACTAAAAAGATTTTCTTCGAAGAAGATATACACACAATAATGTGTTGACAAAACGAACATTTTCTTTCCTTTAGCAATACATATAATGCTGACTTTGTAACGCGACACTAATGATCTAGTTTGCACTTAAAAGGTTACCAGAAATCCTTTTGGATGCTGCTTTTGTCGTGTGTGATGTAAATACTTTACAATTTCTTCACATCGCATTTAACAACTGCATCATTTTTTTTTCATAGTGTTTGCCTCAGATACTACAGCGCCGTCTCTTCAAATATCCAGGCTCTTGCACTAAAGTTGCCCCGAACGTGTTCCAAAAATTACTTTTGCATACAGATATCTTGGAATAATTGCAACTTACAATCTGAGTGGTGGCACTTTCTGGTGAATATATGTTGTGATATCAGCTTGATATAGCTCCTTAAGGCCGATGCCGTAAAGCCTCAACAAGCGATCTTTTGTCTATTATTTTGGTTCGCTTGCGTGACATCTACATCGAATGTTAAGCGGTGTTTGCATACGCCAAAATAATTGTTATGACAGTTGGCCTATTGCCGGTTGGTAGGACTGTCATATTGGCAGTTGGTACCGTGGAGATGTGAGATCGCGCCGTGGGCTGGCAGTTGAAGTTTGACTCGCGCCCGTCACAGTGCGCGCGTCCTGTGCGTTCGCTGTGGCGGGCGACGTTTGTGACAATAAACAAATAATATGTGAAACAAGTGCTTATATTGTAAGCCTGATCCTGCATCCGTCATCCAGTAAGTCGATGTCCATAAATGGAAGAGGAGGATATCATTTGAAAAAACAAAATGTAGGAAATAAATGTAAAATTCAATACCTTCACTAAATATACATGTAAAAATATGTCGTATTGGGTAGATCGCATCCGTTTTATCATTGACAGACAGGTTTGCAAAGTTATCCTTAAAAATATAAGCATTAAGTTTGAAAAATCATACAGTTAATATTATTTTCCTTTTATTTTAAATATCAAATAAAACAAAATAAATAAAAACGAAAATAAATAACATACGTTTGTGTAAATACTAAAAAGCTTAAAGATTCTTTTATAAATGGACATTAGATTGTAAGATGTTTTATTTCAGTAATTTATGAAAGCAAAAACAGTTGGATTGAGACATCCTTGTACCAATACATATTTAATATTATTTATCTTCAAACCTTATAACCGCTATAAAGCCAAAGCAGTTTTAATTAGTTGTTGGTCCCGACACGATAATATTGTTGAGGTAGCTTACCAGGGTCGCCATGAGTCTGAATTATATTTTAAATTATATTTTTCACACAGGTTTATATTAAAAAAAAAAGTTTCGGTTTGTTTAAAGCTCTAGACGATATTGCCATGTCACCGAAACCGATAGAAATATTATTAATTAAAACTCAGAGGCTTTATTTTGGCCAAAGTTTTACTTGTTTTTTTTTCTTAAATATGACAAATCACAAAGTTACTGCGTTCTTAGAGTATGTTATATACAGTTAAAGTAGTATTTAATATAAAAAGTATCCTTACAAGATGAAAATAAAGTACCGTCTATACAATGCCCTATTATCCCCCATCATTATTAAATAGCCTTCTCATTTTTCGAATAAGTACCTGCATAGAGTATTGGTGGTGAGATGGTATGAATTTGTAAGTAATGATGCGGAAGTGGACACAGCAGTTTCATATCGTACAGTCGGTTAAGAGACGAAAGTAAAATCTTAGAAGTAAGTGAAATATGGTTTTCGGATTCCGCAATATAGCATTAACTAATACATTATTTTCTTCAGGTCTCTATATTCTTCTGGAAAGCCATCGAGAAATATATCTAGACTCGACGGCTAACATAACTTTTCAGTTGCAGATTGTATTGTTTTTACTTAAGCACTCACAGGAGAATACCCAAAAATGATGGTGAAGAAATGTCATATGTGGATTATAGTAGACTTACCATTTAAATGTGTCTAAAAGCGCTGCATGTGAAGTGTTCATCTGCCCACTTCATAGACTACAACTCTGAATTCACTTATCATCCGTCTTATATATATTTTATTATTAGGTTATCATGATTATATTAATACACTACTATCATTTAACGGGCGAGGGAAAATCAAGTTTACACTAATCGGGGATATTTATAGAGCTTAGAAATATATTTAAAAACATTTTCGTTTTAATCCTCGTCGGAAATTGAACCCAAGACCTTTGGTATGGTAATCTAATTCTTGTGATATGAATTATTGTAAAAATTTTAGAATGAAATTAAGACGTAAGTGATTATGCGGTGGAATTATTTATAATATACTTTGTAAATTTTGTCCTGTGAGATGAAATTGAGATGGTGACCCGATGGTTTTGTGGGGTAGTTTCAGCGTTTTCTTTGCACTTTCCCGGGCGAGGGTCTTTTTCGCGAGTCTCCAAGTTGCGCAATAACACCAGAAATGAACACTGCCTCTTAAAAAGCGCTCTCCCCGGGAACTTTTCTCGGAAAACGGAGGAAAAACAAAACCCCATTCGCACAAACTTGCGAGAATCAACTTTAAAACAACGGCGAAGAACTAGCCGCGATATTTAAAACGCGCAATGAGAGCACTTTATATGAAACTTGGAGAAACACTTCACTGACTCCACAACAGGGTAGACGTAATTAAAGAACCCGCATTGCTGGAATTTTTATGAACCACCAACTTCCTATTATATTAATTACGAAGTAATTTTTATTCAAATAAAAAAATGCTGTATTAACTTTACTCACATATGTATTATTTTATTTTATTATTTACCATACCCACTCCATATTTGAAACATATGGACATTGCGAATTATTCTTCTTCTTCTTTGTGTCAGCGACGTCAAATTATTTTTTCCCAGTATCTGGCAACATCGATAGCTCGTGTGTTGCCCAGCATTAGGTCCTGAGATGTGCAGCTTGTTGGGCACATGGAGCAGCATCTTAGGTGTGAGGCGGTCTGCAGGTCTTCACAGTCGCACAATAGTGTCTCTCCCTGCCGAAGCATTCCCCACCGCTCGAGGTTGTCCTTTGTTCTACCAACTTCGGTTCTCAATCTGTTCAGGGATTTCCAAGTCTGCCAGTCAAGGTTCTTTCCAGTTGGGAGGCCTTCCTTTGGAGTAATGAAATCTTCTGGTGCAATTTGTTGCCAGAGCTAGAGTCTCTCATTTTCTGGGCCGGATTGTGAGGTTGCGTGGATTTCAGAAAGCTGCTTCGCGACTTCAATCTTGGTGTTGGGGGTGCGAATTGTTATATATGTATAATAATAATTAATGTTTGTTTGAGTATGTGTCTTACTTTTTGTATAATTTAGTTATTATTTAATCGCAGTCAAATTTCGTACATACATTATATTAATTGTATATTGAAGAAGATTTCTGTATCACTGAAGCCTTTTTACAATTCATTTTATCCTTTTTGAACGATTTAAAAAACAGTACTGAAGCTCGAAAATCTGTCGTTTATTTCATTGTTGATTTCAGTCGTCTACGTTACGCAAGCAATTCATAGTATCTTATTCGATGTACATACTTAGTCTAATCGTAAAGGAGAATGACCTTTTGTTTTTATAAATATAAATGAATGATAAGGTTAGTGAAAATAAATAAACATAATTAAAAATTTAACTCATTCTTTCCTGCCTTGAGCAACACCAGGTACAATACACTAGTTTTTAATAAAATATGTATATTTCGTATGCTTTTTATATAAGTGGATAGATTAGACCACATCCGTTTGAAATCAGATTCTATGAAGGTTTAAGATATAACAAATATTTATATTGATATGTTTATAGAAGAGCTTAGTTATTTAATTAAAAGATTGATGTGAGTTTTTTATTACTATCAAATACAAATAAAAAACAAAATATAGCTTGTCTTATTTAAAATATGTAAAGCATTATTATTAGAATATTCATGTCAAAAGGCGAAACATTTTATTATGCGCTGCCAGTTAATTAAAGAGTTTTTTTATTTGTATAGTTGAAAATATAATAAATATTTATTATATATTATTAAAACGAAAATATATTTTATAACAATTTTGAAATGAAACGTGTACCCTTTTACAGAGCTGACTTGGAATAAAGCAATTCTTCTTCGTAGTATCAATCCGGTAGATTGGTTTGCAGCAACAGAATCTTGCATCTAGATGTTCATTCCTCTCGGTCCTCCGCAACCCTTTCAGCTCAGCATAAGAGCTACAATTCATGTCCTCGTATACTTGCTGTAAATACTCCCGTCTAGGGCGCCCTATCTTCGAGCAATTACGTTGCGTAAAAGTTTAAAATACGGTACAAATTCTTAGCGACCAAATAACTTATAACCGTAAATAGAACAAAAAATATGTTTTTAATTATACATTGTAGACAGTTGTATTTGAATATATTTGCAACTATTTTTTTATAAATCATTATTTTGTTAACATCACATTTTATTTATTGATGTGAAATTATATGTAAATCGTGTTATTAGGAATTCTATCTGCAATTCATTTTCCATAAAGGCACCCAGCACGTAGCTTTAATACAAACCGCACCTCTCATAAATGAGCGTTTTACCAAACCACGTGTCTCCTCGCCTTTTGCCCTTCCCGCCCCAATAAGTCTGCACGTGCCAGCCTTCAGTGCAACTCACACCCAACTTCACCCCTTTTCGGTGCAATACTGAAAGAAGTTTCATGGGTAACCCCCAATTTCTCTATGTATATGGGAGCTGGAGTCAAACGAAATATAATTAAAACCGAAATAAAATATATTAAAATATATACATATGTACATTGGAAACCAAAAAAACTCTTGATAATGCCTCATTTGTTACATAAAACGCATTAAATTTTGCGTAAGCAAAAATATGTTTTGGATACTACAACAGCATTTTTTCAAGCCCAGGAATGCCAAGCTAATTCTAACCTTTTCAAAAAATCTGATTAAAAAATACCTCAAAATATGAGGATATTACAGCTGCCGTTTTTTCCTGGGTTCCATCTGGAGGTCATTGAGAACCATATGTTCATAAGTAGAACTGGGTGCACAGATGTCATGGGCTCAGATATTGGTATGTACAATGGGAACTGAAGATAACTGAGTGGCGGCAATTTTTGATTAACAAATGTTGCATTACAATAAACTGATAAAGAAATAAAAGGCAGTTGGGTACTAATCACAACATGCACTCGGTGAAACTTCGAATGTATTAATGATATGAGACAATTAAAGAATAATGGCAGATAAAAGAGCTCTGTGGAAAATATTTGGCGATCAGATATGTTTATTTTTTTTTTCTTATTTTGCTGCGATTGAAACTCAGAGCTGCTTTCATGACAGCCGGACACCTTAAGTTTCAGCCGTATCCTATTTCAGTGCAACGCTGAAATATTGGAGTGAGTAACCATCTTTCCCCCCTTGCATTGGAATGCAGAGCCCATGCGAGTTCTGAATAATATCCCGACCACTTCAGCCACGAGGCTTTCAGCAAGAGCGACTTTAAACCTTGAGCGATCATTGGAAATCGTACAAGCATAAATTATGCCAAAGTGTTTTAAAAGCTTAACTTTATTAAGCTTAAAACTGCACAAAATTCGTTTATTTTAATATGATGCGGCTTGCGACCACACAACGCATTGTTAGCATTGAAGAATATTCAAAACCATTAACTCTAAAGCCAAAAATACAAAAAAAAACATTACAATCTTGTATTATGGTGAGTAATACAAATTTGTGTATCTCACGGTATTCAGTTATCTGCAATAGATGAATTATGATGTAAAGAATTTTCAACCTATTTTGTTATTCATTTATATAAATTTATATTAAACATAATTATAATCAATCTAAAGCTCAACAAAAAAATATAATAAATTTTTATCATAAATACCTACAGTTAGTTATTTATTCCTTAATTTTTACAAACTCTTACAGGATGATAAGCAATATTTGTTAAAAATTTAAACGAATTTTAAATCATTGCGTCAATAATTTACTTAATAAATGTGTATATATTGATTAATAGTTCTTACAAAAATTAAAATAATATAAATAAAAAATATGTAGATTTTCTACAATTTATTTGTTCGCAACATGTTTCTGTTTCCATAAGAAGCGATTTAAAAATGAATTACATGAGAAGTGAACGAGTTTATAAAATACAAGTAAATTTTTTATGCACTTACTCGTTTAACATTAAAATTCATATATAAAAACAATTGAAAAGTAAATAACTTATTAGGTTTTCACGGCCATATTTGATATTTTGGCTTTTGGGTTTAGCCGTGTGGGCGAATTTCTTCTTACCAATATTTCGACCGCCATTGCAGGGCTCTTCTAAGTCATCAATTTTGAAGAAGACCCTTGAAATGGTGGTCGAAATATTGGTAAGAAAAAATTTGCCACATACGGCTAAGCCCAAAAGCCACAATATCAATTAAAAAGTAATTTGCTTTTATACTATTTTTAGAAATGAAGCATATTATTCTGTATCGAAACATTAAATACTCTTGTACACGACCTTGGCAGGCTCTTTCAGCTGAAGCGATAAATAAATTCCCATCAAAGTGTTATTGTTTCTGCCGTGGCGATAATTTTTAACCATTTCAATGGCGATACCAAAAAACGTCAAAAATAAATTACGAGAGTGCGTGAAAGTTCACTATTAATAACCAAAGCTCCATAAATCAGGCTCGGTACCGTTACAATTAATCCTTTTATCGGCTACACTGTTGTCTCTTGCTTCTGGGGTTCTTTGTTAGTAAAGGTGGTATTCCCCTTAGGATTATAATTATTAAAATTATTATAAAGTGGCCATCGTCGAGCGCTTAAAATAATGAACCTTTAACTCTCAACTTCGGCAGTAATTAGGCGGAGAGGTTCCCAATACTGTGATAATCTCCTCCTTCGCCGCAAACGATACAACCAATATTGCACGGCTTCCCAACTGTCAACGAATGCTAATTTTAAGATATGAGATATAATAATAAGAGGTAAAATATAAATATATGCCCATCACGACATCAATACATTAATCTTTTAATATTTATTTGGAATCATTAGAGCGTTGATATTTTTTTTCCAATATCCGTTCCATATTTGGAACATTGGTCAGTTTGTCCAATTTCCACGGTTCATGCCTCAACTTGAGATATCTCTGTACCCGAAACTCCACCCAAAAACATACATAAGTATATGGCTCCTGATGAACTCTAGGGCTCAAGCCCGGTGGTTTAAATAAACATATCCGATGCATATTTCAAGTGTTTTTTTTTTTTTTAAAAGCAGATCAGATAATAAAACCAACGAAACATAAAGCATTTGGTTCTAAAAATCAGTTCAAAACGATCAATGATAAGCCTTTTGTAAAGGGTGGTGACCTATGCAAGTTTAGGTGCATGACCAATGTTGCTCAACTTCGACGATCTAACGAGATCGGCGATTTCAATGTGCTATTGTGACTGTGAGTAGTTGATCGATATCACAGTCAAACTGCATGCGGGTATAGCTCAATGCCGGCGGGTATAACTTAATTGCTGACGGGTATAGCTCAATGGTCAAAGCGTTTGCTTAGCAAATCAAAGGTCGTGGGTTCGATCCCCGACGGAGATTAAAAAAAAGATTTTTAATCGATTTTTGGGCTATAAAGTACCCCGGTTGTTGTTTTGAATTTGATACCTCATCCGTAAAATGTCAGTCATAGCCTTTTATTATTTTTAATTAAATTTGGTGGTAGACGAAAATCGTCCGTTTAGAAGACCACCCATTCATAGTAAATTCCTGTAATTATTACAAGGATTTATTAAAAGAATGATGCGTGAATTTCAGACTGTAGTCTATGACGTTGGCGGATCAACAAGTTAACTCCACATGCAGCTCTTAGCCATATGCAGCATGGTAAGCGTCATAGAATTTCACAGATGAGACTTAAGCATCATCATCTCCATCTGTTGGTATTTTTCTGTATTTGTCTAAATAAAAAATAAAAAATTTACCCAATTTAAGATAAATCTAAAATTTCACTAATGGTTATTTAATAAATAATTTAATTTATTTGTTTTAATTACTCTTGGCCTCCTAATGATGATGAAATTGTCTTAAAAAGGAGCGAAAGCTATAACAAAAGCTAAAATAAAACAAAAGAATAACAATAAAATAAGTCAAATATTGTTTTGATAAACTTTTTTTCTGAGGTCTTCGAAATCCATTTAAGCCACTCAACAGTTTCTCTAATGTGGCTTCTACAAAAGAAAGCCTACCTCGCTGCTATATACATTATTTTTTATTGCGCGTTTTTGCGTAAAGCAAAGTTTGATAATCGCTTCTATATTCCATCACACAATACACTATCACGCATCCAACAATACACAAGGCAAAGCAAAAACTTTCAAACACCGGAGAGAGAGGGAGTTTGCAACAAAACAACAATTTTCATTGAACAAGCGAAACCCCCGCGTAAAGTTGTATCCCATTTATATTGATATGCGGAAACTTTGCTTCACGAAGCAATCTAAGCCGAGCTTATAATTTAATCAAGTCTTATCCCCGCTACACTTGAAGACTTCAGCCAGCCATGTCTCTTCACTATCAATTGGCCGAGTCAAAGCGCTGAAATTCAGATTTTCACTAAGCTTTTTCTTCCGCTTTATACAACCTTTACGAAGTTTGTCTTTATATAAGTCGATCAATATTAATTATATTTGTTAATTTTTAAATTATATATTTATTGTTTGATAAAACAATACGTCAAATACAGTCAATCTTAATAGAATGACATGCAGAGCTTCTTGGCAGCGGCCGCTGCAATCAATCCCTCTTGGATGATCATCAGGAGGATTGTCAGCAGACGGACGCTATCAACATCTGTCAAAGTCGGGGTCATCGCGATTTCGCTGGAGTCTCTCATGGAGCCTGAAGTGTGGCCTGAAAGGTCCATCGTTCAACATTGGATACGTGTAAAACGAAAGAATCGCAGTGAACAGTGGTTGAAACCAACTTGAGTATTTACATATTTAGTGTAATATTGCTTCATATTCAGTGCTGATGTGGACGGATATGAAATGTTGGACGTTTGATTTCGTGAAAATAATGTCGTGTTATTTGTGTGTCAACCATAATATACTTATGGCATGGTTTTTGTTGTCACAAATTCTAACTATTTGCGTTGCGTATTCCGATACTTGTTCTGAGTGTGAGGTCGTTGACACTAAATGTATCAAAACATTTACATCATTTCACTTACGTTAGTACTTCATTAACGAATTAAATTTGTAATATATTTTGTTATGTCATTGAAGAAAAATAAATAAAAATCTGTATAAAATTGTATAATGCACGCTTTTTACTTTCGCAACGGATAATTTTCACATCTGTTTGTGGCAATTTTTCTTATCTCCCTCTTCTATGTTATTGTTTTGGTTGACTCGCCCTTAACCCTTTCGTTACGGCTCGGTGGAATACAAATTATACTGTCAATACGGCGTAAATTTTTCAAACCATTTTTGTTGCTTAAAACTATTATTTAAAGCATAAATGTACTTATCTAATATATTTTCATAGATCACATTCGTTCTTCTATCCCTTAGATCAGAGCTCCGCAACCTTTTCTCATCTACGGCACACCAAAGTACTTCTTTGGATTCTACGGCACACCAAAGTTCTCACCTTGAATACCGCGGAACACCAAAAGCCAAAAATAGATATTAATTTGATCAATTTCACTCTTTTTTAATTTCATTTAGAACTTAACAAAGCAAGTACGTCGTTGTATGTCTACATAAATAGGCGATAGGCGCTGGGAGCTTGAGGACCGTTGTAAAATTATTTATTTATAATATTGCGTTATTTGATCGCGGCACACCTGTATCGGCTTATGGCACACCAGTGTGCCGCGGCACACCGGTTGCAGAGCAATGCTTTAGATATCAGATGATGCATAAAAAACTATTATATTCAACAAACGTTCATTATGTAACTCCGTACATGTGGTGGCATTAACACACGTGGCTTACAGAAAAACCGCTCCTGTGACGAAACCTTACGATATTTATTTACATGATTTACAGATTCCTACAAAGAATACATGTAGGTTGATAAAGGGAATGACTACACTTCCAATTTCTTACCGTAGATGTCACAATGAGTACTGAAAGTAGCAAAACGATTTATCATGTCAACCGATGTCAACAATCAGGGAATCTTTGACGGCATATAGGCTAAGAACTATATTTCTCAGGCTTCAGTACCATCGATATAAACATCTAATCTCATGAAAACGTTATAATAGGGTTGACTATTATGTATTTTATATACTGAGGCATTGAGATATCTAGCAGTATTTAACATAGAAGATGTGTAAAAGTTTAAAAACAAACAAAACAAATATTTATTTGCAGCTATATAATTGAGTACTGTTGTGTAGAGAAATAAAGACATTTCGTAGGTAAGTAATATTTAAATAAATAGAATTGGTCTTGTTATAACAAAGTATTGAAGCTAATGCAGAAAATCATAAAATATTTTGAAAACTACTGAGATGAATACTCTCCGACCCACAAGACTGACAATTCGAAACAAAACAATTAATTATGCAATAATAATGGTTTGCTTTCGGCAATTTCGTGAATGAGAAAGTTCTAGAAGGTAGTACTTGTAAAACAACTGATTTAGCCTCTTAAATAAATAATTTGGTTATTCATCGGCATGCCATACACCAGGCATGGGCAACCTTTCCTAGGTCTGGGGCCACATTATCATTCTGTCTCCGTGTCAAGGGCCGGACCAAATTATTAACTATATTAAGGTAATATTAAATTAAATAAAACACATTGCTACTTCTTGCATATTTTATTTATTTATATAATGAACGACATTAATTGCTTATAAAATTTAATGTGATGATTGACTTTGTACTTGAATTACGAGACTATCAATATTGGCGTTGATATTGCTTAATGATAATCTCATCGAATTTTCGAGATTTTCATCTGTTATCCTCGTTCGAATTTTCGATTTGATGTACTTCATCCTCGAAAAAAAATGTTCGCATGTATACGTGCTGCCAAAAAGACAAATGATGTTTCTTGCAAATCTACGTAAGTTTGTATAATTTTCTTCCACCAAATATAATTTATAAAAATCCGTCAAAGTAACTTTGTCAAATTGTGATTTTAGCGCTAAATCCCCCTGAAGCTCAATAAGTTCCATCTGTTAATTTGCTGGCACATTATTTACATCAGCATCCATCGGACGAGCAAATATAGCGAATGTTGAGTCTTTGTTTTGGAAGTCGGCAAACCTCGTATCAAATTGCTCTATTAGTGCCTTCAGTTCATCTC
This sequence comes from Glossosoma conforme, assembly GCA_022606575.1. Taxonomy (NCBI): domain Eukaryota; kingdom Metazoa; phylum Arthropoda; class Insecta; order Trichoptera; family Glossosomatidae; genus Glossosoma; species Glossosoma conforme. Next base: position 2,970,900 of record JAGTXR010000017.1, on the reverse strand, counting down.
CATAAGAATTATATGTGATGTTTGTATGCCTTGATAGATTAGGAAAATGGTAACAATTTTTACCTCTTATCTGATTTTTCAAAATCTAAGCTTATTACAAAAACTTTGACATGGCTATGCAGTTCATGAACCAATTGTCCCTGTTTTTGTAGTTTTAAATTAAGATCATTTAGGTATCCTGTGACATCTACAAGGAATGCTAAATCACACACCCATTGATTATCTTTTATTTGGTTGATTGTGTTTCCTTTTATGTCCATAAAATCTGCAATGTCTTGTCTCAAATCATAGAATCGTTTCAACATGTTTCCTTTACTCAACCACCTTACTTCACAGTAATAAGACACATCTTCATAGTCTGAAAATAGGTCTTCCAAAAACACCTTAAACTGGCGGTGATTAATTATTTTATCTATTTTATTATATCATTATTTTAACTAATGTATTTCTCAATTACTTCGCCGAGATGAATCAGGGCCGGACAAAATAGCTCTGCGGGTCGGATCCGGCCTGCGGGCCGGCGGTTGCCCATCTATGCCATACACAATATATTTGAATATACCAATACTTTACATATAGCTACCATCACCATAAATATGTGCCAATAGCTAATTCTATATTAAGTTTAAATACTAGCTTCCTAACTAAAGGTCTACTGAATCTAATATTATTTTTAGTGTTGGTTAAAGTCATTATACGTTAACTACCCTCTAGTTTGAGCACACCGTGAACGAATTGTAAATAATGCATATCAATTAGTACGTGGTTTAGCAGAGTGCTGTCTCTATTAACTACAAAAAGGTTTTTTTTTTATTTGGATTACTTCATACAAGCAATTGCGAATTTATTATAAGAAAATAGTATTCAAATCTCTAATCAAAATCGATATGGAAAAAAATACTAAAAAAATAAACAAAATAAAATAGCATTTTGTAGGTTTATATTTCAAAAAATGCATTTTGTAATGTATGAAAAGAACGTTCGATTTTCATTTCCCAAGCTGCATACTCTGAAGCTTTTATCTTGCTCTGCTTGAATTTGGTTTTCGAGGCAACAACAGAATTCACTTCGGGGGTTCAAGTTTGTCATTTTATTTAGACCCCGGGGATGCGTTTTTGCGATTGCAGTTTTTACGAGCGCATTCACCGCTCCCACGCCGACTGCTTTAACTTATCACCGAGAATGCAGAATATGCAAATGTTGTAAAAGACTCTTAGTATAAAGTACGAGTACTATGATTTATAGTCCAATGCTATAGTCACACACAAAGTCATAGTAGTAGACGTATAAGGTTATAATAAATGAAAACAGTGAAGTGTAAATAAAAGCAGCAAAAGAAATCTTAATCGATTTCAAGTCAGAATATAAATCAACATTTGATTAAAATAAAAATTTAAGGTAGGCTTACTTACATTAGGTTTCATTAGGTTAAGTGGGGCGAAACACCTCCAAAGAATATGTCCAATAATTTAATTAATAATATTTTCATTTATTGATTTGACTTAAAAAATGCAATGAAAATATATTCTGACTGGAAAAATACGAGATTTAGATAAAGCAACTTTTTTTTGGCAGTATTAAATTCGATTAATGGGCAGATATTATTTAGCAAACGGTCAGTAATAAATACCTAAAAAGGTAAGTAAGAAATAATCATTAGGTAGTAGAAAAATATCAATCGGCAATAGAAAAATAATAAATTAGCATGAAATAATTAATGAATGGTTATTAATATTAGGTTGGGTTTTTATTTTATGAGTCAATTATTCATTAATTTAACTTTTTTTTTCTAGTATTGAATATATTGCTGCCATTTAAAATTTTTACTGACCACATTCATTCTGACACGTGTGGACGCTGCCAATTTATTTAGTCTACTACCGATTGATTTTATTTACTGTCAATTGATTTAACTTACTGCCAAAACCTTGAATTAGTTACTGAACAAAGTAATACCGGCCGTTATATAAATGTTTTAATAATATTTTTAAAGCTGATGTACCTTACTCATACCATGATTTACTATCTTTTAATTTTGAATCTGAAAATTAAAATGGAACATTATTTATGTAAATATTAATTTACGGAACAATTTACTAAATACAACATCGGCCCATAACAACAAATCTACATACTTTACTTATCAAAAAAATATGTAAATTACCCATTATTAAAAGTATAAAAATATATGAATTACGTCTAGGCGAAGAAAATGTACGTGTAGAAAAATTTTATAGTACAAAACAAAACTATTTCATCAACAATTCATACTTAAGTTTCAAAACAATATGGTTAAATCTTAAGTATCTACGCTGAGGGTGTATATCGTGGTTAGTTCGTTAGCGATGGTCTACATTATGAATACGTAAGCCTCAATACTGTTTATTTGCATTGCGAGCATCTCCTTGAACAATGGCTAATTACCGAGCGCACAGCCTCGAGCGGGCACTCTTTATCCTGGATAAGCACCGCAGCTTCCCACTCAGCGAGGCGAAACGAAATCAAATTTGTATGCTTTCCTACCGAACTTGCACTGGAGTACGCACCTGCTCTGGTCTCTACCATTCCCAATCGCAACAATACTTCAACGGTTCCAGTACACGGCATTCACTATAAAACTATTTTTATTGAAATAAAATAATACAGTAACTTTGATTTACTTGGGTCATACTGAGCACAGTTTATTCACTTGCTGGAATGGCGAAGTTTCGCTTTCATTAATAAAGCTTTATCAGCTCATAATTTATTTAAACATACTAATGGATGAAGTTAAGTAAATAATCTACAAATTATAATAACAATTGTAAGGTATGTAGGGAAGTAATTATGGGAGCTTAGTTTGGAATCCCAATAAATCCAAATACATTTTCATGTTCGAAAAAATTCATAAAAATTTCTCCGACGTCTTTATTTTAATATTTACGGTAACTATCCATTCAATTCATTTAATTCTGAACATAACCCAACTCTTTTTATTTTAGGGATGCTTTCTTTCTTTTCGCTAGAGTCCCGGAGAAAAATTGCTGCACTCAAACATTCATTCCTTCTTCTTCGCGGTTAAATTCACAACCCTGGGATTCTTGAATGTTTTAACTTCTATGTTCCAGATAGGTACACCCGTGCTCGTAGCCATCCATTGTTTTTGATCCCAGTCGATGCTTGCGGAGCTTCAAGCACTCAATTTGGTACAACGGCAATGTCGCTCCTAAATTGCCTACCAGCACACCTCAATCCTTTTCTTACATCCTTTTCCTCTTTTGTCGATGGTATTGTTCTATGTACTTGATGTCTGTGATCTTTGACATGTGTCATCTTCTTATTCTTTTTGTGTTATTTTTATTTTTTATTATTTTCTCTATTTATTGTATATTTATGTTTACTCTATGTTTCTAAATATTTGTAAAAAAATTGGAATTTCGATTCTGTATATAAATAAATAAATATAATAAAGGTGGAATGGGTGGAACTAAATTAAGGGTGTAAATTAAGAGGTTTAGACTTGTATAAGTTATTAAATAATAATATAAATATTTTATAAACTCGTACATAAATTATTTAAATCAAGCTTAGAATTGAAATCTAGCCGGGCAGATTAGCAGGATGCTGAAATTGCAGCATTGACCGATAATGAATTCAAGTACATTTTTTTTCATAACAGCACGTGCAGAGAGAACAACCGGTCTACACAAGTGGGATTAATGACGCTCAGTCAAGACGACTGAACGCTGCATGCGGGAAATGAGTGTTGTATTTGTGTTCGTATGTGAGTAAAGAGGCTTGCAAGTAAAAAGGGATGTTTCATAAAAATCTACATTGTATAAAAGTGAAAACAAAGATATTGAAAGAGAATTTCAGAGTTTACTTGTGGCATTGAGAAAATTATTTTTGAAATTGCCAGTTCTTAGTCGTAATTTGTTTACAGCGTTTGGACGTTAAGTAAGTATAACACGAGTCTGTCGGTTGTGGATGGGTGCAAGAGGAATTATTTTTTTGATTTCAAAGAAACAGCAGCCCTGGAAACAACGGCAGAAAATGGTAAGTGAGCCAAGGCGTGTCATTTGTTGGGTTGATCTAGGCCTCGGGACAGTTGAGTAATTGTTAAGTATCTTTAAAAATAAAGATCAAAAAATCACTCAAAATAAACCTCCGACACTGCAACTGCCGTCGGAAAACATACAAGATGACAAAAAATATAGAAGACAAGACATGAACATTAAAAACTTACAAAAATGAGTGACGTCAATTTATTTACATACAGTATACATAAATAAACAATAAATAAAGAAAATAATAAAAAATAAAAATAACACAAAAGAATAAGAAGATGACACGTGTCAAAGATTACAGAGATCAAGTAGAACAATACCATCGACAAAAGAGGAAAAGGATGTAAGAAAAGGATCGAGGTGTGCTGGTAGGCCATTTAGGAGCGACATTGCCGTTGTACCAAATTGAGTGCTTGAAGCTCCACAAGCATCGACTGGGATTAAAAACAATGGATGGCTACGAGCACGGGTGTACCTATCTGGAACATAGAACTTAAAACATTCAAGAATCCCAGGGTTGTGAATTGAACCGCGAAGAAGAAGGAATGAATGTTTGAGTGCAGCAATTTTCCTCCGGGACTCTAGCGAATGGAAAGAAAGCATCCCTAGAAGAAAAAAAAGTTGGGTAATGTCACTCTGAAATAGACGTAAGAGTGACATTATGTGACACAAACTGTTTTTTTTTAATACACGGCACTCACAGTCACGTAATTCTACATGGCATGTGTGAGTCTATAGTATGTATTTATATATCAATTTAGAATCGTGTCACGTTGTGAACAAATTATATATTTTTGTTCGCAAGGACCACTCTACATTTCAAATAAAAATTAATTAAACTTGATAAAATACGCTCGCAGGCAGTTTGATTTAATAAAATATTTTTTCGGTTGTCAATTTAAAACATTATTTTTTCTGAAGCGTGATGTGAATACGACACCAATTAAAACTCTCATTAATTATTGTTTTAACATTTTTTTTTTCAAAAAAAACATCTAGTGTTTGAACTCACATGAATATTCACGAAATAACTAGATAATAAAATTGTGAAATTTCACTTCAGCTACAAAGAATATATTTGTTCTTGACTTCCAACTCGTATTTCCATTTTTAATGATTTTTTTCATAGTAATTTTTTTTTCATGAATTAATTGTTTATACATAATTTTTTATGGCTCAGAATAAAATGACTATATCATTCGAGATAAATTACTTTTTTATATATCTAAATACGCACAATTATTTTTATAAAGTTGCTAACAACACGTAAGCACACGCAAGAGAGTACAACCGGTTGAAGTGAGTATGTAGTTTATATGACGATCAAACAGACGCCTCTAATTTTTTCTTGTATCTTAAGATGTGTAAAGAAGACAACACAGATGCTGTAACATAATTCCAGAGCTAATTAAAGGAGTCTAGGAAAGAATTTTAAAAATGCCTGCTCTAACTCGACATATATAAACCGTTTATGGGTGTTCAGGATGTGTGCAACAAGTTAATCTATTGTTGATGAGGAATTAATTATTTTAATTCGGACGAGAAGTTGCAAGCTCACAACTGTGTATCGAGTGTTAGATATTAGACGTAAGAGTGACATTATTATTTTTTTTTTTTTTATGTAAACGCATGCAGGAGAGCACAACCAGTCAAGACCAGTGCACTCTATGACGCTCAGCCAGGGAGGCTGGACGCTGCATGCGGGAAACGTGTGTTGTGTTCGTGTTTGTGTGTGGGTTGGGGAGATTGCAAGTGTATATTTATCTGTTTCTTGAAGAGATCCAGATTGTAGGAAGGAGGATTATGTTACACAAACTGTTTTTTTTAATACACGGCCCTCACAGTCACGTAATTGTAGATTGCGGTGGCCATATACTCTTACTTAAAAGCAAAATGTTAAAAAAAAAAGTGTCTTATCAATTATTAAAAATAATTACACCGAAAAGCCAACAACTGTCCTTGTCCTCTACTAAGCAAAAAAACATGTTTTTTTTTATATGCGAAGCCTTATATTTTCTTTTCCATTAGCCCCATATACATCTCTTTATAACCCCACTTCAGTGCTTTCTACCTCACGTTTCTTCAACCCTTTCTCCGCGCGAGCCACCTGCTATGCTAATTAATTAATTCCACACCCTTTTCGGGCAAAGCCTTTCCATCGCGAGAAAAGCTCGATTGCTCAGCAACGAGGGGTTAAGAGTTATTTTTCAACAGCGCCACTGCTGAAATGTATAAGAAAGATTCTGAAAAAATCTATTGGAAAAATAAAACCAATAATTTTTTTAATGTAAATAAATGCTTACACATTCTTACACATTTTTTAATGTCTGAAATTTTACCAGTTTGAAACAATCATGTAAAAAAATATAATCATATTGTGTTTTTTTAAGTAAAAGAATACGGGAGAATACCGAAAAATGGTGCTGAAGAAATCTCATATGTGTATTCTATGACGCATGACCATATTACGGGCTAAACGCTGTATGTGCATTGTTAATCTGCCAACGTCGTAGGCTACAGCCAAAATCATGAATCATCAATTTTTAAAAAGGAATTTAATATATTTTTCACGGGACGATTTTCGTCCGCCACATTTTTTTTTATATTAATGACTATGACTGGCAAATGCGAATCTTATCTCTTTTACAGGTTTTTTTCTCTTTAGCAGTTCTGTGCAGTGGCCGAAATCATTCAGAGGGGACTCTGCACTTATCAGTTTCTAATTTATCATAATTTGAATGAGCACATCATAAAGGAGACCTAATTGTTCTCCGGTATGAGGCGGGTGAAATCCAGAATATGACTGTCATTTTACGGGCGAGTCAATTTTACACCAACTAGAAGTACTTATGGAGCATAGAATTCGATTAAAAAACATTTTTATTTCAATCTCCGTTGGAGATTGAACCCATCAAGTGACCTTCGGTATGGTGAGCAAACGCTTTACGACTAAACCATATCCACCATCATAATATGATATTAATTGCTTTAAATTTCACTTATTAATAAATTATGTAGACGAACAATATATATATTTTTTAATAATTTAATTCTATATATTTAATATTTTTGGGGCAAATTTTTATATAAAATCAATTTAAGACAGCGAGAAAACATTCAGATGAAAATTCGTGTATTTTTTAGTACGAGAACATTTTTCTCACTATAAGTCGCTCAAGCACATTATTTTCAATCAATACCTGCTTTTATTACCTTTATTTGCTTTTAAAATATATGGTGTTACAGTTTCTTTAAATAAAAACCATATTTATAGGCAATGGTACGTAACATTACTGTTTGGCAGCAATTTTTGACAAACATATGATCCAACTATGGCACGTATATGAAAGAATATCCATGCTTTGAGTAATGAAAAATATAAAATCAATGGAAACATAATTGCCATTAATTATTTGCTTACTTTTCAAATCCATCCAGAACATTCTATTTACGCTCTCTTTTAAATTTTAGTACATAAAAAAATACAAATTATCCTGTTGCTTACGAGAATTAAAAAATGTAAAAACACACGCAAGAAATATACAACCTTATTACATTTTTTTAAATTTATTTGGAAAATAATGCTCAACGACAGCTTTTATTCAACAAGTTTCAAACCACCTCATAAAAATAAACCAGCAATACTGCGCATGGTAAAATAAAACTCGAATAAATTTACCGCCAAGTCGGAATGTGTATGTTGTAAAAATATTTTGTGCGAATTCTACAATTCTGATTTCAGCATTTATCTTCAAAATTATGACGACATAACAATATTATTTAAGTCCAATATAAATACGGCACTACAGAGGTTGTAAAACGAATGTGTCTGGTATTTTCAGGAGCCTTAACTGGGCGGGAGGGGGAGTGAGAGAATGGGGTACTTGGGGGGCTGAAAGCTTCACGGGAACTACAGTAGAGTTTCAGTGTGGTTGAGTTTTCAGCGGGACATCCGGTGATGAAAAATTAGAAAAGCGAGAATGTTATTTTGCGCAATACAGCAGTCAAAAGCGTGTATTTTACTTTTTTTATATTTTAATACTAAAGTGCGACAAGTATATTGCTGGCTGAATCATATTTCAACATATTTCTATCTATTTTTTTCAACATTGAGTCGGAAGTTTCGATGTATTATCGTCTTGTAATACTACTTCGGAGTATGGTGTGTCAGCCTAATCATCCGACTTCCTTAAAAATTACAATTCACTAAGCCAAAAATGTGCCTCAATACTACAACTGCCATCTCTGTAAGTCCCCGGGTTATTGCTCTGGAATTCAATACATGTGCTAAGTAAACCTCTGGATCCTGAGATGTCTAACTAGTACCAACTGTTGTGTGAAGAAAAATAATATTTCTTTTATTATAAAAAATCGGGCTAGTATTTTAATGAAATTATTAATGAATTGCGAACGTATGTTAAATAATAGTTATCTTAAGATGAATTCTCAGATTTTCCCACATAATTAAATTCAGTAGAAATTAATTTCAACAACAAAATTTCGTAAATTAAAAAGAAACATCCCATCGCAAATATAAACCGAATTGTTATAACATGATACTAAAACATACATTATTTCTTTATGAAATATTTATTTATTATATATTGTAAATATTATTGTAATGTTAAGTATTTTATAGATAGTGAGACAGTAGATGTGCTATAGAGTACTGTAGATATTTCTTTGTAATATTTATAGATCATTGAGGAGTATCAATGGTGTAAAAATGTGAACTTTTATGCCGAAGTTTTAAATAGTTGTCTTCGATATATCTTCCACGCACCTGAGAAAGCATAGAGACGCTATCCGACTATAAAGCTGGATGGGAGAAAAGGGAAGAGGCTGCGAGTGGATATCGAATCGTGCAACGGTGGATATTGATAATAGCCCAGCAGTTACAAATCACTAAGTAAATTGACAAACAATAGATAATAAATGGGTTAAACTATTAAGATAGTTTTGATTTTCATCTTGGTGAATAGATATGGCCTGCAGAGAGTTTGCGTCTCGCTATCGGAGCGCGTATTTTTCTCCATGCGCGAAATTTGGGAGACGAAGCTATATTTAATTAATGTAAAATATTCTTATTTGTAACTTATTTTGTAATACTTATTTATTATAAGCGACTCGTCAGTATAATTAGTTATGATAACCGGTGATTGCGTGGAATATTAGGAATGCGATTGTTTACTTTGTTGGGAGTAATGAGAAATGAATTGAAACTCGGCAGACTTCCATCCTACAATCGCTCAACATACAAAGATGAACGTGATTTTGATATGTTCTTAGAAAAATAAAATTATCTTAATTTTGAGCAGAAATAGACTTAGTAATAATTATAAAAAACCCTACATGTACCAAATTAACGTTGTGTTACAAATATTGAAGGTAGCAAAGTGGATGTATGAAATATATACATTAAAATCTATCGCAAATATGGTATAAAAATTAGTATGTTAGCTCATTTATGATTACATTATAAACTTTTTTTCACATATTAAATTAAGCAAAACTTCTTAGTTGTCTCCATGGTTAGTTAAAAAATGGTCCACCTGTGTCTTTTCAAAGCCGTTCCTGGCCCAGGGTTTGCACTGCGGTGTGCAGGCTGCAGTAGCCCATGATGCACAGAATGCAATTTGTATTATGAAACAGTTTTATTGCAAGGCCTTTGAAATGCAGAACGCAAGCCTTTTCGGTCCAAGATTCCATCATAAATGCAAATGCAGCCTAGGTAATGATCTGCTTTCATTAAGTTACATATTTCGGGAGGAAACAAGTTTGAAGTAATATTTCATAGTGTTAGTTTTTTCATAAAATATTTTCTTTCACGCGATCCACTTGTCGTATATAATAATTTACAAAAATTCACTTTCAATAAGTTTTTACTTATTGAAATTCAATGTTTACTTGTAAATATTGTAAGCATACAAGTAACGTTCCATTTTATATGTTTAAAATACAGATTTTCTTTCGATCACCGAAATTAAACAAAGAAGGGAGTGGAACCTACAAAAATAGGTGATCTTCTGGGTACATCATGTGACAATGGTTGGGTTATGGCGCCATTTAAATTAAAATAATCCAAGCTTTGTAATTATTGTGTAAAAATAAGTTAATAAGTTTGTGGAATCAAACAGCCCAGTCTAACACATAAAATAAACGTCACCGAATGTGGCATGGAGAGATCCATGCTCGGAGTATCCGAAGAAGAACTCAAGTAGTGGATACCACTCAACGAATAGGCACACTTAAATGGCAATAGGCAGGACATATCTGTCAAAGACGTAAAGGTCTATGGGGAAGAAAACTCTAAAAGTGGCGCCCAAGAACTGGCAAACGGAAACGTTGGGCCACCCATGCAAGATGGACTGACGATGTCAAATAAATAGCGGGAGTAGCCTCAATGCGAAAGGCGAAGGATCGAAGAAGGTAGAGACTCTTGCGGGAGGCCTACCTTTAACAGTCAACAGACACTGGCTGATAATAAATAGTTGTAATTTTCGATGTATCAATACTGAGGATTGATTGCAGTAACAAAATTATGGATCTAATTAACTTGAGATGTGATGATTCTTAAAATATTTTTTACTGACCTTGAGTGTAAAATTGACGTTATTTTTCCACTTCGTATACCATCGAATATAAATGTTTAACCGCCTTATCATTTATTTATATATAAAGTTTAGTCCAACATTCTCATTCCCTCATACTTTGAATTAATTAGACACTCAAGTATATAGTCAGATATTATAACGTATTTCACAATTAAGTAAAGTAAAATTGAACCACCAATGAATAAATAAAACAATGGTATGCTCTAAATAATAAAATGTACACAGTCCCGAAGCAAAATACAAAGTTCCTGAACTGAAAAAAAACTTGTGTCATTACCAACGTTGGCAAAATTAATTAAAAGACTCTGGCTAATTAGTGAGGCAAAGCGAGGCAGGGGTAAGTAAGTTGTTACGGATCGGTTAAGTTGCAGAAAGGGAAGAAAGCGGAAGGCCGGCAGTTGTGCTCGCTATTATTTGCCACCCCTGCATCCTGAATCTTAATTATTCAGTGATGAAACTGTTTATTTTGTTTAAATTAAATATTTTGTAGCGCTTAAATGTTAGCTATAAATATGAGACATAAGTAGGCAGACATAAAGTACGAGAATAAATCATTACAAACAAAATAGTCTGGAGTGAAAATAAAAAGTTGTCACATTCACGCGAAGTAAGAAAAAATATTATTTTAGAATGTGCTAGAATAATGCATTTATATGAGTAGTTCTTTTGCCTTTCGAATGAAATCTGGTACGAAAAGTTAAATGATAATAAATCGAAAATTTAATATTTAATTATTGTAATAAATAAAACGTTATATGTAATTAGTTAATTTTACTAATGTTTCTCATGACAATATTTAAGCTTATTGTTAAAAACAAAAAAACATCACAACATTAACGACTTTTAAGATGTTTAAATATTGATAAAATTTCATGGTTACGTGATATAGATATTATTCCACACGCAGGGTCTTGCCAATCCCGTTATAAGTTTATATTTAAAATGTGATAATTATTTTATTTTAAATATATATTTCTTTAATAGTATAAATAGAAACATATTATCGTGAATATCAAAATAGCTTAATTTATAATATTAAATATGTATTGCGTTATATTAATATTAAGTATTAAAAAAACGATGTATCGTTTTTTAACTAATTTTAAAGTACAACTCAAATGTATTTTGAAAAGTATATCATTAAACGTTAACTGTTAACCTGAAATAACTTTTTTTTTATCGCGAATCGAGTGAGTATTTATACAAGGCTTGGCGCTTACAAACTGAGTGCATCCTGAAATAGTTGATACTTTATCACTAGAGTTATTGAAGGGTTCGCATTCATAACTTCCGGTGCTCCAACCCTCAACTCCTGGCTCCACCGGCCTCGTCTACGGCCTCCAGCCGCTGACGTGGATGCTTATGCAGCCTTCCCAGCGGATACTTCAGCGGCTGGCGTTTCAGCGCATTCCGCAACTTGCAATAACCGAGAATAACTTGATAATAATTACAATGCCTTAATGGAAATATCCGATACAACAATGCACCCACAGAACGGAAGTTAGAGCTTTGTAACGTTATTTACTATGGCTTAATATTGCAGGTGTTTTATCGATTAATATTTTTCTTAAATCTTCCATCTATAAAAATATTTTATTTATTACAAACATTATTTGATCAATTTAAAAATATCGAATCAATGTATTATAGTTATCGGAGTTTTGACATTATATTTTTTTAGCTTTTCATATAGGGTGTACCAGTATCAAGCATATGTTTTTAAATGTTGATTTAAACTTTAATTAATTTCAATTCAGACAGAATCTCTAATCAATCTTAACATTGACCGTAAATAAATTTATTATTTAGTGTTGAGTATCGCCTTTACAGCTATTGCATTGCATATTGTATTGCTCTTATTCTTCTGTACATACAGATACGAATTGTGAACCTCTTAAAAAGCCAATGCAGTCGTATAGAAAGATTTCAGGACATAATCCTACATATAATAATTGTGGGTATCATGGACTTACTGAGGGATAACAAGTTAAGGCAGCAAACATAGTGAGTAGCTTTTCATACAGTACGATTAGATTAAGAAACGAATACGAACCTAGCTGAGACCTATTCTTTAGCTGCCATCGCAGTGCATAAAGTACAGCAGCCTTCTAGTAAGGCCATGAAATCACGTAATCCTGGAAGCCTTCTGTAAATATACGTATTATTGTATAAAATATTCAGCGGAGCTCAAAAAGGAGAGAGCTGACATAGTATGAGGTGAAGATCATGACAGAAAAAGAAGAATATAACTATATGACGGCAGTTCGCGATAGAAATATTCTCCAGCTAGAAAACTGGTATAGAATGATGATAATAAATCTCCACACTAAAAATTCTCGGTGGTTTACTTTCCAGAAATATTTACAGTACCTGTACCCCCACTTCACAGCCGTAACATTGGTTTCCGGCAAAAGTAACGAGGCAAAGTTGAGTCTAAGCCTTAAATGTTACGTTGCAAAGTGATTGGTATGAAGCTCGTGAACCTCGGGCCATCGCAACGATATCTTTCGCCAATACGATACACTACTACGCTCTTTCTAGTGCTATTATCCTGATACAAGTTGTGCAAGAATAGATACAACTAACGTATTATTTATGCACTCTCTCTATAAATAATACTACTGTATTTGTGCATTGAAATAATTTATCGTTTTGTAAATCATAATCGTAAAATATTTAATAATCGATAAAACAATGAAAATTTATAGTTGGTAATCAATCACACACAATCACAATTGTTCCATAATTATTTCAATCTTAATTTAAATTATTTTTAAAGATATATAGTGTAGACATTGTAATGTACTATTTGCCAAGTTGGTTGAATGTTAGACGGTTAAAGATCTCAATGTAGATTAGTAAATAGATGTCAGGAAATTATGCAGCAAATCATAAGGGTTCTACAGTTCTAACATCTCGTTGGTCAGTTTTTCAATGCAGTTTGATATGGAAAATTTGTAATAAAAAAATGATAAAATAATCAAAAATTTAATTGTGTTTAGTACTACATCTTTAAAATGATTGAAAACAATTTCAATCGCTGATCGTCAATTTGAATTACGCTATACAAGTGACGAATCTTACTCGTACAGGAATAAACTAAAGTATAGTAGGCAGAAAACATTATTCATAAGAAGTGACATAATAAATTAAGACTCACCGAATCTAAACATACGTCTCCACGAAGTCAAGTGCTTCTCAGTTTGACTGAACAATCAGATAAACCTGAAAAAGAAGAAAAGTATAACGTTAAGAAATTACAAAAAAATATACATTTAAAGCCTTTTCATTTTGCCTATGGTCGCATCTAGCATTACTCAACATCATGGTATCAATGATATCGTATAATTACAAATTTCTCTTTTTATTAAAAAAAAAAGGCTTTCTTATCCCTCCTAAAAGCCGCATAGTATCTAAAAATAAATAAATATTTTTGTGTATTAGGCGATATAATTACAAAATTTCACTTTTTACCTACAATAAATACAATCTCTATTATTATATACCTTATAGTTGAATACTCAAATAAGTTGAACTTTACAGAGCAATTAATGCTTATCCCCATGATAACGTTCAATGTAATATATGAAAAACAATACTATTAAACATAGAATAAGTTATAAGTTAAGCTAAATAGTTGCTAAGAGCAAGCGTAGTAAGAATACGTGTACGTAGAAGAATTACAATGTACTGGATCGCTTCAATGATGAAAGCTATAACTAATACCGATGTTTGTAGACAAAAATAGAGAGAACCTTACGAGATTGTTTATGCTGCAATGCTCATTCATGGATTTCCCGTCTAGGTAGAGTCCACTGTAGAGGTGCTCGAGACTCTGAAGAATTCATCATCAGCCTGTATCCGTCTACTGTTGAACGTAAGCCTCCCTCATTAGTCTCCATCTTCTTCGATCTTCCGCCTTCCGCATCCAGGTCACTCCCGCTATTATTCTCATGTCGTCAGTGCATCTTGCAGGGGGTCGGCCAATACTTCGTTTGCCAGTTCTTGGGTGCCATTCCAATAGTTTTCTTCCTCATCGACTGTCGTCTCTTCGACAGATATGTCCTGCCCATTGCCACTTGAGTGTGCCTATTCGTTGGGTAGCATCCACTATTTGAGTTCTTCTGCATATTTCCTCGTTTCCGATTCTATCTTTCAGCGACACTTCGAGCATGGATCTCTCCATAGCACGCTGGTTGACTTTTATTTTATGGGTAAGACTTGCTGTCAGATTCCACGTCTCTGCGCCATAAGTTAATATAGGGAGGATGCATTGGTTAAACGCCTTAGTTTTAAGACATTGCGGAACTTTCGCTTTAAAAATGTACTTTAGTTTTCCAAATGCTGCCCATCCCAGTTGTGTGCGCCTGTCGATTTCTTTTGAGAAGTTATTTCGCCCTTGTTGTATTACTTGTCCCAGATAGGTATAGTCGTCTACAACCTCTATTTGTGTTCTTCCAATGGAAATAGGGTCAAAGGTCTGGGAAATATGACTATTAATCATGGCTTTTGTTTTATCCATGTTCATTTTCAGACCAATTTTGTTCGACGCTTCATTGAGGTCGTAGAGCATGTCTTGAAGCTTGTTAGGTGATTCGGCTATTAGCATTATGTCATCTGCAAATTGGAGGTGAAAATGTACTCTCCGTTAATATTTATTCCACATTTCGTCCAGGACAGCAGCTTAAAAATATCTTCTACAGCGTTTGTGAAGAGTTTTGGAGATATAACATCTCCTGTTCTAACACATTTGTTTATAGATATATTGTTAGTGCTATCATGGAGCTGGACCATCATTGTTGCAGATTTGTATAGAGATTTTATTATCTCTATATATCGATAGTCTATTTTGCAGCGTTGTAGTGAATCTAGTACTGCCCATGTCTCGATTGAGTCAAATGCCTTTTTGAAGCCCAGTTGTATACGCCTGTCAATTTCTTTTTGGGAAGTTAGAGAGTATTTTCGAGACTCATTATTTTCTCAATAATTATAAAATTGCCATCGCCATTTTTATTTTGACGTCCCGTGCTGTGGGAGTAATGTCGCCCATAAATAACTGTGATTGTGTTGGGGCGCGGCGCTTTCAGCGACATAATGCGAAACGCGAAACCGAATATAAAAAGAAATTATATTTCCCCGACATTCATAAGGAAAGTTTCCCCGCTTGTTTATATTCCCGGAGATAAACAAAAACTTTGCATTTCTCGCCACCATCTTTCGGGCGCCCCGCGAATTGGATCATCTTTCTAACCTGTTTATTTAAAAAAAAAACATTTATTTTCGACAAATGGTGTCTTGAGACAATCCAAAAAAAACATTCATTATATTAGATCATTATTTCCAGTAAAAATCTTGACGATTGATTTGTAGCATAAATATCTAACTCTTTTGTTCTACAGCCTTCTTCCGCTAAACATATGAGTAGCAGTCGTCAGTGCCGGTTTTAGTCGGTGGCGAAGTGGGTCGGTTCCCCAGGGCGTCGAATAAGCCAGGGGCACCGAGGGCAACCAATCTTGCTAAGATTTTTAAAAATATACTACAATATGGGGCGCCAGAAAAAAATGCCCTAGGGCGCCGCAGGGTCTAAAGCCGGTACTGGCAGTCCTATACCATTACTTGCAAATACTCTTATTTATTATTTAAGCACTCACTTTGAGATATATTTTAAATATTAATACAAATATACTTATAACCGTGTTTTAACATGGATCTCACTAAGCATTGCTTATTCCTGGATTACCTTAAATCCGTCTTCAATAAAGCGTCGTCAGCTCGTGTATAAACGTACCGATGTAAAATCTACGTAAATAATCGACGAACTATAATGACAAGTATGTAATAGAAAAGTAAGTAAGAAAGTTAGGAAGGAGGATGGGTGACGTTTATACAAGGCGCTTAAGTTTGTGTAATATTTAAATTGTAAAATTTACATTTATTACATATATATCAGCATTAATTAATAAATGGCTATTTAATACTTAACGTAACAACTTCCTTTTTAATTTGTCCCATCAAGCATGCCTACAACTGAATTGTAAAGAAAATAGAAACAGTAAATTTTGAGGCCAATCTTAATAGTTTTATTACTTAAAATATACATATACTATACATAAAATTCTTTTTTCAACGCGTCAATCCAAGCACAAAAATAACGGCAGAAGCGGGATGCGAACCGCGGACCTTGGAAACCAACTATGCCCAGGTATTCATACCGCTCGGCGAACTGCGCCATTGCCCCGCCTAGACTGACGTGCGTTGAAACTAGTATTTATATCATTGTTATCATCGTACGATAGATGTCGCTATAGTATATATTCAAAGTATGTATATTTTTATTATTATTCTATCAGTCTTCATTTATTCACAAGCTTAATATTATTACTTTCCGGCAGTCTATTTATTTTAGTAAGTACCACTCGGGTCTCGAACCAAACTATAGACTGAATGGATGAGAAACGACTACTTATAGTTCCGACTCGGACTTTATAACCAATCTATATAGTCAATGATCTATAAAAGTAGATTAGAATATTGAAATAATAAAATAATATTCTAATAAAAATTAAAAAATTAACTTAATAGTTTTATTTAAGTGTCTTCTCTGATTCTACTGAAATCCTCGTATCTCCGAAAAATTCCTTTAATTGTAATGTACCATCAGATATCTTTTTCCGACTACATACATTTTTCACAACATAACATCAAAATTATACATTTACTTTAGTAAGTTGGTTGTTGAGCAATAAGGCATTTTTTTTTTGACTCAAAAGTTTTGATTTTTGGTAATCGAAAACTTTGATATTATAAATATACAGCATTAAAATTATTTTAGTTTTTTTTATTATCATAATAACATTTATTTGTGACCTTTTGTGGTCATATGTTCGTGCTGTAATGTTTAGTATTATATCTGCAAACATTCCAGTATTTTAAAATATTACATAATTAATCTGCTGCGGTTCTTAAAAACGCAATATACTTCGAGAGTTTTCCTACACTGATTTCTGATGATACAGAATATAAGGATAGAAATACGCTCCGACCAGTTCAAATAAGTAGTTAAAAAAGCTAAGAATTTTCTTAAAATGTGGTTTTATTTTGTGAACATATGCTCAAGGAGTGCCTATTAAAAAGCGATTCACAATGCTAGAAAGATAAAGCAAGAAACTTGAAAATACTCGTAAATAAACTTTATATATCCCACACCAAGTGGGATGTTTTTAGACATTAAAGCGCTATTATTCAAGAAAGATAAACGTCTCTGGTCAAATTCAAACACGGCTTCTCCAACTTGTAAAATAAGATTTAGGTTGTGAGACTTGTAAGACTAAGCACACTTATAATATATTTTAGTGTATCTATAGTATATATACATGAGAACATTGAGTATTTTCTTAGCTTACTACAGAGTGCGGCAGGGAAGTATCCCTAATTTAAAAAATACTCCACATAAAAAATAGGTCTCGACTGCAAAAGCGCGTTGCTCATTCGACCAAGCCATGCTTACAACTGACGGCGGTGTTAACGGAAAATTCCATGACCACAGCGTCATTTGAGCTTACCCCCAATCCTTCTAGCACTTCCCCACTACTCACAACGCCATCTTAAAAGTAGGTATACTTACCTGTCTTACCCTGTATTTATAAATTGCCTTATATTCTAAAACAATCGATGTATTAAATCGTCAACGACATTTTTTTCTTTTTTTATGTAAACGCATTTTTTAGGGAAACGTGTGTTGTGTTCGTGTTTGTGTGTGGGTTGGGGAGATTGCAAGTGTATATTTATCTGTTTCTTGAAGAGATCCAGATTGTAGGAAGGAGGAAACGCAGACGATGGAAGAGCATTCCATAGCTTACCGGTGGCATTAAGGAAGGAACTTTGGAAGCTGCCAGTTCTTGGTCGACATATATTAACCGTGTATGGATGTTCGGCAAGTGTAAGACGAGTTTGTCGGCTGTGAGTGGGTGCAGGAGGAATTAGTTCTTTAAGTTCCGAAGAGCAGCGACCGTGGTAATAACGGTAGAAAAGACTAAGAGAACCAACCTTACGTCTGTGATCCATTGATTGTAGATTAGACGTAAGGGTAACATAAGCCATTAATAATAGGCAAGTATTTTATTAGAAGTATTTAATTCAATTGATGGTTAGTGATTATTTACCAAACCGTCAGTAATAAGTTCCTAAAAAATTAAGTAAGAAATATTTATTGGCAGTAGAAAAATATCAATCAAGAGTAGAAGAATAATAAATTGGTAGGATATAATTAATGAATGATAATTAATAATAGGTTTGGTCAGGTTCCCATTATATGAGTTAATTATTCATTCATTTTACATTAATTGTTACCAATATTTGAATATATTACTGCCATTTTAATTTTATAACTCACCACATTCATACTGACACAGGGAATATTACCAATTTATTTATTCTACTGCTGATTATTTTATTTACAGCCAATTGATTTAACTAACTGCCCAAACCTTAAACAGTTACTGAACATCCAAATAAAGGCCTTCATATTTTTTTATGAATAATACTTGTGTATTAGATTTAGAGTAATGCTCTCTCATGGAGCCTGAAGTGTGGCCTGAAAGGACCATCGTTCAACCCTGGATACGTGTAAGATGAAAGATTCGCAGTGAACAGTGGTTGAAACCAACTAGAGTGAAGATATTGACATATTTGGAGTAATATTGCTTCAGATTCAGTGCTGGTGTGGACATATACGAAACGTTGGACGTTT
This sequence comes from Glossosoma conforme, assembly GCA_022606575.1. NCBI lineage: Eukaryota > Metazoa > Arthropoda > Insecta > Trichoptera > Glossosomatidae > Glossosoma > Glossosoma conforme. Next base: position 2,951,491 of record JAGTXR010000017.1, on the reverse strand, counting down.
CATTTTGTGACATTAATTCCGTGTTATTTGTGTGTCAACCATAATGTACTTATGACATGGTTTTTGTTGTCATAAATCCTAACTATTTGCACTGCATATACCAACACTAGTTCTGAGTGTGAGGTCATTGTCACTAAATGTGGAGGTCCCTTAACAGACTTCGGACCGGAGTATGCAAGACGAGGACACAAATGAGGGCCTGGCAGTTTTACAGCGGACCGACTGAATGTGACTGCGGCGTGGAGCAGACCCTGTCACACCTTCTGGAGTGTGCGCTGTGCCCGAGTGGCTGCACCCAGGAAGACCTGATGATGGCCAGAAGTAACGCCATCGACGTCGCCCACTTCTGGGCAGACAGGATCTGACCCTGTTGTTTCCGACACGATTATATATATAATGTGTCAATACATTTACATCATCACACTAACGTTAGTACTGCAATAACGAATTAAAAATGTATATTTTTTAATGTCATTGAAGGAAAAGAAATTTAAAAAAATGTATTAAAAAGTGTATAAGAGAACAGTAGTTTTGACATGTACTAGAATGTTGTTATTTAAGCGAGATACTCAAGAACGAGAGACAGGGCTTAATTTCTCTATGATAGAAAATATGTTTTATAATTTCTGAATTACAAAAATCATACGTAAGCGTATTAACTCTTGGTTAACTAAGTTTAACAAATAGTTTATTGCAATGTCTATTCTCTCATTTATTTGAATCAGTGGATTGATAATTGCAATGAATCCCCTTGTTACTCTGCGCTAGTTAGAGTATCGCGTTAATGGAATTATATTGCAGTGGATATTGTTGCGATATTTTCATAATTTCGATGCGCATTTCACTCACAACGCCGTAATGATATTTGCAACGCATTTGATTAATTAGTTAAAAACAAAGCCGATTTTGTAATCATAATAATGCAATTGTCCAGAACGAGCTCACTTAATTATAATAATAATGGACGATCATATCTAAAACTGAATGTAAATGACGTAGTCGATAACGACATAACGTATGTACATCACATACTATCAATGGAGAACACTGTTAAGGTCGTGATTTAATTAAAGTTTCTGTAAATAAGTCGAATAAGGCGATTTTCTATCAGGATCACAAGAACTAAAAAACTAGTAGAAAATGCGGTGATATACTCTACGTTCTTTTAGAACTACTACTCTTTAGAAGAGCAGACGGTCTTCACACAAATGTCAAATGGATCTATGGTATATTACAAATAGGTCAAAACGCGTTTATTCGAATTAATGTAAAGCAAAATTCGTTTACAAACATGTACGTATTTTATATTGATAAAATGGTTAACTAATGTCCGAAAATGTTTGCCATAAAATTTAACGTTTACTTATAGAGAGAACAACATGATATTGTGGCTTTTGGGTTTAGCCGTGTGTGGCGAATTTCTTCTCATGTCGGAGAGCGATGGAATTTACAAATTACAGTGTAAGGCTTGCCCCACGGTTTACATCGGACAAATATTACGAACCATTGCGAAAAGATTAAGCGAACATTAAAGATCGTGCAGACTAGGCCACCCAATAGCATCAGCACTGGCAGAGCATTTGGCTGACACGGGACATAAGTTTTCATTCGAACCCGAAATCGTGGCTCGAACACAAGGAAAACATGCACGCCTAGTAAGAGAAGCCATTGAAATCAAAGACATCCCATTAACATCAACAGGGATGACGGCTTGATTCTCAAAACGGCATGGCTTCCGCCTCTAGCACATACTCAAAAACCTATACAGTCAAGCAAGGACAACCAAAGTCCGACATGACGTTCGTGGAGGTACACTCCTTAGAACAACCCACCGTACACGATTACCCGACATGACGCTCGTGGAGGTACATTTAGCTGACGGCTAAACTACCTTCCGACACCAACTCACAACAAAGTCATCAACCCTGAAGAAGACCCCTGCAATGGCGGTCGAAATATCGGAGAGAAGAAATTCGCCACACACGGCTAAGCCCAAAAGCCACAATATCAAATCTGGCAGTGAAAACCTAAGAAGTTATTTAAGAGTACAACATATTTATAATTATAAAAATATGTTTAAAATATATATAGAGAAATTTGGAATGAACTATTTAAGCTGAAAATATTTTATTTTTCATTCAACAGTTATCAATTGCATAAAAATGTATCGCTAGTGAATCATTGAAATAATAAGATAGTCGTAAAATGTGAAATTGTACAATATTCGTAGTTACTATTCATGTTTTCACATGCAATTAACTATCCTGAAAACTGAAAAATTCTAATTAATTTGTTCATATTTTTTTTATGACTATTCGGTCATATTCTTATTTACGAGTATACAAGTGCAAAAAAATCTACTCATACTTGTAATTAAAATATAATCCGAATTTAGGGCTTAAAAAAACATTCCAAATAAAAAAAACTACGTCAGTGGTTGTCCGCAATAGAAAAACATATATAAAAAACATTACAAAGTCGACCGCCTGTTTAAATAAATTTCCAATGGATATTCGGCCTCCGGATAAACCTCCGAAAAAATCTTCAAAACTGCTTACACTGTAGAAAAGCCTATTCTACCACCTCTGAAAGATGTATGGGTTGTTAACCGTTGCTGTTTTTCAGAATGCTGCGTAATTTATTTTTACTTTAAGTTAAATGATACATTTGTAAAAACTTTTTACACTCCTTTTACATAGACACTTTAATAACGTACATTTTTTTAATAAAATAAATACCCGTTAACGTATATAAATAAAAGTGAATACTTAATCAATGTAAGAATGTAAATTATTATTTTCCAAAACCAAAAAAAAGTGACTTTTCAATAGATTTTATAGTCTAAGGGAGCGTCGGGTTAATTATCCGATCTCTTCTAATAAATCCGATTAAAAGGTCCCTCTTAATATGCGTCAGATACTAGAGCAGCCAACATTCGGGAGTCGTCAGGAACCATATATGTTCCCAAGTTTACTTTAAGGTGTAAGGAGTATATAATGATCAAGAAAAATTAATAGTTTAAAAGTATATTACGAATAAAAAATGCTTGATTCAGATTATCTATACATATATATATGAATAGTTTTGAATTATATTACTTAGATAATTTGTTTTAAAAAAGTGTTAGGTAATACCTGTTAAACTTATTCAAATTATTGCAAATTAAGTATGTATTGACCAAATTTATTATAAATGTTGTGAAAAAATGATAATAGGAAAGTGGGAAATAAAAGGCTACAATTCAAAAATTGAAGATCGTCGAAAAGATAAAATAACAGAGTTTCTTAATAAAATGACTCTTAAAAAACCATAAGACAAATGGAGAAAACAACGTACTCTTGGGGGCAAGGAAGCAGAATTACTTTGCAATGATAAAGTAAAAAAAAGAAGACCGAAGGGAAAATAATTTGATATTCTCTTAATCGGATTAAGGGGATCTGCGACTTAAAGTGTGACCCTAGGCAGTACACCATGAGCCCCCCCTCCATTTGTACTTTTTATGAAAACAAGAAATATTGAAAGTGATAAAAATCTAACTAGCACTGTGTATCTTAATAAAAGATCTCTTGAATGCTGTATTTGAAGCCTTAAAATATGTATTACTTTCATATCATATTCGACGCATTTTTCAAAATTAGATTATCTGTAATCAATCTAATCTAGTAAAACTGAAAGAAATGTGTTTTATGGACCGGAAAAAATGTAATAAATTTGTTTTCTTACCTTTTATTAATTGATGTAATGTATGATAATACTTACATAATTTTTTAAATTTTTATTAGAATATTATTTTATTATTTCAATATTCTAATCTACTTTTATAGATCATTGACTATATTACAATATTATTATTACTTAAATATACATATACCATACATAAAATTCTTTTTTCAACGCGTCAATCCAAGCACAAAAATAACGGCAGAAGCGGGATGCGAACCGCGGACCTTGGAAACCAACTATGCCCAGGTATTCATACCGCTCGGCGAACTACGCCATTGCCCTGCACTGAAAGTAATAATATTAAGCTTGTGAATAAATGAAGACTGATAGAATAATAATAAAAATATACATACTTTGAATATATACTATAGCGACATCTATCGTACGATGATAACAATGATATAAATACTAGTTTCAACGCAAGTCAGTCTAGGCAGGGCAATGGCGTAGTTCGCCGAGCGGTATGAATACCTGGGCATAGTTGGTTTCCAAGGTCCGCGGTTCGCATCCCGCTTCTGCCGTTATTTTTGTGCTTGGATTGACGCGTTGAAAAAAGAATTTTATGTATGGTATATGTATATTTAAGTAATAATACTTATACTTAAATGTAATAATAAAATACCTAAAAATACTTCAAATAAATCAAATAAAAAAATGAAAGTATAAAATTGCTTTGGGTTACAGGATAATACGTATTAGAGATATCTCATTAAGACCCGATCATCACTAAATAAACTTTCCAGAGTATTACCAACGAATAAAACACTCAAAACGCTAAGCGGGCTCCCGAAATGGAAATTGTCTGACCGGAGCTAAACCGAAAGTTCCCGAAGTAGGGACAGCAATAAAATAGGTAGTTTATAAGCTCGCTACTTTCCCGCGTAATGCTCCATTGCCGTTTTTAACTCATTAGCAGCGGCCGCCCGGGGGACTCTGAGGGAGTGGGATCCGCCCCCGGGATAGGATTGGAACGGGATTCACCCCGGGGATGGGATCGGGAACGGGATTCACCCCGGGGATGTTTTCAGAGAACTGGATTTACTAAAGGCGGATTAGCGGGTGATCCATCCCAAGCGTATCCTAACATATACAAGAGCAATGAATGCTAAGAATGACACATAAATAACTAATTGTTTTGATTATTTTTCTTTATAATGCTGTTAAATGAAGAGTTATGTGGTAAAGACAATATATTAAGTATAATGCAGTAGTTCGCCTTTCGTTTTGTGTAGGAAATAAATATTTATTTTGTCTGTTGGGCTTACAATAAAAACATTGTAACTACGTAATCTTTGTAGCTCATCTTGTAACAGCTTGTAACTAATAACTATGAGCTTATTATCACCTATCTTTTTGGGAAAAGAAAAAGCGTTATATTTTGAATTATACTTTACAATGCAGCTTCCAGCCTCCCTGGCTGAGCGTCATAGAGTGCACTGGTCTTGACCGAGTGTGCTCTCCTGCATGCGTTTACATAAAAAAAACAACAATTATTCGTCAACTTATATGATAATAGTCTGGTTTCATTAATGCATAGCTTACAAACGACATTTTCATTATTAATCTTCGGTAGGCATTTTTTCATTCGAGAAATATGTCAATATATTTTAAATGTACGTCAAAATTATTTGTGGAAAATTGAATACCTATAAATTGACTTTGACTATTTATTATTATCGAACCCGCAAATACTCGCGAGACAATAAGGTGCGTCCATTTATTAGTAATATTCTTCGACAAATAAATATCTTCATCTTTCTCAATCCTCATCATTTATAATTAGTTTCATAATTCTTTTACAAATATATGGAATAATTAAAAATATATTCTTTCTAAATCGTAATTTAAAATAGTAAAGTCATTGAGAAGGGTCATATCTTTTAAAGTTATAATAAAAATTACATGAAAATCGTTACTTTATTAATTTGAAGAAAATAAAAATAAAAATGCAATTTTTTTTGTCAAATTGTTAACAAAATTACGATTATAAATAACAATCTGACCTAGTTGAATGAAAAAAAATGTGAGTAATTTAAAAAATTATACACTTCATTTCACTTCTATTTTTTTGCCAGCCATATTAATCAAAATTGGTGGTAGACGAAAGTCATCCCGCGAAGACCACCCATTCATAGTAAATTCCTGTAATAATTAAGGATGATGCGTGAATCTCGGGCTGTAGTATATGACGTTGAGGGATCATCACTTCACATGCAGTGCTTGGCATCATGGTAAACGTCATAGAATTCCACACATGAGACTTCACAATTACTATCACCATTTGTCAGTATTCTCCTGTACGTTTTTATATAAAAAAAAAAGTTTCGCTCTCGTTACTTTTAAATTTTCATTTGCAAATGCTTGGACTGACCCAGTAAAGGTTTGGGGGTTCAGGGGGAACTTGCGAGGGCAAGGAACGCAACCACAGGAACCCACCTAGGGGAGCAGGAGCCCAGGAACTTTCTCCAACACTTTTATTCCCTCAACTTTTATTTGAATGTCACTTTGGAGTGTACATTTTGACGGTACTGCCGACCGTAACGCATCGTCTACTGGGACAAAAAGTAAAAAAAAGCTTATTTAATTAGATCATAATATACAACATGTTTAAGCATAAAACTATATCTCCATACAATAGCGAAAGTTGTAGTATCTCAGGCATATTCAGTTCAGTTGATTACCGATTGACCAACGCCTTCGAGGCCAGGACCATTTGGTCTAAGAGTCGGCTGTTATTTTAACTGTTATTTCTATTCCTTAAATATTCGTTCCTTATTTGTATTATATGGTCAACAAAAAATTACCGCAACATAGTTCAGTCAAATACTAACATGCCTTGTCTCAAGACATCTAAGACATCGAAGGTCTACCGAGGAACATACTCTATATGGTTCCCGATGACCTCCAGTTAGATATCCCTGGAACTTAAAGATAAGTCATATGAAGTATCTGATGCATATATGGATGGTTTTAATGCATTTTTTACTAAAATACACACCAAATAAATGACAATTTATGTTTTTAAATAAAAACTTTAATATAAGTACATATTTAAATATCTGTTTTCTTACTTATACAAAAAAAATGATGTTTAGAGTCGTGAATTTTACTCGGAAATGTAAATTTCAAACGTCCTTAGAATAAGGAGGGCCAACATTATAAAGTTGATTTCTTGTTTAACAATGAATGATAATTTCGTTTTGATTAAAATGCTTCCGCTCTTTGAAAATGTTTATCCCAGTCTCAAACAAAAAAAGCGCTTGAACGTTATAAATCACTTCGTTAGGAGAGAGAGAAAAAAATGGAAAATTTTCCCATCTGAAGGGGCGGATTCCTCGGCCGTAATAAACGTACAGCCAAACCCCGATTTAAGCAACATCTTAGTTAAACTTCACCAAATCATTTCTGGTATCACACTCGTAGTACAAAATCATCATTATTCTGTATTATCTTCCTGGCTGAGGTTATAGTCTGCCACCACAAAGCATTGTCATCCGCCCTGAGCGTAGCCTAATCCCATGTCAGCTCTACCTCCCCGAGCTCCTTTGAATACATTATTTAATTTTAATTTTATATCATTCAGAAACATTACAAATATTACAAATTGTATTTAATACGATTCTTGAATAATTTCATTAAAAATCAAGGATGCAAGTATTCACATATTTAGTGTCAACGATCTCACATTCAGCACAAGTGGAATCATAATACGCAGCGCCAATAGTCAGGAATTGTAACAACAAAAACCACGTCATAAGTATGACATATTTGACATACAAATAACACAAGGTATTAGTGACACTAAATCAAACATCTAACACTTCGTATCCGTCTACACCAGCACTGAATCCGAAGCAATTTTACACCAAATATGTCAAAATATTCATCTCAAGTGATAATTGCACTGTTCACGCTGCGATTCTTTCGCCTTACACTGTCTAGGTCTGAACGATGGTCTTCTCAGGCCACACTTCGTACTCCATTAGAAACTCAAGTAAAGTCGCAATGACCCTGACTTTGAACGATGTAGCTAGCGCCCGTCAGCTGACAATCCTCCTGATGGATTGTATGTATAGATACGTCATATTTTTTTTCTTCTCATGCAACCAAAAATATATCCCACTCAGGTCAACCTTTATAGAACGTCTGTATAAGTGTTAGTAGACTGCCGTGTCCATTCCGTAATCTCATCGTTTCTCACGAAATCAAACCATAGTATCTTCAAAACCCATTATAATACTGGAGTTCTAATTGATGAAGTGCCACGATTCACAGCCACCAGCTAAATAACCAGAGTTATATAAAATTCATATTATAATATCGATTGCATGTCACACATTATTGCGATTGCATTTTCCTCCAATAAATCTAAAAAAATTAGATTTTTATTGAAATTTCATCGTCATCGTCATATGTAAGAACTATGGAATTTATTACAAATCATCTGAACTTTAAAATATCGATCTGTGTTAGGTCGTTGGAATAATTTGGCAGCAAACGTCTCAAGTGACGTTTGGTGGCCAAGTGTTTAGATTTACAAGCACCAAAATATATAATACAAAACATAACTAGAGACTTCTACCTGTCGCCAGTTATGGATTTTATTGTTTTTTTTTATTAGTTTCAGTGCCGGTTTTAGGGGGTGGCGCAGTGGGTCGGTGGCCCACGGCCTCGAATAACCTAGGGACGCAGATGGCAATCTAATATATATATATTTTAAATACATACAATATGGGGCGCTAGTAAAAAAATATCCTAGAGCGCCGCAGGATCTAGAGCCGGCACTGATTAGTTTATCAACGTATATAAGAACGTTAACGTCATTAAGATAAAGATGAGGTGAAACGTTTTAGAAGGGTTAAGTAAAGGGCTGGATGGTTGTTGCATACTTACAATAACCACACCTTATAAATACTGTCATTTCAAGTCATTGAAATATGTTAAAACGACATAACAGCAAAAAACTCATTAAAAATAATTGCGTAAATCGGGGTTGGCGTTTAAATGTAAGCGTTTATAAGTTGTACTCTTCTGGAGTGATTAATTCAGAGAACTGAATTCAATTCGAGGGGGTTCTCATTTAAAGAGCTGCTTTCTGGGAGTTATTTGCTGAACTTTTTGTACGGGCGGGACATTGTGTGAATGCCTCGCAAAATTATTGCATTGATACAAACTCTGCAGCGTGAGTAATGTGAATAATTGTGCAAGTTTTATCATCTAGATTTACAGCTCATTCGCCGCTGCAGAAAGCGATTTTACAAAGATAATATTATTGCTCAGTGCAAGTTTAATTTAAGTTTCTTTTAGAGATTTATGGCATTAATTAATTAAAAGAATATATATTAACTGCTATCACTTCTTCAACTGCAGTTTAATTTTAATTTTAAAGATGTGTAATTTTAAATATACCCAGACGGTCGTCTGTACAGAAGTTCGTGAGAAACGATGCAATAACTTGATGGAAGTTTGAAATGCCTAACTGGCAGTATCACATCGTATGGAATTATAATCAGTTTTATTATGCGACACGCTCGATAATAATTATAATTTTTAACTTATTTTCACCCAAGAAGGTCATATATGGTCCACAAAAGCTGTCGCCTAAAAAAACTGACTGCCAATATGATCCTTACTTTGTATCAAAGCAAATCCATCCAAAAATCTATCGAGTACATTATATTTCAATATATTTGCCGGAGCAAATTTAGGGTACTTATTACGAGTATGTATCCAAGGCTTTTTTTTCAGTATAAGTCGTTTAATAATGTAAAAATAATAATATTTAAATATGAGTATTATTGCCGGGTAGCATAGTCCAGTGGTTAAAGCGTTTGCTTCTCACTCAGACGCCGTCGGTTCGCATCCCCGAACAAGCTTGATTTTCTTAGATGATTTAATTGAATCTAAGCTCTTTATATGCTCGCGGTAGGATCGAGCCACCCCTTAAGGACAAAACAAAAAAATTCCAGGCCTCGGGAGCGTCGGGCTGATCATCAAATCTCCTTAAAAACCCCGATCATCAAAAACCCAAATATTTCTCTCGTACTACAGCCGCAGTCTATGTATGTTCATAGGGGATACAGGTGTTCTGGGACAAGGCATGGACAATCTGAGCTTACAAACTGTGAAACGGAAATTGCTTATGTCTATATGCTCCAAATACGGAGCGTATATGGTAATAAAAACTGCTATATATTTATATATATAGATGTAATCATTTTATGTGGAATTGATCTGTAATAAAACATAACAATATAATTTTTATTTACTTACAACAGCAGAAACCTTAAGTCTTTGCAATTCTGCCTTGGAGGACATCGGGAACCATATATAATCCCAAGTAGACCTTTGGGAGAAAATATGTCTAGAGATAGTTATGGTCAGTGGCAACTGATAGAGCTGCCTGGTGAGAATTAAAGGTGACCATACATGAAACGGATAAGAGAAGAATACTTTATTGAATAGACTTAGAAACGTATTCAATATGGAAAATTAGTATATCGTCTAAGTAAGATCAACCATTTCGTATTATTTGATTTAAGTACACTATAAATATGTTTGTTTTTATTACAAATTTTAATGATTGAATGCCAAACGAAAATGTTATATTATATTATCAAGAATATACAGTACACATTTACTTTACGCACAATAATTTAGAGCAAGAATACGTTGTATGCGAAGGCTTCAGTTCCACAAATGGGCCTGAAATGAATGGCGCTCGTAATGTACTTGGAGATTAAAAGTAAAACAATTAAATTCAAACTTGTTTTGCGGCCCGGCGCCACAGATGATCCTAATTTTTAGTTCAAACGCGTTTAATTATATTGCAGGAAATTTAGTTCCCGGAAATTCCCTCTGAGGCTCTCAGCTGAAACACGGACGAAATGTTTTCAGAAATTTGTATACTCGTATCTTAATACTAGAGTAATAACGATTAAGAGTATTACAACTTAGAATAATTCTACTTGCCCAATTTTTGTACAAACTGGAGCTTACTAGTCGTAAAATGAGAGAGTGAAATGCGTTTATTAAAATATCCGCATTTTTAAATAATACGAGGGTTATCCGTAAAATAGTGTACTTTGGTTCCCCCACTCCAAATCCCTTCCCTAACGAGCTGCCTGCGGAGCTCAGTGTTGGTTTGGCAGCCGTTCCCTCGCTTTGCCCACCAGGTGTGACGTGCAGTCAGTGATCCGTTTCCTGTCTGCAAAAAATATTGCGCCTGTAGAAATCAAGTCCCTATGGAGACAAGAGTATGAGCGTCGACACGTGCGCAAATGGTGCAGAGAGTTCAAGAACGGGCGTACTGATGTCCATGATAAGGAGCGTTCTGGAAGGCCATCTGTTTCTGACGAAACAATCGCAAAAATGGAGGCAGCGATGCTCTCAGATCGAAGAGTGACGGTTCGTAAGCTTTTCGAAATGATCCATGATGTCAGCAAAACCTCTATTGACAAGATTTTGACGGAACGTCTTGTATTCTTCTATTTTTATATAAATATATATTTTGTTTCCTATTAACTCTCTTAATGAATTTAAGGTGTTGCAAAAATTTCCGCTTTTTAATTATATGTGTCACAGTGATCTTCGTGTCATCTCAAATCCAGTTCTCTATCCAAAGCTTCCACGTAAATAGTCTACGATAAGGTCCCAACGACCTACAATAGCTCCTTTCTATGTATGTTCACCTTCGTCTTTTGACCTAATTTATGGATGTCCGCCTAGTCCACTCCTTCACCTTGTAATTCGTCACAAAATCAAGACATGGTACCCGCAGTATTCTACGCAGGTATTTGCTTTCAAAACTCTTTAAACAACTGTATTGTCTTTCGGTGTGATGCCAAATAATTCATTAGTTTCACTTATAATTGTTTATTATCATTATAAACATTACTACTAAATACTTTACTATTGAAGTAGTACTTAAAGATACGAGTATATCACATATATTTTTCCAATCTTCAACATTTGTCAATAATTGAAAATCTCAGCTTCTTCAATTTTAATTGTGCCATATTGCATTTTTTCAGTGGTTGATAAGCGAAACTTACAACGTTCTTTGAAGCAAGGTATCTATTGCCCTCATTGCTTCTCCATATTCTCAGAACATTCTCTGGGCGCGGTTCGTCTAACGCAATTTATCAAACAAGTTATAAATGTTGGGCGAGAGTGAGAAGACGTCTACGCAATTAATTGCTCGCAGTACAAGCGCCTGTCGAAGTAAGGCGAAATGTAGAACAACCTGCAAGAACGACTGCGATGTAGAAGTGAAAAGAGTGAAAAATGAAACCGATTGATCAACTTTTTGTGTAAATGCATGCAAGACAGGTCCAAAAAATTATTATAATTGTCTTGTTAACACTGAAAATTCAAGTAAGATGGCCATTTAATATGTTACAGATGTTTAATACGGAAATAGTGCATGTTTTTTTATGTGTAGGTTGGGATGATTTCAAGTGTATTTATAGTTTGATATTTTTTAAAGAGGGCAAAATGTTTAATTCTGGGTGTCCAATTAACAGTTAGGCATTCTTTCCACATGCAGTATTAAGTTGATTTTGTAGAGAATCATAAAGTCATATGGACAAAACTCTCGGTTAATCACCTTCTGCGCATGTCTGCAAAAAAACTATTATTATAGTTCAAATCAAACGTTTCAATTGGTGGGAGATGATTAATCTCTAATTCTTGCTATTTAACTGGCTTGATATAACATATTTTTCGTCTCTATATAACCCATAATCAATTAACGTCTATTAAAAATCACATTGTTTCATGCAATAAGGAGTATTTTATTAATTTTTTGTATTAAAAAACAGATTAAATGTGATCCACCCGCATGTTGTACGAGTGTCAACAAAAGTAAAAATAAAGTTGTGCTTAATAAAGTGATCATTTTTTTACGTGGATTACATTAATGCAAAATGATGATCAATAATAGAAGACATATAATCTGAAAAGTTAATTTGTATATATGTTGCAGATACAATGCAATTTATTATGTTCTTTTTCCAAGCGTGTGCAGCACACTTTACACAGCATTGCTACAAAATAATCCGCAGAAAGAGATTGATCGTCTCCCCCACGTACTGCTGGTGGTTTCTGCATGTTTTGCATAATAGCATCACCCAGCGCCAAGTAGAGAGTTTCTGTTCATACTGTACGCTCCCCACTGGTCAGTACCGCTCCTGGATGGAACTAGCCGAGTTATTTCATTAATGCAACCTCTTTACTCCTTCCTACATGCTACATAGCTTACATACCCATCGGCGCCTATATAATGAGGTATTCGTATGATATAAAATAGCTGTTTGTAGAGAGCAAAAAAATTATTTAAAAATGTAGTTTTGAAACCGTTTATGTGATATCGCAACGATTCTTATATTAATATAATATAATTATCTTTATTAAACAAAAATTTTTACTTCAGCTATGTAACATTTAATTGTGATATCAGTTTCAGTATCAAATATACACATATATTTCAGCCATGAAATGCATAATATCATTATATGGCCAGCCTCATGAAATAAAACAAAAATATTTGTTAAAATATTTAAATATACTCGTATATAAAAAAACTATTAATTTGTGAATTATTTAAATTAAATAGAACGTTGATTCTTAAATTATGGATTTAGAAGCAATATAAAGTTTATTGTACATTTAATGTGTCGTCAAGTTAGTCATACAGCTTGTCTAATAAAGATTTGATGACCTTTCACAACTTATCCAAAATGTTTCACATTGTTATACGTCATGAAAAATGAGCTTCTCAGCATAATCAAGGAAGATTGGCACCTAGTAAGAACCATGTCAGAGAGGCAAGCCCGATGGATCGGTCACATCAAGCGCCACGATGGTCTTCTTCATGACATAGTGAAGGGGATGTTTGAGGGTGGAAACTGTAGAGGGCGCCCTTGATGGGAGATTTTGCAGCAAGCGTTCGAGGACATGAGTTGTAGCTCTTATGTTGAGCTGAAGAGGGCTGCGGAGGACCGAGATGCAAGATTCTGTTGCTGCAAACCAATCCACTGGATTGACACTACGAAGGAGAAGATTTTTAGTCGCGCACTAAGCGTCTTACGTTTCAAAAAGCGTCATAAAAAATGTATTTTCACATTATAGCGGTTTTGATGATGCTCGTAGTTTTTATTTTTTTATCTTGGCGTTAGAGAACGTTAACGTTACAATAATTAAAAACTACAACGAGGCTGCAATAAAATGATATAACCAAAGAACGAACAGTTAATATTCCTTTAAAGTATGTATTTGAACGAATGATTAGCCCAATACTCCCGAGACCTGAACCATTTAGTCTTGAGATGCAAAGGGACTTTTATAAAAAAAAATCGCCAAAACTCTATGGGAAACATCTTTGTTATAAATAAATAAAACTTACATTATAGGGGTGTGCACTGTATTTTATTATAAAATGTAATAACATTTTTTTGTTCCAATACGAGTATTTCTAAATAAAAATACAAGACAAAAATTACGGTCGTCTTTAACATTTTAAAGTCGTTTCTAGTATAAAAAGCTCGTGATTTTTATTTTTTTATCATTTCCGTGGCAATGTTGCTCGCTCTTAATGCCATAGTTGTAATGATAAGTGCTCCACAAGGAAGTGGATGCGGGGAATGCTCTAATGTTCGTTGGGAGAGTGAATTTACGACACGAAACAATATTTAAATGCCGGATCCGGGCGCGAGGAAGGGCGAGGAGGCGGACCCTGAAGTATGAATTTCAGCAAATTCGCCGAAGGTACAGAGTGTTGTTGGTGGAATAATGAGTTTTGGCACCGAAATAGCATGCTGAATCATCATACGAGGATCATAGTCTGTATCTATCTATAATTCTAATATTATTTATAATAATAAAAAAATCTAAATATGCTTTTTATTAACGAAAGGAAGATCTCAGCCGTTTATAAAAGTATTTGAATAAATATAACACGACTTTATTTACTTCTTGGTATAGCTCAGTGATTAAATTATTTGTTTGCCAACCCAAAAGTCGTGGGTTCGGTCCCCGATGGAGATTAAAAAATATATTAAAAAATAATCGATTTCTGGGCTCTAAAATACCCCCGGTTGGTGTGAATTTGATCCCTTACCCATAAAATGCCAGTCATAGCCTATTAATTAATAATCGGTTGTAGACGAAAGTCGTTCCGTGAAGACCAGCCATTCATAGTAAATCCTTGAAATAATAAGCATGATGCGTGAATGTCAGGCTGTATGTTGTCTATGACGATAGCGCATCAACGCTCCACATGTAGCGCTTATCCATATGTAGAATGGTAAGTGTCATAGAATGGACAGATGAAACTACAGAAACCCTAGCACCACTATTGGTGTTTGTATGTGTTAACAAATGTGTTAACGTTAAAAAATACACCGTTCATGTAAAAATTAAATACTCTATTTAGTAAAAATCCAACCACAGTGTATAATAGATAATAAAAAATATGTGGCTTATTTAAAACATGTATCATGTAATGCACGATGAAACGTTTAACTTATTCGTTAAGAAAACTTCAAAAATGAACTTTTATATTTGATGAACAATAAGTATAACAATATTCATTACAGGGAATATTATTTTTGCACGTAAACTTTTAGTTCTAAGAAGCGTGTGAATCATCACACGGCTTCCTGAAATTCAAAAAAGATTATTTTCCACTACACTAAAACTAAGAACTTAACACTTGTCTGAAATATATACTTCAGGTTGTGGTTATTTGTATTTTCAAACTAACAGTCAAGAACAGTTAACATTTATGCTTTAACAACCTTCATAGAATATATTACATTAAGTATTTTCATTAATTTTTGATAACAATATGATTAAAATCTCAAAATATTTTACTTTTTTAAATGTGAATACTCAAAAATAATTTCAACTCGTTTATTATTTAAAATTTGACTGAATTATCTTGTATGTATGTTTATAAACCGGGATAATTGTCCCAGTATTGAACAGGCAAGTATGGGCGACGAGTGAAGTATGAAATTCAGCAAACTGGCTGTAATAATGTTACTTTTCATTACACTGAAGTGAACTACACTCAATAGCCTTACCGACGCGCGCAAGACACTTAAACTATTTCATGTCCTCAGCTTGTTACACCCTGCAATAAAATATAACCATGAAATATATAAATCATTTATATACTCATACTATAAAAAATAAGGTACTCACGTAAATTCATAAACACCACCAAATCGTTTGAACCTGATTCCGCATCAAAAACATTAAAATTTCACACACAGTGCTTAGCCATCCTCAAAATGGTAAACATCACAGAATGTACAGATCCAATCAAAGAATATTTATAAAAGAAATATGAGTAACGTTATCGAACTACTCTATTACTCGTATATTCAAATGTATAAGACAGCGGAGAACTTAGAAAGAAAATATTTTATAACTTGTATTAACATGAATCACGCTGAGCACTGTTAAACTTTCTGTAAGACTGAGATATATGAAGGCGTCATCAGTTCCAACGTGTACAAACGTGCTACGTTTACCATAACTAAGTTGTACTGCGTAATACTGAACTAAGAAGCTTCAGTTTGTGGTTCATTGACCATATGTTCAAGTTATGGAGCGGAATGGGGAAGAAGAGGAAAAATCTTAATTACTAGTATTAAATAAATATTTAAAAAATCGTCAAAATCGTGGTGAAAATTTCCATTTCGCTGAAGAAAAAGCATAAAAATAAAGAGGGTAAATCATAGTAAAAATCGTCGTGTTCAAGCAGAAGACTAATTAAAACACCGGCAAACGCTAAAGCTCCTCTACGTACTGGTGGTAACAAGTTACAAGTAATTTGGTACAGAACTAGTTTAAATAATCATAAGTTACACTCTTCGTTCGCACTGTGGTATTAAATTATGTGCATATAATATGTGTACCATTGTTTGTTAGCCCGCCGTAGTGTTGTTACGTTTATTAAGTTGTCAACAAAATGTAAATTTAATACACTTAATTAATTTTAAACAGATCAAGCGTATACAGTATAATTTTATTAAATTTACGTTTGATAAGGTATGGCAATGAAGCACTTTAAGATAATAGTCAAATACTAGTTATATAACACACTTAAAATACTTATATTTCAATTTATTAATACAGTAAATTTTATGTGTCAGTCCACTGTAAAACGTAAGCCTCCTGAATCCTGGGTCTTTTCGTTTTTCTTCTTAAATCGTCTCTTATTTCTCATAGACGGCCATCTCTTTGACAAATATGTTCTGTCCATGGCTACTTAAGTGTTCCTTTTCTATCGGTTGTGTCCACTAGTCAAGTTATTATTGAGATACCTTCGTTTTGGGTTCTTCAGATCATTTTAAAGACACTCCCAGCTTTGATTTCTCAATGGCACTTGTACAACATATAATTAAGGAAATACCTGGTATTCATACCCCATCTTTGGGCCATAAGTAAATACTTAGAGAATGGATCGGTTCCACGCGTTAGTTTTACAACTTTGCGGAATTTTCGGTTAATTAAAATTGTATTTAAATTTGTCTGTGGGCTTATATGTACACGGTTAATCAAATCATAGGTATTATCTAATGAAATAAATATACATATATTTCAAATATGAATTACATTTTCAGCACTGACTTTGAGATCCATTTCGAATAATAAATACACTTTTTTTTTTAATTGTTTTAACACGTTGTAAAGTTATTAACAACATTAACCCTCGAATTGAATACCGTTAATATTTTACAAGATTGCAATACTATTTTTATTGAAGTTAATATATAAAACAGTTCTTCACCATATAATACGTGTATTGCTTCACCTTGACATTACGCTACCTTGTTCATAGCAAAAAATAATGTAGCTTCCGGTCGGATTCAATTATGCCTAGCAGCCGTGAGGGCCTTGTAAACCCTCCGCGACCCTCACCGCCTACTGAGGGTCTGGAGGTGCGTCGGCGATTTTGTTTTCTGCGACGTTAACCCAGGAAGGGTCCAGATTAAGAAATCATCAGCCGCTTCTGGATGAAGCAAACCGTACGGGTTTTTATGCGAGACCTTGTGATAAAACTGTGTGACAAACTCAGAGAGGCACGTGCGATTACTTTACGATATTTTTTTATGTTTGTCTGTAATAATAATGTGAAGTGACCACAATAATCTGAACTATGTGTGGACGTCATCAGTTTGGCAATAATGGTTAAAATGTTTTTCTCCATATTCGTATTTTTATTCCACAAGCCATAATTTAAATTGTTTATCTCCATACAGACTCTCACACATATTCATATTGTGTTAATTTTGATACTATTGTATGGAATAATTCTAAATAAAATGTATGGCACACATTGTAGTAATGTCAAAGACGTAAGTAGATATTCCGTCTATTATGGAATAATCTGAAGAACGATTGATTTCAACTACAAAAGAGGTCTCTTGCCCTGGGGAGTTATTATCGGTAACAGATAGTCAGAGCCAGTTTTCAGTCAGCAGGAGAAATGTTTATTTGCAGAACCGTAGTTCCAAGATATACAAAAAAAATACAAAAATACATAAAGCATATTTATTTACAAAATACATGTAAAAAATAAGAAGATGACACGTGTCAAAGATAACAGAGATCTAGTAAGACAATACCATCCACATAATAATAAAAGGATCGAATTGTGCTGGTAGGACATTTAGGAGTGCCATTGCCGTTGTAGTAAATTGAGTGCTCGAAGCTCCACAAATACTAACTGGGATGGAAAACAATGGATAGCTACGAGCACGGGTGTATTTATTCAGAATGTTGAAGGTACAATATTCAAGAATTCCAGGCTTGTGAATTGCACCGCGAAGAAGAAGGAATGAGTGTTTGCGAGTAGCAATTTTCCTACGAGACTCTAATGAATGGAACGAAAACATCCCTAGAAGAAAAAGAGTTGGATAATATACGGAATTGATTGAGTTAAGTGGGTAGTTACCGTATATATAAAATTAAAGACGTCAAAGTTTTTTTTATGAATTCTTTCGAGCGTGAGAATGATGATATATATGAGACAGATATTTCCAGAATTTCTGAAGAAATGACCGGCAGATGTGGCGGATGGGGAATATCTAAAATCCAGAATTCAACTGACCGGCATATATGAAATACAGACACTTTAAATTATGTGTATACCGTAAATTATAAACCGTATAACTTAAAATATTGTAATTTAATTAATTATATTAAGGATTAGGATCCATTCTTTGAGCTGATGTAAAAAATAAAATTATAATAAAAGGTAAAAATACTTATAATAAGTGTTTTAAGTTGATTGAAAACAGAGCTCTAGCATCAACTAAATACAGTGTATGAAGATCAGAAAGTATAAAAAAAATGTGTGAGATTCAGTGCTTTATCTCGAGATAGTCGCCACAATTTCTCCCCGAGGACCTGTCCCTATGGTCTGCTGATTGCTGCCACCGGACCATCGATCACCGAGGGTCCTCGAACCTGATGATGGATGATGAGAGGCAGACCCTGGAGACGTTGGCCGACTCCCATCAGGCAAACTCAAGTGCGTGTATGAAGTATCTGCATGAAAACAGTGACGGAAATAACACCAGCGACGATAGAGCTATGAATAGCTTCTTCGGCGATTGACGGCTTACGTAATTCCAAGACACAGTTTTACAATATATTGTGAATAATTATATCAATATTTTTCCAGTGTTGGTACTTTGACTAATTAATTAACATTTAAATAATCCATTTAATATTTTCTATTACTGAATAAACTAATGATAATCTACAAAAAAAAAATTCATATTGAAATCATTAAGAAAATGCGTTCATGTTATGTATTATTTATTTTAATTTAATTTTCTAATGGATCAGAGAGAAGAAACGTTGATTTTACAGGTTCAAACGGCAGCCAATATATTATATAGAGCGGCAAAAAGGTGACGGTTTTCTGTTACCTCAAGTAATCAAACCGTCAGATCTTTTTTCACTCCCTGTACCTATCTAGATTTCAGTTTCATTGTCTCTGATAAATGTATTGAATAAATGTAATACATTATTTATCCTAGGTTTGTTGGTGTATCAATTGTTTTATACATTTCACGAGTATTATAATAATTTAAAAAATCAGTTTAAAACACATATAATATTGTTTGTATTATGTTCATTATACTAATATTATAATACTACTTGTATAAATATACAATATGTAGCTCGATATACAAACAAGTTCACAGCAAACAACGTCTTATTTGACATTTCTTTCATAAATGAAACAGAAAAAAGTTCACGGCAGACGCTGGGATCCTAAGCACGAACCTCTGCAAGCGTGTCAATTTCGTTACCCTTCATACAGATTTATTGATAAGAGAAATACCATATTATATGATGTTTGTTGTGAGTTTGTATGTATTAGTTGTTGAATATTGATATTCATCTTTAATGGTATGTCAAGTATTACTATATTGAAATGCATTAAAAAAGATATACCAAAAACAATATGCACATTGGTTATGCATAATTATTTAAAAAAATATAGATGTAAAAAGATTATTCCTGTTTATTTCTACCTTAAATTATAGACAACACAGAAAATACGATCAGAAGTTTCATAAACATTACTTTTTTATTTATTGCTATTCAAAAATAAGAACAATAAAAAGCCCAATTAATAATTATAAATTTTTGTTATTGGAATCGAAAGGAATATAAACAAACAAAAAACAAAATTTCTACATTGAAGTATATTTCTACTTTAAAATATTTCAAAAATTTACTTAAAATACATATACGTCTTTAATTCGTCAAAAAGCATACGTGGCATTATTTGTACCTGCGATATTTCACTTCGGACGAAATAAAAAGGACAATAATTTAAAAAGACGTTGAATTTGAAAATTTAGCGCAATTTAGTGAATTACACGGTCCATAGACCTCCGGCAAAAACGCTTGGGAGGCTGTTACCAGAGGGTCCGCCGGTTGTTACGTTGTTGGAGTCGAATGAATCGGTTCGGGAAAGCGATTACCATAAATTACAAAAAAAATATTTTCATAGTCTACGCCCGGAGAGGCCGTGCGAGTATTTTTGTCATCCCAAGCATAATAATCTTCCAAGGTCTTTATTACACCTTTGAAAATATGATGTTACGAATATGTTATAGACGTAACGCTGGATTGACTGGAGTTTTACCAATAGAGACTTGAAAAATCAGTCCGGTGATTTATTATATTCTTTATTATATATATATACGAGTACAATAAAACTTCTACATTTGCGTCATAAATAAAGCAAATAGCTGCCATGAATTGCCACCACATAGTTCTATCTTCTTTCCATATCCATCTATATCTGGAACATATTTTCATTAAAAATTGCCGTCACTCTGTCGTGTTAGTTCTCACTGTCCATTCATTGACAACCTCTAGGTCGGAAGCTCGGGAAATTGAAGAGACACGCGTTGTAGTATCCGAGGTGAACGAATTGGGTAAATTGTTAATCATAATATTTAATAAATCCTTAACTGTTGTCATCTCTACACCTGGAGCTATGCCGACTCTCTACAATGGCCCGGGGCTGAAATAATCGTAGCAGTTGAAATATCCCTTAAATAATAAGGAGATAGTAATTAAGTAATTAATAAGTTAATCATATTATAACTGCATTTTTAATGCGATCTAATGATCAGTCTAACGCTCCCGAAGCCCTATGGGGCGGCTTTTCTCAACCAGTCATACGCTGTGCACTTGGGCGATCACTATCCAAGTAAGTTACACATGCGACGTTTCTTCACTTCAGTGATCGTACAAAAACGAGTGTTAAGACATTAATGGGTACATTCATGCTGTAGTAATAATTTTTATATAAGAGTTTAATTACAATACATATGTACTTAGAGTTGTGATCATATTATTCGTATAATATATTCGTATTTGATATGTAAAAGTACCTTAATTGATTAAAACTTTACGTATTCAAATTAAAATTAAATTCTCGGCGAGTGTGCAGGTACTTTGTAATATTCCAACTTTATATTTCACGGGCCTGAATTTGTATTTACCTTTATTCCCACTCGAACAAAGTCGCTAAAAAGGCAACCTAAAATATTGAACAAGGTCTGAATTGTAAGCAGGTTCCGCAAAAAATATCCTTCTTGGAAACTCGCAAACGAAAAAAAAACGAATACTTCTTTTCTTGTTTTTATTTACAACGCATTCAAAGAAACACCAACATAAGGAATGGGTTACCTTAAGCTTGATGCACAGTAACAATAATTGAACAACTTGTTATAATTTTTCCCATGTTCGTCCCACATGAATGATATACGACTAGTTGCTGCCACACAGTTCTGTCAGGTTTGTTAAGCATTATTTCAAAGGAAATTCGGATTATTTCCCCGTTGCTCCTCATATACGGACCATGTGGCCATAATACTCGTAGGTTGCTCAAACAAACTAACGACACGCAACAGGCACAACATCACCCATCCATATTTTGGTCCACATCAATTTTGCATAAATTACGCTTGTTACGTCTTATTATTAAAGCCTATCGATCCTCTGCCACCGAGTCATTGATTATCCTTGCGGGGGTGCTGCCGTTGGATCTGCAAGTGCAGGTGAGCGCCGCTATGTCGTTGCTTAGACGTGGCTTCTCTGCGAAGGTCGGGGGCACTTGTCTCAATCCTCCGCAGGGTAAGATCACGAAAGAAATCGAAAAAGAAGTAAGACTGGCGGCGCTCGCAGCATGGCAGAGCAGATGGTCGACCTCGCTCAAGGGTAGACACACATATTCCTTCTTTCCTTCTGTCCTCGATAGAATGGAGATGCCGTGGCTTATTCCAAACCACTGGACTAGTCAATTCATGACTGGGCACGGAAATTTTAAGGCTAAACTCTTCAAGTTTAGCCTCGTTGATAGTCCAGACTGCCCATGCGGCAGCCCCTTGCAGGACGCTAAACACGTTCTGTGGCATTGTCCAATATTAGATTTAGGGAGGCAAAGGCTCCTTAGCGTAATCCAACAGAAGTCTGGACCGGTTGGATATATCGATCTCATGTTACGTCTTATTGTTGTTGCTTGATACTTACTTTACATCATCAGCATGTGCGTTCCCTTAACTGGAGCATATGTACGTAACGAACTGCCGCCACAAAGCTCTGTCAGCCGCCACAGTCCTCAACTTATACCGTGTCAGCTTTGCAGCTTCACCGAATACATTCAATATACATTATAGTTATCAACGGCTTACCGGGGCGGCGCGGGCCCAGGGCCTTCAATTAAAGGCAACTATAGTTAATGCTCTCATCCGACATCTGAAGTAAATGTCTCAACACGTCTACGTTCACCTTTTGACTTACTATAGATATAGAAGGCTGTCTTTTCCGCTCTCTCACCCTTTTATTCCTTACAAAGTTAAACCATCGTACCCTTAGTATTTATATTCTTAAACGTACAATAATTTACTCCTAGACAGTAATGAATGGATATAATGTGTGAATTTCATGACAGTATTTCATTTAGAACTCTTCAATGTGTAAAAGTGCATATTTTGTAAACCTCACAAACTCAAATTTCAGTTTCATTTTGAAAAAAATTCAATCTCAAGAAGAGTTCATGATGTAGTCGAGCGCCTTAAACTAACAATAATACCTAAAACCAACATAGTGTTACAAATACTAGTGTTACACAAGAATCCAATAAGACTCTTAAAGAGAGAATAAACATGTTTTAGGTTTCACTGTGTATATCCTAACTACAATACATAGATAGTGTGTTAATATCAAATAAAAATATAATATACATTTATTACATATTTTTAAATTGGTGACATGTTTAAAGTACGTCCAGTAGCAATTATACAGTCTTGCGATTAAAATGTGTTATTATGTGAATTGTGCGTTAAATACATACAACCTGTTGATATTGTACATCTGCATTGCTGTCTATTGTAAGTGCCTATGTCGTGATCGGCTCGACGTTAACCAGCACAAACGCATAAAATATATTTTTAGCTTAAAACATCATATCAATAGATAGATCGATGAACGCATCAATGTTAGAATTCAGTCTTCTTCAGATCGTTAACACACGCAGAGACCATAAATGTTGTAATAGAATATACTTTTAGTTACAACATGTATATAAAACTAACAATATACAAATATTATGCACTAACGCACCTGCAATCATATTATCAATACATTATCTTATCAATTAACCTAATGAAAATAAACAATCGATATAGAATGAGAACCTAAGAAGACAGAAAACTTAAGTATTGTTTATTACGCCTCCTCTGATTACTGCCGTATTACTTGCTGAACTTATCTTTACAGTGTATCTACCGACAAAGAACCGACAGATACTATCAGAACTATACATTGTTAAAATTATAATATATTTTGTATGTGGGTTCTTCTCTTGTACAGTAATATTTATAATTTAATTATCAAATATATATTTATGATAATAGCATAAAATAAACACCTGATGAAAATGGCGGACATCCATAAGCCGCAGACGATTAATTATTTCATCGGAGGCTTTCGCAGGTTTTATTGTAATACCACCCTTTGCTGTAATCCTCAGTGGGTGTGGAGTAGGGGACTAACCCCGTTCCCTATAACTCAGCACCCCCTCCCACACCGTATAAACCTATTAGTCAAACTTCAAACAATAACGAATGGCAGGATACAAAATTTACGACGCAAATATATTATTATCAGAAAGAAGAATTATCACCAGAAGAAGGAATTAAGATTACGCTCCCAGAGAATAAAGTAAGACAATTTCAGTGCTGTGTTTGTTTGTTCGACAACAAACAAAACAATTTAATTACCCAATAATATCATTTTTATTCAACGCCCGCTTCGCAATATTATCATTTCCGTTTGTTTCTCTTGTAATTTCCGCTTTAATGTGAATTTGATTACGTTTTAATACATCTTTAAGAAATTCAGAAATAACAACTCTCCGTCATAAAGATAAATACACTATTATATGCATGAATCTTATTTAGGATTGGATTATTTTAATTAAGTACTTTGTTAACAGACATCAAAAATAAAGCAACTAGATAGATATCTCAATTACAACCAATGCAGCCTTTTAATGGGTTTTGAGATCAACCTACGAATATTTTGTTAAAATTATTTTTTATTTTTGACAATAATCATGTGTATACTTGTATGTATTTATAAATATGGCAGATTGGGTATTGCACAACCCACCCAATCCTGCTGGAATAAAAGCACTTTATAATTATATTATTAAATAATATTACGGGTAAGGGTGGAATGACTACGAGTGATGCGAACAGGTAAGCGATCGGACACAGCAGCTCTCTATGCTACAAGTCTAAGATGGTCAAGAAACTAAACGGATCTGGTAGGATCCCCGGCTCTCATCACAAAACAAAAAAAATAAGCTTAATTATTGTTTTTTTATTGTAATTCAAAATTATAATAAGAGAATTACATTTAATAAAAAAAATCCCTTTACATAAAACATCAAATATGACTAACACTATCATATCGAAATGAATTAATTTTTGCAAGAATTTTTGAACGATAACAATTTTACATGATCTTCCTTTACATTTTTCGTTCAGCTTTCAAGACCGTAGAACAAAATATTTTAACAGACATACAATAATTATTTTAAGTAGGTAGCTAATGTTTTTTCCGCTCTTTGTGTTATTATTTATGCTCCTTGTGGCAACGGTCTCTTATGTTAATATTTCACAGAGTTTTTTGTGGTCGGGAAATATGATAATGTCCCCTTAGTACTAAATATCAGATGCTGAAACATGGGCGTAAGTACAATTTCACAAACTCTGAACAAGAATATTATCCAACATATTTTTATGCCTCTTAAATAATAAGGCATTTAATTAATTTGAATATTTTAAAAATAGAACTGTAAAAAGTGTTCTAGAATTTTCCAAATGCTGCCCAACCCAATTGTACTATATACGCTTGTCGATTAGGCGAAAATTCCACAATGTCTTAAAACTAATGAGATTAACCAAGCATCCTTCCTGTATTGACTTGAAATGCAGAAAAGTGGAATCTAACAGCAGGTCTTGCTTTTATAATAAAGGTCACCTAACATGTCATGGAAACATGCAAGCTCAGAGTATCTCTAAAAGATAAAATCCGGAACGAGGATATCCGAGGAAGAACTCATGTCGTGGAAGGACCATAAAGAATAGGCATACTCAAGTGGCAACGAGCAGGACATATCTGTCGAAGAGACGACGGTGGATAGGGAAGAAAAGTGTTGAA
Organism: Glossosoma conforme; assembly: GCA_022606575.1. Lineage (NCBI taxonomy): Eukaryota > Metazoa > Arthropoda > Insecta > Trichoptera > Glossosomatidae > Glossosoma > Glossosoma conforme. The sequence continues at coordinate 2,925,490 of JAGTXR010000017.1, read as the reverse complement.
GTGGCGTCCAAGAACTTGCAAACGGAGCGTTGGCCGATCCCTGCAAGATGGATTTACGACATCAGAAGAATAGCCGGTGTAGCCTGAATGCAACGACGGAGGATCAAGAAGCACGGATACTACGGGATGAACATTTTTTTTTATTATTATTTTATTTTATTAACGGCCTAGGCCATACGGTTTTTAAAGTAGAAAATACAATAAATAAAATGGTAAAACAGAACAAATATTGTAGCTAAGATAATACATTTTGACAAAACCTGAACATGCGTAAATAAAAAGATCTAGCACATAAGTCACTAGAGGAGTTAACCAGTCTACACATTCTTAAGATAGGAGAATAGAAACCATAGTTGGTTTTGGATGTCCTTTCATGTAGCAGCCTCTAGTGAACCGGGAGGTAACATTGAACGTAATTTCCTGCAATAATGTCGAGTCATCGATTATGGAGTTCACAATTTTAAAAATAAACAGCAAGTCAGTCACTGTTCTACGTCTCTCCAATGTAGATACATTAAGTCGCCTCTCAATATCTTCATAAGAGTAGCTCTCATTATGTCAAAAAGATGTTCTGTAAGTACGTACTATGTAATTTTATGTAAGAACCTTGATGAGCTACAGTATACATCGCATTATATTTGAAATATCTTTAACAATTAACAACAATGATAAATGTTTTGTTTATTTAACGTCTTAGAGATAACAATTGTAGTACATATATTCAAACACAAAGTTTTTTTTTCGACCTCCAAAGCAACATTGGAAGCAGAAGGGACTAAAATGGTGATCAAATAGATAGACACCGAGTGTTTATTTATACGCCAACTGGGCTTTTACAAAATAATGTATACTCGCATAAGTGGAATAACAACATTAGAGAGTGTAATTGTACAAGCTTATTTTGACATTACGTATATACAGAAATATATATATAGAAATATATATTAAAAAAAAATGTAAGCACACACAGGAGAATACCGTCAGATAGTGATAATAATGCTGAAGTCTCATCTGTGCAATTCTATGACGCTTACCATGCTGCATATGGCTAAGCGCTGCATGTGGAGTGTTGATCCGCCAACGTCATACACTACAGCCCTTCATTTACGCATCATCTTTATTATTACAGCAATTTACTATGAATGGGTGGTCTTCACAGGACGACTTTCGTCTACCACCAATTTTAATTAATAGGCTATGACTGTCATTTTACGGGTGAGGGATAACATTCACACCAACCGGGGGTATTTTAGAGCTCAGAAATCGATTAAAATTCTTTTTTTAAATCTCCGTCAGGGATCAAAGCCACGACCTTTGACTTGCAAAGCAATTTTGACCATTGGGGTAACATGCAGAGAACTGTGTGGCGACCATCTGCTCCGTTTATGGAGATGACATGAAAAAAATATAGAATCCGTGAATATAATATGATAGTAAATTTACATATTTGAAACTGAGTCACAGAATGCAATTCTATAGATATTGAATATAAAATGGTGACATAAATCGCACTTAACGTGCAGTAGGCTTATATACTTATTTATAATGTACTTAACGAGAGTATGTACTGCAAAAAAATCTGATTATATTTGAAATTACGCCAATGTAGATAAAGTAAAGCTTCAATAATAATTCATCCGAGGTAGGTAGTTAGCTAATTAGGAGGTCGGTGAACTTTATTTTGAGAATCCCATAAAAATGTTTAATCACCTTATAATTACAATTTAGCAAAATGGCTTCTGAATTTATCAGGGCAGCAACTTTTACTGGGGGTAATATTTTACGAGATGAGATTAATTATTTGAAAATTTATCGGCCTCATAATTACTTGAACAATCATTATTTTGAGACGAATAAAAATATTAAAGAAATTCATCAAATTATGGAATTTAATTTGCGGCGATAAATTCAAATTATTACCTAGTAGAGATTATTGAATTACCAATATTACGCAAATTTACTTTTAATTCTGCAACGTCAGTTATTCATAATCTAACGAATCAATTATATTGCTATCGAATAATCATATTTTTAATATAGTACATATATGTACTAAATTTCTCAAATTTATGTCAAATAATAATTGTATTAAATCAATTGATTAAAAAAAATACTTAAAAAAATCTAATTATCGTTTTATTTAACCCTTTCGTTACGCTCGGTTTGAATACAAATTATACTGTCAATTATAAAACTGGTATTTAAATCATAAATTTACTTATCTGGTCTATTTTCATTACGTTTGTTCTTGTATCTCTTAGCTATCAGATGATGCATAAAAAACGATTCTAAGAAAGTAGAAAAACGATATATCACGTCAACCGATGTCAACGGACGGGGAATCTTATGACGGCATATGCCGACAACCGATGCCAAAGGGTTAAAATATCCTTAGACAATATTGCACAAAATTTACAGTTTTCACATTACTTTGAGATGTTAAATATATGCGCAGTCCTAACAGCGGATGAGAAATACGTTTTGATTCGACTATGGAACATCTTATATTTAATTTTGAATAAAAATGTCATCAATTTTTAATAATTATGAACAATATTACACTAGATACGAATTATCAAATAAGTTCGTCTATTTATACAAAGCAATGCAAATATACCTATAACCCTTTCACAGAATAGTTTAATCGAACGAATATTAATTTGAGCCAATAATTTAACAATTTTATGCATCCACTTTTTTATGTAAATTAGTTTTCGTAAAATACAATCAATATAGCTTTCATGGTGAACATTTAAGTTAGTGTTTAAATAAAACGCATTATAATATTTATCATAAAAAATAAAGTGTTAATACATACAATACCTACGGACGTATTGTTTACTTTGTCGATTAGCGGGTCTCCAATTACGCAACATTATGCAAGCGGCAACACTGCACACATAACCTCACATTGCGATAACTAATCTGTCAGATAAAGTAACACGTGGTGAGTGACTTCTAACAATATTATTCATAATTTGTTTTTGTACTTTAAATAAGATATTATCTTGCAAACGTATATTTTTTTATAAATATTGAATGCTGACCTTAGCTTCATTTTTATTTACTAATTTGTAAGGCATGACAAACCAACTTTTATTAAATAATAAGTTTATAATACAAATATCCTGCACCTCTCCTTCATAGATGCTATAAACAGTTTTTTAGTTTCACAATTGGCATCCTTACGTGTCTATAATTTTCTTCAAAACTCAAGTTTATTTCGATTCAGCTCAAAATCATAATATTCTACTAAAATGTTTATCATTTAAATATAAAAGTTCTGTTTTGTAGCTCGTACTATTTAGAATCCGTTTACGTACACAACCTCTGGGCATCCGTAACACACTTTTAGACGACCGGGATTAACAGTATAGAGTCCGCTGGAGGTTCTTTATTTTAAACGTTCATTCTATGTTATCAAGATTAAACCATTTTGAAATATTGTGATGCCTGGCGTCTACAAAGATAAATCCTTTCAAATCAATATGTCAAATAGGATGAAGCCAATATTCCAGTAAGAGTTAAAGACCGCTTCATAGTTTACCCTAAATATCCGTCATAAATGCGAATCGAAATTCTATATTTAACGATTCCCCCGCAGATGACTTGCATCGGTCGCCTTGCTTTTACCGCAAATTTGTTACAAATATCTATTCTTCTAATTGTTACATGGGACATTTCTGAAAGAGGTGAATAATATTATGTATTGGTAACACTTGTATCAAGTTTTATAAAATCAATATTCTATTATTTATATTTATAACTGACGGATAGTATGCATATAAGCGTCCTCATTGACAAATTTACCATATCACAGTTAAAAATGACGTTGTTGTACCATTTTGTATGTCTATACTTACAATCAAATCACAAATCAAATTACATACTGATCAGCTAAATTTTGTTTTAACACGTGTTTTTCTTAAATCTTTGGTTGAATTATTTCAGTTAGCAGTTAATTAGGTTTGTTAATTAGATAAGTTTTTATGATTAGCACGATGCTCTCAAATCCTAGACCATTTAGTCCTAAGAGCCTGTCCTACCTAACAAAAAAAACATGAAATATCGCCGCAAACGCTATATGAAAATTACAGTAGCTAGCCAAAAACAAGCATGCGTTAAAAGACTTAGAGTTGAAAGTCGTCCATATATTATTGACGTCACATAATTATTTTTTAACCCCACTCTAATTATTTTGTTGAATAACTTTTTTTTTGTTTTCCTCTTCTCCTTTTACATTACACAACGTATACGTCATAATTGTGACCCCTCCTACAAGTTCATATTTTCATTATGTACGTATTTCTTTATATTTTTTATTTTGTGGCGTCGCAATTTATTTAACCCCCTCCCCCTCTCCCTTGGTCACGTTGTGTATCAGACCACCTCCCTCCACAGCGTTACGCCATTTCTACGAACAGCCACAGGCAACAGGTAAAAATACTCGACTGTGTGTGTAAAATATGCATAATCAATAAAAAAAGGTTTTTTAATAAATATGAAAATATAGGAGCATGACTAAGAATTTCCATATCAAAATAAAATATAAATCCCTCTACTTTTAAATTAAATGTATGTAGGAAGCATCGATATAAAAAAAATGAATTATTGTCTATGATTTCAATGTTCTACCACACGTTCGAACTCATATCAACACGTTATACTTATATTAATTCAATAGTAATGAAAATGTATTTATTATACGAGTTTATTACTATAAAACATTAGTCAAATACCTAATAATTTGTATGATTATTTGTTTTGATCACATTGATAAAATTGTATTGTCAAACTGATTTTATCGATCGACATTATCGATTAAAATAATCGTAAAATTTCATCAAGAATTTTCGACTATACATCGGTATTTACAGTTTTTTTATTTGATAATAACCACATAAAAATAATATTTTAAAAATGTTTTTATTTAATTAATACATTCTGTTTATTAAATACGGCAACGGGATGCATATAGCATAAACAAGTACGAACGTGCATAATACTATTTTTTAACCTATATGCGAATGCTTATTTTAGCACTGCGCCGCCAGTCGTCCGCCGACTGGCGTCGCGCTCAGACGCTGCGACCCAGTTTACAATCATTTTCATACACAAACACAAAGAAGACTTCTGACAGTTACAGCGGATATTTCCGCCGTAATATGACGCAATCTGATCGATGACGTTTAAATGCTGCATGCGGAGTGCATCATCAACGTCATCAAACTACTTCGTCTCAACGATGATGACGCATTTCAAGCTTCACGTCGAGCAGCGTCTCTTGGGTATTTTTCGCGGCCGTTCACGTATGGAGAGGGTTGAGACTAGGCTTTAAATTGATTAGTCAGTCTTTTTCTCTCTCCATATGAGCGCAACCGCTATTCTTCAACCGCCATTCTTCGATCGCCTGCCTTTCCCTGAGAAATAACTACGCGTCATATATTCTCCTGTCACGGCCGACTTTGCAATGCGTTTTCTACACGTCATGTATGTCAATCATGTTTTATTTAATTATTGATTTGTGCTACTGTATTATAAACACGTATTAATGATGTATTTTTTGTGTTTTGCAGATTATTTCGGGCTTCCTTCTAGCATTTATAACGTAGTACAATTCGCTGAGATATAAGGGTTGGACGCATTGAAGAGAGGGAAAGACTTTGACTGTTGATTTGTCTAGTCAGTCTTAATCTCTCTTCACCCTGAGTTCAGCCCATCACGTCTACTACAGTTGCCTACTTCAAGCTCCTGGGTCAATAATCAACCTGTTCATTCCTGGCAGAAGACAACAAGACAATAAGTCGAAAGCATATCAATGCTTTCGACTTCAAGACGCAGAGCTATTCTTCTAGATGTGGTATACAATTCTGCACGCTGAAGATCACACTGGTGTTTTATGGTAAATATATTAACATATTAAGAGATAAGAAGAGTTCGTAATGCCTTGAAAAAATCTAACGACCAAGACTAGTCTTCGTGCGATATTTCTCGAAGGACCTTTTCGCATTTTACTAACCAATCGTTACTTGTTAAGCATCTAAATTCATTTGTTTTTAAATTCTTCTTTGTTTTATATTTTCAAATGTATTTTTTTTATTCCAAATGTCGTGAGTTTCATACTGATACGAATACATTGCCTTTCTACTCGGTTTTAAACGAAAAATAGCATATTACTCGTAAATTGTGATCCGTATTGCCGTGCATTAGGTTTCTTTGGTCATGTCCAGATGGATCTTTCTGCGCGCGCATTGGCGGTTACTCGCCATTACTTTCATGTCGCTATATTAGGTGTTCATCAGCAATAATTACATAAATATTAGTTATTAAATGGCATAACATGAGGAATATACTCAAACAATACAAAACGCGTCATCTAATTACGACTTTACAAGATTTAATTAATTAATAATGTCTCCTTGAGACAATATCAAGAAGGTAAAATTATCCATCAGAAACACAGGTAAATGATTGGTTATAAAGTCCGAGTCGGAACTATAAGTAGTCGTTTCACATCCATTCAGTCTATAGTTTGGTTCGAGACCCGAGTGGTACTTACTAAAATAAATAGACTGCCGGAAAGTAATAATATTAAGCTTGTGAATAAATGAAGACTGATAGAATAATAATAAAAATATGCATACTTTGAATATATACTATGGCGACATCTGTCGTACGATGCTAACAATGCTATAAATACTAGTTTCACCGCAGTCAGTCTGGGCACAGTAATGGCGTGATTCGCCGAGCGGTATGAATACCTGGGCATATGGTTGGATTCCAAGGTCCGCGGTTCGCATCCCGCTTCTGCCGTTATTTTTGTGCTTGGATTGACGCGTTGAAAAAAGAATTTTATGTATAGTGTATGTATATTTAAGTAATGACTTTACAAGACTTTTACTTTACTACCAGACCCGACGCAGTTATTGCGGTTCTGATATATTCACCGATATTTTTTCGTTTTTTTATGAATTATTTTAAATCCTTTCGTTACGGCTCGGTGTAATACAAATTATACTGTTAATACGGCGTGAATTTTTCGTGAACTGTTCAAAGTGCAGCATCAATCGCAAAGTGCTTTATCTACTGTAACCTCAAATATCTCAATACTACATTAACGTGTACGAGTATAGTAGACTATTAAATGTAAGAATCTTGCGCCTATATATATTTTTTAATTCATTACAATTTTATGTAATATTTCAACGTTATTAACATTTTAATGACTTCCAATATTTTCCTTTCGTTACGGCACAGTGGTATACAAATTATTTTTTCACTACGACGTGAATGTTTCAAACCATTTTTTTTGCTTGAAACAAGTATTTGAAGCATAAATGTACTTATCTGACCTATTTTCACATTGGTTCTTCTGTCCTTTAGCTATCAGATGATGCATAAAAAACTATTATATTTAACAAAAGTTCATTATGTAACTCCATACATGTGACATTAACACATGTGGTTTACATAAAAATCGCTCCTGTGACGAAACCTAACGATATTTATTTACATGCTTTACAGATTCCTCTAAATAATACATGTAGGTTGATAAAGGGAATGACTGCACTTCCAATTTCCTACCGTAGATGTCACAATGAGTACTGAACGTAGCAAAACGATGTATCACGTCAACCGATGTCAACGGTCGGGGGAATCTTTGATGGCATTTGCCGACAACCGATGCGAAAGGGTTAATATAACTAAAAATAATCGAATGATTTATTTTCTTGTAACAACACCTACACCTGCACTATGGTGTCAATAACATAAAAATGTTTCATCTTTTTGTGTCAATAGTTTTATAATTTCATTTTAGTATCGGCACTGAAAACGCAAGCATAACAAAATGTAATGTTGTTTTATGCAAAATACTGGAATTTTTAAAATTAATAAACATTACTTCAAAGTATATATAAATAATATTATATATTAATGTACAAATAAATAAAATCGCGGTCTAAACATATTGTCAACAAATAGTCAAATGTACTTTAGTCAAATATATAATATTTAATAAAACCTGTTGCGACCGAATCGCGACTCTTTAACCCCCAAAGACGAGTGTGACCATATGTTCACATGGATTACTTTTGTGTACCCCTTCGTTCGTTCTTTTTCTACCTGAACATCATAGCATCACTCAAGTTCGGTTTAGAAGGCTCTCTAGCACAGTTATCTTGTATCCACGGCAAACAAAATACAATAAGACCCCGCTTAACGCGGGGGATACGTTCCATCAAAGTAGAGCGTAATGCGAAACAGCGCTAAACGAGGCTATCTTAACATGTAAATAAAGGGGTTAGGGGAAGATAGATTAAAAATTGGTTAGGTATTAAATTTAATAATTATGTTTTTTTTAATTAAAATAAAACCAAACATTTATTTCTTACAAAAATAAAAACAATATAAACGAATTTACTTATAAAAACAAATAAATTTCAAGTCAGTCAGATCATTCAGTCTAATCTATGTTTCAAATTTTCTGCCTTTTTGTCAAGAAGGCATCTAATGTAGTTTGCGTTTTCATTTTGCGTTGTGTTAGAAGAACACCCCGTCTTGCTTTTGAACTCCTGTCAAAATTTGGATAATTTTCACCAAATTGGTCCATAGTTTCAGTTATAGTAGTCAAACTCCTTTTTACAGAAGCCATCGAAAGTTCTTTTTGCTCTTCTTCGAAATCACTACTATCAATAATTTTGTTTTCTTCTTGCTCAGTTAATTCCTTGAACTCGTCATTAGAAAGACTGCTGTTAAAAGCTGTTTCTGTAACTATTTCTTCGACGTCTTCTCCATTTACCTCATCTTAACCGTTTTGTTTCTCTAATTCCACTATTTCTTCCACTATTTCATCCATATCGACAGAGTGTCCAATGTCTTCACTCTTACTTCAATCTGGCGCTGCGCACAATTTCGGGGAATCCCCGGGTTCAAATAAAAGAGCGCTAAACCGAAATACCGCTTACATAAACCTAGCGCTACCCACAATTTCGGGGAATCCCCGGGTTGAAATAAAAGAGCGCTAAACCTAAACAGCGCTAATCGAAACAGCGTTATGCGGAGTCCCACTGTACAAACAATGCATTATATTTTATTTTTAATTAATTATTATCATCAAAATCAACATTTTACTAGTTTTACGTCATCTAATTTTGCTATATAGTATGGTACCCTGTAAGCACGAGCGTGACCATACAGTGACATAGACATATGTTAATAAAACATTCCGTATTTTTAAAATAAATATCGGTAACGGCGCACTGAACGTCTGATGCACGGGACATTTGGCGCATGGGACAACTGGTGCAGTGCATGTCTCGCTAACCTAACCTAACCTAACCTAACTTAAGGATTTATTCTAGTGATCGTAGAGTCCAGAGATCTATATGTCTCGTTAGCAAAATAATTTGGGCTGAGTTAGGTTAGCAAGACATCCAGTGTACCACTTGTCTCGTGCCTCAAATATCCCATGTACCAGCTGTCTAGTGCGCCCCTTGTCGTTACTGACGAATTCTCAGTGAACGACGTGCGGCGGAACATGCAGGAGAGCACAACCGGATGAATCAAGTATGTTTTATGCCGTTTATCCCGGAATGCTCTATGTTGCATGCATGCTGCAGTATACATGTGTTTACATGTATGTGCGTTGAGGAGATTACAATTATCTGTTTCAATTTGTTTCAAGGGGGAATCAGAAAGCACAGGAAGAGCCTTCAGAGCTTACAGGTGGCGTTGAGGAAATAATTTGAAAATCGTTAGCTCTTGGTAGACGTACATTAATCGCGCATATACTTGTTGTATAAACAAGTAAGTCGGTTGTGATTAGGTGCAGGCGGAAATAATTCATGAGTTCAGAGGGTCAGTGGCCATGGTAATAACAGTAGAAAATAATAAACGGCTGTTATATGAAAGGCGATGTTCCTTTTTTTTAATTCGGCATAGAATGTTACGTAATCTTGTAGACTTGTGTTTAATGATAAATTGTGACAGATAGTTTGCAAGCAGGCTGCCTGGACTTAACCCGCCTCACACCCGCATCACACTGGAGGACATTTAAGTCTCCGCGATGATGCGCTCATTCAGATTTTGATCAGTTAGCAACTGATAAGTCCAGTGGGAGTCTTCCCTGAACAATTGTGGCCACTGCACAGAAAAGTGCTAAAAAGGAAGAACCCGTAAAAGTGATTAGAATCGCATTCACGGGTTGTAAGATAGATTCTCTCACCAAAATTACGAGCGAAAATGGTAAATGCATGGAATTTATTTAGTGGCCACAAACCTGCATGCCCGATAGGGCCCAGGCGATTCCTTCGAACTGCTTTGAAAAGGACTCCTGTTTCTAACAAACGGAACGTACAGTCCCAGAGAAAGTGCTCTGAGGTCTGGAAGGGGGCGCCACAGGGGCAACCAAATTAAATTAGTATACTCTGTCATTAAAAGCGCCATCCCCAGTCATTAGTTGGGTAGACCAGTGATCAGGGCGTATCAGGCAGGCTACCTATGTCATAATTAACCATAGTCTAGATAGCTGCTCGCCGCAAAATATCGCAATCTGTCTGCAAATTTTTAGTTCACGCATTGAACGCTCTGACTCAAACACCGCAGTATAAGTTAGTTGAAGGTGTAATTATCATTTGAAGAGCTCGTTAAATATTTAATCAAACCAGCGAGAAACCTAAACGAGTGCCGAAAGAAGACTGAGTAGTGTGGGAAGGCTCCTGCGTTCAGCAACCAAGGGCTCTCTCTCTCTCTGTCTGGAGAAAAAAATATGTTTAATTTATTATATTGTAGTTATATTTTTCAATCGGTTTAATTCATCTAAAATTTAAGAATAAAAGGTGATGTTCGGCTAATCACGCGACTTACTTAAAAATACTCGTAATATTGTTTTTTTTTTTAAATTCTCCTTGATATTTTTTCCATCACAACTGCCTCTGCTTCGTGATTATGATTATCACATGGTAAAACTGCGTTATGTTCGAGCGCCCTAGCTTTTGTCATCTTAAAATACTGATTAAATTCGACATTCGACATAACATTGGATTTGTAAACAATTGTAAAAGTAGATCTTATCAATATATGAATCAATATTTAATTTTGAACAGCGGGATAGAATCCTGTATGACGCGTTGGGTCGCGAATTTCAACATCCCATTATACCCAAAAACGTAACTAGAACAAGAAGAAGATCCGCCTCGAGCGGCAGGCTGTAGGGGGCGGCATTTCATCAGTTGAGTATATTTCTTGAAGAGCTCCAATTTTTAAAAGGTTGTATGTGTTCTAAGACCAATAGGTTTTATTTTACTGAAAAACTCGAACGAGAGTTTTTTTCTTATTTTTTTTGCAAAAATATTTGGGATAGATATCCGAAAAAAAAATTTTACTCGCTTGAGACCAAAAAGTTTGATGAGGAAGGTTTATTTTGATCGCTTAAATGTTTGGGGCTAAATTTTTTTTATTTGAAACCCAATATTATACAATTTAATATCAAGGTGTTTTGATGACGTAAGTCGTAACACAACCGCAGATAAACTCAATGCTCAAACAAATGCAATTTGAGTGATTGTACTCAAAAATATGTACATCGACAAAAAACAATAACAAGTACACATTGAATACATTGAGAGAGCATAACAACGTCGAATTACTGTAGATTTCGTTAGAAGATTTTTTGGGTACCTCCACAATTCTCCTCCCAAAACTCGGCTAATTGAACACCAGCCTGTCCTCACTTTCCGGTAACGATGTGGAGGTGTTTCTTGGAATACTACATTTCCATCTTAGAATTCTACTTTTTAAATAAACCTAGTTTGCTTGTTCTGCGAAAATAACGCCAAGGAAGATGTTAGTTTTTTGTCTGAAAAATATAGAAAATTTACATATTTTTGTGTACCTTCGAAAATGTTTTCTTGAAAATAACTTTTCAGGTTTCCTGAAATTCGTATTACTATTGAGGGATTCATTATTATTACCATAATAATGAGTATAGTAAGAAACATTTTTAAAACCTTTTCGATGACAAGCGGTTTTCGTATGGGGAGACTCCGAGGGCCGTCATTTTTTTGGAAAAAAATCAAAAGCTATTTTTAAAATCGATGTATTATCGATAATTCTTGATAATACGTAGTAACTAATTATTTCAACATGGCAGCAAGAGATGTCACTGTACGCTCAAAATATTTAATTATTAAAAATAGTCAAAATTGGTTAGATAGTAAGTGTTAAGGTGGAGCGTCTTTTTGTATGGGCGGCCTCCCGTGAACGGGATTGTAGAGAGCGTCTATAGACGCTTATAGCATAGAAAACACTACAATGATGCTATAGTGCAATAAGTCCAGTATCTAATACAGTATACATATGTGTCTCATACAAACAGTGTTTCAATACACATAAATATTTGATAAGCGATTCCTTATCTATTCTATATATTTTTAAAAATTATTTCACGTAAACCTAAAGACTATTTAATTCGTCTTGAATTCACTAACTCATTAAAAATATATACATTAGCTGGATTAACGAAGATATATATTTTTGCTATAAAAGTTGATTTTGTAACGTAAAACTGCTACGAAAGAATGGGCGAAAGTGTTATCATAATACGGGAGTGTGGTTTGTTATTCCGGGCGAAGGTGTAAAAGGAATAAGGAACAACAGCCGGTATTAAGCCATTTGTTTCATCAATAACCATAAAGCAGTTTTTCTTTATTGTTTATCTGCGCGGCGGATGTGGCTAGGCGGAGCTGAATGAAAACCATAAGTCATACTTCGCCAACTTCGTTACTGAAGGCGGCCGGGCGAACATCTATCATTGGAGGTATCCAGGGCTCTGCTCTGGGCCGCGAGTCTAGCAAAGGGGTCGGAAAAATTTGGTGTTAATCCCAATATAAAATTATATATTTCCGAAATCCGTAGCAATACAGACAACACTCCTATAACGCACTTTTTTTTAATGTATCGACAATTTTTCCCATAGATTTTGCGACAATTTTTGATATAACAATGCCTTCTATGTTCATATTTTGGTTTTGACAGCTTCTTTGTCGGTCTAGTAATCTGATCTTATGAAAACGTTAAAGTTGTAGTTAAATATGGTACAGATGTAAGATGGAGCTGTTTTGCAGTGATAAAGTTGCAAGGTTGTTTGTAAGGTAATGTGAGGTAAATGGATGAAATGAGGTTGATGCGAAATTAATGATGTGATATTTTTATGGTGGTGCAAATCGATAGTGGGGTGTGTCAAATAGCCGTGCAATATATTGAAGATTAAACGAAGGTGAGAAGATGCAAGCTGTTGTAGTTTTAATGTAAGTTTATTTGAAAGGAATCTCTGAAAAATGAGGGCAATTTCCTTAGACAAAGAATTTCAAAGAATGAATTATATTAAAAGTAAAAGTATGATACGAAGCTTACTTTGTCTAAGGTTAATAGCCCGACTGAGTTTTCTGATATCTGAAGAATGTTTAACATTTATGTGTATTTAACTATTGGCAGGCAAGTCATATTACATTTTTTTTTTGTTATTTTACTAATTTTCAAAATAAGTTTTTCGACCTCTGGTATTTGGCTGGAATAAAGGCTGGGATGAATGGACGGTATTGTGGGCGGCGAGGTGGAAATAAATGATTTCCTGTTGGCGCGTGACCCACAAACTGGTATCAAAATTATGCCCCTGCTTTCCTGCAAAAAATCATCTTAGAAAATTAACACTAACGATTTTTATGCATAATACAAGAAAGGCTTAAAAAACTTTAACAGGTAGTCTGTATATTATTTTTTACGTTATTTTTGAATGCTAACCAAAGTTAATTGAATTCGACCATAAATCTGCCAAATCACGTGGCTCACAGATAACACGTGAAAGGCTTTTCGTTGTGTTTCGGAACATAAAATAAAATCTATATTTTGTATGTTGGTGCCTTTACACCCAAAAACGTTTGACGCAAACGATATTTACATACTCGTACGAGTATAAGATAAAATCTACTTTTTAATATGATAAGCTTTATGCCCAAGAATACATTTTTATAAAAAAAAAAAACTTATTTTTCTTGTGATATTAATAAATTTTGTATTTCGAATTCATAAGACTTAATTTTTGCATATAATTATTGATTGACATTACCATATACATTCACATAAACGCACATACACTTAAACATATTGTATTTCTTCTACCAATTTCTATGGGTCAATACTAGAAATATTACAAAAACTATTTAAAAGGCATGTTATTTTTTGTCTATATCCTACATTCTTAATATATATGTCTTAAAAAGTTATTTTTTTACGTCTGTAATCAATGTCGTCAACATTGATATTTTTCTCGATATGCATAAACAGCGATTAAATATTATAACCATTTTTAAAGCGAAAATTCCGCAATGTCTTAAAACTAAGGCGTTAAACCAATGCGTCTTCCCTATATTAACTTATGGCGCAGAGACGCGGAATCTAACAGCAAGTCTTACCCACAAAATAAAGGTCACTCAGCGTGCTATGACGAGATCCATGAGAGGAGTGTCGCTAAAAAATAGAATTTGAAAAGAGGATATCCGCAGAAGAACTTAAGTAGTGGATGATACCCAACGAAAAGGCACACTCAAGTGGCAATTGACATATCTGTCGAAGAGACGACGGTCTATGGGGAAGAAAAGTAACTGGCAAACGAAACATTGGCCGACCCCCTGCAAGATGGGCTGACGACATAAGAAAAATAGCGGAAGTGGCCTGGATGCGGAAGGCAGAGGATTGAAAATAATGAATAGTCATGCGGGAGGCCTACGATCAACAATGGAAGAATACAGGCTTATGACGATGATAAGAAATATATTCAAAGATTGTAATCACATTAGTGTGGCGTATCTGCTAAAGCCATCACTGATACTGAAAAACGTTTATGAAATATCCAACAATTTGTTCTTTTCAACACTGTTTTTGTTTGTTTTGTAAGATAATAAGAATATATTTTTTACACGGTGAGAATTGTGGACTACAGGAAAGATCTGCGAAGGAAAAATGATTGACGTGTTTGAGGTGTGCTGTAGACGCTGAATGATGATCGTACCTTGAACTGTAGAGTGCACACGGGCTTCAGGTTCATTAAACCATGTTTCAGTAAATACTATATACGTTTAGCTCACGACGCTTTTGCCAGTGTTAAACCCTGAACGGTTTCGTCAAAGCCACACAATGGCTTTACGATGCCGAAACGTGTCGTCAGAAATAAAAATTGTGGAGTTTATTTTCAAAAATCATTTTTGATTTTACACACTGAAATTATGAAATTTCACCTCAATACATTCGTCGTTCGACCATTACAGAGTGCGGACGTACATTAATTAGTAACTCCAATAAATTTCGGAGTAGTGACGTGTGTGCAACAATAATAATATTAAAAAAAAAACTGATTTAATAATAATTTCTAGTGAAAATCAAAGTGTGATTAAATGAATCAAGATAGAATGCGATGGAGATGGAAGAATTAATAATTAATACTAAAGAGCTTATCAATAAGATAAGCTCAGCAAAAGATAATAAATTAAAAATTCAACTGGAAAAAAATATTCAAGAAATTGAAGAAATTACAAAAAAGCAAAAAATTGACTTACAAGAAAAAATAATTGATTTACAAAACGAATTAATTAATACCAACAAGAAACAAATGAAAAAGATTGAAGAAATTATCTCTAAGTCGAACATATCTTATGCAACAATCACAAAGAGTTCACCAAAAGAACCAACTAAATTTACAACGAAACAAGACTCAAAACATGCAATCATAATAGAGTCAAAAAAGAATGCTAGTGCTGAAATAGTTAAAACTAAAATAGCAAAAAATGTGAACCTAAATAAAATGAAAATGGGAATAATTAGTTTCAAAAAAATCGGAGAAAAAAAGAATCTAATAATCTGCACAACAAAAGAGGAAGCTAATTTACTGTGCAATGAAATAGATAAGAGAATCGGAGACGAGGTTACCGCTGAAGAAATTGAAAAGAAACAACCAAAATTAATTATTAAGAGACTACAAAAAGGCATTACTGAAGAAGAATTAATCAGTAACATAATCAACCAAAACGGACTAAATGAAGAGGACGAGACTAAAATTAAATTAATCAAAGAAATTAAAATCAAGAAAAGCAACGATGGAAAAGAGTGGGATACCACAAACTATATCATACAGACAACTCTTTCGATTAGAAGACATCTGATGGAAAGAAAAAAGATTAATATTGGATACAACAGAGTCAACATTGAGGACTGCAACCCACTAATGCAGTGTTACCATTGCCAAAAATTTGGACACACAGCACTACGATGTCTGGCCAAGGATCAACCACCAACCTGCTTGCACTGTTCACAAAACCGCAACCATATTAATTGTAAATATAAAGAGACACCAATTTGAATCAATTGTACCAACTCAAACAAATATCACAAAACAAACATACCCACTAACCACAACGCCATTAGCCACCAGTGCATGATCAGAGATAAAATGCTTAAAATCGCAAACAGCCGGATTGATTTCGGCTGAATTCTATATTTATTATCGAGGTTAATAACTTAAAGTATACCTACATCATTTACAATTCCTGTACTGCATTTACTATCGAGGTTAATAATTTAAAGCATACCTACATCATTCACAATTTATGTAATGTATTTACTATCGAGGTTAATAATATAAACTATACCTACATCATTTACAATTTCAAAATTAATGCTTACCAATGAATGACTTTACATGCAACAATATTAACAATAAAATTCAAATAAAAGAACTCATACATGACTCGATCAAAGATCTCAACCAATTAGTTCAAAATTTTGAAAACACACTTACAACTTACCATATGAACATTAGAAGCATTGAAAAAAACATTGATGAACTAACAGTTTCGTTAGCATCATTAAAATTTTTACCCGACTGTATAGTTTTGTCGGAATCACACTCCCATGGAGAAAAGAAATATCACTTGCCCGGTTATAATTATTACTCAACAACCGCCAAAATCAACAAAAACAGTGGAATATCAATGTTCATCTCAAATCGACTGGAAATAGTACAAATTGACGAGATAAAAGATATTAATAAAACCAACACATTAAATGTCGAAATTAAATTCAAAAAACAATTATATAATATTATGGCTATATACCGCGTATATACCCACGCATCAAATGTAATTGGATTCATTGAAGAACTTAAAAATTATCTATTAAAAATAAAAATAAAAAAATATTATTGTTGGGGACATAAATTTAAATATATCAAATGATACTAACACAACTGAAAAAGAGATTTACCTAAACATGTTAGCTGAATTAAACTACCTTCAGTGTATTAGTAATATAATGAGAAAAATACATGGTCAAAAACCAACATGTATAGATCATATATTTACAAATATAACTGATATCAGAAATTTAACATCTACCGTCGTTCACACTAATATCACTGATCATTATTCGTGTTTTCCTACTCTACGAATTTCAAACTAGTCAAAATTCTGAAAATATAAAATGTAACAATAATATAAAATTCTTACAACTTGATACTTTTAAAGACAAATTAAAAAATGAATGCTGGAACAAACTATATAATTGTAGTGATGCAAACGAATGTGGTGAAATATTTAACAATAAAATCGCTGAAATCGTGAGCTTATCATCAAAAAGTCGAACGAAACCGTTACTCTCTAAATACAGACCTATCAAACCATGGATTACACAGGGTCTAATAATATCAATACGACATAAAGATAGACTATTTAAACTTACGATTAAACAACCAAATAACGTCAACTTAAGTAAAAAATATATATCATTTAAAAATAAACTCACATATTTAATAAAGAAAACAAAAGAATCATACTATAAACAAAAACTAAACATCACTGATTAAAACGGTAAAGAGGTTTGGAATGTAATAAATGAAATAATTGACAAAAATAAACATAAAACTAATTCAATTAAACAAATAAAACATGACAATCAAATAATTTGCTGCACAACAAACCCAGCTAAAGCCGCAAAACTATTTAATAATTATTTTGTTAACGTTGGAAAACAACTTGCACAACTCATAGATGCCAAAAAACCTAATATGAACCACACTGCAGACGTTAACATTGAACAAAAAATAACAAATTTTCAAAATACAACAGAAGCTGAAATTGAATTAATCATTGATAACATGAAAGACGGTTCATCACCAGGATTTGACGGCATTAAAGTACATACTCTTAAACATGTTAAAAAACAAATTTCCAAACCTCTCGCGTTTATCATAAATAAAAGCCTACAAACTGGAATTTTTCCAAATGTTTATAAGCAAACAAATATTACACCTATTTTCAAGTCTGGCGACCCTGACGATATTACAAACTACAGACCAATATCAATAATTTCAAACATAGCAAAAATATTCGAAAAAATAGTTAAAATTAGATTAAATAAATTCATTAATTCTAATAATCTAATTAATGAAAACCAATTCGGATTCATGGAAAACAGAAACACCCAAGATGCCATTGCTAAACTTTCAAGCTATATACTTGACTCATTAGATAAATCAAATAAATGTCTAGGTATATTCATAGATTTAAAAAGGCATTCGACAGCATATCCCACCCAAAACTAATTTCAAAATTAAAACACATTGGAATTAGTGATAGCGCATTGGAATGGATAAAAAGTTATCTATATCAACGACCTCAAGTAGTTAAAATTAATAAAATACCGAGTCAAAAAAGAAACTAGTGAATTTGGAATACCGCAAGGAACGGTATTGGTACCACTACTATTTATTATCTATGTTAATGATATATTCAAACTGAATATTAACGGTAAAATAATATCATATGCTGACGACACAGCAATAATAATTGAGAGTAATAACTGGAAGGAAGCAATAAAATTAGCCAACGATGACATTAACTGTCTCAAAAGGTGGTTTGACATTAATCTACTTACATTAAATGCAGAAAAGACATATCTAATCCCATTCTCCATAAACAAAAATAAAATAAAAACACCTATTACTAAATTATTTATACATTGCCCTGGATGTAATAATTCTAACTGTGAAAAAACCTGCTCAATGATCAAATCCACAGAAAAAATAAAATACCTGGGTATATTAATTGACAGTAACTTAAAATGGAACATGCACACAGCCGAACTAGTGAAACGTATACGCAAATGCATCTACATATTCATTAGACTCAGAAACATCCTATCTAGAGCAGATTTAAAAATGGTTTACTACTCCATTGTCCAATCTCAACTGCAATATGGCATTGTCGGCTGGGGAGGAACATACCTAAATATCACCAACCCCATTAGAACTGTACAAAAACTAATCATCAAAATCATATTAAAAAAACCTCCCACATACTCAACAGAAAGCCTATTCAATGAATTTAAAGTGCCAACGGTAGATTCATTATACCAAAAATACACTGTTCTACAGACAATAAAAGAAAGGAGAATTGAAAACTGGAACACTCATCACTCTGCTAGGTATATACATAATCTACTAATACCAAAATTTAACACACAACATGCAAAGAATGGTTACAAATACAACGGAATAGTGAATTTCAACAATCTTCCTCCGGAAATAAAAGCGATCAGTGACATGAAAATAATGAATAAAAGGCTAAAACGGTTCTTCAAAAATAAAAAATCAGATCTGACGTAATTGTACAAAAATGAGAAATAAATGATATATATATAATTTTTTTATTACATTATAATGTTACTATTATTAAAATGATACTAATGTAAACCTCTCTGTATATGATTCAAGCTAGGTACTAAGTAGTAATTGTATGTATATGATCCAATATATCCAAATAATAAATATAGAATTTATATAAATTGTATAAAATATTTATATTGTTAAAAAGGTAATGATTATATTAAGTTCATTACAATGTGTCTGGTGGAAATTGAGACTTACATGGGTCGAGGCTATTAAAGAATCGAAATATATATGTAAATGATGCTGAAATTGTCACTTCGATTATAAAAAATTTATAAATATGAATGATATTATTTTATATTCTAAAAAAAAATAAAAAAATATGTTATTATGTAAAAAATGTAAAAAAATAATAATATAAATTAAGCAACACTTAAATCAAAAGATGAATCCCACGCCACACACAAGATCTACCTTTAAGTGGCGTGGAAAGCGAATTTCCAAAAAAAAAAAAAATGAATGTAATACTATCAAAAAATCTTAAATGTATCCTATTATATTTGATTAAATAAAAAAAAAAATAAAAAAAAAATATCAATCAAATAATCTAAGGAAAGGTACTTTTTTTTGCATTTTGGAGTAACGATATTTGACCGGCGACCTTGCAATGTGATGTCAAAACAAAAAGTTATTTTAAATAACCGACAAAATATATTCTCGTAGTAAAGACATTAATCTCTTCCTGGAAAAATTGTGACAAAAAAAGAACATTTTCAGCTTGGGCTACCTTATACATAAATGTAAAATTAGGGTCACTAAGCTAAGAATGATGTTAAATTTTACTTTGTAATTTTCTTTATAAATCCTTTCGCGTTAATTTATTATTTGAGTCGCATTATTTGGATGAGTAAATGACTTAAAAATTTTAACGGTGCTGTTAAACTCATTCAAAACGATCATTTAAACACAAAAAGGCGCATTCAATTAAATTATAATTTATATATATGTACTGATATCAGCTTGATATAGCTCCTTTAGACGGATGCCGTACAATTTCGAAAAACGTTCTTTTGTCTCTTATTTTTGTTCGCTCGCCTGATATGCACATCTAATATTAATTGTATAACGTTGCACGGCGTTTGCATGCGCCATCTTGTTTGTTATGACAGTTGGTCCATTTTATGTTGGCCACTGTCATATTTACTTTGTATGTCTGCCGCCAGATGTCAGAGCGCGCTGTCAGTCAAAACGCGCGGGGAGTTGGCAGTTGAAGTTTGACTCGCTGCCGTCATAGTGCGTGCGCCTTGGGCGTTCGCTATGGCGGGCGAAGTTTGTGACAAATAAACGCGTAATATGTGAAACAGATACAAGTGTTTGTAATGTGAACCTGATCCTTCATCCTTCATCTAGTTAATCGATGTTCTAAATAACAGAGGAAGATATCAATACATAACTTCATCATCATCAGCCTGTATTCGTCCACTGTTGAACGTAATCCTCCCGCATGAGTCTCCATCCCTTCCATCATCTACCTTCCGCATACAGGTCACTCCCGCTATTCTTCTTTTGTCGTCAGTCCATCTTGCAAGGGGGTCGGCCAATGCTTCGTTTGCCAGTTCTTGGGCGCCACAATACTCTTCTTCCCATCGACCGTCGTCTTTTCGACAGATGTGTTCGAAAAATCAAAATCGCTCACGACATACTCGTAATAAATAGTAAATATAATTAATAATGCAACTAGGTATGTATTGAAATAATAATACAAACATACTTGTTAAAACATAATATTGTTTACAACTACTAGCTATAAACAGTATGTATCTAACAGCTTTAAAAATGTACGTCGGTTACCATGGTAACGAAAACTATGGAATCACAATGTAAACTACGACTTAACTCTGTCATAATATCATATCGAAGGTAAATGAGTCAATTTTACTCTCTAACATTTGCTCACGTTCATAAAATCGACGTTGAATTTAATAACAAATATTTAATAATAATATAAAACATATTTGCGATTGCATGAAAATGATACTTACACACAGCATAGTTATATGATAAGATTTTAGTCACTAAAGACATGAGCGCAATACTTTTAGAATGATATTCTCTAATGGACTACAAGGGGTTCGCTGGCCAAGCTTTATTACACCGCTGGTCTAGAGATTACTCTAAGGCTGGCATTTAGATGAAGTGCCTTGTTGATTTGTCCCCCTATTGGCTTAGTAAATATATTCAAATGCCATCTTAAAGTTGTAATTATTCAAATAATGTCTTAGCATAATAATAAATTGTCCTTGCTTAGCGATGTCTTCGCTTTAATGAAAACAGGACTTAGTGTTACTCCTCGCGAAGAACTTTTGTCATTAAAATGTACTTTGCAACATTATTAACTTTGGCAACACACAAATAGAGACTATTTAAAATAATTTGAAGGCTTTCGATCGAAAACTGGTTTGCGTTCTGAAATTTTCGGGATCACTAATCTATATAAGAGCTCTCCAATTAATACGAAGTACTAAAACTATTACATTTCTAAAAATGTGCGTATTTATTATTAAATTCTTGAAAATGTATTAATAATTTTCTTCAATTATTTAGAGCTACTAATAAATTTGTAGATTTATTTTTATTACTGAAAGTTTTGTCGCGAAGCCATTGTCAAATGGCTACCCGATAATTCAAAAAACACTTTAATAAAAACAATTTCAATCAAAATAAAAAAAACTATGTAAAAGCTTGTAAAAGCTTAGACGCTTCATAGTGTTTATATTATTACTTCAATTTTGTATATATTTTTTCTTCCCATATTCGTTCCATATCTGGAACATATCATCATCACAAATTGCCACGCTCAGTTTTGTTAGTTGTCACTGTCCATGCCTTGTCTGAAGATAAATCTGCACCCGAAAGTCCACCTGGAAACATATATGGATCCAGACGAATCCCAGCGCAGAAGTTCGTGGACTTGAAGAAACAGCTGCTCTTGTATTTGAGGCATATTTTGGGTGACTTGTTAATTGTTTATTTAAAAAAGGCCAGGTTAATAGCCCGACGCTCCCATGGCCTGCAACATTTGGTCCTGAACCTTGTTCTGAACAGCGCAGATAGCAACAGGCGGTGATCTATCCAAGCAGTGTTTCACGTCCAATATAGCTCAATTTCTGTAATCTAACGTCGCCGAATCTTAAAAAGTCAGCATTAAATTACTAGAAATGTTTTATTATAGATCGTAATAAACTTGTAGCGTTTATTAAAAAGACTTGCCGCAAAATGGTGTCCAAAAAAACGCTTACGATTTTCACCACTGTTAAAGAAATATATTCTGTAAAAATACGCACATTCTGTGTCAGCAACGAGATAACAAAATACTGAATTTTTCCAATAAATAAATAAAATTATTCTACTACCTACTGCAAAAACGGAATAATCATCCCTTTGATCTCTTCTCCGTCGTCGTTTCTTTATCAACCCTTGCCGAATTTCAATAAACATGTATTTCGTGAATTTCAGTATTAACTGTAAGCGTAGCGAGCAGCCTTGTAGTACTTGTAGTTTCGCAGAATGATTTGCTTAGAGTTTATACATTTTGGTTTCGTCTGGGCAAACTTTCGGTACAAATCTTGGTCAAATGGAATCGGAATACTTGAAAGAGGAAAGATTTATTGGCGCTCTGTGGCTGGGCGTTCCTCGGAATTAAAATGAAATAATGTTGGGGGTAATTTATCGCCTGGCAACTCGCCTGATGACGCAGGGAATCTCAATCGGATGGGAAACCCCCGAGGGTTAGGATTATGTTGATAGGAACATTTATCTACTGCCAACAAACTGAATTAAAATTAAGTGAATTCATACGAGGGTTTTTTAACGGAATAGCAATACATATTCTTAAAGCAAAATCACTTGAATGATAAACATAATGCCCCTTTCTGTATATTATTCAGTTACTCCAAATGTTTATTGTTAATATTTTTCATTAAATCAACACTACCTGAAATTAACATACGACTACACATACTCGTACTACATACACAGTTTATTTTCATTTAATTTTGTTTTGATTTTTTACCGCGTCACTTTTTCGGTGGATTTGTTTACCGGTATACAAATTTAAATATATATATTATTACGATTATGCCCAAAATATTGCAATTGAGAAGGGTCACCTTAAATTTTTGCGTTGATCAGTTGCTACTCTACATGCTTCATGGATCCTATAATCCACCTGAAAACATAAATGTTTCCCGATGTCCTCAAGACAGATACCCGAGGACTTGAATAAACGGGAACTTTAGTATTCTAAACATATTTTGGGTGACTTTTTAATTGGATCTTCTTAAAGAACGCTTCCGAGGCCTGGATTATTTGATCCTAAAAAGTGGCTTAACCCGATTGCAATATTTAATACTTTCCAGTAAGAAATTTGCTGATTGTCATTTTAGTTTTCGGCTCGAATTTAATATATATACAGTTTTTTTAACGTTACAACAGTAGTAAACGGCTGAAACATAAATCTTAAAAATCTACGTAAAGCTCATGGCGTCACTTGCGGTAAAGGAGTAGAATATAAAATATATCTTGAGATTGCTAACTTAATTTGATGATAAAAAAGCAATATCATTAGTATGATAGTTTCCATTTTAAAATATTACACCAATGAAAAATTAAAAACACGATGCATTTCATGTTTAAAGTTTTGCGGTGGTTGTTAAAAAATCTCATTAATTTATAATTTAATATGTATACTAACCGCTTTGGGGTGCTTTAAAGCTTACGTTTTTTCACAATTAGGGGTCTAAATTTTACTTAAGGGGAACCTTTTTCTCCCGGGGAAAATCGCCGTGCGGCTTTCAGAGTGCGTATTAATTTTGATTATATTTCAAGTCCTAAACTATTACAGTTTCAGGTGTTGTCTGACATTTGACCTTCAACTCGTTTACGATTACCAACCCAACCACTGAAATCTGATACCCCCAATGGGCTTTCAGGTTTTCAAAACTCCAATCCACTCCAATTGGAACTTTTACGCATCATCATTTTATATTTTAATGTGTAATATTCATGTCTGCATTCCGATTTGTTTATATATTTATTTTGTTTTACGTAAACACTTACAGGAGCTTACCGTTAGATGGTGATAGTGACAAAAATATCATCATCTATGAAGCTTATACCTAGTTACATATGGCTAAGCTACGCCAACGTAATAAACATTCACATATAATTAATGTATTACAGGAATTCACTATAAATGGGTGGTGTTCGCGGGAAAATTTTCGTCTACCATCATAGTAATTAATAAGATATGACTGTTATTTTACGGATCAGAGATAACATTCACACCAACCGAGGGTATTTATAAGACATCGTTTTTTTTCAAACTTCGTTGGGGATCGAAACCACGACCTTTGGCTTGGCAAGCAAACGCTTTCACCTCAAAGCCTCACTTTACATTGTAATTTAAAAAATACTTTTTAAGAAATCTGTGCTTATTTTAATCAGTGTAACACTTCACCTTGCATACTCGTAATACATAGCATGGTTTATGTTTATACATTGAATTAATTACTTACTGGTAAGATTACATAGTAATAACTACAGAAAGGAGTATATATTAAACATGTCCACTAAAAACTGAAAATTTATGGTTAGCAAATAGTACAAAAATACTAGGTTGTTAGCCTCTGGATGCTATGCATAGGAAATAATTATTTTCAGTCTTTTCTGATAGAGCTTTACAGCACCTGTTTATAGCAAACAATTAACTTAAGGAAAGGAGTGGCAATTGAAGAAAAAACGGATATGCTTGTAATCTGACGAAAAAATAAAATGCTAGCTAAATTGTAGCTATAAAGTAGTAGTACCAGTACTTGTATTTTTAAGAAATAATAACGATATTTTCCAAATATGTGAACAATTTATTAAATATATTTTATTTTATATTCAGCAAAATGTATTATTTTTTATTTATAACAAACATAATCTAAAGTGCAAAAGTTTAGTGAATTATATCAAAGTGTCCACTTTAATTCCATAGAAAATAATGAAAGTCGGAACGAAATATAGGACATGCGTGTCTCAAGGTGACAAGTCAAAAAGAAAGCCGCGGCACGAATGTTAGAATTTCGTTTCGAAACCGAATTTAATCAGCAAATCCAAAGATAATAAAACAGTATGCCGAAACCTCACGCGATCTTCATACTATATTACCGGATTGTTTATACAAACATCCTGTTATGTTAACAGAATACAGATTTCCCTACAAATCGTTGAGTATTTTTTACATTATCATACTAAAAGAGAACAAGAAGTTTTCATAGCTTCTTATTTTCATTATATATATAATCGTGTCTGAAGCAACAGGTCTTCCTGGGTGCAGCTTACTTGGACACAGCACACAATCCAGAAGGTGTAGCAAGCTCTGCTCCACGCCGCAGTCACATTCTGTCGGTCCTCGTCTTGCATACTCTGGTCCGAAGTCTGTTAAAGAACCTCCATATATTTCACCCCTGGTCGTGTCCAGGCGCTAGGTCCTCTTTCGGGGCAATCCAAGTATTCCCCTCAATTGCGCTTTTCCACATGTTCAGCCGCAGGGTGGCCTCAGGTATCACTAGTTCCGTTATTGACTGTAGGAAACTTATTCTTGTTTGAGCCGTGTGGTTATCTTTTGATACCCAAACATTAATTAATATAAAATAATTATGTGAAATGAAGTTTAAAAAGAGTAGTTTTATGCCTATTTAATTTATTCCGTATAAAAATTAAATATTTTTAAAAAACCATCAACATTCTGTTAGATCATACGTGGATACATAAGTTTTATGATAAGGTAGTTTGATTTAACATTGAGGTTATCAACTGACAGTACTTGGTGAAACTGATTACATAATTATAATTTTAAATTAATTTTGATTAAAAAATTAATACAATAAAAATATTTAGTTGTGATTCACAATTTATTTTAAATGATTACATGTTTCGGCCTCCCTGGAGACCATCTTCGATAATGATAAAATAAAAACAGGCAGTGGCTTATATAGGTAACATGTAATCATTTAAAATAAATTGTTATTTAACATAACTTCGAAGTTCATATTATTGCAAGTGTACATTTTCAATCCGCATTCAGGTCACTCGAGCTATTATCCTTATGTCGTCAGTCCATCTTGCAGGAGGTTGGCCAACGCTTCGTTTGCCAGTTATTGGGCGCCACTCCAATACTTTTCTTCCCCATCAGCCGTCGTCTCTTCGACAGATATTTCCTGTCCATTGCCACTTTAGTGTGCTTATTCTTTGGGTAGCATCCACTACTTGAGTTCTTCTGCGGATATACTCGTTTCGGATTATATCTTTTAGCGGCACTCCGAGCATGGATCTTTCCACGTCACGCTGAGTGACCTTTATTTAATGGGTAAGACTTTCTGTTTAATTCCACGTCTCTGCGCCATAAGTCAATACAGGGAGAATGTGGTTAAATGCCTCAGTTTTAAGACATTGCGGAATTTTCCCTTTAAAAATGGTTGGCATACTAGTTGTACTATATTTAAATTTTAAAAGTAGAAGTTTTTGAAGATTGCTTGTATCATATATATACAATTATTAATGTTTATAAAAAAAAATCACAATATTCTCATGTGGCAAACACATTTTGAAGATTTCAAATAATAGGATGAATACACCAAAAGTAATGTATACACTGTGAAGGCAACGACAAAACTGCTACGCCGTACAACGGAAAATCGAACAGAGCTGAAAGAATTTTGATGGAAAATTCAAACGGACAGTCTGGGGGAAAACCATTCTGGTTACATTTATCCAAAACGAAAAACTTATCGTTAAATGTCATACATAGAGTTTTGTTACGTTAGAAATAATAAACAAAACTTGTGTAAATAACAAAAATATGTAAGTCATGGCTTAAGGTTTTGTGGCTTTACAATGTTATTTTTTTAGATAATGAAAAATTTTAACAACTGGATATATCTGTACATATGTTACACAATGTGTATCAATGGCAGTTTCCGAAATTGCTTCTAAAAAATGCCATTAATAAATTCTGAAACGGTCTTCAGTGGATGTGTGTTTTCTTTTGAAAACAATCTGAATCCTTTCAAGTAACACACCAATATAAACTTCTCTAATCTCTCTAACCCGCACATAAACACAACACTCGGCCATGTCCAGCCAATATGGCTGATCGTCATAGAGCCCATTGGTCTGGACTGATTGTGCACTCCTGCGCGCAATTTTATAAAAAAGATGAAAGTATTTAAGTTTTGGATATAATACGTTAACAGAATATTGAACATTCAAATAATTTGGAATAAAACCAATATTATTTTTAATTACAAAATAAAAAAAAAATAACAATAATAATGATATTTATATTTTTACCAACCACTTTCAGATCAGTTTCATTTATAAATATGATAAATATTTAGACTTTAAGAACTGAGCAAGCACTCATGAACTACGAAAGTCTTAATTTCTATGATTAACAGTGCTCAACGTGATCAAGAAAATCATGACATCCAACTCACCTATAACGTTTTCACAAGATCGGATGCAACCGGAGCCTTAACTATTTAGTACTAAGAGGGAGTTCAATCGAAAATAACAACAGAGAACGTGATTCGTGATTCGACAAGATCCGCTCTGTTCTTTTTAGCAAATATCTATTTGAGTACCAATGATGTGAACGCATCGTAACACATAATGTATCTTCTGTGGCAACACCATGCTGATATACGAACTAACCTTGAGTAGGCTCGCTAACCAGGATTCAGTCCTCAACACTAAAACGAACCGCTGACGAATCTCGACGCTATATATATATATCCTCCATCGACGATTAGTTCGCAAAACTAACACTCGATATGCATCTGTACCATCAATGTTGCCCGCCACCTGGAGCCTTTCTGCCCGGCTAAAAAGTTGCCATGTTTCCCCTTTTTTTATCGAAATCCCCGATGTTATTCATCTTACTCCGACCTGGTGATCTTCCCACTTCCTCCCGTCTCCCGGTGTTCCCAAACTTTTCTCATCCCGCGCCGCTTCTTTCCCAACTGACATAACTTGCGCCGGCAAGGAAATGAGCGCGCCGGTCTGTGGCGAGTATTTCATACTTTAGTTTGGGAACGAGGCGACCACACGTTCTGAGACACCTGAAATCAGATCTCCTGTACGGCTGTTTTGACGAATATTCCGATAACTGACAGCTGTTAGTTAAGTTAAGTTAGGTACTAGTATTATACTTAGGGAATTTGAGAAAAAGTAATTAACTAAAAATAAGATCAAATCAAGGCAGTCTACTCGAAGTAGTCGAAGTAGTGAAGTATAGATTTTGAAACCTAATAAGAAGCCGTAACAAAGGAAAGATTTTCATTTTTAAAAGTAGTTTGTGATGTAGAAAAATCAACAGATAGCTTAGTTTTAAGAAGTGTGCTTGTTCATTAATTCTCGTCTAATATTAAGCAACATTCAATGGTAATTGAACTAGTAAATGACAGGGTTAAACACCAAGTATTGTGGATGGGGTTAATCAGGATCAAAAGGTCCAAAACTACGGGAACGTTGCGCTTATCATCCTAACCTTTTAAAATTCTAATCTAATACATTAAATAACACACGGCCAAAAGGAAAAAAAATAATATATCTGCCTTTCATTTAATTACCCGGGCCGTCGTCTTAGAAGCCGTCAGAAACTATACATATCACTCGGAGCTCCGTATGCAGAAATTATGGCAGGTGACACAACTGTGTGGCAGCAATTTTCGATGATCATACACTCGAGATAGGGAAAGATTATGTAAAGAGAATATTTGACAAGAAAACCTCCGAGTGTAACGTAAATACAAAACTAGCTTGAGACGAAATGATAATCATAGCAGCTGAATGAATTTTATACTGTAAATTTGCGGTGAACTTATACTCAAATAGAGAGCAGAAAAAAATAATTAACGTCATCTGTTAGTTATAATGTTTTTTGTCACATTATAGCAACACGTGTCTAGTATTTTAGTAGTACGTGGTTAAGTTGCGGAAATAAATATTATTACGGTCCCAGATTTCCATAAGAAACTCTTGGAGTCTCTCTCTCTGTAGAAGAACAAAGTTGTCACGTTGACGCTTGCTTCCTGGCGGCGCTGGCTGCGGAACTGGAGAAGACGAGAGGAAGATCAGAGGAAGCAGGGGACCAGCCCGGAGTGAAGGTGGAGGAGGAACTTCCATTCTTCATTCTTGCCCCTCCAAGAAACGTTCAGGTAAGATGAATAAAATTAATGTCAATTGTATAAGTCAAGACACTTTCTTCATTATTCTTTGACTTTTGGAAAGCTTTGTTTAGACTTTCTCTGATGCGTTCGTATTGGATAACGATCGAAGAACTTTATTTATTTATGAATAGTACAAGAGAGTTAAAACCCAATTAGAGAATATATTATTTAATTTATAAGACAAGCAAATAAATAAAAAAAAACGGCCTTTTTTTCTAACCACGAGTTTGGTCTAAGAATCTATCTTATTACTCGTATAACGAAAAATAATATTACATATACTATATGTAAAATACATTATTAGTTACACTGAAAGTACTTGAATATTTTATTCAATAAATAAGCTTATTTCAATATAAACACTTCAAATGTTAACAACACGTAGTTGCGCGAATGTAGTAAGTCGATAAAAAATAATGTTTTTAATAATAATTAACCGATAAAACTGTAAACTGCAAACTCAAGCAACTAAATATTGATTTAATTTATAACAAGTGAATATGATGATATGGGGTCCGCCAAATTTTTTTTTTTTTTTTGAAACAGGGCGCAAAACATCGAGTGTAGCTTCGGCTGTGTGGCACGTAGCGCCGTCTTGTTGAAACCAAATGTTGCCAAGATCCTCCTCTTTAATTTTTGTGAACAAAAGTGCGTTCCAAAATATTCAATTGTTGAGAACGACGGTGAATTGATGTTGATGGCGTTTTACGCACACTTTCTGCCACAGCAGCAATTTTCTCGGGTGTACGCACTGTTTTTGGCTTTTCACGCTTTGGTTTATCGATAAGGATGCCAGTTTCTTTCACTTTTTTCACAAGATAACGAACATACGGAGCTGACGGTGATTCTCTTCTTCCAAAATCCGTACGCAATTTTCGCACACATTCTGCAACATTATCGCAATATTTCCCAGCGTTGTTCAAGCGTATACACAACCATGTTCGTTCAGCGGAACGATAAAACTAATTATCTGTCAAATCAGAAATAAGCTAAGTGTTACCATTCACGAAAGAAGCACTAGTTGAGAAAAAAAAACGTTAGATGGCGGATCCTTTACATAATATTAGTAAACATTTAATTTATGTTAGTTGCTCAATTCGATTAGGGTGTAGAAATTGGTGCTACGGTCAGTGTAGTTGGCAATTAAATAGATACATGTACCCAGTTTACAGTTGGCATTCTTATGGAAAGTTTTTTTTTCTTTTTTTTATGTAAAGACATACAGGAGAATACCGACAGATGGTAATAGTAATTCTAAATTCTCATTTGTGGAATTCTATGACGCTTACCATGGTGCATATGGCTAAGCGCTGCATGTGGAGTGTTGATCCGCCAACTTCATAGACTACAGCCCAACATTCACGCATCATGCTTATGATTACATGAATTTACTATAAATGGGTGGTCTTCACGGGACGACTTTCGTCTACCAACAATTATTGATTAAAAGGCTATGACCGACATTTAACGGGATCAAATTCACGCCAACTGGGGGTATTTTGGAGCTCAGAAATCGATTAAAGAAATATATATTTAAATCTCTGTCGGGGATCGAACCCTCGACCTTTGGTATAGTTCAATGGTCAAAGCATACGCTTTTACCATTGAACTATACCCGCCGGTATTAATTTAATTAATCGAAGAAGATAAATAAATGTATTGTGTATTTTGAGTTTAAATATGTATATTTTTTTTAATTGCACGATATTACACGATTGTACAGAAATGCATTTTTTAAACGATTAATTAAATTTTAATTTTAAATCTTTACTTAAATATAAAATTAGTTTGAAAATGGCTTTTAACCTTGTGGAGTGAGAGTGATGATCTTGCATTGAATTTAATGGCCATGTTCTATAATTGAAAGTTAGCAACTGCTAACTAGATAACAGTACCTACTCTCTACTCACGTTATTAGGCTCCAGTACATTTAAAATAATTAAATAATCATTAATCATTTAGTTTGAAAGGGTGTGTATTAAATAATAATTAAATAATATTATCATGGAGAGTATTTTCTGTGCGCAGATAATAACTTATAATTTATCTTTATCAAGCCTCATACGCTTTCTAATGAAATAAACCAATATTATACACATATTTCATATTTATAACTTTTAAAAGACTAAATATACTCACAACAGATTTATTTATTTGTCCTTTTTTTCGTTATAATTCTCTTATATTTAACATAACTACAGCAAGGCATTTTTATCCCATAAAAATAATCATTTGATTTAATAAGATAGATATAATCATCGAAAAAAAGGAAAATTCCACTCCTTTTTTGTATAAATAATGAATCATGACAAATTTTCAAAAGATAATAAAAAAAATAAACGTAAAATAAAGATTTATAAGAAAAACAAAAAGCTTTTATCCTAATTTCACCCTAGAAAACTTTTCAGACAGGAATTAAATCGGTATAAATTTTGAAAGTAAATTACAGTAAAATATTCGTTAGAAGAGTTCGTTAAAATATAAATTACAAAAATAGAACGCACTATTTCATCCTCGACGATTTGAGGAGCAAAACAAAACTTCATATTTACACTCCAATTTTATGAGTGGAAAATAAATGTCTCTCAAAAAAAATCAAACCCCAATTGACGGGGAAATATCAACGTATTAGAAAAAAATCTACTGATCATAATACGAACATCTAGTCATGTTGTATACTTCCGAAACGTGGGCTATTAAAGCTAGAGACAGGCAGATAATAGATGCATCCGAGGTGTGGTGGTGGAAAAGAAATTTCCTGGACCGAAAGCGCACGAACGGATCTACTGCTGAAAAATTAGATATTCGGGAAAGGATTTCAATGTACGACTATGTATCCGACGTGTTCTGCAGTTTTTTTGGCCATATAGCAAGATGAGAAACTAGTAATATTGAGAAGCTTATGGTTACTAAAATAAAGTAGGTTTACTGAGCAGAAAAAATGCTCATGGATATCTCTACGTAATGCAATCCTTCTGACAAACGCCATGAATGATGGAAAATGATAGTAAGAAGAAAGAATTAGGAGCTGTTATCAAAAGGCTTCGATGGTCATTATTCAGATATCATAGATAAATAAGAGGTCATATCATTCATATTACCAACGATTTTATACTAGTAGATGAATCACTCTTATTCATCCACATTAAAGCATTCTCAAATTATGACAATCAATCAATTTCGTCTGCTGCCATGCTTTAAAAATACACTTCTTAACTCTTATGGTGGGCTCTGAAATTATCTTCCAGTATCTGTTTTTACTCTTTTATTTAATCTGAATCTTCTGAAGAAATATATACACTTGCAATATTGCTAAGCTTTGCAAAAACCAAACAAATTCTTTCTGAGTCATCCAACAAACCTGGTTGAGCATTATAGAATCTACTGGTTTCGACACGCTTGCTTGCTTTTACACGTAAGTTGAGGCACTCTTTAGGACAAATGGTCCAGGTGTAGGGAGCGACTGATTATCCAATTTCAAAAAAAAAACCTCTAATATATCACACTAAAATATATCCCAAATACTATAGATACCTCCTATTCAAGCACTTGGACTTCTGTTTTTGAAGTTATACCATACAAGTTTAAAAGTGGAAACATGTCTAAATTTATTTACTTATTTATTTATTTATTTATATACAGAATCGAAATTCCAATTTTTTGTATATTTCAACTTGGAAAATATGTCCTATAACGTGAAGTAGCAAGTGACAGAATTAATTAGCGGCAACTAGCGGTGACCAGATGTTTCAGATACAGAACGGATATGTCAAGAATAAAAAAATAGTCAAAAAAGTCATTTTTCGCAACATCAAAAAAATAAATATACATACAATTAATATTTAAAGCTTGTGAACAGTCCCAAATGAAACTTTCTTAGCCTGCATTACACTTTATG
The DNA here is from genome assembly GCA_022606575.1 of Glossosoma conforme. Classification (NCBI taxonomy): domain Eukaryota; kingdom Metazoa; phylum Arthropoda; class Insecta; order Trichoptera; family Glossosomatidae; genus Glossosoma; species Glossosoma conforme. Next base: position 2,891,601 of record JAGTXR010000017.1, on the reverse strand, counting down.
TACGCCTCAAGAGAGCCAGCGTCCGCCCAGTACTTTGTTAGTTTTTTGTCCGCTTCCGGTTCTCGGGAAACATTTAAATGAAATATTAATTAAAGGATGATCTCGCAAAGTAGCCGGCGAAGTAAGCGACGTTAATTGGACAGAGTGAATGCGGGCGCGATGGAAATGTGAAACACATTTAAATTGCATGGAAGAGAAGAAAGCTACGAGAGGCTCTATATACCCCGTCCATACTCTGTTCTGGCGTTGTACTCTCCATACAGCCTCCGACTGCCCGCCGTGCAGAACCAGGCCTCTCAATTTGCTGAACCCCTATTATTTTCCATGTAAACATTGACACTTGAATATTTTTCAACACAAATCACAGCTTGATTATTTGCGAGTATGCTCATCGCCTTTAGGCGACATTATTTTCTATGTTTAAAGGCATATTATACCTATCAAATAAAACAATGATAGTACTTATGTAATTTAAGCTAGACGTTTATTTAATTTAATAATGACGCAAACAAAAAAATAAACTTAAATATTAATGTAATATTCCTAGTAAAATCAATGGGTTTAGAGAATGGAGGTTATGTAACTATTGTTATTTGCTTAAACATCTAAGAAATAGCACATTTTTAAAATTAATAATTCTTCTATTCGTGCGTAAGACATTGAACTCCTCTTAAACGACTGGACTGATTTTGATAATATATGTATGTATTCAAGTAAGTCCTTTAATATTTCAGATTTACAGTTGGTCCCGGAAAAAAACATCAAAGACTTTTCAAATGCGGACAGGAATACATCTGTCAGGTCAGCTAGTTGTATTATTAAATTAAAAACAGCTCATATTGCTTAAATTGTTTACTGCATTGCCATTATTTATGCGTTTTAATATTTACACCATTTATTCTTCATTGAAATCATACCATGTAAAAAAAACTAAAATATTTTATTTATTTCTAAGTGCATATGCGTATTATATATTATGAAGCAACCATTATCTTATTATTTTATAAAATATAGCACGAGGAAATCGTTCGTAGATTACGAACCATAGACTAATGATGTAGGTTAAACAACCCTATACAAAGATTATCCATCTAGACAAGCGACAAAGTAACCTCTTTTTTATATACTTCCTCTTTTGTTCTAGTAAAAGCGTTCACATAGAATAAATACAACTAATTTATTCATTGAACATCATAACAACGTCGGAACTGATTATCGATAAAAGAAAATGCAAACAAGTTTATTTTTTACCCCTCAAAATATACACGCGGGAATATAAATAAAAAGCATGTTAAGTAGAATGATTTTGTGAATGAAATTTAAAAGTGTTTTGGAAACCACTGTACTCGGCAGTATACAGGGCCGGAGTAGGAACTCTTAAATTAAAAACAAACCTGAATAGATACACAGCGGCAGACAAATTGTATAAATATTAATGCGCATTCATTTTTTTGAGGCAGCCCTTTTGAAGTGGTCATTCTTAATTATTTTATTTTGAATTCCTGAATATGGTGTTATTCACTGCTCTTATTCATATCAAGTAACTATTTTAATTTGGTCGTAATAGTTGTGTTTTCAATTTAAGGGAACACCAAATTAGTTATGGGAGTTTTATTTACAAAAAGTCATATAAAATACATGAAATTACTGTTTTTTTATAATAATGTTATAAATAATGACTTCAATATTGTATTACACAATTTTTAAATGGTATTATACTTATAATTACGATGTTTAATCACAGTATTTTCTTTGATTAACATGAAAATATGAAACTAAATAAACATGTAGCTTCATAATATTTATAACTCAGCAGTTATGTAAATGTAAGGTCGTTAGTTAAGAAGTATAACTACCACAAAAAGTCACCATCGTTATATCGTCTCGCCAAATGAGTTAAAAAAAAATGTTAATACATTGAATTGTTGTCGATTCTTATGGTGAAAATGCCAACGTGAAAGAACGAAGATGTTTTTTTTGTAGTTGGAATATTCTCTGGTACTTCGGCATACGAATATAATTAACTATGTAAATCAATAAGTTCTTTTATCTAATCGAAAACCCATAAAACCATTTACATCGAAAATAATTTACGCGTAACTAATTTACGTAACTGCTAACCAGGATCACATTCTTCCTCAAACTTATGCAACTCATTTCGAATTCATTATAGAAAAATCCATTTCCAATTTTACCGTCTCGTCTTGCGCTTTATTTAAAATGCCGTTCCATTTCTTTTACAGTAAGCTCATTAGGTTTGTCATTATCAATATTATCAACTTTTCAACCAGCCCTTTACCTTTCACGATATTATTCTAGTTAAGCACGCGAATACCTGCTAGTGTGTAAGCAAACATTCCATCCCCATACTGAATCAAAGATATTCGTTCGTAAACCGAATCGATCGTGAAAAGAGTCCACTACCACCAAGATTTATACCAGCATGTTTATATGGATAACACTTCCTAATAAATGTTTGTTAGTATTTATAAAACAGAAATACAAGAATATATTAAGAATCATATGTATTCCTTAAAAAAACACAAATATATGCTATAATATACTTCGTGAGCGTAGGGTTAAAATGGGTTTTATTTGCAGCAAGAGAACATCAAACAAAATAAACTTTAAGTGAAAATTTAAACACTAATCATTATGAAAGACTACCTAGCTAGATAATGGGTTCAATTGACGACTTGCTTATTTTTTTAATGACTTTGAGAGGAATTGATGAAATATTTTTATTAAGAAGGATCGTGGGTTTTATAGATATGAGTAAAAGTGTTATAAAATACTGAAAAGTTTGACACGTGTTGGAGTCCCGTTGGCGGGCGATTCAAAAGAATCCCCGTGCTTTTGATTGCGGAGCAAACATAATTAGTGAGGAGCGGGAGAGACCCCCGACATATATTTGATAATAAAACACAGCCTTTATGGAACGACTGTGACTAGACAAGTCTCATACAACCGCCTACATGTAGAGCAATGTAGAGCCTTCGCGTTTGGAGCGACGACGTCATGTTTCATTCGAAAATGTTACAGTTTAGATTTGAAAGAATTCACCTGGTTTTCTTAATTTTTTTTTATAAAATGTTGATCAGATTTAGTCAAATATTTTGATGACCTCGTTCCAATTTATTTTTAATATGTAATTAACATAGGATTTAAACTAAATCTATAAAGAAATATAAAAGGTTTTGTAAAAACAAAGCATATTCAGCTGAATTTTTAAGTACACAATTCATTTATATACTATAGATTTTTAGAGCATTCGCTTTGAGATATTCTTTTAACTATTAATGAATATTGTTTGATTATCTTTTTATAGCACGGATAACATTGAATATCTGTTATTTATAGACCATTCCTTTATGCACTCTGCGCATTACCTTAGTCGACAATCGCTTGTAGAGAAAAACTTACAATAAAGAGTGAAAATATAACGAAAAATAAAGTTGTCTATGATTTAATGATAGGCCAAGTTTAGTGACTTACAGTAAAAATTTATATAACTACAACACTTATTTAATTTAAAAATATCGGACATTCAACATGATATCGTGATTTTTGTTAGTCTAATCACTTATAACTTTCAAGTACTGTGAAAATTAGAATTAAAAAGCTATTTAAAAGTTTCAAGTACATTTTTGTTAACTTTTTATCTTCGTTGTCATATTATAGCGTAAAATGATTAATCATAGCGATTTCTTCGCTTTCCTTTGCTATGATAAGTAAATTTGGTGAAAACTCCAGTTCAGCTCCTATATTTCTCCTACCTTGCAGCGATCTTCTCACCATTTGCTAGCATTGCAGTGTTTGTTACTTTATTTTTTTAATGTTTTCAACACTTTCTATAATTTACTTTATAATCAGATTAAAGAATGCAATCACGGTAAAGTGCTTCCCGCCTGTTGCAATTCGAATATGTGCAATAAGAGGAAATGGATCGCCATATAAAAACGAGGCTTTTAAAATAGTTGTATCTTTAATGTGAAATAATTTTAAGAAAAAACAATTCAGTTTAATTAAGGCAACACTTTTTTTTCTATGATCATTTTATAGGAATATTCACTTAGATGAACCATTTGATATAACAAATAATTTGATAAAATGATGATATCAAGCAAAAAAATATCTTAAAAAATACATAATACCTCATATTTTTAAATAAATAAATAATTTTACTTTATGAGTTATAAAATCATTCACTACAATACGCTTTTCGACAGCTGTTTAACAGTACTAAGCAAAATAAATACAACAATACATTATTTACAAAATATAATTTATTTCGTTGTTATTTTGATATGTCCATTAATGTTCGTCTACATTATTTTTTATTAATATTTATCAATATATAAATCCTGTTCTGTCGATCGATATTTTTTAAGCGATCATTTAATAACTCAATACATATCTAAACACGTTACTTTAATACTAGCAACCAACCGTCCAACTGCTTGCTTAATCAGATACCCCAACACCAAGATTGAAGCCGCGAAGCAGCTTTCTGAAATCCACACAACCTCTCACATCCAGCCCTGAAAATGAGAGACTCCAGCTCTGGCAACAAGCCGCACCAGAGGATTTCATTACTCCAAAGGAAGGCCTCCCAACTGGCGAGAACCTTGACTGGCGGACCTGAAAATCCCTGAACAGATTAAGAACCGGAGTAAGTAGAACAAAGGACAACCTCGAGCAGTGGGGAATGCTTTGGCAGGGAGAGACACTATTGTGCGACTGTGGATACCTGCAGACCGCCACACTCCTGAGATGCTGCTCCATGTGCCCAACAAGCTGCACATCTCAGGACCTAATGCTGGGCAACACACGAGCTATCGATATTGCCAGATACTGGGAGGAAATAATTTGACGTTGCTGACACGAAGAAGAAGAAGAAAACTAGCAAAACTGACGTGATATAAAAAACATATAGTAATTTATACAAAAACAAACTATAAAAATCAATATTCATTTTCTTTTGGTAACAGACACTAAAAAGGACTCTGATATGATGTCCATTCAGTGAGAATAATAATGAAATGCAAGTATTTTGATGAACAAATATTAAATGAGATGTTTGTAATATTATTCAAAGAATATATATCTGATGAAAACTCTTCACAAACGCCCTAGAAGATATTTTTAAACTGCTATCCTGGATAAAATGTGGAATAAATATTAACGGAGAGTACATTTCTCACCTCCGATTTGCAGATGACATAGTGCTAATAGCCGAATCACCTGACAAGCTTCAAGACATGCTCTACGACCTCAATGAAGCGTCGAACAAAATTGGTCTGAAAATGAACATGGATAAAACAAAAGTCATGATAAATGGTCATATTTCCCAGACCTTTGACACTATTTCCATTGGAAGAACACAAATAAAGATTGTAAGCGACTATACCTATCTGGGACAAGTAATACAACTAGGGTGAAGTAACTTCTCAAAATAAATCGACAGGTGTATACAACTGGGATGGGCTGCATTTGGAAAACTAAAGTACATTTTTAAAGCGAAAATTCCGCAATGTCTTAAAACTAAGGTTTTTAACCAATGCATCCTCCCTGTATTAACTTATGTCGCAGAGACGTGGAATCTGACAGCAAGTGTTATACCCATAAAATAAAAGTCACCCAGCGTGCTATGGAGAGATCCATGCTTGGAGTGTCGCTAAAAGATAGAATCCGAAACGAAGAAATACGCAGAAGAACTCAAGTAGTGGATGCTACCCAACGAATAGGCATACTCAAGTGGCAATGGGCAGGACATATCTGTCAAAGAGACGTCGGTCGATGGAGAAGAAAAGTATTGGAATGGCGCCCAAGAACTAACAAACGAAGCATTAGCCGACCCCCTACAAGATGGACTGACGATATAAGAAGAATAGCGGGAGTGACCTGGATGCGGAAGGCGGAAGATCGAAGAGGATGGAGACTCATGCGGGAGGCTTACGTTCAACAGTGGACAGACAAAGGCTGATGGTGATGATGATGATATATCTGATTCTGACTCACTACAATTTTCATAACATATTTGAAAAATACATAATTTAACTAAGCTAGAGAACGAGAAACTGAAACAACTCTGCAAAAACAGCGTTTTTTATTAAAGCAATAACGCCAAATAAACCAGGTCTCTAATCATTTATGTATACCTTTGCGTACAACAGTTGAAAGATTTCGCACACCTTGAGCTGCAAAGGTTAAAAAAACATGAAAATTCTCGCCGGCTTTATTCACTGATTGCGTTCAATCGTGTGAACCTTTCCGGGCGTATCGAACGAAAGATTATCGTCGGTAGAAAGTAACACACGGCGCGGTGCGATAAATCTATTCCCAGCCCTCTTGGATGTTTGTACAGTTGCTGTGAGGCAGTACTTGTAACTTATAATACGCTTTTACTGTAGAACAGTCGGATTGGACGAGGAAATGCGTCGCGAGAGCATTATGGTGCCGCGACACGACACACGTGTGGTGAGTCATTCTTTGATCAAACAGTAGCTTTTTCAGTTAATGATTTTCAATAATAATATAAAAAGCTTGTGAATAAATGTTGACTGATTGAATAATAAAAAATAATAATATACATACTCTGAATATATACTATAGAGACATGTATTGTTTTACGATGGTAACAATGGTATAAATACACCATATTTCACGTATCTGTTCAGGCAGAGAAATAGTCGAGTGGACTGCACGATGTAAAAGAATAGAGCAAAGGTTGCAAGGCTCGTGGTTCGAATCCCGCGTCTGCCGATATTTTTTCTGAATGAATTGATGCGTATAATATTTGATGTATAATTGTATGTGTATATTTAATTACTAATGATTTTCAGTTTCAAGAGTTGTATTTTCACGTAAATGCCACAAAAATCAAGTAAAATAGTAAAAAACCTATAAAACCTTATTTATTTTAGAATATACCGACCTTATTCAGTAATAATTTTCGAAAATTACCTTTTATATATCCGATATACAAGTATAATTTTCATAGATTTAACACAACTATTTAATTTTGAACATATGTTTTGTTAACCCTTTCGCATCGGTTGTCGATATATGCCGTCAAAGATTCCACGACCGTTGAAATCAGTTGGCTTGATATATCGCTTTGCTGCTTTCGGTAGTCATTGTGATATCTACGGTAGGAAATTGGAAGTGCAGTCATTCCCTTTATCAACATACATGTATTCTTTACAGAAATCTGTAAAGCATGTAAATAAATATCGTTAGGTTTTGTCACAGGAGCGATTTTTCTGTAAACCACTTGAGTCAATGCCACCACATGTATGGAGTTACATAATGAACGTTTGTTAAATACAATAGTTTTTTATGCATCATATGGCTAAAGGATAGAAGAACCAATGTGATATATGAAAATAGATCAGATAAGTACATTTATGCTTCAAATACTAGTTTTAAGCAAAAAAATGGTTTGAAAAATTCACGCCGTATTGACAGGATAATTTGTATTCCACCGAGCCGTGACGAAAGAGCTTAAATAAATAAATAACAATGACGGTGTACTCATTTTCAGCATGTATGAAACAAAAATGCCGGTTGTATGTGGGTGCTATAGTGATTATTTGACTTCAGTGGATCACCTGCCACGGTGATTAGCAGGTACTTATTAAAGATACGTATGTGTCCCAAGGATTGCAGGTTAAACGTTAGCGTGCAATTATTTATTAGTCTACAGATTACGTGTAATACACATACAAATTCACATCAAACGCAATATTAAATGAAATTTTTCTCATCAATGGATCGAAGAAAAATAAACAGCGAACGCGGGGATTCAAACCAAGAACTTTTTAATATCAATTTCTATGTCCAACACGATGACAGCTCGGTCACTTACGCCGCTCCATCGAATCGAAATATTGACACGTTTTTTATGATGAATACGTATCATTTAAAGAAAGCGCTTGTTCTAAGCCGTATATGTGTTTATTTTTGTTAAATCAATCAATTTATTCACAATTATTGCATTAATATTGATTAGTTTACAAATCATTAAGAATACAAAAATATACATGTATTCTTACACCAAAAAATGTATGCATTTATTGCAGAACTGACATGCGATGAGGTGTGGACTACGGCGACTGACACAACTTTGTGGCGGCAGTTTGTGACGCATTATGCTCCAGTTAGGGGAGCATAATGTAGTCAAAAATAAATAACAATCAATAAATAACAATACGCTGATCAACGCATGGTCTATGACGCATTATATAAATCGGAGTCCCGGAGGAAAATTGCTGCTCTCAAACATTCATTCCTTCTTCTTCGCGGTGCAATTCACAACCCTGGGATTCTTGAATGTTTTAACATCTATGTTCCAGATAAGTACACCCTTAGTCGTAGCCATCCATTGTTTTTGATCCCAGTTGATACTTGTGGAGCTTCGAGCACTCAATTTAGTACAACGGCAATAGTGCTCCTAAATGGCCTACCAGCACACCTCGATCCTTTTCTTACATGCTTTTCCTCTTTTGTCGACAGTATTGTTCTCCTAGATCTCTGTGATCTTTGACACGTGTCATCTTTTTCTTCTTTTATGTTATTTTTATTTTTTATTCTCGTTTCTATGTATTGTATACATTCTGTAACTGTATGTTTCTTAATATTTGTACATTGGAACTTCGGTTCTGTGAAATAAATAAAATAAAAATAAATACAAAACAAAAATATTTAAAACTTTAGAGAACCGTCTTGTTTGCTACTGGCACGGGACTTGATGCGGGCTCCGACATTCATCTAACGACCACCGTAATGATCCAACCGCCGAAAACTGCTCCCCTGAAGACATTCTGTTTTATTCGCCGAGAGCGGAGCGCCCCGCCCCGTACGACTAGCCCTTGTGGCAAGCGTCGCGAGGGCCGACATTTCAGCGGCCTAGTCGTTGGTTTTGATTCGGTTTTTATGCGTCGTAAAGTTGCAGGACAGAGTACTGGGAGGCCGGAAACGGACTACTTGGCGCGCTATTGATGATGATGATTACGCATTATTTTCATCGAGAGATAATTTAAAATTAGTAATTAAATATACACATGCTATACATAAAATTCTTTATACGCATCAATCCATTCAAAAAAATATCGGCAGAAACGGGATGCGAGCCTTAGAACCACCTTTGCTCAGGTTTTTATATACCGCCTAGCCCTCTCGAATATTTCTCTGCCTGAGCTGACACGCGTTAGAAGATGTATTTATACTAATGTTATCATCGTATAACGATAGATGTCTACAGTGTATATTCAGAGTATGTATATTTTTTTATTTTTTTATAATTCAATCAGTCAACATTTATTCACAAGCATTTTAATATTATTACTTTCCGACAGTCTATTTATTTTTATCATATTTTTCTGAATTAATTGATGCGTATAAAGAATTTAATGTATAGTGTGTGTATATTTAATTACTTAAAATATTGTAATACAGTCAATCATCTATAAAAGATGATTAGAGTATTGAAAAATTAAAATAATATTCTAATAAATATTTAAATACATATAATTTAAAAATAACTAATACGTTTTCTTGTCCACGCAATAAGTCGCATTGATTTGTAGGCAGTTACCCTAATTATTTTAATACGAATATCACATAACACACACCATTGTTAAGGGATCAAATTGAAACCAACTCGGTGTATTTATAGATCTAAGAAAATTGTCGGCGATCAAACTCACGAATTTTGGAATGGTAAGCAAACGTTTTATATATAGCCATAGCCCTCGGCGTGCTTGAAGAAAATGCTGCTTCTTATCAAAATATCATTAAAAAATATTGCCACCAAAACTAAAAGAAAAACTAGTATTATTTTGAAGACGCAACCACATTGAGGTATGTGAAACACCTTGCTGACGCTTTAGTGACGCGTCATCTCGCGGTGAGCCTTGTGCGGTACCCCTATCGATACGGGGATTGTATGGGTTTTGTAAACAATGTGAATGATGTGATATTAAAAAGAACTCAATATTAAAAAAAAAAAACCTTTATATTCTCTATGACGTGCTGTTTTTCTTAACAAAGTATACTATACTACAGGGTTCTGCCTTTTTTCTTCTCTTTACCATAATACAACCTTTTTTATTTTATACAAATAGTTTTCCTCTAGCGATTTGGTGATCTTCATATGGCGGTTCTTTATTTTTTTTTAATTGAACCACCTGTAAGTCTCAATGGTCCAGGGAGCAACGGACAAATCATTCGACATTATTTAATCGTTATAAGAGGATTGACTGTATAAAATTGTGTTCAAAATTAAGCATATGGCCGTCACAAATAATTACAACAACTATCCTGGAATATCGACGAAAATATTAATGTTGTCGAAACAGTTTATAATAAAACTAAAAAAACAATCAAAGATTCGCTGGGTATCGAACCCACGACCACTGACATAAGCCCCATTGGTAAAAAGGCGTTAAGTTATGAAAAAATATACTGAATTACTATATTATTGTGATGTGCAATGCTGTACAGAAGTCCTTTTGTATAAAACGGTAGAAGAAGTAAATAAAGAAACACTCTTTTATTGTCGAATGGTGGTCATGCCTTGCGGGTCACCTTGTGTCGCGACTGTGTCAAGAGTGTCATCAAACCCTTAAACAAATCAACTGCTCCTCACTCGCGTCGTCTTCATCAAGCCCCGGCAGTTCTCCTTTACGACGCCCATTTCTTCGGAAGGGAATTGTTTTATTTTTAATTTGCCGCCAATGTCCCGCGGCTGTCAGGCCGCCATCTTGACGCGTCCGAACAAATTGTTTGATGCTCGTGAAACATGGAATGCGGAAACTTCGTCCTTTGTGTGGTCTCTCTCTCTCTCAATTCAAAGAATTCAGAACAATCTAGAAATACCGAAGAATTTTACAAACGCGACTGTAATTATTTGTCGGTCGTCTGCTTTCGCAGTAATACCGACGAAGAAATTTTTATTATAACCTCGAAATAAAAGTTCCGAGTAAAAATCTGTCGTAGTTCATTTAACCCTCTCGGTTTGAATACAAATTATGCTGTCAATTATAAGACTAGTATTTGAAGCATAAATGTCTATTTTCATATATCACATTGGTTCTTGTATCCTTTAGCTATCAGATGATGCAATACAACTATTCTAAGAAAGTAGCAAAACGATATATCACGTCAACCAATATCAACGGTCGTGGAATCTTATGACGGCATATGCCGACGACCGATGCGAAAGGGTTAATTGGCAACAGAATAAATGGACAGTCTAAATCAATTTATAAAAAAAGTGAAAATATAAAAAAAAACTTTATAATTCAAGACGAAACATTAATTAGTTAAGGTTAAGTTGAGTTGGGTTAATATAACTACGTAGATAATATTAAACAATGCAAGATAATAATAATTTTATTTAATGTTAGTTAATAATATATTTATTGTAATTTTAAAATTAATTTAAATTACAAAATTAATAAATTCAAAATATTTACTTTTGATTCACAATTTATTTTAAATTATTACATGTTTCGGCCTTCCTGAAGACCATCTTCAATAAGATTATTATTATAAATATTTTTAGTTTATGAATTTTTTAATTAAAATTAATTTTAAAATTATAATTATGCAGTTTCACCAAGTATTGTCAGTTGATAACCTTAATATATTTATTGTTATCCAATAAAATCAAGCCGCAATAATATGTTAACAATGTATTGTAACTAATAATAATGTTACAAATACTACAAGTTGATTAAAAATAAAGGCTTATATTTGATTTAGGTATTTCTTATCAAATAACAACGTAATAATTTACCTAATGACTTTTGTTAAGCCACTGATATTCAAAGTTAGATGCAACCATTTGCACACCACGTACAGCACGTTGCCTAACCTCAGGGATCGCTTCAACAAATATTCCAACAGAGGGGCCTCTGAAATGGTCCACTTGTGTCGGAATCTGCATCCCCATATGGAACAAATATCAACAATATAGGCAATAGAAATGACAATGCTTTCGTTTTATTACTTTGATTTATTTAAAACGTTTGAATAAATCGTCTTAAATGAGTACAACAAAATTTAGATTTTGGAAAAGAATACTGTAATTGAAAAAAAATCTTTTTTGTGAAGGCGATTTATAAAAATGAGCTTAACATTTTTTTTTAATTTTACTCTTAGTATATTGCGTTATTTTTTTATAGCAATTGTATGTGTATTATGTATGAAATAAATTCATTTAAATTTAACAACTCTCTGTATCAACGAAGATTAAATTTTATTATGTTCTTGGAAAATAATTGTTCATTAACAAGTATTCACCTCAATGCAACTGAGGGGAATACTTGGATTGCCCTGAAAGAGGACTTAGGTCCTGGACACGACCAGGGGTGGAATATATGGAGATCCCTTAACAGACTTTGCACCAGAGTATGCACGACAAGGACACAAATGAAAGCCTGGCAGTTTTACAGCGGACCGACTAAATGTGACTGCGGCGTGGAGCAGACCCTGTCACACCTTCTGGAATGTGCGCTGTGTCTGAGGAGCTGCACCCAGGAAGACCTGATGATGGCCGGGAGTAACGCCATCGACGTGGCCCACTTCTGGGCAAACAGGATCTGACTCTGTTGTTTCCTACACGATTATAAATATAAATTTAACTATTTATTCGTGTATTTAACCTGACTTAACGTCTTTCACTGTCAACGTCAAATTGTTCTCTTATTAATGATATGTAAAGTTTTTTAATTTGTCACGGTTTATTAAAAAATGATTTGACCTAAAATGCAATAGGATTGTATTGAAAAGTATACCGATTAGATTTATTGAATCGTAGAGGACAATACTGTCAGCAGACATCTACATTTCTTTAAAAGGAATCGACAATCACAATGTGCTATATAAGCCGTCTTATAGCTTATTATGCAATATGCTTATTAATAAAATAAATCTCATGACTGAAAATAAATACTTCTTCGTCATTAATAAATTAAAGTGTTCCAAGCATACAGAACAGAACCAAAAGAAAGTGAGACCTTCTAGTGAGCTGTGTGACTTTTAGCAAGAATTACTGAATGCTACATAGGATTTTTTTTGGGGTATACTTTTGTTGAAAACGCATATTTATGAAATTTTGAAGATGTCCTGATTGAAAGCAAGATGAGAGGAGTTTCTTGAAGATAATATTAAAGCTTACCGAAAATATTAAGGCATGTATTGAGTTATATCAGATTTGGTTGACATAAAAGAACCGTTTATTGAAGAGTAGAATTTGTCGGTCTTAAATGCGATTCTGAAGTCCTCAAAAAACATATTGAACCAATGATTTAATTTATGTAGTAAATGTTTACTTATATATTAAGCAAAACGCCCATCTTTAACTGATTCGATCAAGACTTTAAGCTATCTAACCCTTTCATTATGGCTCCGGTTTGAATACAAATTATACTGTCAATTATAAAACTAGAGTTTGAAACATAAATGTACTTATCAGGTGTATTTTCATATATTACATTGGTTTTTGTATCTTTTTTCTATCAGATGATGCATAAAAAATTATTCTAAGAACGTAGCAAAACAATATGTCACGTCAATCTATGTCAACGGTCGGGGAATATTATAAGAGCAAATGCCAAAAGCCTATGCGAAAGGGTTAAAACGTAAGTAAAATAATTTACACTAAAGAAGAAGTTCAAATGTAAATTTCAATATTAATCTGTCGACTAATGCCTTAATTTACGCTGCAACACATCGATATAATTGTATGACACGAACGTGAAGGCTTCAGGAGCCTGATGAAGCTGCAAAAGCTCGCGGAGGTGCACTGAGCTTCATTTACTATGCACTCAAATAATTTATTTCTCAATCACAACCTTCTCTCGAGAGAAATCAATTTGCAAACTTTGACTGCCGCAAGATCGACTTTATTACTTTGACAGTGTATCGGCGGATTCGCTAAAACGACACGTCGCTTAGTTAGAAAATTCCCAGGGGCTACCCAACATTTAAGTCTGTGCTTCAGCAGCTATTAAATCTATTAAAAAACTATTAAATCTTATTATTATATTATTACTTTTTTTGATTTGATTCATTAAAATTTACTCGAGGTTCAATGGGCTGGACATATCTGTCGAAGAGACAACAGTCAATGGAGAAAAAAAATGGTGAGTGGCGTTTAAGAAGTGGCAAACGGAATGTTAGCTGACCCTCTGCAAGATGAACTGAAGATCTCAGAAGAATAGTGGAGTAGCATGGATGCAGAGGGTGAAAGATCGAGAAGGAACAAGGTGGACGGACACAAGCTTTTGATTAATCAAAATATAGTTTTATAATATTATACCGAAAAATAGTTTTACAAATGTAGATTATATCACGATGCTATTGAGTACACGTCATTAAAGTGTCTTCTAATTCTTCTAAAAAGTTTATATTCAAAAGTATAAATGACAAAAGATCAAACTTGACATAGAGTAAATTGTTGATACAGAGTCTTGTTTTCATGTCATAATAATAGCTGAATTATTTATGTTAATACCAGAGAAGAAAAAAAATATATTAAAACATTGTAAATGATATTAATGATGTAAGTCACTAAAAAACAATTGTTTTATGTTTTTGCTTATAGTATACATCGAATAATTACAATACATTTTTTATCAAAGAAATAAAACTTACCATTTATGCTGACATTTGAAGATAGCGTACCAAGCGTTTATAATTGAAAGTATAAAGATACTCACCTGAAAAAGAAAAAAAATAGCATTTATTTATTAATGTTGATAGTATTTAATTGCATTTTTTTTACGGAATTCAATTATTTAAATCATTTCTGTCTGAACATATGATAACCAGCTAAAAGAAAATTTTACCCAATGTTCTTTCTTACCCTACACAGTAAAAATATCTCAAATCAAGACGGACTATTTATTTAGTTTTTTTTTAAACAACACAGGCAGACTTTGTATTGCTCGACAAGCTTATATGTTTTCTCCTTCGCACACTGAATATTTTAATGAAGCAGATTAAGAAATAATACCCGAAACATCTTCAATCATTCTACGCTTTATCTCCTCTTCCTACAGCTGGTAATTTTTTAGTCTATAATCGGTATCTTCGTTAAGGACCGTTGAAGAAAAGCCGCAACTGTCTCACATACCAAGGCTTTTGATCGAGCTGATGATATCTTCAGGAAGCGACTGCTCAATTTTTCAGCCGAAACGCCATAAAGCGAACTCGATTGCTTGCTTCGTATTCTTCGCATTCCGCAAAAAAGTCCATCGGACTTTCTCTGTCGATTTTTCCGTGTTTGCGTTATACTCGTAGATACTGCAATAATTTTTGGCCTTACCATTTAACTCATTACAGGTATGCTCCAGGTAGGTTCCCTGAGTGCTTACACTCAGGGAATTCGCTGTAGGTATCTTGTGCTTGTTTTTACTAATGGATAAGGCTGCTGCCTTCTAGCTGCTTAACGGCTTTTTGTTCAGGCTACTTTGCTTGTTCGGCTTGGTACTGTTTCTCTGCAGTGTCGTGCTCATACGTTTTCCATTCTCGCTCGTTGTTGAGTTGTTGGGGCGCAACCAAAGGTCAAGTTCTCTGTACACCTCGAATTACCGTTTCATAGTTATGTAACCTCAGATTTACTGTGACTTGTCCCGGAATACCTGCATATCCGAAGGTCCACATGGGAACATAGATGGTTCCCGGGAGCCTCCAAGGCCCGCGAACTTGCATAGACTACGGCTGCAGTATCAGGGAAATATTTGGGTGTTAAATAATCAGCATTTTTGAGATTAGATGATTAGTCCAATGTTCCCTTAGCCTGTTTTTTTTGCCTTTAAGAGATGACTCAACCCTACCGGAGGCATGCATAGAGATAAGATTTGATTAAATCAATTTAAGAAATTCAAGCTCGTTTAGGTTTTTAACTATATGAATGACAAACAAATGCTTTCCCACTGGATTATGCCGCCCAACTACATAAAAATGACAAGCTTTTACAAAATATTTAATTAAGTAATTAAAAATATTTAATAATAATGTTTAAAACACTCAAGGCATGCAACATTCGACAGGGAATAATAAATTATTAGATTACAAGCACGCTGTATACGACCGATTCTCAATTCGGTTCGGCTAAATAATTTAGTTTTGCGGTGGTCGGGCCCCTCGGCCGGTGCTTGTCAGGGGTCTGAGGCCTGGGATCCCTGGCAACTCGCAGCGCCCCCTCGGTACAGACGCTCTGTAGAGCTGCTAATAGGATTTATCATTACCCCCGGTCCGACCTGAACTGAAGGATGAATTTTCTTTGACGACATTTCCCTGTTAATTAAAGTAGATACAGAGCCGCCGTTTTTACGCTCGAATTAAACGTTTTGAAGGAAACTAGCATTTGAAAATGCCCACGTGTTTGATGAATAATGTATGGCGAGCAAGCTTTCCGCGGAGATTTACTTAATTTATTTGCCAGTGTAAAGAATCACTCAAATGGAATGTTTCTTGGATTTTACAGTGATCAAATTTATAATACGAGAATATGAATCAATCGTCTAAATTATTCATACATTTATTTTGCTTTGCATCGGCGTATAACTTATATTAAGATTATATTGATGAATCCATTGTTTTAACTCTGTTTTGAAAAGGGATCATATTTCAGAGGCTCTCCAACTCCTAGCTAAAAATATCCACAACTTTGCTTAAATGAAAGCTTTCAGACAAGTTTGCGTAGTTTTTTTTTTCTCGCAAACAGAAAATACCTCCTCTCAACTACTTTTGCCCTACCCCTCAAATTTCATATCTACATTTAAATAAGAATAATTAAAGTACTTTTTAAAAATAACTTGCTTTTATTTCTCTTGTTTGTTTATTATCACACGTGACCCGGTAGGTGTAAATTAACGTGAGTCTAGGCGGGAAGAGAAAAGAAACTTCAAGAAAATCTCAAAAACCTATTTGTAATACACAGGGTATACTTAGGAGTGTTGGTATTTTTAAGTGGATGATATTTATTCTACATGAAAAACTAGATATATGTTGTTCTACTTAAGATATATTTCCCTTATTCAATTTTATTTCCAAATTAGTATACGTTATAAGACTAGAACATAACATTCAAATTCAAGTCATTTCTACAATTATTAATTTTAAATGAATATATATAACAAATGAAACCCTCAAATATTTGGTAATAAATATTTGTGGAAAAAATGTTTTTTTTGGAATTTGAATGAAATTTTACAATGATAAGTATTCATTGATGTATCATATTTTTTACATAATATATTAGCGAATGTGAATATAAAACGTCTAAATAGTAGTTCAAAGATGTGATATTGGTGTTTGGCCGCTATTTTTGAATTATTTATATTATTCACAGAAATATATATACATTTGTTCACATTTTCAATTATTTACATGTCACGTTTTTATTTGTTCACAAGTGTGCACTAGTGAAAGTAATACAATGAAGTGCACATAATGCACGAAACCATGGTCTAATAGTTGCTCAATGATAAAATAACGTTGAATAATATTAAGAATCGATCATCTCATTAGGATAAAAATAGTGGAAACCTCTTGAGCGTCTGCCTAAACATTCGACCTCTTTAAAAAAATCGATAAATAATTAGTTTTAATTACTTTATTTAATTACAATTAGACTTCTAAATTACTCTCACAATAAAAATTGTTTTTCAGTGCACTTACGAAAAATAGCAGTGAATAATTTATTCCAGCTAATGACGACCACAAAAGCTCAGGATATGTTCTCTTGTACTTTTCTTTTAAAGTGAATTGAGAGTAACTTTCCCAGAAAATAACCTGGTAGTAGGCTTTACTATAACACGATTTATACAGCCTTCCAGGTGCTGGCAGGAAGTGTTTATTTCTACTTTATAATGAGTAAGCCGGTGTCAGCAACTCGGCTTCTAAGACATTATCGCAAGATTCATGTTCTTCTTCTGCAATTTACGCTTACAAGGTGGTTACTTTAAGTATAATAATTAGGTAAATATCATATAAAGTGACTCAAAATTTTTAACAATTTTTAAAAAATATTTGGTAAATAATCAGCATTAAGCTAATTTTTCATCTATATAAAAAACTGATAAAAAAAAAGTTTTAATATGCTTCAAATGACACAGATGCCCTCTCTTTAAAGCCCCAGGCTTTCATCCCCAGCTTTCAGCAACACAGTATGCAACAGATAACGTAAAGACGTAATGATCATCATGGCAGTTGACAGAAATACACGGCGAAAATTAGTGACGACTATATCCTCTAGCTAAATGTTGGATATCATACGGAATATACATATTACATTTATGTATTTTTTTATTTTTTTAAATAAACATGTTTCTTATGGACTGCCACACCGTTGAATCGATCACCATGAAATTTAAACAAAATGTTATTTTGATTATACTGTTTTATGCGTAGTAACACGCACAGAATAATTGCTATTTTTTTAAAAGATTATCTAGTCATATTATATATGTACATTTCAAAATTTAACGGATTTACTTCCCTTACAAATATAATAATAGACTGCTGTTGAAGAACCTTCACATTTCTGAAAATAAATCTGATTAAATCATATTATTAAGGTTATCAATTGACAATACTTAATGGAACTGCATAATTATAATTTTAAATAAACTTTAATTAAAAAAAAAAAAAAAAAATAGTTTTGGGAGGCCCTGGAGGCCATCTTCAATAATGAAGACTGACATTAGTGAAGATGGTCTGCAGGGAGGCCGAAACATGTAATCAGTTAAAATAAATGTGAATCAAAACTATTTTTTGTTTTTAAATTAAAATTAATTTAAAATTATAAATCATATTAAATTAAATAATGTGAAAAACATGTATATATATATAATAAAAATTTGTTATTTAAAATAATTATTATTTAATTTTTCCAAGTCAGTTAATAACGTTAATGATAGTAAAGATTTATCAAGTTAACGGGAATCAAACTGGTACGATTTCCACTGTACCACTTCGTTTGATATAATATAAGAAGTTATATTATATTTTTCTGTCGGTTGTGCTTTAAGATGATTTGATTATAGTTCAATTTCAAAGAGCGTCTCACGAAAAAATATCCTTTTCGGTTTGTTAAGCGAAGATATCAGTTATTTAAATAAGCCCCTTCTAAGATGCTCCAGATTGCGATGCGGCTGCTCGGCTTCCATCCTTACCCTCCCTGATATCGCGAAGACGACGAGCAAAGACGAGAGACGACGATGGAAGATGGAAGGCACTCTTCACGAGGCAGATATCAGCTCGAGCCAGCCGTCGCTAACTCAATAGTAAAATAGATTGGCTATTTCTTCTTCCGGGGAGTTTTATAAGTTTTCAATTGACGCGATCCTCCGTCGCGCTGTGCTATACTCTGCTATGCTATTCACCATGCAGCGTTGCAATATTTTACACTTTTCGATACTGGATACTACGCTACATTGTGATCTTTTACATTTTGATAATCCATGTGCTGTGTTATTTTATATCATGTTATATTCTAACACATCTTTGCGATTATACTTTGACATCAGCATGATATAGCCCTTGCTAAATGGTACCGTAAATCTCGATATACAGTATTTCGTCTCTTATTTCTGTTAGCTTGTCAGACATGAATGTGTCCGACATATTGGCATTTTTTGACTAGTTATATAGAATGCCGCTTGTGGCACTCCAGTCGTGTGCCGTCAATGTGCTTCAGAAAAAGTTTTTGTTTTGCTAACCTGCTCCTCATAATGCCCTCACGCAATTGAATAACAACCTTTTGAGAGAAAGGTGGATCTTAAATGACAACCCACGAACTTTTGAGAGAGAGGAGGATGTTAACTTCTATTATATATAATATAGTAATGATATAATTTACGTACTCGTAGCTTTTCTCGATAGTAAAAGTGCTAACTATACAACGCCTGCTTTATTACGATTCATCTATACCAATGCTCCGCAACCGGTGTGCCGCGGCACACTGGTGTGCCGTAAGCCGATACAGGTGTGCCGTGATCAAATAAGGCAATATTATAAATAAATAATTTTACAACGGTCCTCAAGCTCCCAGCCCCTATCGCCTATTTATGTAGACATACAACGACGTACTTGCTTTATTAAGTTCTAAATGAAATTTAAAAAAAGTGAAATTGATCAAATTAATAGCTATTTTTGGCTTTTCGTGTGCCACGGTATTTAAGGTAAGAACTTTGGTGTGCCGTAGAATCCAAAGAAGAACTTTGGTGTGCCGTAGATGAGAAAAGGTTGCAGAGCTCTGATCTATACCATTGCGAATTTTAACAAGTCACCAGAAGCAAACGCATCCGCTTAGTGGGTTTTGAAAGTGAATGCCTGCTTATAATACAGGGAACATGAGAATTTACCCCCGGTTGGTGTGGATTTGATCCCTCACCCGTAAAATGCCAGTCATAGCCTATTAATGAAAATTGGTGGTAGTCGTCCTGTGAAGACTACTCATTCATAGTAAATTCCTGTAATAATAAGGATGATGCGTGAATCTCGGGCTGTAAGTCTACGACGTTAGCGAATCAACACTCCACATGCAGCACATATATACACAATGGTAAAGTGTCTTAGAATTCCACAGATAAGACATCAAAATTACTATCACCATCTGTCGGTATTCTCTGGTATGTGTTTACGTAAAAAAAAACTTTGCGAGGAATGACAAGGTGAGGGAGCGGATAAGGCGACCTTCCATGATATCATATGTTATCAACTTGATATAGCTCCTTTACGCTGATGCCGTAAAGCCTCGAAAAACGATCTTTTGTCACTTATTTTTGTTTGCTCGACTGGCAAATCTAATGTTAGTTATAATTGTATAATGTTAAACGGTGTTTGCATACGTCAAAATATTCGTTATGACAGTTGGCCCATTTCCTGTTGGTACCACTGTCATCTTGAATTCGATTTTTTTCTGGAGCGACGGTTTGCGGCGCCGAAATGACAGAGCGTCAGTTGGAGCTCGCGACCGTTAGGGCGTGCGCCTAACAGCGCGCGCCACAACGGTCTTTTTGTTTTGTGTTTGGCAAATAAACAGTGATAATATGTGAAACGAAAACAAGTTCTTTATATTGTGAACCTAAATCGATATCAAACATTGAGAGGAGGATATCACGTATTATAGTCGGTTAAGAAACCAAGGTGTACCTGGCTTGAACGTATTTTTCAGATGCTGTAAATGCCTTATGAAATACAATAAAAACCGCATTATAATTAAATTTATTATCGCTTCTCTAATGTTGCATACAGTACACAGTGTATATGGAGAAGGGTGACCCACGTTTGCCTCTGCGCCGGGACGACTTTCATTTCATAAGCCAGGCCCGCACTAGAAGGGGCGCTAATGCAGTTTAAACTTGCAATATTACGTTTAAGCGGCGCCGGGCGTGCAGGCGCCAAGGTGGAAATTGTTTTATTTGCCAACTATAGCGAGGGCGATACTCGACTCCTCCGAGATTGAGTATAAACTTGTAAAATTCAAACTACAAACTACAATGTAATGAACCCTCTTCAGTGCGAGTAAAGAAAGGCTTTCCTGGCGGCAAATTTCTTAAAACTGTTCATTATCTTCTTCTTCGTAGTATCAATCCGGAGGATTGGTTTGCAGCAACAGAATCTTGCATCTCGATCTCCATTCCTCTCGGTCCTCCGCAACCCTTTTCAGCTCAGCATAAGCGCTACAGTTCATGTCCTCGAATACTTGCTGCAAATACTCCCGTCTAGGGCGCCGTTCTGCAGTATTGTTCGAACATTCCAGGTGGCATATCTTGTTGGCTGAAGGTTTTTCTTATTTGCTTGGTTGTTTTGTCTCGAGCAGTCCCCACCCAGAGATTCGATTAGGGGACTATTTTATCTCCGGAAAATTTTACTTGAGATGCAATCATTTTTTTGCTGATACGTGGGATGTCTTTAAGACCTTTAATGTGGTATTTTCCCCTTTATTTCCACATCCTAATGCCGTTGACCATAAAGGTTCATCCGCCTTAGGAGGGCATTTACTACCTCCAGGACAATAGAGTGCCCTAACCAGCTTGACCTGATGAGGTTAGCTGGGTGTTAGCTTATTCCGGCCAACATTCGGTCCAAAAAATCTGATCTTTCAAATTATCATCAACCACAACGCAAATTGTTTTTCTGTTCATTATATATCACCAATAATAAGTTTTAACGCAAGCTTAAGAGTAATCGCTTCTTTAAAATAAGATAACTACCTTTAAAATAGATAACTACCTTTAAAATAGATAACTACCTTTAAAATAAATAACTACATTTAAAATAAGATAACTACCTTATACGAGGGATTTTGCATGCAATATACGAGTTTTTGAATGCCCGAGTCAAAAAAATCTGCCGCCAAGCCACGCAGATACCTGAGGACCGCTTCTTCCAGCTCTTCTCTATCGCCGAAATGCGTTCCACCCAGGTGTTTCTTCGTGTCAGGGAAGAGATGGTAGTCACTTGGAGCTAAGTCCAAAGTGTTTAAAATTTAAGATTAGAAGGGATTTGGAGTGGGGGAACCAAGGTACATTACGGAATCGCGAGATCCACCATATCAGCGCTTTTCAGGACTGTAGCGCCACGGGAAACTTATTTTACCGATAGCCCTCGTAAATTATCATACATTTTTCGCAACAGCAAGTTAAAAAAACATTTGTTACTTTTACAGCTGTTCTTTCATCGTCATTAATCACAAAAAAAACGGTGCACGTGAATATTACAATCGCAAACTGTATACCTATGTCCTTAAGCGCGTTCAAAATTGACCACTAAGCCATATGTTCACTTTATCGAATCTAAAAGTTTATACATAATATCCTTAATATGTATTGTCATAAAATGTTGTTGTACTAAAAACGTTAAGCTGACGCTTTTTAAAGCCTTCTGTCAATCTTTCTACACGTGCGGCCTATGGTCTGGCTATACTCAGAAGGTCTACAGTGCATTCCGGGTCCAGTATAACAACGCCTTCCGAATGTTGTTGGGTCTGCCGCGATACCGCAGTGCCTCAGGCATGTTGACGGAGGTGCGAGTGGATGACTTCCTTGCCAATTTCCTCTTTAACTAACTTAAATACAATTTTTATTGATTGTCAGCCTTACATTATACAGAATTTATATTCTTGGCAATGGTATTACAGTTTCGTCAACACTTTAAATAAATTACGAGAATAAGTATTGTGGAAAATACTCAAAGCAATCCATATTAAAAACAAGCTAGATATGCATACACTTATTTAATTTAAAAATTAGGTCTTATATTGCATGAAACAATATTTTGATAGGGTAATGATAATTTCTCTATAAATTGACAATATTATGGTTCTTAAGAATAATTAAATTATTGCTAAAATTGCTTAATAAATGTTTTTTTTCAAAGGCTTAAAATAAGTTAATCAAGCTTATTACAAAACACTTTAATTATAAGCATTTACATTACAGAAAGATATTTTTATACATGTTCATTAGTATAAAACGTTTGTGATAAAAAAAACAAAGAATTGAATATGTTTTTAGAATTAACATGTTTATTATATATTTTTTTAATTATAATTACATTTCTTCCTAAAATATATATCTTTCTTATTTCATTAATAATTGGTGGTTAGCTTTTTAAATATTTTCCTCTAAAATAACTTCTCGCTGTTTTTTTAATCTTGCTCATTTGAATTATGGAAAGCTTTGCGGGTGGCAAACGGAGGAAAAGAAGAGGGAAAAAAATAAAAAAGGAGAGGAACCATAAGAGAAAACAAAAACAAATGATTATGGTAAAACAACAATGATTTAAATTTGTTTCATTCCCGGCTCTCGGTGGCAATATCGCGAGAATTATTGCCCCATTCATATCTTATTGCCCAATATTGCTTAGATATTGCTGTATTTCTTTTTTTTTGTGCGCCAGATGGAAGTGTTTTTTTTTTTCAAATATAAGTGTATTTGTCGTGAGGTGAAAACTGTACATTTCAAAAAGGTTGAACAGAGTATTAAAACTAAAACAATATAATTTTTTAAGACTCAAATTGAATATACAGGTATATATATATATTTTTAATTCTTTGTGAAATTTAATAAGAACATAAATATTTTGTAAACGCGACAAAGGAAGAATGATTTTGTTATGTTTTGCTTAAGAGATAAATTAAAAAAAAAAACAGCGTAGAATACTAGATGTACGATGGTTTTACTTTGGGGAAAATGACGAGGTATAAGAGCGGAAAAAGATGCCTTCCATACTACAATTGGTCAAGAGGCTAAGGTGCACCTGGTCAAACCAGGACAAACACTTCGTAGGAGTGCAGAGGAAATGCCGCAGGAGTGCATAAACAAGAACATTTTTTTCCAGCTCCGAGCTCACTGAGATCTCCTGGAAAGCCATAGGGAACCGTAAATATAATGTTTTCGGTGGAGCTCCAAGTGGCAAAGCTGATAGTGAGGAGGCGAGAACCATGGCAGCTGACAGAACTTTGTTGCGGCAGATCGTGAGGGTCAAATGTTTCAAATAAAAGGGCGGATATAGTTATGATGATTGCTTTTTTCTAAATAATTACTTTTACAGTTACGTATAAACTTGACCTAACATACTCATATTAGGTATAAGAGAATAATACTGATTTATTATATTCGAAAGGAATATCAAACTTAATGCTACTGACTATCAATATTTTTGATAAAAATGTATTTTGATAAAAAAAAATGTCCTAAATGCAGTGCTAAGAAACTCCTCAATGACGTCAATAAGAATCCGTTTCACTTTGAAAATTCCGCCGAATGCGATATCGATGAAAAAAGCTTTATATAACAGTTATACGCCTATCATAAAAGGGCAAGGCAGACGCGGATGCTAGAAGGGTGAGGGAAAACGGGGAGATTGGGGAGATCGGGTCACGATGGCAACAGATACGGGAAAATTACTCTCGAAAGGGACGTTCATCAAAAATCCCTTATCCTGGCGTTGCTTCCTCTGCCTTTCAATAAAATCATTTTATAGGCTGACATAAAGAAGACAGGTCACTGGGGCTTGTCGAGACACCCTCCATCTCCCTGTGAAACATCGAGGTCATCACTTTTTTCGTGAAAACTCTTACTTAATGCCCGAGGGTGATTATGATATTTTATTTCAGCTGTACATTATATGCAGTTTATTATTTTTTAAGTAATAAATAAAACTATTCAGAGTTTCTGATATTTTGGCGTAGGGGTCAGTGGAAGCAGTGGACTCAAATGAAAAAAAAATCGCTACGTACTTTCGGAATGCTTGAGGGTTTTAAATTCAATGCTCGAAATTTTAGACTCGTTTTGATACTACATTACATGCAATATTACATTTATAGTACCTGTATCATCCTATATACATTCCATATCTAGAAAATATGGTTACCATTTTTATATAAATTATTTATATAACTAGAATTATATTTAAAAAAAGAAGTGAGAAAGTCAGAAAATATAATCCAAAACGCGAATATACGAAGAAGAATTCAAGTATTGTAGGATACCAAAAGAATAGACATTCTCATACATATAAAATAAGCCTCATGCTATTTTTTATATTAAAATATTTGAATTTTATTTTAAAAATGTATATAATTTGAATATATAATACGCTTTGTAAATAAGGACAATGTAAACAAATTCAAAAGTTAAAATTATTTTAAAATATAAAAGTAATTTTTTAATCAATGAAATGAATTTGAAATAATCATGAGAAAGAAATAAATAACAAAGTTAACATTTTTGATATGTTGCTAGAGGGTTCTTAAAAAATCGATAGAATCCATTATTTGCCTCATAAATCACAGGTACAAAGTTATTTTAGTATCCACTGATAAGGCAGTGAATTAACGCAGGGGGAGTGTGTTTACACAATCAACAGTCGGCCGTAACAAGATATTTCATAATGAATAATACACATGTTATTACCGAATGAGCCCGCTCCATGAATAAAACATTGATTTTGTTTGCCCTAGGGCAGTTGTCGGAAAAGTGCGGCTCCGGAGCCGGATGCGGCTCTTTTGCCCACTAAAGTGCGGTTGAGACATAAATAAAAAATAATAAAAACTAAACATATCCAAGAGCAGGCGTGAAAATCGTGCTGAGGGTATCGACAGTTGAGTGAAGAGACTCGCATGTTTCAACAAGTCTGGTTAGCATTACCCATTAGTCCCCGTGCCAGTCGCATGGCGAGCTGTCTTGTCTATCTAAAGTGGCCGACTCTTATCCTGTCTGCAAGTGGCGCGCGTGTTGCAAAATGGCGGGAAAGGGGTAAGATGGCGGAAATATTCCAAGATGGTGATTGTGATAGCAAATGGCGGGAAAAATAAAAAGAAGGCAGAAAAAATGTGTTTCCGAAACGGGAAAATCTAACGGCCGACAATTTGTAATTTCGCAATGGTGTAAAATCCTAAATATATCAAGACTGCAGCTCCAAAATGATGAGAGAAAAACCAAAATGGCCAGAAAATTGTGATTTCGAAATGGCGAATAAAATCCAAGATGGTAGAAAATACTCCAATATGAGGGATTGTGATTCAAATTGTTTCACTGATTTATATTGTTTTTCGTTAATTTTCGATAGGTTGATTTTCGTCGTTCGTCAATTTTAACAAAGGTGCCTTTAAATTTTAGAGAAATTTACTTTAAAAAAAAATCCTCGGTATATACATATTTGGCTCTTTGGCGAATATATTTCCCGACCACTGCCCTAGGAGTACAAGTTGCCACCAGCCCACGAAAAAGAATCAGGTAAGAATAAAATGTACGGAGAATCAGGCTTTATAGAATTACGTTGAAATCTAAATAAGTTATTCCTTAAAATCTTATTATCATATAACACTGTTATCAGTTACCAGTTGTCAAATAAAATTATATTGTAGACTTGCATGTGTACCTATCGTTAAATGCATCTATAAATATTCATTGGATATCATAATCGTCTTCTTCTTCGTGTCAGCGACATCAAATTATTTATGTGCAGTATCTGGCAACATTGATAGTGTGTGGCTCATCTCATATTGTTGCCCAGCCTGGATCAAAATTATAATATTCTTATTTAATTTTCAATTGATGGAAAACATAGAGGCTTATAGTATTTCACATCTACTGATGTTCTGGTGACTAAAAGAAAAACACGTCTTAGATTCGTTTTTATTAAATGAACTACCAACCGAAATTTCACCTAAAAAATATTTTGCGATATTTTTTACGGACACATAGGTATTCCATATTTTCTCACCACACTGTTAGGGTATGGCCGCACCTGGGTGATGTTCGTCTCTCTGTGTTCGGATCACGAAAGGTAAAAGTTTTTATGAATTGGGCCTAATGAGGGGAGGTCGGCGCAAGCGTTTACTACATTTTTTTTTAATTGAACATGAAACGAAAATAAGACGCACGGCCGACCGGCGTTTTTATTTGTGGACGGCTGGAGCCACGTTTAATGGAGCGGTACCAGCGTCAGGACCAAACTAAAGCAATTACCTCCACGTAAAATATTGATCATTACATAAAAAATTAAGTACATGAGTACATTAAAAAAAACAGTTTATCAATAAAATAATAATAATAGTAGCAAATCTAATGCGATTATACGAGGGTTATCGGGCAAGCGGGCGAAGCCTGGAGATCCATCGCGTACGGCTGCCAAGCCAAGACTGAGCTTCGCAGGCAACTCGCTGGAAAGAGATTTAGAGTGGGGAACCAAGGTACACTACAGAATCGCGGGATCCACAATAACAGCGCATTTCAGGACTGTAGCGTCATGGAAACCTTATTTTAGTACTGAGAGCCAGGTCAGAAAGACGTAGCTAAAGATCTCAAAAAAAACTTTTGAAATGAAACTCTTTATTTGTTATAACGTAGCATACAGTATAAATTTTGCGTTTTAACAATAGCTACAAAGATTATATTTTGTATTAGTCAACAATTTATTTGTTTGACATGTCAATTATCATACAATGAATAAATCAGTTTATTCTAAAATTAATAAAAGTGCGCAAGACAATATTTTCTTGATTTTATTTTGACTCGATAGAGAATTTACAAAAAAAGTTAAATTTTATATTATAAACATAAAACAAAACTGTATTTGAAATTTATATCTTAATGCATTTTAAAAATTCAATTAAGTAGTAGTTTTTAAAAATTCCAATCATATTTTTTTATCAACAAATGTACTAAAATCGAATAAAAGAAGGTCACCCAATTTTCCATGTAAAATTTTAATAAAAATCATCACCAAATCAATATGTACCAAATTTACATATTTTATAAGCTATAAATATTTATTTATTTATATACCTTATTTTCATATGGATCACGTAACAAAAGTTTAGCAGTTTCGACTAACTCGTAGCCTTTCTGAATCCTCCTCTTGCTAAGAGATAACTCTAAATAAAAATTGAGAAAGGCTACGGGTTAGTCGAAACTTCTTCTTCGTAGTATCAATCCGGTGGATTGGTTTGCAGCAACAGAATCTTGCATCTCGATCTCCAAGCAATCATTTTTTTGCTGATACATGGGATGTCTTTTAGACCTTTAATGTGGTATTTTCCCCTTTATTTCCACATCCTAATGCTGTCATCCTAAAGTCGAAACTGCAGTCTCCTAATAGAGAACTTTTGCTGCGTGATCCATGTGAAAACAAGGTAAATAAATAAATATTTATAATTTATAATGGATCTCATGGTGAATGCTGAAAACATTGAAAAAATTATTTGATATACATTTTGAATGATTTCTTTTTCTTCATAAGATGCCCAAAATCATTGTGTATTCTTGTACAATCATGATTCGATACTTTTTATTTTTTGCAAATATTTCAGTATTAAATACTTTAAACGAAATTCCTTTTTAAATCTGTTATAAATATATTTTCTAAGGCTATTTTCAGGCAGAAAATTTATACTGCGGTCCTGTTGGTTCTCACACAAGAGTACCTCTAATGCCTGACTAGCTCTAATAGACTTTTTTGTATCCCTTCACTGGACTGACATCTAATATATCTGGAATGTATATGTAACCTAAGGTTTATTATCATCTTGAAAACATAAATGTGAACACTAATCTGAATTTATCATATGCTTCAGTTGATAATTATATAAATATGTATGATGCAGAAAATATATTGGGCTTTAATAAATACTTACAAGGTATGAAACATCTACATTTTGGAGGATCATTGAGTAAATCCACTCTTCTTCTTCGTAGTATCAATCCGGTGGATTGGTTTGCAGCAACAGAATCTTGCATCTCGATCTCCATTCCTCTCGGACCTCCGCAACCCTTTTCAGCTCAGCATAGGCGCTACAATTCATGTCCTCGAATACTTGCTGTAAATACTCCCATCTAGGGCGCCCTCTACAGTTTCTACCCTCAACCATCCCCTCCACAATATCGTGAAGAAGACCATCGTGTCGCATGATGTGACCAATCCATCGGGCTCGCCTCTCTGAGATGGTTCTTATTAGGTGCCTATCTTCCTTGATTATCCTGAGAACCTCATTGTTCGTGACGTGGTCTCTCCAGGAAATTCCGAGAATTCTTCTGTACGACCACATCTCAAAGGCCTCTAGTCTTTTTTATCACTTTCAGATAAGCATCATGTCTCACAGCCGTACATTAAGATGCTCCAAACAAGTGTTTTGACAAGTTGCTTGCGGAGCCCTAATCCACTCTATGTAACACCTAAGTACACTATTTACCGTTTCAGGTGTTAACATTTCTTTACGACGCCATTAAAATGAAGAAAGACATAACTCTTCAGATTTTCAGCAATCTTTTCAAAATAATAAAATTGCCCATTTTCTTTAATCTGCAGTCCATTTAATTTTATAAAGATTATAATTCGCCTTGATTTTTTTACGATTTTCTTGCCTCTCGGATGCTTTATCACGCAATAAAAAATGTTTTTTGGGGGAATTAAAATTACAAAAATAATCATTTAATTAATGACGACATAATTTTTTGGTGCTGAAATAAATATTTTGATAACAATAGATCTTGTAAGTTTAAATAATATATAACTGATAATTTTAATAAGGGCGTTTTCTATTCATATGGATTTCAACCTTCATAATTAAATAAGCGCGCGTGGAGAGACACTCAGATCGGCTAGAGCACATAGAAGCACCTTGCAGCTGACGGGAGGTAGTCCTAGCACGGTCTTTGGCAATCGGGCTTTCAGCTACGCTGCACCAATGGCCTGGAACTCACTACCGGAAGGCATAAGAGAGTTTAAAGCGGAGGCATCCTTCAGAAGCAGACTCAAGACCCACCTTTTTACTCAGAGAGGCAAAGAAGCGCTTTTGGAATGATCATTCGGTCATAAAAGAGCGCTATACTAATATAATAATAATATAATCTTCAACGTATTCGAAAATAATTTTTAATTCATACACTGGTTTCATATACACTCTATAAATAAATAAAACCTAATTAAGCTTCGTTATAATCAACTAATCTTGAAGAAGAATTCAAAAATAAATTGAAATAATTCACCCAATATTTACTGTTACTTTCTTTTAATGTTACAGACTACTATAAACTATCACAATGTATTCGGTATTGTGTCACGATCTATCGTTCCCAGACAATTCGTTCAAGGAATCATCGGCCTCGAAGTGGGGCGCGCTCGAAATTTGGTGCACGGGATAACTGGTGCACTGGATATCTCACTAACCTTACTTAACCTAACCTAAGGATTTGTCCAGTGATCGTAGAATCCAGAGATCTATAGGTCTCGTTAACGAAATAACGTCGTTGAACGAATTATGTGGGAACGAAATGCGGCAGAACCATTTGGTATAGTTTCTGTGTACGCAGCTGACCAAAAATTAGTATACTCTCTAATAAGAAAGCTAGTTCATGATGACAATGCGATGATGTAATTCGATAGCTAAAAACTAACATGTTAATAATTTTAAATTTTAATGCATTTAAACAATTTGCCGATAATTATAAATGTGTAAAAGTGTGTTTCTTATACAAGTAGCGTAAGTCGAGTTTTCTTCTTTATCCTAGCAATTTCCCATCATCTGGGATCAGCTCTCCTTGTGCACATTCGTCATGTCTATCTGTCCTGTGTTGCATTTTCGGTCAAAGCCAGGGTTTTCAGATCCTTGTCTACAGTTGCAGTCCAAGTTGCCTGCGGTCTTCCAGGTCTTCTTCTCAGCGTAGATATATTTAGGGCTCTCTTCACCATGTGGTCCTCATCTCTCCGTGTCACATGCTCATATCAGCTTAGGCGGTTTTCCCTTATCTTTTCAGGTATAAGGGCCACCTGAAATGAACCCCGAATATGCTCATTTCGAACTCGTTTAAATTAATATAAGATATATAATAAAGATAAAAAAGTAGCGTAAGTCGAGTAATTAAAAAAAGTTATTAATTCATTTCAGTACACATTGTTGTGAATTAATATAATTATCCATCCAACATAAACTAATAAAACTAAATAACATTTTATGAAAAATAACGTTGATTTTTTAATATGCTTTCAACCAACATCAAAACAAAAACCTTTAAATTTTTCAGAACCAGTGAAACATGATATACGCCACTTTTATAATCATGGGCACAAATATTAGTATAAAATTATATGTCTATTACGTTTTTCAATGGTTGTGTGATTTAATACGAGCGATTTTATCGACATATTCCACAAGTGGGTACATGTGTTCATATTTGATAGAAATTTACAGTGACTTCTTGGGTATGACGGTGAAATATGAAGTAAAAGGTTTTATTCCTTTTTATGAAATATTACTAAAATTTATATTTTTTTTTTAGATAATGATGGTGAAATAAAATAATTCACTCTCTTTCAGTGGCGGCCAAAAAGTAATCCATCAAAATTAAAAATCCCTATTTATCACATTGTAATCCATCAAGGGGCTCAGACTGAATAATAATAATGATGAAACAGAAAAGAGAAGAGAGAGAGAGTTAGAGAGAACAGGCGATTTTATCATTCGGAAAATGCCCGATAATTATTTTTCCGGGAGCTTTTCCGGGATCGCCAGCAGCAGCTTTGCAATTCAATCTGCGGCCGATTGGAGGCTGTCGAGAAGGTTCTGTCTGAGGAGTTGAGTAGCTGAAGAGCTGACAGATGAGCGGGAAAGAAGGCATGTGAAAGTGGATGCTCTCGGTTAATAGTAGACAGGGATTAAGATCTAGGTCACTACTATTTAATTGTCTTAATAATGTGATATTTAATTAATCACATAAGTGTATGCTAAAACGCAATATACGATATTCATATTCTCCAATACAGTTATGAAAAAGTGATGTAAATCTACTTATATTACTTTTTACATAAAATCAATATTTT
Source organism: Glossosoma conforme (assembly GCA_022606575.1). Taxonomy (NCBI): domain Eukaryota; kingdom Metazoa; phylum Arthropoda; class Insecta; order Trichoptera; family Glossosomatidae; genus Glossosoma; species Glossosoma conforme. Next base: position 2,859,252 of record JAGTXR010000017.1, on the reverse strand, counting down.
GAATTTATTAATATATATTATCATCATCATTCGCCTGTATCCGTCTACTGTTGAACGTAGGCCTCCCGCATGGTCTTCATCGTCTTCGATCCTCCGCCTTCCAGATCCAGGTCACTCCCGCTATTCTTCTTATTTTCACCTTGCAGGCGGTTGATCAATGCTTCTTTTCTTGTATGTTTCTTTTGATGTTTTTCTCTAATTACATAAAAAAATATGCAGTGTATAAATTTATTTGATATAATAAATGATTTTTCCTTGTTAAAATTATCATTCCTTACAACTTTATCGTTAGATGTCTTGAATGAATTTAAATTTAGAATCTTAATATGGCAGAGAAACAAAGCAATGCGGCACAAGTGTACCAACCTAAAACAAGAGAAGGGAACAATAGTTTGACTTGGACACTTTCTCCTGAAGGTTTCCCTTCCTGTGGAGTCTGTCCCGCCCACTCCCCGCCCTATGTGATTATTTCATTTGTCTCATGACATCTAACGGAGCACAATCATCCTGCCCCCGCCCACCTGACAAGTCCGCCCAAGTAGTATTCATTGTACCATTCTTAATACTATTTGTGTTTATTCAAATTTTTACAATAAATTCCTTAAAACTGTTAAAATATTTTTGGAGAATTTATGATTTTAATTCGAGTATATCTGACAGTTTTATATTTGAAAAATGAATATAATGAAATATATATTCATATTTATAGCGTTCACTTTTGAATCCACTTCAATATGCAGTAGTTTTATATTTTATTTCTCGTTGTTAACATGGATCACACCGACCACTGTTAACAATGCTGGAAGACTACAGTTTTTGCATCATTAAAAACTTTATCAGTTCCAACATGTAAGCTTATACAACTTGAAACAAAATAAGTATTTATTGATGGCGAAACTTCGGTCTTGCAGAAAATTAAACATTGCTTTTATGATGTATGAATAAACAAGGTATGAAATATTTATATATTGAATATTATGAAATTTATTTCATTGAAAACTAATTGATTACAACTACAGTAGAGAATTCTCAAAGTAAGAAAGCGTGTAAAATAAAGAAAGTTTAAATATATTTTTTAATAAATCTAAACAGAAATTAAGCTGATGTAAATCTTATTTATTTAGTTTTTGGATATTCTGAAGAATTGATTTATTAAAATCTATAAAAGATACTTGTTTTTTTGTAAGTTATTTTCATACTATTTCAAATGAATCTTGTTGGAATTTAAAATATTTTTTTCTTTATTTTTTCGAACCACTAATCTGCAATTACTTATTTTGTATAGCTAGTTAGGCAGCTGAATCCTATAGTCTAAGTCAGTCTAAGTCTCAGAAGTCAAGTGTAGCCTGAAAAGATAAATGAATAAACAACTTGAGTAAATAAATCAACGTGAAAATAAAGCACTGCAACCGAGAAACGTCTGCAATAGAAACCTTTTACCAAAAATACAATTAATATTATTTCATTTTAAGTGACGTAAAACATACCAATATAATCAATAATAAAATAAGGTAGTAATTTACGGTATTAGCATTGTATGAATGATATAATTTTTAAAATAAACTTTTTTTTTTCCGCTAAAATACTCTTAAAGAATAGTGGGAGTGATCTGGATGCGGAAGGTGGAGGATCAAAGAGGATCATGCGAGAGGCTTACGTTCAACAGTGAACGGATATAGACTGATGATGACGATGATCTTAATTGTATCTGGCAGCTGTCTGAGATTTTTGTCAGCAGTTTAAGTGGCGATATGCTTCAAGGTGTATTTGAATTCGATAAATTGTTGAATATAAATAATTGTATTATTTTCAGTGCTCTTTTTACAGTATAATTAATTTAGTTTCAAGCAATTGGAACATTTCTTGGTGTTTCTTAAAGCATTTCAGACGTTACAGTTTCTTACACGGTTCTGCCCATTTCATGTAGCAGAGCTGGGCGGATGGTTCAGCTCCGGAAGGGAATTTCGAGTTCCCAAGAGAGTATATTCCTCAGTCTCTACACAGACCCTGGACTTGGCATGAAGCATTACCTCTGAATAGAAACTAATGCGAGAGTGGCTCAGATGAAGTAAAAATATTAAATTGTCATGCGCTGCTGGCTGCAACGTTCCGTGAAAAGCTTCGTGATAAATGACGCAAAAAGCATCGGATAAAGATATGTAATTTTTCTGCACATGTGAAATGTAAGAAGTTATACAAATATGAAAAATTTTAAGCTTTATTTATATGAATCACCGCAAACTTAAACGAAACGTTGATAAATATTTACATCCGTTGATTCGTACTGATATCAACATGATATAGCTCTTGCTGATTGGTACCTAAAACATCGATACACAATATTTCGTCTCTTATTTCTGTTCGCTTGTCGTACATGTATGTGTCGTCATTTTGTAATGCCACTAACAGGACTAGTTACATAGATCGCTTATTGCGGCATTGGGTGTCACCGATCACGGCGCCCGGTCAGTTGTGTGCCGACCGTCAGAAGATCGTATTATGGCCGGCCCGGCATGTTATTCCGCCTGGGCCGGAAGTTTGTAAAGTTTATCGTGAATACATATGTGCTTCTGAAAAAGTCTGTGTGTTTTTAATCTGCTCCTCATCCTGCCACCACGAAATTCAATAACAAACTTAGAGAGCGGGATGCCAGTACAACCAAATTCACAGAAAACTGAACCTTATATGACAACTCTCGGATCTTTGAATTCAATAACGCGTACATCTCGTATTATGATCTTCTCAAACGCTCATGGTGAGTTATTTTGAAATTAACCAATGATTTAAAATCGGGCTTTATATTATTGGGCATATTAATTGATTATTGCACAATTCCTTACAGTCTGGAATTCACGCATCGTTAACAAATATCAACGATTTTCTCATAAAAAAAACTCACTGTGAATGGATAGTAGTTGACCTTTATCTACTCTTAATTATGAATGATAGGTAATAAAAGTTACTAGTACTTTAATGTGTGATATATAAGTTGTACTATATAAACTTTTTCAATAAACAACAACTTAAACATTGGTGAAAAGAGAATCAGAATTGAATTTAATATTTTTTTAGTGAAAATATAATTCATAAAAATAATTATTATTATTGTTATAGGGGCTTTGAAAAAAATTCTTTATAGTTTAATTGCAATTATGTAACATGCTTTAAACGAATTAAATATGTAATTTAAATGTACAAAGCTTACGGTAAAAATCTGGCAAATTCTGCTGTAATTGAGATAAATATACTTTTTGAAATGTCAAACTATTATACGATGATACAAGCGGAAATGCACGATTGGAATCATTAAATTATTTTTTATTCATCGCCTTATCTCAATACCTACAATTTTAAGATAAAAAAGAAGATATTCGAATAACAAAATTAAGATATTGTGTTGCGGATGACGCGAGGCGTAAGTTGTTTATTCTTCCGGGGCGCCCTTCCGGAAGTAACGCTGCAGAGATGCGAAAGCAAACAATGGGCGGAACCAGGTCAGGCGGGCGGAATAAAGGGGAGAGTTGTGGACCAGAAATACAACCAGCCAGGGCAATGAGTTTAATCGAAACTGAAAGACAAAACAAACTTTACTTTTGAGATTGGCTGAAAATGAGCAGCGAATGAAGTCGTAAAGTGATTGAAATCAACAATATTTAATATTCTACAATCTTCAAATTCATTTCATATATATTATACTCTGATGTCCTGCACAGGATATATTTTCTCCCCGGACTTCTGTTTTGGATGTGGTCGCGAACTATATATATGTTTTCAAGTGGTTTTTCCGATGAAAATCTTGGGACAATGGATGCACAATGACAACTGAGAGAAATTTTGATTCAAACATAAGTATACATGCTTATAAGAAGCGCTGCATGTGTAGTTTTCTACTTACGTTATTAGACTTAATATGGGTGGTATTCTCGAAACGACTTTTGGTTACTACCAATTTAACGGATGAGGGTTCAATTTTACACCAATTTAGTGTGTATTTGCGAAAATATGACATTGTTAGATATTGCGGCTTTTGGGTTTAGTCGTGTGTGGCGAATTACTGAGTTCCAATATTTCAACCGCAATTGCAGGGGTCTTCTTCAGGGTTGATGACTTAGTTATCAACCTACTAAGTCATGAGCTCTGAAGAAGACCCCTGCAATGGTAGTCGATATATTGGAAATTAGTAATTCGTTACACACGGTTTAACCTAAAAGCCACAATATCAAATCTGGCCGTGAAAACCTAAGAAGTTATGACTTTGTTACACAACCATTTTTATTTGAAACTTCATCAGGGATCCGACCTATGATCTCTAGTATGGTAAGCAAACGCTTGAACTATTAGTCATAGCCGTCGATACGTCCTGAAAATATTATTACCACCTTTTTAAAAATATTTCGACACTATTGCTTTTCAGTTCGCTATATACAATCTTTTGTACGATTGCACAATATCTTGTTGTTGCTCTGAAGAGGTCAAGTTGTAATCGAAAGCTTAAAATATAGCTTTTGAATTTTTAAACTGAAACAATAGTCTTGATCCTGATATTAGAGGTCTCTGGTGGCATGGCGCACGGTCACGCTCTCGTCGCATAACGCCTGTCACCCACAGCCGCCAGCGCAGCAGCCTGCGACATTTTCATGAGGTGTTTGTTACTGGGGCAGACAAAGGCCTCGTTTCGCCGCGTCGAGTCCATTAGTGGCATTTAAATTATCCAAAAATGGAGAAGACCTGTCCCTGGCAAAATGGCGCATTAGTGTCGCGTGGGTGCAACCACCAAGGTATCAAAAATTCATTATCAACCATACAAGCCTACAACCAAACAATAACATTAAATAAACGCATACTAACTAAAGTACATTACATAGTTAAAAAAACTTTTTTTACTAATTAGTACGTTGAAAAAAAGACTCGCTTAGCTCCAAGACAAATTAAGGATTCTTGCGGCATCAAAGATGTTGTGCAATAGGTAAAGTCAAGCAGGTGGTTCTGTTCTTAGTATTCCACAGTTAATCAGCCTCCATTTTATTGTCTAGTCTCAAGTTATCTTTTTTTTAGGCGTTTGTTAATTACAATTTTGAAGAATTCGAATGTTCCTAAAGCCTGAAACAGTTAATCTTAAAGGCTGCATTAAGACTAGCAGTGACATGCAGTGATTTCACAGCTTGTCACTCACTCAAGTACTATGGACGCCCATAGTTGCTTATGCTTAACTTAGGTGATCAAACGTGAACAAATTGTATTGATAAACAATATTGCATTCAAAAATGTAAAAGTTGTCTGTTAATATAAAAACAATTGCGTTTTTTAACTCTAAAAAAATCAGACGTTTAAACTAACTGGATATGTGTTTTTCTGGAATAATAATAATCGTATGTGCAATACGAGTATATTTACTTTATAATTAACATTTTTATTTACAAAGCTTATATTTACATGTTACCTGTCCTGATATTATTGCTAGAATCGGTATTATATAAATCTCAGATCATCAAAAATAGATTTTGCAAAGTATACTTCCTATATACGTGTTCTTTGTCATGAAATAATATGTATAAAACTTCATTTTCAGTTTGTTTGTCATACATTAAAGTAACTTTACATCTCAATTGTGCAAATGGAAAACCAATAATGTCGAAATGTTCAAAAAGTACCGTTACTTTGATGACTTTCCCAAAACATAATGGCGGGAGTCAAATCCCTGTAGAGTATTCATCATCGCACCACTTACAAAATGTCATATTAACATCATAACAAATAGCAGCTTTAAAAAACCTTTTCCGTCTGAATACTTGCGAATATAATCTAAAATAATTTACTACTAAACATGAAATGTGTTTGTGTTTTCGTTAGCTTCTCCCTTTCAATTGTGTCCTCTGAATAAAGTACAGTTATTTTTAATTTCAAAAGTGGAAATATACTCGTATATTAAACAAATTCAAATACTGGAGATACTACGCATCCTAAATAACATATGTTCTCCTCAAATATAAAAAGATATCCTTGCTTCATATCAAATCAGGTATGTATCCTGAAGTTCCGCCGAGTACATTATATGAATACTTTCAGATGGCCTTCCAAGGCAATGATAGCACTTTATACAACATTCATATGTATCTTGGTGTTAGACCATTGATTTTTATATATTTAAATATTTTATTCCATAATAATAAGAGGTTTTGGATTTCTGAAATATCTGAATTAATGTTTTTTTTTTGCACTCGATAATGAAAAATTAGATACAATCTTGCTGCACACCCATATACGGTTAATGTAATATGCCTTCAAGATACGAGTAGTTTTTAAAATCTTTTACCAAAATCCATCGGCAATCTAAATCCCCCTAATAAAATATACAATCTCCTTAGTAGATAAGTTGTCTTTCACATTGGTTGTCAATAACATTCACATAGACGTTCTCTCGTCACGAGGGCCAACACTGAATCATTACCAGAGAACCAAAGTGCTCCATTTATTTTATGACACATTAATTCCCGGATATATCCAACCATTAAATATATTCAATAATAAATCTGGGCGAAGTGTACGCGCCTGTGCGTATAAAATCGCACGGAATGTTTTATAACGTCGTAAATAAGGGCAGAATTGCTATTTATTTGCATCGAACCCAGAACCCACAACTCAAACGTCGTTACTCCTAAGAGCCGCATATTGTTTGGGTAATAACTTATGAAGAATCATATTCAGACCAAAAAAGGATGAAATCTATCATTGCAGTAATGTGAACATGTGGTGTACGTGTTCAAACGATTTGTATTAAAAATAAGAGTGACTTTACATACATTTTTATTTATTTAATATTTGTCTCTTCTTCTTCTTCGTGTCAGCGACGTCAAATTATTTCTGTCCAGTACCTGGCAACATCGATAGCCCTTGTGTTGCCTAACATTAGGTCTTGAGGTGTGCAGCTTGTTGGGCAGATGGAGCAGGATCTCAGGTGTGAGGTGGTCTGCAGGTCTCCGCAGTCGCACAATAGTGGCTCTCTCTGCCGAAGAATTCTCCACCGCTTGAGGTTGTCCTTTGTTTTACCAAGTCCGGTTCTTAATCTGTTCAGGTATTTCCAGGTCCGCCAGTCAAGTTTCTTGCCAGTTGGGAGGCCTTCCCTTGGAGCAATGAAATCCTCTGATGCGACTTGTCGCCAGAGCTGGAGTCTCTCATTTTCAGGGCCGGATGCGAGAGGTTGTGTGGATCTCAGAAAACTGTTCCGCGACTTCAGTCTGGGTGTTGGGGGTATCTGATTATACAAGCAGTGGGATGGTTGGTTGATTGCCTTACGCATTTCTTCGGCGCATATGACTTTGCATCTTATGTTTGGTGGTGCGATATATATAACATCATTATATAACTGTATGATTATTTAACATCCTTCAAATTTTGAAATGTAATAAAATAAACGGTAAAAACAATGCACACAATATTTTAGAGAATAAATTTAATATAAAACCGATATATAATTTAACTTAATACTAATTATCTCTTTTTAAAAAACCTTGATGCACGATAAGTCCTGGAAGACCACAGGCAACCTGGACTGCAACTGTAGACAAGGATCTGAAAACTCTGGGCTTGACCGAGAATGCAACGCAGGACAGACAGACATGGCAAATGTGCACAAGGAGAGCCGATCCCAGATGATGGGAAATGGCGAGGGTAAAGAAGAAGAAGTAGACTAATTATCTCTCCCTTTTCTATCTATCTCTCTCGTTGGTACCTCTATTTACTAGATATACCTGTATATAATGTATATTTTTATAATAAGAATATTCAGAAGATAAATTAATATTTTGCCGGCAGTTATGGCTCAATGCTCAAAGCGATTGCTTCGCAAGCCAAATATCGTGGGTTCGATCGCCAACGGAGATTTAAAAAAATGAAATTTAATCGATTTCTGAGCAATAAAATACTCCAGTTGGTGTAAACTTGATCCCTCACCCGTAAAATTCCAGTCATAGCCGATGAATAAAAATTGGTGGTAGACGAAAGTCGTCCCATGAAGACCACCCATTCATAGTAAATTCCTGTAATAATAAGGATGATGCGTGAATCTCGGGCTGTAGTCTATAACGTTGGCGGATCAACACTCCACAAGCAGCTCTTAGCCATGTGCACCAAGCTAAGCGTCATAGAATTCCACAGATCAGTTTTCAGAATTACTATCACCATCTGTCGGTATTCTCCTGTATGTGTTTACATAAAAATAATATTCAAAAAAAATGTAGCAAAGTATGTAGAAGTGATGTTTCAGTGTAATTAAGTCATACAGGTATGTGTTTTTATATACTAGTATGTGGTTATATTTTAAAAGTGACTAATCTTGTTGATTTACAACTTCAATAAAATATTGGAGGGAACTGTTTCTTTTACCATAAAGATATATCACTCATCACGATATTTTTCATCTATATTTACACCTTATATGAAGTGTATAGTCGCCACATATTGGCTTGTACGCAGTTCTGTCAGAGCCACTACCATAATTAACTCGCACCACATCATCTCCGCACCAGTTACGATACAAGAGTTTCGCCTGGTACATACTATGCATTATATTCGTTATTAGGTAATATCCTAGACATATTTGTGAAAATCAATCATCGTACTAAAAAAAACACTGTGTTACCGATACATTTATGTTTCAGACCATTTTTTCTATAGGAATCTCATTTTTTAAAGATTTTAACTGAAATATCACATTTCCACCACAAATAACTGATAAAAATATCGCTTGCAAATATTTGGTAGGCATCTTGATAGTTTGTCAAATAATCATTTCGTATAAAACTGATATTTAATATTTTTAAATTATGCAATATTGCACCAAACGCTCTCTAGTTTAATGATTAAGATATTTCAATCTAGAATACATATCAACGAGTATGGTCAAGTTGCTTAACCTTTTCTATGTCGGAATAGTTAATTTTAACAATCTTCCTCGGGAAATAAAAAAGATCAGCGATATTAAAATATTGATTGAAAAGGTGAAACAGTACTTTAAAATAATGACGAACAGAACCGACGTCACTGCATAACAAATTGAAATAATGAAATGTACCAAAAATGTATTATTAAATTATATATACATTAAATTTAATTCAACATATAGTATATTAAATCTTTAATCATATAATGTTAGTTTTATATCAAAATCTATAAATATGTAATACTCTGTATAATTATATAAAACTGTAAAATAACATAGATGAATCCCACGCCACACACAAGATCTTATCTTTAAGTGGTGTGGTAAGCGAATGTAAAAAAAAAGAAAAAAAAAAAAAAAGATTGGAATGTAAATTACTATGTAAAAAATGTATCTTTTTATATTTGATTAAATGAAAAAAAAAAAAATGTCAAGCGGTTTTCGTATGAGACCCCGAGGGCCCTCCTTTTTTTTGAAAAATCATAAGTCATTTTTAAAATCGATCTATTATCAATTATTCTTGACAATACGTAGTAGCTAATTATTTCAACATGGCAGCAAGATATGTCACTGTACGCTCAAAATATTAAATTATTTAAAAAAGTCAAAATTAGTTTCATATTAAATGTTAAAGTGGAGCGTTTTTAGACGCCATTTTTGTATGTGCAGGCTCCCGTGCACGGGATTGTAGAGCGTCTATAGACGCTTGTGGCATAGAACCGGACACGGATGTTACAAATTTCTCGTATAGAATCAAAAGACAAAAAATCCTTCTACTACATCGTCCTTCAGAAAAATAAAATTACAAGCAACGAAACCTCGAGGTTGTACAGCCCTGCATTGTCCATTCTCGGGTTACAATCTCCAGTACTACGGTCGGGCTGTGAATCATTTAAATCTCAATGCGCCCCCATGGAATATTCAGGTCGGGGCGGCGGTCCGGCCGCGGTCCTGCAGGGCCGGCCAAGTGAGGCCACAGGAGGACCGTGTGGCGGAGGGGTATAGCCCTGCCGCCAATCAAGGCGCATTCAATATTGGAGCGGGTAACGTACTCGTAGGTCGAGAGTACTATACGCTACGCCACACACTTATTACCAATGGACACAAAGACTTTGAGAATCACATTCCGTAAATGGAATACAAAAATTGCACAAATTTTTGTCCATACATTTCCTCCATAGCTTAAGCATATTTTTCTTCTGTATCTGTTCCACATGTCAAACATATGGTCGCCATAAATCACTGTATGTACTCAGTTCTGTCAGTTCCTATTTGCCTTACTTTGTCGTAAGTCAGCGCTACGCCACCCACTTTCACGTACGGTACACTAAAGTTCTTCCTTCAATTCCGCTGCATACTAAAATCCAAACTCATATAATCAATATAAATTTTACAAATCTATTATTCGTATTATATAATTATATATTTCACATGAAGCGCATAAATAAGTATATTTTCTTACTGCACAAGTAGGCTCCAAGCGCTGGAGGTTGTTTTTACATAATTTTAATATTTTTTCATTTAGTTAAAACGTTGTCTTATTTGATCGCAATTCACCTGTATCGACTCCGTGGCACACCGGTGTACTGTGGCAGCATCTTAAGGCATATCAACAATCAATGATCCATATAGGTACATGTATGACGACCTTCAGAGTAGGAGCCCGGTGATTTGATGAGATGGATGTCAGAGGCATACTTTAGGTAATTTGTTAATTGGTTTTTCTACACTTGGTTACAAAACGGCTCAACCTAACCAACGTCATGCGATAAGCAATAAGCAGTTACTCATTAAGCTTTGGTCCGCGACCAATTTTGTTTTATTTCGACGATCTGATGAAGTGATGAAAAAACAATATTGAAATTGAGAACTGAATAAAAGAATTACACAATAGGTTCCCTTCAGTGGTCTTTCATAAACAATATACATATATAATCTAAGGAGAACCGTATTTATAAATTGCTATTGGCGTTGTATTTGAAATTTTATAAAATAAACGGCAAAAACAATGCACACAATACTTTAGAGAATTTATTCAATGTTTCAGTTTTGTTAGTAATTACGTGGCACTGAAAATAACTGCCTGAAAAGCTTTTAAACGTTGTTACACAGTATGTACGTAATATAACCCGGTGGTTTCCGTTGTGTATCTTCAACGTTTATCCCGAGTTCCGGTCGGACCGGCCCAGGGTAATTGGACGGTTTATCAGCTGATTATTATGTTTACTGCTCGTAGCTGGTGACCTTATCGAACTGAACTGAACATATCTTACAGAGACTATGAGCTGAAATACTTTCGAAACATAATGCATGAGAAACATTACAATAAATCGAATACAATATCCTTAACAGCAGATAACTAAAAGCTTTATAATCTTCCGGATAAGTTTATTCGCACTCTTAACATATTAGTATAGTAGTATCATATTATAGTATCAACGTGGTGGATTGGTTTGCAGCAACCAAATCTTGCATCTCAATCTGCACTCTTCTCAATCTTTTGCAACTCTCTTTAGCTCAGCATAAGAGCTGCAACTCATGTCCTTAAACACTTGCTCGAAATACTCCCGTCTACTGTGCCCTCTGCAGTTTCTTCCCTCAACCGTCCCTTCCACAATGTCGCGAAGAAGACCATCGTGGCGCATATTTTTACTATAAGTATTATAATAACAGAATTTGATTAATATTCTTCACTAAACATTGAAGATTTAACGCAATATTATCAATCACATACAATTAAATTATACACATATTATGATCGAATAAATTAATTAATTTTGCATTGCAGTAGTATTTGAGTATTTACCTAAAGTTAAATTATAATAAAAACTATACTAAAAGATATTTGACCGATAGACATTTGAACATACAGGCATTTTTGCACACCTTAAGCTTTTTGCGTAAAAAAAACATTATTTCGAATATAATTCATGTTAGATGTAGTCTGTTGGCGAACCTAATTATTTAAATTTAAAAAATGGTTCACAAATTTGTGTACAAAAATATGTAGTTAGGTTAAGTGATGTTAGGTATGGTGAGGTTAGTTTGAATTAGATTCTTGGATAGCTCGGAATTAGGTAAAGTGAATAGAGGTTGTGTTGTCAGATCTTAATAGTCCGTTTCACTAAATATTTGTTTCTTAGAAATCAGATAATCACGTAATTATTTAATAAACCTTATTCATGTCTTGTGTTTCATGCTGTTTATATCTCTCTTTGTCTTAGATTTGTAGTTCCAAAAATAACATATATAAAGAAGAATGAAAGCAATCAACAATGAATATTATATAGGTAAAGAATCGTAAAATAGGTCACCGTTTAGTAGGAGAGCATTCATAAAGCGCATGCTGCTTGTAATGAACACCTCAGTTGAACAGCAAAGGCGGTCAAAAGGCGAATGCAAAAAAATGAGAGGTTTCAAACACAGGTTAAGTGGTCTAAAACAAAAAAAACTCTTTTCACTTCAGGAACGATTCAAATATGAGAATGTTTGATAAAAGACGAATATTCCTGTATTTTTGAAATCTAATATGGACTTTAATTTATAGTAAATAAAGGGTCCGCCAAATAACTTTTTTTTTTTTAAAATGGGGCGCAAAACATCGAGTGTAGCTTCGGCTGTGTGGCAGGTAGCGCCGTCTTGTTGAAACCAAATGTTGCCAATATCCTCTTCTTTAATTTTTATGAACAAAAATGGCCCGATAGCGATCGCCATTGACTGTAACGGCCACTCCTTGCTCATTTTCGAAGAAAAATGGCCTGATTTTCAAAGTAATGTCGCAATATTTCCCAGCGTTGTTCAAGCGTATACACAACCATATTCGTTTAGCGGAAAGATAAAACTAATTATCTGTCAAATCAGACATGAGCTAAGTGTTACCATTCACGAAATAAGCACTAGTTGAAAAAAAAATGTTAGATGGCGGACCCTTTATTACGTAAATACACAAAATAATGCGATAAAAATGCATGAAAAAAGTCCTGATACTCATTGATTTTTAAGATATTTAATTCCATTGCTTTATGATTATTTTTAATTTAGCGCATTCAGTTCAAAATGAATAAATCTTCATTCAAAGCACGTATATTTTTTATCTGTAACAGCAATTTTTCGTACAACAACTTTGCGGCGATTCTATGTTATTACGAGTATTTTAAGTTTAACTACCTCTTAGAATTAAATGGTCTTGGCCTCGGGAGCATCGGGATAATCATTTGACCTAATGAAAACGTTATAAAATACTGTACTTTTATCTGAAAAAAAAATGCATCAAGAAAGAAGAAGGTTTTGGGGTGATGTCAAAGAACCTGTAAATCCAAGAAAAGTCGTCATTAGAATGCAGAAAGAAGATGGATCGAGATAGATGAATAATCATGAAAAAACCTCACGTTGAACAGTTAATGGATTATATTTAATGACGTTATTGAAATTAAATTAAATTTATATAACGTATTTACAAGTCATATTTTTATAAGTAAAATTTAATATACATGTATCTGAGTTGTGAAAAGATGTTTACCATTATAATAGAGGCTTTAGAAACGTCTAGAAAAGTTTTTTTTCGAATGATAGATTTTCTTATCAGCATACTCCTACATACAAGACAAATAATTTATATCAAACCCAACTTTATATACACAAAACATACATGTCTCTCTTATTTTACATTAAATATTTGTTTAATTACTTGATGTCCATTTAAAGTGATATTTTTAGACATTCCATGCGCAGACTCGTGGGGTGTGCTCTACAGCGGGTGCCTCCTGGACTCGTCACGGTTGGCTTTGAGTGAAGGAAATTGTTTCCGGTTCAGCAATTACCGTAAGTGGTACCCGGTTGGTATGCAAATGGGTACACCGCCAAATGTACCGACGGGCCAGTGTACTTATTTATTTTTTAATGTTGGTACTCAGATTAACGTTTTAAGGCGCGGAGCAATTTAGCTTTCAGCCGGTGAATTTTAAACAACCTCAAATCACGTAAACTACCCGGTTTGTTCAACTGAAAAATAAATTCATTAATAACCATTCTACGCTGCTTATGTACATTGTTATTTCAGTTTTTATAGTACGTTTTTCTATGTGCTACATAAAACAGAGTTTTTATAACAGTTATTAAATATTGTGTTAGAGATTAAATTAAAATATTAAATTAAATATAGAGATCACAGCTTTTTGACAGCTTAAAATGAAATATTTATAAATAAAAATAAAATAATTAAATCTGTGTGAAATGCTTTACTTTCACATGTATTTTTTGTTTGAATTGAGCCGCTCCTTAAGACAAAGTGGTCCAGGCAACGGGAGCGTCGAACTAATCATCTGATTTCCTTAAAAAGACCGATTAGAAATCACTCAAAAATATGCCTCGGATACTACAGTTTCCCCCTCTTTAACTACTTTACTACGGTTGTCGGGAACCACATGTGTTCCCAAGTGCACCATAGTGCATACACACACCAATGTAGATATGTGCTAGAACGAGAAACGGACAGTGGCAGTTTAAAAAACTAAGTAGTAAAATATGTTAACTATATGTTCCAGATGTGGAGTGGATATGGAAAGAAGAAAAAACATTTTTTGTAAATTACTGTCAAGCCTTTTATAACGTTTTCATAAGATCGATGATTCGCCTGATGCTCCCAAAGTCTAGATCGCTTAGTCCTTGAGGCTGCTCAAAGCAAAATAATCAAATAGAAAAACTGAAATATAAAAAACCGCCGCAAATAGTAAAGAAAAATCTCTGTTATAAATAAATAAGTGCGTTTTAGAAATGTTGACTGTAGTTATTTTACTGAATGTCTTAATTATCCTGCTTTTATCTAATAACCTGAGGCCACCCTGTGGCTGAGCATGTGGAGAGGTGCAATTGAGGGGAATGCTTGGATTGCCCAGAAAGAGGACCTAGCACCTGGACACAACCAGGGGTGTAATATATGGAGGTCTCTTAACAGACTTCGGACCGGAGTATGCAAAACGAGGACACGAATGAAGCCTGGCAGTTTTACAGCGGACCAACTGAATGTGACTGCAGCGTGGAGCAGACCCTGTCACACCTTCTGGAGTGTGCGCTGTGTCGGAATAGCTGCCCCAGGAAGATCTGATGATGGCCAAGAGAAACGCCATCGACGTCGCCCACTTCTGAGCAGGATCTGACCCTGTTGTTTCCGATGTAAGTCGATTACGACTTACAAATTAATGTTTTCTCGTTCATACAAATATACACTACGTTATTTCATTGACGTTATTTATATTCAGGATGAATGCTTGTACTTCTGAATATATCTAATATACTCGTATATAATATGATAAATTGATATCCGTGTGAATGACTCAGGTATACATAACAATAAAAGATGATCCCTTGACTGCTGATAGACTTGGGACAATAAAACACCTCCACATGGGGGAAGCTCCACACAATGTATTATAACAATCATAATATTAATACAGCGGTTCGGTACTGTATTACGATCGGCGTGAGCGTATAGTCAGATACTAAGATTACCAATAACCATAAGCGAAAATCCAAAACCATTTGAGAAACCCATAACATTCTAGTATGGAAAAATAATGCAAGTCGATTTTGCTTTAGGTACAAGTTCTACGTATTACCTTTATTAGGTGCATAAACTACTATGTAGATGTACAAAAAATGGAGTGAGGTTTGGTTACTTTCTGAAATATTCTCAAGTAAACCATATTATATAAATAACTTCTTAGGTTTTCACAGCCAGATTTGATATTGTGGCTTTTGTTTAGCCGTGTGTGGCGAATTTATTATTTCCGATATTTCGACCGCCATTTCAGGGGTCTTCTTCAGGGTTGATGACTTTGTTGTGAGTTGGTGTCAGGAGGTAGTTTAGCCGTTAGCCTAACGTACCTCCCCGAACGTCATGTCGGGTAATCGTGTGCGGTGGGTATGTTCTAAGGAGAGTACCTCCACGAACGTCATTCGGACTGTGGATGTCCTTGCTTGTCTGTCTATGCTTTTGATTATGTGCTAGAGGCGGAAGCCTTGCTAATTTGAGAATCAAGCCATCATCCCTGTTGATGTTGGTGGTATATCTTTTGATTTCAATGGCTTCTCTTACTAGGCGTGCATGTTTTTGTTCATATTATATATTGATAAGATAGAACTATGACAATACGATTAATAAATATTTCATTTGTATAATAAAGTACAGTTGCAATTTTTTAAGGTCCTTGGATTCCTTATAGCTTGTCAAGAACCACATACGAGTATGTTGCCTGGAGGATATTAGGTGCATTTGTAGTGACCATATGCCTCAGTTATGGAACAAATATGTGAAAAAAGGCCACTATGATCTTTGCTTCATACCTTGTCCGCTTCATATCACTGCAGCTTTGCCAAGTAAATTTTATGTTTAGTTCTTGTCGGTGAAGGCGAGAGGCTAGAGGCCTGAGGAAAAGCCTGCTGTAAGTTCATGCTTTTCCACAGCATCCGAAGGTAGGCGTATCTAATCTCTCACCTCCTCATTTTCAAAAGTCACAGAGAACCAATCACAAAAAAAAATTAAGTCCATTTTTAGCAGGATTGTCGTTTTCTAGTAAAAACCTCAAATTAATTACAATACGGTACTTTGAAAATAATTTTCAAAAATACAACATTTCAATACGAAATATTATAAATCAAAATATACGAAATATTCTCTATTAATCTCATTATCAGGTACTCGTACTACTCGTATTTAAAGCACATCATTGTATGTAACACATATTGTATTATCGTTAGCTAATATACTGACAATGGAGTAAAATTACGTTCCTTAAATCAACATCATGTATGTATTATGTATACCACTGTTAATATAAATTCATTTATTCTAATGTACAGTAATGAATTAAATACATATAACTATTTATAATTATAACGGTAGCTCTAGTATTTCTTCCACTGTATAATATAAAATATTTAAGTTTTTTGATATACATGTTGATATCAGCTTGATATTACTCCTTTAGGCTGATGCCGTAAAGGCGTAAAGCCTCGAAAAACGATCTTTTGTCTCTTATTCTGTTCGCTCGCCTGACATGCACATATAATGTTGTTAATCATATAATGTTGTACGGCGTTTGCATGCGCCATCTTGTTTGTTATGACAGTTGGTCCATTTCATGTTGGCCACTGTCATATTTACTTGGTATGTCTGCCGCCCGATGTCAGAGCGCCCTGTCAGTAAAAACGCGCGGGTAGTTGGCAGTTGAAGTTTGTCTCGCGTCCGTGATAGTGCGCGCGCCTTTGGCGTTCGCTATGGCCGGCAACATTTGTGAGAAATAAACGCGTAATATGTGAAACAGAAGCAAGTGTTTGTATTGTGAACCTGATCCTGCATCCTTCATCCAGTCTTCGATATCTAACTTTTAGAGGAGAATATCAATGTTAAAAATATTAAATATATATTTTGTTCTGCGACATTACTATTATATACATTGTTCGTAAGCGAGATCGCTAATGTGTGTATTGTGTGTGCGTAATATTTTGATTGCGTCTGTATTATGAATATGTATTAATATTTCATGCATATTAGGCTTAATAATTTGTGCTAATTCTCCTAATGCGGGCTTCTGAGTCACTGCGGGGGGAGGAGTGGGGGGATGGTATCTAGAGCCTGCAACCCACAACCTACAACCCAGGGCAGAGGCTTGGTCTTTGCCTTTGTGTCGCAACCTGAAACTGAACAATTTCACTCAAGCCTGCACTGAAACCAAGAATCGAAACACTGTAACGAAATTACACAAATAAATCAACATATTATTTTAAATAATTATTTTTTAAAGTTTTTTTCGTCATCAGCCGGTGTAAGTCGACTGCTAAACGTAGGGATCATGCATCTCATGAGTCTCCATCCTTTTTGAGGCTCGAAGAAAATTAAGATTTTATTTGATTTTCAGCTACGATAATCGTCCACTAGTTGTGGCATACTGTTATTCCAATTTGGAAAGCGAATCTCGGATATGAAGTAAATAATATTTATGATAAAGATTAATAAAGATAATTCACGAAATACAACAACATTGTACATCGTTTTATTCTGAAGCTTGAGATACTAGTCCATTGCGTAGGAGTTCTCGTACGTGGCCCGGCAATGGTCCTGTATATGTTTGTGGGCAACACTCGCAAACAATCTAATTGTTGCGTTTGGTGTTAATACACAGTAATACACCGATATTGAATCTCACTCCCTAAAATCAATATTTGGGGAATTCAATGACAATGCCAGCGGGACTGGATTTACATATAAGCCAAACAAGATACGGGACAGAGACATCGGCAATGAATTAATTAGGCGAGAGGGAACAGTATGACGACAGTTTTTGAATTGATAATATTGCCAATCAATGTATATTTTTTTTGTAAAAGAAGTAGATAAGTAAATAGTTATTCTCAATAATATATTATGTGACAAAAATATGTTTCTATATAAGACATGCAAGATAATTCTTTAAATAAATCGAAAGACCGCTTGCCATTTATAGTATGGTTAAGGTTGTAAAGTGTTGATCTTCCAGCATCGTAAAAATGGATCCAAGCATTCACGTATTTTACAAACGGGACAGGAAATGAAACAGTTTACTTGTACCACTTTTACATAAACACAAGAACAAATTTATGGAATTACGGATTACACCACAGAAATGATTTTTCGTATAATTTGACGATAAGAATTTGTTTTTAATAGAACATTTTTGGTTTAGGCTTCTCTGTATACCGAACCCGCAAGCTATCAAATGACGGTAAGACAATTTAATCTTTCTGTTCTACTTCAATCAATTATTTTACCGTTTATTTTGTCGCGATCATTTGAGATGGTTTTATGCTCAAAATAAAATATCAATAAAAATAGTGTAAATAAAAAAATTCATGACCTAGAAGTTAATTTTTTGTAAAGAACATAAATATCTACTTTTACAAAATATATTTTATATTAAAATTCAGACGATATAGGCAGCAGTGATATGAAACTGAAAGTGAGCCAGCGAAAGCTTTCGGAGATCCACTAGACGTCCACTTCCGGCGCAGAACCACGGCGCTTCAGTGCGATGGGGTGGCATATCATATCACAGTAATAAATTTATTTGACATCTAGATGTGTGAAACGTTCTGAAAATCTTTACATTGAATTCAAAATGAAATCGTTTGTGGTCACTTCAACTCTATTTATAATTAGTCATTACGGCGTTATTTTTATGATTAATTACTTTATTTTTTATCGAGATTATGAAACTACTTGTATCAGTTTTCTGCGATGAATTGTATATTCATGTACCCGTATATAATAACTACTTGACACGTTCAATATTTTTATTCTTGCATTCGAAACTTATCGCATATAAATCAAAATTATTGACAGATAGACAGCAGTTTCCTTTAGATTTGAAACATGCTTAAATGCAATTTTTATTATATTTTTGGTAAGACAAAACTATGACAATAGAATAACGAAAGGCTTCATTGTAAAAACTAAGGAATTATCTATTTATATTTATACATATAATTTGAATTTTAAGAAAATAAGAAATTGTTTTTCATGTTAGAAAACATGATACTAATTTTTAATATTGATTGAATAAGTAAAATAACTCTAATATTTTTAAATACCTGTGAGCATACCACATTATTATCATTGTGAACATAACTACGCTGGTTATTACAGCGAATACTAACAAGTACAAAACTTAGACAACTAGAGACTTGCTAAATCAATGTTTTGGCACAGCGCAAGGGGTTGTTTGTTCCGTAGCGGATCAGGGACTCAGAAAGCCTTCAGGATTCAGCTTCAGCGCCAGTGGGACCGACCGAGGCGGGTATTTGCTCAACAACTGCCATAAGACCCGCGGTGTACTGTACACAATAACCAACGCGCAAGGGACTCGCCGCATCGGCACAATGTTTTTATATGGATTTGTACAGTTGTGTATGTACTACTATAGACTCTGTGGAATAATCAATTTTAAGTGCGACTGCATGTGGCACAGTCCTTGTTTTATTCAAAATGTAATATTTATGACATCATAGAACGCATCGTAGAAATGCATAATATAGAACGACTACCTCAAACATCCGGCACTGAGATTGAGATACTTTAGCTTTGTATACAAATCACCCTCTAGAATTTACATATATATATAATCGCAGAGGGTGCCCTAGGCGGGATTATTTGTAGCAAGTGTTCGAGGACATGAGTTATAGCTCTACTAAAGAGGATTGCAGAGGATCAAGAAGAGTGGAGATCGAGATGCAAGATTCTGTTGCTGCAAACAAATCCACCGCATTGATACTACGAAGAAAGAAAGACACATAATCTTTCAGATATTGAACAATTGACACACATAAATTATATCACATAAAAAGAAACACACACGCATTACTTATGAAAATATGTTGTTTACTTATAATTTGTATTTTTTTAACTTGTGTTTTTAGCATTCACTTTTAAATCCATTTCAATACTAATAGATAAGTATTTTGCCCTGTTTTAACATGGATCACACTGAGCACTGTTTCACTTGTTGGAAAACTGCAGTTTCGCGATCTTCTGAAGTCTTCATCAGTTCCAACGTGTACAAATGCACTGATATGCAATTGTATATTTACTTATAAAGAAAAAAAATCACCATGAAGTAGGCAGAAGCATGATAAGGATAATATAATATAAAATAATACATGACATTGGTATATCGCCTGAAATTCGACTTTCACATTTCAAATTTGTCGTTATTTGATTAATTTACTTAATAAACGTCATAGAAGATGGTATTTTTTATTGACATATGTATCAATTATCGAATTTCATTAGAATTAAAAGTTAATAAACCATTTAATACTGTTTTTACTGTTTGTGTCATCCAGTTAATAATATCATTTTAATGTTTAAAGATCACCGTTTCGATAGAACCTGTACTCAGGTGTTACATAAATGCAAGAATATTTTTGCCAAAAATAAATTCATCATTCAATAAATTGTGCCGCTCAAACGCTCCAATAAAAATGAAAATATTTATCCTTTTCATGGGTCCCGTTTGATTTCCAACAGATACGTGGAGCACTAAAGAAAATTCCATTTCAGCGATATAAAGTGAGGCGCCCTCTCTATTGTGAGGCCCGCACACGACCCGGGCGATTCCACTTTATTTTTATATCCTCGCGAGCCGATGCCTTCAGGAACAACCTCTGACTTTATCCTGGATTCCTGATGCAGCCTTAGTCTTATACGACTACTTCAGCTGCCAAGAAGTCGATGCTTCGGACTGTAAAGCTAGCAATTATGGGCTTGATCCCCATTGAGCTCAATATAAAAATATATCTCATTAATTTAACGAGTACACACTTTTCATACATCTCAATGCCGAACAATGTGACTTCTCAACTGCATTTCTTAATTTTCTCCTAGCTTAAGTAAAAACTAGATCCATTCATCTGCTAAGCGATATTTCCTGTAATTACACGCATCCTAGAATTACCGGCTTTTTACACTTTATGTCTTTAAAAATGTAGATAAAATTGATTTCAAATACCATGAAATGTCTTTAATATTATTTTTTGAAATTAGCAGCACATTTCTCTCGACTTCTCATATCCATTCCATATCAGAAACACGGTAACCGCATATTGTCGCCATTCAATTCTGTCAGTTGCCACAATCCTTTCCTTATCCCAAGACATTTCTTCACCTGTAGGTTCACCTGGGAGCATATATAGTTCTAGACGATATCTAAAACAGAAGCCGGAGTACTTGAAGAGACTTTGATTATCAATTTTTAATAATTATTAAGGAGATCGGATTCAAGTTTTGCTCTGCCCCATTTTTTTTTGTAACAATGTAACTATGATTTTCTCACGAGAACCGTGCGATGTGATATTGTCGATGTACTTATTGAATACCAGTTCACGAAAATCTGTGGTATCTGATTTTCGTGAACTGTTAATATTTCCCAATATTACCATTTCCTCATTCATTCCTACGTATTTCGTGGTTAGCAACGTGTTACCAAAGAAGGCAATTCGAGACTCGCTGTAGTATACTTATTTCGCAACCTTAGACTAAGGTTATTTGGCATCTAGAATCATGGAAAGGCCTTCACCCACTCTCTAAGAAGTAGCTTTTACGTGGGTGTAGTAACGGGTCCACATCTGGGTCTCCAAAAACAGGACAAGACAGGGAGAGTTTTCACCAAGCGTTCACGAAAATTGAGCAAATCTGAAGTGCATGAACAAAATTAGTGCTTTCTTATATCCACAGCTTAAAGCACATAATATCTACTTTGCAATTATTTAAATTATGAATGATTTTTAAATTGGAATGTGAGTTCCTTTTTATATAGATTGATTATTTTATCTTATACTAGTATATTACGTTGCCATACAAAATACTACTAGTGCATGAAAACTCTTGTTCTAGATTCTTCGCCTGCTCGTCCACTTCTGTTACCCAACATCACCAGCTATTCCAAGGCTGCTGTCAGCACGTCAGACACTTGAGCCGCCCACTGAAGCGGATGGAGGGGATTGCGCCGATGGAGGATAGAGCGGATGGAGCGGATGGAGCGGATGGAGCGGATGCAGCGGATTTCGCAGATCAAGCCGTTTGGCAACAGACTCGCTCTACAGGTTCTTGTTACAAAGAGCTTAAGTGCATACTTTTATGCACCGCCATAAAAGCATCAGATCGAAGAGATAAAATCAAATCGTATATAAATCCCACTTGATACGAAAAATATTATTGTTTTATTACAATAGGCAGCGTATCTGTCATTATTTCAGAATACAGCATCCATCTTTGAGAATTTATTAAATAAGATAATGTATATTGCATTTCTATTATTATCATATATTTTTTTCATATTATACACATAATAACATATACTTGTGTTTTCATATGTTTTAAAAAAAATACATTTTATATGCACCGATTTCTGTGAAGTTCAAAATTAAAAAAGGTACTTTCGAAACATTTTGTATGAATTGCGTTTGCAATAAAGGAATGTAATCAGTCATAAAATATATTTTGTTTTTTAAATCAATAGTTAGTGTATAAAAGTTCAATGAGAATATATAAATACGTAATCTCATCATATTAAACAATAAATTCTGTCATTTATTATTGTAGCTTAATTTTACAAATAAATTATTTAAAGATAAAAGTAACAATTATAAATTACCTTTAGATCTTAACAGATGACTATAATAGTAAACGTTTTATATTATACGTGTTTTATAATATATAATACGGAGTATTATATACTACAAAAAGTCTTATCTACTTGTACTCTTGATATTTTTTGTATGTGATGTTTCTTAATGCTCAGGCTTCGGATCTCGCTTTCCTGAGGTTTTTTAAAGGTTTTTTTATTATTTTATTGAATCTTGTCATTAATTAATAAATGTTAATGAATAGATTATTCACAGCTAAAAATCATATCGTTAATAATGATGTTAATTTGATGTCCGATTGAATTTAACATAATGCTTAAAAATAGTAAATAAAAAGTCAGTCAATGTGCAAAAATAATCACTCATAAACTCCTAAGTAATGAAATTGTTCACTTTTGATTATTTTTATTGTTCTATATTGTCACTTTAGACTTGTGATTTTAACATACATCATGCAATATTTTATATTTCACATTTTAATTATTAATATTACATGATTCCTAAACATTTAATACCATTAGAGAGGCTGCAATCATCTAGAAAACGCGAGCAGTCTGTACACTATCTAAACATCGCCAGTATGAGCCACAGACCTAGCGTCTTTTTGCCAGGGATCCCTATCGTCGGACCCCTGGTATTACGTTTCTCGGTCTCATTTGTCCCCGCGATCAAACATTTTATCAACAGAATAATCGCAATTATTGTTGTGTGCCCATTCACGATTAAATCATTTCTAATTTACTTCTCTGGTGGTATTATGCGTAGTGCCACCCTTAGCCATAAGTTTACGGATACTAGCAAAATTAACCGAATATCTCAATTATAACTCCTCGTAAGTGATGATTTTTTAAATTATTTTTTTACTTGAATTTTTAAATAAATTTTAACATTACATTTGTGCATTCAAGAATGAGAATTTATGTCAACACATGCAGAAAAGCTCTAAAAGAAGATTTATAAAGGTTTCTCTTGTTAGTAAATTTGATGACACGTACATGTTATTGTTTTACATTTATTACAGCTTTATAAAAAGCTACGAGGGATGATCTACGTAAGCTTAAATAGCATAAAATTATTATTACAACAATTCACAGTACACATCTATTTTTATTTTATTTTTTCGAATATAGACAATATATACATAACTAACCGTGTTACAATGAACATCCTTACATGGTTGCAGTACAACAATAGTGACAAGTCCATTGGTTTGGCCTCTTTTCTTGCGACTCATGTCCATGCGATCCAGGCATGCAAACAGACGGTGAGACACTATTTCGTTGAGTGCATCATCCATGAGAACAGGAGACGCATTCTGTGTTGTCGCCTGGGAGTCTCTACCATTTCTTGGGAGGATTTATTATTATTTATTTATTATTTATTAGAGGAATTGCTGCTTAGTTCTGACGGTCCCTTGCTGTTAAAGTTCATCAGGGAAATCGTCGGGGCTACAAAGAGCGGTTAACGAGGCTGACATGGAATAGACTCCTACGTTCTTCAACTATTTCTCAGAAGTATATTCTAACCATGTGTGTAACTTGCAGGGTATGATTCGCAACTTTATATATTCTTCTACATTTTTTTAAGGGAAAAAAAAAAGTCCACTGATTGTTGGTGGGAAAGTGAAGGATTAATTCAGAGCACTTACTATCATTTATCTTGTAATTGCTTTTATATTTTCAATGTTATAAGTGAGAAAGAAATATTACATTTACTTAGAAATTATTAATGTAGTACGTGAAAAAAAAATTTCATAAAATTAAAACGTTGCATATTTAATTTTCAATCCACGACGTAATCAAATATTACGTAATACGGCGCATGTCATATGGCAAATTTCTTCACGAGCTCAACTGAACATGTTGAAATTCGTCTAGCATTTTTTTTATGAATTTATTGTGATATATTGTTAAATATCAATATGTTGAATTCATCATATTTTAAGGCCACCAATTATTTGGCAGTATTGAATTCAATTAATAAGGAAAAGAAAAATATATCAATCGGCATTTGAAAAATATAAAATTGGCGGGAAATAATAATGAATGGTTATTAGTAATAAGTTGAGGTTATGTTAGATTTTCATTTGATAGATAAATTATTCATTCATGTTATATTATTTTTTACCGATTTTGAATATACTAATGTCATTATAATTTGATAACTGACCACATTCATGCTGACACAGCAAATACTGCTAATTTATTTAGTCTACTGCCGATTGATTTAACTTACTGCCAAAACCTTGACGTAGTTACTCATTAATGAAATACAGGACAAAATTTTAAAGTGGTTATTTATTTTTAATTTTGTTGATTTGCTCATTAACCTTTTCATTACGGCTCGGTGGAATACAAAATATAAAATTATGAAACTAGTATTTATATCATTGTTATTATCGTACAACAGATGTCGCCATAGTATATATTCAAAGTATGTATATTTTATTATTATTCTATCAGTATTTATTTATTCACAAGCTTAATATTATTACTTTCCGGCAGTCTATTTATTTTAGTAAGTACCACTCGGGTCTCGAACCAAACTATAGACTGAATGGATGTGAAACGACTACTTATAGTTCCGACTCGGACTTTATAACCAATCATTTACCTGTGTTACTGATGGATAATTTATACCTTCTTGATATTGTCTCAAGGAGACATTATTAATTATTTTTTTTTTTAATTTTTATTAGAATATTATTTTATTATTTCAATATTCTAATCTACTTTTTAGATCATTGACTATATAACAATATTATTATTACTTAAATATACATATACTAAACATAAAATTCTTATTTCAACGCGTCAATCCAAGCACAAAAATAACGGCAGAAGCGGGATGCGAACCGCGGACTTTGGAAACCAACAATGCCCAGGTATTCATACCGCTCGGCGAATCGCGCCATTGCTATGCCTGGAACGACCCGCGATGAAACTAGTATTTATATCATTGTTATTATCGTACAACAGATGTCGCCATAGTATATATTCAAAGTATGTATATTTTTATTATTATTCTATCAGTATTTATTTATTCACAAGCTTAATATTATTACTTTCCGGCAGTCTATTTATTTTAGTAAGTACCACTCGGGTCTCGAACCAAACTATAGACAGAATGGATGTGAAACGACTACTTATAGTTCCGACTCGGACTTTATAACCAATCATTTACCTGTGTTACTGATGGATTATTTATACCTTCTTGATATTGTCTCAAGGAGACATTATTAATTAATTTTTTTTAAATTTTTATTAGAATATTATTTTATTATTTCAATATTCTAATCTACTTTTATAGATCATTGACTATATTACAATATTATTATTACTTAAATATACATATACTAAACATAAAATTCTTTTTTCAACGCGTCAATCCAAGCACAAAAATAACGGCAGAAGCGGGATGCGAACCGCGGACTTTGAAACCAACAATGCCCAGGTATTCATACCGCTCGGCGAATCGCGCCATTGCTATGCCTGGACCGACCCGCGATGAAACTAGTATTTATATCATTGTTATTATCGTACAACAGATGTCGCCATAGTATATATTCAAAGTATGTATATTTTTATTATTATTCTATCAGTATTTATTTATTCACAAGCTTAATATTATTACTTTCCGGCAGTCTATTTATTTTAGTAAAGTACCACTCGGGTCGAACCAAACTATAGACTGAATGGATGTGAAACGACTACTTATAGTTCCGACTCGGACTTTATAACCAATCATTTACCTGTGTTACTGAAATTAAATAAATAATATTCTAAAATTGTCTCAAAATTAATAATTTTAATTTTTATTAGAATATTATTTTATTATTTCAATATTCTAATCTGCGGGTAAATGATACTATATTACGATATTAACTATAAGTTAAATATACATATCCAAACAGTCTATTCTTTTTTCAACGAGTCAATCCAACTTACAAAATAAATAGACTGCCGGGAAGCGAACAATAATAAGGACTTGTGAATAAATAAATACTGATAGAATAATAATAAAAATATACATACTTTGAATATATACTATGGCGACATCTGTTGTAACTATCATATTTACAATGATATAAATATCTAGTTTCATCGCGGGTCGGTCCAGGCATAGTAATGGCGCGATTCGCCGGTATGAATACCTGGGCATTGTTGGTTTCAAAGTCCGTGGTTCGCATCCCGCTTCTGCCGTTATTTTTGTGCTTGGATTGACGCGTTGAAAAAGAATTTTATGTTTAGTATATGTATATTTAAGTAATAATAATATTGTAATATAGTCAATGATCTATAAAAGTAGATTAGAATATTGAAATAATAAAATAATATTCTAATAAAAATTAAAAAATAATAATAATTAATAATGTCTCCTTGAGACAATATCAAGAAGGTATAAATTATCCATCAGTAACACAGGTAAATGATTGGTTATAAAGTCCGAGTCGGAACTATAAGTAGTCGTTTCACATCCATTCAGTCTATAGTTTGGTTCGAGACCCGAGTGGTACTTACTAAAATAAATAGACTGCCGGAAAGTAATAATATTAAGCTTGTGAATAAATAAATACTGATAGAATAATAATAAAAATATACATACTTTGAATATATACTATGGCGACATCTGTTGTACGATAATAACAATGATATAAATACTAGTTTCATCGCGGGTCGGTCCAGGCATAGCAATGGCGCGATTCGCCGAGCGGTATGAATACCTGGGCATTGTTGGTTTCCAAAGTCCGTGGTTCGCATCCCGCTTCTGCCGTTATTTTTGTGCTTGGATTGACGCGTTGAAAAAAGAATTTTATGTTTAGTATATGTATATTTAAGTAATAATAATATTGTAATATAGTCAATGATCTATAAAAGTAGATTAGAATATTGAAATAATAAAATAATATTCTAATAAAAATTAAAAAAAATAATAATAATTAATAATGTCTCCTTGAGACAATATCAAGAAGGTATAAATTATCCATCAGTAACACAGGTAAATGATTGGTTATAAAGTCCGAGTCGGAACTATAAGTAGTCGTTTCACATCCATTCAGTCTATAGTTTGGTTCGAGACCCGAGTGGTACTTACTAAAATAAATAGACTGCCGGAAAGTAATAATATTAAGCTTGTGAATAAATAAATACTGATAGAATAATAATAAAAATATACATACTTTGAATATATACTATGGCGACATCTGTTGTACGATAATAACAATGATATAAATACTAGTTTCATCGCGGGTCGGTCCAGGCATAGCAATGGCGCGATTCGCCGAGCGGTATGAATACCTGGGCATTGTTGGTTTCCAAAGTCCGCGGTTCGCATCCCGCTTCTGCCGTTATTTTTGTGCTTGGATTGACGCGTTGAAAAAAGAATTTTATGTTTAGTATATGTATATTTAAGTAATAATAATATTGTAATATAGTCAATGATCTATAAAAGTAGATTAGAATATTGAAATAATAAAATAATATTCTAATAAAAATTAAAAAAAAAAAAAATTAACAAAATATAATGTCAATTATAAAACTAGTATTTGAAGCATACATGTACTTATCTGGTCTATTTTAATAATGGTTTATTATTACATTGGTTCTCATATTATTTATCTATCAGATGATGCATAAAAAATTATTCTAAAAAAGTAGCAAAAAGATTTATCACGGCTACCGATGTCGAAGGTAGGGGAATCTTACACGGCATATATCGGGTACCAGATGCGAACAGGATTAAAATTATAGGCATGAATATCCTTAGTTATTTTTGCCGTACGTTAACAAACTACTTACATTTATTTATACTTTGTATGTATTTTCTTTATTGCGTCTACGTAAAAATATATATATGTCCAGTATTGAGTAATATTAACATCAAAACATCGATTAACCTATACATCAGATATATCTAGCTGTCAATAAAAAATAAATGGTATGATTGTGTAGTTGTTTTGTTCTATTACAACGTAGCTGTCACACAAATAATACATCTATCGTAAGTGTACCGCATTGTAATTCAATAAATAATTGTCGGAACACCGTTCCATAATATTGTTTTCATGAAATAACGCAATAAATAATAACATAAAATCAGTCTGATTATTTGTTTATTTCGTAAATTCGTTTCTATTTCTGAGAATCAGGATAATAAGAGATTTATGCAAAGGGTCACGTAAAAAAATTAACGTCATGACTATGTCCGCTCGCCTAAGTAGAGCGTTTGGTTGTCACGAAATGCAGCCTTAAGGGTCTGTCAGAAGGCATGGTTATTGCCTTATCCCAGGTCAGCCCTGCCTCCTGAAAACGTTACTAAATCAAAATTACGCGAATTATATCTAAAATATGTATTTATTTATAACATTAATAATATATATGTAGCCGGCGGGTATAGCTCAATGGTCATAGCATTTTTTTGGTAAGACAAAGGTTGTGGGTTCAATCACCCACCGAGATAAAGATAAAAAACTCATATAAAAAAGTCTTTAAATTGTAAAAGGTTTTATTTACCATTTAAAACAAAAATAAATTAATATAAATCCATATCTACTTTATTCGCATGCACAGTAGACTGTTGTTTTATACATAGTTAATGTATATTTAAAATTATTATAAAACTATGTAAATCATCAACATATAATAGATAAATATACCTTATTAAAGCCATTTATTGGCCATTACTTGTCACATAACTGTGCGGCTGAACATGTCGAGAAGCGAAACTGATGGGAATACTTGAATTGCTCCGAAAGAGGACCTAGCCCTTGGACACGTCCAGGGTGGAATATATGGATGTCTCTTAACGTACTTTGGACCGGAGTATGCAAGTCGAGGACACAAGTGAAAGCCTGGCAGTTTTACAGCAGACCAACTGAATGTGACTGCGGCGTGGATCAGACCCTGTCACACCTTCTGGAGTGTGCACTGTGTCCGAGTAGCTACACCCAGGAAGACCTGATGATGGCCGGGAGTAACGCCATCGACGTCACCCGCTTCTGGGCGAGACAGGATCTGACCCTGTTGCTTCCAATACGATTATATATATATACACATATATATACTGTGTTGAAGAGTATAGCAAAGTAGTTAACACAGTACTTATGTTACATTAAGTTGAACTGAAATTGGAGCGATTTTCACTCAGCGCATCCATAACTAACAATCAATGTTCCGCCAACAAACAGGTGAGTAAATCTTTCGTTATTTGTACATTCCACACCGAGGCTCGGATAAAACTTACCTGCGACTCGAGGGGGCGCAGGGGGCGCTAGTGGCTGTCGCGGCTGATGGATGCCGACAAGTAATTATGTATCATTAGGGCGCGATTAACAAGGCCCATGCCTCAGACGGGCCGCGAACACCAGCCCTTGCCCTCAAACAATAAACAACTGGGAATATGTTGCTGGAGCAACGGCTTAACGCAGCTTTTAGCATCAACTATTAATTACTCAGGTGCCATAAAATATTTTTTATTGCCGGGGTAATCGTAGTTGATAAAATTATCATCACAAACAAACAAACAAAGAATAATTATGGCAGATTTTTTCAATGTACGATTATGTGACACGTAATTACCAAAAACTGTGCGTCGTGGGTTGCTTTGGTGAATTCCCACGACGCACTCCACCCTATGTTTGGGTACCAAAAGATAACTACACGGCTCAAATCAAGAAGAAGCTTCCTACAGTCGACAACGGAACTGGAGATACCTGAGGCCACCCTGCGGCTGAACACGTGGAGAAGCGCAACTGAGGGGAATACTTGGATTGCCCCGAAAGAGGACCTAGCCCCTGGACATGACCAAGGGTGGAATATATGGAGGTCCCTTAACAGACTTCGGACCGGTGTATGCAAGACGAGGACACAAATGAGGGCCTGGCAGTTTTACAGCGGACCGACTGAATGTGACTGCGGCGTGGAGCAGACCCTGTCACACCTTCTGGAGTGTGCGCTGTGCCCGAATAGCTGCACCCAGGAAGACCTGATGATGGCCAGAAGTAACGCCATCGACGTCGCCCACTTCTGGGCAGACAGGATCTGACCCTGTTGTTTCCGACACGATTATATATATATACCAAAAACTGTCACCACACAGTTCTGTCAACTGCTTTTGTTAATACCTCTACAATATATAGTCTTAAAGAATATATGGTTCCCAATAGCCCCAACACGAGAGCGATAGACGGTTACTGTAGTATCTAAGACATTTGCGAGTGCCTATTAATTAGTCTTTTAAAATGATGCATTTATAATTTCTATTTACACGTAACAACAATTGGCCTGATACTCGTACCCAGAAGTCTATCTATGAACATATATAGTACCCAACAGCCTCAAAGGCAAGAGCCAAAAGCGGGTGCAATATTATCCTAGCATATTTAGTGTAGTTTTTAATTTCATTTAAAGGGATCGATGTAAATTAACAGTTTGTATTTATATTGCAATATTTTGACATCACTACAAAAAATATCAATACAATGTTAAAAAAAACAAGTGTTTCAGGTCACAAACTTTACGTATGCATTTCAAATTGTAACTGCAACTTCATTGCATGCACCGAAACACTTCCGCAATGCAAAGTTGTAATGCTTTTTCTATAGCGCAATAACAATTTAAGTTATACATTGTGTCGGCGTAAACTGAGCAAAGACACTTTAGTGCAAAACTTGTTTGTGCGCTTTTTTTATCGCGAAAATGAATTATGCCGCAAATTTAAATCGCGAAAGTTTCTCCGAAGAAATTATAGCATAACGCTGACATGCGACCGTGAAACATCCGGGACTTTCGAGTCTTCCGGCGCGAGATTCATGGCTCTCGCTGAAAAGCTCGCAGTGTTCTCCACTTCGGTGGTTGGTTTTTCAGTTTCAGGAAACTTCAGAACTGTACTAATCCCGAACTGAGTTACAGCCAGCCGGGTTCGAACTAAGCTCACTATTTAAGTTTGCGATTTTCTTTGCGCAAGAATCGAGCACGGGGATTTGGCTAATTCGAAAAAGATGAACGATCCAAACCAGGGGGCACTTGTAGAATGCGAAACCGAACAGAAATATTCAAACCATCAATTCTAAATTATAATGAGAGTACGAAATGTAATCGCTTGGAGTTTTCTACGCTTAACTTAAACTGAAATTACCGTTTTTTTCTATGATTTGTATTTAATGATACGACACTTTAAAAAATAATTATATTTTATGGTTTAAAATTTACTAGTTTACTATATTATTCATTATTTTCAATTATTTATTATGCCTATATAAAATAATCAGCAGAGGTCCGGGGTGATAGACATGGCAAGTATATAACTTTATGGTGGAAATATATGAGAACAGTATGCTTCAACTTTAAAGCAAAGAAAAAAATGATGATGTTGACTGCAAACAAAACATTTTAAATGTACAATAAACGATATTGTTACTAATAAATTATACACAAATAAAATTGTGGATATGAAAATGTGTTTTCTAGCTTAATCTTTCATAAGCAGATGTTGAAGATATTTCTATTATGAAATATGTGTATTAACCAAAGTAAAAATAATAGTCATTCAATGTTATGTTTAAGTGCTTTCTCGCTAATCGCGTTATGAGCAAAGTTCCTATTTGTAAGCCTTCTCGGAACATAACCTTCAAGGAGAATTCCGCAATGAAATACGGAATATTTTTACAACATTTATTTTAATGCACACACTATGAACACACTGTAAGGTTAAAAAATTTAACTCTTATTATATACTATTCATTTTCGTATTCAAGAACTTTTTTGAATTTTTATTATTACCAATCAACTTAAAACATGTCAATAAGAGAAGTGAATTCCGCATCATAAAAAAAACTTTTGCTGGAGTTCTATTAGAGAAATGATTTAATAAAAGAGGTAGTAAGAAATATATACCCTATATAATTAACTCTGAAATAAGATTAAGGTGGATCTGACAAGGATATTTTTTCCATGCCGCTGAAGGGTTTTGAGTATATATATGTCTCTACTTCAAGGCCCTGAACTCTCGTCGTTTTAGAAAACTGTCGGAAAACAAACTCAAACGTAAAAAATCTCTGGAGGTGGATCTGACCATGTCAGCTGACAGAACATTATGGCTAACTGTTTGAATTTCATTTTTTTTCTAATACTATATTTTATAAATTATAATAGTATTACTTTACTATGGTGAGTCTCTGAAGAGAATGAGAATCTGGAAAGAAGACTGTTAAATATTGCTGTTAATTTCCGTTAAGATTTAACAATTATTGGTAAAAATATTAAATAATTAGTTTTATTTCACATTATAATGACTGACCGCGTTTCGCTGCCGGAAAAGATAGTTGAACTGTAGTAAAATGGAACACAGAAATTGATAAAAATTATAATGTAGTTAAATGTCTTTTGCCGGCGGTCATAGCTCAATGGTAAAGCGTTTGCTTTGCAAGCCAAAGGTCGTGGGTTCGATCCCCAACGGAGATTAAAAAAAATGTATTTTTAATCGATTTCTGAGCTCTAAAATACCCCCGGTTGGTGTGAATTTGATCCATCACCCGTAAAATGTCAGTCATAGCCTATCAATTAAAAACTGGTGGTAGACGAAAGTCGTCCAGTGAAGACCACCCATTCATAGTAGATTCCTGTAATAATAAAGGATGATGCGTGAATCTCGGGCTGTAGTCTATGACGTT
Source organism: Glossosoma conforme (assembly GCA_022606575.1). Classification (NCBI taxonomy): domain Eukaryota; kingdom Metazoa; phylum Arthropoda; class Insecta; order Trichoptera; family Glossosomatidae; genus Glossosoma; species Glossosoma conforme. The sequence goes on along the minus strand of JAGTXR010000017.1, from coordinate 2,825,470 downwards.
GGCGGATCAACACTCCACATGCAGCGTTTAGCCATATACACTATATATCAAGCGTCATAAATTCTAAGATGAGACTTTAAAAAATTACTATCACCATCTGTCGGTATTCTCCTGTAGGTGGCCACATAAAAATAAAAATAAATGTGATTTGTACTTTACGAGTTACTTTCGAAACAAATATATGGCCCGATAAAGACCTATCGTCTTTAAAAAAAGTCTATAGTAAATGAAATAGTGGAGAAATGCAAAGATTTAAATTTAATTTACAACCATATGCTTGTTATACACTACAGATAAATTTAAATTTCACTCGTATACACTACACGTAAATACTTTTTTTTGTTCAAAGAATTTCATAACAAATTCGAAATAGCGTTAAAAGTGGTTAAACCGATCATCTGGAATGATCCAGCTGCCATAAAGTCAGTTCCTGTGAATACTGTCATACGTTCACGACTGAAAAGGGAGAAGTACGGTGTGTACTGAGAGAGTACATTTGGACACTAAGTACTTTCAGTACAGTATTGTAATGGAAGTAGTTGCGGCGTGTCGTGCGGCGCCGGTGGGATTAGGGGGCGCTGAAGCCTCTGAATAGCCTTCTGGCTTCCCTGGGCGCTCTTAATAAAAATACACATTATATTTAGTGCCACTCGGTTTTCAATTCTTGCGGATCTTGGGGGTTTTTGCTTTTCAAAATTCCAAGTGAAAACATACACTTCAAATACACCATGTTACGTTTTATTTAATTTAATTTAAACGTTAAAATTACTTACGTATAAATTATTAATTAAAAATTATCTGAGATATATTTACTCATATCTGAGCTTTGTGTCACCAATGATATAGTGATTGTACGAATAAACTAGCTTAAATCATTTTGTTAATTGTTCCAGTGGTAAAAGTTTATCATTCAGACGCCTTATGTTCAAAAATCCGACAAAGCTTGATTTTTTCAATCGATTTAATCAAATCGAAGCCATATTTATGCCTCCGGTAGGGTTGCGTGGCGCAGAGGTGGCCTCTTAAGGACATAGATAAAATATCCAAGCCTTGAGAGCGTCGGTTTTATCATCCGATCTCTTTGAGAAACGTTGAATATTGAACACCCAAGTATTTTTTTGGTACTACAGCTGCAGTATATGCAAGTTTTGTTAAATAAAAACTTTTGCTCTGGCTCTCGGGAACCATATATATTCTCATGTAGATCTTCAGGTATACAAATGTTCTGCGACAACGCATAGAAAATCTGAGCTTAAAAAATTGAAAGCTTTGATTTTCAGTTTGCAGTGTCCATATGCTCCAAACATGGAAGAGTTTTTTTTATGTAAACGCATGCAGGAGAGCACACCCGATCAAGACTCTATGACGCTCAGTCTGGGAGGCTGGACGCTGCATGCAAGAAACGTATTTGTGTGTAGGTTGGGGAGATTGCAAGTGTATATTTATCTAATTAATTTTTTAATTTTTATTAGAATATTATTTTATTATTTCAATATTCTAATCTACTTTTATAGATCATTGACTATATTACAATATTATTATTACTTAAATATACATATACTAAACATAAAATTCTTTTTTCAACGCGTCAATCCAAGCACAAAAATAACGGCAGAAGCGGGATGCGAACCGCGGACCTTGGAAACCAACTAGGTATTCATACCGCTCGGCGAATCGCGCCATTGTATGACTTGCGATGAAACTAGTATTTATATCATTGTTATTATCATTACGACAGATGTCGCCATAGTATATATTCAAAGTATGTATATTTTTATTATTATTCTATCAGTCTTCATTTATTCACAAGCTTAATATTATTACTTTCCGGCAGTCTATTTATTTTAGTAAGTACCACTCGGGTCTCGAACCAAACTATAGACTGAATGGATGTGAAACGACTACTTATAGTTCCGACTCGGACTTTATAACCAATCATTTACCTGTGTTACTGATGGATAATTTTTACCTTCTTGATATTGTCTCAAGCAGACATTATTAATTAATTTTTAATTTTTATTAGAATATTATTTTATTATTTCAATATTCTAATCTACTTTTATAGATCATTGACTAACGCGTCAATCCAAGCACAAAAATAACGGCAGAAGCGGGATGCGAACCTAATTATCCATCAGTAACACAGGTAAATGATTGGTTATAGTAGTCGTTTCACATCCATTCAGTCTATAGTTTGGTTCGAGACCCGAGTGGTACTTACTAAAATAAATAGACTGCCGGAAAGTAATAATATTAAGCTTGTGAATAAATGAAGACTGATAGAATAATAATAAAAATATACATACTTTGAATATATACTATGGGACATCTGTCGTACGATAATAACAATGATATAAATACAAGTTTCATCGCAAGTCAGTCTGGGCATAGGAATGGCGCGATTCGCCGAGCGGTATGAATACCTGGGCATAGTTGGTTTCCAAGGTCCGCGGTTCGCATCCCGCTTCTGCCGTTATTTTTATCTTGAAAAAAAAGAATTTTATTTTAGTATGTATCTGTTTCTTTAAGAGATCCAGATTGTAGGAAAAAAAAAACACAGACGCTGGAAGAGCATTCCTTAGCTTACCGGTGGCATTAAGGAAGAAGCTTTGGAAACTGCCAGTTCTTGCTTGATATATATTAACCGTTTATGGATGTTCGGCAAGTGCAAGACGAGTTTGTCGGTTGTGGGTGCGTGCAGGAGGAATTAGTTCTTTAAGTTCCGAAGAGCAGCGACCGTGGCAATAACGGTAGAAAAGACTAAGTGAATCATTCTTACGCCTGTGTTCCATTGATTGCAGGTTAGACGTAAGAGTGTCATTGCTTATCAAACGAATTGCTCTACTTTGAACTGAGTCAATTATGCTTAGAAAGTATTTTGGGACTGCAATGCAAAGGTGACTGCCGTATTCAAGGATAGGTCGGATTTGTCCTTTATATAGGAAGAAGAAGTTGTTTATCGTGTAGATAAGGTAATTAAAAAAATACATCAAATTCTCAATGATATTTTCTTTCTGAAAATCTCTTACATAATAACGTGAAGAGTAAAGGGTTTTTTAGTATTCAGGTGAGTGCGAAAGTTAAGGATACGTGACAGTATCACGCGTGTGGATTGACCAAGTTCTCGATGATCCATCAAATCAAATTACCGCATGCGGAGACACGCACTGCCCCGCGTTAATCTCCCTCTGGCGGTTCCTCCGTTTTTATCGAATTTGTTTTCGTTTTCCCGGTAACGAGTTTTGACAAAGATGATGGATTAGAGCGCCGCGGGGTCCGCCGCCGCACGAGTGACGGGAATGGCGATTTCATCTCCGCTGACTATTTCGATCTCCAGATAATTATTTAATCGAGTTACTTGCTAACATTTTTACACTGTACGAGAATGATATACAGTGTTGCGCTATGTAGAGCGCTATTTTCTCTAAGAGCCATTTTAGGCAAACTATACAGAATGTTCCAATAGACTACGAAACTTAAAGGTAACTTAGGTAAGCATTCAGTGTCTTCCAAATCGAAGAAAGAAATCAGATGATAAATATTCTTCTCTTCCAAGCTCTAGATCCAAAGCAATGACGAATATATCATGTATTGGTATTTCAAATGACAACATTCATTCTTTTTTGGAAATCGAGATGTGTGATCCTTACGTGTCAGGAAAAAACACGTATTATGTGTATGACATCATATAATTTCATGTAAATATGAATAATGTCAGTTTGATGAAATGACTAAAAGTTTGTTCATTTTCATTTTTTCACCGTGAATTGTACACGTTTAATCTATCAACACCAGTGTCAAAGTATTACAAATTATTTTAAAGCAACAAAATATATAATAACAACCATTTAAGACTTACTAACCGTTCAATATATAAATATTTCGTAAATTCCTTAGTTTTTAACATATAGCACACTGAACACTGTTTAATTAATTGCTGAGAGACAGCACTTTCTTCTTTAACCTCTCCTCCCCGGTGATGTCTATCGACTACACATTGCTTGTAATAACTTAAATATCTTTGTAAATATAATACACACAGGGTTCAGATTTTAGGTATTCCTCCTTAATACATTTACGTATTGAAAAAAATAATATTTATAATAATAGGCACTCATCGGGAGCAGGAAATATTTTTCTACAATCCGGAATAAATTCACCACTACAATCAAGACGCGTCAACTGTCATGAATCGAAATGATATCTTTGCGCGTCGGTACATCGATATATCGACAGGCCAAGTAATGTTAGTATCTCTCGGAAGTTCACGCGAGAAGGTGCGTCTGGCCGTTTGAGGTCTTCGTCTGATGTTTTTCATGTTTTTAGCTATTAAATGTCAATTATCACTGCCTATTGACATCAACTATTGTAAAATTAAGCGATATCTTTGAATATTTTCATTTTTTCGAATTTCTACTCATTTTATTCACTTTAAATCAGAATGTGTAATGAGTTGACACCATCGGAACGCGCGGAAGTTTTTAGCATCGTAAAGCGAGGGTTAACTACATCATCGAGATGTTTACATTTGCCAGTTCTTGAATGTCTCCCAAACTATCGAAAAATGTCGATCGTTTTCGGTTTGTTAATATTTTTAAAATATTCATAGATGTCGTTGTGAGAAAATCGGAATTAATTTTGAAATACATCTTTCGAATATTGCGAAGCGCGCACAGCTGCGCTTATGGCGATCGTCTACGTAGAGCCCATATGTGTGCTCATGTGTGCAGCGATCATTATGTTAGTGAGGTTTTTTAGCACTAAGCTTCACCCATCCTCTCTTCTTACACCCCTACATACTTTTACAATTTGAATATATATATTTATAATCTTTTAACATCATTTACAATTTCAAAATTAATGCTTACCAACGAATGACTTTACATGCAACAATATTAACAATAAAATTCAAATAAAAGAACTCATACATGACTCGATCAAAGATCTCAAACAATTAGTACAAAATTTTGAAAACACAATTACAACTTACCATATGAATAGATTTTAATGATATTATTTTATATTCTAAAAAATGTATATATGCAACACTTGAATCAAGGATGAATCCCACGTCAAACACAAGATCTACCTTTAAGTGGCGTGGAAAGCGAATTTCCAAAAAAACAACAATAAAAAAAAAAAATGAATGTAATACTGTCAATTAAATCTTAAATGTATCCTATTATATTTGATTAAATAAAAAAAAAATATATATATATAACATTTTTCCTTATGCAAGAAACTACTGAAGCCTTTATTGAAGGCAAAACTGCAGTCTTCCAGCCAGTAATTAAACAGCGCTCAGTGTCATCCATGCTTAAACCAGATACGAAATATTTATCTGATTAATATAGTGAGATGAATGCTAAAATATAAATAACTAACTTACTGTATTATTCTCAGTTATTTTTAAATATTAATTGAATCGCATGCTTTATGCTGAGCTGCGAAGATAATGTAGCTTGTCGTTAAGCCTTTTAGGCCCGGCGATATGAAAACTGAAATGTTTCACTGAAAGTTGAGTCAGGACTAAATAGAAAATCACTTCTCAGACGCACGGCTAGAACTTAATCCCATTACGACTGACTAAATTATCCACGGACGACTTAAACAGCTTTACTGTACACCCCTCAAACTGTGAGCGAGTCCGATTCAAATGTTTCCAAACGCAATAATTACCATATTTAATACTACCGTGCTGAAAAAAGCTCGATATGCGATATTTCGTCTTTTAGTTTTGTTCGCTCGTCTGACACGCAGATATAAAAATGTTTAAGTTTGTAGATTTAAATAATTATAAAAGGCGGCGCTTGCATGCACTATTTTGTTTGTTTTGACAAGTTGCTACCTATCGTGTGAAGCGGCAGTTCGGCAGATGGCCATTATAAGTGTTCGGCGCAGTGACTCAAGACCACTGACCCAGTCGCTGCCCGGGGGTCGTGGAGTTAATAGAATATTCTGTCTCAGACAGCGGATCGAATTTTTCAGTTTATTTTTACGTAAAATAAACGTCAATGTGTTTCTCGTAAAGTTCTTTGCTTTGGCGACCTGCTTCCTTAATTCATCTAACACGCACCTCGATGATGATGCTCATTATTTTCCTATGTAAACGTCTGAAGAATATATCACAGTCCGGATGTAGGATGTCATCTCGTTATTCATAAAATCATACCATCATAATCAGTGCCGGTTTTAGGCGGTGGCGACGTGGGTTGGTGCCCCAGGGCGTCGAATAAGCTAGGGGCTTCGAAGGCAACTAATCTTCCTTATGTATTTTCAAATATAAACAATTTGGGACGCTAAAAAAATTCCCTAGGGCGCCGCGGGGTCTAAAGCCGGTACTGATCGTAATCCCAGTAACACAATCACATCTTCTTATGAAATAGGTATACTATACTACGACAGCATTGATTTTTAGTGGGGTATCAAGATTCAAAACCGTATGGAAGTAATAATACAGGCAGGAAAAAAGAGTATAGTAGAGTATTATATGAACTATAATTTATAGGTGTTCACCGGAGCACAAAAAGGTTGGTAATCATTGATTGAGAGTAGGTACACGACACTGAGAATGTGACAGGATATTACGAGGGTTTGGACCAGTGGGGAGGAGTGTGGACCCAACTCAGCAACCACCTCGGTAAGAGTCACATTCCAAACGAAGGTCGGACAAGGTCGACAGCGGACCAGAGATCTGGTCTAAGAGACAGTGCTGCACTTTCTAAACTATCAACAAGCCAGTCAAAAGAGCTTAGTGGGAAATACGTAATACTACATGAGTGAATAGTAGAAGCATAGAAATAGTAGTAGTAGTTAGTAACATAGCCAAAAGTTTCAACGGAAAAAATATTGACAATTCTATTTAACACACATATTTATGAAGACTTTTTATCAATTTTGGTTATAAAAAATTAATTTATTAGGTTTGTTTTATTTTAAATTTATTGAAAATTACTGAACGTGTTTTCTTAGGTATGTGAAACGAAAACAATAGATTTGAATAAATCTAGAATAAAATCTTATTTTTTTCAATTCAATTGACTCGATTAAAATTTAAAACTAATACTAATTGAGCAGTTTTTATAAGAGTTCTCAGTAAATAACCTCAACTCTTACTTGTTATTTATACAATATTTTATCGTATTTAAAGATATTATTTTTATATATAGTTTATTGACAATATATACTCAAGAAAATATCGCATTATTCCTTATAATTCTTCATAATATTTGATTTTTATTTGATTTATATAATAATATTTTTTAATGTTTCACACGTTTGCCCCACTTTTACAAACTATCTCAGTGATTTTGACTATTTTCACTTTTAATTTAGCTCGGATTCTAGCAAATATTATTATATATAGCTTAACTTTTGGGGTCCAAGCTAAATTTGATTTAATAAAGTATAATATTTCTTAAAAATAAAATTATTTAAATATATATATAAGCATTTTGTTTGATAATTTCTGTTAATTTCATACAACCTCAAAAATTTTAACGGATTTAATAATTGTATTAACACAATATGTATTGCATCAAAATTACACTACTCAAAAGCACTGTATTTTGTTATCAAATTTATTTACAAAAAAAATCACACCCTAGCATCTTTTATGTAGTCAACACATTCTTCTTATATGATATTAGTATGTTTATACACGATAGAACTGATGAAGCCATCATTAACCCTTTCATTACGGCTCGGTTTGAATACAAATTATACTGTCAATTATAAAACTAGTATTTGAAGCATGAATGTACTTATCTGGTCTATTTTCATATATCACATTGGTTCTTGTATCCTTTAGCTATCAGATGATGAATAAAAAACTATTCTAAGAAAGTAGCAAAACGATATATCACGTCAACCGATTTCAACGGTTGTTGAATTTTATGACAGAATATGCCGACAACAGATGCGAAAGTGTGAAGAGCGAAGCTGTGGTCTTCCAGCGATTAAACAGTACTCATTGTGATACATGCTAAAATAAGGTACGAAATATTCATTTATTTAAAAATTAATGATAACTTTGTTCTTGCATTCACCTCCTTCATGATATTCCTTACGGCACGATATATTTGACGCCTCAAGGTTTTTATTATTACACAACTTCTTATTGCTGAACTCCACGTATTTCGATTCGAATGACATTTTAATTTTACCTCCAAAAGTACAACACACTGCGGCTTTTATTTTATTTCATTAGGCAGCTCTCTAGAGAGAACGCTCGCGCGAGCGCAGGAAAACAACACAAACGGCTCATTTGAATGGAAGTAATTCGATTATTTCATTAGAACATTCCTCGCCAGGCCAGAACCGCCCGCACTCCGCACCACCGGCCAATGCAATCCACGTCTTGACATTTCAAACAAACAACATTTAAATACCAATAATCGCACCGCACTGTGAACTACCGGATGTATCGTACAAAGGCATTTCGGCGGCAGGTGCGCGCTGTTCGGACACCATTTTGTATAATACTGCGCTGATATTTTGAAATTCGCGCGGGAAACAGCACATTTTGGCGGTAAAATCAAAGCGACCAAGACATCAATGGTAAATAATTTGTTTTTGTAGACATTAAAATTATATTTGTATTTAATTAAATAGGTTTTTTTAGATTACTTTAGAAAATAGTGTGGTGCAAAACGATGGCAATATTATGTCAGCCCGATTGTCTTGTTATGTGTTTCATAATCGTATTTGTTAAAAATTAACAAACAAACAATTTATCAATTTCGGAATTTTAATCAGTATGCAAATAATGTACAAACAATATTGTAGATATGATGTTACCTTCTTCTTTGTAGTATCAATCCGGTGGATTGGCTTGCAACAAAAAAAATAAGAGCTACAACTCATGTCCTCGAACACTTGCTGCAAATACTCCCGTCCAGGGCGCCCTCTGCAGTTGCTATCCTCAACCATCCCTTCCACAATGTCGTGAAGAAGACCATCGTGGCGCATGATGTGACCGATCCATCGGGCTCGCCTCTCTGAGATGGTTCTTATTAGGTGCCTATCTTCCTTGATTGTATTATTTATAATAAATACCCAAATAATACATTTTTGTTAAAATGTTTATTTATTTTTAAAATTATATAATAATCTTAACTATATTTATAAAAAAAACTTTTATTTGTGTCTTTAAGTGTATTTTTTATTGAAAAACTTTATGTATATTATAGAATTAAAAACCTCACTGATAAAGCTGCTAAATAACAATGGCAATTTAAATTGTCATTTTATTATTGTTTGGTTATTTTGATTGAAATCTATGTGTGTTTTTATTTTCTACGATATGCTGCTTTTCATATTTCCAAGAACCAGTATTATATATATATATAATCAAATGTGAAACGCGAGCAGTCAAAATAAATAAGGTAACACAAAATATTACGTTTTCAATTCACTAAAAAAAAAATTATGTTTTTAATCACGGATTGTTGTATTTAACCATTCCCTGCATTTTGAATATGTTAATTCACATTCCTCTCGATTCCCACGCATTTTAGTTTGTGCCAAATAAAGTTGCGATCATGTAATCTGGGATATGCCTAAATTAGCACATGACCGCAAAACCGGTCAGCGTAATGATATATGTTTTATCTAGAGGTGCCCCGATAGCTAAATCAAACCGATCGCAAAAGTATTTGATTAGTGAATAAATTGGTATTTATTTGCATCATCCGGGACATTATTCCGTACGTGTGATTTTATTTCGGATATGATTGCGTTCTGAATTTTCAATTTCGAACGTGATTTCGCTGCCCGTGTATTTTTTTAATTTCCTGCGGACTCTGAGCAGATGTTTCGAAAAAATGCAAAGTCGCTTCAAATTTGAAATCGAAACTTAATATAAAATAAAGATAGCACGGATATTAAGAACGATGAAAGTATCATTCACAAACAATGTAAAATAGTATCAACGAAACGTACATAATTATTGTTATCTTGGCACTCACTTTTAACCCTCGCTTTACGATGCTAAAAACATCCGCGCGTTCCGATGGTGTCAACTCATTACGCATTCTGATTTAAAGTGAATAAAATGAGTAGAAATTCGAAAAAATGAAAATATTCAAAGATATCGCTTAATTTTACAATAGTTGATGTCAATAAGCAGTAATAATTGAAATTTGATAGCTAAAAACATGAAAAACATCAGACGAAGACCCTAAACGACCAGACGCACCTTCTCGCGTGAACTTCCGAGAGATACTAACATTACTCAGCCTGTCGATATATCGATGTGCCGATATCATTTCGAACTAGGTGACCAACTGAGGTTTCCCGTCTCGCTCACTCATATTAGTACGTCAGCGAGAGTGAGGAGTATAGATGCCGCCTCATCTGGGTATTTTTTTATTTTATTTTCGCACACGCTTCGAATGATTCATGACAGTTGACGCGTCTTGATTGTAGTGGTGAATTTATTCCGGATTTTAGAAAAATATTTCCTGCTCCCGATGAGTGCCTATTATTATAAAAAAAAAATTTCAATACGTAAATGTATTAAGGAGGAATACCTAAAATCTGAACCCTGTGTGTATTATATTGATATCAGCTTGATATAGCTCCTATAAGGCCGATGCCGTAAAGCCTCAACAAGCGATCTTTTGTCTATTATTTTTGGTTCGCTTGCGTGACATCTACATCGAATGTTAAGCGGTGTTTGCATACGCCAAAATAATTGTTATGACAGTTGGCCTATTACTGGTTAGTAGGACTGTCGTATTGGCAGTTGGTACCGTGGAGATGTGAGATCGCGCCGTGGGCCGGCAGTTGAAGTTTAACACGCGCCCGTCACAGTGCGTGCGTCCTGTGCGTTCGCTGTGGCGGGCAACGTTTGTGACAATAAACATGTATCGTGAAACAGAAACAAGTTGTTTATAATGTGAACCTGATCCTGCGTACTTCATCCAGTTAATCGATGTCCCTAAATGGAAGAGGAGGATACCAATTCTCGCCCAACGCGTGGGGCAGCATTAGAGCTACGCAAAGTTCCACGAATCCACGGCCTTGGGGATCATCGCAGGCATCTCGGGAGAGAGACCCGAGTGGCGCCTAATTCACAACTGAGAGATGCAGAGATCAGGTACGCTTTTCTGAGCATACAAAGCCACATCGCCCTGGGAGTTACATAGAAGCCCAGCGAAGTCACGCTTTCAAAATGGCGTCACCAAGCCAAGCAGGAAGGCATCACAGAAACCAAGATGGCGGCGCGCGCGTAGACGCCGTGCCCCGTTACCAACACTGGGCCGGGGATCGTGATTTGATGAAGGGATATGTTTTGACGAAATCGCGTGGGTGGAGCCAGGACCTGAACCTCTAGATGTCGCCATGCTGGAGTGGAAAAGGTGTCGCGAGGCGGCCGCGTGGATTGGGCCGGAAACTGAATCGCAGATAACCGGGATGGTTAGTCTGGAGCCGGAAACCCAGAAGGTTAGTCCGGAACCTCAAGATGACCTCATGCTTGGAGGCGGTATCGCGGATAACCGAGCAGGTTAGTCCGGAACCGGAACCTCAAGATGACCTCATGCTTGGAGGAGGAGAGTTTCGCGGACAATCACGTGAGTTGGCCGAGACCCTGAATCTCCAGGCGCCGTCATGCTGGAGCGCAGAGGAGCCAGAAGACCACCACGTGGGTTCATCAAGATAAAAGAAGAGCATCATCACCCTCGAGCGCCAACGAGACATTGCGGACCGCGCGGAAACCACGCCAGCCGTCAAAAATGGCGTCATTCGTAAAGCCAGTTCCGTAGTAAACAAGTGATGTAAAAAGTGCTAATGGTGTTTGTGATCAGTCACATTTTGAGTGACGCGGTAGTACAACCCGCCAAGTGTGATGTGGATAAATTCTCTTTGTGTTTTTTTGTTTTTATGCCCTGTCTTTAATTTTTATGTTTGTGGTTTTTTTTCTTGCTGTTTCCTTTTTATTTCTATGTTCGTGTTTTTCTTGCTGTGTTTCTTAGAAACCAAGATGGCGGCGAGCGTCAAACGCCGTACCGCGTTACTAAGACTGGTCCGGGGGTCGTGATTTGATGCTGGGATATGCTTAGAAGAAATCGCGTGGGTGGAGCCAGGACCTGAACCTCTAGATGTCGCCATGCTGGAGTGGAAAAGGTGTTGCGAGGCGGCTGCGTGGATTGGGCTGGAAACTGAATCGCAGATAACCGGGATGGTTAGTCTGGCGCCGGAAACCGAGTAGGTTGTTCCGGAACCTCAAGATGACCTCATGCTTGAGGCGGTATCGCGGATAACCGAGCAGGTTAGTCCGGAACCGGAACCTCAAGATGACCTCATGCTTGGAGGAGGAGAGTTTCGCGGACAATCACGTGAGTTGGCCGAGACCCTGAATCTCCAGGTGCCGTCATGCTGGAGCGCAGAGGAGCCAGAAGACCACCACGTGGAGTCATCAAGATAAAGAAGAGCATCATCACCCTCGACCGTCGACAAGAGACATTGCGGATCGCGTGGAAACCACGCCAGCCGTCAAAAATGGCGTCATTTGTAAAGCCAGTGGCGTAGTAAACAAGTGATTGCTAATGGTGTTTGCTATCAGTCAAATTTATAAGTGATGCGGGAGTACAATCCGCCAAATGTGATGTGGATGAATTCTCTTTGTATTTTTGCTTGCTCTGTCTTTTTTTTTAATATGTTTGTGTTTTCTTGCTATGTCTTTTATTTTTATATGTTTGTATTTTTCTGGTTCTCATATGTAGCGTGTCAGCGAGCGAGCTTAAGCTTGGGTTAAGATCGTTTGTCGCGGTTTTCCGTCTTTGAAAGGGTAGCGATTGATATCAGCTTGATATAGCTCCTATAAGGCCGATGCCGTAAAGCCTCAACAAGCGATCTTTTGTCTATTATTTTTGGTTCGCTTGCGTGACATCTACATCGAATGTTAAGCGGTGTTTGCATACGCCAAAATAATTGTTATGACAGTTGGCCTATTACTGGTTGGTAGGACTGTTGTATTGGCAGTTGGTACCGTGGAGATGTGAGATCGCGCCGTGGGCCGGCAGTTGAAGTTTAACACGCGCCCGTCACAGTGCGTGCGTCCTGTGCGTTCGCTGTGGCGGGCAACGTTTGTGGCAATAAACATGTATCGTGAAACAGAAACAAGTTGTTTATAATGTGAACCTGATCCTGCGTACTACATCCAGTTAATCGATGTCCCTAAATGGAAGAGGAGGATATCAATATTTACAGAGATATTTAAGTTATTACAAGCAATGTGTAGTCGATAGAAATCACCGGGGAGGAGAGGTTAAGATCCATTTTGAATGGTAAACATGAAGTTGTTACTTTGCTAATGTGTAATACGTTTAACTTGTTTATCATTTAAAATATTGGCTTACAATGTTTTCACGAGATGATGATTGTAAAAGGTATTGACATCAGCACGATGTAGCCCTTGCTAACTGGTACCGAAAACCTCGATAGACAATCTTTCGTCTTGTATTTTTGTCGTTTGCCATGCCTTTATGTATGTAGCCACATTGGGGCTACTTACATAGTTTTGCCACCAGTGGCGCTGGTGACCGAGCACGGGCCGTGGAAGTGCGGATGGCCGGCAGTTCGTCCCCACCCTTTAGCTTGGCAAGGTCGCATTGCGGCCACGCGGCATGTCAACCCGCGTGGTCACAAAAAATGTTTTTAAAGTAAATATAATCTGTGCTTCTAAAAGAAAGTGTTTGTCTGCTGTCCTGCTCCTCATCCTGCCTCCTGCGACGTAATAACTACTTCTCTTTTTGAGAGAGGAGGATGTTAGTATATTACTTAAAATATTTATTTTAAACGTTAATAAAACATTAAAGTAATCGTATTTCAATTAAAATTCACTTCGGTAAGTGCAGGACAATAATTAACATATGTTATATATAATCAACATAGTAAGCATTTTTCCTCCATAAAAATATTGTTTATAGCCGAGCATAAAATATGCTTTAAAACCAATTACTAAATTTATACATTTTTAATTGATTAATTAGCCATAAAAAATGTCCAAGAAGAGAGTATTGTTGGAGTCTTGCCTATTATTAATCTACGAGAATAGACTACGTAATATGTTAATCATGTTTAAATAATAATGAGATATTTTGTTTGCTATTATTAACTCATTTTATCATTATAAATTGTAATATAACTATTAATAGCAGACAATGATATAATAATACATCTAAGCAAATACTTGCTAAGTAAGTATGTAGCAATTAATATATCCCATTCAACATCAACAATAGATATTTGAAACTAGCAATCTCTCGCATTGTATCCTCTGCTAATCGTGCAGCCTCCGCTGGGCACAATACATTATTTATTAGCCTTCGCTGAATGACGCGAACTTCTTATTTTGCAGTGAATTCGCCCTTCAGGGGAAGCCTGCGATACTACATGAGAGGCTCTCGTTGGCTATGCGAAAAGAGTTTTATCGAGTTTTTTTTTTTTTTTTTTATTTAATCAAATATAAAAGATACATTTTTTACATAGTAATTTACATTCCAATCTTTTTTTTTTTCTTTTTTTTTTTACATTCGCTTACCACACCACTTAAAGATAAGATCTTGTGTGTGGCGTGGGATTCATCTATGTTATTTTACAGTTTTATATAATTATACAGAGTATTACATATTTATACATTTACATGATTTTGATATAAAATTAACATTATATGATTAAAGATTTAATATACTATATGTTGAATTAAATTTAATGTATATATAATTTAATAATAAATTTTTGGTACATTTCATTATTTCAATTTGTTATGCAGTGACGTCGGTTCTGTTCGTCATTATTTTAAAGTACTGTTTCACCTTTACAATCAATATTTTAATATCGCTGATCTCTTTTATTTCCCGAGGAAGATTGTTAAAATTAACTATTCCGTTATATTTGTAACCATTTTTTGCATGTTGTGTGTTAAATTTTGGTATTAATAAGTTGTACATATACCTAGCAGAATGACAAGTGTACCAGTTTTCAATTCTCCTTTCTTTAATAGTCTGTAAAATAGTGTATTTTTGGTATAGTGTATCTACCGTTGGCACTTTGAATTTATTGTATAGGCTTTCTGTTGGGTAGGTGGGAGGCCTTTTCAATATCACTTTGAATATTCTCAGTTTAAAATATCAGTTATACAGCCTTTCCTCGATTTACATAATAATTTTTTTCATAACTCATCATCATCATCATCATCATTATCATCATCATGTTTGCTACCTTAACTGGAATTTACGGTCTTCACGAGCTGCTGCCACAAATCTTCGTGCTCGACTTATCTCATGGCAGCTCCGTTGAGTACATTGTAGTATATTTATTTCTCGCGACGGCCTTCCAGGATAGCACGAGCGATGGACTTGAAGAAGGGGCAGCTTTACTTTTAATTCTCATCATTTAGTAAAAGGAGAAAAAAACTGTTAATCATGTAATATAATGAAAAAATATTAAGTTAAATTGAAGTCATTCCGCAAAATAGATGTTGATAAATGAATGCAGTTTTGTATACCACGGGGGAAAATGTTATGTATTGTGAACAAAACTAGCGGTCGTAGATCGAAATCTAGCAAATCGGTGTTCCTCTGTAGATACTTTGTCAAATTACCTGAGTCTCCATTGGCAGGTCAGTAATTGGATTCTTTTATAAGGGAAACTCCGCGCTAGCGAATCAAACAAACATTATTTTTCAATCAAACATTGGATAATTGTAACTCGGCGTTTCATTAAAGAGAACAAAGCCGCGCCCTTTGTGAAAGAAATGTGTTTAGTTGCAAAGAAAGCACTTTCCCGAGAAGGAGGGAAATACACAACTACAGGATGATTCATAAACTCTTTAGTACAACTTATAAAATAAATATATAGTAATAATAAAATAAATAACGGTGATAGTTATTAAGCGGATAAAGCGTACGACTTTCATAAGAAAATTCAAACTTCGTGCTCATGCTCTTATAGCGCATTATCTTGTTCCTAATCATCTATGAATGTGACCAAAAATCTTATACTCTTATCTCAATGCTGTCTTTAATTATATATAGTAACGGATATCATTAATATTTAGCTCTTTTAGTGGTTATTATTAAGTAATCTTTAAAATCACCAAGTACATACTAATACTAATTATTTATTGTCACCGATGCCACCTACGAAAAGATCCCCGTGTCTTATAAACAACGCAAAAGTAATATTCTAAATTTATTGAGCGTTTATATATATATTTAAAGTAAGTTGAATGATAATCCTCATAATCCCAGACTGTACACTACTTCTATACTTGTAGGCAAGTAACTTATATATTATTATTTTTTGGGTAAATGCTATAACACTTCTACTATCACTAGGTTATTTCTAAAAGTAATTTTTGCTTTTAATATCACTTCACTTCATACTTTGATTCTTTGCTATCATCTTCTGATTGAAAAACAAAAAATATTGTAAAATACTTTTAGTCACTGGAGATCGTTATTTTTCATAATTTACCACTAAATAGCGTTGTATCAAACGTACCTTTACTTAGTTTATTTTCAAAATTTCGTGCTAAAAGATCAAAATCAAGAAATTGTACATTTATAAATAAAAATACAGTTACTTTAATGTCAATCTGTGTATTTTATACGTAAGTACAAATATATCAAAACGCTGTGACTCTAGATGAAATTATTGTATAACAGTCGCTGAAAAGCTTTCATGTTAGTTCTTAATGACATAAATGTAACATTATTGTGTCATATCCCACTGGGACTCTTCTGGAAAGAAACTCTTGATACGTTGTATTATTTTAATTGTACGTTGATAATTAAAAACGTTGTTTTTAATTATTTTATTATATATAAAAAGTGCTGAGAAGGAATAAAAGCGGTAAAACTTGATTAATAAAGTATTTTATTTTTATTTATTTGTATTCATATGTTTAAGATAGAAAATTAAAAATATATATGAAAATTAACAATTTCACGTTCACGGTTCGATTTTGAAATGTTTTTTTTTTTGTATATGCAAATGTTTAAATCCCTAGTAAATGCAAGGCACTCTTATTTGAAAATACCATATAGTTCGTTTTTAACGTTTTATTTGAAAATTCACGATAATTTTAAGTTTAATATATATTATTTCTTATTAAATTAAATATAAGTCACCAGCAAGAACCAAAAATTCTAGGCCTCGGCACCTTCGGGCTTCTTTATAACGATTAACATACATCCAAATATACCTCTAATACATCACTACCTTATCTTCAAACTCTACAGGTTTGTGTTCCGATTCGATTATGACTACCTAATATTGTTTAAGTGCAATTTCGTCGGTCGAAAATGCTTTCAAAAAGAGTGAAAAACGTGAAGAAAATAAATAAATTATTTTGTTTATAAATACAAACACATAAAAAAATCAATTTACGATAACTTATGTAATTCTGAATTATAATTAAATTTGTTAGCAAAATCTTGAATTTTTTTTTATATATAAAACATACATTTGTATGTTTTATATATCACAGCATGTTTTCATTATTTACTCACAGCATGTTTTCATTATTTGATCCATCACGTTCAACAGCCAATTTAACTAGACATATGTGACAACAATTTTTCTATCTAAGGACTAAAGCATCATAATTGATAGTGACTTAAAATTTCATGAGAAAAATATATAACATAGCTTTAAAATTTATGTTTGACTTCATCAATATTAAGATCCAGAACATATGCATGGTTGGTAAGATTTTTCTATACTCTACAGATTTTTATTTTGTATCTAAAAATAATAGAGATTGTATGCGTAAGTAACACAGATGTTAGGAAGCAATAAAAAACCAAAACGAGGTATAAAAAGAATATCACTTTAGTACTGCAGTTTTACCTAGAATCGCCAGTTAAAATGAAAATTTATGTAGGTTTTTATTTCTCTATGGAGAATCATGTGATTATTAAATTAAACGCTTCAAAAGTTAATACTCAAAATCACAATGCTTACTCAATATTTTTAAACCTGCTTATCATTCCTATGTATTCTGTAAAGTAACTGAACATTAAACTATTACAAACATAAACAGTTATTTCACATGGAACCCCTTTAGCGAATTACCATAATAACATAAGCGAATCGCAACGAGCTTTACTACTAGGCTCGGTTTTGCGGAAATTCGCAACTCTGTTGGAGTCGCTTCAAAGTTTGTTATTTTACGCGAAATGAAATATATGACAAGTCGAGTATAATTTAGAATGAATATAAAATACTTAAGTCTACCTCTTTGTTTTAGTCAATCTATTCGTAATTAATAATAATATTTAACCTTGTGTAATATGATTCATAAATCTGATTAGTATTGGAAAAAAAGAGCATAACAGAAAAAATATTTCAAGTGGACTTATGATCTGAATAGCGCTCGAGAATGATTTTACTATAAGATATAAAAACAATCTTTTAAACATTTATAATATTAATAAAATAATATAATTAGGTGAATTTGATTTGAATCACATATTTATAAACTTATTTAATTTCAGCTATTATTGTGTATTAATGTTATCCATCCAAAATTTATTGTTTTGGTCATTTAAACATGGGCTTAGCCGTGTGTGGCGAATTATATCGTTCCAATATTTCGACCACCATTGCAGGGGTCTTATACAGGGTTGATGAGCGAGATAATTCGCCACACACGGCTTAATCCAAAAGTCACAATACCAAGACATATTTCTTGATCGAAATGCTTATCAATGCCGTATCTGTAGAACTATCAGAAGTACCTGTTTAATACGTTAAATGGTGTTTATATACTTTCAAGCTGTTTAATAAGCTTATAATTTTACCCAAAAACTGTACATTTAATTGTACAATTGACAGGAAGAAAGTATTAAGGATCAATATTCGTCAGCTACTATATTTTTTACAACAATTATTTCTATGAAAACCGTTACTGCAGATAATATTCAAACAATTTATACATTTTTTACAATTTTATTTCGTTATTGAAGTACTTACATAAATGTGTTGATGTAAGTGTATTGACACATTTAGTGTCAATGACCTCACACTCAGAACGAGTGTCGGAATACGCAACGCAAATAGTTAAGAATTGTGACAATAAAATCGTGTCATCAGTATATCATGGTTGACACACAAGTAACACGGCATTATTGTCACAAAATCAAACGTCAAACATTTCGTATCCGTCTACATCAGCACTAAATCTGAAGCAATATTATTAATTTAAGTATTCAAAAGGATTAAGTTGCACGCATGTGACATTTTTAAACTTAAATGACTCAGTTCAAAGAAGAGCAATTCGTTTAATAATCAATGACACTCTTACGTTTAACCTGCAATCAATGGAACACAGGCGTAAGATTGTTTCTCTTAGTCTTTTCTACGTTTATTACCACGGTCGCTGCTCTTCGGAACTTAAAGAACTAATTCCTCTTGTACCCACCCACAACCGACAAACTCGTCTTATACTTGCCGAACATCCATACACGGTTTATATATGTCGACCAAGAACTGGCAGTTTCCAAAGCTCCTTCCTCAATGCCACCGCTAAGCTATGGAATGCTTTTCCAGCGCCTACAATCTGGATCTCTTCAAGAAACAGATAAATATACACTTGCAATATCCCCAGCCCAAACACAAACACGAACACAACACACGTTACCCCCCCCGCAGCGTCCAGCGTCCCTGGCTGAGATTCATAGAGTGCACTGATCTTGATCGGGTGTGCTCTCCTGCATGCGTTTACATAAAAAAATTTAAATAAATACCGAAATTACGTAAATATCAATTGATATCAGCTTGATATTATTCCTTTAGGCTAATGCCGTAAAGCCTCAAAAAACGATCTTTTGTCACTTATTTTGTTAGCTCGCCTGACATGCACATATAATGTTTTTAATCATATAATGTTGCACGGCGCTTGCTTGCGCCATCTTGCTTGGTATGACAGTTGGTCCATTTCATGTCGGCCACTGTCATAATTACTTCGCGAGCCCGCCGCTAGGATTTGGCAGTGCTATAGATCATAGGCGCGCGGTCAGTCGGAACTCGCCCAGTGATAGGAACGCCTGAGGGCGTCCCCATAACGGGCGACGTCATTGACGAATAAACGAGTTATATGTGAAACCGAAACAAGTGTTTGTATTGTGAACCTGATTCTGCAGCCTTCAACCAGTAAATCGATGTCCTAAATGGAAGAAGAGGATATCACAATTTTAAAAATTATAATTTAAAAACGAAAATAGTAATGTTTGGTGTTTTACGCTAAAGGCAGTTGGTGATCTGCCGAGCGCAGGGCTTGCAAAAAAAGTGGAAAAAATGTATATAAAAAAACTTACCGCCACCTGTACAAGGCCGCCGTTAATTCCTGCCCGCGAAAATGTTCGCACAGAGCATTACTTTTTATCAGCTCGCCATCTGCGAAAAAAAATGCTTTATGGATCAATTGTTCGGGAATACTTTGCAGATATTGGAAGTTTTTAATAAACGGCCAAGAGCAATTTTTTCAGTGCTCACCTGTGATGGAGAGTTCACGGGAAGCGTTAGTTACACCTCGCGGATTTATTGATTTAAAAAAAAATTAAAGTTCATACACTGTTGCATGTTCGACAATAACATTTTTTTATTTAAACACATACAGGAGAATACCGACAGATGGTAATAGTAATTCTAATATCTCTTTTGTGGAATTCTATGACGCTTACCATGATGCATATGGCTAAGCGCTGCATGTGGAGTCTTGATCCGCCAACATCATATACTACAGCCCGAGATTCACGCATCATCCTTATTATTACAGGAATTTACGATTAATGAGTGGTCTTCACGGAACGACTTTCGTCTACCACCAATTTTATTAATAGGCTATGACTGGCAACCGGGGGTGGGATATTTTAGAGCTCAGAAATTGTTTTTTTTTTTTTTTGTTAATCTCCGTCGGGGATCGAACCCACGACTTTTGGCTAGCAAAGCAAACTCTTTATTAAACTATTTTTGTGTAATTTATATAATTCACTTCACATGCCCACATAATATGCTAAATTTCAAATGAAATTTTATCTTGTATAAGATTGATCACGTTAAACGACTATTATTTATGAAACTGAAAGCACTATTCTGTACACTCATTAATATTTAAAAAACCACTATTAAACAAATAATATCGGCTTATGAATTATTGAATATTCTAAATTGTGATTTTAGATGCGTAGATAACTATTGCCCGCTGTGATATACGTTCAAACAGAGTTTATTATGTTTAAATGGAGCAATTTTTACCTTTAACAATTAGGAAAAAATGTAAGCCAAAAGAAACCTCAGAAATTCACATATTCATAACAATGAAATTGCGCTATTAGGTAAACAATTGTATTTTTTAAAACATTATATTTTATATTAATTTTAATTTAAAAATTAAAAACAAAAATATTTAGTTTTGGTTTCACGTTTATTTTTAAGTGATTACATGTTTCAGACTCCCTGGAGCTCATATTTAATAATTGACGGACTCCAGGAAGTCCAAAACATGTAATCACTTAAAAATAAATGTGAATAAAAAATATATAAATATATTTAAAATTATTATTATGCAGTTTCACGAAGTATTGTCAGTTGATAACCTTAACCTTATTATTATTTTTTACAAATAAAATAACTATATTTCACATTTTGCCATTAAGTTGAGGTCCACTTAGAAGCCCATTTCACAGATCATTGCTTATCTTTTCTCCTTTTACTTCTGTGTTATATATATATTTATACTTCAAGCTTATTTTGTCAAGCAAAATATTTAATTTGAAATTGTTCTGCTATTTTCATATTGTTTCATTTCTTCTTTTAATTTTGTTTTTTTTTTTATATGTATTTGACGCTTATTATGTCATATATTTTACCAACAATATTTTCTGTGAAAGATAAAATAAATAATTTTCAATTAGATTGTCACTTTCAACATGTTCGTCTATAATAGAATCACGTTTTATGCCGTCCTGTAACGGCCGGTAACTTAATGTCCGAACGACTGAAAGATTGAGAGCTTTGACGACTGGAGAGTTGAGCTGAAAGCGACTTGGAAGAATCACCGCAGAGTACATTGTGAGAGCTTTTTATTGTTTTTGCGGATTGGACATTTCTCATTGTCATTTGATGACTTTATATTTTCGCGGCGGTTCCATTTAAAGTTATTACGACATATTATCGACGATCATTCTTCGAACGACTCAGAATAGACAGATATATTTACAATTCACTCAAAAACATATTTTTTTATCATTTCAGCGATAAAGATATAATCGAAGTTGATTTTCGCTGAATAAAGCTATCAATTATTAAGCGAAATCCATTATAAAATGAATGAAGTAGACATAAAAATAAATAAAAAAACATCATCCTAAAAAAATGAAATGCTGGGTAAATTTAATTTAATATTTTATTTCGTGTTTTGTATATTTTCAACGTAGAAATTGTAATTCAAGTTTTTTTTGATGGACTGAGAGCAGACCATTATTTTATTTGATTTTAGACAAAATTGTTTAAAAATACGTGAAATATAACTAGTGTCTGCAATGTATAAAATGTTAAAAGCATGTAGTATTTTTTGTATAGCGTTCTAATTTGCATTTTTTATGAATGATAAAAAAATATATTAATACAATTAAATTATCAAATCGTGATAATAGTACACGTAACACTGTCATCGTCATTAAAAAAGATTAAGCATTTCTTAATTATGACTTTTAATAAAATATATACCTATTAAATAAAGTAAGCGCTCTTCATAGTCAGGGTTTCACGACAATGCAGTTAAATTGCTACAATCAAATAAAAAAGAAAAAAATAAAACTTTTTCTTTTATTATTTTTTTGTTATAACAAAAAAACTAAATTAAAAAAAATAAAATTGTACAAGTAATATTTTGGTTTTCGTTAAAGCATGAAATACATCATATCAAAGTGAGTAATCCTTATTTATTTATTTACCATTGAATAGTTTTATCTTCTTACTATATAAAGTCTCAATTATAACTTAAAAATTTTAAGTTTGAATGCCAACAATGAACATAAAAATAAAAAATATCCCACATTTATAACATAAATAAAACTCATTAAAAGTTCATTCAACAAAAGCAATTCCAACACTTCATTTTATTTACGAGTATAAAGCTTTTCAAAGCTCAGCTTTCTCAAACCCCTGACATCCACCACCGCTATACTAGACGACGCACCTTGCAAGGACATTATAACCCAATTAAGATTAACACCCGGACACTGCAGGTGAGAGAACAAGAAGATATCTTGGCAGAGTATAGAACGCTAGAATGCTGCAGCACACCCTTTGAAGATCTAAAACTTTTATTGAAACTAGTCATTGAAGTTTCATGATGAAGAAAATACTTTTAATTTGTTCGAATAATAAACAAAAACCATTATTGTTGATAGTCCTTCTACACTCACTATTTAAGTGAAACATATGGCTGCACAAATTTCCGCCATTAAATTCT
This sequence comes from Glossosoma conforme, assembly GCA_022606575.1. Lineage (NCBI taxonomy): Eukaryota > Metazoa > Arthropoda > Insecta > Trichoptera > Glossosomatidae > Glossosoma > Glossosoma conforme. The sequence continues at coordinate 2,801,979 of JAGTXR010000017.1, read as the reverse complement.
GTCAGCTGTAATAATCCTTGCATTTTCACAAGCTATCTCTGCACCAAAACTCCATTATTTGATATTGTCATCCATCAATACAAAAGAGCTTACAAAACAGGCTTAAATAAAAAGCAGACATAGTATCTGAGATATTAGTTGATGTTTTGTTATCAGAATTTAAAGGTGTTCTGGTGAATAGACTGATGCTTCAAAAATCTGGAATATTTGGTCTTAAGGATGTGCACAAGATAAAATGTATTGGTCTCAGTGAATTATTGTTGATAAAACTACATGGTTTTCTGCAATGCTATTTTAAAAATAAAATTAAAATTTTTCTTAAGATCGCTAAATACTTTAAAACTTTCGTTGGCGAAACGTTTTTAATCGCTATTTTTTTAATTCTATAACATTCATTTTCAATTAAAGAATGAATGAATCTATAAGAACAACAATAAAAAGAAAGCAATTATAAGATACATGTACCATAAATGCATAAATATTTTAATGGTTGTTACTATATTGCCTCGATTATTTAGCCTAGTAATGGACTAAAGTGCACTAAAATCAAAAGGCTTTTATAAAGAAAAATAACGTGATTCGCAAACAAATCTGCGTGTAAAAGGTGCGAGCGCAAAGCAAGTTATTCGCAATGCTAAATCTCGGTTTATCTGGCAGCTCTTGTTGTTTTCCCTCCAGATCTCCACTCGATCCTGCACCGGCCCTCCGTAAGCCACTTCCTTAGAGGTCGGCCCTCTCTCACCTGACAAAGACCTATTTTTAAAAACACCGCAACCCTCCCTCGCACGCAACCCGACCTCTGCTCTTCCCCAGGAATGGTTTCTTTTTGCGAAACAAGACATAAATTACTACGGCGAGAGTGTGGATGAGAGGATTCCATCCACGCTTTACTTCTTCTTCTGAGAATTTGCTTTTTCCGTTTTATACCTACGCATTTCATTTGTTTTTGTGATTTTATAAATAATGGCATTCAAAAAAATACCAATAATTACAAATACCTTTATGTAAGCCTTAAAAGTTTTATAATAAACTTAAAATTGATAAATATAATACGTTTTATTGTACATATCTTTATTATATAGTAGTCATAATCAGAGTTGACGATTCATTGACCCTGAAGATGACCCCTGTAATGGCGGCAAAATATTGATCAGAAGAAAATCGCCACACACGGCTTAACCCAAAAGCCACAATGCCAAATCTGGCTTTGATAACCTATGAAGTTACATAATAACAAACTTTTAGTTATTTGGAGCAAACATGTATTTAAGTATTTAACACATAATGTTTTTTATCTAGTGACATTGATTACTTTGAAATAAATAAACTGGTAGATATCAATAATATTATTCATATATTGAGCATTTATATTGAACTCTATTTCAAATATGCTGATAAAATGTGTTAAAAATAAGCTAAAAATTATTGCCAAATTTAAGCTTTTTTTGAACTTGGAAAAGATGGATTTAAAATTATTATATTTTAAAAGTTGACCTAGAGCAACGGTCTTCAAATACAACAAGGGTATGAACCACTTTTGGAATTTAAAATTGTCTAGCAAGCTACTTTAAATACATTTAAATATATAAAGTGGCTCACATTACATTAAGCTTCCAGTAAAGCGTAAAATGTAGGTTTTGATTGCTTATTCAGAAAAATAGAAAAATATTTTAAAATGAGTGTTTTTATATGTGAAAACAACTAGTGACAAGAGAGGAATTTGTCATTGCAAAAATATCATTATTAAATAGGAAAAATTATCAATATTATGATAAACTATGGATATTTTTCGATCATTGACATAGGGCAATACAAAATGACTTGAAAATTTATTATTGAGGTTATGTTCTCTGATTAGAGTAGGAATATGGCAAAAGATTGAGTCAATCACACTGTCCACTGTGCCAGTTGCTCATCAAATCTATTTCTTTTTCGACCTTACCGCCGCCCAATCGTCTCAAACAAGCTTCTCGCAATATCTGGTCGGTTCGTCTGAGTTATTCTTTTGAATTGTTTCCCGGGCCCGTTTCTTGAATTAATTTATTGTAAATAAATTGGGCAATTTTAAATTGGCTCATTCCGCACCACCTGGTGTTTAAGATTGGTAATTTTTCGCAATGGAACGGAAATTAAAAACAATCTTCCGTCTGGGTAGATGCTTTCATTTTTTTAAGAAGAAAATAAAAACATTGCGGATTAAATTTAATGAAAAGAGGCCCGCATAAATACGTGTATTTATTCGACTGTGATCTAAGCAAGTTTTCAACAGATCTGTTGGAAATAATAAAATGATCAACGATGTTCTGTATAATCAAATATAATAACAAAAATAGCAAATTACAATTACAAGAATATATATAATAGCATTGCATAAAAGGAAATGATCTCAATATAATTAATTTAAACATTAATTTTTTCACTCACCACATTTAACGAACTACGAGTGTATTAATTAAAGTTACATATTTACGATAAGCTGAAGTACTTTGTATTTACAAAATTGTTATTTTCTTCTATAATCCATCAATTTCAATGTTGAAGATTTTCGTGTCCTTATGTTTTCTTGTATATTTCATTAAATACCCGAAAAAATGTAAGCATATCAGAATATATAGTCAGTGACTAAAATTTAAGTATCATGTTAAGTTTTATTTAATAAAAACTAAACTTTATTTAGAATTTATTTAGACACTTAACATTTTCAAATCATCCGGATCTCTTAATTACAAATACAAACGTTTGTTGATATTTAAATATAAATATACGATAATGCAACAAATTCTTTATACGCATCAATTCGTTCATGAAAAATATCGGCAGAGGCGGGATGTAAACTAGCGAACCTTGGAACCAACCATTTTTTCAAGTTCATTACCCTTGACCGCTCGACCATCATCTGCCCGAACAGCTGTATGGAATAAGTTGCATTTATACCATTGTTTATTATATAACGATAGATGTCTCTATAGTATATATGCAGAGTGTGTGTATTATTGTTTTTTATTATTCACTAATATTCACACTCTAATATTGTAATAAAGTCAATGATCTATAAAAGTAGATTAGAATATTTAAATAACAAAATAATATTCTAATAAATATTTAAAAATCCGTATATAGATTTATGTAATAAATAATTTCATGCAAATTACAAAACGTGATTCATAAGATTAAAAACCTTGCTTGTGTACAAAATTATAATAAAAATATATTTTAAAACTTAGTTTAAGTAGCGGCATATTTCCCAGATGTGAAAATGGATATAAAAAAGTCTGGATTTTATTCATGTAGTTTATTTAAACGTTACAACAGTAACCTTGGCACAAAAATTTAACAAGTGTTTATAAAATTAAAATGCTGTTTGAATTGCAGTGTCCTTTTTGCGAAGCTTTCATTGCAAGATATCCAATTTCCCGGTGTAATTGGTTCCACATATCAGAACGGGCAACAGGGAAGCAACCATAAGTTAATAAAGCTCCCTTTGGAAACCTTTGAGGTAGGGAAATGCTTTCTGAACGACACTCTACTCTCCCCTTCCTGGGAGCTCCTTGCGTTCCCTCTTCACCCTCCTAAGGAACGTTTTCATTTGTCACCAAAACACATTACAGAAATCCCTCCCCCGCCGGCCGGAATATAAAAAGGAACTCTTTGAAGGAAATCCGAGAAAAAAATGTAACAAATCATTTGGCGCTAAGTAATTTTCTTATCAAAGGAAACTTATTTCCAGGGTTTTATGTTATGAGGTTATGTACGAGGATGAAGTTGCCGGTAAATAGCTTAGCAGTTAACGGATAAATGGTCAATATTATTTATAATGACGATAAATTTTATTATCTTTAAAATCTTTTTTTTTATTTCCTTTTTATTTTCCAATTCTATCAGTTACCATTTTAATTTTCTCGTATCCATAGTTCACAGGTTCTTGGTTCAAATATAAGACTGGTGTAGTATTTGAAGCATATTTGAATTTGCTTACTCTACTCTTAATCATATTTTTGAATTATCTATTCAAATTTCAACCACCTTTTAAGACCAAATAAGCAAGCTTTTGGACTGTGGGAATAATAATCTGAACACAAAAACCAAATTAATAAAAATATTTTTAAATAAGTATCGGATAATACAGCTCTGTAAACTTTTCAAATCGGATACGTAAAAAAACTCTTCGTAAAAAAAAAAATTATACTTTTTATAATAAATACCTAAATAATTATTATTACTTAAAATGTTCATATATTTATAAAATTACATAATTAGTACAACAATATTTAAATATTTAAACTCATTTTAGCATATAGACACCGCGAAATTCCGTTTCAAAATCTCCTTAAAATAACAAAAAATTCAGATATTCTCGTATTATTACAATTAAATTCATCGCCTTGAATGCCAATTTTCGCAATAGACTTATAAGTATATATAGTAGTAGAAACTTATTGTTTTTTGTAAAAATAAACTTTAAGTCTTCATAAGATGTTTCGTAACTATATTTAATTAAAAGTTAATGTATTTCCGTCCATCTGTTGCGTATTTATGAATGTTGTGGGTAAACCCTTCTTAATCAATATATAAATAATATCTTAACCCAAAAACATTATCGATTACCATAGCTGTCACGGATTACGACGTATTAGGACAGCTGAGGGTTTGAATTCATACAATAAATCTAAGTACCTTTATTTAATGTGAAAATTTGCAATATACATCTGGACAGCGTCTATAAATATAACACCATAATAATAAATCTTCATTTAACATATTTTTTAACTGATGTTTTCAAAATACATCTGAAAGAAGACTTATTTATTTTTTTTATTTTCCAAATATAACATCATTGCTGCTTATATATTTTTTTAATAATTGATATAATAAATATACAATTTATTTCATTTAAATTTTAAAATAACCTGAAGCACTTTCAATTAATATTATTGTGGTAGTCTGAGGTAGTTCTTACAATTTAGTTCAAATATACTAATAATACAAACATTGAGCAAATATAAATGGGCAGATTATATGTACAATACTAGTGTATCGACGTCAAGGTCTTTTTCACTGATGATTTTATGTGTAATAGGTCGTTTTTTAATATAGTTTCATCATGAATTGTTAGTTAATAATTTTGTTCTTTAATTCCAAAGTTTTTTTGCTGTTGTATTATAATGAAAATAAACCTTGTAATTATATAAGCCTTGCTCTACATAATGAGCCTGCAAAATATATCCGTTTAAATCGGTGTATCAGCACTACAGCAATTTGTGTCTTTGCGCCAAGCTGCTTGCAAAGGAAACTGTAAGACGATCCTCAAACAAAGGGAAATGGAAGTGTCCGAAGACTGAAGAGAAGCAACCAAGAATACAATGCGACAACCAATATAGACCATACATCTATCTAGGAGAGCTCTAAAAAGCAGAAGGAATAAGCTACTTAGCGAACACTATGAATTGTTAATTTTTTCAATCTAAGTGAAAACAGATTTGTTTAATCAAGAATGTTACATACGTACACATCACAAAACGTCAGTTAAGCATTGAGTTGCTCACTAGTCTTAAAATATTATTATTTTTCATCGCAGCTAATAAATGTCTCTGTAAACTCATTATATACAGGCTTCCTAGAAAAATCTGATTATATGTTCTAGCTAGAAATTGATGTTTCCTATAGATTTTTTTTTATTATTCCGATTCGATATTAAAGATGGCATATACAATAAATCATCTGCATTGAAAAATTCTATGAGGCAGATAGTTAAATTGATAACAAGAAAAATAACTAAATTGCTTTAATTTCCCGTTACTTATATCATTATTATAATTAGTAATAAATGCATCACATAGTCTCCTAGAAACATTTTTTTGATATTGATATTTTAATACTTTTAACGTTTTTTTTTCTTGGTGAATTAAGTTATCAATTTCTAAAATTAAAATGGACTGTATTTTATTTTAAAACAAATAAATAATAGTTGTTACCTGTAATATTTGACTCGAAAAGAATTGATTATATACCCAATAATACATCAATACAATCAGTTAATTTTAAGCATTACAGCTGTAGCAATTATACGGAACGGTATACGATGAGATTCAGATATTATGAAGACGAAACACAGATGCTGGCAGACCTTATCAGAGCTTACCAGTGGCGCTTAGAAAGGAATTTAATTTGATATAAATGAACACGACACGTTCAATAAGCACGACAAAATAATTTTACAGGTGGGTAAATTTGGTATTAATTATATTGGTTCTGCATAATTAGCGGGCATAGTAATAGTGAAGATACATAGAGGAGAATAAACCTTATTTAAGCATATGTTCTAATACCTGGAAAATAAGGCATGATCAAGATCATATGAAGGAGAAAACAATAATGTCGGTAGATTATTTCAAAGCTTGCCATTAGCATTTTAAAAAGAACTTTGAAAACAAATATTCCTAGTAGACATAAATTAACCTATGGTATTCAATAAGTGTAAGAAGAGACTTGATAAGTAAGAACAGTTTTCATGTTAAATATAGATACCAGAGAACTTCATTATAATAGGCTCACTATAGTGACTATAGGTGGTTTGAAAAGTACCGTGGCTGGATGTCGGGCCTGCAGGTGGTGTTCTTTGTCCCTCAGCTCTCCTTCCGGCCCATTCATCGCAAGTTCAATGAGGACGAAGCTCTAATCACGAGGCAACTGCTGGATCTAGTGGCCGATATACTGCGGCAAAGACAAGATCAATACAAGAGGATCAGAGAAGCTTTTATTTCCCTTTGAATATATTGACTTGCGCCTGATTTTATGCAATTACTTAACAAACAATCTTCAATACAATTTTTTTTAACTTTTTATATATTAAAATAAACGTATCTTGGTCTTGTATATTTTTTTATGATAAGTCAACTATCTTGATCTTTACTTTATGATTATTATAAAATTAATTTTATAAAGGTATAAAAGGAGCATTTAATATATTTTAAATATAATTATTATATATTTTACTTCTCATTTTTTTATTTATTTTTACTGTTTTGCAAATATCCCTTTATTTGGTTGATTTTCATGACTAACCAAACATAACTAAGACATTTATTATGTTCATATAGCTTAGAGGTAAAAGCATTTGCTAACCATACGGAAGGTCGTTGGAATAAAATATATATATAAAATTAAAATATACATTTTATGATTCACTAGTTAAATGACAGTTATGGCCTATTATAGATGTATTTTAATTGGTATTAGACGAAAAACGTCCCGTGAACACCACCCACTCATAGTCCCCGTAAAAACCATGGTGCATGAATGCCGTACTGTGTTCAATGACGTTATCGAATCAGCAATTTAGCGCTTACTTATACTAAAAAATTATAAAAAACGTCATAGAATCCACATATGTTTCACCATTACCATCTGTCCGCATTCTCCTGAATGTGTGTATATATATAGTATACGAGTATAAACTTTTTCATTCCTTTGAATATCTTATACATACAATCCAGTTAATATACTCATATATTATTGTCTAGAAAGATCATTAGATATAATATATATATATATATATATATGTAAAATATTATATCAATCTAATATGGTTTCAAAATAATAGATTTTACTTATTTTATAAGGGGTGAGTCATTGACCACATAACCACTGGGTACTTTTATATTTCTGAAAATATTGTAGTGATTTAGAAAAACTGTGATTCACAGATCAGATATTGTGAACCCTCCACTTCTGAAAAAATGTTCATTCTTGGTCCATCAAAACAGATGGGGAAGAGAAGATGACAAAACTCCATTGTCGTAAAGTGAAAGACTACCAAAAAGATCCCTTTCTATCCTAATATAAAACCCAACAGAGAATGGTGGGGGAAATATTCATGTTTACTTTATTCAGTACATATCAATTGATAAAAACCATCAGTATTTTTTTTATTTTATTTATGGTCAGTAAAAATATAGGAAAATTTTTTTGCAAGTCGTTATCAAGTGTGATTAATATTATCAAAAAAAAATCTAAATATTTATAGATCAAGAAACGTCAGTAAAATTCGATAAAATTAATAAATTAGAAAAAAAAACATTTATAAGCTAATTCATTGGGAGTTTTGTTAAGTATGATGCGTATGAAGTTGGCTTCCTCAATAAGAATTAAGAGAAATATTTAATCGTCAGGTAATTGTTAAATAAGTTGTAAGCCTAAAACATGAAACTTAAAAACTAAGTCATCAGCATCATTTTTAGAGAAAAAAATAGTTGCTATACAACACTTATAGCACCGACATTATAGTAAAATATTTACTCAAGTGACATTTCATAATAAATTGTTAATTAATTTTATTTTATTTTGACGTTATAACATATTCCTTAATTTTATTTTATTAAACGTATAATAAACCGTTTTTCTTTAATAAAAGAAAAAAATAGCTTAGTTTGTACAATCCCAATTCATAAATTATATATTTAATGTGCCAACAAATCAGTGAAAACCTACTGAAAAGTACTGCATGCAAGTGTAAAACAACTTGAAGTTTACTAAAGAATATACATTTCCAAACTGAATACGTGACAAAAATCAAAGGAAATATAAAAATTTTCTCTCAAATACTTAACTTAAAAGTATAAAACGTTTAATTATTTAGCTTTTTAAAATAAATTTTCACTTCAAATAAAATTCTATTTAAGTTTGACTGAAGGACGAGAAGAACATCAATAATGTGTTTAAACGGAGAACAAAGAGTTTATAAAAAGAGATACTTATGTACTAAATATAACCTTATTTTTGTGAGAACGCTAAATATAAACTCTTTTAAACAAGCCTTTATTTATTTTTTCAGTAATTAATTTGGTAATAAGGTTTCCACAGTACGTTAAATTAATTGGCAGCAAATAAAAGTAATCGGCAGTAGAATAAATAAATTGCTTCTGTATGAACGTGGTCAGTTATTAAATTAAAATGGAAGTAATTTATTCAATATTGATAAAAACTTATATTAAATGATTGAATAAAAAACCTTTTATTAATTACTATTAATTAATTATTTCCTGCCAAATTATTATTTTTCTCCTGTCAATTGATATTTTTCTACTGCCAAATTATTATTTTTTACTTTACCTTTTAAGGTATTTATAATTGACCATTTGGAAAATAATGACTGCCCATTAATTGAATTAAATACTACTTACAAAATGAGTTGCCTTTCAAACATTTCATACTAGAAAAATACTGTTTAATAAAAAAATGTTACCGTCATGCAAATTGAATCGATGTGGAACATTTTATTTCTATCTAAATCATTGTGGGTATATTTTCGTCTCGCCTAAAGTTCCAAGCAACTACGTATTCATTTTCAAAGGGTTGTATACGCATTATACATATAAAGGTTGATTATATACTACATACCCACTTTACATAATTAACGGACACATACTCGAAACGCCCAACCTTTGTAAACAAATACTGAGATATTTAGAACTTGTTTTGGCTTTACTATAAATGCTTAAAAAGCTAATAAAACTCACAAAGAATATAAAAATAAATTAATAATAAAGTAACGTAGTTATTTTTGTTATAATAATAATAATAAATTCGCATTTATTTGTACAAGAATTAAAATTTTCTGAAATTTTAAGAATTAAAAAAATATATGTTTCAGGTAAAAAAGTTTTGAGAGACGCATAATTTTTGTAAGCTCTATTATTACATTCCTATAAATATTTTTTTACAATATGAACAAAATTCTACAACTTACAAGTTAACTCACTTTGGTAGAAGAAATATTTTACAGTGCTGATAAAATGGGCAAAATTATATACAATTCGTTCAAATATTTCCAAGACAGAAAAAGTTTTTTTTTTCAATAAAGTTGTATTTTATCACCAGACCGTTGGAATTTTCTTCCAATCTCAGAAAGGAATAATTTTGCATAAATTTCGGTTCACTTACATATCTTGGTAAAAAAGAAAATCATACGAATCAATGAACTTTTCACCGAAAATTATATTTACAACGATTAAGTCCATTGATTTTATATTGAATTAAAATAACTTTCTCGTTATAAATTTTACTTATTTATTAAGATAAAAATTTCATTTCATTCGTAATAAAATAAATAAAATAAATTATTCATAAATTTTATAATGGGTATGAAGCATTTTAAATGCATTGAATATTTTAACCAGCGATAATTTGATGCATATGTTAATTAATTCACCGAATATAAGTTATTGTTGAATTAATTGCTTTCTGCTCATTAATCTCATATTTATGAAGAACGTTGGATCTGTTTGAAGACGTTTTAATTTTCAAAGAATTTTTTTAATGATTTATAAATATAAAATATACACAACATTTCAGTACAATGACTACAATAACCAATAAAAAACAATTATATAATAAGTTACATGCAAAAACTTTTTTACTCCGAATTAAAGTTGAAATTTCAATACATTTAATATTCCAGTACCGCTATTCACGAAACAAATTTGAATTCTTCAAGTTTCGCCGAGATTCGTTCGAGAGCAAGACAGGCGAAGATTTTGATAAATTTTGAGAGCGTGCAAAAGTAAATGATTTACAGATGAACTTAAAAACTATTACAATACCTTGGCGGAGAGGGGAAGAGTTCCAGAAAACCGTAAATTAGCACTCGGACCACTTTTAAAAGCACAAATTAAATGGATTATCCGGCGAAGCGAGTTTGGCAACTGTGACCATAACTCATTGGCTGTCTTCGGGAGAAAGTTGCGTTAGAACGTTATTCACTCGTAACGTAGAGACTCGTAGCGCGACCGTGGAGGGTTGCTGCGAGCTCGGGGAAGAGCTGCCGCGGCGTTGGGTGCTCGGGCGAGACTGCCAGCAAGTATCAGCGCGCCAAGCCTCGGCGTAGGGGACTCGTAGACCCCCGTAGAGGATCGGACCGAAACGCCCGAAAACGACGCGGTAGCTCCCCTGCAAACCTCTACGAGAAATTGAAACAAACTTTGAGTTTAATTCTTGTCTAAGTTTTCGCGTCATCACCGCTTGGCTCGAACGCCTTCTACGGTGATTTAATTTTTCAGATTGCGGGTAATTGGTCGCGATAGGTGAACTAATACTCTAGATTGCAGTAGGCGGATGTCTGGGCGACAAAATTTTGTTTCGCTTAAGTTTTTAGGACGGTATTTTTGTTTGATTATTCATAGCTACATTCAATCACCGTTTCTTTAAAGAATACAATAATGTCTTCAACAAAATTAATTTAAACATTATATACAATATATTTGCAGTACTTATTATATTTTGTGAAGAATAATTAACATCCAAATAAAAATCAATACTAATATTTAACTTATTGCTTGTATGGTATTTTATATACAATTCATAACTTAATTATATTTGTTATTGCTTAAAGAAAAATAACGGAAAGTATAAGCCATATAAAACTGTGCCTAGACAACATGGAGAGAGTACAAATTTGACAGATTCATAGAAATAAATAATAACGGCTAATCTTTTTTTATTTACAAGCTTTACGCAAACAATACATTCATAACATTTGGTTACTAATTTTAGTTGCAACATGCTTAACAGTAAGAGCTGTTTCTTTTTCTATCTTTTTATTAAGAGAGGAAAAAAACTTTATATGAAGTTCTCATGGATGGAATGGAGTATCTAAATCTTAGGGCCATTTATATAAAGTTTTAATAATTATATATTACTTACATGCTACGTGTTTTTTTAATTATCTGTAAATCAATCCATAATTAAGTTATTCTTTATTTCAATATTGGATAAAAAACATTTTATAGAATTAGTAGTTCAGAGTTAAAGAAGTAGCTTAGCATTATTCTGCCTATTTTAAATAAAATGAATATTAAACGCATTTCTGTTGGAAAAATAACGACAAGAGAAAAAAAATACAATATCCGACCTTCAGTAATAACACTTCAAAATCACACAAAAACAACTCTAAAAATGACAAAACTTTTAATGCATTGCAACAAGCAATTCTTGAAGATAAATCATGAAAACTTTATTCCCTCAGCTAGAAAAAAAATGCAATGAAATTCGAATTAAAAAGAACCTTGTAAAAAAGAGCATCTTGGAAAATAAATTAAAACACGTACAGCGCGGTGCAATAATAAATTCGAAATAACAACAACCTGTCAGGAGCGTAACGACGTAGACAACCTCTTGGGGAGTTGCAAGTGTTGGGGTGAGGGACGCCGCAGGGGAATTTTTAAACCTCTCATTGAAATGTAATAAACTTGTATCTCATGAACCGTGAAAACTCCAATTACATTCCCAGATCTGTGGGGGGTGACAGAGAGTAAGAAGCCATGGTGGCGGACTTAGCACTTTGATAAGATACAGTAGATAATCTTCAAAATGTGGATTGTATGATTTTTGAAAAAAAAAATGACCCATTTGGTTTTAGAGACATATATGCGATGAACGTGCATTGATTTTTCTTTTTTACGTTGATCTGTTCACAAAAAATGTGGTTAGTATAAATGGAAGATATTTAATTGAATAGCTGTGGAAAGTTTTGTTGAATAATACAATGCAAGTGACTGTAAAAAAATGATTTTTGTTCGCTTGATGATTTTCGGTCATGGTAGTTGGATGCACATCTAGAAAATATGTGTTGCGTTTGGATAAGTGTGTAACATATTGCATATTTTAATCAATATTTTTAGATACAGAAAATTTCCAGGTTGTATGAAATAAAAAATACAGATACGAAAGGAGCAGTGCTTGCCTTTTTGGTTAACATATGACAACATTAACTGTGTTTGGGTATTCAGCAAATGTGAGAGAAATCAGGCAGCAAGCGCAGAATTTTTTTTATCGGAAGTGTAGAGATAAGTAAGGCCGTGATAATAGTATTAAAAAAGACTTAGTGAACCAATTTTACGCCTGTATTTCAAGAATTGGAGGTTAGACAAAAATATTCTGTTATTTAAAAGAATAAGTGATTATTTTTAAACGAACTCGTTTAAGACTTGAAAGTATTTAGGGGCTTCAACTTAAATATTCCATATTTTAAAAAGGGTTTTTTTCCTTTATATTTGTAGAAGTAGTGGTTTTTGTGAAATAACAACCTGCTCTAAAGAGCAATCTTAATATTTTGGGAATCAAAAAATTCGAATAATAACAATTCGGTGAAGTGGGGGTCGAACAATTTAAGGGTAGAAGGAAGATATTCGTCCTAAAAATATTGTGTATTTTTTAATATTTTGATAATATGGATTTAGGAGTTAACACTTTGAGAAGATGTGGATGCAAGTGAGTCGAGGATTGCAGTGACACCTTGCGATTTATATTAAATTTTATTTTTAAAATACAGCAATATATGAAAAATTGTATTTATCGGTATACTGCCGTGATATAAGGAATCTTAAGTAATAAATTGTCATAGCTTGAAAAGTCCAGACAATCATACAAATGCTTAATCTTATTATACAAGTATATTTAATTGTCGTAGAATCATGTAAGTCGAAAATATTTTCGATTGACAATTGATGTTGTATTTAAAGTGAATTCAAGTCGTCGAAAGTACTTATATCACATTTCAAAATATTTCTCACTTTCATATTTAAGCATCTTCGCATCAACCTTGTGCGAGTATGCAACACTAATCATTATTTGAATTCGATTTTTTATGGAATGTGTGTTTCGGGATAATAATATCATCTTAAATTACATCTGCATCTGTAACACAGTATTGGATTGTGCCAAAAGAAATTGAAATTTTTTCACTTCGGTTCTATAGTACTTGTACGTGGCTTTCATCATTTTGTACATCAAAAACATAGACGACTATAAATAATGTTTATCTTTTTAATATTACTTCTCAATTTATTTATTTATTTTTTAAAAACAAATTTAAGCTTTAGTCAGTTTAAATATCATTTTGACAATATACGATATCATCTTTTGATCATAAACTATGATCATATAATTAAAATAAATAAAGTGATAACAGTTTACCATTAAGAAAAGATATAAATATCATAATATTTTTATCATCGTATAAAATGATTTTTGAGACCTGGAAGTCCACAGGCAACCAAGACTGCAATTGTAGACGAGGATCTCAAAACCCTCGGCTTGACCAAGAATGCAGCGCAATGCAGAGCCAACCCCAGATGATGGGAAATGGCGAGGCTAAAGAAGATATTTTTTGGGCTATGCCACCCCTTGAAACAAATGGCTTAGCCGTCGAGAGCGGCAATCTCCTTAAAAATTCGGATTATCCAATAACCTAAATTATACCTATTGTGATATGACACGATAGTTGCCTTCTATTTCTTTTCGTGAGTATCAGGAATCATACTTATTGTCAAGTGGACCTCCAAATGTGTGGAGATATTTTGGCATAATTCAGGAAAATTATTAGAGCTAGCAAAACTGTTTGACTGTAATTTGAGGTGACCCTATAAAGGACACGGGAGAAAAAATCTCGTATGCTGTACAGTATATGTACCGACGATGTTGCTAAATATTAGACAAATTTTTAATGAAGTTACTGACACGATGATGTATTTTTTATAAATATTATATTAGTGTATTAAATCGTGAGTGGAAGTTGGATTACATTTTTAATGTCGGTAAGATATTAAATCCGTTTATTTTAATTGCAAATTAATCCTTAAAATTTCTCTCGCATTTTTACGTTATGACTCCATCAAAGAGCTTGCGCAATTTCAGCATTTTAATTAACAACAGCTTAGCTTATTACCTGCAGTCTCAAATTGCCATAAAAACTCCCTTAATTATGTTTGCGAATCGCCTGGGTGCGCTTCCACCCCTCCGCCACCCCTTCGCACCGCCCCCGGAATCAACACCCTCGAAAGAGTAAATGCAGCTCTTAAATTAAAAATGACGAGGTGAGAGAGCGGACAAGGCAGTCTACCATAATACAGTCGGTCATATGACGAAGGTGGACCTGGTAGGGATATTAAAAGAATACAGCAAGAGAGCATAAAGTAGAACTTCCTCTTCTTCAAGCACCCGGGCTTGGAAAGCCGTTAAGAGCTACGGTCATAAAATACATAGAATAATAATAAATTAATCATAGAATGTACTTGGGAGACCAAAACATAAGAGGTGAAAACTATGGCAGCTAACCAACTGTATAGCGGCAGTTCGTGAATGCCATATGCTCCAGTTTAGAAGAAAAAATGTTTTCATTTTTTTCCTAAGTTTATAATGATCAATGTTTATTTTTAATACTGCCAACAGTCCAAGCTGTAGAAAAGAAAACATCCTATTAAGAAAAACATTCTTCGAAAACTTTTGGAAACTTTTTGTAATTTTTCACATCCTCTTTATTCACAGTTGAAGAAAATTCCACAAATTTAATGATCTTCTTCATTTCGGTTTCGACTTTCAAAGTAGCGATATGTAAAGTTTATTATAAAATATTAAAAATTTATTAAACTTTGGAGAGATCCATGCTCGGAGTGTCGCCAAAAGATAGAATCCGAAACGAGGATATCCGCAGAAGAACTCAAGTAGTGAAGGCTACCCAACAAATAGCCACACGCAAATGGCATTGGGCAGGACATATCTGTTGAAGAGACGACGGTCGATGGTGATGAAAAGTATTGGCGCCCAAGAACTGGCAAACGAAGCATTGGCCGACCCCCTGCAAGATGGATTGACGACATAAGAAGAACCGGGAGCGGCCTAGATGCGGAAGGCAGATGATCGAAGAGATTGATAATAGAGTTGTACGACAATAAATATTGGTATAAATTAGTACTCGTAAATACATATTTGTTTATCGAACAAAAAAATTCAAAAGATCAATCAATTAATTTCAATTCACATTAAAAAATTAAACTGTATATATGTATATATTTATATAAATTTATTTATAAAAATGAGTGTAGTAAAAATGACGTACATTCATCGTTGAAGATATCATAGCATATCCATATCATTACCATCAATCCATGTCCGCTCTCCTGGGGCATACGGTCTTCACAAATTGCCGCACTGAACACTCTGTCTAATATATACTAGTTTTAATATAATATAATCTTAACAATACAAAATTAAAGGTGAGTTAGGTTATACGTTTGTTCTTACGGTTTTGATTTCATTCCAAGCTGCCCCCGGCAATGGCGGTTCAGACGCGAACATTCAAATTTCACAAAGTCAATTCATGTGAACTGCTAGGAAATTAGTCACTATATCCGCCGGATCCAATCCACTTTTGGGAACTTCGGAAACAGGCGTTGAAAGCCCTAGCTCGGTACACCCCTTTGATTCTCATTCATGGTCTTCATCGCAAATGTACTTTATAACTGAGTTGAAATGATGAAAACATTACTAACTCACACATGTTATAGCGACATTATTTATACAGTCTTTAATGCCAAAATTATTTACTATCACATTATGTTCAATATATATATACACAATTTAACTGCTAGAGAGAGTTATTGAAAATATATAAGAAAAAACAATTATTTCTCCATTATTTATATCAATTTACTAGTATAAATATAAAGCGTTTAATATATGAAATAGTTAAATAAATCAAAGGAACTTCATCATCTGCCTGCATCCGTCCACTGCTGAAAGTAAGCTTCCCACATGAGTCTCCATCCTCTTCAATCTTGTGCCTCCTGCTTCCAGGTCACTCCCAAAATTCTTCTTATGTCGTCAATCCATCTTGTAGCGGATCGGCCAATGCTTCGTTTGCCAGTTCTTAACCGCCACTACAATACTTTTCTTCCCCATTGACCGTCGTCAGGAGCATGTTTAACTTAATGTTAAGTAAGTTTATATATTAATAAAAGTGTTGTTTCTCAGCATTTACGATATTTGCTTACAGATTAGAGCATGGTTAATATAACTGCAACCAGATGTGCATTCCAAATAAAATTTCCTCCAATATTATAACACGTACCTATTAAATCGATTTTTCTTTTGCATTACGAGTACCACGGAGGCTGAATTTTTTGTTGAATTATCTTTTTTTTATTTTCACTTACTGTGGAATCGTAAACTAAACATAATCCGAATTCACTATGAACAAAATGTATAAAAAAACATATGTTAATAATACAGTACGTAAGATTAATTACGCAAATGTTCCACAAACACGTTCAAATGCGTTTCAGTCAGTATACAATCCATAGTATAAAATGTAGTAGTTACTAAAATCAGTTTAGCTCTCCGGAACTATGCAAATTGACAGGCAAGCACTATTACCTATCATGTGGCTTTTAAAGTAGCGTGCAATACGAAGCTTTTCGATGTCATCGATTGCCTACAACGCTCTATAATACATATATATATTGACTGTGTGCGAAAAGGTTGCCATACTACAAGAGACCTTGATTCTCGTTCAAGCCTACCAATACCGCATGAAAGAGAAGTCCTACTACGTAAGCGATGTTAGCACTTTTCACGTAATGCACTGATGCAACGCAAGTTCGTGCTTTTTCAACAATTAATTAATCAATCACTTAAATCATATGTTTTCCTCTTAATAATAAATTAATTGCTTGTAAGAGATTTTTTATGTAATCGCATGCCGATAAGCACAACCGATCGTGAATAGTGCACTCTTTGAAGTTCAGTCAAGGTAGCTGGATGCTGTATGCAGGAAACGTGTGTTGTGTTTGTGTGTGGATTAAGAAGAATGCAAGAATATACTATATTTATCTATTTATTTACCTTGTTTTCACATGGATCACGTAACAAAAGTTCTCTATTAGGAGACTGCAGTTTCGACTAACTCGTAGTCTTTGTCAATCCTTCTCTAGTTAAGAGATAACTGAGCTGCGTTGTAGAAACACATTTTCAATATAATCAGGAATCACTTTTAGTTTTAAACATGTTGAATAAAAATATATGTTTAGTGCACTGATTCTATATTTCACTGTGTATTTCTTGTACAAACTTGCTTTTTTGGCTACACTGGCCGACATAATATTTTCAATGTTTTGAGCATTCACTTTGAGATCCATAATAAATTATAAATATTTATTTATTTATTTACCTTGTTTTCACATGGATCACGTAACAAAAGTTCTCTATTAGGAGACTGCAGTTTCGACGAACTCGTAGTCTTTGTCAATCCTTCTCTAGTTAAGAGATAACTGAGCTGCGTTGTAGAAACACATTTTCAATATAATCAGGAATCACTTTTAGTTTTAAACATGTTGAATAAAAATATATGTTTAGTGCACTGATTCTATATTTCACTGTGTATTTCTTGTACAAACTTGCTTTTTTGGCTACACTGGCCGACATAATATTTTCAATGTTTTGAGCATTCACTTTGAGATCCATAATAAATTATAAAGTGATTCCTGATTATATTGAAAATGTGTTTCTACAACGCAGCTCAGTTATCTCTTAACTAGAGAAGGATTGACAAAGACTACGTTAGTCGAAACTGCAGTCCCTAGAGAACTTTTGTTACGTGATCCATGTGAAAACAAGGTAAATAAATAAAATTGAAAATATTATGTCGGCCAGTTTAAAACTAAAAGTGATTCCTGATTATATTGAAAATGTGTTTCTACAACGCAGCTCAGTTATCTCTTAACTAGAGAAGGATTGACAAAGACTACGAGTTAGTCGAAACTGCAGTCTCCTAATAGAGAACTTTGTTACGTGATCCATGTGAAAACAAGGTAAATAAATAAATAAATATTTATAATTTATTATGGATCTCAAAGTGAATGCTCAAAACATTGAAAATATTATATTTATCTATTTCTTGAAGAGATCCAGATTCCATGAACGAAAATACATACGTTGAAAGAGCATTCTATCTGCCAGTTCTTGGTCGACACACATTGACTAGGATGGATGTTCATCAAGTGTAAGACGATTTTATTTGTTGTGGGTAGATGCAGGAGGAATTATCACACTAAGTTTCTAAAAGCAACGACCTTAGTAATGACGGTAGGAAAAACTAAGTGAACTAACATTACGCCAGTGTTCCATTGATTTCAGATAAGACGTAAGAGTGCTGTTATTTATCAAACGAATTACTCTTCTTTGAACCGATTCAATTAAATATAGAAGATATTTCGAGACTCCAACTTAGGTGACTAAGAATTCAAGGATGGGGCAGATTTATCCTTTACAAGTTGTTTGTCGGTAAAATGCCGACGCGATTTATCTATACAATATACCTAGTTTTTTGGATGCGTTTTGATAGTTTCAAACGCACCCAAAATCTTTAAACCTTTGCCACAAGAATGACTGAACTTTACCCGCGTTACACCTGCATCACATCAATTGTGGCCACTGCACAGAAGTGCTTAAAAGAAAAAACCCGTGAAAGGAACGACTATGGCGAACTATAGTCGGGTTACTCGTGTGAAGTACTCTCAATGATGGTGTAATTTTGATCCCAGGGAAGGAGGTTCCACCACAGCACTGGGCGGGGACCCGCGGTATTTCAATTGTCAAATCACGCCGGCTGACAATTAAGCGATTCAATTAAGCGATGAATTCAACAAAACTGCCCGGACTTAAAACAATCTAATAAACAAAATGCTCTCCAGTATTACACATTTTTTGGTCCACAGCATTTTCTATGTAAATAAATAATTAAATAACTCGTAAGACAACCGCCATCTAATGAAAACGAATCAATTGATTTTGTTTACTTTGATTTTCAACGTAATTTTTTTTCCCATTTTTTTTAATTTATAAAAAAAAAAATTCTAAAAAGACAAAATAAAATATACGCATATTATTATATACTTCTTACTTATAAAGGATGTAAGGTGTATGGAGTATAAATTGTGAAGTATTTACAATAAAATAAAATCTATCGTACGATGATAACAATGATATAAATACTAGTTTCAACGCGAGTCGGTCTAGGCATAGCAATGGCCCAGTTGGCTGAGCGGTATGAATACCTGGGCATAGTTGGTTTCCAAGGTCCGCGGTTCGCATCCCGCTTCTGCCGTTATTTTTGTGCTTGGATTGACGCGATGAAAAAAGAATTTTATGTATGGTATATGTATATTTAATTAATAAAATAAAATCATTTAAGTCGACGTTTTTTTATTTCTTTAATACTACGAGTATCTTTTCTACTTTCTATTCTAAAATATTATAATTGGCATATTTTACTTTTTTTAATTTAATGACCAAAACGATGTAAAAATTGTCGGCTTATTTTTAGATTGTGGAAGTTCAAATACTTTGAACGGCAATAGTATATGTACTTGAATGAATGCGTCGGACTAATCATATGATTTCTTTAAAAATGCTGATGGTGAATATAGGAGAATAAAATATTTAATTCAACGCACTTTCTTCTTTTCAATAACTAGCAGACTGCCTTTGCCACATGCATTCGGCTCCACAAGCCGCCCATTGCAGCTGCTAATAGCGGTTCAATGAAGTCGTAATGGAATTCGTACGAAATGTTAAATAATATAATTTGGTTTCAACGCAGGAGTCGTAATGCAAAGCATTGCACTTCAAATGTTGAAACCACATTTATGTAAAAAAAAAAAAAAAAAAATCTCAGAATATGGTACTTATATAGTACTTTATAAAACAAAGATTAGTGATACTCCAAGTAACTATGAAATCATTGGTTCGACTTATAGAGTGATCGTAAGATCTTGTTCAAACTTTTCCGATACATGTCTTCCAGCAAAGACAATTAAGACATTACAATTAAGAGAAACCGAGCTTAGCACTTACTACTTATATGCAAAGTTGATATCATACTAGTAATAACTCACTTAAGCTCTTTATTGCCTTTACCTTTTTATACCAAAAAACCAATGTTTCATTAGCAGGTGAGATACACTCAATAATGATGATCTTTTATTGAACTATGTTATATTCTAGTGCTTGAGACCAGTGTTCACTGACATCGTATTTCCACACGTACTGCACACTCCTCTTTACAAATACATTCCATTACTCTTAACGTAACGAAAAATAAGAGCTAGAAAAAATCAAACTTAGCTATATATTCAAGACTGCTTTAGCGTTTAGTCTACAAATCTCAGCCAAAAATAATACGATTTGCCTTATTTAAATTAGTTAGTAACTTACTAGTAAATAAGTTATAACGAGAATTGTTTCAGTCTGCATTTATGTTTATTGTTATGAAAACATTTTAATGATTAAAAGTCAACTCACCCCAAATAATGCTAAAAAACTGGTTCGAGTCTTACGAGAAAATATTCAAAAACTTTTCAGACGTTAAAGCAGTACTCTGTAAGTAACGATTTGAATTTTATTATTCAATACACAGAACACGCCGCATAGCTGAACACGGCTCCCGTATTGTTCCAGAAATTAATATGTAAATTGCCAAACAAACAGATGCTATCTTCTCCTAAAACTATTATTTATGCCCCGAGGCGGACGGGCGGATCAAATGAATCATTACAATAAAAGGTCCATTTATCATTTGGATGGCGCTTGTATTAGGTGACCCAACAAGAAAACTAGATTTGAATTTTTCGACACTTTTCTAACCTTCACCATACTGTGTTAAAAAAATAATACTCTGCAATGATCTCTTTTAAAAGTATTTGTCTTTTTTTTATTATTGCGACATACCTAATTTTAATTTTTTTTAAATGCCTAATTTAGTAATACTCGTATGTTGCAAGCTCATGGTATCTTTAAGAGTCAATCTCTGAATGTACAATACTTTTGCTACGACGGAGAAAAAATTAAAGAAGGTCGATCGGTTGCTGACAAATAACTCAGATTACTTAAAATAATTAACTAAATTATAACACTTTTAATAACGATTTTACTAGTTATCTAATTTCTCGACTTCTACAAATACAAATATAATCTTAAAAAATCAAAGACAGAGTGATTTTGTAGTGTTTTTTACCTTTTTAAACTAAATTCATGTAAGTTTACGTATTAATGACATGTAATAATCAAATGTTAATTTTTTTATCAGAAATTCATTTTATTTCGTATTATTTGTTATCATTTGATCAAACTGGTCCTAGTCTTATTAAGCAGTTAACAAAAGTCCTCGTTTTATAAAACATATTTTAATTATATAGTCTTTGGGTATATCATATCATTCATCAAAATTTATTACTAAGTACCTTCTTCTTCGTAGTATTAATCCGGTGGATTGGTTTGCAGCAACAGAATCTTGCATCTCGATCTCCATTCCTCTCGGTCCTCCGCAACCATCTTCAGCTCAGCTAAGAGCTACAACTCATATCCTCGAACACTTGCTGCAAATACTACCGTCTAGGGTGCTCTCTACAGTTTCTACCCTCAACCATCCTTTCCACAACTTCGTGAAAAAGACCATCGTGGCGCATGATGTGACCGATCCATCGGACTCGCCTCTCTGAGATAGTTCTTATTAGGTCTATCCTATCTTCCTTGATCATCCTGAGAGCCTCATTGTTCGTGACGTGGTCTCTCCAGGAAATTCCAAAAATTCTTCTGTATGACCACATCTCAAAGGCCTCTTGTCTTTTATTAACACTTTCAGATAGGCACCATGTCTCACAACCGTACATCAAGATGTTCCAAACAAATGTTTTGGCAAGTTGCTTTCGGAGCCTTAAATTAATATTCTTTGACTCAAGAATTTTTGTTTTTTTATTGAAAGCTAGCCTTGCTTGATGTATGCGACTGTTGACTTCTCTTTTTGTTCTGCCATCCCAGGTGATCGTACTTCTAAAGTAAACAAACTCTTTGCATCTTTTAGGGGTACTCCTAGTATTGATATATTAATTTTCTGCTGCTCATTGCGGCTTACTCTCATGACTTTGGTTTTTGTGCAGTTTATCTTCATATTAAAGTCGGAATTAAATATGTTTTCCATGGATGTCAGCGCTTCAGTGAGTTCATCTTTAGTTTCAGCAATCAGAGCAATGTTGTCAGCAAACCTATCATAATAATCTTTTGGCGGTGTATTTTAACCCCCTCTCTATGGCCCATTTTTTCCCTTATGTTATTTATTGCATTTTGTATGTATACGTTGAAAAGTACAGGCGACAGAGAGCATCCTTGTCTCACCCACTAAATACCATCGATAAGCTTTGGAGACCTCTTTCGGTAAAAGCGTTTCATTCCCTATATAATCTGAATTTGTTTATGAAAAAGATTATTATATTACATATTACTTACATCAACAACATTCTCAGTTGTTACACCAACACATTCAATTTTTTTCAGATACACCGTCTTATATTAATTTAAAGTTATTGAGGTTATTAGGTACATTAATCCAATTTCAATGCTCTAAAACGTAAAAAATGACAGTAATTCAAAATTTAAATCTAACAAACCGTCAATATTTGAGTGCAGTCGATTTAAAGGCATCGCTTTTGTTGTGGCAGCCTATACTGGTTGGGTGTAGTTGTTGTGGAAGACGCGCGGTGCAGCGCTGCGCCGGAAGCGGCCGCGCGGCTGCGTTTGCTGACCGGAAGAGCCGCCATCGCGCCATCAATTTCCCGCGCGCCGCACCGGATGTGCGATCAATTTTCCCGCGCTCCGCACAATCACGCGCTCTCCACCGGGGAGCAGTAGCAACACAAACTGACGAAGAGAACTTCAAGAGCAGAAGACTCCATTTATGACAGCCGAATTCGATAACACTATCCTCCCTATATTAACTTATGGCGCAGAGATGTGGAATCTGACAGCAAGTCTTACCCATAAAATAAAGGTCACCCAGCGTGCTATGGAGAAATCCATGCTCGAAATGTCGCTAAAAGATAGAATCCGAAAGGAGGAAATACGCTGAAGAACCCAAGTAGTGGATGCTACCCAACGAATAGGCACACTTAAGTGGCGATGGGCAGGACATATCTGTCGAAGAGACGACGGTCGATGGGGAAGAAAAATATTGGAATGGCGCCCAAGAATTGGCAAACGTTGCATTGGCTGACCCCCTGCAAGATGGACTGTTGACATAAGAAGAATAGCGGGAGTGACCTGGATGCGGAAGGCGGAGTATTGAAGAGGATGGAGACTCATGCCGGAGGCTTACGTTCAACAGTGGACGGATACAGGCTGATGATGATGATTTACACCCTTGTGCAAGTATATAATATGTTGCCTTAAAATGTAAGAGCTTCTATCAAGCATTTTAGAACTATTTACTACTTGCTTAATGTAAACAGCTCAGTATTCAAGACGTCTAAAGAGACCACTTTAGTCTCGTTTAATATGAGTTATATCTAGAACTGGTATCTTAGTCTTGTTCTAGTTTGGTGATCAAACCCTTCTTTACTTTTTATTTCTCTGTAACTCTACAAATCTTGACATCAAAAGTCAAGCAAATGCAAATGTATTATGAGTTATGAAAATATGTAAGCATATTACATAAGAATAACAGAGTTAGGATTCTATGTTGGGGGGGTCTGTAGAAAATAGAACGGAATGTGTAGAACGTATTGCAAGATTTTGTTGCTACAAACCAATTCTGAAAATTTATTAATTCTGAAAAAATATATAAAACTTTCATACTGTATTTTATTAATTGAACAAATACGTTCATATAATTTTCTGTGAGACCGAAATATATCAGTAGTGAATATAAATTACAATTATTTCTTCTCTTCGTGTATGCTTTAATAAATGTTTGTTTTTATTTCCGGGAATCGATTCTACGGCTGCTCACGTGCAGACAAACGCTCTCACTCTCATATATACCGTCTTAAAGCGACCACAATATGGTGTATGTGATAGCAGCTAGTCAAAGAGTTTCCATGACAAGAGGCACTTAGTTCCACCGCGTGACGTAGCGGACAATAAATATCCTCGGCCTTATCACTCCATAAAGCATTTAGTCCCATGCTGGAGTCTCAGCTCAAGGTCCCGCCCAACTTGAAGACGAGGAGCATGGCGCAGTGGCTATTTGCCCAAATAACATGCAAACTGAACCAAACTCAACTAGTTCTACCTTTACACCTCGCAGTAATATCACGAAAAAGCTTGAAATAAACTTGAATCTGACAACGTTTGCTGCATAGCAGAATGGTGTGACAGACTATACAAACGTACTCTTTCCATCCTTATACCCTTAATACAATGGAGATGTCGTGATTTGTTTCAATCTACTTAACCAACCAATTTTCGATGGGTCACTGCAATTTCGAAAATCTTTTTATTGAGGCACGTAGATAGTGCAGACCTCTTCTTGCAGGACACTGAAATATCGCTTTCAGCATTGTCCAATATTGAATGCGAGTAGAGAAAGTCTCCAAACCTTTAGTAGAATATTTACACTTGAACACTACTAAAAGAATGAAGTTATTTTTAAAATGATATATAGTAATATTTATTTCAATATATCAAAAAATGCTTACTAACTTTCGTTTGCTTTAAGTCTTAGCATGTATTTGAATAATAGTGTTTGATTTGCAAAAAGCATAGGAATTATTTTGTAAT
Source organism: Glossosoma conforme (assembly GCA_022606575.1). Taxonomy (NCBI): domain Eukaryota; kingdom Metazoa; phylum Arthropoda; class Insecta; order Trichoptera; family Glossosomatidae; genus Glossosoma; species Glossosoma conforme. Next base: position 2,776,602 of record JAGTXR010000017.1, on the reverse strand, counting down.
TATACATACATGATTATATGTCTAATATGTTAATATAGTCAATTCGACTAAGATACAAAAAAATTAAGATAATAAAAATAAAGATACAAAAAAACTTTATTAGTTTTTTCGAAATCAGCAATCAATTTTCAATTGAATACAACCATTTACATTTGTTAATCCAAACAACATACAAATTAAATTCTCGTATGGTTTCGCACTAATTGAAACTAGAAAAGTATCTTATCGAACGAGAGATCGTTGTTGTATTTTTTTATATAAATATAAGCAACATGATGGCAAAAGTATGCTATTTTTAATCATTAGTTTTGGCAGAAGTCGTACCCGAGACTGTTCACGTAGCAGCCTAACGCATCAGCGAATGTGCCACACCCCTCAGTAAAGTAGAATTAGCTGAACCATTGGACGCTCTTTCGAATCAGCGACTCTTCGTCGTAAATCTTTTCCCCGTTTAAGCCTCTGAGTCCACTACTTGAATATATCTCACGATATCCATGGACGAGAGCTTATCGTTACTGAGATAATTTTGAAATATCGACGGGAACTTTTTCATTGCTTTAAATTGAAAATCACGGCGCTGGCCCACATTTTTTTAACTAAATTAATTTGATATGACTGTAATGAACTATTATGCTCTCTCACTTTTACCTGAAATATAATTATAAAATTTTAATTTTTATCATTAAATAAGAGCAATTTATACGACTTTATTTTAAAAAATATTGTTATTTTATTCCATCACTTAAATGTATGTATAACCCATTTGTAATGTGTACTCTTGAATTAGCTAATCATGCTGTACTTAGTAATTTTTGTTAAAAATGGTCTAAATCTACATTTTTTAAAGCCTGTTTTGTTGACATTTTAATGACTTTTGATCACGTTTCAAGGAATATACTTGTATTTAAGAGAACTTTATAATGCGGAGTTCATTTTTCTAAAAAATAATAATGTACAGCTTACATTGTAAATTTTGACGGAAGTGCTTAAGAAAAATATCTAATTCTAGCTTTACTAATTAGTGGAATATTTTTTAAGTTTTCTGATACAATAATTAATACAATTCTTATAAAAAGGTGCAATTATCTAAGCATTACTTATTTAAAATATTACATGAACGCACCAGCAGAGGTTATGCATTTTTACTTTATGAGTTTAAATATACTTTAGTGTTATGAACACATTTCATTTATTATTATTTTGAATGTCTATTTAATATGGACCACGTTGCACACTATTTAATCACAAACTTGAAGACTGCGATTTCGCTCTCAATGAAGGTTCATCATCTTTCACTAGCACAAGACATACTTGTAGCAAATTAAAACTAGTACATGTTTCATTTTCTTGCACTTTTAAAAATGTTCATGGAAACCACGAGTAACGATGAAGATAAAAAAGTTTAAGATATTAAATTTATTACAAATTTGTGAAATACATTATTTAACAGTGTTTAAGAAGACGACTCTGTTCTTCCTAAAAGTGACAATAATTTTTCATCCTAATCTACCAAAAAAATAAAAAACCAAAAATAATCAAATTAATTGATCAAGTGAAGAAATAAAATATTTTTCTGTATATTAAATTCAGATACAGATCTCTCCCTTAAATACAGATCATTGTAACTTTTTACTACTTTCTTTACTACATTTTATTCTTTTTTAAAAAATCCTTTATTAACTTAATACCATGTTTTTCTTTTTATTTAAACTTTCTTTTCCTTTTGTTTAATGTTTGTACCTGTTTATTTGATTGTTGTGATTTAAAAATGTATATAATTTGTACAATTATTTTTATACCGTTTAAAACAAATAAAACAAAACAAACATCCACCACAAAACAAACCGATGTACCGTCGTACTTTATTTTATTAATAATATGGTGATATTGTGGCTTTTAGGTTTAGCCGTGTGTGACGAATATTTCGACCGCCATTGCAGGGGTCTTCTTCAGGGTTGATGACTAAGTCGGCGGTCGAAATATTGGAAAATAGACATTCGACAAACACGGCTTAACCCAAAAGCCACAATATCAAATCTGGCCGTGAAAACCAAAGAAGTTACTAATATGGTATATTTATAAAAACGATATTTGAGACATATTTTTTTGACCTACCTTCTCTTATCCTCTCTTTATGCCTTAGTTGAGGACAACCTTGACAGGCCCACCAACTCAGCACCGCTAATGTGATATCCTTGTCCGGCCCTGGCACCCGTGTCTCTGGCAGAACATGTGACAACACTACCTCCAACATCACTTCACTGTGAGACACACTAATTATAAGCGACCCCTAATTAATTGGTCAGTAACAAATAAATAAAAAGGTTCGTTTCATTTAATGACTGACCACATTCATACAAACCCAGTAGCCATTCAATTATTTTTACTGAACAAATTTATGATAAAAATTAACCCAAAAAATACAGGCCATTATATTCTTCACCAATTATGAGATTAAAATATTCTAAAATCATGGACCTTGATCTAATCTCTAATGTCATATTCACACCATTTTTTAAATTTATTTCGCACTATCGTATTGCTATGTATTAAGTTACATTTTGATATTGCTTAACGTTCTCTAACCCTTAAACTGATTATTTTATATTGTGTAATGTTCGCGACACACCCCACATACGTTGGAAAATTGTACTAAATTGACAACCGAAAAAAACAAAGGAACGCTTATACAAATGAATTGAAATTTATATAGTTTGGTTCGAGACCCGAGTGGTACTTACTAAAATAAATAGACGGTCGGAAAGTAATAATATTAAGCTTGTGAATAAATGAAGACTGATTGAATAATAAAAAATAAAAATATACATACTTTGAATATATACTATAGCGACATCTATCATACGATGATAACAATAACATAAATACTAGTTCCAACGCGACTCAGCTCAGGCATAGCAATAGCCAAGTTGGCTGAGCGGTATGAATACCTGGGCATAGTTGGTTTCCATGGTCCGCGGTTCGCATCCCACTTCTGCCGTTATTTTTCTGCTTGAATTGACGCGTTAAAAAGAATTTTATGGATAGTATATGTATATTTAATTACTAATAGAATTGAAATTTTCTTCTAAATTTGAATTTTCTTCAATACATTTTATATATATATATATATATACCTTTTACATTATTAATTTGCCTATACCAGCGTCACACGTGTGATGTCAGGTATCAAGACTTATTTTTACCATTCATTTTATTTTCACCAAAAATCACTGTTTTTATTTACTTTGAAAACCATTTTTAATATTAAAGATATAAAATATATACTACCTTGTTTTAACATGAATCATGCTGAGCATTATTTATTTATTTACTTACTGGAATACCATAGTTTTGCCTTCAATGAAAGCTTCATCAGTTTTCAAACTGTTATATTTAAAGTGATGTGTAAATAGATTTACACTTATCAAGGATGATAGGCACCTAGTAAGAACCATCTCAGAGAGGCGAGCCCGATGGATCGGTCACATCATGCGCCACGATGGTCTTCTTTACGACATTGTGGAGGGGATGGTTGAGTGTAGAAACTGTAGAGGGTGCCCTAGATAGGAGTATTTGCAGCAAGGGTTTGAGGACATGAGTTGTAGCTCTTATGCTGAGCTGAAGATGGTTGCGGAGGACCGAGAGGAATGGATATCGAGATGCAAGATTCTGTTGCTGCAAACCAATCCACCGGATTGATACTACGAAGAAGAATTAAAGTGATAAATTAATAGATTTATACTAGTCTAAGCTATTTATACATGACAATACTCACACACGTTGGGAACTGATGTTTCTTTTATTGAAGCCGAAACCGTAAATTAATTCGATGATAATTGATAAAAAAATCCCAATTTTTTATAGCGCATTTCATCTTTAAGGTTGATTTCATCTATAACATAATTAGGCTACAACCTAGCACGTACGTATTTGGTTTTTAAACGGGACTCACATTGAATGAGTGTTACAATGGAACATCTTTCTTGTCTTATATATGTACTCGTAATTAAGTGATCAGTAAATATTCCAATGAATCAATTATTTGGATTAAGTTTGTGTATCAAAGAGAATGCTTATAGTATAAATAATAGTATTGTACTGGGGTCTGGTGTAGTACTGTAAATCAGTGCAGCGGCCAATCTCAATGCAAAGTTAGTGTCTCCATCTAATTGCAGTGCGGCTCGTGCGCGTGCCCTGCGACGTCCAGTACTAAAGTCACCATTCTCATTAAGGTCCATTCATAATAACACCTCTTTTTCCATATCCGTTCCCTATTTGTCACAAATTGTCATCATACATTGCTGCCATTCTGTTCTATCAGTTGCCATTGTGCATATCTCATCCAAAGAAACCTCTGCACCTTGAAACATTCATGGTTTCCGACGGCATCCAGGGCGGAAGCAAGAAGACTTGAAGAGACAGAATGTAGTTTAGATTTGTTAATCGGATTTTTCTGTGAAGAAAAGATCATTGTACAGCCCTGCCGAAGCTTACATCATTTGGTCTTAAGGAGCGGATCAACTAAATGTAATAACATCTACGGATATTAATTATAGAACTCGCATATAAGATTTTTCTATCATCGTCTGTCAATATTTTATGCGTTTTTAGTATCCTTTTTTCTTATGATGTTTTTACTGAAATACTTATTTAGACTTAGAACTAAAGAAGAGTATAAATGATGAGTTTATTATCAAATGCATATTTTATTTTATACTGCAGCTGACGATTTGAAGAATTTATTCTCATGATTTCAGGATACAGAGCTGAACTAGAACGAGGCGAGGAATATGACAATTTATGGCGAACATGTTTTTAACATTGTTTCAACGCCAATATCACATCGTTAAAGCGGTTCTCGTGTGAACACCAAAGTTAAGCAAGATAACGCAAACTAAAACATCAATGGGTCACCACCAGTTGCTAATTGCGTAACTTTAGATTGATTAAGCCGTCGCTTTGAAATAAAGTGTCCAGGCGTCGAAAGCGTTGGGCTAATCATTCTATCCACCAAAAAATACCTGGGTTACATGAGATTTTATATCTCTGAGTCCTCGGTCTCTCATCCTAAAGTATATCCAGGTTGATTTTTGAGTGCAGAGATGGCATGGATGTTAAGGTGCAGACATTGGCAACTGACACAACTGTCTGGCATGATTTGCTTCTAATGCGGCACATGTCTGGCCCCATGCGAATCTGTTCTCTGTCTGCAGCTGTTGTGACTATACCTTTACCTGCGCGCACCTGTGCGGCCTGCATGATGAACGGGAGTCACTTCACTGGCCTAATTGCGGCCGCCCAACCGAAGACCCTGCAACTGTAAAGGGACAAAGGTCCATAGTTTCTTACTCAACAAAACCATACCTCAGTTTCCTTTGCACAATTCCTAGCAGAAGCTCTTCAAGGAACGATGGATAGAATACAACGAAATACTAACAATATACGAGTATGCTTAATAAGAGAGCTCTTGTTAAGCATACTCTGTTGCTCAAATACTCTTATATCTGACGAAGCAACCGAGTGATCCTTTTCAAGGCTCTAAGACAAGGATCTGACTTCTAAATGGTATGATTATAATCATTATCATTCCTTATACGCTCTTATATATTAACTGGAAAATATGACTGTCACAAACTGCAGTCACAAAGCTTTTTCAGCCAGCCACCTAGGTACTTGCTTCATCTTTTCTCAGCTATGACTTGCACAGATCTGTTAAATACATTGTACATGTATTATTCTCTATGGATTTTCAGAACGGCGTAAGTCGGGGACCTATATAAAAAATTATAAAATCCCACAAATTATGCTCACTTGCGGCAACTGAACACAGAACATAATAATGTTGCTTGACAGCTGTAAACGCAAGACAAATTAAAAGGATTGGTAACTGTTGTGTGACATAAACATAGTAAGTTGAGCACTGTGCAGATACAGGCTGATGATTATGATTGGTCATTTCTTTTGTCCAAAATTATAAATGTACCACTATTATACAACCTTTCAATATTTTGTACATTACTATCTAAAACAGCATCATCATCACCAGCCTATATCCATCCTCTTCGATCCTCCGCCTTCCGCATCCAGGTCACTCTCGCTATTCTTCTTATGTCGTCAGTCCATCTTGCAGGGGGTCAGCCAATGCTTCGTTTGCCAGTTCTTGGGCGCCATTCCAATACTTTTCTTCCCCATCGACCGTCGTCTCTTCGACAGATATGTCCTGCCCATTGCCACTTGAGTGTGCCTACTCGTTGGGTAGCATCCACTACTTGAGTTCTGCGTATATCCTCGTTGCGGATTCTATCTTTTAGCGACACTCCGAGCATGGATCTCTCCAAAACACGCTAGGTGACCTTTATTTTATGGGTAAGACTTGCTGTCAGATTCCACGTCTCTGCGCCATAAGTTAATACAGGGAGGACGCATTGGTTAAACGCCTTAGTTTTAAGTCAGTATATACATTGTCTTTACTGTAGAATGTTAAGATTTTATAATATTTCATTTCAATTGAGATAAATTAAATCTGGATAAATGGCAAATGTAAGCATTGTATTTGTGAATTCCATTTGTTAACAAGCGCTGATTAGATGTCTGAGATATACAGCATCTCGAGGCTGTAAATCCTTCTGATAAGCCGCGATGCGACCTGACGTGTATCTCCATGCCGGCCATGGCCGCATCTAGCCACAGTCTGGGGGGAACAAACACCCCACACAATACGCCGCTGACACTTCTCTGACAATCAAATGACGCAGTGTCGCAACGGCTAAATTAACCATATCACAGATATGTACATACAATGCCTACACATACAGTGTGTACCCCGTCATCTTGAACACGTCATTTATAAAACAGCTTTCTTCATAGAAATAAAGTACGACTAACTTACCTTATTATGTATTATGTGATCCAGGCATGGAACAGACGGTGAGACTCTCTTTCGTGTAGTGCATCATCTATGAGAATAGGAGACGCATTCTGTATTGTCGCCTGGGAGTCTCTACCATTTCTTGGGAGGATTTTCCTGAATTGCTGCTTAGTTCTGACGGTCCCTTGCTGTTAAACTTCATCAGGGAAATCATCGGGCTACAAGAGTGGCTAACGAGACTGACATGGAATAGGCTCTTACGTTCTTCAACTATTTCTCAGACGTATGTTCTAACCTTGTGTGTAACTTGCAGGGTACAACACGCAACAATATATTTTTTTCTACACTTTTTTTAAGTGAAAAAAAACTTACCTTAAACACAATATATTGTGGTAAATTGATTTCGCTCTATAGGAACTGGTCAACATGTTGCCAGCAACAGGTGACCAGTCTATTGCTTTATATTTAATTCTGATAAGAGCAATTAAGCGGTACTGTGAAGCATGATCTTAGATGTAATGTGTATCAAAGGTATCTGCACACTTTGGACTATCATCATCAGCCTGTATCCGTTTACTGTTGAACGTAAGCCTCCCGCATGAGTCACCATCTTCTTCGATCCTCTGCCTTCCGCATTCAAGTCACTCCCGCTATTCTTCTTATGTCGTCAGTCCATCTTGCAGGGGGTCGGCATTTGGACTATATTCAGCTCATATTTTTCTGCGTGTTGGCAATATATACAATTATCTGTATTCCAATTATGAGATATGTAGTCTCCTATTCGAGTTGTCTCTTTTTAGGACGTTCAGTGATCTCAATCATCCAACAAGAAAACATCTACACTTCTCGATTGTCCTATTCTACATCTTAAGACTCGATACTTATCACTATGTTTCTTTAAAATGGCTTAAGTCAATTTCCTCATATTATTTTATTCGGCATGGTAGTGACCAGTGCTTATTTTGCGCCAAAATAATACTTTGTAGTATTCACCTTAGTTTAGATTATCCATTTCCTAAAAGGGCATATTTTTACTCATGTCCATTTAATTGATTTAATGATAACCTGTTTATTGTTTGTATATTTAACGGTTGCAATGATTGATAAATAAAACACCAGTTAAGAAACTCCAATATTCTTCACTTGTGATGTGGTTAGGAATAAAATTGAAATCGTATCCGTAATATCGATAAATGAATCCGGAAAGAATGTGAAATAGTTTTATAGATTTACGATTTGGGCAGAATATAAATATTCACTTGTCCGCTTTTATTAGAGCTTCAAATTTGATCAATTTTTTTAAATCAAGGAAGTGCAATATAAAAAATATTCATTAGTTACGAATAAAATAAAAATTGGGAAAAGGTTATACTTACTTTCTTAGTTGTTTAGGCTTTGGATGATGAAGATATGGAACGTACCCAAAACCCTTTTATCCTACAGACTTCAAGAGACGAAAGTAAACCTGGTTGGGGCAGGTTGTACAAAGGATATTATACAGAGCAAAAAGTACAGCTGCTTTTCTAAGCCTCTGACACTCGCAGTGCAGGATGATCGACGAGAGCGTTAGACAAAGTGTTCTTGGATTTGCTTTAAATTTGTACAACATAGGGAAAACGAAAATCATTGCTGCTTACATAACTCTATTGGTGCAATTTGTGATAAACTAGGATATGGATGAAGAAAAAAAATTGTAACATGAAATTTATTAAATTTTAAATACCGAAAATTAGCACAAATATATGCAATTCTTATTTCATTGCGGCTTTTCGATTCATTGCAACCATACAGTAAGAAAAGTGGTCGCCCAGTGCTGGTACTTTTAATCCCGGAGTGGCATTAACAATTATAATCTTCAGGGTTCCTGTTCTTCATTTGGTAGGCTAATGCTGCTAGGTGCAACAACGAACACCGACAAACACCAGGTGTGCTACTTTGTGTAATTGCAAGTGCTTAACCCTGTCAGAAACTTTATTTCTTTACTTTTTTGTACGGTCCTGTCAGTATCCCACATTAAGATTATGTATTAAAATTTAAGCCTAGATTAATTACAGTTTTATTAATTGTTTATTAGTTAGAGTGTGTACTATCTTTTCATAGACCTAATTCGGTGAAGAGACACAAACCTTTAAAAAAAGACCTTTATTTATTTATTTAAATAGCGCTTCACAAAATATCAATGCATAGTACTTATTTTGCTGGATAACGATACATTAGCTCGAAATTAACAGTTTGTACATCACTAAGATATGTACAATAAGGTTTTTGCATTTCACAGACTAGGTGATATTGCACATATTTACTACATATACTCGTACTGTAAAAGCACTTTTTTGAAGATTGCTTTTTTTTATTTAAACACGTACAGGTAATTCTATGTCGCTTATCATGATGCATATGGCTAAGCGCTGCTAATGGAGTGTTGATCCGCCAACGTTTTAGACTACAGCCCGAGATTCACGCATCATCCTTATTATTACAGGAATTTACTATGAATGGGTGGTCTTCACTGGACGACTTTCGTCTACCACCAATTTTAATTAATAGGCTATGACTGGCATTTTATAGATGACGGTCAAATTCACACCAAACGGGGGTATTTAAGAGCTCAGAAATCGATTAAAAATCTTTTTATTTTATTTTTTCAACAGGGATTGAACCCACGACCTTTGGCTTGCAAAGCAAACGCTTTAACCATTGAGCTATACCCGCCGGCAAATTTATAACTTATGGTATGAATTCGTGGAAGAGTATCATTCTCATGACATTAATGATAATTATTTTGAGTGTTTATTTTTTAAACAAGCTTGAATCATCTCGATTTGTGAACATTGAGATGACTTAACTAAGAAGAATAAATTGCATATATTTATTTCTAGTAGAGTTTGAATTAAAAATGGAACCATGGCCAAGATACAATTTTCATATTACCCACTTTAAAATGAAACCAATACTCTGTAATACGGACTTGCATACAAGAATTCAAATTGTATGATTCGGTATTCCTCCAATTTTCTTTCAGAGTTTGAATGCCAGGACTCGAATAAAATGCCACAATAGCAAGAAAATCAAAAACATGAATATACAATACAGTACAATATTGAAATTTTTGTAGATAAAAAGAATCAGATCATATGCAACGTGGATCGTATAGAAAATAAACCTATTAAGGATTTTGGTAAAAAAATATACTTCTCACACACCTAACTGAAATACAACTAAATATAATTACATTTAAATTACTCGTACTTAATTCTACTATTATGCTTACTTTGTTGTGTTTGTTAATTATAAGATTAATTATTTTAACGTTCCATGTATTAGTTACGATGACTACTATTTTGTATTTTTTATGTTATCTACTTATCCACTGAATACAGTGTTATATTTACTCTCCATGTTTGTCATTTTTCGATATTCCACTGTTATTATTTTGTCTCTTTTTTTCTACTTTTTCATGTCAGTCTCTATACTGTATTATATTTCCTTATTTCATCCGAGATTTGTATGACCTTTACATTATTTTTAAATATTTATCAAGTCATATCTACGCATAATGTTTTAATGTTTGTATTGTACTCCATAAATTTGGAACATCCGTTTTGTTGAAATAAATAAGCCATTCGTATATTAAAGTAGATTTTTTTTTTAATTTTCCAACTGAAAATGATATGATTATGTTTCAATTTTCAATTTCAATTTATTTTCTTTTAGAAACATTACAAATAACAATATTTAATTCATTTCTATAACAGGATAAAATAACAATTTATAAATGACACAATAATAATAGAATCATTTAAAAAGTCCCGGAGTCCGCTAAACAGAAGCCTCCACGAAATTACTTTGATAAATAAATTCGTGGAGCTCATGTCGAAACTAGGCTTCTCTCAAGTGGAATATATCAATATTCGAGGCGATATCGTTGAACAGTCTGATAACTCTCCCAAGAGGCATAGTCCCTGGCAGGTTAGTATTACCTCTAGGAAGAACAAACAATCTGTGCCTCCTTATCCTTAAATAATTGTCAGGGACAAACAAACCAATTTCAAACAAAATATCAGGATTTCTGAACACACCGCGCACTAGGCGAAAGAAATGGATACTCAAGCACACATCTTTTCTAGTTCTCAACTCATTGTATCCCAACATACCCCGTATAAAGTTAGATGTTGACAATATGTTGCGTAAAATTCGTTAATTAATTGTTTGTATTGTATCAATACCTTTCTATCAAATCTTCCTTATGTTTGTACTTCCATTTCTCATCTTAGGTTGCCTTAATAAATCTTCAATCCGTCTTCCATTTGTTTTCTATATCCAGTTTCATATTATGACTATTCTGATGTCATCAGTCCATCCAGCAAGAATTTACTGATATTTTCTTGTTCTCGAATGCTATATTTCTTTCAGTTCTTCTTCGGGAGATAGAACTACAAAATTCTATTTAAATGCTGAATCTTTCTGTGACATCTACTATATCAGTTTTTCTGCCCTTAACAATTCTCCGGAAAACAATTTTAAAGATACTCGTGAATCTCTCCGTGGCACATTACGCTACCTTAGTAGTATGGAAAAACTATTTTTGTCATACTCCACGCTGCTGCACCATAAAGAAGTAAATATTATATGTTTTTTGTAAACTATACTGTCATTAAGACTACTGAAAAATAATATGTCTTATACTATGAACACTATTATTGCTAAAATAATATTTTTTAATAAAAAATAAATCGAACATTCGTATGGAAAATGATAACGTAACTTTTTACTTCGACTTTCATCAAATTATCCACGCGACTAGTCTCTCCCCTCCAACTCCTCGCCCCTCCTGTAAGACTCTATCAGGCTTCTCTTGTAAAACAAATCGGATTACGGGACACTTGTAAAAGATTGCTAAGAGAAAGAAGAATTATAAAAGTACGAACACGGGTTCCATCAAGTTGAACGAATAGCGGACGATCAATTATGTCCACTTATTTTTCTTCAAAGACCTTATTTATTTTACAACATGTTTATTATGTCACAGAGTTAATTGTTTATACACAGGAATAATATAATAACATTTATTTTTAGAGTAAGTTAATGAAGTTAATCTTCGTGTGCAAATCTTTATTTATTTACTGTATTTTCAACTATTTGATTGATCGAATGAGATTCTGACAATAACAAAAACAATCTAGATAACTATTTGACTCGTTGGCAACAGATTAAATTAAAATAATTAAGTTATTTTAAGAATCTTATGACAAATAATCACTACTTCAGAATAATCCATCTGAAATTGTGCCTTCTTGCACTCTCTAAATAATTAAACACGCCACACTAAACACTATTTATTATTAAAAAAAATTGACGCGTCATAAAACAAGTCAAACATGTTTCTTAATGGGTGCTTCATTCCGAAGTTTCCTTGTCAAATGTCTGATCAAAATTTAAATTAATTAGCTTACACTACACACAGTCTATTTCTAATATTAGCATTCTCTTAATACTGTTTAAATATTAATTATGGATTAAGCAATTACCCTTGTATTAATATGAATTACTAGAGCCGTGTGATAATATTACATACTTATACAAGACAAATGCTTGCTTAATTATAGCATTAATGTAATCACTAGCATAGTAAAATAATAAATATATTATAATATTTTTTATTCCTCGAATCGACTGGCATATTTCGTAAACTGTGTACGCGTAATGGTCTCTTCCAATTTTCTTAATCGATGTATGTAATTTATCGTTTCTTGTGCAGATATGTTTTTTTACGTAAAAACACATACAGGAGAATACCGACAGATGGTGATAGTAATTCTGAAGTCTCATCTGTGAAATTCTATGACGCTTACCATGGTGTATATGGATAAACGCTGCATCTGGAGTGTTGATCCGCCAACGGCATAGTCTACAGCCCGAGATTCGCGCATCATCCTTTATTATTACAGTAATTTACTATGAATGGGTGGTCTTCACAGGACGACTTTCGTCTACCACCAATTTTGATTAATAGGCTATGACTGGCATTTTACGGGTGATGGATCAAATTCACACCAACCGGGGGTATTTTAGAGCTCATAAATCGATTGAAATTTCTTTTTTTTTAAATCTCCTTCGGGGATTGAACCCACGATCTTTGGCTTGCAAAGCTAACGCTTTGACCATTGAGCTATGATCGCCGGATGTTAGCACAAATGAACGTAAGTGAAGTGGATGGCAATACTTTTCATATTTTTGATTACTTTTCTATAAGTAACAAAACAATTACTACGTAGATATTGATTTTCGAGCATAACATGTGTTATATGCATAGTAATTTAAGGGGTTTAAATACGGCGACAATTCATATAAATAACCTTAGCAGTACACTTCTAAAATTACAAATAATTAACATCTGTACATAGATATTAAGCTTACCCTGATAAGTGGTACATTTCCAGAACAATTTAGTGTATTTAAACAATACAATAACCCTTGCGACCCGAAATTATCACAAGTAGGTCATAATTGAGATTCTGGGAGAATCAAAATTATTCGTATTGTATGTGGCAACGTCCTCAAATAAAACATCGTAAATATTTATTTTCTTTAATTTTTTTTAACAAAAATATATTTATAGTAAAATGATTATTTCCACATATTATTTATAAGTAATTAAATATACACATACTATAATGCAACAAATTCTTTATACGCATCAATTCGTTCAGAAAAATATCGGCAGAGGCGGGATGCGATTTGACCAACCATTTGTTCAAGTTCATTACCCTTGACCGCTCGACCATGCTCTGCCCGAACTGCTGTATGGAATATTTTTCATTTTTACCATTGCTTACCATAAAATAATAGATGTCTCTATAGTATATATTCAGAGTGTGTATATTATTATTTTTTGTTATTCACTCAGTCTACATTTATTCACAATTTAAATATTATTATTACTTTATAATGGTTTATTTACTTTAACAAATGGCTGGTTCCAAGCTTCGCTGGTTCGCATCCCGCCTCTGCCGATATTTTCTGAACAAATTGATGCGTATAAAGAATTTGTTGCATTATAGTATGTGTATATTTAATTACTTATAATATTGTAATATAGTCAATGATCTATAAAAGTCGATTAGAATATCGAAAGATTAAAATAATATTCTAATAAATATTTAAAAATCCACATATTCTTTCATTCATTTTGCCGGTGGACTTTAACGTATGTCTTCTTTCTAGTGCAATAAAATAATATCTCTTCAAGGAGCATCATTGAAAAATGAAAGAAATTTGTTCAATTAAAAACCCAATCTACTATCTTCTCACATTTATTTTTCTATCTCAGACAAATACATTTAGGAAGTAATTTATCGCACACATAGACGTATGTAAATATTTGTGATTGATTGAACCAGCATATGAATTGAAGAATTAAGCTTTAACGCGAATTAAACCCGTGATTGCTCATATGTATGTCAAACGTCTAAATTTTTCAGCAACACCACCATATATTATTTTTAATTAAAAAACATAACGTACATATTCTGTTAGATATTTTGTAAGTTTATTTCATTTTACTTGATGGTGTCATTGTTTCTGATGATGTGCTCGTCGTCATGCAACATTCAGCCTGGTATTTCCCCACACTGTTAACCCTAACCCACTCTGTCTAGCCCTACCCCACCAGAAACACAGCCTGTCACTGATTTTCCTAGCCCAGCCCTGCATTTCCCAGCCCAGCCTTGCCTGCCCTAGCCCGGCCCTGCTCACACAGCTCGCGAAACGCAAATTAAATCGCTCAATTTTGGGGACATTTTGCTAAATAATTCTAAACTCACGCTTCAAACGGAATAATGGTACAGTAACTCATTAGCGCATTTCATTAAACATTAAAATACATACTTAACATTGAATTTTAAAAAATCTTACCTTTTTTCTAAGCTTTTGAAATTAATTTTCCAACTTGAAGTACTGTTTGGCAACAATGTAATTTTTTTTACGTAAACACCTAACAGAAGCACTTTCGTAGACACATATCGACACATGGTCGTGTAGAAATCTCATATGTGGATTCTATGACGCCTACCATTTTTACATAAGGATAAGCGCTTCACGTGGAGAACACTCCACGTGAACAACAGTTCCGCCAACGTCTCAGAATAAAACCTGGTATTCACGCGTCATCATTCACGCATTATTACGGATCAAATGACTATCATTGTAACGGTAAGGCATTAAATCAATACCATCTATGGATTTATATAGAGCTTAAAAATCAATATTTTTATTTAAATCTGCATCGAGGATCGAACCCGATAACCTTTTATATGGTAAACAAACGCTTTACTATAAGCTATTCCCGCCGAAAAATCGAATTGTTTTTGTCGATGTGGTATAAATATATACGTGTTTATTAATTGTTGCTGGTTTGTTGAAGAATTAAATATGGTTTAGTAAAATAAAATAAAAAATACTTTCATTTGTATAATAATTCTGCAAAAATATTGCGTCGTTCTGTTAAATTGATTAATTTCAGATACGCCTCTGTACTCGCGATCATTTATTTACTACCCAGCGACTCTTGAAGAGATTGAAGAAGAATGGAAGACCAGCAAAGGGCGGATGGCGGAGGTCGGGAAGGAGAGAACAAACCAGGGCGGCCGCAACTTAACTTTTAATTAACACATTTGCTCTCAAAGCCGCCCACAAGCACCGCCCACATCCGCCCACGAATCCCGCCCACAAATACCACCCACAAATACCGCCCACCGCCCCTGACGAACCTCTTTGAGCCGCGCGACAATAAGGGAATGTTTTGAATTATTTTCCCTAGTCGGTAGGAATTATTTATATCCTTTCAAAGGAAGTCCACCACTACGGTTTCACGTATTGAACTCTGAATGTCGAAGCTACAGAGGAATAGTGGTCGCGATGTGGCGTACCGCAGACCAAATACCGAGACATATAAGCCAGAAGTAAAACGTTCCCGTACTAGGCGAAAAGCCGGAAGTTCGATCTCAGACGAATATTAAAACAAAAAATATTAATTCTCTAAATATAAAATATATATTTTAATAACTTCGGTTATTGTAAAATTAATTATTCGTTACAAAAAATGTTGTCGTTAACATCTAATCAGAGTCAGGGATACACAAAAGTCATCTCACGCACACCACTACAATGAGTATCTTATGTTATGAATGCATATTGAGTCAATACCGTGTTGTAATAACGTAAATGGACCAATTTTACATACAGTGCTTAGAAATCTTAAAAAATGACAAGTGTTATAGAATTTACGATAATATTTATCGCACTCTACGACGTTTAGCCAGAGTGGCTGGACGCTGCAAGCGGGAAACGTGTGTTGTGTTTGTGTGTGTGTTGGGGAGATTGCAAGTATATATTTATCTGTTTTTTGAAGAGATCCATCTGTAGGATGAAAGAAACACAGACGCTGGAAGAGCATTCCAAAGTATACCAGTGGCATTTAGGAAGGAATTTTGGAAACTGACAGTTCTTGATTGACACACATTAACCGTGTATAGACGTTTGGCAAGTGTGAACTTTAAATGTTTATTACATACACAGTATATTACACATGTCCAATATACTCGTATTTACGTCTAGACGTTAAGGCTTTGTCAAGAAGCCATAGTGAACACAAGTTTTTCGAGGAACGATTAAATAATATATACGTTTAAAGTTTTATAATTATTTCATTACAGAAATCAATTTAATTACTCATAATTCATTTAGTAAACTATTTTATAATATTATCTAAATCGACATTTAAAATAACATAAAAATTTAATACAGCATACAAGTCAAATTCCACGTAAAATAGTTTTACAATGCCAGCATAAAGTTCCCACATAAAACACAGAGTAATTAGAAAATTAATTACGAGTTCCTTCATCGAAGGTTTCTGCGGTGTACTTATTATTTATTGCGACCAATTGACTGGCGAAAATTGTAATTAACTACCGGGGCGAGGTCTACGAGCTACGCTGGCTACGAAGGCAACGTCGAGTACGGGTAACGATAGACAGTTTTTTTTACAACTCTATTTTTATTTTTTGTAATCTGTTTTTTTTGGTGTAGGTGGGTTTTTGATAGAAAATAACGGTGTTTATTTAATTTTAAGTAATATATTGTTTGTCTTGCGTGTGAATCTAATACTAAAAGTACACATATACGTAGCAAATTCAGTAATTTAGTAAGAACCTTCATTTTAGCCTGAATCCGTCCACTGTTGAACTTAGTCCTTCCGAATGAGTTTCTATCCTCTTCGATCCTCCGCTTTCTGCATTCAGTTTTTCTGTTTATTCTTCCATTTGTTGCAGCTTAAGTTAGCAATGAATCTCGTTTTTTTATGTAGGCATTTATTTTTATGTTATTTATGTAGGCATTTATTTTTATAATATTTATTATTTATCTGATTCATTCAGGAGAGCAAAAATTAAATGTTATATTCAAAATGTGAACCATAAAATAATTATATATTTATCGAAACACAGCTAATTTTAGAAACATAAGTTATTTCCCTAGGACCTCTTTCACCTCTTTTGTGAAGGTCAATCAATCTTACTTATTAACATTTGATCATAATAATTATTTATTCATATACTATACATAATAATAATAAGCTTTTTATTCCAGCAGGATTGGGTGGGTTGTGCAATACCCAATCCGCCATATTTTTAGATACATAGATACATTTTAGATACAAAATAATAATTATATAAATATAATAATTCATTAATGGTGGTCGCTGCAACATCTCCGTCCAGCGATGGCTCAGGGAGGAGTTGAGCCATTCAGAAACAGCCAGGATGATGGTGTTGTTGGACCTCCTTATCCTGCTCCAGAAGCCGGCAACACGGTGTCGCAATAATGCTGCGAATGAATGGACTCCGCCCTCCGCAAACATGTCAGATGCGCTACAAAATCTACATAATACATATAGTAAATATACTATGATATCGGTGTTTTAATTAAAACTTAATAATCTCAAATACATTTTTACTTTGAAATACGATATTTCGTGTTACATTTTTTTACCTTAATTTTTTATTATGTTTTTCACAAGCTTATTTGTTTTAAATACCCGTAGTTTTGGTATTTTTAAAAATACAATCTCATTTATTATCGGTTTTATTTACAAATATCTATTAATTCAGAGAAAATTGTAATAAATATTTAAAGCCATTTTTATTATTTTTCATACATTGCACACGAAATATATATTATTTTTTACTTATGTGTGTGTTATATTAAATAATTGAAAAATATTTTTTATTGTCCGAGAATAAAGCCCGTGATAGCTTGAATTAAAGTCAAACCTTTAACCACTTAATATACAGTGCTACCGTCTGCAATACTCTGAGCCCAACACATTATAAAGTGCGCCATCTATTATGAACTCGGGCAATTTTTATTGCACTCTTTACTGATTCAAAAATTAATTTTCCTTATTTATTTTCAAATAAAAGTGACAACGCAGCCGTTTATCATTTAATTTTTAGTCAGAGTATATTATAATAAAAGGAATGTTATTTTTTTTAATATATTCAATAGGATATTGTTTTATTTTTTTGGATATTATTATACATTGGAATATTCACTTAAGTTTGCAAATACTAATAGTTCCATTTTATATTATTCTCACTTTTAACAATTTTAAATAACGAATAAAAGGGAATCAATCATGGATAAAAAATATCTATCTAAATTATTTTATTATTTAAATCTACCTACAAATTAAATTTCTATTACTACATACACTTATTCTTTATATAGCCCAATCATACTCATACAATGTCTCTCTTTTTAGTGTCGCCATTTCCCATCATCTAGGGTCGGCTCTCCTTGTGCACATTCACCATGTCTGTCTGTCCTGCGTTGCATTCTCGGTCAAGCCCAGAGTTTTCAGATCCTTGTCTTCAGTTGCAGTCCAGGTTGCCTGTGGTCTTCCAGGTCTTCTTCTCAGCATGGGTATGATGAGGGCTTTCTTCACCATGTGGTCCTCATCTCTCCGTGTCGCATGCCCATACCATCTAAGGCGATTTTCCCTTATATTTTCAGATATAGGGGCCACCCGAAACGAACCGCGAATATGCTCATTTCGAACTTTGTCTCTCTAGTCACACCGCCCGCCCACCTCAGCATACAATGTCTCTCAACTTTTTAAAAACACTGTCACACATTAATTTGTCAGGTAGAATAGATTTTGAAGTAATATTAAATTTAATGTACTTATGGAATTCGGCCAAGATATATCGATATAAAAGAATAACTACATCAATTAATACATATTCAAAAACCTTTTATTCAATCAAATTCGCCATATTATTGCAAATGTATGTTATGTTTAATTTTTTGATTGAAACGCTTCGTGGAGTAAGCATTTTTTTTTTCAATTTTACAGTACGGAAATGTAGGAGAAAGTTGGTTAAAAATCACTCATCTTACCTCGGTTAGCAGGTGTGTGCTGGGCCCGCGGCCCGCAACTTTACTGCCCCTTTTACCACCGCGTAATGAACCTCCAAATTATAAAGCGCGGTTTGCGAGGCCGAGGGGAACCATTCCCGGTAAACGGTTTCTTCCTGCACATGGATTACCAATCCAAGAGCCGTAATCCAAGAGAATTATTCTTTTGTCAACATTTTAAAATACTGTCAAACGAAACAATAAAGTAAAATCTTATCTCTTGATAACTAAGTGGTTACATTGAGTATTGATTCGTCAACGTGGTAACACACTGTTGACACGTTGTCAACACACTGTTAATAAGTGATTTTCATAAGACAACTGTCATTGAACACACTGATATCAGCACGATGTAGCCCTTGCTAACTGGTACCGAAAACCTCGATAAACAATATTTCGTCTCTTATTTTGTCGTCCCATACTTTTATGTGTCCGCCATATTGGGACTAGTTATAGAGTTTTGCCACCGACGGCGCTGGTGACCGACCTCGGGCCGCTGGAGTCTAAGCGCCGACGAGCGCGTCAGTTATGTGTTGACAATCGAGAAGGCAGCGTTACGGCCACAGCGGCACGTCATCCCGCTTGGCCGAAAGCTTGTAAAGTTTATATAAATATAATCAATGTGCTTCTAAAAGAAAGTGTTTGTTTGCTGACCTGCTCCTCATCCTGCCCTCATGCGACGGATTAACACCCCTTTTGAGAATGAGGAGGATGTTAACATATTTAGATCAATATATCCTCAAATAACTTACCAATAGAAGCATTAGTCTCACGCTGATCAGATTATTGAAAGTAATCTGTAAATAACTTAAAATCTTTCTCGAAAGGAAAAAATATTAGTCACCCGTAAAATAATTGTCATATTCAAATATAATAAGTATAATAAAGAGGCGAATTTCATGGTAGCTGACAGAATTTTGTGGCGGCAATTGTGACGACCTTTTGCTTCAGTTAAAGGAGCGCACATGTTTTGATGCGATAAACATCATCTATTAGCAGTAAGTCTCTTAATTTTTTTTTTAAAAATCTGTATTTTCTTTAATACGCTTCACGCCAGCTGATCAATAGTTCATATAAATTAAATAAACACTTAAAATTGCAAGAATCACATAATTCATATATGAGCAATCCACATATCAACATTGCCTTATGGCAGTATTCTCGTGTACGGGTATGTATTGATATTCTCTTCTTTTATTAAGATATATTTTTACTGGATGAAAGATGCAGGATCAGGTTCACAATATAAAGAACTTGTTTTTGTTTCACTATACGCGTTTATTTGTCAAAAACGTCGCCCGTTATAGCGAACGCCCTAGGCGCGCGCGCTATAACGGCCGCGATTCAAACTTCAACTGTCAACTAACTGTCGCTGCAGAAAAAAGCTAATTCAAGATGACAGTGGTACCAACAGGAAATGGGCCCACTGTCATAACAAATATTTTGGCGTATGCAAACACCATTTAACATTCTACAATTACAAACTTTAGATTTGCATGTCAGGCGAGCGAACAAAATAAGAGACAAAAGATCTTTTTTCGAGGCTTTACGGCATATCTGATATCAGTATTTACAATTAAAATATACATATTTTGATAGTCTCTGTTTTTCAGCAGCCTGTACAGTCTTTAGTCCATGATGCTTAGAGAGTTTGCACATCACTTGTACGAGTATCTTTCTGAGTATTATCCGCATGCCTCCATCGCACCGCATCTTCTGCATTTACTTGTTTTTATTATTCTCTTGAAACCCTCGAGCAATTCAATCTAACACATGCTACCCTGCGAAATTCGCATACTATCTTGTACGCTGGAATTTCATATCGTTCTTTTCACTACAAACTAAAAGTCCATGAAAAATACAATGTACAAGTAATTATCCTTAATCGGTCGAAATTAAATTATATAAAACAAAAAGTAATGCATATTAAATAATAAATAAAATTTTGTGGTATCATACGAGTACCCACCGAAAGAACATTCTTTAAAGTATTTTTAAATTATACAAATAGCAACACTGATGTTTATTCGATCTGTCAAAAAAAAAAAAAATTGCATCCATATCGTCGGTGGGTCAAATGTCAATGGTCAAAACGTTTGCTTTGCAAGCCAATGGTCGTGGATTCGATCCCCGACGGAGATTAAAAAAAGGATTTTCAGTCGATTTCTGAGCACTTAAATACTCCGGTTGGTGTGAATTTGATCCCTCACCCGTAAAATGCCAGTCATAGCCTATTAATTAAAATTAGTGGTAGACGAAAGTTGTTCCGTAAAGACCGCCCATTCATAGTAAGATCCTGTTAATAATAAGGATGATGCGCGAATCTCGGTCTGTAGTCTATGACGTTGGCGGATCAACACTCCACATGCAGCGCTTAGCCATATGCACCATGGTAAACGTCATAGAATTCCACAGATGAGACTTCAGAATTAATGTCGGTATTTTCCTGTATGTGTTAACATAAAAATACATTAAAACTTTAAAATATATTTTGCTGTGATTCGTAGTTAATGTGAAATTAAATTCGAATATTTTATTCATATTTTACACCTTGAAATTGTCGTTTAAAATCTACCAGATAACAATATGTTTAGATTTTTTTTATACCTGTACTGACAGGTTCTTAACGTGAGATAAATAAACAATTTGTTGTTTTAACCTCAAGGAAAAATTGGCACATTATGTATTTAAATATGTGTGTTCAGGCTTTTGTCTAGACTATCTAAGTGCGATGTAATGCGCCGTTGAATAAAGCAATGACTCTTTACGTGATTTAATCAGTAAAAAACCTAACTGATGATCTAAGCTTTTCGCGCCGCCACGTACAACAGACGAATAGACATTCAAGATTGATAACTGATCACTAAAAGTGGGCGGGTGGGTGGCACGTGCTAATCAGCTGATCGCCTCCCCTGCTGTTCCCCTTCTCGTGGAGCCACCTCTTTATCATTTTAGAGCATATGGATATCGCAAAATACGGCTAATTACCATGTATTTTCAACCACCCATGGATGGCGGTTATCAGGTGAGTCATTTTGCTATTTATCCGAATTAAGGTAACTTTATGATTCAACTTATAAATTTGCTTCCACCGAAATAAATATATCGTGGGTTTCTAATATAACTTAAATAAAAGAAATTCTGACTAAGTATCTAGACTAAAATTAAATTAATAACTCGGTAGATGTCAAATGTTGACTTTCACGAGTTATATAAATATAATAGTGTCAGAAACAGCAGGGTCAGATCCTGTCTGCCCAGAAGTGGGCGACGTCGATGACGTTACTCCTGGCCATCATCACGTCTTCCTGGGTGTAGCTATTCGGGCACAGCGCACACTCCAGAAGGTGTGACAGGGTCTGCTCCACGTCGCAGTCACATTCAGTTGGTGAGCTGTAAAACTGCCATGCTTTCATTTGTGTCCTCGTCTTGCATACTTAAGTCCGAAGTCTGTTAAGGGACCTCCATATAATCCACCCCTGGTCATGTCCTGGGCTAAGTCCTCTTTCAGGGCAATCCAAGTATTCCCCTCAGTTACGCTTCTCCACGTGTTCAGCAGCAGGGTGGCCTCAGGTATCACCAGTTCCATTGTCGACTGTAGGAAACAGCACGAGTTTATGTGTCAAGGAGAATTAAATTACTGGGATCCTCAAATTATTTTTAGGCTAGGTGGACAGATGTTATCCAAATTCACTGGGGCATACATTATTTCTAACCTCTTGCTATGTGCTCCCGTAGTTTTTAAATATTATTTCAACTGATTCCATAGATTGAAGACCCGGTAGTTGACAAACGCTCCATGTGGTTGTTAAGGATAAACTATAGAGACCCTCTTAATACGTATTTGTAGAACAAATTTAGTGAAGTTGAAAATTAATAAGCTACCATTCGCGCAAGTTAAACGTCACAGTCCGTGCTTGGTCCACATTGAATTTTAACCAAATTTTTATGAATATTTTCTATAATAACGCGGGAGTTGATGAATTAGATATTTTCAAACTCAAATCATTTAGAAAACAAAGAAGTAGATCAAAGTATAGCACATGCTCAAAAACCTGTACACACAAGCAAGGTCAACCACAGTCCGACATGACATTCAAGGAGGAACGCTCCTTAGGACATACTCATTATGACTCTCGTGGAGGTACTCTACTTGAAACATACCCACCATACACAATTCTCCGACATGACGCTCGAAGAGGTACGTTAGGCTGACGGCTAAACTACAAGAAGAATTCCCCTGCAATGGGGGTCGAAATATTGGAAAGAAGTAATTCGCCACACACGGCTAAACCCAAAAGCCACAATATCAAGAAGTAGATCAATTTATATGTTTGACGAGAGGATGGTAAATGATTGTGCTTTGAATATGAAATAGATTTAGGAAAAATGAAGGGTGAACTGAACTTTACAGGACGGGTAAGAAGCGCGTGCTTATCGGCTGATCGCCTCCGTCCCATTGGCCTCTTCACACAGAACTCTTCAGGAACCTTTCTTCGTCCGCTGGGGCAGCTCAAGGTCCACCACTTCACTTCAGATCAAGGCTGTTGACCTCAGTCAATGGCACCCGCGCTTCAAAGTCGACTCTTACGTTTTTTATTAAAATTACAATACGAGTATTTTCGCGTAATATTTTGACCATGACATTATACTTAAGAAATTGGATATTGAATTCCAAAGCTTAAATATTTTTCCATTGAAGCACATCATGAGTAGTACAATAATAATAATGTGGTGTATGTGTTAATGCCGATTTATATTTTCTTTCTATTTTGTTAAATTTAAATTTTAGTTTTTTTCTCCATTTACTTGGAATTATTGTACGCAAAATTTTGATTGTGGCACTAGTGGCTAAATATTTTTTTTTTTTTATTATATAATATGAACGTTATTTAATTTCGACTTATAGGAAGAGCTTCATTTCATATAAGTTTTTTGATTAATAAGTTATACAACTACAATTAAGTCGTATGCGAAGTCAAGTCCATGTTGATAATTAGTATTATAGAAAAAATAGTCTACAAAGGAGGAGGATGATAAAATAATTCGTATAAATCAATATTGGCTCAAATCACCGTTTAATGGCATGTCAGCTTATAAATTGGCATTATGAAGTATAATTAAATAATGTAGCAACATTGACAAGTCTTATTCTTCTTATTATTATTATTTTCCTTCTTCTTATTCTTCTTCTGTCAAATATTCACCCCAGTAACTAGTAATATGGATGGCCCATATTTTGAATTGGATATCCTTAAAATATATCCAGTGTTATATAATCTAAGGAAAATATTATATTCAAAAAACAAGGTCTTTAAAACATAATCTAACTATTAATCAAATTAATTGATTCTCCATGATTCTCGAGCGATGATTCTTTTTTATTTTACGTTTAAAGCTATTTTGCAATTGAATTAAAAAAACTAACAAATATAGTTTATTTATTTATTTTCGTGATATTGATATTGAAATAATATTTTGTGGATTCTTCGGGGTACCCAAAATAAAATCTCACTGAATGACAGTATATTTTAAAAATATTTTTACATGGTGGATTGTTTCAGTCAATTGTTACGTTTAATTTTATCTCGCTAAGCCACATTTTTGTAGTTATGCGAGTTAATGTAGGATATCGACATGAATGTTCGCGGTCGGCGCGAAAATTACTCTCCAGCTGGAATGATTTTTCGTTTATTTTTCGCGTCGGTTTTGTGAATAAACTGAACACAATGTGTGAAAAACTAGTTAGCGAGAGAGTGAAGTGAACCGTGACACTGAACACAGGGGCGGAGTGGATTTTTTTTCAGACAACGATTGAGTGATTTGATCTAAAAATTCTACGATGAATATAAATATTTTTTAATTTCTTAGCCATTTCTTTATATATTTTTAAGCCAAATTTACTAGACTTCAGCTTACCATGAGCACATAAATTGCTAGACGTGAATCGTTCAAATGTTTTCACAGAATTTATAAGTATTTTCAGTAAACAAGCTTTGGCAGATCATTCAAAAGTTTACCTTGGGCGTTTTCAATATTTATTAAAATTACTGATATTTGTTTAATTTTATATATACGTTCCGTAAAGTTCAATGAATCTGTTAATTTTAAGTGAATGCCTCTAGGTTTGCTCTCTATTTTTCTATGTACAAACTCTGGTACTTTTCAAATTAAAATTTAGCTTTGAAATTGGTTTCGAGAAGGAAAAATAATATTATGTTGTGGTGAATGACGAGTAAAGGCAGCAAATACAGCAGCTTTTTAGCATTCAGTTGGTCAATACACATGGTTATATTATGCCACAAAAGAGCATTAGCTTTTTAATGGCCAGTTTCTACCCTCAACCATTCCCTCCACAATGTAGTGAAGAAGACCATCGTGGTGCATGATGTGACCGATCCGTCGGGCTCGCCTCTCTGAGATGGTTCTTACTAGGTGCCTATCTTCCTTGATTATCCTGAGAACCTCATTGTTCGTGACATGGTCCCTCCACAAAATTCCAAGAATTCTTCTGTATGACAACATCTCAAAGGTCTCTAGTCTTTTTTTATCACTTTCATATAAGCACCATGTCTCACAGCCGTACTTCAAGATGCTCCAAACAAATGTTTTGGCAAGTTGCTTGCGTAGCTTTAAATTAATATTTTTTGACTCAATAATTTTGGTTTTTTATTGAACGCTAGCCTTGCTTGATGTATGCGTCTGTTGACTTCTCTTTTTATCAACAAACATATACCTATCTCATAACCTACACGCACCTACTCACTTATACCTTGCCTTATAAAACGCACACTTTTTTGCCATATTGACTTGACAATGGCTACCCGACGTTGCCGAATCATGTCGTCTTAAAATTAAAATAAATGGAATATTTAAAAAAAAACTTTTATTTTTATTTTGATATTTCGGCATTAGCCATTGTTTCACATTTTACGGGAATATATTCAACGAAGCTCTAGAATTAAACCTAACATGGGATGAGGCGTCTTTGCCTGGACAGAGCAAACTGACTCACAAACTGCTGCAATATAGTTGTCTTTAACTATATGGCAGCAGTTTGCTTCATTCGCGGATCAGTGTGGATTTTTGTTGCCTCCTATGTTCGGCTCTGTCCGCCGTCATACCCGTGGGACTGCGTCGCCCTACGTCGTGAATAACGTCACGCGCTAATAAACCGGTCGGACGTCGGTCGCCGTCCGGGCAATAACAACCGTCCAGCACCCGTCATGCCGGCAAGGACGAGTTGTGACCGACGCGATACAAGCTCTGATCGGCGTGACGGGTCCCGACCGGACACCGGGCGGAATATTGACAAGTGTTGTTTGCTCACAGTTTGGCGTAGCACTGAAAATCCACTCTGATTTATGGAGCCTCCAACAACATTTTTTTTATTACAATACAGTCATCCCTCCTGTGCGCTCTTTTTAAATTTGAAACGGAGATTTTTATTATATTATTTGTGGCGATATATAACGGTCCCTGCCATCATCCAGCTAGTCATCTTCTTCGTAGTATCAATCCGGTGGATTGGTTTGCAGCAACAAAATCTTGCATCTCGACCTCCACTATATCGATCCTCTGCAGTTCTCTTCAGCTCAGCATAAAAGCTAAAACTCATGTCCTCGAACACTTTCTACAGATACTCCCGCCTAGGGCGCCCTCTACAGTTTCTACCCTCAACCATCCCTTCCACAATGTCGTGAAGAAGACCATCGTGGCGCATGATGTGACCGATCCATCGAGCTTGCCTCTCTGAGATGGTTATGAAAACGTTATAGGACATTTTTAAGAATAGCTACTCTCGCAAATTAAAATTATTATAATTAGTTACATATCTAATAATATATTTATTTTACGAGATTGAGAAAAATATGTTTTTTAATCAGACTTGTATATACAGAAACATATTACGTCAATGACTTTTTTTATTATTTTTATCTAATATACACTTAAATTATGTTTGGTTATTTTACTTAAAGCTTCTTATTATATGCACTACTTTATTTTTGCTCTATATATTGACACTTTAGTGGCACGCACTTTATTACTTGACATCCCAAGCAAATTTTTGCTAGATACACTTGACTCTTTAAAAAAACTAACCAAATAATTTCCTCCTGAATGTTCTACAATTTTACTTGCTTAATGCTGGTAATATATAGTCACAAATTTAAACAATTATTTAGAATAGTGTGTAACATCTAGAAATTTTAAACATACTTATATGTGTAATTACAAGTAATCAAATCATTGTTTTTTCATCACCATATATGCATACGTACAAATATAGTATGATAAACGATGAATAAACTTAAATATTGTTTAATTTAATATCAATTTTTCTCACATAAATCCAATTAATAATTATATTATAAATCTAATTAATTTATAAATTGTGTATTTTTCAAAAAAAAATTATATTTAATTTTAAAAAATTAAGAAAGCACTTCTTGAAAATATTACGATTTTTAATTCTAAAGTCAATTATTATTTGAATTTAAATTTTTGTAATATTTTCTTTAAACATGTTTTCATAGGCTTATATTATATGTCGACGAGGTTATAGTTACAAAATCCTTAAATTTATTTAAAGTATCAAACTCAAAGCTAAAAAAATATTACCCTTTGTAGACCAAACATACAAATACTTATAATATTTTTTTTTCTTCGAATTTGATTCAAATTAAAATTCGATTTCAATTGAGTAATTTTCAATTGAGTACAGATATAATAAGTATTTGTTCATTTGATGTAAACCAAGCTTAATACAAATGGAACAATATACATTAATTAAATGTCACTTACACTAGTATCTAGTTACATAGAGTCCCATTACACAAGATCATAAACTATCATCCCATGAAGTAAAGTGACTTACTAGGGTCCACTATTCTGCATTAATTGATAAAGACTGCAAGTGGTTGGTTCGCGGTCCGGCCGTGCGTGGCGCTAGGCGCGGGGCTCACCTAATTGGTTAATAGATTTGTGACAAGTAAATATGCAAATGGCGGCAGCGCCGCAACAACTTCAGACCGGAATCGGATTAGGGCCACCGGATATGGCGGCTGCATCCTCAATGTAATTCCCGCCACTCTACACGCATACATAAAGGCGACTCCCCAAAACGAACATGAAGTTTATTTTCCATTTCCAAAATTGCGCAAGAAATTTTCATTCAACTAGTCTACGGTTACATTGACTGAAATAAGTGATCAATATGACCAGTGAAAGCTGAAAATTTAATGATAATCAATGGTTTTTAGAGGCACCTAAACTGATAAACATATTGTTGATCTCAAATAAAAATAAATGATTATTTTGAATTGTTCAACTTTTTTTATTTAGTGACAACATGTTTCGCCTTCGTCGAGAAGCTATCCCAAACAAAAAAATAAAGAATGATTCTGAATTATCGATCGCAAATTCTAAAAAATGTTGATCGATTGATAACTCTCTTTTTTCCAATTTAAGTATTAGAAAGATGTATGCCTGGGATGTGAACATATGTAGTCTCTCGATTGATACAATCTGATGATCTTGAAGATATTATCATTGATACTACTCTTCTGAATTCTCTAAATTGATCCCTCTTCTACTTATTTATCAATGGCAGATTCGTAGATTACTACCCAAGCTCAGAACCAACAGCTTTTTCGAGTTCTTCTTCACAGAAAGATTTTGGAATACTTTCCCAGCATCTTAACTACCTCTACCAATAAGCGCTATTTCGTCACTGATACATCTTTCATATTAGTGATTTGTTTATTTTTTACTAAAATAACATTAAGACTTATATATTTTCATATTTTATACACACATGAAATTAATCCTGATTGACTTTGAGCAACCACAAAAGTGATTCAATCTAGCCTCCGCAAAAATGGAGTAATCTGAAACCGGTCGCCTAAAGGCTTTAATTACGCCAGGCCAAACCGTGGGTCCCCAAGGGGACGTTCGCCTCCCTCTGGACACCCGAGGGTCGCTAATTGCGATTCACCAGGCACCACACCAGGGTAACTTATTTCCGTCCACGTCACGGGCCCCAGTCGCCATCACGGCAAAAACGACCGGATGCGTTTCTTTTTTTTATTTATTTACGTTATCAAAAAATCGGTCTTATCGCGACGCCGAGGGCCAACTTGATTAATTGTTACTTTTGTAGATTTGTGACAAATGGAGATTATTTTGACTGTAATTAAGAGACAAACATTTCATTTATTATCTATATGGAGAAATTATTCAACGATTAAAAAACATTTTCTTACCGAACTTAAATCTGGATGTTTTTTATTTCACCGTATCTTTGTGAACTCTAATTACGGCCGTATTTAAATAAAACAATGAATGAATAAAATTCAACTATAATATTTTTTATGCCATCATTGTAATAAAAAAAAAATGTAAATAAGTCAATATATTTGATGTATTCTCTCGTAATTTTTTTTTTTTTAAAAACCCGAGTAATGTAGTGCTTAAAGTTTTTTTTGTTGATAAAGCTATATAATGCAGTTGCTAAATGAAAACGTTTTTTTTTAATTCAATGTATGAGATATTTATCAGATTCTGTGTTGTAATATATTTAGGCTAAAATTACAATATCATTAATTTGTCATAAAGCTTACCAAAGTAATATTTTCGTCGACAGTCCAAAAAGTTTACTAATTTTATCATCAGTCCAAAAACATCTCACACATGTGTTACGGACTTTCGAAAACATTTTTTTACCGATAGTTATCTATATTTAGTCAAGTTATCCCTTATTCCAAGGCTCTAATAGGGGTTGTACCAGCTAGATGCATTTTGGTAATCTATATAGCTTTTTATATATACACATACAGAGGAATACCACCAAAATATAATGAAGATATTTCACAGGAGTAAGATTCGTCCACAGCTTATGGCTACATACCAGCATTTACGTATAGTCCACAAATTAAATAAATGTTCATAAAGCGGCTCACTTTCTTTGTTCTTCAATAATATATCTACATAAAATATCTATTATACATTTCTTATGGCCAAATAGGAACATCTGTTAACTAACTTTAAGCTTACATATACAATAAGATGTCCGTGTTTATCTCAACTCGTTTAATGGCGACATGATATTTATGCATATCATTTTCTGGTTGTCATTTATGTGTTTACTTTATTAAAAAAGCCAAATATGTCTTATTATCTTTCAGGTAATCATACATCGTGTAAATGTATGACTAAGCATTTGTAGTGTGACTTAAAATAAATATATAAGTGATTTTTGCGGTACAGGACACAGTAATCTTAAACAAGTACATTTTTGCCAAAAACTATACAAATAATTAAAACACTAGTAAGAATACAATCATTAAAGTAAAGCAGTACTTGTGTAAAAGAGCGTCAGCGTAAATACCCCCGTGTAAGTAATTGAATGTTGACGCCCCAAGGACCAAATGGTACAGGCGTCGAGGGCATCGGGCGAATCATCAGATATTTAAAAAAAAAATTACCAACGCTTTGATATTCCACTTATACTAACGGGTCCACCAAATAACTTTTTTTTTTTTAAAATGGGGCGCAAAACATCGAGTGAAGCTTCGGCTGTGTGGCACGTAGCGCCGTCCTGTTGAAACTAAATGTTGCCAATATCCTCCTCTTCAATTTTTGTGAACAAAAATGGCCCGATAACGATCGCCATTGACTGTAACGGCCACTCCTTGCTCATTTTCGAAGAAATAAGAGTGATTAAGAAATTTGAAATAAGAGTGATTAAATCGACTTTCAAAGTAATGTCGCAATATTGTTCAGCGTTTTTCAAGCGTATACACAACCCTATTCGTTCAGCGGAAAGATAAAACTAATTATCTGTCAAATCAAACATGAGCTAAGTGTTACCATTCACGAAATAAGCACTAGTCGAAAAAAAACGTTAGATGGCGGACAATAGCATGATTTTCAAAGTAATGTCACAATATTTCCCAGCGTTGTTCAAGCGTATACACAACCATATTCGTTCAGCGAAAAGATAAAACTAATTATCTGTCAAATCAGACATGAGCTAAGTGTTACCATTCACGAAATAAGCAATAGTTGAAAAAAAAACATGAGATAGCGGACCCTATACTACTGTTTTCTTAGTGAGTTCTTAGTCTCTCGTTCCGAAGGATTTGATGAACTATGCATGGTATGTAGTCAGTGAATCTTTGCGTTCTGTGATAAAGAAAAAATAATTGATCAAGGATCATATCTCCTGACTTAACTGTGTGACTTAACGTTATATTATTTTAAAGAGAGAATACTTAAAAAATATTTAGTTTTGCTAGATTCGAACTCGAGAATACTGGAATAATAGAGAGCTTTGACCGCTTATACTGCTTAGGGGGTTGTGGATGTAGGCGGGGGCGGCTGTGGGTGGGGCTGCTAATCGGTTTTTAAACGGACAGAGAGTGACCGCCGCCTGCCAGACTGACTTTAGGAAGTTTTTCAATTCTTATACTAGATATATGTGTATTGAAATAGTGCTAGAAATTGCGTCATGAATCTATACTTATATTAATGTATCGAAGAAAGCAACAACAACCGTTGGTTTAAGCATTCTATGCTATTTTTTCATCTAAAAAAATATTCAATACCCGAAATGGATGTCAAAGTGAATGGTAAAACTATATATACTCGTATATTAAAGATAACACGTATTTATTGTACATCAAAAGGTGTCAGCAAAATGCCTTTTTAACTGTTTATCATTTTATGGATAAACAGAAGACGTAAAATGACCCTAAATACATTATTAAAAAATATTTAACCGTATACTTTAATACTTTAAATAAGATATTTCAATTAATTATACAATATTTCGGCGCCGGCTATAAGGGTATTACAAATATTATTTTTAAAGATACTCATATCTAACCAATTTACATTACTGTCATTGAACAACCCGGCATCCATTCGTCGATTGATTTAAAGAGACTTACTGTGAATGGATGTTGTTCTCGAAAAAAATCTTCTTATGTCAATTTGTTCAAACGTTATAAGCATCTTATTACAGGCATTTTATTTAAAAAAACTTTGCAGCTGATATATTTTTAAAAATAGAATAACTCTCTACCGTCTTATAACGCACGCTTTTTTATTTGCAATGTAGATTTATGTAGTTTTTGCAGTGATTTTTCATATAATGGTGCCTTCTTTGTTTTTATTTTGAGTTGAACCGTTTTTTGGGACCTAAAAATGGCTTCTAGAGCAGTGGACTAATCATCTGATCCTTTGAAAACGTTATTTAGAGGTTGACCTTTTTTTATTTAAACAAATACTGTAGAATACCGACAGATGGTGATGGTGATTTCATAGTTTTTATTTCATCTATGGATCCTATGACGCTTACCATTCTACAAATGGATAAGCACTGCATGTGGAGTGTTGATCCGCCAACGTCATAGACTACGGCCCGACTTTCGCGCATCATCCTTATTATTACAGAAATTTACTATGAATAGGTGGTCTTCACGGGACGACTTTCATCTACCGCCAAATTTGATTAATAGGCTATGACTGGCATTTTATGGGTGAGGGATCAAATTCACACCAACTGGGTGCATTTTACGGCTCAGAAATCGTTTTTTTATAAAACTCCGTCTGGGATCGAACCCAAGACGTTCGGTTTATCAAGCAAACGCATTAACCACTGAGTTATACTACCCGGTAAATTATAATTGCATCGAAGCTTCAAACAAAATATTTTTTTAAGCTTCGATGTCACGATGACTTTCATAACAGTTATTAAATAGTAAATAATAATAAAAGCTTTTATTCTAGCAGGATTGGGTGGGTAGTGCAATACCCAATCTGGCAAATTTTTAGGTAAATATTTATTTATATAGTGCATAAAAAATAATAATTACATCTTAACATAATAATTCATGGTGGTCGCTGCATCATCTCCATCCAGCGATGGCTCAGGAAGGAGTGAGCCATTCAGAAGCCATACCTCTTATTAAAAGGTTGATACAATTACTTATACCATTTTACCATTCTACTAGTATAAATAAAACTCTCAATATAATAAAAGCCTGAAACTAACTCATAACATTATTTTAAAAACAATAGTGAGTGGTTATTATATGGCGTAGAATAATACCCGGGTTATTTTTACATTTCCCGGCGCCAAATACACAATATATAATAAACACGAGTAGCCAAAAAAACACGATACCGGGGAGGGCCCTAAAGATGTCTACAGCAACACAGCGGAGGAGAAAAAGTCTGACAAAGCTCGGAGGGAGGAACCCTGGAACAAAGCTCAGAGGATCTGATAAGGGCGCGGGCGGGAGTCAAGAGTTCGGTAGTCATCGCGAGCAAGAACAAGCCAAGACAGAAATATGATACATTTTATACCTTGTCAAAAATAAAGGTTTCTTGAAATTCATGATTTTTACGAGTTTCAATGAATTTTGTAACTTTATTGATTTGCTTTTGTTCTGTTTTTTATAATTTGACAGAGTAAAATAATTTAACAGTAAATGGTTCATAAATAATAAATAAAATACTTTTATTTAAAATTTTCATCTATTACATTAGTTTGATGCAAAAGCTAAGACCGTTTTTACATATACAATTAAACAATTTTTTTTTAGATTTGTATTATTTATTTAATCAATTATATAATTTCCATCAGTTCTTATAACCTTCTTCCATATTTTTATCAACTTATGAATACCATTAGTGTAAAATTCCGTGGATATTGATGCGAAAAATGTGGTAAGGAATGTTTTTACATGCTCTATTGTTTCAAAAAAATTATCATTCAATTTTTATTGCAGTGATCGGAATAAATGAAAATCGGAAGGAGCAAGAACTGGAGAATACGGTAGATGCTTGATAACATCCCAATTCAACTCATTTAGCTTGTGTTGGGTCATCATAGCCACAACACAAGCTAAATGAGTTGAATTGAGATGTTATCAAGCATCCACCGTATTCTCCAGATCTTGCTCCTTCCGATACTTTGAATAATTAACTAATGTCTACATATTTTTTCGATTGTGTTTAAGATGTTCAATTTTCTCTAATAAATATATTGTATCAGACTCTTGTAGTTTATATTTGTTTATAAAATATTTATCATTTATTGTTTCATCAGCTTCAGTCTGTGACTCCTCCCTCTCGGTGTTGTTCTCCTGGCTCACAAATGTCCCAACACTGATTCAAACCGACTCTTGAAAAAAGTGTGTGTTTTTAGGTTATCGCGACATTTCCCGCGGATAACTTTGTTTTTGCGGCCATTCCCGTCGCGTAATATTAGCTATGACGCTGAAAATTTGTTTATTTTTTAAATAAAAAAAATACTCCGAGCCCGCGAAAAACACCACTTCAACTTTTATTCAGTCACTCTTTTTATGTGATTGCGGTTGTTTTTATCGAAAGTCACGAGGGCACCGATGTTTATTTTTGGATTTTAATAAAACTAGAGTGAGTAGGACTTTCTTCAACTTAGTTAAAAGAATAAATTGTGTTTTTGTTATTTATAAATTGAAAAAATAACGAGTTCTTTGCGCAGACAATTTTATTAATTTAATGACTTATATTTATAGATGTAATATATATTTTAATATAAGATCATTATTACTTTGTCATGAACGGCTATGAGCTGGAACTGCTATAAAACTAACCAATGCATCCTCCCTGTATGCAGAGACGTGGAATCTGACTCAAGTAGTGGATGTTACCCTACGAATATACACACTCAAGTGGCAATGGGCAGGACATATCTGTCGAAGAGACGACGGTCGATGGGGAAGAAAACTATTGGATTGGCGCCCAAGAACTGGCAAACCCCCCTTGCAAGATGGACTGACGACATAAGAAGAATAGCGGGAGTGACCTGGATGCGGAAGGCGGATCGAAGATAATGGAGACTCATGCGGGAGATTTAAGTTCAACAGTGGACGGATACAAGCTGATGATGAACTGCTACCACAAAAGTCTGTCAGCCGCCATGGTCCTCGCCTGATCACGTGTCAGCACTGCCTCTTGTCTCTTTGCCGAGTACATTCTTTGAATAGTTCTTGACGACTTTCAAAGATGGCGTGAACATGATGGGTTGAAGAAAAGGCAATTTTAGTTAATGCTCTCTTACGTCGTCCGAAGTATTTATTATACTGTCCCAATCAATTCCATGTTCGCCTCATGACCGAATGAAGATTGATATTATATTTTAATTCATATAAATATAATTTTTAATATTTTTTTCAGAAGTTTGACCCGTTGAAAGCGTCTCTCAGGTCCTGAAATAATTTAGCGAATATTCCCATTTAAGTTGGCGGATTGTTTAGGCGGAGCTCACATTGGCCGCCCGACGTCAATAAATCGCATTAATTGGACTTTGTTGTACGCAAACGACTTATTTAAAACTCTTCCTCGCCTCGCCATTATCTGCAGATCTCCTTGTCTGAGACGCTAAGTGCCGCCCATCCCGGAGGAACTCTCGCGCAAGGACCTCGAACCTTCAACACCAGCCCCTTACAGCTTCTTTATCCAAAATGCCATTCCGCAATGAGCATTTTTACTTTTTTTTGTTTACTTGACTGATTGAATAATAAAAAATAATAATACACACACTCTGATGTATACTATAGAGACATCTATCGTTATATGATGGTAACAATGGTATAAATACAACTTAGCAGGAGATAGTCGAGTGGACTAGCGTAATGAACAAGAGCAACGGTTGGTTCCAAAGCTTTTTTTTTCTTTGATTATACTGGAAGGCTTTAAATGATTTATTCACGGTACCCAACAACGCCCTGAGAAGGACGCCCGTAACTTGTCTGTACGCGTCGCGCCTTGAGAAAGGCGCCCGATGGGCCTGTGCCGGACTCATTCTTCGTCGTAAGGAGGACTATACTCGCCAAAAATTGCCTCCCAGTGCCTCCGCCGACCCCGGTGTCAGGCATTAGCTGGTTCCAAGGCTCGCGGTTCGTATCCCGCTTCTGCCGATGTTTTTTCTGAATGAATTGACGCGCATAAAGAATTTGATGTATAGTATGTGTATATTTAATTACTACAAATATAAATGTTATCTCTTTATTTGTGAATAAAAACTCTCGTTTTTGTGTCACTGAGGATTTCTCACATGTTTGAGTCAAAAAAAAGATAAAAAAAATTCTTTAATTTTGATCAAATTTAATTGTATCGTTCCTTTTGCATATCTTCTGTCTAGTTGGAGCATATAGCTGCTCCCATCAAATGAAAAATTACAGTCGCCATCATACTCCGTTTCATGTCAGCTCTGCCGAGTACTTGCACAAGTACAGGGAGTGGCAAAAAAAGCTGACGGTTTTCGTCATTCTTTTGATTTAAAACCTTATTTGCCGTTCCCTGTATAAGTAGTTAGAGGACTACGAGAACCCAAGGGTCTGAAGATGAAACAAACTGTTATTTTTGCTCGTCTTCGACATTCGGAGAACAAGTCTTGTTAAAATCAACCAGTAAATTTTGTGTTCATTAATATTCTGAAAAATTAAGCATTTCTTAACACTTAAAACTTTTGTCAACTTCACATAAAAATGTATTGGTTTTTATAAGCTTTTTACAGCACATTATTAAGCCATTTTATTCACAAGTAAGAAAAACAGTTGAATTAATAAATTAAGAGAGGAAAGATTTGAATTGCTATGAGTGAGAGGGAGATGAAGCATTAGTGTCGAACCGTCAGTCTTTTCGGAGCCTTCATCGAGTGCCCCCCACGCCTCTCTTCACACTTATTATATCTGTGCGGCTTACTTTATCTCCTCGCTCACTTTACTCGCCGCCATTTCTGTTTAGCAGAGTTATTGTTAACCTCATCTCGGCTTTAATGCCTGCCTTTGTTTCGCCGGAATCGCCGTGCACCGACAAAGGGAAACTCTAATGAAAAAGTGAGAGTGCTTAATGTAATTCGCAACAGTAAATATCAGATAATAAAGCCCCGCAATCGAGATAAAGTTATTTCATTTGTTTCCGTTGTATAGTATTATCGCACCACGGAATTTGATCATTATCATAAGTGTCATCACATCTTGGAATACAGTCAACCTTCCAATGACGTTTTTATAAAGCCTGGACCATTTAGTTCTAAGAGGCGGTTCAACATTAAGTAACAATCTAGAGAGACTGTAGGAAAAAAATCCGTTACAAATCATAAAAGGCATGCATTAAAGAAGGTATAAGTACTACCAGCAACAAAAAAATATTTTGGAGCTCTGCACTCATCTTGCCAGAGACTATGCCTCTTGGGAGAGGGATCAGACTGTTCAACCAAATCGCCTAGGATGTTGATATATTTCACGTAAGGGAGGCCCAATTCAGACATGAACTTCACGAGTTTCTTTGGAGGAATAATTTGTTGGCGTCGTCTGTTTGATGAGCATTGGGACCTTCTGTTGCTTGTCTTTATTACTTTGGTCTTAGTAATTAATCATATGTACCATTATTTGTATAAATTGTATTTTTTTATTTTAGGATTAATTCTTATTGTACTTCAGAAATGAATTGAGTTGTTCAAATTTGTAATATTTCTGTAAGGGTTTTTTTTTTAATAAAATTGAGTAAAATTGAATCTTGGCTGACACAAGTTCTATGGATGCTGAAATAGAGTATAAAATATAACCCTTTTTGTTCATACTTTTCAGTAAAAATTTTAGAAACCATGCATAGAATTTTCTAGGCGTAGCTGACAATAGAATTTGGCAAAAATCATAACGGCTTTACAACATATCTCGCGACAATTTGTAATGGCAACATGTTTCAATTAGGGAGATGATCCTTTTTTAACCTAAAATTTAAGAATATCAACATTAGCGAGAATTTCAGTCCCTTTTGAAACAAATAATATAGTGACCAAATTTAAGCAAAAAAAAAATCATTTCTTCTTTATATACTTTTAAATGTTTTTTTTTATGTTTTAGACATATTTTTACTATCGTATGTCTCGTTAGGATCAAAAAAGCTTTTCGATTAATTCTTAACCCTACTTCCTGTTTTACGTACATAATAATCATTTTGTTGCACAATTTAAGCATTGAAACTCATTGACATAACGATACAGTAAATACAATCCAGATATTTTAATATCAACATCAAATAATCGAAATTCTATTGTATATATTTTACAGCTATACAATGATGTTGTTATTTCAATAAATATATATTAAATTAAATATTATTTGGCACATATCATAATTAGTAATTTCACTACGCGGAATCATTTGTCCCGCGAGCGCACAGTGAGCTTCGCATTGTGTCCGCTTGGCGTCGCTGCGCCACCAAACCAGAGCATCCGGCGGAAATAAAAATGCCGCGGGCGGTGTACTTGCCAATTGCGAGATTAGAGGCTTTGCCGCCAAACAAATGATAGGCCGCGCGGCGGTTGACCATTTGCATAAACGCCTCGTCCGCCCACCCTGCAGGGATCCACTGTGGGCGGGTAAAGGACACAGGATATGACATAGAATAAAACACAAAGTAGTATGATGAGTTACCAAGAGGATAGAGTAAAAAGGCTAATTAATTCCATCAAACTTTTGAAGAACGTCGATTTTCCTTCGGATTCACACGCTAAACAAACTCTATTTAGATTGCAAATCAATGCACACCTCTCAAACCAACATGAAATAGTACATCAAGATTTTTGTAAGCAGGTATATCAATGATACAAGGGAAAACCGCCTAATATGGTATGGGCATGTGACCCGTAAAGATGAGGACCACTTGGTGAAGAGAGCCCTCAACATACCCACGCTGAGAAAAAGACCTGGAAGACCGCAGGCAACCTGGACTGCAACTGTAAACAAGGATCTGAAAACCCTGGGTTTGACCGAGAATGCAACGCAGGACAAACAGACATGGCGAACGTGCGCAAGGAAAGCCGACCCCAGATGATGGGAAATGGCTAGGATAAAGAAGAAGAAGGTATATCAATGATATTGTGGCTTTTGGGCTTAGCCGTGTGTGGCGAATTTCTTTTTACCAATATTTCGACCGCCATTGCAGGGGTCTTCTTCAGGATTGATGATTTAGTTGTAAGTTGGTGTCAGATTATATTTTATCACGAGCGTCATTGTTATCTCCATGGCAACTACATACTCAAGTTTCATTGGTCTGGAGAATCGTGTACGGTAGGTATGTTCTGACACCAACTCACAACTAAATCATCAATCCTGAAGAAGACTCCTGCAATGACGGTCGAAATATTGGTAAAAAGAAATTCGCCACACACGGCTAAGCCCAAAAGCCACAATATCCAATCTGGCCGAGAAAACCTAAGAAGTTTTTAATATATTTTTGTACGAAAACGCATACAAAAATACTAATTGAAGGTTTTGGACTTTCAGTGAAATGTATGATGCTCAGCATACGACTAAATGCTACTAGTGAATGTTATGTATAGATGATATGTTTATTTTGTGGTTCATAAAATCATGCGATAAATTCTTGAAGTTAACATAGTCTTTAAAAACATATAGGATGACGTCTAAGAGCCTCACCAATCAGTAAAAACAAATCAAGTGTTAAGATGTTTATTAAATTGTTATACACTATTTTAGAATGTACAGGTACATAGCGTGAATTTAAAAAACAGTCCAACCATAAAATCGACTCCAATAACAAGTATCTACACATCATATTAGAAGCACGATGATTCGATTTGTGATACATGATATGATAAGAAATCTGATATAAAAGTAAAATCAGAACATATAGTCAAAACACCCACCAAGTCAGCAGTAAGATTATTGTGTATGTTATGAGTCTACTCTAAAACTCTACCAATCACATAAGATCAACAGTTCTCTAAGATAGGAAACTTAGTATCTTGAAGCATAAGTAACCATTATATATGCGTTCATCAGTTAACATCTAAACTCAATCAGAAATAGTGTTGGCTTCAGGAGTGTGGAGGGAAAGTCCAGACGCTCAGTGGGCGAGTTATGTCTCACGAGTGTGGGTGAGGATCAGATCAGGTCTAGCGCTAATTGTCCCGAATCACAGTACCCTTTGCCCAGCTACATGATCCTTCCAGCAGCAAAGCAAGCCAGGACATGACATGAAATTAAATGCAATCAGTCTCATTCATTTTGATGCTAACATGTGAGCTGTGAATATTTGAAATTAAGAACGGCTTGGCATAGATTTATTTATATTGATCTACGAGTATCAGAGTTGTTTTTTCTGGTTTTAACATAGATTCCGTTAATTGTTTTTTGCTTTTTGATCTTAACGTCAAAGATAAGATTGGCTGGCACATATTCTCCGAAAATAAACGTTATAACAATTTAGTTTTGAAAAATATTATACATCATTATTCAAAATGGTTTTAAATATAATATCGTTCATTTATACATCCAAATTTCGTTCTAAATTTTTATCATCTTTTCATACATTTTTAAAAATTATATTTTACCATTTACATGATCAATTCAGTAGGAATATACCTACTGATATCATTATTTTTATTTTCAGCGAAAGGGTTAAATGTATAGATCATACAAAAACCTTTTGAGCACTATCGTTAAGGATTCATTAATTATTAATTTAAAGAAACATACAAATACGTTCATGGAACCTTTGAGATGCGAAACTGACCTGAGGTGAAGAATACCACAAAATATGCCGACTATATGCTAAAGCTAACGAGCAAGTATATGTAAGCCAATATTATTGCTTTTTTTAATTAACGTACTCGTAATTAACATGTTTCTCCATATATCTGTCTAATCTAGAGTTGATATACAGAAAAAAAAATAGGAAATATACATATACGTGTTTGGAGTGCTCAGCACATGTCGATATAAATTCCGATAAAAAACAATATCCTTTTCTCGCTTTCTCTATTAAAATAATTTTTTAGTATGCCATACTTAAAACTCAAAAATTGTATTAATTAACTTTCCAGATTTTAAATACTCGTTTGCTAAAAACTGTCTCCGAGAGAGCAGAAATAATAACCATGAATTACCAGGAACCACTGTCACATTAAAGTGAGCTAAGTTGAGTGGTTCCAGCCTCATTTCCCGGACGGGGCCAGCAATAATTCGCAAGGAAATTAGCCCCTGGCTGCAATTGCGGCTGCAGAAATAAAAGAAGATTCCCCGGAGCTCTGAAGGACGTCATCTATCTTATTCCAGAGAGGCTCCCACTTGGAGTCACCCAGGAGGTAATTAGACTAAAGAATCGACTGCAGACTGACTGCCATTTTATGTGAGCCGCTTTCATGTGTGTACAGTTAACTCTCCTATAACAAACGTATTTTTTTATTTGTAACGGAGATTTTTCTTTTTTATGTAAGCCCATACAGAAAAATACCGATAAATGTTGATAATGATGCAAAATGTCACCTAGGTATTCTAAGACGCTTACCATGTTGCATATGCCTAAGCGCTGCATTTGGAGTGTTGATCTACCAACGTCAAATACTACTTACTACCCAACATTCATGCATTATCCATTTATTGTAGAAATTCACAACAAATGGATGGTATTCACAGGACGATTTTCTTCAACAGTCAATTTTAATTAATAAGCTTTGACTGGCATTTATAGTGTTTGCGGTGATTTTTCATATACCGTTCCCTTCTACGTTGTTTTTTTCGGGCTGAACCACTTTTTAAGACTAAATGGTTCAGGCCTATCGTAACTATCGGGGTAATAATTAGATCTTTTAAAAACGTTACAGGAGGATATTTCTTTGCAATTATTTAACGATTCCGGATGCACTGATGTTTTTATGCTTTAAATACAAAAATGGCTGTAACACGTAATTGGAACTTTTAAAATATTTTTTGGGTAATTGTTCTGATGGTTCAAGGAATATATTTCAATATTAATTAATATTTTATTAAACCACTGAAGATTTATACCAAAATTTAACAATTGATACACAAAGTCATAGCAAATATTATCGTATGATGATGTTTTCTGCTACATCATTAGATGATTTTTGCTATTAC
Organism: Glossosoma conforme; assembly: GCA_022606575.1. Taxonomy (NCBI): domain Eukaryota; kingdom Metazoa; phylum Arthropoda; class Insecta; order Trichoptera; family Glossosomatidae; genus Glossosoma; species Glossosoma conforme. The sequence continues at coordinate 2,734,293 of JAGTXR010000017.1, read as the reverse complement.
TTGTTGATTTTTCAAGAAATTAAATTTTCTTACCCTCATTGTTATTTGATGAATATTTAACTCTATTCGAAAACTCTCTTGAGTTGTAGAGACTATAGAGACCATAAGCGGAGTGAGCTACAATGTACTTAGTGATACCTTGAGATGCAAATTATGTGAACCTAATCAATGATGATTATATATAGTGACTAATCTGGTGCAGTGTTGATGGGTGATGTGATGGAACAGCCGTTACTTTGACAGATTTAATGGCTTGGCTTAATGTTCAATTATGTGCCATTGTGGTGTCAGGCGAATTTAGTATTAATATAAATGAAGTGCACAATTTCAGCTTCTCAATATCATAAACTAGATGGAATTCTGTTATTTATTGAGAAGACAAATTCACATTAAAAATAAAATTAGCAAGAAAAGAAAACCACCCAGCGTACATTCGCCTAAGCTGATCGTAAACATTTTTAAAAACGCTTAACCGTTTATTGGTCAAAAACGTGTAATAAAAATAACGTAAGTAGTCAGAAAACTGAATGCAAATAAACCATACCTGATAAAGTGATTAGGAGAATTATTTTTGTATAATATTTATTTAATTCATAAAAAATAATACTTTTTATTTTCGAGTATGTATTTAGTATAATTTTTTTGGTGCTTTCTAGAAATATAATTCACATTAAATTTACATAAATTAAATTCACTTCACTTACTAAAACACAATATGTAATATATACAATAGTTTCAATATTTTCACTTTACACCATCATTACAAAACCAACCGACTGATGCTTAGTGATGAATTTAATGATGTTTTTTATACTGATATACATTCAAAAATGTTTCTGTTTAAATAAAGTATAATACATATTTTTTTATACAGTACTCCTCCTATAACGCGCGTTTTATCTGATTTGTAATTGAGATTTTTCCTATACTAGTTTCATCTATGTTTTTCGAATGAATCGCCTTTTAGGACTAAATACAATAGTTCATGCCTCGGGAGGTATATAACTTAACTGATGTCTACCATATTGTTCCATTTCCCAACCTAAGCATTTCTTTATCCATTCAGGATCTCGATTCCTAAAGAAGGGAATCGAGAGTCGCTGTATTATACTAATTTCGCAGCCTTAGACCAAGTTATATTACAAGTAGCTTTTTGCGTGCGTCCAGTAACGGGTCCCCATATGGATATCCAAAAACAGGACGGGACAGAGAGGGTTTCACCAAGCGAGGTTAATCATCCGATCTTATGAAAACGTTAAAATTAGGTTAAGTTTACTTTATTTGAAATTTATTTTTCATCGAGACATATTTCTTAGTAAAAGACCAAAACGCAACCAATCACAAAAACAATTACAGTGTAATATTTTTTTTTTTTCATTTAATTAAAATATGATTTTGACAAACAACTAAAACATTATTTATTCAATAAATGAACGAATCCAATCAGCGTTGATTTGGTAAAAATGTAGGCATTAAGGAATGTTTGAAACTTACAAACACTTAAGTTAATTTGGTTAGTGTGAAGTCTTGCGGTTGCCCGTCTAATAGTTTTACAGCCGAATGGTTTAGAATGGCCGCATCTCTGGAGCCAGAAACATTTGCTCCTCCCTCTCCATTCGCAATAGTCTCCAGGAGTCTCCAGCATCCTCAAGCAGATCCCTCGCCACAATAACAAACTCGTTAGCTTTTAATTACCAAGCCAGGATCTGAAGACGACTGACAGTTTAAGCATGGACGGAACACAAATGCAAAATTTTAAAATGAAAGCTTCATTATAAGTTATTTATCTTATTTATTAATAGCATATTATACGCTTCGTATATGAGACTTTTTTCTTAATATTTTGTATCATATCAAATAAATTTAATACGCTTTTGTATGCGTAGCCTTTGGGTGTATTTTAAAAAATATAATTTGACATCTGCATGATGTAGCCCTTGCTGACTTGTACCGAAAACTTTGATTTACAATCTTTCGTCTCTTATTTCTGTGCGTTTGTCGTACATGAATATGTCCGCCATATTGGCAGTTGGCACTAGTTATATAGACCGCCGCTTGGGGCTCTAGTGCGACAGCGCCTACGAGCGCGATCAGTTGGGTTCCGCCTTTCCGCTAGAGATATTGTATTGCGGCTCGACCTAATGCTGTGCCTAGGTCGAGCCCTAACTTTGTAAAGTTTTATCGTGAATATAATCAATGTGCTTCTGATAAAGTCTTTGTTTTGCTAACCTGCTCCTCATCGTGCCCTCACGTGACGGAATAACACCTTTTTGAGATAGAGGAGGATGTTAAAATGTACAAAAATAGTAGGACTTTTCTGAAGTACTGTTTGATTCTTTGCTGTCGAATTACATCAAAGATATAGTTTGGATAACGTGTACAGTTAGATTAAGTTTAAACACTTTAGACATGTGATCATTGCCAAGTAGTCATGATTGAACGCCAAAGAGACCGCTTAATCACAATAATATTTAATTTTGTTACTTACTTGTAAAGTATTGAAACACGTTTACACGCAGCTTCAAACCATCTTATAAAAAAAACTTAATTTTTCTTTTTCAACAGATAACTAACTTTTATTTTCCACAAAAATAACAGTATATGAAAAAATGTGTTCTTTGTTTGCAGTGACTCCTATGGAAGAAAAGTACCAAACTTTTTGCTCTCGCCAAGGTTCATTCCTATTATTGGAGGGCGCCTCCGTCGGCTAATGACCCCGTCCTTCGCAGAAAACTTGCTTCAGAGCTGACGCGCGACGGCGCCTCCGTAGCATTACATCCTCGACTAATTAAAATAAACTTATTTTTAAGAAATTTATATAAATAATAAATTTATATTCGAAACTCTCAAATAATATATTTATCATTCAAGTGTTGTTTTACGAAATCAATCAATTATATATTTAAAATATTTAATTTCAATTATATAAAAATATATGACAGCATAAATAAATATAAATTAAGTTATGTCATATATGGCGTATATATATTCTTGTCTCTGGAAGTATCTGCAAGTATCCACGTAATCTGTAATCATATATGTTCCCAAGTAGACCTTCGGATGTAAAAATGTCTTGGAGCAAATGTATGGATAATCAGAGAACCAAATAGCAGCAATTTTCGGTTAATATATGCTCATTTATATAACTTATATAGGAAAAAGAAGAATAATAAAATGTGTATAATTTTTTTTATGAATGAAAATACACGCTTTGTTTGTTTGGTAAACATGCAATATAAATACTTTTTGTTTAAGCAAGTTTTTTGTTGTTATCCCGTGAGTTGGTTCTTCCACAAATTCGTTTTTCAAGGTAGTAAAGACGAATGTAACCAGTGTGCTTAAAACCAGATTAAAGCTCTCAAAGGTTGTGTGAGCGTTGCCTGCAGACCTTATTTCACGGAACGTTGCGAAATGAAAAGTCATTTCCAGAGATTCAAAGCGCTGCGTCGAAATTCGTCAAGCATCCCGACTGTCTACTTTGCGTCCAAATACGTCATGCATGACGACTGTCTATTTCGCGTCCAAATTAGTAATGCATGACGTCTATTTACGTCTCGTAAATGCTTACAACCGCGGTTTTCTGCATTTTCTTCTGCGGCACCGCTTTAAGCGTCTCGCGGGCAAAGAACTTGAGACTTTAAAATACTGAAATTCATCCTGATAATCTTTGCGGTAAAGAAGGCGCTCGACGGTATCCGATGCGGGAACTTAGTTTTTTGTGTTGCGCCGTGTGTGCCCAGACGGCCCGAGTGTTTTTGTGTGGACACAGGCGGGCCCGCCCACCTTACCGCCCTCTGCGACCCGCCCAAAGCCCGCCCTGTTTGCACTTACAGAGTATACAATAATATACGCCTAGTTCTTGAGGGATGGCTCCAATCTTCATACCGACATCGAATAATATGTCATATTTCCGTATACAACGTAAAATTTACCTTAGTTACCACAAACTGTAAAAAGCTTTATTATTTTTCAGGAGGATTCTGCTTTACTATCGTGCAATTCTAAGACTACGGTCCAGTTACTACCATTCTCCTTGAATGCCTATGGTATATTTTCATATCTAAGCTCAACAGTTATTCATGTAGTTCTATTGTTAACATTGAGTGTATGTTTCCCTGTCTAGGATACACTCAATGTTTAATGTCCCTGTTAAGAATGTTTGATTGATTGTTAGAAAAATCCGCAGTTCATTCAAGTTAAGTGATAAATATTCTTGTGAAGGACAAATATCACACATAAACTTTAAAAATTTAGAACAGATATGGAAGAAAGTAATAAAATACTAAAATTTAAGTATAAATATCTTAAAAAGTGTATTGACATCGCACCTTAAGAATGTATCTCTTGTCGCGATGGCAGCGCCGCCACCGCTTAAAACAACAACCAGCCAGACAACTCAATGCAGGGCCGAAATAGACATTTCGGCTTTCATCTCGCGACCAAAGGCTTGGGTTAAATGATTCGCGTATAACAGACTCGCGGTTACATGGACTACCAAAATACTAAAACATTTTGAATGTGCCATACAAGAGAAAATATCCGATTATTTATGGATACCAAATTTACATAATTTTAGTGTTACAAATCATTTGTAGTGAATATTTATGAATTTTAAAATAAATATTTAATTTATTTGATGGATAATAAAATAATGTATGAACTTTATATGCGACTTTCTTATGATGGTTGACATACTCGTAGAAATGTGCAAACTGCATCTACATCAATATTAAATTGATTACTTCTTACTTACACATTGTATTCGAATTATATAATCTCGCACCTGATAAATATCGCTGACAGCTTACAAATTTAAATGACCCTATCTTAAAATAAAGGGAATAAAAAATGGTTTGTCATGAACAGAATGAAGAAATGGGATAATTATACATTTTTTTGATATTAGAGATTACAAACATAATCCATGTCGAATTTACTTCTTAATCGGAGAAAATGGCTTCTATAAATAATAAGCTTACAAACGAATCTCCGTGTTCCAATTCCTATGTTTTATAAGTAATATGATCCACTATGGCAGTCCTCAATAATAAAAATCATTTAGAGGTTAAAAACGGCATTTATAAACTGTATTTTACTAAGACAATTATTTTATATAGACTTCACAAATTATATAAAATTGAATATGCAGCAAATAAGTATTAGTCATTTTTACAGAACGAAAAGTATAAAAATATATGTGTTTATTTATTTAACAGAAACAAATGTTCCAATACAAAAATAAACAGTGCTTTTTTTTCAAATATATGACATAAAAACGCCAAAAATAAGGTAGAACAGAAAAATAAGATTATTAAATCATAAAGAGATAACAAGGAAAGCAATGACAATATAAAAAAACAGAAAGAGAAATAAATAGAATAATCTTCACCCGTCAAAGCTTACTGAGATCCAAAAAAACAGTACTATCAAAAATTATATAACATCATAATTATTATAATTGTTAAGTAAGTATTATATAAATAAGTAGTAGTTATTGTTATAATCAAACTTTCTATATATTACTCTTCCATATAGTCGGGTACGACACAGGGCATTTTTTCCATTTTATGTAAATTGAGGGTATCAAGGTCCAAAACGGTATCGAGGAATGTGCGGTGTATGACATTCAATGTATTAATATCACTTTTATAAATGCTTACTAATGTTGTAAGCTAGGGTATAAAAAGGGGTATCGTATCAAATAAATTAGCACCAACTCAACTCCGGTATTTGGACTCATCCTCAGTGCCGGAACCTTGGTATTCCGGCATCACCATTTAAGCTGATGCCGTCATTTCGGATCGATTGGTTCCGGAACATACTTCTAATTATATGTTTTAGCGACAACTTCCTGTGGTCAGTCGTAATGGCAACATTATTAAAAGCTTTAATTTAATGTTAAAACCTAATGTTAGTAGTGTAGTTTTAAAGCGGTGCATTATGCAGAAATATTGCGGGTAGTACAGTTGAGATAAATCTTTGCTTAGGTTTCCAGTTTCACGTGGAAAACGCAAGCAAAATATGATTTAATCTTGCCGGCTTGTGTGTAGACTTCAAATATGAATATCGCGATGATGTGTTTGCTACATATTGTGTTGACTTGGGACATATTGCGCGCCGTATCTCAAATGGGGAGCTTATGGGACGTCCTGCGTAATGAAAATCTTGTAATATTACATTAGTATACATATAAAAATAAAAATAGTAATAATATAAAAAAGCTTGTGAATAAATGTTGACTGATTGAATAATAAAAAAATAAAATTTACATACTCTGAATATACACTATAGAGAAATATATCGTTATACGATGGTAACAATGGTATAAATACACAACTTTCGCGTATCTATTCAGGCAGAGAAATAAATAGTCGAGTGGACTGCGTGGTGTGTATAACGGAGCAAATGTTGCAAGGCTCGTGGTTCGAATCCCACGTCTGCTGATATTTTTACTGAATGAATTGATGTGTATATAATTTGATGTATGTGTATATTTAATTATTAATATTACATTACATTGCGTTTAAAGCGAGCGTATTTCAAGTCTTTCGTTCATTAAATATTTCATATAATATTTATTTAAATGAGTGTTGAACGTTTTAATAATTACAGGACCTTGACAGGAAGGTATGAAATTCGGTTCCGCAGCATTTCGTTCCAAGACAATTCGTTCAACGACTCATCGGTAACGACGTGAGGCGCACTGTACGTCTGGTACACGGGACATTTAGTGCACCAGACATCTGGTGCATTGGATGTTTTGCTAACCCAACCTAACGTAACCCATCCTAAGTTATTTCGTTAATGAGACCTATGAATCTCTGGATTCTACGATCACTGGACAAATCCTTAGGTTAAGTTAGGTTAGTGAGACTTCCAGTGCACCAATTGTCCCCTGCACCAGACTTCCAGCGCGCCCCACATCGTTACCGATGAGTCGTTGAACGAATTTTCTGGGAACGATAGGTCGTGACACCATGAAATTCTTATATATTTAATCACATGGCTATTTAAAATGTTATATATAATTGTTTCAATTGATGTCTCATCTTTCAATTATCACTCCATATTTTCTTTTACTTAAAAAACATTTCATGCTTCATAAAAATACGTCAAAATATATCAAATAATAAGTAAAACAGAGTATGTTTTTTGAAATCTACTGGAACTAGGAATACAAAACATGACGTATTTTATAATAAAGACATGACAAATTTGTATTTTTTAAATGTAAACTTTTACAGGGAGCAGCAAAAAAAGCTGACGGTTTGATATATATTTTTTTAAAAGATCTGACGGTTTGGTGTAATGTCAAGTAATCAAACCGTCGACGTTTTTTGTCGCTCCCTGTATATTATTACTGACATATTTTCTCAAGAGGACTTTATTCAATATACAGTTTTACAAAAAATGAAACTGAAAAGCTATAAATACGAGTATACATATACACTTAAATAAAATACTTCTGTTATAAAAAATGTTAGTTGATCCTATTCATTTTAAATCAATTTTCGAAGTGTTATAATGGAGTGTGTATAAGGTACAAATATGTTTAAGAGTTCGTTATTTTATAAGTTTGCTTGGGTTTAAGGTTAGGCTTTCTAAGGATTCATTTACCCTCCAGGGATAGTTTTTCAATCACATTTTTTATGTCAAAAATATTTTTGGGTACCATAATCATTTGCTCTGAAATAATGTTTCTCGCGGTTACGCAAATTTAAAGCTTTAACCCTTTCATTACGGCTCGCTTTAAATACAAATTATACTGTCAATTATAAAACTAGTATTTGAAGCATAAATGTATGTTATCTGGTCTATTTTAATATTTCACATTGGTTCTTGTATCTTTTAGCTATCAGATGATGCATAAAAAACCATTGTAAAAAAGAAGCAAAAAGATATATCACGTTAACCGATGTCAACGGTCGGGGAATCTTATGATGGCATATCCCGAAAACGATGCAAATGGGTTAATAAACTTAAATCTAACTGCTTTTCAAAAAGTTTTGTGACCGATGCTTGAAAAGGTTTTCGCGCTTTCACAAACAAAACGTAGCCGACTTAAAAATCAAAGGCGAAACGCCTACAATCCGTTGCGTGCAAATAAATATGAAAGAAGTTTAACGAATTTATCTGTTTAAATGTTCTAAGCGAAAACTTTCAACGAACGCAAAGAGCTTTCGCATTTATCCGTTCGCGTCGCTGACTCCAGCCGCAGAGAGATCCGCCATAGCAATCCGACCGCCGAATATTGTGTCCCGTTATTGTGATGTAAAATGTTCGCGGACCAAATAAATAAGCTATAAAAAGTTTTAAATGCGGAGAGCAGATTAAACGGGAGCCATTTGCAAATTTTCCCACGGGTCGAGTTTGCCGGAACAACAAAGTGTCGGTCCGAAGTGAGGGGCTCCGCGTTTATTATTATGCCCGGAAAAAATCTTACAATAATAAATATTACGACGTGAAAATTTCCACATAATGAAACTCTCCGGAGGCTTGCTTTAATTATATCGCTAGTCTGCTTCCTGTTCGGGCTTAACCTTTTAACGGCGGAAGGAGTTTCACCTGTAACTTGAATATATTTTAAAAACTTCAACAAGGCTTTTTTTATTTGAACACATACAAAAAAAACACTGAGAGATCGTTATAAATAAATTTCATCTGTGGATTCTTTCTCGGATTTTTTATTCGCCAACATCATAGACAAGTCTGACATTCACAATGATCATTTATACGGGAATTCACTATGAAATGGTGGTGTTAACAGGATGATTATTTCTCTAACAATAATTTTAATTAATATATTATGACTGGAATTTTACAGTTACTTGATCAAATTCATAACAGCCATGAAGATACTCGTATATAGAGACTAAAAATTTATTAAAACTCGGATTAATTTTAATCTCCAACGCGGATTCAATCAACGACCAGCGATAAAAAGGCGTAGTGAACCTACTGAACTTGAACAAGAATCTTCCATGGACTTGAGATCAGACATTGTAGTATCATTATTTCTTTGTTAGATAAAGTAGCATAAATTAGAAACACTTTTGATTTAAATAGATAATTGCAATTATGACAAAAAAAAAGTAAGTTTTTTTTGCATGAAATGACTATCTCAAAAATTACGTGCGCATAAACAGTTTGCTGTAAAATTATTATGATTTCCAAATCCCAATCCTTTCCAAATCCCCCAGTGGCGTATCGGAGTGTCGCATATCCCGGCGACGGGGTGTGAGAAGCTGTAAGGGGGGGCTAGAGACTTTTTATGTAAACTTCATCCCTTAGTAAATTGAATTTATTGCCGACTCCGCACTAAGCGGGGCCGCATGCAAACCCGGACTTTTGGCTCCGGGCTTCACTAGGGACGATAGGGTAACTCCCAAAACTGACACTTTACCGGATCAATATCTGAGCAGTTTAACGGTTGATTAAATTGTCCACACTAATAGGTTATATTAAATTTATGGTTTATTTTGCATCCAACATGAAGATATCGTATATTGTAGTTTACCGGTTCAGGGTTTCTGATATAAGGACTCTCCGACCCATTGCACGACTGACAATCTGAGAAAGTAATAAATTGTGAATTAAGAAATGCTTGCGGTCTTGTAGATGTTATGCGATGGGGATGATCAATAATAATGTTTTGGGAGATCATATAGAAGGATGAACACATCAGCTGACGTGATAACATTGAGCACCTGACAAGATCAAGTAAAAGATGGCGTGACAGCTGAACATCCGTGTAGCAGAACCAAGCTTCAAGTAATATCCTCATATATCGCGTATCTGTTTTATATCTATATCATGGTTGCACTCAACTCAGTTTCCTATGTTGACGCCTTATTCCAAAATATCTCTGCACCTGAAGGTCGACCTATAAACATACATGATTTCCATCGACCTCCAGAATCTTCGAATTCGTTGAAATTATAGTATTAGAAGGCATATTTTGTAGATTTTTTCATCTAAATTTTTAAGGAGATCGAAACCTTTTAATAAGATATATGACGCTTACCCTGGATAACAGAAAATTTTCAATGGTTATGATGTGTCAAATTTCAGAAAACAACACACCAAGGACGTCAGTAAGATGGTGGCAGCCCTATTGTCTGCGTCGCTGGTGCTCAAGAGTCAGGATCCGTGCCCCTCCATCATGGAAGTTATCCCGGACTTAATGCAAAGGCTTTTTTACTGCAGCAGCCCGACTCCGTAGATCGCGACATTGATAGCGTCCCGGGATACCAATGCAAATATAGACGATTTTAAAACGGCTTCTTTGGACGAGAAGACAGTCAAAATGGATATTTTCTGATAGAGAAGATTACTTGAGCGATCTTTATTATACAGAAGTCTATTCAAAACTCTGAGATTGATACATTGTTACCAATATTTCTATCAAAACTTAAATAACTTTTTGTTGGATTGTGGTTCTGAAAATTATTTCTCTTAGTTTATTTACCCTTTACTGACAAATAGTTTCCTGTTATAGTAACATTTTTAATACCGACGAAACAAGGCGCTGGATAAACTTTATTATACGAGTAACATAACTGAAAACTACTCAAATAATGCCATTCGAATAAGAAAAACAAAAATATTTAAATTACATTGCCTTCATTAGTAAATATTTCGGTATTCAATTTGCTGTCAAAGTCGTTAAATATGTAAACATTGATATTGAAGAACAATAAACGTAGTATTTATTTACTAGTTTTTGATAAATTGAAGGATTACTTATTTTACTATTACGTATTATTTACATATAAAGCTCAATAAATTACTATTAACAATTATATATGTCTAGTTACGAGATAGTCTTATTTTATTACCCGACCCGGCGGTTGAAAATGAGACTTCTTCTTCGTAGTATCAATCCGTCGGATTGGTTTGCAGCAGCAGAATCTTGCATCTCGATCTTCACTCCTCTCGGTCCTCCGCAACCCTCTTCAGCTCAGCATAAGAGCTACAACTCATGTCCTCGAACACTTGCTGCAAATACTCCCGTCTAGGTCGCTCTCTACAGTTTCTACCCTCAACTATCCCCTCTACAATATCGTTAAGAAGGAGTCTTCTACGAGACTAGAGCTTGACAAAAAGGCGGCATCAGCTTGTGTTTTACTACAGCAAACACCTTCTAGTAAGAATTTATCATAAACCAATCTTAAAATTCAAAAAAATATATTCTAAAGTAGCCTGCTTGAGTCATAGCATTGTACTTGTAAATTTTTTTATTACGATGGTGAGTTAATACTCGTTCATTAAACAGGGTAGTAATGGCCAATAATATGTTAAAACCTTAGTCGCGAATCTGCTTCTTTACAATCTGTTTTTGCCCACAAACAACTTCTCGGCTTGATCCCAAGTCATAAAAAAAGATTAACGTCGATTTTATCGCCACCGTTGTTGTCGTTTGAGGAAGACAAAGCAAACATTAAATTAAATAAACTAAGTAGACAGCGTTTTCAAACAAATTACAATGCCATTATTAATGTATTTAAATCCTAAAGTACTATTGATTAAATATACATATACTATACATAAAATTCTTTTTTCAACGCGTCAATTCAAGCAGAAAAATAACGGCAGAAGCGGGATGCGAACCGCGGACCTTGGAAACTAACTATGCCCAGGTATTCATACCGCTCAGCCGACTAGGCTATTGCTATGCCTGGACCGACTCACGTTGAAACTAGTATTTATGTCATTGTTATCATCGTATGATAGATGTCGCTATAGTATATATTCAAAGTATGTATATTTTTATTTTTTATTATTCAATGTCATCATTTATTCACAAGCTTAATATTATTACTTTATTACCTAAAATACTATTTTGTATTTTATATATTATTCATAAATATAGCACAACGATAAGTCGCATTAAAATTATGTATATTTTTATATTACACTCGAATATGATTTAACGCTTATAATAAGAATAACATCACAAATAACTTGAAAAAATGTTCATAGCATCTCCGTTTTTCTTGAAGTAACATATAAACAAAAAAAACCTATTTGACTATGGATGCTAATGTCCCAACTAATTTGATGATTTTTAGCTTGAAAAATGATTAAATAATTAACAAAAATCGTGTCTGCCATCTGATTTTCTAATAAATTACCCTCTTTTAAAAAAAACGCAGATCATTTTTCCATGCACAGCAACGTTATTACGTTCATGCGAGATCATGCTATGCGCTATAAGTACTTTGCCAGAGTAAGATGCGAATCGTATTTTTTTTGTCGTGCTTCCTTGTCTGTACATTATGAAGGATTATCGATTGCCGACTTACTTTTGAATATACATATATGCGTCTGAATACTGGCAGAGGTCTTTTGAAGTAATTTTAAGAACATGTGCATTGAACTCAGAATAAATATGGCTTAGAGCGAGTAATGTCTAAGCATCATGTCAGGAAGTGCGCTGTTAGCCCTGGTTCTGGTATTTTAAACTGCCCTTGTCTCTAAGCTCTTCCTCGGCTTGATCCTCGCCCATAAAGAAGGCTTTCCACCGCCAGTCGGCCGCGACTCTCGCGTCTCCAACTCTTGAACACAACCCATGACCGTATCCCTTACGAGTATTCAGATGAGAGTGTCAGGGATGTGAAATCCATACTATAATAATCATTGAAATTCTAGGCAAGTTTAACCTCGTAACAAAGTTTGCTTACTGAAAGATATGACTGAGATTTGAAACTTTTATACGTTATGCGAGAGGTCATGTAATTAATTCACGGCAAAGCTTTTAAAGTGAAAAAATATTAATAATGATTTATCATTTTCCACAAATACCATAAATACCCTTGAATAAACAGTCATTAAAAAGTTTTTTTTTATTTAAACACAAACAGGAGAATATCGACAGATAGTGATAGTAATTTTGAAGTCTCATCTGTGGAATTCTATGACGCTTACCACGATGCATATGGCCAAGCGCTGCATGTGGAGTGTTGATCCGCAAACGTCATAGACTACAGCCCGACATTCAAGCATCGTCCTTATTATTACAGGAATTCACTATGAATGGGTGGTCTTCGTCTACCACCAATTTTAATTAATAGGCTATGACAGGCATTTTACGGGTATTTTAGAGCTCAGAAATCGATTAAAAAAAATCTCCCTCGGAGATCGAACCCACGACCTTTCGCTTTGAGCATAGAACTATACCCGTGTGGCAACTTATTATAATGAAATATTAATTAACTTATTTTAATTACACATTAGGCTTAATTATTATCGGCCAAATGTCTGAGAACCCGTTGTCTTTCAGCAAATCAATAAATTCAAAAAATTATATTTTAAAATAAATTTGAGATACAACTTCATGTTAATAACAATAATATAAAAATGTAATGTTTGAAATACTCGTTTAATTTTTTTAGAGGTATAAAATACGTATTAAGAGCTCATGCAGGTTTTAATCTAGACTGCAGTTTTGTATTTGTTAATACCTCGCTAAGTCTCCTGTAACTTCCTCGTGAGGATCGTCTATCGCAGAGCTCCGGAACCTTTTCTCATCTACGGCACACCAAAGTACTTCTTTGGGTTCTACGGCACACCAAAGTTCTCACCTTGAATACCGCGACACACCAAAAGCCAAAAATAGATAATTATTTGATCAATTTCACTTTTTTTTAATTTAATTTGGAACTTAATAAAGCAAGTACCTCGTTGTATGCTTACATAAATAGGCGATAGGCGATGGGAGCTTGAGGACCATTGTAAAATTATTTATTTATAATATTGCCTTATTTGATTAATATGCCGCGGCACAGCTGTATCGGCTCACGGCACACCAGTGTGCCGCGGCACACCGGTTGCGGAGCACTGGTCTATCGGGTTGTGGCTGATGCTGTTGACTAAGTTTTGCTCCACAGAACACCCAGGATGTGAAGTCACTTGACGGAATAAGCGGAGGAAGTGGATAAAACGGGAGAGAAGTTAGGTAATAAGACTTGTGGGACTAATAAGGATTGTGACAAATTCAGTGTCACTAAATTAAGATATATGAACAAAAATTCGTTAAACATTTTTTTAAATATTCAATTAATAAAAAATAGACAAGACATGTCGGTGGTCATAGCTCAAAACAGCTCAAATGCAGCGCTTAGCCATATGCACCTATGATAAGCTTCATAGAATTCTACAGATGAGACTTCAAAATTACTATCACCATATGTCGGGTATCCTCCTGTATGTGTATACATAAAAAAAAAGTATTTCGTGCTAAACAATAAATGTCAATTTTCTATTGATTGAGGTCACTTATGTCACACAATTTTATCTTTAATATATTATTTCTGTCATATCTAGTGATTTCAAAACATTTTTTACCTCTTCCGTATTGACGCTTAAGAGTTACAAATTTCATTGGTCGTTTTATCTTAACCATCTTTATTGCAAATAAAATGAATGTATCTAGTATATTGTATTTAGCCTTTCTTTAAGCAGAATAATTGTAATAGAAAATAAAATCATAACAGGCATTTAACCCTTTCGTTACGGCTCGGTGAAATACAAATTATACTGTCAATGCGGCGTGAATTTTTCAAACCATTTTTTTTTTGCTTAAAATTAGTATTTGAAGCATAAATATACTTATCTGACATATTTTCATATATCACATTGGTTTTTCTATCCTTTAGCTATCAGATGATGCATGAAAAAATATTATTATCAACAAACGTTCATTATGTAACTCCATCCATGTGGTGGCATAGACACATGTGGTTTACAGAAAAATCGCTCCTGTGACGAAACCTAATGATATTTATTTACATGCTTTACAGATTTCTGTAAAGAATACATGTATGTTGATAAATGAAATGACTGCAGTTCCAATTTCCTACCTTAGATGTCACAATGAGTACTGAAAGTACCAAAACGATATATCACGTCAACCGATGTCAACGGTCGTGGAATCTTTGACGGCATATGCCGACAACCGATGCGAAAGGGTTTTTTTCTCAGCCGGAGAATATGCGGCACCAGTATGGGGTCGATCAGCCCATTATAATCAAGTAGATACTGCCATTAATGTTGCATGCAGAGTCGTCACAGGCTGCCTCAAACCAACACCCATTTCAAAACTATACACCTTGGCTGGTATCGCACCACCAAACATAAGACACAAATTCATATGCGCCGAAGAAATGCGTAAGGCAATCAACCAACCGTCCCACTGCTTGTATAATCAGATCCCCCAACACCCAGACTGAAGTCGCAAAGCAGCTTTCTGAGATCCACACAACCTATCACATCCGGCCCTGAAAATGATAGACTCCAGAGCTATGGCAACAAGTTGCATCAGAGGATTTCATTACTCCAAAGGAAGGCCTCCCAACTGGCAAGAACCTTGACTGGCGGACCTGGAAATCCCTGAACAGATTAAGAACTGGATTTGCTAGAACAAAGGAAAACCTCGAGCGGTGGGAATGCTTCGGCTGGGAGAGTTACTAATATACGACTGTGAAGACCTGCAGACCGCCTAACACCTAAGATTCTGCTTTATGTGTCCAACAAGCTGCACATCTCAAGACCTAATGCTGTAAGCAACACAAGGGCTATCGATGTTGCCAGATACTAGGCAGAAATAATTAAACGTCGCTGACACGAAGAAGTTGAAGAAGAATCATTCCTTTTTATTTTGGTTATAATAATGCATACGAACATTTACTCGTGATTTTAAAAATAAAATAATTACATCATAAACATCCATGATCTCGATAGCTGTGTATCCGTTGTTTTTCTGTGTGGGCTTAGATAAAAAGTACACAATGAAAAAAACTTTTAGAACCGTTTAGTTAGAAAAGTTTCAGGGCCGGCTGTAATTGTGTATGTTCTGTGGCGTATCAGTTTTTACATTCCAGGGCCGGGCGGGGGCGAGTGGCGCTGTTGATTGCTTTTTAATCCCGCCCCTCGAAAAGAGCCGCCCGAGAGCGGGACCCAAAACTTCCTAATCCGCCCACCAGCACTAACCGGCCACGGAACTTTGGGAGTAATAGGCCAGCGGCGGAACCACAAAATTATAAAATCACCATACTTAAAATGTATATACAGTGAAACCTCTATTCATCGTTCCTCGAATTATCGTTTTCCCGGATTTGTGGTTTATTTATTCTACTCCGAATTAATTTCATAAAGAAATTGATCCAGGGTTCATTGTTTTCCCGCATTCGTTATTTATTTGATTACATCCCTTTAAAAACGATAGATAGAGGTTTCACTGTACGTGCTAGCAAAAATATAATGTTCCGTAGTTTCTCCACATATATTTGTTTATATGTAATCGCATGGAGGAGAGCACAGCCGATCAAGACCAGCGCACTTTATGATGCTCAGCCAGGGAGACTGGACGCTGCTTTCGGAAAACGTTTGTTGTGTTAGTGTTTGTTGGGTGGGTTGGGGAGAGTGCAAGTGTATATTTATATGTTTCTTGAAGAGATGCAGATTGTAGGAAGGAGGAAACACAGACGCTGGAAAAGCATTCCATAGCTTACCGGTGGCATTGAGGAAGGAACTTTGGAAGCTGCCAGTTCTTGGTCGACACACATTAACCGTGTATGAATGTTCGGCAAGTGTAAGACGAGTTTGTCGGCTGTGGGTGGGTGTCTATAAATTCAGTAGAGGCTCCCGAAAATTATTATACATAAACACCTGTGCAAATAAAACAAAGTAATATTACTTCGGTGTTAAAATGAGCGATTTAAATTTTACGGAAAGCAGCAGTTGAGGAGGATTAAAGCTGAAATAATCCATTATATTCAACAATTAACTGTATTTATGTTAGAGAATTATAATATTAAATCTGTTACGCCTATCTACGATAGCGCGTAAGGTTCTCTTGTGTTTTTAACGATACCAGATTAAACATCAAAACAAGAGTAAAGTCATCGAGTCTTGAGGGTGTGTATCACCAGTGATATGGAGCCTTAAAGTATATGGCTACTATATATCTCGAAATCAACAATCTCTAAACCAACGATCTCCAAACATAAATAATTCAAAAACATTTTTATTCATAATCATAAATTAAGCAAATCACTCTTAATGTGTTGTTTATTGAAGCAATAGCAACACACATGATGTACAATACAATTATCTACACACACTTAGGTAATCAATGTTATATTTCAATTTTTTGGTGGATTTTCATCACTTTGGCGATCGCTGCTCCAGACTATAGTTGAATAGCCGTCCCTCGGTGCTACAGCCAAGTATCCAAGTGGCTATTCTATATGGGTCACCCGCTGGGCTATGTAACTATGTAAGTGATCAGCCCTTTACCGAGCTTAGGCAGCCCAGCAACACACGTACCCTCGCTAATCGCACCCTTCTCATTTCACCATCAACCGACTTAACAATTTCCTCTCATCCCTCGCTAGACTTTTCGATGCGTCTCGATTTCGTTTTTGATACCGTCATATGATCAGCAGATTACTTTAACGCCGCAAAAATTTAAATAAATAAAAAAACATTAATACACATATTTTTTTTCTTAACATCACATTTCACACAAATACATGCTTAAATTGAGAACATTTCAAATCCTAAATAAAGATATTCGAATGAAAACTCGCTTAGCTACTGAATGAATCGGAAATGGACAGGATGAATCTTTTAATGAGAGGACTTCAATGAAGAATAAAATTTAGTGATTCATTACAAAATAAACTGATGATTGTATAGAAACAGCATTAATACCATGTGCAAAACATGAAAAAATTAAGGATCGATAGGAATGGAAACTTTGAAAAATAGCGGTCGGCTTTGGAATCTGTCCCATAATCCGTTTCGTTCGTCGTATAATCTCTATATCTTGAAGATCGTCAATCACGTCAATAAGAACTTGTAAAAACCAAGCATGGCTTAAATTCCATGAAAATCAGCAAAGTAATATATTTTATTATCATCATCATCAGCCTGTATCCGTACACTGTTGAACGTAGGCCTCCCGCATGAGTCTTCATCCTCTTCGATCCTTCGCCTTCCGCATCCAGGTCACTCCCGCTACTCTCCTTATATCGTCAGTCCATCTTGTAGGGGGTCGGCAAATGCTTCGTTTGCCAGTCCTTGGGCGCCATTTCAATACTTTTCTTCCCCATCGACCGTCGTCTCTTCGACAGATATGTCCTGCCCATTGCCAGTTGAGTGTGCCTATTCGTTGGGTAGCGTCCACTACTTGAGTTCTTTTGCGTATTTCATATTATTATCAAATGCGTAAAATATGTGTAATATATTTTATGTTTTAAAAATATGGACAAAAGTGTTTTAAATTTCAATAATAATTTTTATAAGCTTAGATATAACATACACACAAAAACAAAAATTTAGTATGAGAAGATTTTTAAATATCACACAATACATTTTTATAAGGCAACTGTAAGAAAATAACATTATTATAAAAGTCAAAAGTAATAAACAAATTATGACAGTTTTTCTCTATGTATTTTTGGTTGATATTTTAGATAAATTGTTCTTCACATGATGTTTGATAAAGCGATAATATATAGCCGTACAAAGGATATCGTTTTTAATAAAAGGTGCCTTTACCTTCTTCGTTCTAAACATGAGTCTTCTGACAATAGACTCAGCTTAGTCAAACTGAAAAATGGATATTAATAAATATCCTCAACCAATATTTTATACCTTATTCGTATTTTTTTTAGTAGCAATATAACATTAACTGTCACTCACTTTACCGAGTAATAACAAGTAATAACAGGCCTGACAATTATTGGTCAATGTGTGAAAGTTTTTTTTTACAAGTTTTAAATTCGTGATTCGAAATTTAAATTATATGTTAAGTAAGTTTTTTTTTCTATATTGTAAAAATACATTTTTTATGTCATTTAATGACAATATATTATAAATGATCTAAGTACAATCAGCGCATGAAAATAAATATTTAATAAAAGCAATACAAAAATAATAATAAAGGGTCCGCCATCTAACGTTTTTTTTTCAACTAGTGCTTATTTCGTGAATGGTAACACTTATTTCGTGTCTGATTTGACAAATAATTATTTTTATCTTTCCGCTGAACGAATATGGTTGTGTATATGCTTGAACAACGCTGGGAAATATTGCGACATTACTTTGAAAATCAGGACATTTTTCTTCGAAAATGAGCAAGGAGTGGCCGTTACAGTCAATGGCGATCGTTATCGGGCCATTTTTGTTCACAAAAATTGAAGAAGAGGATATTGGCAACATTCGGTTTCAATAGGACGGCGCTACGTGCCACACAGCCGAAGCTACACTCGATGTTTTGCGCCCCATTTTCAAAAAAAAAAAGTTATTTGGCGGACCCTTTATATAAGTCTATAATATATAATATATAAGAGAATATAGAGTTCGTGGTCAGAAATTTATTACAACACTTAAAGAGTGCTATAAAAAGAAAATTAATATTCTACGTTTAAAGATAATGGAAGGTTCAACAGTCGTAAAGCATATAAAATATAGTAACGATATAAAACACATTACAAATTAACCATAAATCCAATGCCTTTAATAATGAAGAATAAGATTTATAATGAATGCCGGAGAAGAAATATATATAGCCTTCAAGGAATTAAAGCATGATCCCTATGAAGGTTGCATTTTTTTGTTTCGGAGGAATTGGAAGAAAGATCTTGTTCAATTTATCAAATTTTTACTATTTTTCTTGATTTATTAAATATTAAATTACTTTTATTAAACTTTAAATATATTTTTATTAAAGTACTGATATCCTCCTCTCTAAGTTTGATATCGAGTTACTGTGGCAGGATGCAGGAGCAGATTGACAATGCACAGAACTTGTTTTCGTTTCACAATTCGCGTTTATTTCTCAAACACTTGCTTTTTCGTCCACCCGTTATGGCGAATGCCTAATAACGCCTTATGGCGTTCGCCATAACGGTCGCGAGCCAGCTGTCAACTTCTGGCGCGCTCTGACATCTAGCGCTGCCAACCGTCGCGGCAGAAAAAGCGAATTAAATATGACAGTGGCACCAACATGAAATGGGCCAACTGTCACAGCAAATAAAATGGCGTATGCAAACACCGTGTACATATAACTAAAACTAACATGATTAGATATTCATGTCAGGCGAGCGAACATAAATAAGATACAAAAGGTCGTTTTTCGAGGCTTTACGGCATCAGCCTAAAGGAGCTATATCAAGCTGATATCAGTACAATATTGAAAGTATAATAAACAAATTACAAAGTGTAATACATGGACTAAAATAAAAATAATAAAAATCACGCGATTAATGTATTTTATATAGTAAGTTAATCTTATTTTATGGAAAAACAAAATACACTAAGAATAGTAATAGTACAATAAGATGTACTATTACTGTTCTTTGAATACTTAACAAAATAAAAATATATGTACGTATGCTTTATTTGATATCTTATTGGAATTATTTCAAATTATTTTTTTCTACAATTGTTTGTATTTAGCATTAGTAACGTAGTTTAATTATATATGTCGCAATAAAATCACAATCAAAATTATAGACATTTACGTGTGTCAATACGTAATTTATAACTATTAAATTCGTATCGAAATCATAAATAATATACGAAATGACAAGTATATATAAATTTCAAAACTGGAAACTCCTTTCTCCCAAACCGAGTTGGCTAAGTTGGCGCTCGCAATATTAATATTTTATAATACTTTGTAGAGAGTGAATCTGACGTCCAATTCCCGCGACGGCGGTGCCAAGTTTCTTTGGTTTCCGCTGAAAGAAGTTCCGCTGTAACGACCGCGATAAACTGAAAACTTTATCTGTAACAAGAATGTTTTATTTAATAAACCGCTGGTCGTGACCACGGGCGGTCAACTTTCAGCGGCCTCGCACCGAGGTGCTGAAATTTTTTTCCGTCTTACTTGACAAACAATTTCAATCAAAATATCTTATTAAGGAATAATATTCAAGTTATTTAATGTGTTTTAAAAATATTATTTTATTTACGAGTACATTGGTTAATTTTCTTACGTTTATTTTATTTAGCTACGTAGGTGAAATAATTCTTCGCTCTTCAATACCTATTATTGCGAATATCATTAATTTTGAACTTAAGTGTTTACATATTGCATTATTATATTTCTATCATAAAAATTCTTTGTTGAAATGATTATTAAAAAAATATATATATTAAACAATTATAATTTTTCGTTTATGAAGTCAATGGCGCATGATATGACCGTACCATCGGGCTCAGCTCTTTAATATGGTTCTTACTAGGTGTCTATCTTCCTTGATTGGTCTACTTCACGACGTTGTGGAAAGGATGGTTGAGGGTAGAAACTGTAAAGGGCGCCCTAGATGGGAGTATTTGCAGCAAGTGTTCGAGGACATGAGTTGTAACTCTTATGCTGAGCTGAAGAGGATTGCAGAGGAACGAGAGGAGTGGAGATCGAGATGCAATATTTTGTTGCTGCAAACCAATCTACCGGATTGATACTACGAAGAAAGAAAAAAATAAGTTGTTTGTGTGATCAAGAATAATCAATAAGATATTATTTATTCTGAAAAATTAATATATTTGATTAACTGTAAAGGAAAATTCCTGCCTCGTTTGCAGCTGTTATTCATCCAGTCAAGTACTTAATAATCACAAAGTATGATTCATGCGTAAATAAATACCAAAAAAATATAGTTTAACAAGCTAAAATAATCTTTAATTCATTATTCTAAGCCTTTAAAAAAATAAGATCACATATTCGTTATTTGAGTATTCTGAATGGTTTTAAATTAATTTTAATTAAAAAATTATCAAATCTAAAATATTTAGTTTTTATTCACATTTATTTTGAGCAATTACATGTTTCGGCCTCCCTGGAGACCATCTTCAATTAATCAATATACAGTTTCACCAAGTATTGTCAGTTGATAACCTTTATGTTATTGTGAATGGGTCAATGAAATATATTGAAGTGTTATAATATTTTTTAATCTATTTAAAAAACCTGATTTGAACACAAACAGCATGTTACACTGAAAATAATACTTTAGATTATTTTTATACATTCACAATGAAAAAAAATATCTTTTCGGCACGCTAAGGTTATTAACGCATCGTGATAAATGGCAGCCTTTAGCTAAAAGAAACTGTCCTGTTTAAAATCCAGAAGTGGATAATTTTTCCATCGCAGCTCCATCCACGAGACTAACTCAATCCTAGTCTTGGATTTTCATGGCTGAATATTTTTGCATTATTCTTCAGCTGCACACAGTGCTTCCATCTCGTGCATTAGACGACGCCTACTACAAGGGAACATAGCCGGGGAAAATAGTAAGCGAAAATATCATTACATTTTATGGGGGAAATATTTTTACATTATAACGGAGAGCTTAACGTCTGCTCCAGTCTCTGCATCGACTGCGGAAAATGCATTTTTCGATACGCGGAAAAGTCGCTTTAGCGAAAGTCTGAAAATAAACGACTTTCTGAAGATTTTCGCTTTAGCGTCGAAAATGCAACTCGAAGTGTTCAGGTAATAGTAACTCAGTAACACATCCTCTCACTGACCTATCGCTTCTTTAAAGAACCTTCACACCCTTAACATATTTTATACTTTACATTAAAAATGTTTATCCCTCTTACAAATTTTGGACACATTTATTTTAACTTTTATCACGCTTGCCTCATTTTAAGTCATTTATAAAGGGTGATTTTTTAATAGCTATAGGAAATTTTTCCAAAAAAAGACATAAAATTAAAAAAAAAGCATGAAATATTTATTTGAATCGATAATACAATCCATATAATTTAATGTTTGAGGATTATATTATTCAAATGTTGACCGCGGCTGCGCCTCAAATGGTTCAATACGCTTAGTCCAATTTTGGCATACACTTTCCAACATTTCGGCCGGTATCTCACGAATAAATGCTTCAATGCTGTCTTCCAATGCGTCAGTCGAAGCGGGTTTGTCAGTATAGATATGAGCCTTAACATAGCCCCACAAAAAATAATCTAAAGGCGTTAAATCGCACGATCTAGGCGGCCAATTGACCGGTCCCAAACGTGAAATCAAGTGTTCACCGAACTTGCCACTCAATTGGTTTATTATTTCGCGTGCTGTGTGGCATGTGGTACCGTTTTGTTGAAACCACATGTCATGCAAGTCAAGTTCTTCCATTTTGGGCAAAAAAAAGTTGGATATCATCTCACGGTAGCGCTCACCATTCACAGTTACGTTGCAATTCGCATCATCTTTGAAGAAGTACGGTCCAATGATGCCACCAGCCCATAATCCGCACCAAACAGTAACTCTTTCAATGCTTCTGGCTGATCTTCACTCCAAAACTGACCATTCTGCTTATTTACGAATCCATTCAGCCAAAAATGAGCTTCGTCGCTGAACACAATTTTTCGATAAAAAATATGGATCAATAAAATTCAATGATTTGCAAGCGTTTTTCGTTTGTAAGACGATTCATGGTTAAATTATAGACCAAACTGAAGATGTTTGACAGTGACACAAAACACGAAACGTAAGTGAGCTGTCAAAATCAGTGTTGCCAAAAAGAAAAAAGTATAAAATTCACCCTTTATATGCAGAACTCTACCTGGCACATACCATACACAGTTTTTCACGACTTTATGAGAAGATTCAGGGAACGAAACCCAAGAAACTTTAAAGAAAAAACCGATCAAATCTCATAGAATTAACACTCGTGCCTACACCGTATTGAAACTTCAGTTAGTGTATTATCACCAAAATAAGGTTACTATTGATGCACAAATGATGGATATTGGATCATTAAGCAGAGGGAAACTATGTGGACGTGATTGGGTTGAATTGTCGTTATAACCAAACGATTCAAGCCTCGAAAGCGCTTGATGAATCATTCGATTTGCTTTAAAATAATGCTGATTAACAAAATCCCAATATACTTCGGATACTATAACTTCCTTGTCATAAAATGTCGAAGCTTTTACCATAGTGACAGTCGGGAACTATATACACTCGTATATAGTATAGTGTGTACTCATTTGAGGTACAGAGATGAATTGAGATTAAGTAAGGGATTATTCTTGCGTATTCTGCCACAGTTACAACTTACAAAGATAAATAGTAATAATTTATAGCTTCCATATAATTTTACAAGAAATATTCAGAATTACAATATAATCAATGCAATATTTATTACATTGAAGTAATGAACATACTCTTATTTGTATTTATAACTTCCATTTTATATTCAAACAACATTTTTTTTAATTCGTAGCAAAAAAAGAAATAAATTTGAATTTCAAATATTTCAAGCAACTGAATCTTCCGAGTCAACAGCGTCTTTCTCCTTCAGCCACAAATGTAGGGATATAGTGGTGGATTAGGCGAATGCTCGCCGTGCCCCCGGGCCGGTAGTTTACTCAAATAAATTTGTATCACGTAGTTTGCATGAGACGTAGGAGGACGCGGCTAATTTGACATTTATAACGTCGCGGCGTCCCCAACATGGCGGAAGACACGACTTCTCAGTCCTCGGCTGGTTTCTAGGCAATCAGCTGTTTCGGGGCATAATTCAGCCTCCCGGGCGCACAGATCGCCATAAATCTGCAGCTTATCTCCGCGTATTTGCGAAAAGATATAAATATAAATCGTGGAATCTTACGGCGAGTCACACTTAATATAATAAGCGCCGGCAAATCCCGCCTTTGAATTGTCGAATTATTACGCACACGTGGGAAAACTTCATAAATACGCGTGTTATACTTATTTTTCTATATTTGTAATAAATTCCAGACATAAAGATATGTCAGCTACAAAATTTTCGATCACACGTCAACGATGCCTTCCGAAACTCTGTTTAAACTTAAAAACTGTTTAATACCTTCATATGGCCTTCCAAAACGAAGTGTTATTCTAATTATTTTTAAAGCTGCCGAGGTTTTATAAAGATATGGTCAGTAATAAGCTCATTACACAAATATAAATAACTTCGTAGGTTTTCATGGTCAGATTTATCATTTGACTTATGGATTTTGCCGTGTTTGGCAAATTTCTTTTGGCCAATATCACCAAGTCATCAACCCCGAAGATGATCCCTGCTATGGCGGTCAAATATAGATCAAAAGAAATTCATCATACATGGCTTAACAAAAAATCTACAATTCCTACACAAATATATTTACTATACTGGAATCCTACAAAGCCTTTCTACTGGCTGCCATAATAATCTTTATATTATGGTATCTGCTGAGATTTATACACTTTGATATAAAATATATCGCCAATACGCAATACTTATCAATCCCCGTTTAACATAAATGTAGTACTTTAAAAGTACTATTTTTAATCAAACATGGAGTATTTTTATTTAATATAATATATATACGAGTACATAAATTTCGAAATTATTTTACATACCACACAAACTGGCATTAAATACTAGCCTATTAAATACAGTCCATTTAATAGGCATAATAATTCCGCATAATAATCAAGTATAAATTGTTTTCAATTATATATAACACTCATTTAAAATCGCGTTAAATTTTCTGTTCATATCCAAAAATAATAAATTTATTCCATTAAATTATATAGTGCTGACATCAGCCTGATAAAGCCCTTGCTGACTGGTACCGAAAACTTTGATATACAATCTTTCGTCTCTTTTTTCTGTTTACTTGTTGTACATGTTTGGACTAGTAACATAGATCGCTACTTGAGCGCTGGGCGACGAGCGCGAGCAGTCGTGTGCCGCCCGTCGGCGAGAGCATATTATATTGTGGCTCGGCCTGAAGGCTGTGACTAGGTCGGGCCATAAGTTTGTAAAGTTTATCGTAAATTAATGTCAATGGGCTTATGAAAAAGTCTGTCTTATTAATCTGCTCCTAATCCTGCCATCACGCGACTGAATAACAACCTTTTGAAAGAGAGAAAGATGTTAGTACATATAGTACAAAATTTAGTTATAAATAAAATAACAGTAACCATAGCTCACTTTAAATTATTCCTTTTTGTAGTTCCTACCCTAGTTAACTTGGATACCTAGTAAAATTATGCAAATACAATTAATTTTGTTGATATTTAAAAAAAATAAGTAACGTACATTGCAGACGCTAGATTTTATTTATTAAATGCAGAAAGTGTCTGTGGCTAATTTTTCAATAAACCGCATAGATCATCCATCCGTGCCTAGCACATCGGTGGGGTGGTGAATAACCTACCTTAAAAAAAACACAAGTAGAATCTATTCTTCTCCTGCGGCACCGTACAGAGTACCTCAGCAGTTGCTGCGAGAGCATTATGTTATCCTTTTGTATCATTTCTCAATAGAAAAGTTTCCCGCAAAAATAGAACATAAATATTTTTGACGTTTCTAAAATTATCCATTAATCAACAGTGTTGCCAGGAGTTGCGCGGCGCATGCTTTTATTTATTTTCCCTCACTGTATTTGTTTTGTGCATCGCAACACTGTTGCAGCGCGGAACTTTGCGCCGCCTGGCGAATTCCCCGCAAACTAATGTCGCCACGTTTCTTTTAGAATAATCGCAAAGTTTTACAATGATTAATATCATGATACTCGTGCCGTAATGCGATTTCAGTGAGTTATGCTTTTATAGTAATGCATTTTTTTGGCGTACAGGTCACTGAGAACGGTGACCTACAGAAGGTGCTCGCTTGATGTCTTGGGAACACTTGAACGTCTTATAATTTGATGCGTAATATCTGGGAATAGCATTATTTTCATGCCATTTATTAATTGTTTCCACGATTTTATATCATATTATTTTCCTTGGTATTAATATTTTAAAAAATATATTCTTTACTGATGATAGTTTAATCATATTTTTCACAGGATCTAATTTAATATACGTGCCTTTTACCTTAGTTTACCTGTATTAATTAATTTATCCGCGGTAAAATAATATAATAATAAATTTGTATAGGATGACACTAAGTGCCTAAAGGTGGCAAATATAATACATCGGCTCCATTAATTCCGTGATCATTAACCCCTTCAACCCCAATTTAAGAGGACCTGATCTGATTCACCTTTACCTAACCCAACTTAACCCAAATCGGGGGTCAAGAACCATCTCCACGAGACAACCCAAACTCAAGCATCCTTAAGGAGATGCCTCTTATCTATTTACACCTCACGTTGCTAAATATAATCTATTGAATATAAACTGTTTTATTTCTTATTTTTGTATTTCAAAGAAAAAAACTTATGGATCCGTATAAAATATAATTTATTAAACATAGGAAAACAAGATATTGATAAAAATAAATAAAAAAAAAAACAAAATCATAAGTTAATATTATTTGAAACATTAATTATTAAGCAATCTTGTTACATTAAAGGTAACAAAACTAATTATAAATATTTATTTATTTACCTTGTTTTACATGGATCACGTAAGATACGTTTTCTATTAGGAGACTGCATTTTCGACTAACTCGTAGAATTTCTCAATCCATCACTTGTTAAGAGATAACTTATTTATCTCTTAACAAGTGATGGATTGAGAAAGGCCACGGGTTAGTCAAAACTGCATTCTCCTAATAGGGAACTTATCTTACGTGATTTATGTAAAAACAAGGAATGCTGAAAACATTGAAAAAACTAATTAGGTCATATTTTTTCCCTATTTCGTATCCCAATTGTACTGCCTTCTAAAACATTACATAATTCACTCTGTTTAAAGAGTGAAATAAGTATGGTCAAAAAAAGTTATGTGATTTTAATAATTTCAATTAAATTACAGGGTTTTCACTTTAGATTCGACTGTTTAAAATTCAAACTTGACGTTTGGAAAATCGAATTGGCCATTTACGAATCACATTGGACGCTTTATAAATCAAATTGAATGTTTCGCAAAACAAATTGGACGCCTCAAATTATGTTAAGATTATGGATAATTTTCTTATTAGGTATTTATTTATGTCAGCCATACAAAATATACATAACACAGTAACACATAGTATTTTTTTTACAATTTAGTTGTGGTCGATATTTTTTTAAAAAGACACGGTGATGACGAGTTCAACATTATTTAACTATTTTATTAGAATTAAATAAATATATAAAAAATATTAAATTTAAATAATGTTATATTTTTCACTTTTTCAGATAATATTTTTGAAAATATAATTATAATATTCGATTAAGTTAAAATTCAGTCTGATTATTTTTACTTTTATTTACACTTCAATTTACTCTGTTTACTTTCATGGTCAAACAAAACTCTACTCGGATTCTAACAACAATAACCCATTACTACCTGCGGGTGCATGTAATAACAAATTGCTCTAGAATACTTCTTCCAAATAAAACATTATTTAACACTCTCATATAATAATTTAACACATTTAACACTCTACAACACTATCAAACTATCAACAAAACTTATAATTGAGCAATCTAAAGTACCAATTATTTTAACAAAAACATTCAATTCTGAATATTAAAAGATCTTAAAAAAAATATATGGATCACGTAAATTAATTGTTTTATGGGGAAACATGGCTGTCATTTTTTATACATTATACACTTCCTCAGCTGTAAAAAGTCAAATATTAAGAGGGTTGATAGTAATATTTAAAAAAATAACATTATTTTTCTGAATGCATCAAAAAGATTCATAGAAAAAGTAACGACAAATACAACGATTTATATCTTACATAAGGTAGGTAAATATCGAGCTGAGCGACCTATAATAGCCGGCTAGAACGCCAGACATTTTTCTTGCGGGCAACACTGGCCCGCATAGGTCACAATTCCCCATAACTCTCGGAAAATTTTAATTTTACGTCAGGTTTCTTGGTAATATTCATGTATGATATTTATATGAGGTATATAGCAAGAAAGGTAGGTATTTACCGTAATAAATCATAGTAATATACCGTAAAAAATATATAATTTACATTTTCATTCTGTATCACTAATACAAACCAATTAATGATTAAATATATCTATATGACAATTCAAAATATACTACTTCAATTCCGAATTATAGAATGCGAGGAAATATTTGTATCCAATCGTAGATATTGGTTCCTGAAATTGTTAATTTTAAATTAATTATATTAATTATCAACTTTAAGCAGGTTTCGACATGACACTGCAGTTCGCAAATTCAGTATATATGTAATTAACATAGATATAACACAATATAAACGATGTTTTGCAAATTTTCATTTTAAATTTAAATCTTATATTGCCCATTTAATTCGTGTTTTAATATCTTTTGAGAATATTGAAAGCATAAATGCTGCAATCTTGGAACCTACATAAAAAATAATATTCGCGCTAAAGAGCTGGTTATTGTTAGTCTGTGCACTGGCATCTATGACGGACTTCGGTTTTGTCAATTGTACTATTTCGGTATTTATTAAATTTAAATATTAAGCATACTTACTGACATTAAATTTCCCGTGACATTATACCGCGTTATTACGTCTTTTCTTTCTTGTTCGGAATGTCGGAATATTTCCAGGGATCCCTTCCTGACACGCATATCAATTCCTCCTCAGTAATCCACAGATCACAACATTTCCACTACGCATCCCACATTCTGATGCATCCAATGCAGTAAAACAACAATTATAATTTTATTCGAATAACATTCGACAAATGTTATATTTTTGATTAATTAAAATAAAACCAATTAGGAATACAATTATTTGCTAACAGAGGAAACAAGCAATCAATTATGCAATAAATATTTTTAATTGAGAATCAAGAAAATATACGAGTACAAATTTTATAACAATACCATATTATTTATTAATTGGAGAATTTTCGGTATGTTTATTTGAAATTTTAATATCCTCGTTTTTAATATTACTCGAAACAAGTTATTTTTAAATTCGAAACATGAAACCTAACGATGATGCGTGTATAATAATAGTATTTTCAAGTATTTGTATAATTGATTATTCACTCTTATATTTGTTAAAAAATACTCTATATTCAATTAAACAAAAGACTCATTGAGTGCAAAACCGTGGTCTTCGTTTATTTGTTAAGCACTGCTGTAAATAATCAAATTAAGCTAAATGCAAAAATAATGATTTATTTAATAAAGTTACGAAAATAAAGTGATACTCGTTGATGAAACTGCATTACTATAATAGTAACTTAAGGTACATTAAAAAAATCACGACTGTGCGAGTTTCAACCCACAAAAGACACATTTCAAATAAAATTCATTTTAAATAAAAATTTGCATATTTTTTTAAACTTTCTGCGAAATCAATCGTCATAGTAATTAAAACACAATTCACAAAAATGAGTTGCGCAGTTGAAGCACACTAGTAAAAAGACCACGCGATAAAAAGTCCACGCACATAAAAGTCTTGCTCACCTGCTCACACATTCAAAGCTCCGTTAAGAGCGACACCTGTATTCATTATTTAGGCCGACGATCGCGGCGAATAAAATTTCATCAGCGTTAGCCCCGTCCTGGAGATAAAAAATGAAGGAGTAACAACCCACGTGGGGCCGGATCCTCGCATAAAGTATCCGGAAGAGACTTCCGCAGGACACGTGCGATATTAACTCGCAACACCCGGGCTCCTGCCCCGCCCCGCCGTCCGCAATCCCCGACCTTTTGTCTCTCCACAATAAAACACGTCGAGAGTGAACGGTTTGATCGGCTGATTCTATATAATCCACGAAAGAGACGATTTTAGACCAAACGAACGACACTGGGCCTTGGATTTGAGTGTGTAGCTAAAGCTTGGATACTTGTACGCTTACCCACTACTGTATCTTGTGCCAAATTAAGTCTTCGGTGTGTGCAACAAATTGTGACCGAATTTAGTAACTAATCATCATCCTAACTAGAGTTTATGGCATTCACGAACTGCCGTCACAAAGCCCTGTCAGCCGCCATAGTCTTCGCCTAATCCCATGCCTACTACATTATATGTGTGGTTTTCGACGGCCTTCCAGGATGGCGTGACCTGAAAGCTTGAAGAAAATGCTGCTGTAGTTCATGTAAAGAGTCCGCCAAATAACTTTTTTTTTTAAACAGGGCGCAAAACATCGAGTGTAGCTTCGGCTGTGTGGCACGTAGCGCCGTCCTGTTGAAACCAAATGTTGCCAATATCCTCCTCTTCAATTTTTGTGAGCAAAAATTCGTTCAACATGGCCGCGCCGCATGGAAGCGCCATTGATGGCGCTTCACGCACACTTTCTGCCACATTACCATGATTTTCAAAGTAATGTCGAAATATTTTCCAGCGTTGTTCAAGCGTATACACAACCATATTCGTTCAGCGGAAGGATAAAACTAATTATTCGTCAAATCAGACATGAGCTAAGTGTTACCATTCACGAAATAAGCACTAGTTGAAAAAAAAACGTTAGATGACGGACCCTATATATATAATACGTTTATTAGTTACTAAATACGCATATATTTCAATTAATACTATAAAATAAAATATATGTAATTTTTCTTTGATGAAATTTCTTAATATCAAATTATGCTACTCGTATAATAATAAACAATAATTTAAAATTAACATTTCAACAATCGATACAACTCAACGAATATTTAATATTTTTTGTCATATATGTAGATTTCTCTGGGATGTTCTTTATGAGCTTAAATTTTAACTCCATCTGTACAAAACAGGGTATTTCGAATGCTTAATTTGGAAGTGCTTATAATTCAATTCACGAAATAAGTATTTAATATAAAACAACATTGTAAGTCTACGTATTTCTATATTTTTACTATCCAAAGCAATAGCAAGTGATGGAAAGTGCATGGAACACAAATCGATAAATGGAAAATGGAATAAAACGAAAGTAGCAAACATTTTTCTTCAATTTTTATTCAAATAATGTTTTTGTAGTTATAGAAGATATTTCAATGTGATGTTGTTTGTGCATTATTATGATTATCAGTTGTTGAAAAAGGTTTTTGTAATGTGAAATTAATTCTTAAAGAGCTCAAAGAATAATCAAAAGTCAGTCGTTTTATTGGACTTTATAATGTAAAATATGAAAAAAATGGGAAAAAAACATTTAACGCAGCTGCGCAACCTTCTAATAATAGAAATAATTAAGTTCATGCATAATTACATAATATAATAGATTAGTGAATGTAATCATTCATTTTTGGTAGTTTTATCGGTTTAATTCGTTGGGTAGCATCCACTACTTGAGTTCTTCTGCGTATTGCCGATGCTATCCAACGAATAGGTACACTCAAGTGGCAATAGGCAGGACAACATAAGAAGAATAGCGGGAGTGATCTGGATGTGGAAGGCGGAGGATCGAAGAGGATGGAGACTCATGTGGGAGGCTTACGTTCAACAGTGGACAGATACAGGCTGATGATGATGATTATCGGTTTAATATGCAGACTTGAGAAATGAAAGGAATCAAAAAATAAAGGTGAATTCAAACATCGGCATCCGGTGAAGTACGAAAATATCCACGCACAAAAAAACATTTGACAGAAATTTTCCGAATTGATTTTTCAATTGCTCATCCAATTTGTCTGATTAAATATTCCCAACAAAACTCGCGCCGACGGACGAGAATATTAATTTAATCGGCGAACGTAAAAACGAGTATATTTTTTATATTTATTTTTCGGCAGAGGAAAACGCCAGGATGTAATGCGGAGATGATCTGATTATGTCAAAGCCCGCGTCGAAATGTCAACTTTACTCCAAAGTCAATGTTTTGATCAAACCTCCTCCCGCGCTCCTCCTGAATGCTCCCACTCATCCACCCCATGGTCGTTTACCACCTCGTCCTTCTGATTCCCTCTCATGCCAGAGGGCACGCTTTGACACAGAAATAAACTCATAACCCACAATGTAATCATTATATTATATTTGTTGTTTTCCCACCCAATTATATTTTCAACGTATTCTTCATTAAGAAACCATAAAGTAACGTCATGATTTTATCAAATATGTTTGATGAAAAGCTATATTATTTATCTATGTGTGTATATTACTTATGTCTATCTCGTTTTCAATGCTATGCCGTTCAACTGATTGCGTTAAAACTTAGAAGAATTATTGCACGTACGTTTAGGGTGGTTTCTATAAAAAAATATCTTCCAAAAACGATATTGATAGAAATATCGAGTGTTTAAACATGCGTCCATATATGATGGCCTGTACACGAATACTCATAAGTCAATCAATTTTATTCGAGATTTAAGATTTCCAATGCGATACACAAACAATAATTTAATAAATATCCTTAGCTATTGCTCAAAACGTTATTTGAACATATTTATTTTATATAAAGCATCTATACAATAAATTCAAAGTGCCAACGGTAGATACACTATACCAAAAATACACTATCTTACAGACTATTAAAGAAAGGAGAATTGAAAACTGGTACACTTGTCATTCTGCTAGGTATATGTACAACTTATTAATACCAAAATTTAACACACAACATGCAAAAAATGGTTACAAATATAACGGAATAGTTAATTTTAACAATCTTCCTCGGGAAATAAAAGAGATCAGCGATATTAAAATATTGATTGAAAAGGTGAAACAGTACTTTAAAAGAATTACGAACAGAACCGACGTCACTGCATAACAAATTGAAATAATGAAATGTACCAAAAATGTATTATTAAATTATATATACATTAAATTTAATTCAACATATAGTATATTAAATCTTTAATCATATAATGTTAGTTCTATATCAAAATCATGTAAATGTATAAATATGTAATACTCTGTATAATTATATAAAACTGTAAAATAACATAGATGAATCCCACGCCACACACAAGATCTTATCTTTAAGTGGTGTGGTAAGCGAATTTAAAAAAAAAAAAAAAAAAAAAAAAAAAAAAAAAAAAAAGATTGGAATGTAAATTACTATGTAAGAAATTGTATCTTTTATATTTGATTAAATAAAAAAAAAAAAAAAAAAATCTTATCAAATTCTATGTCTTAACTATAATTTGTCGTTGACAGCACCTTTACACGTGTCGCTGTACTCACATAGTATAATAATATTAGATCATGAAGAATGCACATTCTTCTACCAATTCTCACAGTCTGGTACGACACAAGGCGTTATTCATCGCAATATTCTGCAAATATATGTAAATTGAAAGGATCAAGGTCCAAAACAACATGTATCGAGGAATTTGCGGTGTATGAAAATCTTTTTATTAATATTAATTTTATAAAATACAGAATGCTTACTCATGTATTACGCTGATGTATAAAAATATATATATTATCAAATAATTCAGTATCAACTCGACTCCGATCTTTGGACGTATCCTCAGTGCCGGGATCCGTGGTACTCCAACGTCAGCAGATAGCTGACGCCGTCATTTCGGGACCGAAACATCGGTTCCGGAACACCTATAAAAATGAACCTTTAATTTTACAGTACATACTCATATTTGGCTTAAATACATCACTGTATTTAAGGTGGTTTTTTAATATACTACCTATTTATTTGATAACATTCCTCACATACATTTAATAAGATTAAGCACAGCTAACTAACAACAAAGTAGAAAGATTACATTCGACAGAACACTGATAATACAAAATTAATGAATAAAGTAACAACAGCAGCGTCGATCCGAGGCGCATTACCTGTTTCGTTATTTTTATTCAATCTCAATAAAGCCTCGCCTCTCCTTTATAGATTCCTCTCCTCGTTTTCGTGATTTTTCGCTCTTTTTCGCTCCTCTACACGGGCCACGTCAGCTTTCAGACTTTAAACTCGTCGATGATTTACGGCGGAAAATCTCCTCTCCCGGCAAAGCAACCGCGTGGACCTGGGAAACAATCATAAGCCACTCCTGCCTCCCGAGAGCCGAGAGGGCGGGTGAGGTTCGATCTCCTGCAGATAAAGGCGGCCCTCCGCAGCCTCCCGCCCAACAAAGCCAAACGGCCCTTGAAGATCAAAGGTGATGCAGCGCCAAGCTCGCCTTACGATACTTCGATGCCAGCACATTTTTTAGTAGGACAATATTTGTGAATATCTTCAGTATAAACGTGAAGTCATACATAAGTAGACATTTTGAATAAGTAATTAAATATACACATACTATATATCAAATACTTTATACGCATCAGTTCGTTCAGAAAAATATCGGCAGAAGCGGAATGCAAACCAGCGAGCCTCGGAACCAACCATTGCTCAAGTTCATTACCCTAGACCACTCGACCATCTTCTGCCCGAACTGTTGCGCCAAATAACTTGAGTATTTATACCATTGTTACCATCATATAACGATAGGTGTCTCTATAGTATATATTCAGAGTGTGTATATTATTATTTTTTATTATTCAATCAGTCGAGATTTATTCACAAGCTTAATTTTGAATAAGGTTGATAGATTAACTTAGTTAAGGCCATCATATATTCGTAACTATCGTTTTAAAAATTGTGATTTGTAGATTTTGAAGATTCTTTTGTGTCTATAAATAAATTCCTCAATCAATTTATTATACTCGTATAACGATAGAAAAAATATTCATTAGACCTATACAATAACACAAATGTGTCAAATTTAGACGCTTATACTTATAAGAAATAAACATCAATTAAGGCAATATCTATGTTCTGTCATGTTATTCTCTTTCAAAATGTGTTCGAAATTTTTAAAAACTCGTATACAAAACATTATGTTCACTGTTATTCTTCTTCTTTATCCTAGCCATTTCCCATCATCTGGGGTCGGCTCTCCTTGTGCACGTTCGCCATGTCTGTCTGTCCTTGCGTTGCATTCTCGGTCAAACCCAGGGTTTTCAGATCCTTCTTTACAGTTGCAGTCCAGCTTGCCTGCGGTCTTCCAGGTCTTCTTCTCAGCGTGGGAATGTTGAGGACTCTCTTCACCATGTGGTCCTCATCTCTCCGTGTCACATGCCCATACCATCTTAGGCGGTTTTCCCTTATCTTTTCAGGTTTGGGGGCCACCCGAAATGAACCCCGAATATGCTCATTTCGAACTCTGTCCACTCTAGTCACACCGCCCGCCCACCTCAGCATCTTCATCTCTGCCACATGAATCCTATCCAAGTCACGTTTCAGCGGGGTCCAACACTCCGATCCGTAGAGCATAGCCGGCCTTACAGCAGTTTTGTAGATTTTACCATTGATCCTAACTGGAATCTTGCTGTCACACAAAACCCCAGAGAGAGACCTCCATTTCAGCCATCCTGTGTTTATTCTATGCTCCACGTCAGATTCAGTTTTGGCATCTAAGGATATCACAGAGCCGAGATATTTAAAATTATCAACCTCTTTTACGGGTGTATTCTGTAGGAGGAGTGGTGTGTTAACTGCGGTGCAACCAGAATTGAAATTGAAGTACATCGACTCGGTTTTACTTCTACTTATTCGCAGTCCACTACTCTCCAGAGCCAGTCGCCATTCCTCCAGCATTTCCTGAATACTTTGGGCATTTTCACTGATTAGAGCAATGTCGTCAGCAAATAAAATATTTCAAGGGACTGGTTTTTGAATATCTCTGGTGACATAGTCTATGGAGAGGTTAAAAAGCAATGGACTCAGGGCTGAGCCCTGGTGAACACCGGTCCTCACTTGAAATGGTTTACTCAGGCCAGCAGGGCTTCGAACACTCGTATGTATTTCGTGGTACATATCTTTAAGAAGTTCCACATAGTACTCCGGAACCTGTTGAGACCTTAAAGACTGTCAGATCAACTCTCTTGGAACTCTATCGAAAGCCTTTTTGAGATCTATGAAAACCATGTACAGATCCCTATTATTTTCTTTGTATTTCTTAGTGAGAAGTCTAATCGTTTGGATAGCATCTGCACTGGATCTTCCCGACAAGAAGCCACATTGGTTGGACGTAAGGTGTGTTAGCTCTCTGAGTCTTTTATTTAACACTCTTTCCCATATTTTTAGAGTGTGGGGTGTGAGTTTTATTCCCTGAAAATTTCCACATTCTCTTACGTCTCCTTTGTTTTATTATGTTCACTGTTATTAATGAACAAATTTTTACTCTGTTTTTATTTATTATTTGAATAATCTTACAACTCGCTGACAATATTAACAACTCAACTTCTTATAAGACTTATTTGAAAAGGTTATTCCAGAACAAACTAGAAAAATAATAATGACAAACAAAAGATTGCAACAATTCACGCCATCAAAATATTTCACCTTGAATTGAACCCTCTTGAATACTTAAGAAAAATTAAGCTTTGTATACAATTTAGAACAATTTGTAAATTACAGCTTTATTATTGTATATCATCTATACTAATGTACTAGATCTGTTTTTTTTACTCATGTTCATGTTTTGTCTAAATGTATTGTCTTAGCTATTATATTGTTCTGTTTTACCATTTCATTTATTGTATTTTCTATTTTAAAACCGTATGTATTGGCCTATGTTCAAACTTATTTCACTCGTGGACCCCTTGACACGATTTTCGGTTATCCGTGGACCCCTGATCATCATCATCATCATCATCATTATCAGCCTGTGTCTGTCCACTGTTGAACGTAGGCCTCCCGCATGAAAATCCCGCATGAATGATATTGTGGCTTTTCAAAATAAAATAAAGGATTAATATTTAGTTTTAAGTTGGTTTATTCAGATTATACATTTTTTATCTTTAAAAATATATATAATCTGAATAAACCAACTCAAAAACTAAATAAATGTATTAATACTGAAGAAGACCCCTGCAATGGTGGTCGAAATATTGGTTGAAGGAAGTTCACCACACGGCTCAACCCAAAAGCCAAATAAAATATCAAAATTTCCCGAGGCAGACTATTGAAGTTTACTACTCCATTATATTTGTAAATAATTTTGTAAATTAAAATTGTAACGAACCCAATCATTATTTACGATCTGTTACAAGTAGGCGAAAAATAAATGCATTTAATGGGAGGGATGAACTTGATGATTAATTTTAAGTTTTTCAACATTTGGCATCAATTTCGTGAGATTTAATCTCAAATCTCCTCGTTTGATGATATCCAGTTTGTTTTTTTTGTTATGAGATTGGCAACTGCACTGAAACCCCTTTCCACTAGATATGAAGATGGAAAAGCAAGTAAAACTTTCTCGTAATATTCCACAATGCGGGATAAGTGACAGGTATGTCTTTTGAAGCCAGAATTGCTGATATCCTTTGTTAAACTGTGCTTTGAGTTCTTCGTTAGTTGATATTCCGATTATTTCCTCTTGTAATATGACATTTGTTTCTTCAATGTCACCACCATATGGATTTATTATCTACGAAAACTATAAAGCAATAATAATTAAGTAATTTGTGTTCTTCGGTGTCGGCGAGTAACGAGATCCTGGCCAGATAACAAAATTAGACGGAACCGGTGGTGAGATGCGATTCGCTTTGTAGACCTCCATTTAAATAAGGTTTGGACTCCAACCCGTATTTTAATTATTTTTGTCTCAGGCTAAGAAATTAATTGTATGCACTTTAAAATATTTACATCACACATATCTCATTTATATATTACTATTTATTGTAACTTCCAAATTAATACTGATGTGTCAAAATTTCTAATAATTTTATATTAATAAAATAAAATAAAATAAAATAAAATAAAATAAAATGAAATAAAATAAAATAAAATAAAATAAAATGAAATAAAATAAAATAAAATAAAATAAAATAAAATAAAATAAAATAAAATAAAATAAAATAAAATAAAATAAAATAAAATAAAAATAAAATAAAATTAAATAAAATAAAATAAAATAAAATAAAATAAAATAAAATAAAATAAAATAAAATAAAATAAAATAAAATAAAATAAAATAAAATAAAATAAAATTAAATTAAATTAAATTAAATTAAATTAAATTAAATTAAATTAAATTAAATTAAATTAAATTAAATTAAATAAAATAAAAATAAAATAAATATAGTTATCTGTAGAAATATAACACTTCAATATTCAGCATCTATATAATAAAAAATCTGTTCAACATTGTGATCTCACTGATAATTCAAAGTCTGGATAGTACAAAATAAAAAAATATATCAAATAAATTAATAAATAAACTTCACAAAATAACTATGTAAATTCATTGAGAATTACACAATGAATCACCTTTTCTATTTATACATATTCTGAAATTATTCGAGTTTGAATTTGAATTTGAATTAAAATTTACGCTTACGAATATGATTGATGAAATAGATAATTTATCTTCCATGTACATATTCAGTCAATAAGTTTATTCGGTTTATTTGTAAGGAAAGCAGTTTTCTGGGTGAACAGCTTCTACTTTGATTTTTATCCTCTACTATCCCATAATACTTATCTACCGGGCGCCTAGTAGTGTATGAAATACAAATTTACTTACATTCTAAAAAGAAGATAGTAAAATACGAGTACAAGTAAATAAATATAGCTGTAAATAATTTATGTAATAAGAGTACCTTAACTTTCACAACTAAAAACTCATAATTTTTTGTAAACTTCGGGACATTATCTGACTACCTGTATTTATATTTTTTTGGCGACATATTTTAACCTTAGAGAAAAATCTCACAGAGAAAAGTCTTTAGTCAGCTCTCAAGGTCCATGACTCGTCCCAAGTTATCTCGAAGCTCCGCCGAGCAAACACTATAAGAAGGCTACTAAATCTAGTATTTGAGGCATATTCACACGTACATTACTTAGTCCGAACTAAGGATGATTAACTTAATTCTCTCAATACTATGTTACTTAGTCAAAAGAAACACCTTAATCCAACCTACACAAATGGTGCTCTCAAGCGCTGACCAATCCAAGTACTATTTTTTCTAATGTTGATTACTTTACTAATCGTTGATAATATATCATATTATTTATGTGTCAATATAAAAAATCATTTTAATAGTTAAGAATGGAGACTCATAACATGTTCTTGAACCTGATTTAAAGGTCATCCTATTACCTTTGAAACATTAAGAATCTGTTTTTCTTCTCTTCTGAGATGCCTTATTGACGATACTTTGCGATCTTTCCGAGACACCTTCCATTTGTTTACAGAAGATCTTTCCAAATAAAAGCAGTGAAGTTTTCGTAATATTTGGGACGTCCCAGGGGGGCGCTCTGGGGGGACACACGCCGCGGGGCGCAGGCCGATAAGATGTAAAGTATTGTTTTGAATTATATGAGCGCCCTCCCCCGCTTCCAGACAAAGCGCTCTTCGTGCTATTACGGTCCACTTTACTTTTTTGTCACTTTAAATAAATTTATTAGCACGAATGCCACTTTATAGAGTACATATCTAGCGTATCGTGCACCGAAGAAAATTTCTACTCTGAAGAAAGGACAATTAACGAAAAGACAATTTTATTTCAACATCCTAATTTCAGGATATTACTATCAATATGTAATTGCAATGAGTTTACTGAAAAAAAATGGAGGACAAGAACTGGTAAAATGAGCGTTGGCCAACCTCCTGCACGATGAACTGATGTTATTAGATGAATAGCGATAGTACCCTGAATGCGGAGAGTGGAGGATTAAGAAGGATGAAGACTGATGCAAAATACCTACAATTAAAGAAAACGAACACGGGCTGATGAGCTATGGTGACTGAACGCCTATTTAACAGCTGCTTTCTTTGAAAAATACTGGGCTGACGTCTAAAAAGCCGTCGAGAAGTATTCATAATACTCGGCAGGAGCTCCGGGTTGCAGAGATGACTTGTGATGTGACAACGATATTGGCAACTTGCAGAAATGTGTTGCAGCCATTTAGACAACCATATGCTCCAACGATAGAGTTGATAATGTAACCAATCTACATAAATATGTAGAGTGGTTACAAATTAGTTTGATTGGAGAGGGGTATATTCAATGTGGAGTAAATGCAAGTAGGAGTATTCCCAAAGTAAATAGTTGGAAGGTATGGTTGAGTGGTGACAATGTGACAAGAAAACACCCCATTGTTTTTGATAAAAAAGATCAATTGCAGTGTTCAAATCAATACTACAATTCTGAAGTAATTAAAATGGAAACATTTAGGTGAATCTGCATATAAAATTGGTATTAACTGAAGACCATAATTTTTCATGTTATTTCAGGCCAAACCGCGGAGTCGCCTCAAGTTCAATGAGGCGGAATTTCCAGCCCAAGGAGTCGCCAATGGCGGTAAAGGCAACAGTGCTCTGCTGGCAAGCGACAAGGGCGGGGATTCACGCTGAAGACTCGAAGAGAGCAAATGATGCACAAAAATACGACAATGTTGCAAGTGTTTCAGTTTTATAAAGCAAACATCAATCATTTTCCTTAGATCGGCGTTGTTGAATACATATATTTTATATTTATTTTATAGAACCTCGAAGAAGTTACTTAAGCAAAAGTGGTGCCCCGGGTCGTCGATTAAGCTAGGGGCGCTGAGGTCAACCAATCTTAAATAACTTATTTGGTTTTCACGGCCAGATTTGATATTTTGGCTATTAAGTTTAGCCGTCTGTGGCGAATTACTCCTTTCCAATATTTCGATCGTCATTGCAAGGGTCTTCTTCGGGGTTGATGACTTAGCCATAGCTTAGAATATTTTAAATATAAACAATATATGGCGCCAGAAAAAATTATCCTAGGGCGCTGTAGGGTCTAAAGCCAGTACTATACTGGATTTATTTCTCGTAATATTGTCTTTTAAAGCTTTTTTAGTATTCTTTGTTACATAATACGCATACAAAATAATAACCAAGAGTGTAACGTTTTAGAAAGGTTTTTAAAAATTCAAAACGAAACTAAAGGCAACATAATAGGTGAATAGATAATTTAAATAACCTTTTATTTTAAGGAATACCGTCAGAAAATATACGCATATAATGTACTCTCGGAGAAGCTGTAGGAGGCAGAGCTGACATGGAATAATACAAAGACCATGGCGGCTGAAAAAGCTTTTTTCGGCAGCTTCATATACTCGATATATGTACTTCAGGTGGTGATGATGATGATGATTACTTTTAAAATGTTCACTAACGACTATTCCTTTTATAATACGGTTCGTTTGGAGAAAAATGTTGTGAGACATTATATTCATTTAAAGTAAAATGCATGCGCTTGTAAAATAAACGTCACACTGTTTTCTTGAAGCTGTCACTGGGCGCCACTCGTAATATGAAGATTTAAATAAAACATTAAGTATTACAACGTCTTGGGAGCGACGCCAGTTCTGAAGTCAAATAAAACTAAAATTATTTTTGCACGGTGCGAATAAATTTCCTGTCTCGTCCTATTACGGTATGATACTTGATTCTAGGCAATAAAATAATTTCATAGAAATATATTTCTATTATTAAATTTTCACGTGGAAAATGCGTAACATGTGATAATATTCACCAATATTAATTACGCTTTACTTTACACACTTTATTTATTCAGCAGTTGATATAGAAAGTAGATTAAGTATAAATAACCGTTACTCTGATTATTAATGAAAATAAATCATTTAGCCAACTACTTAAGAAGATATCTTGGTACTCGTATTAATTATATGTAGTTAGTTGTATTCGATAGCATACACATTAAGACATGCCATAAATTAGTCCAAAATTTGAAAATAACAAAAACTACGTAATTTTTTTCATCCACGTCCGATTCCTAGCACGGTCGATAATATAATAATATATAAATAATTATATGTACATAACAATTGTCACAATAAGTTAAATTGCTGACATGGTATTCCATTTATATGAAATTATCACTGTACCAAAATCTCACCATAAATAATGTTGATTTTTGCAGAATTAATTCATTATGGGCACTCTACCTAATCTACCATAATAAAATTTTCGTGCACGTTTCTTTATTACTATACTATCCCTGTCGTAAGTGATGTGTTTTATTGTACATTATCACACCAGCGTTATAAAATATTATAAGTATAATATAATAGTTAACGTGTGCATTACAAAAATGTCCTACGAGAAATGATATATAGCAGATAAGAGGTTTTTGTGAGGGCTTCTGTGGGCAAAGGAGCTCGTAGGTCCACATTAACAATAAATTGCGAGCTATCAGAGTTTAAGCCAAAAAAACTATTGTGGCAACTACTGAACACAGCGCGTGACCTCGGTACACACGGTGAATACGTAATAATACAACACTTACAACATTACATTTAGTTATAATAACATATTTTATACCAAATAGTTGGAGAGTGAGATATTGTAGGTGATCATAAAACGAATCATAGTTAAGTAAGTAAAATAGAAACATTTCAATGGAAGAACATACATCAAATTGAAAAAAGAGTGAAAAGTAAGTAGCATATACCTGTACCATACAGTGATTACACAGATTTTGGTTGCACTGAAATTAGTTGTAAATAATAAATAAAGTTCAAAAAATCAACTGTGTGTCATAAAAAATATATACTCGTTAGAGATTTGTTAGACTGTCAGTGAAAATGTATCATTTTACTATAGACATTTTCAGACACCTTTATGTTATGATCAGGTCAAGAAAAATATTTTTATGCAAGTATACGTTTGAATAGTACAAATATCATAGGTAATTTTCGTAAAATATCTTATTACATTTTTATAAATATTTTAATCACTAACTTTGTGATTCATTTCGAAGGTTAAAATAGACACAAGAAGACAAAAAAAGTATTTTTCATTTAGTTTAAAAAGATCTTGTTGAAGTTTAACTCCTTTCAGTTATTTAATCAATGTATTTTTTAATTATTTTAAAATATGAAACAAGAAGTAACCACATCTCGAAATCACTGTATCGTTTCAATGTACGAGTTACATGTAGCGCGATTTTAGGCAATACGTGGAATATAAAACTGAATAATTAAAAAACCTTGCATATTGTTTATAATATGACGAAAAAAGCATATCGCAACATAAATGGAAGCTCATTCCGCAAAAAGTAGATAATTGTATGAGAGGCAACATCATCAGGCACTAAGATAAAGCAGCGGAACGTCTGGCGCGGCTTTCAGGACAAGTGGCTCACAATTCTGAAGGGTTCCCTCCGTCTCGGCGCGTCTTGAACATGAAGAGACGGAATAGAAAAATATTTTTCGAGTCCCGTAATTACAACCCCTGTGCGGCCAGCGCTTGAAAAGGAATACTTGGCTCGAAGCAAA
Organism: Glossosoma conforme; assembly: GCA_022606575.1. Taxonomy (NCBI): domain Eukaryota; kingdom Metazoa; phylum Arthropoda; class Insecta; order Trichoptera; family Glossosomatidae; genus Glossosoma; species Glossosoma conforme. The sequence continues at coordinate 2,690,220 of JAGTXR010000017.1, read as the reverse complement.
ACTTCTCAAAATATCTATTTTTTTATTATTATTTTTTTTTTTGTTTTAGAGAAACCTATGCAAGAGAACACCACCGATCGAAACCAGCGGGTTTTATGACGTTCAGCCTGGACGACTGGATGTTGCGTGCATGCTGTGGGATACATGTGTTATGTTTGTGTGCGGGTTCAGGAATTTTTTAATCTGTATATTGATTTGTTTCTTAAAGAAATCCACAAATGCTATAATAAAATTCCAGTGTTTATCGGTGACATTTAGGAAGGAGTTTTGGAAACTCTCAGTTCTTGGTAGTTATAAATTTAACGTGTACGGATTTTCAGTAAGTATGAGACGAGTCTATTATTTATAGAGGAATCAATTATTGGAAATCAAATGATTGTTATAAAGGTAGAAAAGATTAAGTAAACTAACCTTAAAAAACGGACATTTTTCACAACTCTTTTTTGAACCGAGTCGATTATGTCTAGGAGATATATTTGGGCTCCAACCTAAAGGTGACTGCCGTATTCGAGGACAGATATTTATAATCAGTTTACCTACAATCCAAACTGATGAATAGTGGTTGAATGAATAATTATACTTTTACATTGATTACATCATTCACAAAGCATTTGATTGCAAACGTTCTTATATATAATATTGTTTTTTAACTCGGTGCTCTTCGAAGCACTGGTGATCCTTGAAGATGATCCGAGTTCTTCAAAAACACACAATTAAATCAATTACTTTTATAGTATAAATTAAATTACGTTTTCCCAATATTACATTTTATAGGTGATTTTTCCGCTTCGCGAACTGATCTTATAAATCACAAGTACCCTCAGATCTTAAAACTCTTATCTTTCTAGAACTCCATCCTTGTCAAGTATTTTTACTTTTAGTAATCAGTAGAATATGGAAAGATACATTAAGTGTTGTGAAAATTAAACGCATTTTAACTATGTATCTGTTCGTGTTGGTTTAATCTTTATTTAATCAAAAAAAAAAAAAATCTATATCAATAAAAATAAAAATAAACCTTTAGGTAAAATATTTACTGGTTTTACTGTTCTCTGTAATGTAATCTAATTCGATGGAATCTTATTTTAAAATGAAAAAAAGTACTAAATATTTGAAATGTGTTGTTTTGTTGATTTTAGTCGCCTTTGTTACGCAAAAAATATATATAATTATACTCGATGTACATACCAAGATAGTACAGACTTAATCTTAAGGGGCGACAAACTTCTGTTTTTTTATGAATTACAATAATTAATAACATTAAAGATTAGAAATAAATTTGTTTTAACATCAAACTCTTTCTTTTCTGTCCTGAGCGTAGCCGGGTACAATGCGCTAGTCGAATAATAATAGTTCTGCAATGTTAAGTTAATAATAACCATCCATTATTATTACATAATTACCTTCACCAATCTACCTTTTATGTTTCAGCAATTTACAATACAGTTTCACTCGATTTATTATTTCAATTTACCCTTTAAAAGCTTTAAAAATGTGTCCGTTCCAGTGCCACGCTCTCCTTAAATACCTATTAAGTGTTCGGTTAATTTTCCCGATGCCCGGAAAAATAAAAATCAAAATAATGCGACCTGTGCGGCGGGGTGTAGCAAGGCGTCTCGACCATTCGTTTCGAATAACGGCCGAGGGTTAATTAAAAGTCTGGGAGGGACTCCAAAGAGAGCAGGGACCTGGAAGTGCAGCTTGGAGACCAGACTTTGGACCCTGGAGAGAAGAGATACGACGTGATGCAGAGCTTCCTGAATGCCGTTAAAAGCAGTGAAGAGATAGCTTCTATCTTTTCACTTCTTTTGTATTTTAAATAAATAACCATTTAGATACGAGTACATTTGATAAAAATATTTTATTTCATACCTAAATATTGAGAAACGCTGTCAAAATGTTTTCAAATTTGGAGCACATCCTTCATAATAGAATATTATGTTACATCGACCCCCAAAAAGATTAAAATTGGCACGAAATGTATCCTTATATTTTATAAAGACTATTTTATTACGGAATTCATTTTTTATTTCTTCAAAGCTGAGGTGATTACAAAGAAACAAGACATGTAGATAACTTTCAACCTCTAATATTACTGTACGGTTCATAGTTCTTCCCGTGATTAATAGTCCAGATCCATATTCAATAATCAAGAGGCTTTATCTAGCTACACCAAAACCTCGTATATCACTGTTTCCATATAACATGGTTGATGAATTGTGGCATATTTTTGTCCAACACGCTTTATATAAAACGGTTTCAGAAAAAAACAACAATAAAAAAGAATTTACATTCTTTACAAGCCGTAGATTTTTCTATCTTATTATCTAATTGACATTTTCACATGCTTATTTTTATTTTTTAGCACTAAGTTTACTGAGAAACAAATTTTAAAAAAAACAATTGTCGAAAGTTGTTGCCAAGTAGTTACAAATTTCACATTTAAAACAATAAATGACGGCATGGGATTGGGTTATAAATTAGAATATTTTTTCACAGAAAATGATACATCCAATGGAAAGAACTTTTAAGTTCAAGAATGGATTACAGCAGATCTTGGATCCTTATAACGACATACGTAAAGAATTATACACTAATAAACAAACAATCGCTTATTGCAGATTTTTAAAGGGTAAATAAAAAAACACAAAGCAAAAAAATACGAGTTCTTCGATGATGAAAAGTTACAACCGATCTCGAAAAAGAGTCGTACACATATCATTTTAAGTGATAGCGACGACGAATGAATGTGCTATTAAAGTGTTTGTCGATAAATACGCAAATGTATATCTTTTCAATGGAACGCAAACCCCAATTTCGTATTAACTTCAACCTAGCATTACACGCATTTGTAATAAATATACACGGCGTTTTTCTGAAACCATATGACCGTGTTATACGAGATCTTTCTGTAATTGCATGTAGATCAGCGATTTTAATTATCTAAAAGATGTTTAGGTTTGACATAATGTATTATGTAAGTGCATTTAGGCACACAAATACTGTTTTTTCTACTGTAGTAAAGTGGGAATTATGTTTCAAACGTATTATTTTATTTTATTTTATTACAAGTGGCAACTTAATTAGCTTCGTTCCCTGTCGGCCGGGGCTTCCCGTCCCCTGGGGTGACCACAAGTTCCCCGGCCCGGGTCACCGCCGCCACAAAACCGATATTTTTCTGTTTGGAGAAATAAATTGCGGGCATAAATCTTTGAGCCGAGCAGAACCGATGTTCCCGGTAAGTTGCGTGCATGAAAAATACCTACGCACGAAAAATAAAACTGTCGCTAGACATAATAATTATAAATTTATTGTCTTTAATATTATATACAAAACTAGATATTACAATGTCTATTAAAGTCAATCCTCCTTTAACGTATGATTTTTTATTTGTAACGGAGATTTTTCCTTGAAGTATTTGCGGCGTTTTTTTTTCATATAACCATGCCTTCTGTTGTATATTGTTATTTTAAGGTGAACCTCCTCTTATAATATTAATTAGTCCAGGTCTCGGAAGCATCAGGCTCATCACCCGATCTTAAGAACACGTTATATGGGTGTTGACTGTATATACTCATACACTGTTGATATATTTCACGTAAGGAAGGCCCAATTCAGACATGAACTCCACGAGTTTCTTTGGAGAAATGATTTGTTAGAGTCGTCTGTTTGATGAGCATTGGGACCTTCTGTTGCTTGTCTTTATTGTTTTGTTCTTAGTACTTAATCAAGAGTACCTATATTTGTATTTATGTATTGTTTTTTTTATTTTGTGATCAATTCTTATTGTACTTCAGAAACGAATTGAGTTGTTCAAATTTGTGTTGTTTCTGTAAGGGAAAAAAACTGAATAAATTGAATAAAAATAAATAAACCTTCCTTACAACATGCCTTGTCTACTACGCAAGTCTTTTGAAATTTTATTTAACTTTCGAAGAAATTAAAAAGTTTTTTTTTTCGTCATTATTCGCTATTAAATTAATATATTAAAATACTAACGGTATAATAATTAATAAAAAATAAATTGAGAACGTTGTTTTTTCCCCAATTTTTTCCATAGAAAGTAGTATGCAGTTCTAAAGAAATCAAAAGTAGTGTCCCGTATATAAAACGGGGACAATTTTCTTTCAAAAAATTCGTGTTTTATATATTTTTGCGTAATTATATAAAAAGAAGACAATAATTATTTTCGCTAAATTAAAATTCATAGTTTCTGATTGCCTTTGCTTTAGTGAAGAACTAATGTAGTAAAGCCAATCATTATGAAAAAATAAAAAAGTCGTATTTTTTTTATATGGAACATTGTATTGTTCAAAGCAGAGGCTCATGGGGCGTGCGAAAGGCTGTAAGGTCCCAGTAAGATCATTTTATATTTAGTTTAAATAATACCGTTTCTTACTTACACTAACATAAAAATAAATGGGAATTCCTTAATTGGACAAATTACACCTATTTATAATCCACCATGGTAATTTGAAGGGACGCAATATTAGTAACCATCAAATCGTCCTAGTTAATACAAGGAAGATTTTCAGTCAATACATACTTATGACACAAAGACATTTAATATAACAGCAGATCTTATCCATTATAAATAAAGTTCACCTTAACCCTTTCGCATTGGTTGTCGGCATATGCCGTCATAAGATTCCCTGACCGTTGACATCGGTTGACGTGATATATCTGATATATCGTTTTGCTACTTTATTAGAATAGTTTTTTATGCATCATCTGATAACCAAAGGATACAGGAACCAATGTGATATAGGAAAATAGACTAGATAAGTACATTTATGCTTCAAATACTAGTTTTATAATTGACAGTATAATTTGTATTCAAAGCAAGCCGTAATGAAAGGGTTAAGAAGCATGCCAAGATGCATATACAGAATATCTATATAATATGAAATCTGAAGAAAAAAAAATCGAAGAACCCGATTAGTGGACGCTACCAAAAGAATAGGCACATTAAGTGGCAATGGATACTACATATCTGTCAAAGAGGCGATGGTTAATGACAGAGTGTTAACCGACCTGCTACTGCAGTGATGACATAAAAAAATAGTGGGAGGAACTTGGATCCGGAAAGCGGAGGATTGAGAAGGATGGAGACTAATGCGAGAGGCAGACGTTCAATAGTGGGCGGACACAGGCTGATGATGTAAAATAATAATTTTAAATAGTTTTATCTTTTTATTAAAAATGTTTCCTAAATGTGGCACATAATAAACAATACTATGATTAAACATAAAAGAAATAATTGTAAATCAATGGAACATAAATTAGATGAAAAAAACAATATAATTCTTTTAGTTGATAATTTTTTGGAGGTACTCTATAATTAATTCAATATAATTCAATGTAAATTGCGAGTACATAATAATATAAAAATAATCCATTCACAAAATAGCAGTTGAAAATAAAAATGATCCTGAAATATAAAATGAGACAATATTAAATCAATTTCCCTGTAAATTGTACCTAACATCAGCACTATATTTAATGATACCTCAAAAACAATGAAATTAGTGAAATTAATACCTCTCTCGGATAAGGATAAACCCAAAGACCTGAGTTGATACTAATTTATTTAATGTGAGTCCCCCTTTTATACCCTAATTTACAACATGAGTAAGCAGTTAAAAATAATATTAATAGATTTGAATGTCATACGCTGCACATTCTTCGATACGGTTTCTGGACCTTGATCCCTTCAATCCACATAGAGTGGCAGATTATTGTGATCGTCCATGCTCCGTATCGATGGATGCGTAAGCCTTTCTTATTAATATTACTAATACATAGACTGGTCCACCGCAAATTCCTCAATACTTGTTGTTTTGGACTTTGATCCCTGGCTGTATGAATTGACAGATAAAGAGTTTGATTATAACAATTACTTTGGAAGTTTAATACAAACAGTTATGTTTAAAATAACGTTTTGGACATATATAGACAGTGAGAGAACTGGGAAATTTGTTTTTTTTTAGAACATCTTGTAATTTAATTTATCATTAATAAAAGAAATAATTATATATTGAATGGAATATAATAACATTTTGTTATCTGATAAATATTTTTTTTATATATTTAACACGTTGACCGCCAACACTGTTTTATGTAAAGTGTCAAAAAATGTTTTTGTGGCTTTAGATATTAGGACCGCGTCGGACATTCTTGATAGCAGTTTGTATGGGAGCGCATGGCTGACAGCGCAAATCGATCTAGTCCAATTTATATATGTCGTGTCAGCCACCGGTGGCCGACGCGGCGTGATTTAATGACTCAGTTTCGGCCACCAGTGGTTGACATGGCGATTAACGTGTTAATGTGATTATTTATGGTAGTTAGTGTCGAGTATAATTATTATTCTAAGAACATTGGTTTGATAACTCAACATTTGCATCCAAAACAATGATCGCTATTGAGAATGCGATCTGCAAAATATGCAATAATGTCATATGATTGAATTATATAAAAAATTACAACAGACGTGAAACAACATGGATCATTATAAGACAAAACAGGCTTAACTTAGGAAAACTCTTAACTCTTTCCACTCCAATGTCGAGTGTCACTCGACATGCGATGTTTCCACCAGCTCCAATGTCGAGTGTCACTCGACATTTTACTTATACTTTACATATTACTTTTGTCGATGCACTTTGAAGTATATGCATACTATTTGACAAGCTGTGTAAGCATTTTAAAAAGTTGGTACCCTTTGCGACTACCTGACGTAAAAAAAATAATGGTGTATTTCGGCGGGTTTTAGCCGGCAGTGTAAAAACAAAACAGTTACTGTTACAGTTACAGTTAATTTTCAACCCATAATGTCTAAGAAAAATGTAAGAAATTTAAAACGAAAGCGAATTGTTTGTAAAACTACAACCGTAAACTGTGTGTACACTATATAAAAGGTTTCTTTCAATGTACACATTTTTTTGTTTTTAAAAACACAATTTACTTAATAAATTTACAATTTCGTTGTGGAGCTGCTAGAAAAAAACACAAAAATGCTTGGTGTGGAAAGGGTTAATATAATAGTCATTAAATTTAATATTTTTTATTAGTATTACAATAACATAGTTTTATGAAGAATCTTCATTTTTAATAATTAAAAACTGTTTTAGTAAAAATCATATTTGATTAATTAATTAAATAATTTTACATTATATACAGGAGTGTTTGGGGGAAACACTTATTCGCTTTGGACATAGGAAGAAGTTTAAATCTACTACCCTATTATTATTATTATAAATGTAAAAGAATATTAGGAATTGACCACATCGTATTTGTTAAAGCAGATATCTGCTGGATTCGGTAACCTAGATGTTAGTTTTTACTTCTGTATATTCCTACACCAAGACAAAACAAATCAATGTGCAAAAAATAATTGAATCAATTTTTTAAAATATACCAATAAACATGAGGCCAATCAGATATTTGTTAGTTGTAAAATGTTCGAGAAAGACCAAAGCTACAAAATTATTTTACTGTCAATGTTTCTACTCCCATTATACAAATATCTGGAGTGAAATATACATAAATAATCATGAAATATAATAAAACAAAACAAAAAACAAACTTAATCTGTGGAACTTGTCAATTATTCTAATACTCCTGGGAGAGTAGTTTCTCCTTGGATCCCTTGGATGAGCCGGTGTTGGTTTTCTTGGGCAGCAGCACAGGGTTAATGGATGGCAACACGCCGCCCTCGGCGATGGTCACGCCGTTCAGGAGCTTATTTAACTCTTCGTCATTCCTGACGGCCAGCTGCAGGTGACGAGGCCCAATTCTGGAAATTACATTTTTATATCATTTGTCAATACTTCATGTAAGAAATTTTCCATCACCATTTTTTGCAATCGAGTCTTTATTCAGTATCTGAAGGATAATTACTCTTTCATTTTTATTTATTTCATGTAAACACATAAAACAGTACACCATAGGCATAATCACATGATCCCTTAAAACTAAAAATACTGTACTCCACAACAATGTCAGATACCATATCTTTGGGATATGTTCAGCAGATTTAGATAACAGACTTCATATATGCAGCCATTTCCTCAAAATACACACAAAAATTACCATTCATGCAAACCAACTGTCTCTTCCCATTTACATATGTGCCCATGAAAGTGGTGTAAATCATGTTTCATTCGTTCTGAGATATTTATGTTTGTGTTTTGATGTTGGTTGAAAACCGGTGAAAGCGACAACTTAACCCTCGCCTTACTATGTTAAAAACTTCCGCGCATTCCGATGGTGTGTACCGTTACACATTCTGATTTAAAGTGAATAAAATGAGTAGAAATTCGAAAAAATGAAAATATTCAAAGATATCGCTTAATTTTATAATAGTTGATGTCAATAAGCAGTAATAATTGACATTTAATAGCTAAAAACATGAAAAACATCAGACGAAGACCTCAAACGGCCAGACGCACCTTCGCGCGTGAACTTCCGAGAGCTACTAACACTACTTAGCCTGTCGACATATCGATGAGCCGACGCGCATCGAAATCATTTCGAACTAGCCGACCAACTGAGGTTTCCCGTCTCGCTCACTCATATTAGTACGTCAGCGAGAGTGAGGAGTATAGATGCCGACGTATCTAGGTATTTTTTTATTTTATTTGTGCACACGCTTTTTTATGACTTCCGACAGGTCGAATGAATACATGACAGTTGACGCGTCTTGAGTGTAGTGGTGAATTTATTCCGGATTTTAGAGAAATATTTCCTGCTCCCGATGAGTGCCTATTATTATAAAAAAAAAAATGTTTTTTTCAATACGTAAATGTATTAAGGAGGAATACCTAAAATCTGAACCCTGTGTGTATTATATTTACAGAGATATTTAAGTTATTACAAGCAATGTGTAGTCGATAGACATCACCAGGGATGAGAGGTTAATGTTACATAAAATGTTATGTTTAGATTTTTTAATTTATATTGGATGAAGATTATATTAATTCACAACAATTTGAACTAAAATAAATAAAAAATAAAAATTCTCGACTTCATCACTTTAATAATTATGAGCTCATATAACTAGCAGAGGAACTTTGATATGAAAAGCTAACTTGAAGAACTAGAAGAAGGATATAGCTGACGCTGCCCTTCATATTGTAAGGACTTCATATACTTCAAATTGAGAATGGATGTAGCAGTTTTAGGTGTTGATACAAAAATTGTAAGTAATAAGTAGCCACAGCACTCAGGTAATACTTTCTTGGTAGGGAAAAATTTGAGAAAATATAATAATTAACTTAAATCTTTGAAATTCATTATAGAAATTGCACTTTAGGTCAGTATCCGAACAGGATGACCACTTTCATAAAAAGTTGAGTCACATGCTCGGCATGTTGGAAAACATTGCATCATCACTATTACGATGAGTATTTCCTGTAAGATAAGAGATTCGATGCCAACATCACACACGTGATGTCTAGTATCAGTACCTGGATTTCTTGTTGTCGCGGGCAGCGTTCCCTGCCAACTCCAGCACCTCGGCCACCAGGTACTCCAGCACGGCGCCCAGGTACACGGGGGCGCCAGCGCCCACACGCTCCGCATAGTTGCCCTTACGCGGCAGACGATGGATGCGCCCCACGGGGAACTGCAGACCGGCACGGCTGCTGCGGCTCTTCGACTTTGAAACCTTTCCTCCCTTAGTTTTGCCTGAAATCAAATCAGCTTAGTTACATTGTGATCAAGTCAATCTCTTTTGCAGATATTGTCAAAATTTAGATATAGGCTATTCCTGGAGACTATATACAGAAAAGGATAAATCAACATGCCTTCTGAAAGCATGTTTCACACAATGCCTCTGTGCGGTGGAATATATTCTCTATATGACGATATATTCAAACTAGTGAGAGGTTTCTATAGTAGAGAAATCCTTATTTCCCGTCATCCCCCACGCTTATGTTCATGAAGGATCAGTGTCTGTAAAATAAATTTTAGGTCATAGAATCGATTTGTCGTCAATATTCCTGCAGAATGGGCAACAAATAGCTACAAATTTTCAGAGAACTTACAACAGTAAGTGCGGTTCAAATAAAACGTAATTGTCGTAGGTAGGGTTATTAGTTTTTTATGGCCATTCATTTCATGTAACATATGTAAATCCTCATTTAAGAGTAAACTTTTCTACTGTCTAGCGAAAACAGGTGAACAATTAATAACGAAAAGCAACCAAATCAAAATAAATAAAGACAAAAACGCAAATAAAATGCAATTCATGTTTCTGCAACAAAACAAACTTCTGATATTACTTTAAAAGTAAGCAAATCTGACAAACATCGCCTTCATTCAATTATATTATCGGACGGCTTACCTCCGGCATTTCTTCCCGACATGATTAGGTTTTTTAACAAATAAAATTCTACGTAAGCGTCAAACGACCAAGCGAGCGGACACCTTCCCGCGTTTTGTTGTTTTGCTTGGTGTTCTCATTGTCAAAAACATTTAAATGTTATTCTTTTTGGTGGGCCATAGGATTAGGTACCTAGCATTTTAAATTAGTCCATTGTAATATAACATTCAATAGACCGAGAGGAATGGAGATCGAGATGCAAGATTATGTTGCTGCAAACCAATCCACCGGATTGATACTACTACGAAGAAGATTATGAATTGCGAATTTACGTTTTTTTAGATATTTTTTTAACTTAAGTAAGAGTCCATTTTTTATTTAAAAAATATTGAATTGTTGATATAAGAGCTTGGAATTTTTTCCAAAAACATTTTGTTAATTTTATCAACATATTTGAGAGAACATCACAGAAATCTAAAGATCATAACAAATTAATCTAATTATATGATTATATTTATTTAATAATCATTATTGAAGATGGTCTTCACGGAAATATGTAATCGTTTAAAATAAATGTGAATCAAAACTTAAATATTTTAAATTGTTAATTTTTTCATTTAAATTAATTTAAAATTATAATTATGCAGTTTCACCAAGTATTGTCAGTTGAAAACCTTAATGCTATTATAAATGTTTTTGCGTACATGGTAACATTTGGTTGTTATTATTTAGAATTATGTATGTACATTCAATAATAATGTTTAGCTTTGTAACCATGGAGAACGAATTTGAAATTTACAAGATATTTAACAAAATTCTCAAGTCTTGCGGACAAATCACAATACCGTACTGGGAAACGCATACTGTGACAAAGAAATATTATTATAAAAATGTCAAAAGAAAAATCAAAGGTTAACGACATCCAAGAAAAAAGTTCACTCACAGAAAGTGACATTAAACAAATAATTAGAGATGATTTAATCCCTTTTGCTGTGATCAGCCAAGGAGGAAGCATCTTGAAAGACACATTCTCATTTGTGTATCCTTTGTTCAAAGCGTTGTATATTTACTTTAAAGTTAATATTATGGTTGTTACATTTATTATTATTTTTTTATTAAAAAATTAAATATTAATAATATTTGTTATTAATAAAAATTCAGTCTAATTCAATTTAAAATCTGCAATCGATGTTCTAAGGATTTTACCAGTTTGTATCTAATTATTACTTCTTTGATATCAAAATTTACTTTTTGTCACTTCACACAATCAATTTTTTATATTTCTTTCTTTTACTTTAAGATCTAACTATAAAATATATAATCATAGAATATAAAATATATTAAGCAGCTCTACTATGTTTTTCGTATGGATCATGTTGAGTCACTATTATTTATTGAAGTGGGTCCGTGGTATCGTGTATTTTGTACACTTCTCCAGTCATTAGTGATTGTTTTCAAGCCTTAACATTTTTTTTTCTAATTATTGAAACACATGCGTTTCGTCTGTCACATACTTAGCTAATATTATTGTAACTATTGAGGAAACTGCCCTTCTGAACATTCTTTATTGATCCCGCCTGCACATTCCGTCAGACACGTGAAATCTGTTCAAAGTATTCTTACAAGCCTGACATAATATATCAATTTAGAAGAAAAGTATTTTATTAATTTCCTTTTTAAACACCACTGATAGACCTTAAATGCTCAATCTAATCCAATAATTGAATTCTTAAATAAAGTTAGTCATTCCTTTGGCTATGACAGCCTCCACCCCTTCAATGTGTGCGGCTGTGATGCCGATGTTGTTGCCTGGGCCGCCGGCTCTTACCTCGCCCTTCATGACCTCGCCGAGCGCAGCACCGTCTACAGGAGGAGCTCCACGGGTGGCAGCATCGGCCACATCATTGTGACTATTCTTTAAATATTGTTTAATTTATTCCTAAAATTTTCAAATCCGTGTCCTTTTGTCATTATGTTACATATTTTTTTAAACAGCTGCAGTAAAAAATTTAATGCATCATCCATGTGTGTAAAAAAAGGCAGCTCTTTATTTTAGCCTTTCACTTAAATAAAAACATAAACAAAGATAAGAAAAAACAATCCACATGAAAATATAACAATACAGATCATAATTACAGTGACAATAATTCAAACAATTTAATGTTTACCAAAAGAGTGACAACACAATACACAATATACTATAAGTTCTGCTAACTAATCGTCGATGGAAGCGATGTAATGTCGAGATTCGTCGACGGTTCGTAGGGCCTTTGACTGACTGGTGTTAGCTCTCATGCTTAGTGGCGTGTTCACATAGTGTTGTCAAGCTCTTACAATGTTGACAGTCTATAATACAATTTAGTTTTTAATTTTTTAAGAAAGCTTTTAGTTCCATTGGCAGATTATTGAAATATACATCTTCATACATATGTAATATATTGAAAATTTTCAGAAAAATCCGAGCACGACGGTGAGTCACATAGCCGTGGGCGAAGGCGCCACAGAATGGGCGACACCCATCATTGTGATCTACGAGTGGCCGTCACTGGAGGTCGTCTCTGTGCTGCGGAAAGGGACGCTAAATTCATACGCCAACCTGGACTACAGGTAACGTTTAATTACATTGAAAACAGGTCGAGGGTGTCTTCCTTTGCCTTATTCATTTTTTGATTATTTTGCATTACTATTACATTTTATTTGTTAATTAAATGTGTTTATCTTCAGATTGGTTGAAGCTTTAACTTTTGTACACTTTAATGAGACCATCTACAAGAGAACATATACTGATATATTTTGAAGTTTTCTTTATAGGAAAAATCGATTAACAAATGCACACATATTATACATAACACAAGTATACAAAAATTTATTTATTTTTCCAGTCCCGATGGTACACTTCTGGCATCTGTGGGAGGGAGCCCTGACTACAACCTAACCGTGTGGGACTGGGAGCACGAGCAGATCGTCCTGCAAGCCTCGGCGTTCTCCTCCAGTGTCTACAACGTGCAGTTCTCAACGCACATCTATGGCCACCTAACAACCAGCGGTAATCTTTCAGTTTAACACATTCAGAAGTCAGCTTCCTGTGATCTTAGATTTTCCTTCGTGATAAATGTAACCTGTCTTGTTAAACAAAATAAATACTTTTTCTTTGTAAGTAAGTTTTTTCTGTATAAAGAAGTCTTTATCTCTTATCTTTAAAATAACATCATTCTTTTGTATACTTTAAAACTTAAAATACATAAAAAATTTTAAGAAAATACATATATATTAGTACGTATTTAAATAAATCTAGTTTATTGTAACTTTTTAAATTTTTAATATATTTTTTTATTTCAGGAGCTGGTCATATAAAATTTTGGAAGATGGCTGAAACTTTTACAAAGCTCAAATTAAAAGGAGAGCTTGGTCACTTTGGAAAAACAGAAATTTGCGATATCTATGGAGTTTTACCGATGCCGGATGAAAAGGTATACTTTAATTGATTTTTCCATCGATAATTCTTAATGGAATTCCATAATATCAAAATAAAAATAGTAGATTATTTATAAATTACGCCATGATTTTTTTTATTACTTGAGGACATGTTTTGGCTTCTTCGGGTAGCCGAAATTTGACTTGACAATGGCTACTCGACGTAGCCAAAATATGTTGTTCAGTAATAAAAAAATTGTGGAGCAATTTCTAAACCTTATAATATTATTTTGATAGTTGGTTTATTGATATTTTTATAACCAAAGAAGTGCTCCATAGTCTCTTGAAAATATACTAGTTCAAAGAATAAAACGAGAACCTCGACTGTCATGTGAGCAGTCAGAGGTTTGTTCTCTCATCTTCATACCATGTCCAATCCCCTAATTAGAGCATATGGGATTGATCTCTAGCGATGTATATAATGAATTGTACATTGAATGAAATTGTTTGCTCTAAATTGTCTACAATTGCTTATAAATATCCTGCCAACCTAAATTTAGCCGAAGATACCTCGGAAGGGTGGTCGAGCATCAGCATGAACTTTAAATATTATGTTATCTGATCACCGCCATCACCAAGTAGAAATGCTGCAATCATGCTATCCATATTACTGAGATGAGCTTCTTATTATTATCACCTTTAAGAACATGTTGAGCTTGATCTTGTTAGGTTCTCTCTGGGTGCTCTTGGGGCAACATCCTGGTCTGGCAGAACGGTCTGGTGAAGATGGACGTCTGCCGCAAGGGCCGCCAGCCCTGCCACACTGCGCCCGTCACACAGATCCTGCACACCACTGATCCATCGGAGGTCAAAATAAAATATCATTTATTATTATATACATTTCTTTATGTCATGGGAAATTTTAAAATCTACAAAAATCGCCCACCGCCCACCATGGAAGCCCGTATCGCCCACTAGTAGGCGGTACGGACCAGGTTTACGACCCGTGGATTAAAGTATGGTATGCTTTGGTTTGTCTTATGCATACTACAGCTACCATCTTTTCAAGCCTTGAAACTCTTGAGTATAGAGATAACTCGGTGTAGAGATAACTGGATGAAAAGATAACTTGGTGTAGAGATAAATCGATGAAGAGATAACTGGGTGTAGAGATAACTGGATGTAGAAATAACTGGGTTTAGTAATATCTGGATGTAGAAAAAACTGGGAGTAGTGATAACTGGGTGTTCAGATTACTTGGGATTAGGCTAGGATAATGGTAGATAATGAACTGAGTAGTGGCAATTTTTGGTGACCATATATTCTCTAGGAGAAAATAATGGATGAAATAATATATTATAAACCCAGTTTTCTGAGATCTAAATCATTGCTATGCAAACTTTTCTCACCTACGGCGCAGATTCATTTTTCAACTCTTCGGCACACCAAAAGCTAAAATATTATATGTTAATTTTGCAAAAAAAATATATATATATATTTCTGCACAGTTGTCTGTCTGCATAAGTAGGCGCCAGGCACAGCAGGACCGTTGTTTTTACATCATTCTAATCATTTATATTTAGTTATAATATTGTCTTATTTGTTCGCAACACACCTGTATCGGCTCCAATTCACACTATTGTACATGAAGATAAGTATTTAGATAACCTCTAAGGTAAATATTGAAGCTTTAAAGATCTCAATAAACTCTTTTGTGACTTTGGTCTTGATTTTGTGGGAATTTAGTTTATTTAAGACCATTATTAAAAAGCATCACTCACTGTAAAAAGACCTATATTAAAGAAAAAGTAATAAAGTCGTGAAGAGTGTAGACATTTTATTTTTGACATTTCAGGTGACTACCGTGGGATTGGACGGTTGCATCTGCACCTGGTACTGGGACACTGTATCGCAGGCCGACCCGCCAGACACTGACCCTGTGGTGGAGCTGAACCCCGTGGCCGAGGTCAGCTTGCCCGGAGCCAAGCTCATGGCCATTGCACACCGCGCAGACACCAAGTGGTTTGCCCAGGTCTGATACATGTCTTATTTAGGGGATTTTATGTTTACTATATTTAAATCGGAAATAAAAAAGCGGATAAGTGTAAAAAAATTGAGACTTTTGGGCTTAGCCGTTTGTGGCGAATTTTCTATCATCAATATTTCGTTTGCCACTGCAGGGGTCTTCTTCAGGGTTGACGATTTTTGTTTTCCGGGAAAACCTACGCATAGTTTCTTTATATATTTCTGAGACAAAGGGAGACTGGGTTTGGACATATTTTCTAAATATCGCAATAGCGTAATTATGGCAAGCATTTCTTTGAACTCATGGACTTTCATCGTTCGGAAAGGCCGCTGGAAACTATACGTAGTATAAATTTAATTATTTTTATACCATGTCTTACATGTCTCTAAAATATTCCATCTGTTATGAATGTTTCACAAATCCTCTTGAAATTATCAAACTATCAACTTCTTTAATGCTACAATAGAATATACTCGACGGAGCTTAGAGCTGACTTTTAATAAGGCAAGAATCGTAGCGATAAATAATATTATGGTGGCCATTTATGGTGACTATAGGATCCAGCTACTTAAATTAAAGCTTAAATAAAAGGATGGGTTAAGTTTTAAAAATGTTTTCTTTTTTTAGGATGCGACGGGCAGCATTTGGACGGTGAACCTGGATTTTGAAAGTGCATACGCGTCCGCTGAAACAATTGAACCTAAGCGTGTGATGAAGGCGCACGGAGGCCCGGTGGTCGGGTTGGCTGCCCTGCGGCGCTCCTCGCTGCTGCTCACTTGCGGGGCCGACGAGCTGCTGCTCCACAGCGCGCCCTCGGGACCACTTCTGCTGGCTGTCCCTCACCAAGGAACAGCTTGTTCCATGCTGTACTTGCCCTCTCAGGTTTCAAAAACCCTTTTTTTGAGTGCGGTGGTACAGTGACTAGTTATCACTTTTCTATTAAAAAAATATGTATGTAGTGTGAGAAGAGAAATGAATAATTGGAAAATATAATTTATTGTTTTAAAACGTATGTTTTTTTGCTTACTCTTCAGCTGGATTGTACCGGCAGATCTCTGGTGGTGGGTTTCGTTGACGGCTCTATCAGGCTGATAGTCATCAACACAACGCAAGTTGAGACAACACAGCAATTCACAGAAGATCCTGAATGTGCAATTCTTCTTCAGGTAGCATTTTTTTCAGCAAATTAATTTTGAAGGATATGGTCATATTTAAAAAAATTACATTTAACCCTTTCGCATCGGTTGTCGACATATGCCGTCATAAGATTCCCTGGCCTTTGACATCGGTTGATGTGATTTATCGTTTTGCAACTTTCTTAAAATATTTTTTTATTCATCATCTGAAAGCTAAAGGATACAAGAACCAATGTGATATATGAACAAAGACCAGATAAGTACATTTATGCTTCAAATACTAGTTTTATAATTGACAGTATAATTTGTATTCAAACCGAGCCGTAATGAAAGGGTTAAAAACAAGTATAAATAATATTAATAATCAAATATACATATACTATACATAAAATTCTTTTTTCAACGTGTCAATCCAAACACAAAAATAACGGCAGAAGCGGGATGCGAACCGCGGACCTTGGAAACCAACTATGCCCAGGTATTCATACCGCTCATCCGACTGGGCTATTACTGTGCCTGGACCGACTCACGTTGAAACTAGTATTCATGTCATTGTTATCATCGTATGATAGATGTCGCTATAGTATATATTCAAAGTATGTATATTTTTATTTTTTATTATTCAATCAGTCTTCATTTATACACAAGCTTAATATTATTACTTTCCGACAGTCTATTTATTTTAGTAAGTACCACTCGGGTCTCGAACCAAACTATAGACTGAATGGATGAGAAACGACTACTTATAGTTCCGACTTGGACTTTATAACCAATCACTTACCTGTGTTACTGATTAATAATTTTACCTTCTTAGGTCCGCGGTTCGCATCCCGCTTCTGCCGTTATTTTTGTGTTTGGATTGACGCGTTGAAAAAAGAATTTTATGTATAGTATATGTATATTTAATTATTAATAATATTATAATATAGTAAAATGATCTATAAAAGTAGATTAGAATATTGAAATAATAAAAAAATAATATTCAAATAAAAATTAAAAAATTAATATAAAGTATAAATAATTTTAAATTGCAATAAATCAATCCTTGTGGAATTAATTTTAATCAATATAGTAAGTAATTTAAGAATCAACTGAGAATATACAAAGTTGAAATATTATAGAGCGCCAAAAAAAGCTGACAGTTTTAAATGAAAACAACGGCGAAAACTGTCAGCTTTTTGTGCCGCTCCCTGTATATATCGATCCTTTCAAGTTTCCAAAATTTCAATAATATCATTTGGTTTTCTCTTAAGTAATATTTCCTATTATGGGACCAAAGTTTATTTTTTTCTGCTTTTACATACACCTAAAAGGTTTGACTGTGGATATGACAATATATACAAATTTATATGTTTGTAGCTCCTCAGACCGCACTCCTGCGAGGTAACCGCCATCAGTGTGAACGAGCAGTGCAGTATCCTGCTGACCAGCTCCATGGACTCCACCGTGTTCTTGTACCGGCCTGCCAAGCTGCAGGAGCTATCTCAGCTGCCGCGCCTGCAGCCGCTGTGCTTCATCCAGACCCCCAGAGCCGTCACCTGCATCACCTGGAAGCCCAGTCACGTGAGTAACTCCACACCGTCATGTAATTATAAAAAAACAATAAAGAAGCTCGCACACGGGGCACAAGTTAATTGTAATATTAATGTTTACATGGAGTACATATATTCATCCGAAATCGCAGTTGGCCCGAGAAGTGATAATTTTATTTTCATTTTACACATCAGAACACCACTGTGCTGCTAGCGGGACACGGAGGACTGGTAATGGAAGCGCAGCTGCCAGACATCCTACAGCAGCCCGAGCTGGAGGAGATCACTTCCTATCGCAGGGAGTTTGTCTCTTCATCTGTCACCCTACTCCAGGATTTACTGTAAGAAAACACTAATCATTAACTGGATTTCCATTGTCCTAGGGATCAGGTATAGGCACCGATCCTTCTTAAATAATCCAGGTATGATACCGCAGGGTATTATTTATAGATATTTGAAAAAAATAACAAACGAATGAATGCTCGCATAACAGTCAAGCGCTTTAACCCTATATTAATATAGACGAAAATAATTAAAAGTGCTCTCGATTATATTTTATGAAATCATAATACTCATTCCGTTACATAATCCATCATTTTGCAGGTTGCGCTACAAGCCTCCACAACTTGACACGGAGAGGAAAAATACTGTTGATGATGATGATGAAGATGTTTCATCCGAAGACAGAGAAATCTTAATTGAAGAAGATGATCCTTATGAAATTGAATTAGGTATGTTTTGATAGCATTATTTAATCCATTTATTTTTGTAGAAATACTTTGTAAAATATTTTTTTGATATATTTTCTATTGCTCGGCTTGCCAAAGCCAAAGGTTGTGGGTTTGATCTCGATTTCTCACCCATAAAATGCTAGTCATAGCCTATGAATTAAAATTGGTCGTAGGCGAAAGTCGTCACGTGAAGACCACCCATTATAATGAATTCCTTTAATAATAAGGATGATGCGTGAATCTCAGGTATTAGTCTATGATGTTGACGGATCAGCACACCGTATGCAGCGCTTATCCATTTGTAGAGTGGTAAGTGTCATAGAATCTACAGATGAAACATGAGAATCACTGTTACCATCTGTCGGTATTCTCATGTTTGTGTTTACATATAAAAACAATAATTCAGTACTGATTATTGGCGATTTAACATTCCACATCCAATAGTTAGCTATCCTATATCTATATATTTTTTTCAGTTATTGAATCTCAGTTGAGGAAGAAGTGTGTGTTGTGGGCCTGCTACAGCGCTGACAGCTCGGAGGAAGTGTGGGCCGCGCAGGAGCGCGTGGGTGCGCTGCTGCGTCTGCGCCCCGGCGCCCCGGCGCTGTTCGCCTGCGCCGTGCTGCCCGGCGCCTGGCAGACAGCCCCCGCTTCACAGATATACATGTACTTACTCTAATCCCTCCATTGCCATTATATTAATATCTTTCCCACAATCCTTCTCATTGTTCTCTAGTCTGTTGCAGGCTTTAAGCGTCCAATCCAGGTTGAAAATAATTTAGTTCCGTTCTACAGTAAAACCCCTTATTTCATTATCTTTCAATTTTAAAATTAACATGTTTAACACCTCGTAATGTTTTTAATGCATTCGACTCAGGCGCATGGGTCATATTCAATGTTAAAATTTCATTGAAATGTGCTAGTTCACAGTGACTGTTCGTTCGAAAAAAAAAACGATGAGCTACGTGGCGCCCCTTTCAACAACAGCGTAGGTCACCGGTGACCTACGTGGTATGAAACGTGTTAAGATTTACTCAAAAAGTCAATAAATATCAATTAAAAGAAAATTTAAAAAAAAACAATGTTGTATGAATTACTCGGCTACTTAACAAAAATAATTTAAAAAAACTAATAAATATATTAAGACAATGGATATATGATTTCTCAGAAACGAGAGCAGGCATTTTGTGCTGGGCATGAGCGACGGCGAGATACGCGTGACACGTCTGCCGGAACCCAAGGAAGATCACTCCGTCGAGCAATTTGCTCGGCGCGAAGAACGGAGGCTGCGGCTGAAGAAGCTCAAAAGACTCCGACCTGTAACCGGCCCACCTTCCGTCCCCGTGCCAGTGCTGGAGCTGATGGATTACCTGCGCTTGCCCATGCACGACCGCGGCACTGGCACTGTTACCCTGATGGCGTTCAGTCATGACAGAGAGTAAGTTAATCAATCTAAACACTAGAAAAAGATCTTCACCTCCAAACCTAATCTTTATACGAATATAAATCTTCTCCGAGTTGTCAGAAATGCAATGACGGCAAGATTACTTTTACAACTGTGCAATTAAAATATAGCCAGTAAAAAAGTTTATATAGGAATGAGTTTAATTTTTGTTGTATTCCATTATAGTGTATTTCATTGGATATTAACAATTCTATATTTTTAAATAAAACAATTGTTATGATTAATGTTTAAGTCTACAAAAATTGTAATGCATTTGTGTAAAATATATTTTATACCAAAACCATTTTTCTTAAATTTTAAGGTATTTTTACACCGCTGGTGGAGATGGAAATGTGTTCTCATACAAATATTCTCCGATTGTCACAACTGAAGATATCCCTGAGGTTTATCCATGTGAAGACTTTATCGAGGTAAGTATTCCGAAATAAACTTGATTTTACTGACAAGTAAATTAATTCATTTATATATATTTGTAAATATAATAATATTTTTAATTTAATTTGTAATAAAATATATTTAATTTATTGGCTAAATATATTCCATTCACATTATATCTATTCAACAACAAATTTAATATGGTTTTGATGACAAGTATTGGTATTACGCAGTTGATATTGCGTTACTTAAAATATTACCTTGAGGTTAAAAAAACAATATCGAATTTGTCAAATTTTGTGACTCGGCCTTAATGTACATGTTTATGGATTCAATCTTTCATTAAAAATGTTTCAGAAGCTAAAAGAGGTGAAAGCATCTCCCGAGGATGTGGCCGAGCTGTCTCACGAGCAGTTGGCTCGCCAGCGACAGCAGCAGAGCTGGCTGCGGCATGCCGCCGAGCACCGCGCCCTCATGCAGGAGCAGCTGGCGGACTTGGCGCTGGAGTTTAAGGAGCTCGCCAGACTGTAAGAAGGCTGAGAATAGGCTGACAGCAGGCATATGACCTTAGTAGAAGAAGTTAGGAACCACTGATTATTATACATCGATCATGCTGTATTGCAGTAACAGCACCATGCCGCCTGCACAGCAGCTGGTCATGGAGATGGAGCCGCTGGCCCGCGAAGCGCTGAAGGCCGACCTGGCCCAGCAGATGGAGCGCCTGGAGCTGGCGCTGGCGCAGCAGCTGCAGGACTCCACGGGGCAGCTCCAGCACTTGCAGCAGAGGTTCATCCTACCTCTGGATATCTTCCCCTTTCAACTGTCGTCCATCTTGTAAGTCTTACAGCATTTGTCTTTTGCGCATATTGCAATTCAACATCTGTTTTTTCAGCAGTAATTTTTGCATAAGCAGTTTTTTAGCTTATTATGCTTTTGATTCAATTAAAACTCTTGATGCATTATTTTTTTGTTTTAATTCTTCTAAGGTAACATTTAAAAAAATATTTTCAATAATTCACTTCAACGTTCTGGCACCTAAAAATAAGTTAGGTTCAACAATTAAATTATAATATATATTTTTAATGCATATACATACATGTATGCATAAAAATTGAAAAGATATGATAAAAAAACTAACTAAAAAAACTAACTGTTTACCAATATTTGTTTACCACTACACCACTGCTTACAAGCCAATATTTTTTCAATTTAAAAGAAGGTTAATGTGAACCAAAAATTGTGGTATATTTTTTCTAACGCACTGAATGTCACAATGAAACAAAGTCTTCCTGGTTTAAATAATCACTTATTTATATAGATGTAGTTTAAAATGTTTTTAACATCTTTCTGCCAGGGAGAAATACTACAGTGTCACAATCATTAGACAGAAGAAACTTGATGATCAGTTCTACTTGGATCTGGAGGAAGTCAAGGAACTGTTGCATCAAGAAATATTAAAGTCACAGTGAGTCAATTAATATATCCTTAGTAACAATTATTATCATAAAATATAATATTATAATTTACAATGAATTTATGTACACGTACAATATAAAAAAAAAATTATCTTTTTTTGCTGCAAGTTATGAGGATTTATTTAAAAAACCGCAGTAAGTATTTGCTTAAACATATATATTTTTAAACATTTAGTTCATTCTATCAAAAAAAATACATGAAAATGTTGACAACAAAATGCTATTAGACTACAGAACGGCATTCATACATCATCCAATGTGTCATGTTAACCCTTTAGATGCAGGGTGCCTATATATCGACATGACATTTTATGTGGCTAGAGTGCGGCGTGCCGATATATAGCCAAGACCATATAATACTGCTCGCGGTATGTAACAATACAAAACTTGGTTAACACATGAAGAATGCATGTTCTTGTCGGATAATCACTCAATACGGCGTGCCTATATATATCGGCATGATACTTTATGTCACTAGAGTGCGACGTGTGGATATAGGTATGCACATATGTATAAAATCAGTATGTTAGCCATGGTGAATCGGTCTCTCACCAACCAAAAGAAATTTAACAGATATTTGATAAAAAAATTCAATGTTATGGGAACAGCAAATATTTATTTGAATTTGTTTTAATGTACAATAAAAGTAATGTTTATGTCCATTTTGTCTCCCACAATATTTCATATGTTCATACTGTGCTAATCCGAAAATATGACACGGTCTTATATTGATTTGTGGCGGAAAAGGCCATTTGGTCTTATTTTCGGGGATGTCTTATATTTTTTGTGACAAAAATCGTAAAAGAGTGAAATCATTTATGTAAATAAAAGAATTGAAAAATACAATCTTGTGATTGTTTTCAAGGTTCACAATAAAATGGCAGTGATTAATAACTAGGTATTACAAAACAACATTCATCTTCTTCTGGAACTTCTCCAAAACATTGTATATTTGTGAAGCCAGTTTGAATTTCTTGGTTAAGTTCAACTTCAATTAAAGGACCGTGTATTTGACGTTTGGCAATTGTGTTTCGTTGAATGTATTTTATTTTTTAAATACTCTATAATATAACTCCTAATGCCAAACTGATGTTTGTTTCAAGTTGACCGTTGTCCGTTGTCTTTCCTCTTAGCTAGAAAAAAAAATTGGGGTTGGTCTTGTATTTTTTTCTTTTAAACCATGGTAATTCTTGCTATGGAGTAAGTCTTATTTTCGGAGAAGCATGGTATTATCACCACCTTCCTCATCAGCCTGGATGCAATACATAAGACGGAGGTTCTACCAATGATTCCACACAATATAACTGAGAATGATTTAAAAATGGTGCCCTGTATATATAACAGGATGTCACAGGATGGCGATGTCTCGTTTGATGACAAGTTAGGAATGAAGGAGCTGAGTGACTCTGATGAGCAAGATGCTCCGCTGATGCACGGCTTGCCGCCGCAGCCTCCGCCGCCGCGCGCCCTGGCCAGCGCCCTGCGCCAGTACCTGCAGCGCCTGCAGACGCACTACCAGCAGAGGACAGAGGTAAACCCCCTGTAATATTAATACATAATATAACAAATTCATTGAATTTTTCAATTCTACCACTTCAGGAGGCTGTTGTTGAAATTGATCAGGTCTTATAGGGTGGTGATAACGAACTATATAATCAAATATTTAAGAAGTTGCTCTTGAATATTGTCTTAGTTATAAGCTGATATACATGGTGTTTTGAAATTAGGGTGTACATTACGCGTGCACGATAGGGGTCAGAATATTAACCTGGAAGTGACATAAAAAGTTTAGGTACAATTTATAGTAATGTATTTTCACACATAGCAAGCACATTTTAATTAGCAATTTCTACTCCATAGAGGTTATTTTATGGTTCCTTATAAGTTTGATCGAGTTTCAATATCTCCTTTCTTTCAGATTTTTTCTTTTCTTTCGATTTTTTGTATCCTCTGATCCACATACGTAATGTATGTTTGACATTGAATATCACCTCGTTTTTTTGTAACCATATTCTTAAATATATAACAGATTTAAGCAATAAAAAAAACTGTAAAGTTGTTGCCTTCCTTAAGTTTGTGGATGAATTTATTATGAAAATTGATCATTGTTTGTATACTATGTTGCAGATTAAAGAGCACCAGGCGAAGAAGATTGCCCTGGAGAAGCAGCAGGCTGCGGAGGCGGGCGAGCACGAGCACCAGGAGGAGTCTGTCGGGGAGTATTGCCTGAAAAGTCAGCTGGACAAGGCTCCGCCCCCGGTTTCGCTGCATCAAACCACGCTGCAAATGTTCCTCGCACGTCAAGAAGTAACACCACCATGTCATTCACATCACCAATGTCAAATAAATAGTTTTTCATGTAAAATTTGATAAAAAAATATGTTTTAAATGTATTTTAATATTATTTTCTGTATTTAATTTACTATTAACTAATTTTTCCCTCGCCTCTTTTGATATATTTTATATACATATATCATACTCGAATCTGCTCCCCAGCTGTTAACATATTGGTCACCACAATTTTTTGTCATTATGTTCTATTAGCTGTCATGACTTAGTTTACACCAAGTCGACTTCTCATTTCAAAGCTCTGCCGATTTTATTATATGTATAGCTCTCTATGACAGAAAAAATGAAAGTTAGAAAGTTTGGAGACAAATTGGTTGCTCTCCAGATACTGCTACAGTATTTGGAATGTTTGTCGGAAACAGGTCCTACTTTGCTTTTTTGAATGACTAAAATGAAAGGTTGTTCTCTTACTTTGTCAGTTCATACAAAGGCATACCATCATACCTTCAATGTCAACTTATATATATATATCTTATATCCTAAACCAATAGTCAGCAGTCTGCAGCTACAGCGGCGCATGTGGATAAAAAAATGCAGCTCTTTTATTCCAGCTTTTAATAACAAAACCTTGGTACATTTAACAATTTTATGAAGTTTAAGTTGGATGTGTAGCTCTTTAAGATTTCTAAATCTTTTCGCTCAATAATATATTTATCTTACAGATGTTTGAGATTCAGCACAAATTCAACGAATCTCTGGTGTCGCTGCGGGACGACAAAGCTAAGCTTCTGCAGCGGCTGTCACAGCTGGTGGCCAGACTCGAGGTCATTGGCGATGAATTGCCCTCGGAGTACATCAGGCCCGCACCTTTCATCCTGCCAGTAGTTGACACGGAGAAGGAGTACCCTGAAAGGAACCTCGTGGTATGCCAATAATATGTATAGTAATAATTTACAGTCATATGCTAGTGGCTCCCTTATTACTATTTAGTTTTACATAATATATGATGAAACTCTTTGTTAGCTTCTCTTTTTGGTTCCAGATGTACAAGGGTTATCCGTAAAATAAGGTTTCCAGTGATTTTTCACAGTGTAAAACATGTTTAATTCCATGAATGCATACATTTTTGGAAAGTTCAGACTTTTACCTATTTTGTTATTTTTAACGTGGCCATATGCTAGTACAAAGGGACTTAAAAATAGAGAGATAAATAATAATCTTAATAATAAAATGAAATATTTAGTGATTATTACATTTTCGTTATTGTCAGGTTGAATTGGAGCATTCTGGAAAAATCCTTCCTCGGAGTCCTCGCCGCCGCTTCTCTGTTGCGCCTCCTTCACATCCGCGCAGCTTTCCGATGACTAAGCTCTTGCAGAGTGATACCTCAATCAAAGGTTTATTGCTCATTTCTAACTCTCAGACTTACGAGTAAACTTTGAATTCTTCCATACTGCAGAGTCCATAGACTTATTCTTAGTGTGTACATCCCTCGCTCTCCTTACAGGGTTTACATATGTCTGATTGTCTTTAAGCATGAAGAATTTATTCCAAATTCACTCAAAATATGTTTTTTTTAACTCTTTTTTATTACAGTCGTGCATAGTTTTATTAATTTAATTTATTTTGTTAAAAAAATATATTTTGCTTTACAGATAGTGATCCATTGGCTGCATATTGGGATATGGTTAAAAAGCAACCAAATAATGTCGACACACAGTCACCATTATTCATGGAACTTAAACAAATGCGAATAATCCAGTAAGTATACCTCCAACAGTATAAATACTAATTTCTCTATCCACTTTCAAGCTGGAATCTATGGCCACCACGGATTCAACATTGTCAACTACCAGTTCTTCTGTTGCCAATAGTCTATATGGATAATGAGAGATTCGAGGCTTAAAATAAAGCAGCTTTAATTTAAGTACTTCTATGATAACCATTCTTCGGAGTGTTTTTATCAAAGGTTTGCCTTGATCGCACATAATTAATATATCAGAAAAACAATTGATTAACACATTTAACGCCACGTAATGTTTTTAATGCATTCGTCTCAGAGGCGCCATATAGGTCACATTCATTGTTGAAATTCCATTGAAATGTAACCGCTGGCGTACAGGGACTGTTGTTCGAAAAAAAAAACGTAGGTCACTGGTGACTTCCACGTGGTGCGAAACGTGTTAATAAGATAGGTTTGATTATGTTTAAATATTAAATTGCGTGCATGTCTTTCATCACGCTCCACAGCATTGTATTATCATTTTATATATGGCATCGACTGGCAAGAAACATATAATCATAAATTGACTTGTTTAATGGCAGCTTGATAGAAGAACAGGATGAGATCATCAGGGAGATGCTGAAGAAGAGCTCGGTGTGGGAGGACGCGCTGCAGGAGCTGGGGGAGGAGCGCGAGGAGGTGCTGCAGCGCGCGCAGCTGCTCAAGCTGCACCTGCTGACCTTGACGCAGCAGCAGCTCATCCTGCAGGCCCAGGAGACGCCCCAGGCCGAGCAGATGGAACGAGTGCGAGTCAACCAGGAACAAGTACAAAACAATTATATTTTCAGGAAAAATTACTTTGATATTCCAATTGCATTCTATATTCGTACTACTATTCTACAATGTCAAACTCTTAAACAAAGATTAGCTCTCTTGTGTTTCCTCCATTCTTTAAAAAAACAAATACATAATTACGTGCAATCTCCCAACAGCCATTGCACATGCTTCTTATATAGTAGGATAATAGCCGGCACAAGTGAATTTCTACACCAAAAGATGTCATGCAAATAGATCTACGGGTCCAATTCACATTGTCGGAGAAAAATTTTATACTCTCGTTCTAAGAATCACCGTAAGATTAAAACTCTGTCGGCATAACCGGCAACGGTTTTCGCACGAAAAAGATGAGCTTTCTGTTATGTGGCATGCCAATCAATACTAGGTCTTGTTGATTTTCTAGGTGAAGATTGTCCAGGACCGCATGCGAGTCCTGCAGCGAGAGCTGGATGGCCGGCGGGAGCACACCTCGGCACTGGAGACGCGCCTGAAGGAGCTTCAGCAGCAGCAGCAGGCCATGAATCCCGACTCGCGCTTCTCCAAGTTCCTGCGCAAGATATACAACAAGAAATACAAACCTCCTAAACTGGATTCAGGTGTGTTGTGGCTCCTATATCACTTTCATCAAAATTAAAATATCAATAAAGGTAAATACTTTCAATTAATGTGTACCATCATAGGGAAACTTTAGTTGCCGATGTATCTAAGAGTTTGAGAGTGCTGAGCTCTTTCCTAATTATGTAGTACCATCGTGAATTATATAAAAAATCAATGAATTTTGAAATAGTCAAATGTACCCGCCTCCCGCATATAATGAAATGATTTTGATAGATTCGTCGAGTGAGAGCTCCGACCTGAGCTCCTCAGAAGAGAGCTCAGACTCCGGCAGCATGGAGGGCATGGCCCGAGTCGGCTTGGACTCCAACGCCTGCCCACCCGGCTGCGATCCGCAGATCTACGAGCAGACCATCGAACTACGCTTCAATAGGTACCGACATATATCCTGTAACAATATTTATTTAAATTATTTCATATTTTCTAGCTGTAGATTTATCTGATTATATTGTTTAATAGTATGTTGACGAATTTTCTCTATTTATTTGAATCCATCTTTACCTAAAAAGAGGCATCGACCCGTGATATTCATTTCAACTTTTGTTAAAAGATGTCTCTTAAAATCCTCAAAAAATATATGCAAAACTACTCGTATATTGTAAAATTGATTATTTTTTAATTTTAATGGTAAAAAGTATGTATAATTATTCTTATAGAGTACAAAAAAAACTCAAGAACCGTTTTGTCTCTAATTGTCAAGCAATAATCACATTCTTTCTACGTCTTATTACAGGTACGATATAGAAAATCAAATTAAAGAAGATGAAAAGTTAATTAAGACTACAAAGAGAGAAATTGATATCCATAACAAGGAGCTGCTCGGAGTCGTAGCCAAGCTGGAGGAGGCGCAGAATAAACTAAAGGAAATTTTGGTCAGTTTTAATATTTCCTCGTTCGGTATTTAAGAAATTATGTCAACGTAAACCTAGAAGAAGTAAATACATTTTGTACCCGTATTGTCAAACTTGTAAAAATGTCGGGTTCAAATCGTAAAAAGGTGTTTAAATTAATTGCCGATACATTTGTTATATTTTCAGTTTTCTATTATAGATAGAGCTGAAGAGCAGAAAATATTTTACCGCTGTTTTAATACCTCTTTTAATTTATTGGACATATTTACTCTGAAACGGGCACTTCGGAAGAGTTGATGATGGTATGATAAATCATGTTTTCTTTTACTTTATTTGTATTCATATTTTTTCAGTGTGAAAAGCAAAAGCAGTTGAACGAAGTGGAGTGCGTGGTCGTGCTATCAGCTGATCAGTGCAGCGCAGAAGCCATGGAGGCCCTGGAGCAGGGCCAGGCGGTGACAGTCATCCCGGGGCCCACGCTGCAGCGCCTGCAGCAGCGCGTGCTAGACCTGCGCCTGGAGGCAGATCAACACAAGCTGAGGCATCAGTAAGTAGAGAAGCGTGAATGAACCATACTTCTATATTTATCTCCTCTTCATTTTTAAAGGTGGCGTTAGATACTTCCCTAATTCCTTCATACATAGTAGCTGCATCATTTGGAAAACTTAACCAACCCAACGAATATGCACACTAAAGTGGCAATGGGCAGGACATATCCGTCAAAGAGACGACGGTCGATGGGGATGAAAAGTGGTGAAGTGGTGCTCAAAAACTGGCAAACAAAGCGTTAATTGACCCCCTGCAAATAGACTGACGACATAAAAAGAATAACGGGAGTGGCCTGGGTGCAAAAGGCAGAGAATCAAAGTGGATTGAAACTCACGCGGGAGGCGTACGTTCAACAGTAGACGTACACAGGCGATGATAAGTAGCTTATCAGCAGATCTACAATCCCTTGTGATCAATGTGACTTTTGTGGTCTCCCAAGAACGCTGATGCTACAACAGCGTAACCAAGCATGAACAATTTAAAAATAAAAAAAATATGATTATTCCAAGATGGCAGAAAATAATCAACGATGATACAAAAAAAATCCCATTAGGCGCATTGTGATTACAAAATGCCAGAAAATTTGTGATTCTTAAATGTTCTGAGCTTGGGAGGAGGCTGTGCTGACATGGGATGACGGGTGGACTATGAAGCCTGGGAAACTTTATAGAGGCAACTTGTGATAACCATAATCGACTGTAATAATGAGAATATCTTTATAGAGAATATAAAATATAATAGATACTGAGCTCACAATTTTCGTATTCATTCGTAATATTATTAAATATTAAATAAAATTATACAAGTTTGTAGTTATTTATTTGAAGCTATGGAAATAAATAATTTTGTGGAATAATAGGAGATAGAATCACGCATCTGCGCAATTGCCTGCGCAAACAGACAGAACCAAGCAAATTGCGATGTTTTTTCTCTTTTTCAGATACCTACATTACAAAAATTTATACATTTCAACATCACCCATAGTCGTCAATCAAAGTAATATTTAGGAATATTCACAGTTTTCCAGGTTTTAAATGACATTTTCATATGGCGTAGAAAATACATATAGCTCACGGATGTTTCTAGCACAGTAGGAGGAGGGTTAATAATGAATAAAATAATGAATTGCAGAAGTAACAAGGAGCACCTGAAGCACATGCGAGCGGACTGCCAGCTGATGCGCTCGCAGGTGGCCGAGCTGCGCGGCGAGTGTGCTGAGACTGTCCGCCGCAAGCTGGGCCCCCGCGGCTCCCCGGGGCGCCGGCGCGCTGCTGGACGCCGTGCTGGCCGACATGGCCGGCGCCTTCAAGCTGGCCGCGGCCTCGGGGCTCACCACCGACATGCAGGCTCAGCTCACACAGTGGACGGTTAGATCATCGCTAAGATAAATGAAACCCATTATATTTTGCAACTTGTCCTTATCTCTTTGAACAAATCGGTACTACGTTATAGGGATCCAAATCGTTCAAACGGTGTCTGTTCAAATCCTTACTGAGCTTGATTTTTCAAAATTTCATTAAGCAATTCTAAGCTCGATACGTGCCCTCGGTAGGTTGTCCAGGCTTTAGGAGTGTCGGGCTGATCATTCGACCTCCTTAAAAACGCTGATTATTGATCACTCAAATATTTCTCTGGTACAACAACCACAGTCTGTGCAATTACCCTGGAGGCCCTTGGAGGCTCCCGGGAACCTATGGAGACCTCCGGGTATACATGTGCTCTAGGACAAGGCATAGACAATCTGAGCCTACAGAACTGTGCAATGAAAATTTGTGGTGCCCATATACTCCAAATATGGAGCGGATATGTTAAAATATATACATATATATGTCAGCCGGCGGTCATAGCTCAATGGTCAAAGCGTTTGCTTTGCAAGCCAAAGGTCGTGAGTTCGATCCCCGACGGAGATTAAAAAAATGGATTTTGAATCGATTTCTGAGCTCTAGGTTGGTGTGAATTTTATCCCTCACCCGTAAAATTCCAGTCAAAGCCTATTAATTAACATTGGTGGTAGATGAAAGTCGGCCCGTAAAAACCACCCATTCATAGTAAATTCCTGTAATAATTAAGGATGATGCGTGAATCTCGGGCTGGAGTATATGACGTTCGCAGATCAACACTCCACATGCAGCGTTTAGCCATATACACCATGGTAAGCGTCATAGAATTCCACATATGAGACTTCAGAATTACTATCATCATCTGTCGGTATTCTCCTGTATGTTTACATAAAAAAAAATATATATTACGTTATAAATAAACAATAACTACCTTCCATGTGTTATATAATATAGGCCTAACCATCATCACCGGTTTTCAACTTCTTTTTCTGCGTTCCCCATTCTGCCGATCCTCCCTACAAAAATTTGGTGAACAAAAAACATCGTTTCCGACAATCAAATTTACGTTTCAAAAACAGAAAAGTCCTCACCTAAGCAAAAAATATAAAAATACTTTCCCCTAAAACCCAATTTTTTTTTATTGAATTTTCCACAGACCGGTAAGCTAAACTATTGACTCTCTTATTGAAAGGGCTTGTAAAATTGATAATACAACATTTAATAATTTTTCCATGGGACGCTTTGATATAGATTTTTAATGTTTCAGAGGAAGACGAGTGAGCTGCAGCGTCAGTATTGCTCCGCTCTTCAGGAAAACTCCAAAAAGCTGCATCTGGCTGCAGCACTGCAAGCACAGCTCATGGAACCTGCAGACAAAGAGGTTCCGCTGTTATCTATTTTAATAATGGCATGCCTAAATTAATTATTCCTCATAATTATATTTAAGAGATACAAATGAACATTTTTATCATTGATTACACAGATAAGCATACTTGTACACAGTATATACATTTGTTTTTGTCACATACATGTATTAATATTATTAAATCTATACGTTCCTGCAATTAGTTTTTTTATGTTTTAGGCATCTCTGGGCAGCGAGTTCTGGCCCGGGGGCTGCACCGAGGAGGAGCACCGGCGAGACCTGGTGCGACTGAGACGACTTCGCAGTCAGCAACGTCTGGAGATAGAGGTACAAGGGATGGAAGACGGTGTGAAAAAATAGGCATCTGTAAACAAGTTTGAAATTAGAGTATGCTAATATCAATATTTTAGAAAGAAAAAAAATAATATATAATTATAGTGTTTTTTCAATGAATGAGAATTCGCTATGTTCCATGTTAGCCACAACTCAATTTATAAATAAGAGAGAGTGACACATATAAGATCAATGCTCAAGTAGGAAAAATAAAATGGTACTCAGTGCATCATGAAGCAACTTAAATTGTATTGATTAATGTTTATTGTAATTTAGGAACTCCGTGCTGAAGTCCAACACTTGAAGCTCAAACCTGCCATGATGGCGGAGACTCCCGCCTCGCTGTACTCGGCCCCCGCCTCCGCCACCCCCACCCTGTCACCGACCCCCAAGTCACACACTGCAAAGTAAGCATCCATCTCCAAATTTGTCACATTACTCCGATACTATACCGACTGCATTGGTTGAGAGTTCCGGCTAGAATCCAGTACAAGCTCTGGCTCTTAGCTTATAAGGCATTCCACGGAACTGCACCGAGCTATTAGACAGAGCTTATCAAAGCATCGGAGATTAGTGCGTGTGGACAGACGCTCCGATCAGCCAGAGCAAGTAAAAGCACCCTGCAGCTAATGAGAGGTAGTCCTAGCACGGTCTTCGGCAATCGTGCTTTCGGATTCGCGGTACTAATGGCCAAGAATTCACTGCGAGAAAGTATAAGAGAGCTGAAAATGGAGACATCCTTTAGGGACAGATACAAGAGCCACCTTTTTACTCGGAGAAGCCACGAAGAGCTTTTGGAATGACCATTTGGTCATAAATAAGTGCTATATAAGTACTGATATAATAATAGCAACAACTATCGACTTTATATTAATTATTTGGTTGTATATATATACTTTAAAAGTAATTTTCACTCTCTCGTGTTTGCTTTGGAATTAGATAACAAACAAGTTTTTTATTGCTCTCTGTTATTGTTTGATGTGTTGCTTTTCAGGTGGACTGGAGCTGCTCTGGCGCAGCTCCTGCACGAGGTAGGGGCCACCGCCGCCCCCCTGGCTGCAGACGGAGCCCTGCTCGACTGCATCGCCGAGCTGCTTCCTGATCTACTGGTCGGGTATGTGGCACTGTCACTGACATATTCATAACAAATGCGCTTGTGGCAACACCATGCTGACATGAGACCAACGATGCCTGCCAACACAGGCCTGCCAACAAGACAATCAATCTCTATAATTAAAACATTACATATAATTTAAATTTGTTGCTGTTTGACAGTTTATGAGGAGCGTAACTCTTTTCATTTTAATATTATTTTTATTTGTATAATATGAACAGTACGGATGGATGGATTTTGTTTTTTCAGAAAACTGAATACGGATGATGCAGCAGAAACAATTGTGAGAAAACTATCAAGTACCAGGATCTCCTGCAACGCTGACACTGGACCAGCCAGGCAGGCCATCGCAGACTTGCTGGCTCTCATCACAGACCACAATGTGAGAATCACTCAATTCACCGGTTAATCGAGAGAGTTAATCTATTTTTTAACTAATCAGAGTTAAAAAATAGATGATTGTATGATTTGAATTATAACAGTATGTACTTCAAAGTCCGCACCTACATTAGACATCAATCCATTTTAGTGCCATTGTTTTATGCTCATATATACTTAAAAATGCCAAAGAAGAATGATGTCATTTAACCTTATCTCAAAAAAAAATGTATATCTTTCAAAAATTACCCAATTTCAAAAATTCTTTCAGTTTTTTATGAAGAAAAAATGTACATGAATAATAAAATACAAATAAAATTATGGAAATATATATTATGAACGAAAATTATAACAAAACAAATCAAAAGTAAAAAAGTTATCATATATGCTTTCCTGCACAAACTCCATAGAGCCCTTTCTTACAGCGGGCACAAATCAAGTTGCTCCTCTTCACAGCTGTAAACCTTGCTGCTGCACACTACGCAGCACCGTATCACTTTCGTTACAACTTGAAAAATGATCACATTTTGGGTTAAGAAATATATTTTCTGAATCCTTTTTATGTTGTGTTTAGTAATAAAATAAATTTTATGTGATATGTAGAAAGTAAAAAAACAGTGATGCGTGAAAGTGATCTTCCATACTGCGCATTAATCAGCAACTGATTTCACGTGTCTATGTCTTGTCACAATACATCTCTGCACCCGAAGGTCCACCTGGAAACAAATATGGTTCCCAATGACCTCTAAAGTAGAAGCCTGAAACACTTAAAGAAATTTCCGTTGTCTGAGGCATATTTTTGGATGATATTTAATCTGATATTTTAAGCAGATCATGTAATTAGTCTGACACTCCTGAGGCCTGGAAAAATTTGGCTGTAATGCGTGGTTCAACCTGGCGTTTTGATTTTGTTCCCCTTATGATGTGCCATTGTCATTGGAAAAATCAAAATTTCAGCCTTATTATAGAATCATGTTTAATTATTGGAAGTTGGGTCAATCAATGCTTGAACGTTGGAAATGTTCACTGTTAATTATTAGATAAAGCTGGGAGATTTGAGCAGCCAGCGCTATTCAATCAAAATTGATGAAGCATACAAACCAGACACTGTGGAGGGCACCTTGCTGGAGCTGCTGGACCGCGGCGCCGGCACACAGGCGGCCGTGGATGCGGCCGTGGCCTCGCTGCTGTGGAGGTCACCGCTCATCCTCACTCAGCTTCCCCTCAAGACTACACCACCAGGTCACTATTAGGCTCTGCTTGCTTTGTTAATGTTTCAAATATTTCAAAAAAAGAAAACTAACTGAATAGCTATGTGGGTAAGCGGCGGAAATGTAAGCAGATCGAGAATATCATTTTGTATCCAATTTTAAACGTTTCCTACTACTTCTTCTTTTATTACTGATGATGAACCAATGGATTCTACTTATATATATAAATACAGATGATAATTTTGAAATATTGATTTATATAAAATATTTTTTTGTTCATTACTAAATAAGTACAAATTAAATTGTAAAAAATATATATAAAAACATAAGAGTGTGTTTTGATTTAATATGTGTTCTTACATATTTTGTATGTAATTCAACTTACGACCAATTTCGCTTACAACCAAATTCCAATAATGTATCTGTCGTAAGTCGAGGACAACCTGTATTTTATAATGTTGCATTTATGGACATATTAAAAATTAAATAAAGTTAATATTTATTAAAAAAAGGAAAAAATTTCGCTTCGATTGTAATGATTAATATTTGTTAGTAATGCAAAGAATATGTTAATCATTAATAATTATGCACTGTTTGCAGAATTTCCTGATACCGAGCACGACAGTGAAACAGTGACCCGGATGTGGAGGATGATGGTAAGTTGTCTAGAGGCACAGCGCTGCTTGCCGAGTGAGCACCGCCAGGTGGGGGAGGAGTGTCTGCTCAACCTGCAAGAGAGCCGCCCACCACACAGCGCCTCCATGTCGGAGCCCATCCTCAGACCCACCAATGCTTCATCCAAGGATCTATAGATATCATATATGTTGCCAACAAGCCGAGGAATACTCGAGCAACCAACAAGAGAGTCAGACACATTCTGCTTTTCCATGATGTCACTGTATCCTCAATTTACAAAAAGTATTATAGTATTTTCACTTTGAAGTCTTCTACTAAGATATAATGCCTGAATAATTAAGGTACTATGTGTTTCTATGAAATAAACATTTAATATATTTTACATGAATTATTTTTATTTCAACTAAACTACATTAATAATAAATTAAATTACAAGATGTTCTAAAAAATACAAATTATTTTATTATTTTTTTAAATATGATACATGAAATCATTATGATTTTTCATATTAATTGTTTATTGTTTTGTATCACCAGTGTGTTTCAAGGATGCCTCTGTGGGGCCACCTGATTTCTTCCCTTTGAACTCCTCGAGTCCCACCGGTACGTCTTCATATTCATCCTCTTGGGACTTTTGCTGAAATGGAAAGTAAAAAATATATGAATGGATAATAAATAAGAACCAATGAAACAATTTGACGTGAATATTTTTCACACGCGAGAAAATAATGCGACGCGTTCCCATGCTAAGAAATAGCAAATAATGCACCTGGAATGACGATATTTCAATGTCATGTGAATTCACCTCGATCATTCGCAAGTCACAATGAAATCATTTTAAAGTAACTCACTATCAATTAATTGTCTGTACTGGATTACTTTTGTTTACCAGCTTTATCAATATGATATCACAGGTATTTTTACAGGAAAGGGGAAATCTCACAAAAACGCTTTATGAGTTACGTTTCGATTAAAGTTTTTTCCCTTCGTCAGTCTATGTTATAGCTTTCCTATTCAGCTTTAAAGTATTATAATAAATTAATTGATGGTTATATCTGACACTGATGCTTATCACTGTCTAGCTCTTTTTTTTGCTATTATTTTTATAAATTAAATGCTTAACATAATTTATATTATTCAAAGAAACATTTAAATATTTTAATTTAACTATCTCCTTTCAACATTCTGTGCCAATGATAATTGATAAAGTGCCAGCACTTAGGTACTTCACCCTACATTCTTTTGAAAATACAATTTTAAAAAGCTAGTATATTTTTATGTTAGAATGATGTGTTTCTTACCGTGGCCTCATACATGGGATTATCGAAGGCCTTCACCAGAGATATGTGGGAGGCTCCCAGCATCAGGCTGCCTTCACGGGAACGGTTGTCAAACCGAGCAAAGTCAAACGACCTATAAATACAAAAACAATTTTTAATTTTTGATTGATTCAAAGACACTAAATGAATAAAAAAAATATGTAGCGAATGAATTAACACATTGTTGTCAGGTGATTTCGCGCATTGTTTAAAGCAGTGGTTCTCACCCTTTTTGAAGTCACGGTGCACTTTTGATCGGAAAAAAATTACGGTGCACCAGAATCAAGAGTTCAAAAAAAATATGGAAATCATTTTTGTTACATACTTATTTTAAAAAAATAGTTACATACTAAATTACGTACAATTTATTTGACATATTTTCTTTTTAAGTTAAGTTATAGAAAAAAATAATTTAATATTGAATATAAATTTACTCCGTAAATTTTTCTTTAGATTTTTTTTATATTTATACATGTTTTATTAAAATTATTTGTGAAGGTGGATGTAATCTAGAAAGGGGGTCATTTCTCTCCCGGCTCTTATCCACCCAAAATGACGTCCATGCTTAGTAAAATTTAATTTATATTATCAATCAAAAATCAATCAATGGAATACCTGAGCTTGTTGGTTTATGCATATATCAGAAATATTTGCTCGAATATTTGATATAGCTACCCTCAATTCATCGTCTAAATTTGTAAGTCTTTGTCGTTTTATATTTTTTATCTTAGTTATTGTTGAGAAACCAAGCTAACATAAATATGATGTTGAAAATCGTAGCAAAATTTTCAGTGCCTTCATGTGAAGAACTGGATATTCATCTTGGACAGAAATCGTATGAAAATCCACAATACGGTGTATCAATTGTAGCAAATGAATTTCGTATCCAGTCATAATTTTCTATATTTAAAGTAGGAAAATAATGTGCGATATTTTGTTCTAATAAAGTTAAATGATCTATTATCGCGGAAATATTTTTTTCGGGTATGTTTTCGTTGAGTGAAGGAAACATATATATATTTTTTTCTTTTATTAGATTTTTCCAAAGTTATTTTTTCCTAAATCCTGACAATTCGTCAATGGATGACAAATAATTTTCGTTTTTTCCTTGAATAGTTGTGTTAACGTTATTTAAGTAATTAAAAATATCTGCTAAATATGCTACTTTAGTATACCAATCATTATTCTGAAGACATTTAACAAAATCATCCATACCTTCATTTCGAAAAACGATTAATAACTCATTCTTAAGTGCTATGAATCTAGAAATAACTTCACCCCTAGAAAACTACCTGACTTCAGTGTGAAAAAGCAAAGACTCATATTTAGCTTCCATATAAATGCAAAGTTTTTTAAATATGTGTGTTTTTAAAGAATCCTATGAAATTCACCATATTCACAATTTGATCTAGTACAGGTTTTAGTGCCGCTGGTAATCTTTTCGACACTAAAGATTCTCTATGTAAAAAACA
Source organism: Glossosoma conforme (assembly GCA_022606575.1). Classification (NCBI taxonomy): domain Eukaryota; kingdom Metazoa; phylum Arthropoda; class Insecta; order Trichoptera; family Glossosomatidae; genus Glossosoma; species Glossosoma conforme. The sequence continues at coordinate 2,651,707 of JAGTXR010000017.1, read as the reverse complement.
GTGCGTAGATATAATATTACGGTTTCTTTTCTTTGCAAGGGTAACAAATCCTTTAATTGAGCCTACCATTGAAGGAGCACCATCTGTACAAATTCCTGCACATGACTCCCACGATATTTTAAGTTGTTCTAAATATAAAGAAATATAATCAAAAACATATTGTCCAGTCGTATGCTCGGTAAGTTCTTTGCAGTTTAGATATTAATTCACTATTTTATTTTCGATTATGAAACGAACGAACCCTAGTAATTGTGACTTACTGCTAATTTCAGTCGATTCGTCGACTTGTAAAGCAAAATGTCTTTTGAAAAGTTTATCAGTAACTGTTTTTCCAATATCATCCGACATATTTAAAATTCTTCTTTTTATTGTATCGTTTGAAACAGAAATTTTCATAATTTTATTTTTTGTTTCATCACCAAACATAATTTTTTTACTTCACAACATGTAGGTAAAATTAGAGACTCTGCTATAGTATGTGGTTTTAATTGTATAACGATCAATTCAGCAATCACGTATGACACCAGTAGTGCCTAATCGAAAATTTTAACAGTTTTCTCAAAATATTTCGCTTGTTCTTTTTGCATGTTTAACAATCTTTCAAAGTAATCTTTACTTTTGGATGTAAGATCGGCGTGCTTCGTAATGAAGTGGCTATTTAACTTGTCGAGATACATCGCGCTATTGGACAGTTTTTCTCCTCATACGACACATAGTATAATGTGATATCCTTCCTCATTGATGCTAGTAAAACCGAAACGTAAATATTCTTCAGAATACTGTCGATTAATTTTTCTGATTTTACTGGATATATTTTCTTTTGTATGAGACGTATGATGTCTAATAATATCGTCATTACTTCTTCCACTTGTACTCTCTGTGTCATTAATATTTTGGTCTGATTCACGATTTCATTTGATTTTTTTTTTACCCATTTTCCTCGCGGTGCACCTGCAACAAGCTCGCAGTGCACCAGTGCACCGCGGTGCACTGGTTGAGAACCACTGGTTTAAGTCTGGCGTGAGCCATTTTTTAGCAGCCGCGCGTGTATTTTTACATTTTCGAAAACTCGCCATAACTTTTATACTATACAATATAAAATTATGAAATTTTAAACACAGCCTTACTAAAAACAATACTATCAAATGAAGAAGAAACATGGAGGTTGACAGTTTTATATTCACTGGAAACATGCGTTTATTTTGCACTTAAAGTTTTATAAAAATGCATGTAATAAAAATTTGAATTAAACACTAAATAATACTAAAATATGTCATGTTTGTGATAACAGGAATGTTTCAAGGTTTTCAAATCAATTATAAAGCCTGTATAAAGCATTTATAGTTCGTTATTTAACTTTTATGTGTAATTTTTTCTAAATTATTTTTATAAATATATATTTTATAAGTATAAAAATTCAATATCAAAATACGTACAATACATTTGGAGGTAATGCTGTATAAATAAACTGTAATAAAAGCGACGACGAATAAAAAAATATGTTTATATTTAATATCAAAGCAGTGACATCTAGCTACTGACAAAAACAAAAAAAAGGAGTTCAAATTACACGGATAAACACGTGAGCCGACTTCTAGCAACAGAATACAAAACATGGATTTTTACGGGTCCCGCAATCCAGCAGCAGTCCCACAAAAATAGAAAAATCCGTGTTTCGACAACAGTGTGTTAATTAATATAAGATATGTATTTATTCCCCTTTTTTATAGTATTTATATTTTTACGTAGTGTTTTTCCAAATAATGTATTAAAAACTGAATTCTCAATGAGGCTTCTATGGACTGCAATATTTGTGAGGAAAGAAAAATACCTTGATGTCTTTTATTTTTCACGATCCTCTAGGAAACATGTGCATCTCAATTAAGAAGCTTATTTAAATCATCTTCATCATCATTTTCATGCAATTAAAATATTTAAAAAATAATAGATTGTAACATCATATACATATAGAAAATCATCCTGTTCTGCAAATGAAATTCCCGTATGTCTATTTCGATTTTAAATTAGATGCTGGTACCCGCAGCTATGCAGAAGAATAAGGAAAATAAAATTTTTCACCAAGGAAGCGATTTCGCACCTAAAGGTGTTGCTGGCTGCGAATACGGCAGGCGGGTAATAGAGTAGCAGCGCCCCCAGCAGCAGCAGCAGCACGGCCCCCAGGGGCAGCAGCACCACCCAGCTGCTGCCCGCGCCCCACGCCTCCTCCCATTCCATCCCAGACTCATTCATAACCGGCTCGTCCGATTGCAATTCTAAAAATCATGAGTTAAATTAGATATTAATTATTTAACATGTAAAGTGATGCTCTAGAACTGACATTTGCAACAAATTTTTATAACTTTATGAATCTTTGATATACCGGTATACATTATTATTCATATTTTAAACTAGCTCAGTGATCCGCAACGAGTGTATCACGGGACGTGTCGTGGAGCTGATACAGGTGTGAAGCAATCAAATAAGACAATACAATAACTAAATCAAAATTGATTAAAGTAATGTAAAAACAACAGTCCTCCAGCGTCTGGCGCCTACTTAAGTAACTGCGTAATATGGTTTGTAAACGCTTCACATGAAATATGTATAGTTTTTTGTAAAATTTATCAAATTAATATATGTTACTTGGGCATTTCGTGTGCCGCTGAATTGATGGAAGATCTTTGGTGTGCCACAGAATTCAAGGAAGAACTTTAGTGTGTCTTCATCATCAGCCTGTGTCCGTCCACTGTTGAACGTAGGCCTCCCGCATGAGTCTCCATCCTCTTCGATCCTCCGCCTTCCGCATCCAGGTCACTCCCGCTATTCTTCTTATGTCGTCAGTCCATCTTGCAGGGGGTCGGCTAATGCTTCGTTTGCCAGTTCTTGGGCGCCATTCCAATACTTTTCTTCCCCATCGACCGTCGTCTCTTCGACAGATATGTCCTGCCCATTGCCACTTGAGTGTGCCTATTCGTTGGGTAGCATCCACTACTTGAGTTCTTCTGCGTATTTCCTCGTTTCGGATTCTATCTTTTAGCGACACTCCGAGCATGGATCTCTCCATAGCACGCTGGGTGACTTTTATTTTATGGGTAAGACTTGCTGTCAGATTCCACGTCTCTGCGCCATAAGTTAATACAGGGAGGACGCATTGGTTAAACGCCTTAGTTTTAAGGCATTGCGGAATTTTCGCTTTAAAAATGTACTTTAGTTTTCCAAATGCTGCCCATCCCAGTTGTATGCGCCTGTCGATTTCTTTTGAGAAGTTATTTCGCCCTAGTTGTATTACTTGTCCCAGATAGGTATAGTGTGTCTTATAATATAAATAGTTGCGTAGCATTGAACTAGTACATTGTGACTTCTACCTGTTGCCATCACATCTTGCAAACGCTGCTGGAGCTTCCTCCTGGCCTCTGCCGCGCCGGGCCCCGCAGCGTCCATCAGCACGAGCTGCAGTCGGCCTGGAGTCGTCCGCGTAGTCATCCTAGGGCGCACCCACCAGCGAACCCCCGCAGAAGGAGCCCCGACTTCTTTAGCGAGCCGCTTGACGAGGCGCCTGATCGATTCCATCCGTCGCCGAGAGTTCAAGCTAGATGGTACTGTCAATTCAGCCCCTGAAAGGAACAAAAATCTACTGTTGTCATATATTTTTTTTGTCATAATAATTTGTTTTTATAAAGTAAAATAGAAAAGCATTCACATTTTATTGGAAGTTTAATGTCTTGATTTTAACATCCCCTTTACTTAAAAGAAAGAAACGACTTCACGTCCCTGGGATAATTATCGGATCGCGTGGTGGCCGATGAACAACACAGACTTTTTCAAAAGCACATATATTTTTACATGCTTACAAGCACCGGGCAGACCGCAACCCGACACTCGTAACGGTCGGCACACAACTGAGCTGGGCGCCCGTGGTCGGTGACAACCAGCGTCTAAGTGACGATTTATAAAACTAGTCCTCCTAACGGCCTGTCAAATAATTACAAAATGTCAACATATGCATGTCCGACGAGCGACCAAAAATAAGAGAAGGAAGATCGCATATCGAGGTTTTCGGCACCAGCCAGCAAGGGCTATATCATACTAATATCAATTTATATAATGGAGTTATTGACAATATAAAATCATCGGAAATTTGTTTTAAATTCGAATCGAATTTAATATATTCCATTTTTATAGCGTACTCCGTGGGCACCTAAAATGGTTAGAATTGAATTTTGAACATTTAAACGACAATCTTCATTTTAGTTATATGTATATATAAGATATTGGTATGTTTTATTGTATTGTAAATAATTTTAATAAAAATTCTAAATTTATTATATATGTTATTATAGAGGATTTCTAAAATTATAGCACATATTATTTTTTAGTATGGAAACCATTGACGTTAGATAATACAAAGCCATCAAACAGTAATTCAAATCCACTGATCAGTGCCGTTTTAGGGGGTGGCAAAGTAGATCGGTGCCCCAGGGCGTCGAATAAGCTAGGCGCGCCGAGGGTCACCAATCTTTCTTATATTTTTAAAAATATAAACACTATGGGGCGCTAGAAAAAAAAATCCCCAGGGCGCAACAGGGTCTAAAACCGGTACTACCTAAGATAATACATTGCTGCACATCAAAAACTATTGAATTCGTGCTTAGCAGCTGATAGTACAAGGCAAGCACCTGTAGGTAACCAAATTTATCCAAATTGCGTCACGAATTCAGTCTTACCGCATACAGGGCAGCAGTATCCGTCGAGCTTCAGAGGTCGCAGGCACCGCGGAGGGACGCAGGCCGAACCCAAGCATACCTCTGTATTCTGGCTGAGTAACTGGCACATCTTATCAAATATGAACCAAGGCGAAGAGCCTACAATGAGGCGAGATTCGCCCCTGCTGGTAAACGACGATAGGAAGGTACGAGAATACCTATCGCCAATCTCCTCCCAAACCGACGTTACGTCCTAGAAACAAAATTAGTCAAACTATATGTGATGTAGGCATATGGTGTATATTCTAAAAACACATTTTTCTCTGAAATTCGTTTTTTTTTCTCATTTGATTTTTATCAATTTAAGAACATCCTGATTTTTTGAGAATTATAAAAAATCAATAGCCCTATCGTGCAGCCAACAAAAGAACAATATCAAAAAAAAAACTCCATTATGTAGTTCATAATATGCAATCTTGATGTACGGCTGTGAGACATGGTGCTTATCTGAAAGTATTTAAAAAGACTACAGGCCTTTGAGATGTGGTCTTACAAATGAATTCTCGGAATTTCCTGGAGAGCTACATCACGAGCAATGAAGTTGTCAGTATAATCAAGTAAGATAGGCACCTAGTAAGAACCATCTCAGAGAGGCGAGCCCGATGGATCGGTCACATCATGCGTCACGATGGTCTTCTTCACAACATTGTGGAAGGGATAGTTTAAGGTATAAACTGCAGAGGGCGCCCTAGACGGGAGTATTTGCAGCAAGTGTTCGAGGACATGAGTTGTAGCTCTTATGCTGAGCTAAAGAGGGTTGAAGAGGATCGAGAAGAGTGGAGATCGAGATGCAAGATTTTGTTGCTGCAAACCAATCCACCGGATTGATACTACAAAGAATATTCAAAAAAGGACCTTCAAGGCCCAATCTCTTTTGATTATTCCCTCTCCTCGAAAAAAATCTCAAATAAGGTTTAAAAAAACAACCTCCTAAAGTAGTTGACATGTGACCAACCATGACTATGTGCACCAACGCAGGGCTGCTAAGCGCAGTCGCGGTCCAGCCCTCGAGACGCAAAGTCTCCCACAAACCGCTCACATACCACGACGCCACATCCAATACATTAAAAATTAGTTTGTAAACTAACAATGTATTTGTTCTGGTGATTTTCCTGTCCGTAATCACCTGATTCCCGATGGACATCGCCTTCACCAGGGTCATCATCGGATTCAACATTACAGCAAAGTTGGTATTGGAAGGAAAGACGACCGTGTCCGTGGTGCAGGGCAGTCGCTCATCGTGTGGGGTAGCTTCGCCGCCCTCCCCGTCATCCTCCTCTATACCGATGATCTGCCAGTTCCGCCACTCTCCCCATCTAAACATAATTGAACGAGGCTTCTAATGAGTTAATACACTTATTCAATTAAACATAAAAAGTGAAGTAAATACTCGTACTTCATAGGACATTTACGGTATAGGCACGATGAGCTGATAAACGTGGCGTTAAAAATTCAATAATATATTTTAGCAAACAAAGATAAACGGTTATTACAATCCTTCAAAAAAAAATTTCCTCGAAAATTTACTGACTAAGAATTAACGGTCAATCTCCACTTTCTAAGTTTCGTGTCACATATCCAGGCCCTATTAATTATTTACAAGCGTGGGATCGGGTTTTTTCCATCTCCGCCTCCCACTATTTTAACCTGAGTGTACATAAAGTACTAATATCAGCTTGATATTAGACCTTTAGGATGATGCCGTAAAGGCGTAAAGCCTCGAAAAACGATATTTTGTTTCTTTTTTTTTCGCTCGCCTGACCTGCATATCTAATGTTAATTAATATTAATTGTATAATGTTGCGCCGCCATGATTTGGCGGCGCTAAATGTCAGAGCGGGCAGGCAGTCGAAACGCGCCCGCCATCGTTATAGGAGCGCCTAAGGGCGTCCCTATAACGGGCGACGTTATTGACAAATAAACGAGTAATATGTGAAACAGAAACAAGTGTTTGTATTGTGAACCTGATCCTGCATCCTTCATCCAGTTAATTGATGTCCTAAATGGAAGAGGAGGATATCAGTACAAATATAAATAAAGAAAAGCAAATACGAGTATTGTTATAATTAACAATGAATCTATGTTTTAAAACAGGATAGTTGACACGAATGATGTTCTTGTAGCTCAGTCATGACTCACGAGCTACCCAACTAGGAAGAAGAAGAATAAAACAGAAATGCTTAATTACGTACTGTTGCACCATGCTGTTCTTGAAATGCAGTTCCGTGGCCGGACAGCCCTTGACTCCTTCCTCGTTCACCACCAAGTAGCCGTTTTCGAGCAATCTTAGCGCTCCATCCTCGGGCAGGACGATCTCGCGCACCCTCGTGATGCCCACCGTGAGCTGAAGGGCCCCGCCGAGCCGCGATGGGAGCACCACGCGCTCGGAGCCGCACGGCGCGCGCCCCTCCTTCCAGCTGGTCTCGTTCTCCCAATTCTGCGATGGCAACCATTCCAGAATCCTATCAGGACGGCTCTGGACACAGCCAAGACCGAGCACTACAAGCAAAATCCTTACCCACGTCGCCATAGTCAATTTCACTAATTTTAAATTTTTGTCAAATTCACTGTTCAGTGTGATTCATGTTAAAACAAGGTAGAAAGTATTTTTTAAGTGAACTTCAAATTGAATGCTTAAAATATAAATAACATATAATTTGTGCCTCCTGCCGTTCTATCCATTTTGCCGCACTTATTAAGTACAATTAATGGATCACGTCAGATAACGTACAACTTCCGTGAACTTACATCCTAAATTTCTTATGTAATTCAACTTCAATAACCCATTTCAACAACTCAGTGCCGGTTTTAGACCTTGTGGCGCCCTGGGCAAAAAAAAACTGGTGCTCCCTGTTATTTTTTGGTAGTAGGGAAAATATTCAGAAAATACCCTCTTTAGGAGTTAAGGCCGCCCATAGCGCCCTAAGTTCATTCGGCGCCCTGGGCAGCAGACCTACTTCGCCACCCCCTAAAACCGGCACTGCAACAACTAGTCTTTCAATCAAGAACGCATTTGACCCAACATATATATAGTAATAAAAGATGATCTTGTATATAGATTCGTCGTTCGACCATTACTGAGTGCGGACGTACTTTACAGTAGCTCCAATAAATTCGGAGTAGTGACGTGTGTGCAACAATAATAATAATAAAAAAAACTGATTTAATAATAATTTCTAGTGAACATCAAAGTGTGATTAAATTAATCAAGATAGAATGCGATGGAGATGGAAGAATTAATAATAAATACTAAAGAGCTGATCAATAAGATCACCTCAGCAAAAGATAATAAATTAAAAATTCAACTGGAAAAAAATATTCAAGAAATTGAAGAAATTATAAAAAATCAAAAAATTGACTTACAAGGAAAAATAATTGATTTACAAAACGAATTAATTAATAACAAGAAGAAACAAATGAAAAAGATTGAAGAAATTATCTCTAAATCGAACATATCTTATGCAACAATCACAAAGAGTTCACCAAAAGAACCAACTAAATTTACAACGAAGCAAGACTCAAAACACGCAATCATAATAGAGTCAAAAAAGAATGCTAGTGCTGAAATAGTTAAAACTAAAATAGCAAAAAATGTGAACCTAAACAAAATGAAAATGGGAATAATTAGTTTCAAAAAAATCGGAGAAAAAAAGAATCTAATAATCTGCGCAACAAAAGAGGAAGCTAATTTACTGTGCAATGAAATAAATAAGAGAATCGGAGACGAGGTTACCGCTGAAGAAATTAAAAAGAAACAACCAAACTTAATTATTAAGAGACTACAAAAAGGCATTACTGAAGAAGAATTAATCAGTAACATAGTCAACCAAAACGGACTAAATGAAGAGGATGAGACTAAAATTAAATTAATCAAAGAAATTAAAATTAAGAAAAGCAACGATGGAAAAGAGTGGGATACCACAAACTATATCATACAGACAACTCCTTCGATTAGAAGACATCTGATTAACATTGGATACAACAGAGTCAACATTGAGGACTGCAACCCACTAATGCAATGTTACCATTGTCAAAAATTTGGACACACAGCACTGCGATGTCTGGCCAAGGATCAACCACCAACCTGCTTGCACTGTTCACAAAATCACAACCACATAAACTGTAAAATTAAAGAGACACCAATTTGCATCAATTGTACCAATTCAAACAAATTTCACAAAACAAATATACCCACTAACCACAACGCCAGTAGCCACCAGTGCATGATCAGAGAGAAAATGCTTAAAATCGCAAACAGCCGGATTGATTTCGGCTGAATTCTGTATTTATTATCGAGGTTAATTATTCAAAGTATACCTACATCATTTACAATTCCTGTACTGTATTTACTATCGAGGTTAATAATTTAAAGCATACCTACATCATTTACAATTTATGTAATGTATTTACTATCGAGGTTAATAATATAAAGTATACCTACATCATTTACAATTTCAAAATTAATGCTTAGCAATGAATGACTTTACATGCAACAATATTAACAATAAAATTCAAATAAAGAACTCATACATGACTCGATCAAAGATCTCAACCAATTAGTACAAAATTTTGAAAACACACTTACAACTTACCATATGAATAAATTTTAATGATATTATTTTATATTCTAAAAAATGTATATATGCAACACTTAAATCAAAGATGAATCCCACGCCACACACAAGATCTACCTTTAAGTGGCGTGGAAAGCGAATTTCCAAAAAATAAACAATAAAAAAAAAAATGAATGTAATACTGTCAATAAAATCTTAAATGTATCCTATTATATTTGATTAAATAAAAAAAAATATATATATATAATATATATTTCAATGATTTTTACAATCAAGTGCCTACATTACTGAATCTAATTCGCCCAGGGGAGTTGCTTAATATGTACTGCATATTAGAGGTGTACATGAGCGGACGCTTATTTAGTGGGTCAGCTTGTCGGGAGTTCTCTTAGGGACAAGTGAACTCTTGAAGTAATCGTGACAAGGTCAGCCGGCCAACGAAGCAAAGCTGATGAAGCAGTGAAGATATCAAGAAGCATTCCAAATAATCATACAAGACACTTACAACAATATATGATTCAAGAAATCAACAGAATATGCTCACGGGTAGGTGTTATTGAAAAGTTAAGGCGCTCGCCTGTGTAACGCGATGGTTGGAATTCCGATAAAACACACCATAAAAATAGTTTTTCATCATTCTTTAACCATAAGTTCTAACATATTTTATAATAGCTTCAAATTATGTGAGACTTCTTCAAAAAAAGAGCACTTCATTGTTTATTAATTAAAATACGTTGTAGACGAAAGCCGTCCCACGAAAACCACCTATCTATAGAAGGTCTCTTTAAAACTGGCGATCTGTGAATGTCAGGCTTTAGTCATAATATGTTGGCGGATCAACACTAAAGCTTTATTTCAATTTATTCCAAAAATCTTTAGCAGTATCATAAAACGGCAAACTTAACATTGAGATCTATCCATTGCCGCCAAATAGAGCTAAGTATTTGCTTTATGTACACTTGTCATTCTGCTAGGTATATGTACAACTTATTAATACCAAAATTTAACACACAACATGCAAAAAATGGTTACAAATATAACGGAATAGTTAATTTTAACAATCTTCCTCGGGAAATAAAAGAGATCAGCGATATTAAAATATTGATTGAAAAGGTGAAACAGTACTTTAAAATAATAACGAACAGAACCGACGTCACTCCATAACAAATTGAAATAATGAAATGTACCAAAAATGTATTATTAAATTATATATACATTAAATTTAATTCAACATATAGTATATTAAATCTTTAATCATATAAAGTTAGTTTTATATCAAAATCATGTAAATGTATAAATATGTAATACTCTGTATAATTATATAAAACTGTAAAATAACATAGATGAATCCCACGCCACACACAAGATCTTATCTTTAAGTGGTGTGGTAAGAAATTTATAATAATAATAATAATAATAATGGAATGTAAATTACTATGTAAAAAATGTATCTTTTTATATTTGATTAAATAAAAATAAAAAATGTGTTTACTCATACATATTTTATATATATATAAATACGGTAGTATCTACATATAGTCATTTGGTTACTTGTTACTGGATGCTATTTTACTATGTGAATAATGTCACAGATATCGCAAAAATGTTCAATCTGGGTTTTTACTATTTTATTTTATTTCTCTCCATAAATATTGATTTATTTATCATCTCAAGATCTCAAATATCTTGGGGACAAATGAAAAATTAAAAATACCAACATAGTAACGGAGACTCGTACACAGTAGCGGCTTTAGACCCCGCGGCGCCTTAGGAGCAATTTTTTTCTAGCGTCCCAAATTGTTTATATTTAAAAATATATAAGAAAGATTTGTTGCCTTCGGAGCCCCTGGCTTATTCGGCGCCCTGGGTCACCGACCCACTTCGCCACCCCCTAAAACCGGCACTGCTAGCACAGTTGGACGTAAAAACCAATAAAAATACACATATTTTCATGACACATCAAAATTTACGCAACGTAATATACTCGTATACCACACTAAATGTCTTGTTTGTAAATAATGCACTCTTTAATATTTATAATTTATCAATCCATACAGGTATGTTATTACGTCAATATTTTTCCTGACGAGCCAGGTTTTTTAGTTAAATTCACCCGAGCACTTGCTGAAGACTGTCAATTACTGGTGATCTGATGTTAGGTGAAGCTGCATAGTTTATGTAACCTTATATCTTCGGTGGGCGGTGTCGTCAATTTACTGATAATCCGCCAAATATGACTATTTACATTCGATACTAAACGATTAACTTTGAGTTTCAACAATTACAGTTTAAAACATTACTGAATACAACAAATAATATGTGGTGGTTTGTGGTATGAACTAGCATTCATAGCTCCATATGAAGCCAATTGAGCGGTGGCATAGATACTCGTAAACTAGGTAACATTTTTACTAAAAGATATATTATTTTAAGTTATTTCTAGTGAATGTATAAATACCGAAATTTCACAAGAGGATATGTCGCAAAATATGTTATTTCTTAATAATATAATATTTTAAGCAGTTTTATAAAACGTATAAGTTCAAATTAACAACCATAATGACTCGGTTTCAAAACTATAAATAAAGCAATGTGGTCCTAACTTTATGATAGTTCGTCATTTAAAAAGATTGATTCCAATTTCGTATATTTCGACGTGAGAGAAGCCCAGTTTCGACATGAGCTCAATAAATTTAACATTAAGGTTATCAACTGACAATACTTTGTGAAACTGCATAATTATAATTTTAGAATTAATTTTAATATATAAAATTAATAAATTAAAAATATTTAGTTTTGATTCACAATTTATTTGGCCTTCCTGAAGACCATCTTCAATAATTTATTTTATTATTGAAGATGGTATTCAGGAAGGCCGAAACATGTAATCGTTAAAATAAATTGTGAATCAAAACTAAATATTGTTAATTTATTAATTTTTAATTGAAACTAATTCTAAAATTATAACTCAATAAATTTGTTTATAGAAGTAATTTCGTGGAGTCTTCTGTTTAGCGAGCTTTGGGACATTTTAGTAATTTGCTGCTATATTTAGATAAACTCTCTCTCTTGTTTTTTCAATTTTGAATGTGATTTTTGTTGTATTATTATATATTATATATATATTCCAACTACAATATGAAAATAAACAGCACAAAACCCAAAGTCATGAGAGTAAGCCGCAATGAACAGCAGAAAATTAACATATCAATGCTAGGAGTACCCCTAAACGATGCAAAAGAATTTGTATACCTTGGAAGTACGATCACCTGGGATGGCAGAACAAAAAGAGAAGTCAACAGTCGAATACATCAAGCAAGGCTAGCTTTCAATAAAAAAGCCAAAATTCTTGAGTCAAAGAATATTTCTTTAGGGCTCCGCAAGCAACTTGCCAAAATACTTGTTTGGAGCATCTTAATGTATGGCTGTGAGACATGGTGCTTATCTGAAAGTGATAAAAAAAGACTAGAGGCCTTTGAGATGTGGTCGTACAGAAGAATTCTCGGAATTTCCTGGAGAGACCACGTCACGAACAATGAGGTTCTCAGAATAATCAAGGAAGATAGGCAACTAATAAGAACCATCTCAGAGAGGCGAGCCCGATGGATTGGTCACATCATGTGCCACGATGGTCTTCTTCACGATATTGTGGAGGGGATGGTTGAGGGTAGAAACTGTAGAGGGCGCCCTAGACGGGAGTATTTGCAGAAAATATTCGAGGACATGAATTGTAGCGCTTATGCTGAGCTGAAAAGGGTTGCGGAGGACCGAGAGGAATGGAGATCGAGATGCAAGATTCTGTTGCTGCAAACCAATCCACCGGATTGATACTACGAAGAAGATTGTTATAATGTTTCCTAGTTGAATAATTTATTTAAAAACGAAATAACCACTAGTAATATTTTTAAAAGATAAACAAATCAATTGAAAAAATAATAAAATGAAAACATTGGAAATAATAAATACTATTAAAAACACTGGGAGTTAAATGTAAGACAATAAAATGACTGGCTTCAGGAGCATCGGGCTTTTCAGGGATTTTTTGTAATCATCTGATTAACTAACGCCCAAGTATATCTCGGACATTATAGACTATTTTTTGAAACCCCGTTCTTTCGCCAAATTGTCATGTGAAATACGAGTGAGCGATACGCAACTCAAAAATAGATTAATCGAGCGTGAAAACATTTACGGTTTATTCAAGATCATTCGCTCGGCTTCTAAGCCGAGCAAAGCATTCTAATGTTAGGTTGCTCGGCCACGTTTGCCGTTTGGTCATCTTCTTTGTGTGCCAATGTACCAGGCGAGTGTCCAATTATCCATCAGCCATCTCCATCGGCTACGTAATGCCGAGACGATCAATCAAAGGAGATGTCACACTCTTGAATGCAAAGTCTCGGCCCGTCGCAGGACGGGTAATGGGATAATAGAGCCGCGAGCAGTTGCTGCGATAACTCTGCCTATCAGTGACCCACCGATCGCCACAGGACTCTTAACACATCCGTTCAAGCACAACCCGACACGTACAAAACATTTAAAAATCAAACCGATCCCAAAAAATCTTCGTAAAAACGGTTAAATCAAAATCTAAGAAGATAATAAACATATTTTTTACCAATTTTGTTAGATTTTTCTTCGGGATGTGCCAGTGCTTGGAATCATAGCTTTTGTGGAAATCGTTAGCGCCTCGGTATAAGATGATCATCCCTTGGCTGCGGTCTCTTGCTGTGTTGTTGGTATTCTCCACAGCGGTCGCTCAGGAAAATAAACCTGGTAAGTTTTTCAACATTGCTCCAAGCAAACATTACTCGATATGATAAAAGTTTTTTTTTACAAGTAGTTTGGGAATCATCGAATTCGTGTAATAATCATGACACTAATGATCTTGTGCAAGCAAATCTCATTTGCCATCTTTATACATTTGAATAAAGAATTATCTGACATCATAAGGTTGAATGTTTTTTTTTTATGTATTGGTATCAGACAGAAGTAGACTTATATATTTAATTATTTTTATGCCAAATTCACCGACATTGATTGTGCATATTGCTTACGCTTGTTCTCTAATAGGGTTAAAATCTAACTTCGTATTAAAGATTCATTAACATTAGATAATAGAGTCAATTAATTTAAAAACACTTACTATTATATTTAACTTATACTCATGATTGAAAATTATTGATAGACTCGTATTTTTAGCATGCAAAATAGACGCTAAAATTCTAAATAGATGCTAGTAAATTCGAATTTCATCAAACATGCAAATATATTTTAAAAGATATTTTATATTTTTTTAAATATTTTTTTAATTAATAATAATCAGTCAACTTTAAGATAACTGCGAACAATATTTTACTTTTATACGACTTTTCTAGTCTAAAATCACATGGACTTTATTTCCGTAACAAATAACTAATTAAAAAATCTTCGCTTAAATTAAGATCAATAATTAGAGACCCATATTTTTCGGTTTGGATTCTAGAATTTTGGAGCTTTAAAACGTTGATATTAGCGTTTTGGAGCATTTAAAGCTGATTTTAGCATCTATTTAGTATCTATTTTTATAGGTTACAAACTAATTAATAATTCCAATACATTTAAACATTTTTTTATTAATACTTACAAATTTTAATTAAATATAAATAAAATATAAATAGTCTAAATTATCGTAAAATACAGGAATTATAAAAATCAAAATTGAATCATTCGGGAACCGTCTAAGTTACAGCCACAAAGTTCATTTACAGAAAAATTGAGGAAAAACCTGCCCAGCGATAATCGAGTTTTAATACCCACGGCTTGTGAGGCAAATCCTTTATTTGTAAAAATGCATAATAGGCAAAAAGAGTCTCATGAATACCAATACAAATTCATAATGAGTCCCGTTGACGATGCACGAATGCCAGGCTATAGTTTAATGACATTAACAGACCATCATTCCTCACTTAGTCCAACTGATATCACCTGTCAATTAATCCACGGATGAGATGTCTCCATTACCGTCTGTCGGTTTCTCTTGCATGTATTTAAATAAAATATTAAAGTCTTTATTTTATTGCACATCGAAATTCTCTGTACAAAAATGCCATAAATCCTTAATACATGACTTTAATACAATTTACGTTATATATTGTTTTAGTACTATTTCGAAAGATGTTGTTAATTTCAGTTTAGCAAGCGTATCATTCCAGGCATATTTTAGAGATCCATAGTCCATTAGCCCAGTCTGTGTATGCTGAAAACAGTTGGAAAGGAGATAAGCCATCCGGGTTATACGCGAGATAAGCGTTATCACCCAGGAGCTCGGACCTGCGCTTACCACACAATTACTCTGCGTGAAAAGATACCTACACCGCAAATGTAGTCAAGAGATGACTTGAGTGTCTACATCTTAAATCCGCCTCTTCTCATTCTCTGAAATGGACATTTTCACTATAAATGCTCTGTTGTATATCTTTATCGGTCTTCTTCTTCTTCGTGTCAGCGACGTCAAATTATTTCTGCTCAGTCTCTGGCAACATCGATACCCCATGCGTTGCCCAGCATTAGGTCTTGGAATGTGCAGCTTGTTGGGTACATGGAGTAGGATCCTAGATGTGAGGCAGTCTGGAGGTCTCCACAGTCGTTCAACAGTGACTCTTCCTGCCGAAGCATTCCTTACCGCTCAAGGTTGGCCTTTGTTCTCACAACACCGGTTCTTAATCTGTTCGGGGATTTCCAGGTCCGCCAGTCAAGGTTCTTGCCAGTTGGGAGGCCTTCCTTGGAGTAATGAAATTATCTGATGCGATTTGTTGCCAGAGCTGGAGTCTCATTTTCAATTGCCTTATGCATTTATTCGGCGCATATGACTTTTGGTGTTATGTTTGGTGGTGCGATACCGGCCAAGGAATATAGTTTTGAAATGGGTGTTGGTTTGAGGCAGCCTGTGACGACTCTACATGCATCATTCAGAGCAGTATCTACTTTATTACAAAGGCCTGATCGACCCCACACTGGTGCCGCGTGCTTAAGCTGAGATACGATGAAGGGACGATTGGGTTCCCCAGTGAGTATTGATCAGTTTTCGGATGAGGTTGTTTCTTGTTGCAACTTTCTGTTTGATGTTACTGCAATGACGCCATCGACGCCAATGACTTGCTCTTAATCCAAGTCCAATGATCAAAGATCTTTTCTGGCGATGATCAAATCTACTAGGTCCTCAATCGAATCCTTTGATCCGGACTAATAACAATGTAGTCATTTTATAACATGTACAGGTATTATGTGATCGTAAGATTAATGCTATTTGTCTGTCTGTCTGAACATTTTCATGCACAAATCACCGTTGAAAATTGGCAGCTTCCAACACATTCGCCTTGCTTGAAATCAGTGCCGCATTATGTTCTCCGGCTTGCAGTAATCTTACTTAAGGCGCGTTTTTGTATTTCTTACTTCAGTAGTCCGAAACATGTTTGAGGCTATGAAACATTTTGGAATTATAAGAATAGTTAGGATAGTCATAA
This sequence comes from Glossosoma conforme, assembly GCA_022606575.1. Lineage (NCBI taxonomy): Eukaryota > Metazoa > Arthropoda > Insecta > Trichoptera > Glossosomatidae > Glossosoma > Glossosoma conforme. Next base: position 2,634,868 of record JAGTXR010000017.1, on the reverse strand, counting down.
AATGTCAAAACATAAATGTATGCATATAAATTTATAATATATTAAATACATCATTGTGTTTTATAGTTAGAACAAAATACCTAACTAACACTAGTTTGGCGAATTCCTTCTTTCCAATATTTCGACCGCCATTGCAGGGGTCTTCTTCAGGGTTGGTGACTTAGTGATGAGTTGGTGTCTGGAGGTAGCTTAGCCGTCAGCATAACGTACCTACACGAACGTCATGTCGGAGAATCGTGTACGGTGGGTATGTTACAAGAATCGTACCTCCACGAGCGTCATAACGAGTATGTTCTATGGAGCATACCTCCATGAACGTCATGTCGGACTATGGTTGTCCTTGCTTGTCTGTACTGGTTTTTGAATATGTGCTAGAAGTGGAAACCATGCTGTTTTGAGAATCAAACCGTCATCTCTGTTGATGTTGATGGGATGTCTTTTGATTTCAATGGCTTCCTTTACTAGGCGTGCATGTTTTCTTTGCGTTCGAGCCACGATTTCGGGTTCGAATGAAAACTTATGTCCCTTGTCAGCCAGATGCTCTGCCAGTGCTAACGCCATTGGGTGGCCTAGTCTACACGATCTCTCATGTTCGCTTACTCTTTTAGCAATAGTTCGCGATATTTCGACGATACATTCGTAGTATGGCTGCACGGCAAGAAAACTTTAGATGCTAAAACAAGCAATTTAAAACCAACGCCAATAAATGCGCATGTTGACATTTTTTACTTACAGCGAATATTATTGGTTAAATAATATTTTTCAAAATAAATTTCAGTAGTAACAATTAACAGTATGATAATATATTTATTGGTGCACTATTTCCTTATTTGTAATATACTGAATGTTTAAAAGTGCCAATAAATGGGCATTCTGTCCTATACAGTTAGATATTAACACCGACATAAACATCCACGCGTACAAGTAGAGATATATAATATTCATTACAGTAATGTGCACTTGATTTCCTCTCTTTTATCAATTCACGAGCTGAAACTAAAAGATATGATAAAAACTGTAGCTATTTAATTAATGAAGCCCACAATGCAGAACTCGTGTTCTAACGACAAAAATACCACTCAATAATAATGTACGAGACAAATCATGACTAAACAATACATAATTGAGTGTTTTATTAATGTTTATTTTCTCAAAATGTCGCTGTAATTTCCTCCTGCTTATATATTTTTTATGAATTATGATTTGTTTACGAAGAGCATCGCTCCTAGCTACTACGCGGACTTATCCTGGGGGCACCTAATCGTCACACCACAACCGCTTCCTTAATTGAGAGTACATGGTCATCACGAGCTGCCGTCACAAATCTTTGTCAGCTTCCATGCGTCCTTGCTTCATCCCAAGTCAGATCTGCAGCTCCGCTGACTACATTATATGCATAGTTCCCGACGGCCTTCCAGAAAGTCGTGAGCCCTAGGTGTTGAAAAACAGGCTGCTGTAGGTTATGCTATAATGCGGCATCCGAAAAAAATGTCCCAACCACGTACACCTTCGTTTCATAATCGACTGTATAATGGAAGGCGGTCTTGTCCGCTTTCTCACCTCGTCATTCCTTTCAAAGTCAAACCATCGTAAAACTTATCTTACAAAAGAATCTGCTATCGAAAACTATTTTATGCGACTGCATTGTCTTTTTGTGACATGTCAAGATTCATCAAACCAATGTGTTAAGCTTCCGCTAATTATAGACTTACGGGTAAATATTTCTAGATGTGACTAAATAGACCATCTTGACGTCTGTGTGTAAAGGATTGAAGGATGGATGTTATTGCTCCATAAGAATACCACGTTAATCTGTATGGAGAGCTGTGACGCGCACGTTGTTGGAACGTTCTAATAGATTGCATCAATCTCTTGGCAATAAATCTGGCACTGATTGGGCCCCTCCCACCCCGCCCCCAACTGTCAGCCCACCGTGTATTAAATCCAAGCTTTATATAGCAACACTTATAGTAAATTATTCTGCCCGAACAGCGTAGTTTGCTGACATTGAACATAGTAATGAAGTTCTACGTTATTTTTTAAATTAAAAAACGTGGAGAATGACAATAAAGGTAGTTCATAACCTCAATAAATTTGTACAAAGCTTGACACATATTTATCTTCAATTGTTTAATTGGATTTTAAAAAAGCTCGTTTTCTTTTCAACGACGTATATAACATATCGAGACATCTTCTCTCTCCTCTAACTTCTACCTTCATCCTATGCAACTTACCAGTTAGGCATTTCTAGAAGGTCGAATTCATCATTTTTTATATACCCGTTACATGAGACTGAGAAGTATGCCTGTCGACTGGCGTATACAATTGGAATGGGTAGCATTTGGAAAACTAAACTACATTTTGTAAAGTGAAAATTCCGCAATGTCTTAAAACTAAGACGCTTAACCAATGCATCCAGGGAGAATGCATTGGTTAATCGCCTATACAGGGAGTATTAACTTATGGTATTATAAGAGACGTGAAATCTATTGCAAGTCTAACCCATAAAATAAAGATACCCGGCGTGTAATGGAGAAAACCATGCTAGGAGTGTCACTAAAAGATAGAATCCGGAACGAGGATATCCGCAGAAGAACTCAAGTAGTGGAGGCTACCCAACGAATAGGCACACTCAAGTGGTAAGCAGGTGAGCAGGACATGTCTATCGAAGATACGATGGTCGATGAAGGAAAAAAGTGTTGGAGTGGTCCCTAAGAACTGACAAACGAAGCATTGGCCGACCCCCTGCAAGATGGACTGGCGACATAAGGAGAATAGCGGCAGTGACCTGGATGTGGAGGGCAGAGGATTGAAGAGAAGATCGAACCTTAAATACTAAAAAAATCTGAGATTTGCTGTTAATAAATTATTATATTTTGCATAATTTGATTTTTCTTTGGTATGGCGCCCGTTGCATCGATGTCCCAAAACGAGATATCAATCGACCTGCAACTAGATGAACTGATGACATAAAGCGAATAGGAAAAGGCAACTCTATGAGGTATAATAAAAAAAAGTAAAGTAGAGGCTGACTTTGTACAGACGCGTGCTTTTTTTGTACAAACTTAGGAAAGATACGCCACGGTTGAGCTTTGCAATAGGTCATGCTAATTGCTGCATGCAGGAAGGGTGTGTTAGAGAATATGAGCGTGAATGTTTGATACTAATAATGATAATCGATGCATGTTTTTGTTTCAGATGGCAGCAGCGCCGTGAGCGCGCGTCCTCCATGGAACGCGACTTTTACGGATACGTTGAAGCGCTCGCTGCTGGCTGGCTACGACAAGTTTGCGCGTCCCTCGCACCACAGCGTGCCCACCAATGTCACCTTCGGCATGACCATCTACCACGTGCAGCTGGACGACTTCACGGGAGTCATGGCCATCCACGGCTGGGTCGCTCTGGTGAGTCTGCCTCCCGTAACACGCAAGACCAAGTAACACATCATCATTACCATATCCTGTCCCCGAACATGAGTCGTCACCTCATCCTACGCAAGCGCCGCCTCCCGCAACTCCTCCGATTACATGTGGCGGCAGTTTTTGACAGCCATATGCTCCAGTTACGGGAGCAGACATGGTTATGATGATGATGATGGTGTAACTAGATGAATTAGTTTAGTAGTTTAGATCACGTTTAGTAGTATGATAATAACATGATGGTCATGTGAATGTTACCATAGTATCACGTATACTACTAAACGTGATCCTGCGAAGCTGGACGTCCGTTGGAAAGGGCCCTTACCCTGTGTCATGGACATCTACCGTTGTGGCACTACCGAGCAGGTATGTCTTATCTCTCGCTAAGTTAAGTGAGTAGAAGCTTACCCACAAATAAAATAACCTTTGCGATGATCGTCTACACGCGTAGCTGGTTGGTTTGCTTCAATGAATATATCCACCAAGACTGACTATCACTGAATCTTTTAAACATTGTAGACTTAAAGAAACCGCTTAAAAGGATTGCCAAAGAGAGATGAAGACAAACCGAGGTGATACATATTTAAAATAAAAATGCGGTGACTAATATATTACTAAAGCAGTAAGTTTTTATTTTGATTTAATCTATTTTACTCTGTGATAAAGATTTTTCAATTCGCTTTTAGAATTGTATTTATTTTTTCGTTTTCAGGAGTGGAATGACGACAAACTTCGTTGGAATTCGGCTGAATACGGAGGTCTCAAAGAGCTTCACGTTGGGGACCATGAAATATGGCAACCTGATGTAATTCAATATAACAGGTATGCTGAAACATATCAAAATAATAATATTATTGATTGTCTATTTTAGATATTATTGACTGATCAAAATTCAAAGCAGTAGTATACTAGTTACTTTTTCTTCTTGTATACGAATTGCAGCGTCTTAATTACATATAAAACATATGCACTATATTCATATAAACTTACTATAATGATATAGAAAATCTCAAATAATAACTATTCGAAGTAAGTTTTTTTTTTTTTCTACTTTTCAACAGTATTTTTATGATATTTGATTATCATCATCATCATCATCAGTCTGTATCCACTGTAGATCATTTATATGTACAGTCGATTCCACTTAATTGGGACACATCAGGACTTGGTCATTTTGTCCCAATTAAGCGGCTGTCCCAATTAAGCGAATTTCACATTTTTTTTAAATTAATTTATTTGGTTTTGGCAACTAAGGCCATTAACCAGTAATGCACACATAAAATTAAACAATGCATATATTTTTTAATAATTTTATTTTATAAACTCTCTGAAACTGTAAATTACATATAGGTAATATAAATTATCATATCAATTACAAATATTTAATATAAACTTGTAAGAAAAAAAAAACTAATTAAAATAATAAATTAAAAATTTAATTCAATGCAAAAATGAGTCAAGTATAGTCTGTCTTTTGTATTTGTATCATTTCACTTCTACAAAATCAGCACAGATATTCAGTGCGGATGTAGGGCTCCTTTCATTTCCTTCCTGCATAAAATAACGTTATAACACGGCCATACAATTTTTTGCCTCCTGGTTAGTCACAGGCACAGGTGACTCATCATCATCATCATCATCTTCGTTTAATTTTTCATATTTTGACCTTAGTTGAAGAGGTAGTATAATTAGTAGAATCCTCTCAGTCTTCATTATCATCGTAACATGGTAAATTGTTATCTATTCTTGACAATTCTTCATAGTTAATAATAGAAACATAAATTTGCTGTCCCAATTAAGCGGAATGTTGTCCCAATTAAACATATAAATTTACTATTGGTTTCTTGGTTTGGTTTCTGTTCCAAAGAACATGTCACATGTCACAGCCGCTTATTTGGGACAAATCTCAAAAGATTTGTCCCAAATAAGCGGCTGTCCCAATTAAGCGGTGTCCCAATTAAGCGGAATCAACTGTATATCCAACGCGTCTCTATCAATCTCCATATTTCTGCTATTTTTATTATTTTGTCACGTCCATGTATGATAACAATACAAGCTTATTTGTAAACTAATTAAAATTATATGTTGCAATACGTAATGGAAAAATTCACTACAATTTTGACATTAAACTCGATTATAAATCAGCGCCTAACTATGAAATGAAATACACGAATTACCTTAATTCATAACAAAACAGTTAACCCTCCTACAACACACCCATTTTTATTTGTAACTAAATTTTTTCCTATATTTTTTTGCAGCAATTTTATGTAACAGTACCTTCAATCTTGTCTCAACTAAATGGTCCAGTCCGCGAGAGCATCGAGCTGATCATCGGAACTTATGAAATCGTTTAGGAGGGTTAACTGGATTATGTTAATGCTTAAGCTCAAATCCTGTTTTGATCTCTATATATTATTGTATTATTTATGAATGATTAACTGTTCTGTTATATTTCTTCAGTGCCTTTGGCAGCTCCGTGGACCAGTATGGCAACACGCACTGTCTGGTGGACGCTGCGGGGACTGTGCTGTGGGTTCCTCCTACCAAGTTGACCACCTTCTGCAACCTCGACCTTCGCAAGTGGCCGCTGGACGAGCAGGACTGCACCTTCGTGTTCGGTTCCTGGACCTACGATGGCAGTCAGATCGACCTGAAGAATAGGCACATCAACAATGACTCCAGCGTCATCAACGTGAGTTTATATTGCACTACTAGTGTCACCATTTTCCTATTCTTTTAGGAATTTTAAGCTGTATTTTTAAGCTAGAGAGCACAACAGGTTGATATCAAGGCATTCTATGATGCTCAGTCAGGATGGATCAGAATTTATACATTGTTCAAGAAACCATATTCAGCTGCAGTATTCTGGAATCTAAATTTGTTACTATCTATTTACCATATCAATTATTTAATGTGAAAATTGTAAATTTTTTTTTATTTAATTTAATAATTATAAGGAATCCAGAATAAAATACCTAAAATTAAATCCCGGACTCGCACCGTCCTAGAAGATCATCGGTAAGTTTACACAAAATGTATTTGATGGATATCTAGGAGGTAGAGCTGACATGGGATGAAACAAGAACTATGGTAGCTGACAAAGCTCGATGGCAACAGTTCATAACAGTTCATAATGCTCCAGATATGGAAATTTTAATAATGATAAAAAAATGGGTTAATTATATTTATTTTATTTAAAGGAGGACTATTTGGTGGAGAATGCCGAATGGGAGCTGTTGAATGTGACGAGCTTCCACGGCTCGCAGGTATACCCGTGCTGCCCCAACGCAGCTTACGCGCACGTGCAGTACAACGTCCACGTGCGGCGGCGCGGACACGCACGTGCAGCGCTCCTGCGCGCCCAGGCAGCGGCCGCCGTGGTGCTGTCGCTGCTCGCGCACTGGCTGCCGCCAGCCGTGACTCCGCGCGCGCTGCTGGCAGCCGCTCCCCCCGCGCTGCTGGCCGTGGCCCTCTTCTACATGGCCGACCATCTCCCCTCCACCGAGCACACGCCAAACCTAGGTAAGAGACGACCAAACCATGAAAATCTGATAGCTTTCAGTATCAACCTGCCAACTGAGAGAAAATATATTTGACTTCAAATTCAAAACTATCGCAAGAAATCGAAAAAATACAATTTTTTTATTCCCACATTCATTCCATAACTCCCATATTCATAACATATGGTTACCACAAATTGTCACCACTTAGTGCTGCTAATTGACACTGCTCATGCATTATCCCTAGATATATCTACAGTAAAAGTTCACCTGGGAATGTTCCCGAAGATTCCCAAGGCAGAAGCCCCTGGACTTAAAAACATGATGAAATTAAATAAAAATAAATTGAAAAATGAAGCCTACTAAATGAAAAATTCTGAATATATTATATTAAACAGGAAACATCATTCTCTAAAGCTGATGAAGATGTATAATCACTTTTAACAATTAACTCTCAAAAGATTAGCTGTGCTCGAAATCGAATGCAATTTACATCCTCGGTTCAAATCCATTGTTCAACTTTTTCTTTGATTAATTGAGAATATAAATGTCATACAATATAGTATTTGCTTTAGAAGAATTTATTGTTATGCTTAAAACTTATTTTTATATCTGGTACTTTAAGGAGTATGTTTTCCTAAATACACACCTATCGAAATTTGATATTTTGACAATGAAAAACCTTTGTTCTAGTTATCCTGTACAGCCTGTTCCTGTACCTGACGTGCACCTCTGCCGTGATATCCGTAGTAGTACTGAACGTTTCTCGCTCACGCCGAGCACTACCATGGGCCTTGCGACGGGCACTCGCCTCCCCCATCGGCCGCCTGCTCTCGGGTTCCAGCCGCCTAGATAGCGTGAGTGGTTGTTTTTTATATTTAAAAAAAATCTAATCAAGTTTGGTTGCCTTCAGCGCCCCTAGCATCATCGACGCCCTGGGGCACCGACCCACTTCGCCACTCCCTAAAGCCGGGACTGGATGACTCCTTCCATATCATCTACATTCTAAATCGTGTCCTCAAACCCATGATCCGCGGCCTAGTGGTGGGCCGCGAATATTTTCCGCTGGCCTGCAAACAGCACGCCTAATTCGCCATATAAAAATATTTAAAATCCTTTTTTTTTTACTTTTACTTTTATGGTTTCTTATTAATTGTTTAATAATAAAAAATAGTTGGATGATGCGACACGTCAGATTTACATACGCTCATCTGTCACAATAAATGATTTTAAAAAAAATATGTATTATATAACTCATATTCTCTAATTTTAATTAGAATTATTATTTATCTTACTGGATGACAAAATATAATGTTAAATTTTCAATATTAGTAAAATTTACAAGAAACTGACTAATCAGGGCTACATAATATTTAATAGAAGCAATCTGACATGTGTAACATATTAAGGTAACTGCAAAATGCCACGTAGAACATAAAGTTATGTCCACCATGCCAAAACAGTTCGGAATTCAATTTTAAAATTTATGCATTTTTTTATTTTCCGAACAACATGATCGTATCCAACATACGAGTATATATATAAATTTACTTTGATTTATCTTATTTTGAACTTAACTTTACTATTATATTTTTTATTTATACAAGTTATAACATTTTCGAGAAACTTTGACCCATAACACCAATTCAACATTATTCACGATTTAAAAATGTTCTAAATTGAATTTAAAATATCCTCTCAATTTGCACTACTTCTTTATTTTTAAGATAATAATTTTATTTCCACCATTTATTTGTACATTTAATGTTTTGTATTATTTAATTAATGAATTCTCTAACAATAGCAGACTCGGCTAATAATTTCACACGTAAAATTTGCACGCCTAGTAAGGGAAGCCATTGAAATCAAAAGACATCCCATCGACATCAACAGAGATAACGGTTTGATTCTCAAAACAGCATGGCTTCCACTTCTAGCACATATTCAAAAACCAGTACAGACAAGCAAGAACAACCACAGTCCGACATGTCGTTCATGGAGGTATGCTCCATAGAACATACTCATTATGAAGCAACCATACCCGCCGTATACGATTCTCCGACATGACATTCGTGGAGGTACGTTAGGCTGACGGCTAAACTACCAACTCATCACCAATTCACCAACCCTGAAGAAGACCCCTGCAATGGCGGTCGAAATATTGAATAGAAGGAATTCGCCATACACGGCTATTGATGTCTCATAACAGTATGTTTGTTATTCCAGAGTGGAACTGAAGAGCTCCAAGAGCGCGAAGGTGGTGCTGCAGAAGAACCCTTGAGCGCCCTCCAGCCGCCTCCAGCACGAGCTTGGCTTGCCCTTGCCACTGCACTGGACCGTTCAGCATTCATCCTCTTCTTGTGCATCTTTTCCCTGCTTTTCTTCATTTATGGCTTCTGAAAATCTTCCAACATTCGATACACTACAATAAGACTATCCCTAATAGAAAGCTGATATCACAACAATTTATGATAATTTTGCAATACATCACTCAAGTCTGCCTTTTCCATACACACAATGCACAAATGTGGTTGACTGTAAAAGACTAAAAATTAAAAAAAAAATCTGATATTCTGTTTTCTGTCAACTATATAAAAAATCACAAAAATATTGACGCACTGAATAAAAATACTAATTTAAATTACTAAAAAATCATGGGCAAATATTTTGCTTGTTTCTTTAATATGCAATAATATACTGTTTCTAAGCCATTCTATTTATATTGATATCCTCCTCTCAAAGTTTAAAATCGATTTACTGGATGACAGGATGTAGGAGCAGGTTCACAAAACAAATAACTTGTTTTTGTTTCACAATTCGCGTTTATTTTTCGAACACTTGCTTTTTTCACCCACCCGTTGTGGCGCACGCCTAATGGCGCACGCCATTACAGTCGCGAGCGAGCTCCAACTGACAGCGCGCTCTGACATCTGGTGCCGCCAATAGTCGGGCAGGCAAGCGAATTAAAAATAACAGTGTCAAACGCCGTGCAACATTATACAATTAAAACTAACATTAGATGTGCATGTGAGGCGAGCGAACAAAAATAAGAGACAAAAGATCGTTTTTAGAGTCTTTACGGTAACAGCTTAAAGGAAGCTATATCAAGCTGATATCAAAATCGGTGGCTCGTGATGACTATATGCTCCAGTTAGAGGAGCGGACATGGTGGCGATGATGAAACCATTTTTTGTGAAAAAATTAGTAATTACGAATATAATAATTACTGTAAATACTATTTTCATTGATCTATAAGTCCAGATTTATTTATGACACGTGAGAAGACATCACAATTTTAACATTGACGTATTTAAGACATTCAGAAAATGATATATTTTCAACAATTTTAATTTCCATCATGACATATATTTTTTATAGTTTCTTTTACATTGTAGTATATAAGATTATTAACGTCTTTATAAGTAGCATAATAATTAGAAATGAGTTATATAAAGTAAATAAAATGAGTATGTATTGCGTTACTTATGTAAAAACACAAAATATTATTTAAATTTGGAGTTTCTGCGTGGAAATATTGTACAGACTTGTTATAAAATACTCGTACATCTAAATTCTAAATGTTTTAATCCTAGTAATGACTTTTTTAAACTTAAAGCATTTTCCGAAACTTATTTTTTTACAAATTTAATAAAGCAATATAAAAACGAGTGATTTTTGTATTTATAAATCTTATTATTCAAACAAATTATAAATAATTTATGTTACTTCTTAGGTTTTCACGGCCAGATTTGATATTGTAGGCTTTAGGGTTTAGCCTTGTGTGGCGAATTTCTTGCTCTCCGATATTTCAACCGCCATTGCAGGGGTCATCTTCAGGGTTGATAACTTTGTTGTGAGTTGGTGTCAGGAGGTAGTTTAGCCGTCAGCCTAACGTACCTCCCCGAGCGTCATGTCGGGTAATCGTGTACGGTGGATATGTTCTAAGAAGAGTACCTCCACGAACGTCATGTCGAACTGTGGTTGTCCTTTCATGTATGTCTATGCTTTTGATTATGTGCTAGAGGCGGAAGCCATGCTGTTTTGAAAATCAAGCCGTCATCACTGTTGATGTTGATGGGATGTCTTTTGATTTCAATGGCTTCCACGCTTGTACGTACCTCCCCAGCTTGACGCTCGGGGAGGTAGGTTAGGCTAACGGCTAAACTACCTCCTGACACCAACTCACAACAAAGTAATCAACCCTGAAGAAGACCCCTGCAATGGCGGTCGAAATATCGGAGAGAAGAAATTTGCCACACACGGCTAAACCCAAAAGCCACAATATCAATTTATGTTACACTTGAGAAGTTGATTACTTGCTAAAAATTTTTTTACGAAAAACAGAATATTAACGTAAGACTGAAAATAATTATTTCAGTGATATTGTTTACGTTTTTATTTATACCCTAATTCCCATTTTACACAAGACATAATAAATATCCTACTACACTCCTAACCCTTCAGAACAATTTGACCCCTTAACGCCCTGCGCAACCAAACATAAAGACTTCGGAGATTTATATATCTTGAACACAAAGGTATGCCCTTGCTGCAGAGATTACTGTACAATAATTGCATCACATTGTCCCTTGAGCCACTCCGAGAAGGGTCAAGCGACCGGTGAAAATGGGGCTTACAACACACAATAACAGTATATAAATAATATATTACATTTATTATTTATATATATATTCATTTTTATCTGAATTCATTAGATCAATTTGAATTGCATCTTTAAGAATGCATTAGATATTAATGTTCTTACAGTTACACGGTTATAAGAATTATGTAATACTTAACTTGAAAATGGACTTCTTCTTTCCTGTTCGCTCCCTAACTGGAGTGTATAGCCGCCACTAATTGCTGCATTTTAGTTATGCTAGCTGCAACGATCCTTGTCTTGTCTCGTGTCATCTCTTTACCTGAATCTCCACCGGGTAGAAATATAATATTTATGAACGAGTAAAGCATGAAAAAATGAATTAGTGTGTCTATTTAGATGTGTGTTGGTCAACATTATAAAGAATATTGTTTGATTAAGTCGACGCTCCCAGTGTTTTGTCAAAATAGTTCAATATTTTCTTGAGTGCTCGTACTATATGTAAAAGAAATGTTTTTTTTTCAATCAAAGTTATAAGTAAGCAAAAATTACATCATTCAATATACAATTTATAAAAATACTATAATCGCGAACAACTTATACCATAAGTATATAAGTTTGATGATAACGGTGAAATCTACTGGAAAAAATATAAACGTAGCTGCATAAACAAATATTGGGATCTTAAAAAAGTAACATATATAATTTATACTGTAAATCTTAATGCGAAAGCATCTCAAATCCGAACCCTATTAAAAATATATGTTTAGTTTAAATTTTCGACGTAAAATTAATTTGTGTTTTTTTCGATGGTTATGTGACTGATATTATATTTGGATTAATCTTTAAAGGTTCACTAGTTTATAACCTTATCCTGATATTGCTTGTCTGCCCCACGCCACTACTCGCCCTGATCTGATTGAGAAGGTTAAACTTTCCCAGGATCAGTTGATAACATTCAATAAAAAACATAAACTTTAAATAGCGTCTTTGTATCTCCTAAGGATGCTATTTTGTGTTTGAAATTGAATCTAACATCGGGACTTTCCCATACAATAAAGGTCACCCAACGTGCTACGAAGAGATCCATGCTCGGAATATCTCGAAAAGATAGAATCTGAAGCGGTGATAAACTAAGACAAACTCAAGTAGTGGACGCTACTGAAAGAATAAGCACATGAAAGTTGCAATAAGCAGGGCATATCTCCTGGCGAGACGATGGTTTATGAGGGAAAAGTGTTGGAGTGGCGCCCAATGACTTACAAATGGAGTGTTGATTCAAGATGACCTCTCGACATCAGAAGAATAGTGGGAGGAGTCTGTATGCGGAAAGCGGACGATTGAAAACGATGGAAACTCGTTCGGGAGTCCTACGTACGACACAGGCTGATGATGATTTTTCGCTTGTGAATTTAATGTACTTCTTACTATCGATTAAAGCTTAACCGATATTTTATTACTCGTATTGTAACCAATTTATAAAATTAATGTGCGGACATAGATGATGAAAGCGATGAAACAAGAACAGTTCATCCGCCATAAAGACGACTTGCAATGGATGAAAAATTATTAATATGGCGATTATTTGTTTCTTATTAAGATAATTAGAAATCGATTAGAAATCAAGAAATAAATCAAACATATAGGTCCATTTTCATTTGATTTTTTTAATGTGAATATATTTTTGCTATTGAAAAGGTTTTATACCTCTGAATTGAGATAAGGTAGGAAACAATTAAGGACCCCATACGGAGGGTTCCCATCCCTGCTGCTTTTCTTTCAACCATAAGCCGACAGCTATATACTGACCAATGCATACTGATTACTGACGGAAAGAAATATATCTAAATGAAATGGCGAAATTCAATAAATTACTTTGGCTCTATAGAACATGTACACCTTGTGGCTACAAAAAACGTGCTGTTTAGAATGTCTTCAGTAATTTAAAAATATATGAGGTGATCCATAATTTCCTTTTCTTTGATAGTCAATTTTCTTCAGTAATCATATGTTCAAAATAAAAGGTATAAATAAGTTTAATATATATATATATATAATAAAACACGTATATAAAACATAAAATAGAAGGTTTATTTAACAATTATACATAGTAGGTAGCTGAGTACGTACAAAAATAAAACAAATATTAATACTAGTTATGCACTAATTACATTACAACAATATATAAACACGCCATATTTGCAGACATGAAAATAAAATCTAATTATTACAACTATTTTTATTCTAAACTTACAACAGCTTACATATAAAATACATCCAAAATTAATAATAAATCGCTTATCATCATAGAAGGAACATGCTTTAAAATCCATTGAAAACTATGATTTTATTTTTAAGATTAAAAAATAAACAACAAATTTTAATTTCAATGGTGGACTTGCACCTGTGATATTTGTTTAATTATACTGTACTGCTATTTTACATACGAGTAATTTCGTCACTAGCATTACTTCTGAGTATGTAAATCACTAGGAGAATTATAAAAGTAGAATAATACACAAAAACCTAATGTTTTTGAAAGCCAATGAACTTTTTTCTATATAGAAAAAATATTATTCCCTCAATTAATTACTACAATTTTAAAATCTGATTTTATTAGAAGTTTCAAATTAAAAGTAATGATTTATTTAATATTTTCAAAGTAATCAGGAATGTATAACTGTTAATTATTTGTTAAAGGAAATGGAAATGTTTTGAATGGTGGATTTAATGTTTTATTGGGTATATTTTTTTATATTATCATTTATAATCGGACATTTTGTTGTATTATTACGTTGCTGTGGATATTATTTTCAATTATTTATTGATTTACAAGATTATATACATACGCCTTAAAATACACTGCTTCGAATGGAAATAAATTAAAGCTTCTGTTTTTTACATGCAATATTAATTTAGTAAAGTTATTACTATCTAAAAATGTGGTGTGTACGAGTATTACGAATATTACAAATATATTTCTAGAATATGGAGGTAACAATTTGATTTATATATATGTATTTAACTTTCAGTGATAAATGCTATAACTGGCAAAACGTATCGACAGCAAAAATACTGATATTCTAGAGGCTTTATATACGAGTATATCAATATTTTTAACAGACAATCTGTCATTTATTTCTCAATTGAATTATTTACAATACGCGTCCATTTTATTACATTAATATCATACAGTAATAGGACTAGTACAAATATGAGTTCGAAAATTAAGTTTTTCTCTAATCGTTTGAAATACTCTTCTTATATTCAATGCTAATCAGCAACAATTTTTAAATTCTTAAATAGTAATGAAAGTATTTTATTATGTACCTACGGTTTTAATTCATTTGACATTTTTACAGAGAGAAGCTAACTACAAACAATTATGTTACACAATAAAAATATAAATTATATTTAAAAAAACCTTTTGAACTTAGAATATCAAATTGTTTTGACTGTTATTTGGTTATGAACATATCATTTTGTTGGTAAAATAACCCTGCTACGGTCAATATAAAAATACAACCGATAACACCAGTCTTTTTTAACGACACTTTTATCCATTTTGAGCTTCTAACCTTAGATATCTTCGATTCCAATTTCCAAATCACCATCATCATCATCATTCCAATCCAACTCAACAGCAGCTTCAAGACATTTGATTACACATTCCTTTTTCCCAAGAAATTCAAATATTTGTCTCCGTCGCGGTTTTTAAAGGTATCATTTGTCAACATAATATAATCATTGAAATGCTTTTTTGTAGGTTGAATATATATTGCAATATTATATTAGGTAATATATACCTTTAGAAGTTATTTACTAATAATCAACAACTAATACGCACACATATTCACAGCAAACATAATCATATATCTTTCATCAAGATATCGGAGAAAACGTTTATTTTTCTCCTTTTTGTGACGAGAGAAATGTCATATAAAATTGTGTTCACTGTTAATTTTTATATGTTTGAGTTGTTGAATAATATACGTATTTATTTAAAAGAATCATCTTTCAAAAATCCGATTATATCAATAAAGATAAAGCTTTCGAAACTAGTAAATACTTTATGGTGGGTAGTAAATGTTCAGAAGCAAAATAAACAATGGGAGATAACTCCAGAAGGAGATAGCTTTCCATCTTAGGACCACTGAAGCGTTTTTAATTACGTGAGCAATATCTGGGACTCGCAGCTTTACTCGATCAAAACAAAGTGCCGACTTTCATTCCTATTCTTTATTACGACTATGAATCTCGGTATCTATTCAAAATCTAATACAACCGGAATACTGAAAAACGATGGTTTTACTTTGTGAGGAAGTGAGAAAACGGACGAGGCAGCATTCCGTACTACAGTCAGTAGAGAGGTGAAGATGTACTGGGTTAAGACACATACTTTGGATACCGCAGCAGAGCATTTATTATAGCTGCTTTTTCTCCGAAATGCCTTGCTTGCGCCGCCTTAGAAGGCCGTCGGGATCTATACATAGAGAATCAGTGCTGGTTTTAGGGAATGGCAAATTAGAGCGGTGCTCCAAGACGTTGAATGAGCAGGAGCACTGAGGCAACCTTATTTTTTTAAATATAAACAAAACGGAACGCCAGAAAAAATACTTTCGTACGCCGAAGGATCTATGTGCATAGCATATAATCAGAGAGTGCGGAACCGAAGCATTATGGTGGTAGCTTGTGATAACCGTTTTCTTCAATTAGCGGACATTGTGATGATGACGAAGACTCGAGGCTGGTTATTAGTGGTAGGAGTGAGAGTGCGCTGAGAAGTTGGGCGGTTGGTAGGGCCAGTAGGGCGAAGGCAGCAACGGGGGCGCCGAGGGCGGCAGCGCCAGTAGCGCGGCGTCCGCCCCTGCGCCTCCGCCCGCAGCCTGCGCCTGACAAGCCACCATCAGCCCGTGGAAGTCGAACTTGTAGGCGTAGCGCTTGCCGTGCACCTTGCTCATTATATTCTTGTCGTAATAGTACCTGCATAACAATAATCAATTACACCATATTAGACATATTATTAAATATATATTTCTTACGTATTATATAATTATTATTTTTTGTGTAAAAGTTATAAGACTGACTTGTACCAGTTTTCTAATGGAGCACTTACAAAATTTATTGATTTAAATTAGGTATTTGTATTTCAAACATATGAGCGTCGATCTGAAGACTTAACCATATAAAAATCATATAACATATTACCACCACATCATCATCAACATTATCACCACGCCCGCTTCCCTAACTGGAGTGTATGGCTGTCACTTCATCTTATGTCAGCTCTGCCTGCCTCAGCTCTGCCAAATGCATTACATGTATAGTTCCCGACGGCTTTCGGGAGCTCGGAAGCTTGAATAAAAGGCAGCTATAGTTTATGCTCTCCTGCGGCATCCTTAGTATATGTCCTAATCCAGTCCACCTTTGTCTCTTGAGCAACTGTAGTATGAAAGGCTGCCTTGTCCGCTCTCTCAGCTCATCATTCCTCACAAGTCAAACCATCGTACCCCCACTATTATACGCATCTGCTTTCGAAAAAAAAATACTGCTGAATTGTCTTTTGTCGTATAGCAGAATGCCGCAGTAGAGCATAAACTAAAGGGCCTTTTCTTCAAGCCACCTGGCTTGCGCCGTCCTGCAAGGCCGTTGGAAACAATACATAACATAAATTCGGCTAACTTGTGGGAGGCAGAGCTAACATAAGATTAGTCAAAGACTATGGCAGCTGACAAAGCTTTTTGTCGGCAGTTTGTGACTAGCATATGCTCCAGTTAGGGGAACAGACATGAGGTGATCAGGTGCCCCTGGATTAATCCGCGTAGTGGTAAGGAGCGAAGCTCTTCGTAAGCAAATCATAATATATAAAAAATAAATTGGCAGTTATAAAATAAACATTAATAAAACATATGTAATTTCTTCTTTTTTTTTAGCCTATCCATTTCCCATCATCTGGGGTCGGCTCTCCTTGTGCAAATTCGCCATGTCTGTCTGCGTTGCATTCTCGGTCAAGCCCAGAGTTTTCAGATCCTTGTTTACAGTTGCAGTCCAGGTTGCAGTCCAAGTCTCATCTGTGGAATTCTATGACGCTTACCATGGTGTATATGGCTAAACGCTGCATGTGGAGTGTTGATCCGCCAACGTCATAGACTACAGCCCAAGATTCACGCATCATCCTTTATTATTACATGAATTTACTATGAATGGGTGGTCTTCACGGGACGACTTTTAGTCTACCACCAATTTTAATTAATAGGCTATGACTGGCATTTTACGGGTGATGGTTCAAATTCACACCAACCGGGGTATTTTAGAGCTCAGAAATCGATTAGAAATCCATTTTTTTTTAATCTCCATCGTGGATCAAACCCTCGACCTTTGGGTTGCAAAGCAAACGCTTTGACCATTGAGATATCACCGCCGGCAAACCGACAGGTTGCCTGTGGTCTTCCAGGTCTTCTTCTCAGCATGGGTATGTTGAGGGTTCTCTTCACCATTTGGTCCTCATCTCTCCATGTCACATGCCCATGACGGTTTTCCCTTATCTTTTCAGGTATGAGGGCCACCCAAAATGAACCCCGAATATGCTCATTTCGAGCTCTGTCCACTCTAGTCACACCACTCGCCACCTCAGCATCTTCATCTCTGCCACATGATTCCTATCCAAGTCACGTTTCAGCGGGGTCCAACACTCCGATCCGTAGAGCATAGCCGGCCTTACAGCAGTTTTGTAGATTTTACCTTTGATCCTAACTGGAATCTTGCTGTCACACAAAACCCCAGAGAGAGACCTCCATTTCAGCCATCCTGTGTTTATTCTATGCTCCACGTCAGATTCAGTTTTGGCGTCTATCTCCCACATTATTATAGAATAATATTAATTTGTGCAAACAAGTTCTGCATTTGTGTTTTTTTTTTATTAAATGGCTGCAGTTGGTTAGTGGATATGGTGATGATGATTATAATGATGATTTCATGAAAGTTAAGTATGAACTGGCACTCACCTAAGAGCCCTACTGAGCTTGTCATAGTTCATATTGGGTTTCGCTTTGCGTTCGCCCCAGCGCCTTGCGACCTCATCAGGATCGGCCAGCCTGAACTCCCCCTCAGCTCCTTCCCAGGCGATACAGCCTCCATTGCTGGAGTCCTGCAGCAGCTCCAGCAGAAACTGCCACAACTGGATCTGTCCGGAGCCCTGAGCCACTAGCCGGTGAGACGCCGCGTTCAGCACCTGATAGGGATCTAAACAAGACAGGTAAAACGTTATTACAACATGTAAATCGTGTTGATATGAATCGGATAAGAAAATAAATCCACACACATGACTCAATCCTAAGTCCACAATTTATAAGAACGTGCTTCATTTATTTGACAAAATGATTACAGTTTTTATTTTAATTCGGGTGTACTCATAGACTTCATCCAAAAAATAATATGAAACATCGATAAAAGCCAAGCTCAAGATGTTTATATTAGTTTTTTATTTGTTTCATATATTTTGTATTTATATTTAAGCACATACAGGATAATACCAACAGATGGTGATAGTGATGCTGAAGTCTCATCTGCGGATTCTATGACACTTACCATTTTACACATGGTTAAGCTCTGCATATGGAGTGTTAATGCGCCAACGTCATAGACTACAGACCAAGATTCACGCATCATCCTTATTATTACAGAAATTTACTATGAATGGGTGGTCTTCACGGGACGACTTTCGTCTAACTACAAATTTTAATTATTAGGCTATGACTGGTATTTTACGAGGGTATTTTAGAGCTCAAAATCGATTAAAAATCTTTTTTTTTAATCTCCGTCAAGGATCGAACCCACGACCTTTGACTTGCAAAGTAAACGCTTTGAACATTGAGCTATACCCGCCGGCAAAAAGTAATGAGTTATATATATATATATATATGAATTTTCTTATATTAATTAATTATAGATATAATAGATCAAACGATCTAGATTCTAAAATATTCAAAAATATTTTACGAGTGATGTTAATTTATTGAGTAATACACTCAAATTTAGTTAAAACGACATTGCTATGGTTGTCTTGTTTTCGTAACCAAATAATACGAATAATAAAACTGACGTCATAAATTAAGAGCTTATTTGCAGTCCATGCGGTTTTAAAAAGACTAAAAGAATATCCTTTTAATGTTGCCATCAAAAAGGTGTTCGGTCATATTCTGCATCATTTCCGATTTACAAATAAAATAAAGAATATAATCTTCTCCCATCCATGGAATATCCACGTAACACTTGAAAGCTTTCATTTTTAAATGTTTCAGGAATTCGAGTTTCAAGAAAAATATGCTAAATTGATCACTTTTTAAAAATAATAATTAATAATTATCAAAAATTTATGTTTTCTTAGTTTTATGTTACTTCATAAAAAAAAATCAATCCGCCTGACCGGGGTTGATCAATGGTCGATTAATGATGCATATAATAATTTTTATTCGAGCGGGTAATTATTATTTTCAAAAATCTAAATAAAAATATTTTTCTGTCTACTTTAGAGTTATGTTCCCACCGATAAGTTCGCATTGAAAAAAAACAATAGCAACATAATGTTTTTTGTGTGTAATTTTTTAACGTGTATTAATACTTCGAATTACATTTCGTGTATTACTCCACTCATGAAATTAATACGCCTGGTAACGAGCAAATCGCCCGTCCGGTACTAATGTGTATCATTGCGACTTCAAACCCACAATTACAAGAGAGGCAGGCTGCTGAGGAATGCGAGGATGGACAAGAGATGGCTGAATCACGGCACACAGGAATGCCGCATCCGCCTTCCTGGTCAGCAATGACGAGACAGACAGAAACCTGATGATGCTGCCACATGGAGCGAAAGAACCAGATGCTAAAGGTGATTTTTTAACCGTCGCGCCTATTCATCAGTAAAATCTCTTAACCGACATTTTAGTAAACTATACTAACATTCTTGTAGTTGAGTAAGTATTTCCGAACTCGCTTATTTTCTTTTAATGATACATTCATTTTTTTACATTTGAATTCACTACAGTAAATTTAACAAATAAATACATCAATTATACATATGCAAACTATCTAGATTTTATGGAAGCAAATGAAGGAACATCCACAGAAAATGTAGCAAAATGCTTACTTACAAAGGCTTTAAATTGATGCTTTTTATTTTGTTAACCTTATCAGAATATATATCAACATTCACCCCGTAATTCGTTTTTAAGTAAGTTTACTGTGAAATTTTTAAACTGCCAGTTCTTGGTCGACACACATTAACCCTGTATGGATGTTCGGCAAAAGTAAGACGAGTTTTTCGGTTGTAGGTGGGTGCAGGAGGAATTAGTTCTTTAATTTCCGAAGAGTAGCAACCGTGGTAATAACGGTAGAAAAGACTAAGTGAACCAATCTTACGCCTGTGTTTCATTGATTACAGGTTAGACGTAAGAGTGTCATTGTTTATCAAACGAATTGCTCTTCTTTGAACTGAGTCAATTAAGTTTAAAAGGTATTTTGGGGCTCTAATCCAAAGGTACTGCCGTATTCAAGGATAAGTCGGATTTGTCCTTGGAAGCGAGACCGGCTTTATACATAATTAACTCGTAATATTTGACATTATTCGAGATTGATACTCCAAGTATTCATGGAGCTTGCTTTTGGAAGAGAACAACCATTGATAGATCCTCAAAATCACAGAAGAAACACATTTTTTTGTGATAACTGTGTATGTGCCATTGTACTGTTAACTTTATGAAACAATGAAAATATTGTTATTTAAAAACCTGTGCTCTTTTAACAAACCTACTTCTTGCTTGAATTCCATAACATTTAGAAATGTCGGAGCACCTTGCAGAAAATAAAAAGACCATTATTAAGATTAACAAAATGCGATGAGCCGGAAAGATTAAATCATCTAAATATTTGCGGCGATTGCTTTTAGTTTTTAGCCACATTTGGCGTCTTGTGGTCCACGTGTGGTCCATAAGCAACATTCTTCCCAGAATACCGTAGTTACTAATGATATTTTTTAGCAGGATGTTGACTAATAAAGAAACAAGTGATTATTGCTAAGAATAGGAACCAGACAGGAACGTAGACAATCGTGACGCGTTTGATGAAAGAACACGTGTCGTAATAAATAAATAAAAGTAACTAACATATGTATAATATTAATCATCACAAAGTGAGTTTACAGATGCGTTCTTTGGTTTCTCCTATACGTTTGTTTTATACATTTTGTTTATTGAAAATTATAAGTCGTTATGACACGTATTTTTACGCAATGGCACGAAATCTTCACACATTTTTAACATGAATTAATAAAAAAAAAAACTGTACAATAAAATAAACATTAAGTACCCTGGATATTTTAAGGGATGATTATGAAAGTTTCTTTCTACAAAATGTGTTAAAATGGGTACATCTAAACGTTATTTGAATGTCAAAATAAGTAAATAATCTTTCAGTTACGTAAGAGAATAATTAACTAATGTTACTTTTAATGGATATAATTTAATTAAAATACAGCCAACCCTCCAATAACTCGCGCAATTTTCGTAACGGAGATTTTTCCGGTTTAATCTACGTTATTATTTCAAACTCAATCGCCTCTTAAGACTGAAGAAATGGTCCACGCCACGCGAGCATCGAGCTAATCATCCAATCTTATGAAAACCGTAATAAGAGTGTTTTTATAAAAAAATTATCATTGCACGAATCATATCAATATCTTACTCCTGTGTATTCAGCACACGGAAGCTTATATATAACTAATACTAACTAAATACTCCATTTTATATATAATCGTGTCGGAAACAACAGGGTCAGATCCTCTCTGCCCAGAAGTGGGCGACGTCGATGGCGTTACTTCTGGCCATCATCAGGTCTTCCTGGGTGCAGCTATTCGGGCACAGCGCACACTCCAGAAGGTGTGGCAGGGTCTGCTCCACGCCGCAGTCACATTCAGTCGGTCCGCTGTAAAACTGCCAGGCCCTCATTTGTGTCCTCGTCTTGCATACTCCGGTCCGAAGTCTGTTAAGGGACCTCCATTATATAATGCTTACGAATATGTATTGAGAATTTTGCAAAAAAAAACGATTAACGAGATAATATTTGTAAGGGGACCATAATATTTAGTAGATAGATCGGGAAACATAATTAATTGGGGAACAGTTTATACGTGATTATTTAACATTGTTTCTATAGGTGTTTGCCAGGATAATTAAAATTAGCAAATTATGCGGCAAAACGAAATAACGGGGTTCCACTGTAATTCAATTAGTAATATGGCAGGTATTTTATTTTTTGATGCAATATAGAAAATGTATAGATAATTGGTGATTACTTATTATATAGTAAGTAATTAAATATACATATACTATGCATCAAAACTCTTTATACACATCAATTCGTTCAGAAAAAATATCGGCAGAAGCGGGATTCGAAACAGCGAGCTTTAGGAACCAACCGTTGCCCTATGTTCATTACCCTTGACCACTCGGCCATCTCCTGCCCGAATTGATGCGTCGAATATGTTGCATTTATACCATTGTTACCAATGTTACCAACGTATAACGTTAGATATCTATAGTATATATTCAGAGTGTGTATATTATTATTTTTTTTATTATTCAATCAGTCAGCATTTATTCACAAGTTTAATATTATTACTTTCCGACAGTCTATTTATTTTGCTAATGATATAGTAAGTTTAAGTTAAATGGGCGGTTCGTACCGTAGAAGTGGTGGGGCGGTGCGTGTAGGCGGCGCGCCAGCCACAGGCGTCCGCCCCCGTCTGCACCGAGCTGCATGGCCCCCGCCCACAAGCCCGCCCCCGCCCTAGCCGCCCATCCGCCCCAGCCCCGCGCCGACGGAACGATCGTCCTCGTATCCTCGCAGTCCGCAGAGGATTCCCTTCCACACTTCAGACCATCCACGCGGCTGAAAGTCCCGCCAAGAGACTCAATCGTGACAACTCTACTGCTATACTAATATCTAGCAATCTGAAAAATCCAAGATTTTCACTGGCAATGTTAATTAAACTATTATTACAATAATCTTACAGAACGCATCAGAATGAAAAGTTCGAGCAGATAATTTCAAATTTCATTTACAGATTTAGAGATGACAAAAAAACGTTCAAAAAGTATATTTATCTTTAGTACGTATCAATCAACAAATTGTTTTTTCAAGTTGATTATGTAAAATTTTATTTATTCAAGAAATATTTTCTTAATGTTTGCTACAGGTATTCATTTGAAGAACGAATTCTCCGAATTCCGTACACATGAGACAACTAAAAGTTCAATATGCCTTATAAGGTAATATGTAATATTAAGTTAATATTTTTTTTAATTCCTTGAGTTTTTCAAAGGTTTAATTGTGTATGCAAAAATCCGATTAAAAATGCACTAAGAACTAATTTAAATTATTAAACTGTTGAAATAATTTAGTTTTTCCGCTTAAATTAGACGCTTTATCTATATTTTACAACACAATATTTTAAAAATAATATTTATTATGAAGTAGTTTTTAAGTTTTCACTTATTTACACCGTCATTTTAGATATATCCTTTTTATTAAGTTAATAAATTATTAAAACTTTGAATTTTATATTTTCACAAATTCACGTAAGAATTCTTTCAAAAACATGTAGGACGAAATTACACTATAACATATTGTATTTTTTTAAAATGTAATGCAATTAATATTCAATTTGTCAATATTTCATTGCAGCAGTAAACGAAAACCAATATAAAAAAAATGTATAGCTAAAATCACCAAAACAATGTCACTCTTATGCACAATCGTATTATTCGGTTATTTCAAATTTTGCGTTCTCTTTTGATTTCAGTTTTTATAATTTCAGTGTCTGTAAGCGTCCTTGGAGGGTAACAATGTCGGGACAGAGCGTTCGGAAGTTCAGCTTGTTCCGGCGACGTCCGGCCGCCCACTGCGCCTTCCGGAGCCGCCCTCCACCTCCCGCCCACCTCTGCCCACCGCCCACCTCGCATCCCCTACACCACTACTATCGAAGGCAAGAATCTGGGATTTCGTGGACATCCAAACTAGTAAGTATCTAGACTAAAGGCATGCATCTACTACTATATATTGTATGTGACATTGATTGTTTTTTAATTACTCCAAGTAAAGCAGTTTCTTACTCCTTCCGATAAATTTTACTTCCCATATCCGTTAAATATCTGGAACATCAGCATAAATTGCCGCCACTCAGTTATCATTGTCAGATACCATTGTCCATGGTTTGTCTCTAAGCATCTCTGAAGATCCACTTCGAAATATATATAGTGCCCGACGTCCTCCGAGGTAGAAGCGCGAGGACTCGAAGAGACGACAGTTGCATATTTTTGTTAAATTTGTTAATTGATATTCCAATATTTTTGCATC
This sequence comes from Glossosoma conforme, assembly GCA_022606575.1. Lineage (NCBI taxonomy): Eukaryota > Metazoa > Arthropoda > Insecta > Trichoptera > Glossosomatidae > Glossosoma > Glossosoma conforme. Next base: position 2,609,936 of record JAGTXR010000017.1, on the reverse strand, counting down.
GATTAACTATCAACAAAAATCATTATCTTTACCTGATAAGCTGAATTCAGAACGCTATTTCGTGGCTTATCAATGATGCCAAATTTATGATTTATCTTCTCCTATTACGAGATCAAAAGGAGACGCTGAACTTTCTTAAATAATTTGCAGTATCGTTTAATCAATACATCGTATCATGTTAATGATCACTACACAGGTGATTGATATATCGGGAAGAAAACCACTCTCAGATATGGTAGTTGGCAAGCAGAGATCAATAGCGATGAGTTTTACTCGTAGTTACCATATATTAACTCCAAATTATAAGCAAATATACCTGAAAATTATCGTTTAAAATTTCGTCTTAACGTGACACAATAATTCGTCAACATATTTAAGTTTACCCTTACTTTATATCATTTATAGTTGATGAAATATAGTATTTTTTAATCTTTTTTTAATTTAATTTTTTAATACCAGCTTTTGCTGATACAATATATTTCAATATTTTTTTTAAATTCACGTATGCTAGATTTTTTTCTCTGATAAAAGCAATGATTATGTTTTAACATTCTCTCATTAGTAAAATAACCCTTTATAATATTCATTGGTGCATTTTTCATTTCAGACACCGACATCTTGGCATTAAAGTACCACAAAGCCCAGGAAGGTGGAAAAAGAGAGAAGAAGAAGACAGACTGGAAAATATAACCAGAGGCGTAACAAAAAAGGCAATGTATCTAATATAGTTAAGTACTTATATGATGTATTTCGTTATATTTTTAAAAATCATAAAGATATTACAATCGTATTTTTAATTAAGTGTTTATTTCCAATTTTTAATGACGTTATATTTCAACACATTTGAGACTTGTGTTACTAATCTTACTAACATCTTCCTCTCTTTAAAAGGTAGTTATTCCGTCGCGTGGTGGTAGTATGAGGAGCAGATTAACAACACGTTGTATATTTCTGAAGCACATTGACATATATATTTCGATAACTTATGGCTCGGACCTAGTCACAGCATTCAACAGGCCGGGCCAACAACAATACGACCTTTTTCGCGGTCGGCACACAACCGACCGCGCTTGTGATGGGCACTCGCCCAGCGCCGTAAGTGGCGATCTACGTAATGACGAAAGATTGTGTATTGAGGTTTTCGGTACCAGTCAGCAAGGGCTATGTCGAAGCTGATATCATTACGTATATCAACTTTATTAGTAGTTTAATAATTAACTGGTACTCTGATTTATATTTTAATATCAAATAACAACGCATAATTTAAACCATATCTATCTTAACACATACATAAGTGTAAGACCTCAGTCGACTCTTTTCCCAAATTACCTGTGTATTCCAATGATATGTCACATCACAATATTCTTCTTCTTCGTGTCAGCGACGTCAAATTATTTTTTCCCAATATCTGGCAACATCGATAGCTCGTGTGTTGCCCAGCATTAGGTCCTGAGATGTGCAACTTGTTGGGCACATGGAGCAGCATCGTAGGTGTGAGGCGGTCTGCAGGTCTCCACAGTCGCACAATAGTGTCTCTCCCTGCCGAAGCATTCCCCACCGCTCGAGGTTGTCCTTTGTTCTACCAACTCCGGTTCTTAATCTGTTTAGGGATTTCCAGGTCGGCCAGTCAAGGCTCTTGCCAGTTGGGAGGCCTTCCTTTGGAGTAATGAAATCCTCTGGTGCGATTTGTTGCCAGAGTTGGAGTCTCTCATTTTCAGGGCCGGATGTGAGAGGTTGTGTGGATTTCAGAAAGCTGCTTCGAGACTTCAATCTTGGTGTTGGGGGTATCTGATTATACAAGCAGTGGGACGGTTGGTTGATTGCCTTACGCATTTCTTCGGCGCATATGACTTTGCGTCTTATGTTCGGTGGTGCGATACCAGCCAAGGGGTATAGTTTAGAAATGGGTGTTGGTTTGAGGCAGCCTGTGACGACTCTGCATGCATCATTCAGGGCAGTATCCACTTGATTACAGTGGGCTGATCGACCCCACACTGGTGCCGCATATTCTCCGGCTGAGAAACAAAGTGCTAAAGCTGAGGTACGAAGAAGGGGTGGTTGGGCTCCCCAGTGAGTGTTGGTCAGTTTTCGGATGAGGTTGTTCCTTGTTGCAACTTTCTGTTTGGTGTTGCTGCAATGACGCCTGAAGGTGAGGGTGCGATCTAGAGTGACTCCGAGGTATTTTGGATGGTCGCTATGTTCCAGTACTCTACCTTCCCACGTGTCACGAAGCTTTCTGTTAGCTTCCCTGTTTCTAAGGTGGAAACAGCAGACTTGTGTCTTTGATGGGTTAGGTTTGAGATGGTTGGTTTCGTAGTAATGGGACATCTCGTTGAGTCCCTGGCTTAGGATGTCCTCAACTTCTTCAAACGTTACTGCTTGTGCTGCCAAACCTAAGTCATCCGCATATATGAAAGATTTTGTGTCTTTAGGGGTGGGTTGGTCGTTTGTATATATATTAAATAGTATAGGAGCAAGTACACTGCCTTGTGGTAAGCCGTTCTTTTGGTTACGCCATCGGCTGGTTTTCCCCTGAAAATCCACAGCGAATCTCCTGTTATGCAGCATAGCCGCGATCGTCTGCACTAGCGAGAAGTCACCTGTCATTCTGTACAATTTACTGAGGAGTGTGCTGTGCGACACTGTATCGTATGCAGCGGTTAGGTCGACGAATACCACTCCGGTTACTTTCCTTAGTTCGAACCCGTTTTCGATATGTTGGGTCAGGTTTAGTACTTGCCCAGTGCATGACTTTCCGGGTCGGAAGCCCGCCTGCTGGGGTATCATTTTAGGTTCGATAAAGGGGGTGAGTCGGTTGAGTAGTATCCGTTCGAAGATTTTAAATATATGGCATAGTAGAGATATTGGGCGGTAGCTTTTAGCATCGTCAGGGTTTTTCCCTGGCTTTAAAATGGCTATGACCTTGGACTTTCTCCATATTTTTGGGATTTGACTGCCGATCATGCAGGCATCAAACATTTCAAGGAGCCATTGTTTAGCCTGGGGGCCAAAGTGTTTTATCTGTTCTACGCATATATCATCCAATCCAGCCGCTTTTTTGTCTTTAGCGGCTTTGATAGCACACTCCAGTTCAGCCATTGAGAAGGGTTTTGACAGATCGCTGTGTTCAATTAGAGGGTCTCTGTCCAATTTTTGCTTTTTCGTTTTATTGTTCAGCTTCCCGTTGAGGAGGAGCTGATGAGCAATTTCATTGGCAGTTGTGGCCGCGTGCTTAACAGGAGCTGTTGGATCGTTATCCATTTTTCGCAGGAGTCTCCAGGCCTTGTGGCTATTTGTGGTAAGGTCAAGGCTTTCCACCATCGAGATCCAGCGTTCCCGTCTGCTCTGCTCCACTGCAGCTGACATCTTTTTGCCCAGCTGCATAGTTTCCTCTACAAATGGACTGGTATTAAAGCAGTCAGTGTATTTCTCGAGCAGGGCTACAGGTTGTAAACCGGGAATATATTTTGTTCGACATCCTCTGGGGATGTGGGCTCTGGACACTTTTTTGACAATGTTTGTAAAAGTGTCGTAGTTCTCCGGTGTTGGCTTGACATGTCCGACGGATTCTTCTAGGGCATTTGTGTATGCATCCCAGTCCGATTTCATGAAATTATATCTTCTACGGAATGGCGTATCTTTTGGCCTGATAGCTATTACGTGGAGAATGAGAGGTCTGTGTTGGGAGTGTGGAATTGGCGTGCCTATTATTTTGATGCATTGTTGGCTAATTTGGCTGCTGGTAAAGATGAGATCCGGGTTGTATCCCCTCCTCCATCTGCCGCTGTTAAAAGATGCCGGTTGTTTAGCATCATGCACCAAAGATAATCGGTTAGCCTCAAACCACTCTTCAAGGGCTTCTCCATTGGGGTCAGTGTTGTTGTATCCCCAGAGAATGTTGTGGCTGTTGAAGTCGCCCAGGATAAGTTTTATATCTTTATTTCGGAAATTTGCTGGTTCATGGAAGTGGAAATCTTCATTTGGGGGCTTATAATACGATGTGACGGTGCAATGGTCCAATTCGACCGTAAGGGTTTCGATGTTATTAACCTTTGTGTGGTCAGTCGAGGTAACCGTCAGGCCATCCCGTACAAAAATTGCACTTCCATATTGCTCGTGAGGTCTTTCCGAGACCAGGCGCATTCCCTCAATGGGTGGTCTTTTGCTTTGCATGCCGCGATGGGTCTCCTGCATGCAAAGAACATCACATTGTATTTGTTTCGTCATGTGGCAAAGTAGTTCTTCTTTGCAGGAAGATAGTCCTTCTATGTTGATGGACATGGTGGTGAGAGCTGGTTTGCTGCTTCTCATTTTGTTTTTGTTGTCGCTGGGTTGAAAAGATTGGCCGGAAGAGGAAGTCCGAGATTCCGTTTCCAGGGGGCACCGCGTGGAGGTTCTTTTCATGCTCCCCTATCATCTCATATCATATCATCATATCACATCACAATATGATCATGGTATTCGATGGTCATTTAACAAAAAGCTAATTTTACTATTTCCTTCAACAACTACAGCATAATTGTGGCTAATTGCCCCCCACAATTTGAAGGGAAATTTATTATGTATCAGACAGATACATGTTATTAAATAAACTGTGCTGTTTTATGAATCATTTTTGCGTTTACATAAAAAAAAAAATATCAGTTTTATTTATTTAGTAGGCTAGCTGATTAATACGCTGCTCTCTAATCTACAGTTTAAGCATACAAAAAATCTCTCCGGCCGTAACTTAGGATTACAAACCGAATATTCCAAATAATTCGTCTGTAATACGAGTATGTTCCAGCCAAGTCCACATTTGTTTCTTGACTAACTGTGTAGTGTAAAGACTCCCTTGTCCGCTCTCTCACCACGTCATTCATCACGAAGTCAAACATTTATTTTCCAAACACATTATACGGCTGCATTGATTTTTTGTTGAGATGCCAAGATTCACAGCTGTAAAGAAAATTAAGAACGATACTGGCGCTGTATATACGGCACTTGTTCGAGTAAAGTTGCGAGTTCCACATATTGCGCATAGAGTTAAAAAGACGCTCCAACGTTGCCAGGGTGGGAAGCGAGCTTCTTCTGTAGGCCACACTTTTAAGTGATCTGAACGCCGAGGTATAGAACGAAGATTAATTTGCAGACAAATTCACATACGTACTAAAATACTCCTCTCTTTAAAAGATTGTTATTCAGTCGCGTTGCGGCAGGAAGGGGAGCATATTGTATTGTGGCCCGGCCTGAATGCTGTGACTAGGTCGGACCATAGGTTTGTAAAGATATCAAAATATATATGTCAATGCGCTTCAGAAAAAGTCTATGTGTTTTTAATATGCTCCTGCATCCTGCCACCCAGTAATTCGATACCCAAATTTAGAGAGGAGGATGTCAGTACTCAATTGAAATTATCGAAAAAATTTACGTTGTATACTTTAAAAATATATGCCAGCAAACAAATATTGTTCTGTTGCTAACAATCCGCCGCTGGTGCGGGTGGTGGTGGGCGGTTGACTGTGGGTGGAGGTGGTTTCTATCATCTGTCAGGTCTCGGGCGGTAAGCCCCCGGGGCGCCGCCCTCGACGCAGCATTATCATTTTATTACTTCCACGGGATTATCATATTTGACTCGTATATTCTGAAGAGCCGCCCGCTCCTAGACCTCCGCCCTCCGTGAGAGACTTGCGAGCTTACTGATGTAGCATCAGTATACTGGAAATTCTCACAGCAACTATAAGCAAGTAGCTACAAATACTGAATCACTATCACAATTTCGTTGGCATGAGACAGATCAACTCATCGGTAACAATAACTTTCGTTGTATATATTTAATTAATATTAATTTATTATTTAACTTAGACGTTTTCTATCGTTTATTAGCAATAATTAAGATGACCATAAGTACAAAATCTAAAGATCTGCAAACAAGCTGCTGGCATCCTTATCATTTTTTTTAAGTGAATGTATATCTACTATAACGATTCAGCACTCATTTACAGTTTTAAGCCATCCTTAGTAAGGACTTATAAAGGTATTCAGATTATAAATAGTCCTATATACTTTATAGTTAAAATTATCGATTGAGAAACGCAATGCATTCGAATTTGTGCATAATGTGTCAGTAATAAATCTTCTAACATTAAAAAATAATAGGAATTCAGCTGAGATTAAAAACAATATAATGCAATTATACAATAGATAACTTCATTTAATTTGCGACAAAATATTGTTCCTATTTTATTTGCGCACTTACTTATATTATTGCTTCTAAAGTAATTAATGAAATACATTTGAATCATGAAATATCTTTCCAGAAACATGCGTCTAATAATAATCATGTATCGAGCCAGAATCATGATTATTATTACACGCATGTTTCTGGAAAGATATTTCGTGATTCAAATGTATTTCATTAATTACTTTAGAAGCAATAATATGTTCTGAATATGATTGTAATATTTCCAGCTAAGTATATTAAGTATTATTAAATCTCATAGGTAATAAAATAATGTATCCAAAATAAATTAAAATGTTGAGTTAACAATTCAGTTTGATGGTTTGGGGTTAAAGAGTATCGATTTCTCACAGACTTCTGTGATTCTCATTAAATTCCAATACAATAGGTACGAGTATACAGTGACCGTTTATAGTTGCCACTCAGCAGCCATATAACAGGATGAAAATAATCAAATGAAACCCTTAAAGAAAATATCATGAAGTTTTATCTGATTTTAACATGTAGGTATTCTATATGGCTCCGATATTTTTTTCTGTCAAATGTTAATACTCGAAGCATATATATTGAACTGCTCGTAAGATACTGAAGAATTGAAAATTTCTACGAGTTATATTAATACAGTGCCGTTTTAGGGGGTGGCCAATTGGGTCGGTAGCCCAGGGCGTCGAATAAGCGAAGGCAACCAAACTCTTTTTTTTTTTAATATATAAACAATATGGAGCACCAGAAAAAAATTACGTAGGACGCTGCAGGGTCTAAAGCCTGTCCTGTATTAATATATTTTGGTGTGTCGGGTTAATCATCCGATCCACATCTCTACCACAGTTGACTTTGGCACAGTTTTCTTTATTTGGATGTGCTCGCCCGCGAGTAACCTAATCTCATCTAATTTTATATAATATTTTTTTATTAAATTATGTTTCGATTGGAGAAAAAGTTTCCGTAGAAAATATATACTTTTTTTCATCAACTCCCAAATTCTCGTTATTCTAAAAGACTATCAACTACATTAAATGATGTTTTGTATTGTGAAATTTTTCTCTGTAATGCATATGTCTTGGATAATCAATATTTAGCTAATATAATGCGTTATACGATAGCCTCATTGCGCTTTTACGAATGCGTAAATAAAACATTTAAAAAATCCAAAATAAACCAATTAAAAAAAACGAAAGCTCATTCATCGGCTTAAATCCCAGAACTAAATGTCTAGCTATCGGCAACGTCATGTACGTAAAAGTATCAGCTTAGTTTTAATTTAAAATCATCCGCTGTGTGTCTCTCAATTTATTTGTAAATTTAGTTATGGCGAGGGAGAGGCTGTAGTCGCTCAGTTCATCAGGAAAACAATATGGCGGGCTCCCGTGGCGCGCTAATCTCCCGCCAAGCCGGCAATGGCGCCGAATTTGCATTCCGGTACTGTTGCATTACGCGGCGGATTTTTCGAAACAGCGAAGGACACTTATTACAAAAAAAATACAATAAAATCATTAGAATAAATAACACACATTCAACTTATTGCAGAACAATACGTGCGTCATGGAGTGGCTTTACTTTTGTTGCATAAAGCTCTTCTACAGAGCTTTTAATTGTAGAAAACTTAAATCCTATTAATTCTTCCAATATCCGTTCCATATCTGTAACGCATAGCTATGACAAATTTCCGACACTTATTTATCTTAGTTGTTACTATTCATGCCTTATCAACAGACATATCTGCATCCGAAAGTTTTCTTGTGAACTTACTCGTGTATGGTTCCCGACTGGTGACGACCTCCAAGGCATAAATCCGGGGACTCGAAGAAACGGCCACTGCAGAATCCGAGACATATTTTGAGTGATTTGTTAATCGATTTTTTTAAAGGAAATGATGAATATTCTAATGCTCAGGTGGCCTGGACCATTCAGTCCTAAAAATTAACTCAACCCGATACACGGTTAGATAAAGGCTTCGGTAATCTAACGACAACCTCGCTAAAGATGTGCCTAAAGAATATGTATATTTAAAATACGTTTCTGTTGCGCACTGCTAACTGTCATGAGGCTTTGGAATGCCAAAAATTTCCTTAATTATTATTGTATTTTCTACATTCCTTCCGGTCGTGATCCATGTTGATGTTTGCATAAAGGTTATAGTCTCCTCTCTTCGTGTGACAAAATAGTCAAATATAAGACCGAATAGTTAACTGAACAAATCGCTACGAATAATTTATGTCAGTTTCCATAATCCTAACGTAGTTTAAAATCAGTTACATCCCGAATCAATACGAGTACATTCATTTTGTGTTTACCATCAATGTTTACCTTGATTAACTCTTTGTGAGTAGCCGAATTTACACCAAGCAGTACCGGCTTTAGACCCTGCGGCGCCCTAGGGCGTTTTTTTCTGCCCCCCATATACCTGGGGCTTAGATTAAAAAAAAAATCTAGGTGCACTCGGCGCCCCTAGCTTATTCGACACCCTGGGGCACCAACCCTTTTCGCCACCCCCTAAAAGCGGCACTGACGCCAAGCAAACGAATGCCGATTCTATCCCAACTCCTGAAAATTTTAATGTATCAACTTAATTTGAAGGAATATGAAAAATATTGATCTTCGTCCCCTTTTTTTAATGCGGATTGTGACATTAAAAATAAAAGTAGTTTGAAAGAAAAATGAACGCAACATTTTAAAAATATATGTAAACTAATTACTATTTTAATATATTTTATCCTATTGGAAAAAGTAAATTGATTAACAACTGGTCTTAAATCACAATGATAATTTTATCTAACTCTATCATGGAAGCAGTTCAGGTTTTCCGAAAGCACAGATCGGGCGGAGCTTGAAGTGGGCGCGACCTGACTGGCCCCGCCCACCGCAAGCTCCGCCCTCAGGACACTCCCAAGCCTTTCCAAGAAGGCATCACTCTCACTGGAATCCACTCAATTAATAACACCAACGGAATAACTCTTATAATGTGTCAGAAATAAAGAGGACCGGATACGCGACCTGTTTATTTATTTATGTTGTGGTCACCGTACTCAAATTTTACGTCTTTAATCTGTTACGTAAATAATTAACTAATTAAACATTTATTTTTTTTTGAAAATATAATGAAAAATAAATTAATAAATGAATAAACGCATTACGCTTAATCCATTACACAATTCTTACAATATATTACACGTTACACGATGGCAGGTGACCTATTCAGAGAAAAGACAATAATCATCACTTCCATGTCCGCTTCCTTAACTGGACCATACGGTCATCACGAACATCCGCCAATCACACGAAAAAAGGTCACCATTACAGTGGTTCTTCTACAAGATTCAAACTTACATGTGGTTTAAAGAAAATAATATAATACTATTCATCCTAAGTCGAAATAGTTTGCCATTCATAGCTCGCTATGAATTGAATCCAACTGATTACTCGTATTATGATAAAAATATGTGTCTTTGGTCAACGCATTTTATAAGCCACGTTATATCATTCACTTGCAACCGATAAGGAAAAAATATTAGTAATTTAACTCGCAAATAAAAGTAAAAGATATCTAGTACAGTGATTGTTTAATTGTAAATGACATTTCTGTTATAAAGGCATTTACTTGCCGGATTCAAATTTCAACAGAAGAATGTGTGCATAAATCTGACAGATATCAAAAGCGATAGCATTTGAAAACAATCTGCTAATATGGATTTTTTAAATTTTTATTAGAATATTATTTTATTATTTCAATATTCTAATCTACTTTTATAGATCATTTACTATATTACAATATTATTAATAATTAAATATACATATACTAAACATAAAATTTCTTTTTCAACGCGTCAATCCAAACACAAAAATAACGGCAGAAGCGGGATGGGTCCTCCCAATCTGCATAACCATTGGTAGATTAAAATTATAAGAAAAAAACTAGTTTCAGATGTAAAGAAATGTGTGTATTTATTTTTAAAAAATACAAAGCTAAACAGAACCAAAAAATATTAAAGTTTATTATATGGATTTTTTAATTTTTATTAGAATATTATTTTATTATTTAAATATTCTAATCTACTTTTATAGATCATTTTACTATATTATAATATTATTAATAATTAAATATACATATACTATACATAAAATTCTTTGTATTTAAATATATATATAATATATTATAAATAAATTAATAATATATAAATTCTTCCATAAATTCTTAAAAGAATTTTATGTATAGTATATGTATATTTAATTATTAATAATATTATAATATAGTAAAATGATCTATAAAAGTAGATTAGAATATTGAAATAATAAAATAATATTCTAATAAAAATTAAAAAAAATCCATATAATAATGTCTCCTTGAGATAATATCAAGAAGGTAAAATTATTAATCAGTAACACAGGTAAATGATTGGTTATAAAGTCCAAGTCGGAACTATAAGTAGTCGTTTCTCATCCATTCAGTCTATAGTTTGGTTCGAGACCCGAGTGGTACTTACTAAAATAAATAGACTGTCGGAAAGTAATAATATTAAGCTTGTGAATAAATGAAGACTGATTGAATAATAAAAAATAAAAATATACATACTTTGAATATATACTATAGCGACATCTATCATACGATGATAACAATGACATGAATACTAGTTTCAACGTGAGTCGGTCCAGGCACAGTAATAGCCCAGTCGGCTGAGCGGTATGAATACCTGGGCATAGTTGGTTTCCAAGGTCCGCGGTTCGCATCCCGCTTCTGCCGTTATTTTTGTGTTTGGATTGACGCGTTGAAAAAAGAATTTTATGTATAGTATTTGTATATTTAATTATTAATAATAAAGTTTATTACTTTGTAAATAATCTTTCATCGACATTTGTTTTTTTACTGTTTTATTTCCGCAACAATTTAAAACACAGACAAAATATAACAAATACATAGCGTAATTCAAACGATGAATGCGGTAAAATGGTGGATAGAGAAATGATCGATGCGATCTATTTTTGTATGAAATGAATTTGGACTAGAAGAAATAAACGACACATCCGGGAAAACGATTATTCGAGGAACGATCTTCTTAGTATTTAAGTATTCACCAAACGCTCAAAATATTCACTACAAATATATTTCACATAAACTTTTTAAGAGTATTATATAATATACTCGTATTTATTCACATACTTGAATAAATCTTACGCCTACTGATTCACTTAGATACCGTTTTACAATCTAAAGTTTAGATATGCCGGTCTATCTAAGACCTCGGTTCAAGAAGGTAGGCGGTAATGAGTCAATTTGAAGTCAAAGATCTCCGCCCCCGCTCTGCCCTTCACCCCGCCGCCGCACTGAAGATCTTCCGCCGGAAGTGGCGCAGCGGGGGCGCACTTGCATTATTTATTTATGATATTCTGCGGGGAAGCTCGCATTTTCAAGACGGCAACATTGACTTTATCATATGAGATCGCGCTCAAATTCAAAAGCATATTAACACTTATATTTTTTATTCAAAAAGCACGCGGGAAAATCCTAAAAGAAAAGTTCACTTAAATTTATTATATTATTTTACAATTAAACCTCTATACAAGAGAACACAATATAACAAACTTGAAACGTATTCGACTAAATATCTCGTAAATGTGATTTTTAAAGCCACTCTATTTGTGATGTTTTTTTTACGAGTGTAACCAGATAAATGAAAGCATGAGCAATGATAGGAAACGCGCCTCAAAGCGTGAATCGCCATTTTTTGTAGTCAAATAGGCGTTTTTTAACTTTATAAATACGTACATATAAATTTCTGTTTCGTCTAAAAAATATATTTATTTGTATTTTATAGAAAGAAACTTGGAAAATGGCGACGTAGACAGTCGAAATCAACGTAATAAAACCGATTATTATTTATAAATGACTTCTTTATAACCAAATGGTCATTCCGGCAGCGTTTCTTTGCCTCCCTGCAGGCAAAAAGGTAGGTCTTGAGTCTGCCTTTGAAGGATGCCTACGTTTTCAGCTCTCTTATACTCGTACTTTTCGGTAGCGAGTTTCAGTCCGTTAATGCCGTAAAACTAAAAGCACGATTGCCAAAGACCTGCTCGTAATCGAATCGTAAATGTACATATAAATGGGAGTTTCATATTTAAATTGACTAAGTAATTCTTACTGTATAATACTATTGAATAAATTTTGTGAATATGTTCGAACATAATTGAACATATATGGGCATTCATGGCATATCATATGCGTATTAAATTGTAGATAATTTAAAGATCTAGGCTTGTGCTGGAAGTTTTTAAGATTTTAAAAAAGGTTTTTAATGTTACAGCTGTAATTCGTATAACTATCAAGTATTAATTCCACTATAATTCTAACCCTCTTGCCAATTATAGGTATTTATTGGCAAATTGGAGCCTTTACCGCGAAGCTCTACAATCTATCAATAACCTCGGAGAGTAGGTACTACCTCGTACCTATCTACCTGAACCTTCATAGACGGAGCAGCTTTTTAAACTATTCATCAAATAAATATTATAAAAAAACGATTTTCCATTCTAATGGGAACTGTTGAAGGCTAAGAAAGCCGGGGACGTAATAGTGATAATCCTAGTTAGTAGAGTTAACTTTAAATGTTAAACACATTTTTTTTGTTAAAACTGTTTCCTGCTTTTACTAAATGCACAGCCAGTCGAAACCTCTGTAACGGAAAACCTGAACGTTTGGTCGCTACATGCGTAAATTGTGTGTGATGTACCTGCTCGTATGTTTATCCTTAGCATTTAGCATTTGATTTATATAAACGAGTTCCTAATTAATACAATAACGGTATATAAGGTTACACTGACAAGTAAAGGTTTATAATAATTAAATTAAAATATTTAAACTAAATCCACATTAATCAAACATAGAAAAAGGTTATATATCGTCGGAATTAACGTCCGTAATAAAATTTAAATAAGATATAAACAAACTGATCAAGGTAAGCTGAAAACCTTCTTAAGCGCATCAATGCTATTTAGTAGATAATCTATGACTCTATCACCCTTAATGGATTCCTAATAATATATTTTAACCCTTTCGCATCGGTTGTCGGCTTATGCCGTCATAAGATTCCCCGACTGTTGACATCGGTTGACGGCATATATCATTTTGCTACTTTCTTAGAATAGTTTTTTATGCATCATCTGATAGCTAAAGGATAAAAGAACCAATGTGATATATGAAAATAGACCAGGTAAGTACACTTATGCTTCAAATACTAGTTTTATTGATTTTTATTAATTGACAGTATAATTTGTATTCAAACCGAGCCATGAAAGGGTTAATTACCTAATTATAACTAATTTTTGTATTTCTTTCATTGTTACGCCACTGCTGCGTTTTAGTTCCTCTCGTTAAGACGCTTGATTCTGGCGATATAAAATATAAATCTAGGGCCGATATATTCAATGGAATTCCACCGAGGAACTTTCCAACCAAAATAAATTATCAAACCGCAACCTGCCCATATAACTATAATTCTAACAAATATTTTTTTATTATACCTGTTGCTAAATAAACTAACAGATTAAAAATTGCCCACACACTATACACTTTTATAAATACCAAGTAAAATAATTAAATATAATATTATTTTATAGTAAATTCCTCAATCATTATTATGTCATATTTTTGTGAGTCACAAATCCATAAATTAAAAGCGTTTTTGTATGTTTACGCTTTGTAATTTTAAAATAATGAAAATTCAAGCAAACTATTTAAAAAATGTATATTAAATAGGAGAACAAATCAATTAATATTCGTATTTAATTCATTATCTTTTGTATGTATAATATAATTATAATTATAGGAAGAAATACCACATATAACTTTAAAATGATTAAGTTACTTTATATTTGTGCCCATACTTATGAAAGTGGCATAAGTCATGTTCCATTTGTTTTGAAATATAAAAAGATGTGCGTTAGCATAAAATTCTATTTTTTAAATTTATGTTGGTTAATGATTTTATTAATTTAAAACAATTTTAATTGATATATGAAGTTTTTTTTGTCAATTTTTTCAATGTTTTCAGCATTTACTTTGAGATCCATTATAAATATTTACTTATTTACCACGACAGGCGTATACAACTGGGATGGGCAGCGTTTGGAAAACTAAAGTACATTTTAAAAGCGAAAATTCCGCAATGTCTTAAAACTAAGGTGTTTAACCAATGCATCCTCCCTGTATTAACTCATGGCGCAGAGACGTGGAATCTAACAGCAAGTCTTACCCATAAAATAAAGGTCACCCAGCGTGCTATGGAGAGATCCATGCTAGGAGTGTCACTAAAAGATATAAAAGAATCCGGAACGAGGATATCCGCAGAAGAACTCAAGAAGTAGAGGCTACCCAACGAATGGGCACACTCAAGTGGCAATGGGCAGGACATATCTGTCGAAGAGACGACGGTCTATAGGAAAGAAAAGTATTGAAATGGCGCCCAAGAACTGGCAAACGAAGCATTGGAGCTCATGCAGGAGGCTTACGTTCAACAGTGGATGGATACAGGGTGATAATGATGATGATGACTTTGTTTTTACATCGCGTTAGATTGATCTAACGTGATCCATGTATAAAAAAGGTAAATAGATAAATATTTAGTCTTTTTTCAGGGTTTAGCTTTCGCTTGACTTACACCACTTTCATAACTATGGACATTTTGAGCAAAATTTACGATAAAAAATCATATCGTTACAGTATACTTTACTTGGTACTATAATGAATTTGGCAGGCACCACATGTATGTACGAGAATATTTAAAATAAACTTACAACATTTTGAATGTGATTCATTCGGCCAAATAACAAAAAGCAAGACACGAGAAGCCGCGAAAGAAGATGCTTGACTGAGTCAGTGTATTTTTTACTCGGTGAATGGTTTGTTAAGTACCTACCTACTCGTGAAAATGTTCCAGACAATGAAAATAATTAATGATTTCATCTGGTCTGTAGACTAGACATGGCCGCTTCAATTAGCATGGCAACACTGATTCGTCACCAAATACCTACTGCTTTTTCGATGAGTAAAACCAGACGTTTATGTGTGTAATATACGCTATTTTGGAAACATTCAAAAAATATATAAATATTTTTTTAGCCATACAAAATAAACAGGATAAGCGATATTATCTAATCACACGTGCATATTCTATGAAACACAATAGTCTTAAATCATATCGATCAAAAATGTATAATTATTGGTTATTAATAAGTAATACGAGTCTGTATTTAATTGATATATAATAGAAAGATTATTATAAAAATATTTTATATTTTAGTAATAAAATTCATTACATATTTATATAATAACTTAAAAACCTTAACTACAACTAATTACGCTTATAACTCTTACAGTAAATATCTATACTCAATAAAATTATTTGGTGCAAACATTTGAAACAATACAAATTATAACAAATGACAATTATTTAGGTAAATACTCAAGGATCATGCTTTATTTTCTTTATCTATGGTTAGTATGTCTACTTTCTTAGTGTCTTTAGTAATATCTATAGTATATGTTTTCTCTTATATTTATGTCATTGGTTCAGGGTTTCCTGTTACTAATAAACGCATTATTTTGTGGATTTCCTTTACACTATGTACTTAAGTAGTTGTACACTAGTTTTTTACTTATACATGTCCCGGGATATTATGGAGAGCTATATATTATTTTACATAAGATACAACAACTACATACAATCTCTTTACGACATCCTTGACTCACGGTAATTGCCTAGCACAGGATGTTTTTTTTTTATTTTAACATGTACGAGTACATCGGCACAGAACGCGAATATACAGGAAAAATAATGATTAGGTAAACGAAACAATTGAATCATGCAAGGAAAGACCTTTTCCTCGATGGATGTTTATATTTAATAGTATGCTCACGACAGCAATAAAAGTTTATATGTATTACTTTTGCATACAATTATCGTTGTACAAATAAAACGCTAAGTTAAGAGTATTAGGTTATAAAATATATATATCTGGAACATATTTGTCGTAATAGCACAAATTGCCGCCACTCATCCGAAGCTGTTAATTATTGAAAAATCTTAATGGGATATTTTTAAGAAGATCGGAGATAAGCCCGACGTTCCTGAGGCCTGGACAATTTGTTTCTAAAGATTGGCTCAACCCGATCAGCGACACGCGGTCAGCAACAGGGGGAGGCGGAGGCGGAGGCGATGACTTATATATGTTTAGTCCGCGCCCAATATTACTTAACTACGACGATTAAACGAGTACCTCGGTTACGATGTGCTATAGTCGCTGGACAAAATACTCGTATATAATCGCTTTGAAATATTACATTGAGCCATTTATATTTTTTTTAAATATGTGCCATTGATAAACTTTGGAATACTCTTCCAACCTATATATTTCTTCCCTCATACAATTTCAGAATCTCTTCAGATACACTCTCAATCATCTGATACGGTTTAAGATCATAGATTTCGTATGAAACCCGTATCGGTGCTTTACTACATACTACGTTCATAAAATAAAATCAAACAAACTATTTACTTTAATTACGTGGGTACGGTCTTTTCATGACGCGATTTACCTCGTTTCTCATGATCTACCACAAGACTGTTACGTCTAATAGCAAACAACTTCGTGACGAGTAAACGTTTAAATACATATCCGGGTTGTTTGACTCTCCGGCAATCCGCGAGAAAGCGCGCCAGTCATGGAACGTCTCTACATTTGAATCAGCCGCGCTTTTCCGAGAACCGACCGCACTTCCGGCCAGTCTCGGAGTTGCCAGAGGCGACGCCAGATGATCATTATCATCATTTCATTTCAAAACGAATTACCTATTTGATTTTGGTACATTATAGTACATGAATCACGCATCTTTGGAATGCCTCTCGCAAAAAAAGTATGACAGTTCCGAGTGTGGAGTCATTCAAAGAATGCTGCCGATTTTTTTGTTGTTGTGGCTTACGAATGATTTGCCTTTTTTGGTCAGTCGTGTTTCAGGTTTTTTTATAATCCAGCTTACTTATTCAAAATGTTAGACAACAAATGAAGATGAACCATAACGAACATATTTTTTTAACGTATTTAAAAATCATGTTTCATTTCAATTTTTTCATAACCGAATAGTGAAATCTACCCTAATAACTGTTACATTCAAACCATAGGGAAAAAACAAATCTACCATAAAGATGGCGGTAGAAGGACAAAAATGATATTAAAATGTTGCCCTTGATCTTATAAAAAAGAAACTGGCCAACTGTTTGCTGAACAGACTGACGACATAACCATTCCATTTATTGGAGAGTATGGTGATCACAAACTGCCGCGACAAATCTATCCTATCCTCTATGGTTCTCGACTCATCCCAGCTATGTCTCCCGGATCTCCGATGAGTACACTCTTTATATAGTATCAGATGACCTTACACGCTATCAACCACTAAAATTCATCTCAACGTGCAGCGTTTACCTGACTTGAATGAATGACATAGGGAAGTTTATACGTATGTGTGTATTAGAGGAGCAAAACCATCTGTTGGTTTACATAAATAAATACATTTATATATTGCTACCTTTACGAGTATGTTATTTCATTAATAGCCATACGATATTTATGAATAGAATTCTCTTAATTTACAGTTTATTTTATTCAGTTTAATAGCATTGCTTCCCCTTGTAACACGTAACCAGAGAGCAGTGATTGTTATAAGGGGTGATAGCGTAACCCCCGTTTGACGGCGGTAATCGTTAATGAAAGCGGAAGATAATAGTTGTCATAATAGCGGCACTCTCGCCGGGCGGAGTGACAAACGATGCGACAGCAGCCAGATCCAGGACATCACGACGACTCCAGGCGACGGCTGTATAATTATAGAGAAGGGTGAGAAAACAGTGGCGTACTATCATTCAAGACAGATACTGCAACGTGATCATGATCCAAGTTTTCAACACTGCTTGGACTATTATCTAATTACTATCTATTCCATCATCATGGCAGTCCATCCAGCATTGAAAATCGGCTTTCTTTAAAAGTGTGCAACTCTTCCAGTCCTCCATTTATGCCTTTCGTATCGAGGCTCCTCCTGCTTTTTTTATAATTTCATAAATCCATCTAGAAGAGATTTGACCGACACGCCGTTTGCCGTCTCTTGAGCGCCACTACATATGGTTACATAGAGACGGAAGATGGCTTCACTCCTTAATAACCATCATTTCTTCGGAAAAAGTGCCCCGACCACCGGCAATAATATGTTTAATAAGCAATACTTAACAGGGATCGAAATTCTTACAGTCTTAAAAATAAAACATTGATTTACTAATAAATATGCATAGTAAATTTATTCACAGCAAATAATTGTCATGTAAGATTATTTTTGCATAGAATATTTGTCAGTGTATATCGGTCATTGAAAATAAGTATAAAATATATTCTTAAAATCCACCAAAAAGAAATCCATATCGTTTTTTATTTCAGCAATACTGCAACATTTTTCTTAATATAATCATAAATAAAAGCAAATCAAAAGATTATTTTTTAAATTGGGATTCGACTGAGATTGTTTATTTTTCCGATGCTCTCGTTGAAATAATGGGTAAGCTGGCGCCTCCCATTGATCTATAAATTGAAATTCGAGCGATAGAAACGGATCGGGAATAAAAGAACGACCTCACCCCGAGTTGGTCAGACCCGCGATAGATATCGGCGCGATAAGCCGCAGCTTGGCCCGGGCGGGGGTCGTTTTATTATTTGGGGAGGAGATCAGGGAATCAAGAAGAGCCAGGGATGGATTTAACCTTAACACCCAAACCATCATCTCATACTTACGTACATCGAAGAAACGTTATTTATAGCTTATACCCTATCAGCAAAGATTTTACATATTATGTATGCAAAAATCCGGAAAGTTTACACTAGTGTTGTAAGTGTTATAAGTGTTGACCTTCATTGGGAAGGAATAAAAAACCGGGTTATTAAATGATAAAATAGTTTATTTATAAGTCATTTTCATTCAAAAATATTATATAATCGCCACATAAGATCGACGAAAAACAAGTTGCTTTAAAATTACTATTTTTTAAAACAGTTTAAAACGAAGCTTACGTTTTGAACTCTATCCACAAAAAATCTAGATGCCTATTTAAAACATGTATTTACTCGTAAATTGTAACAAAAAGACGAATTCTTTAAATAATACTTAAACTAAATATTTCAGTCTACATTGATTAATAAATAAATATTATATTATAACACCTGGCCCTGGCTTGGTAGGGTCAGTTGTTCAGTTGTGAGATGAATGTTCTGATTCCTTAAGCTGTCCCCGAGGACCTGACCGGACCAGAGCTGGGCTGTAACTGTGGATGTAACTTTACTGTAGGTTGGGGTGAAGGATGACGTGGGGGGGCGGCAGTCGTTTATTTCAATTACATTATTCGACGCCCTCCAATCTCGCATCAGCTGTGATGGGCCGTATCAGGGATGGACCATCTCGAACTTGATGTTTGGAATTCGGGTTAAATGTCTATGGATGCCGGAAGTCTAAGTATTTACCTACTTATTATAGCTACCGACATTACATTTCAAAAATGAATGATGAGTTATCCAAATGTATATTTTATATAAAATGTTGTTTAACCTTGTAAATGTACTTTTAGGATTCGTTATTTATCTAAAAAAACTGCCTTGATACAATGATGCAACAAATTCTGCCATGGAATTGTACGTGAAATGACAAATTTTCACGTCATGTACGCATATTCAAGCGCTAATCAAAAATCGCGGCTTCTACTTTCCACAGCTCAAAAGAGACTTGATGAGACCATCCATTCATACCAGCAATATAACGACAGATGAGCAAAGTTTGCTTAGATTTACTAATCAAAACTTTAGCTTCGTTAATTTCAAGTCCTTATATTTTAATCTTTAATGTAACACATATAAATGTAAAATATAACCGACGAAGTATATTTAAGAAAAGCATACATCGTCTCCGTTTTTCGTTATAATGCGAAAATATGATTTGAAACGACGTAAATGTATGTAAAGTGCGTATCTGTTTCACTGTTCTATCAATTCAAATAAATTTAATAATGGACATTAAGGTTGCTTATAATCTATTATTAAATTAACCAAAAAGTAATTTGTAAATCAATAACAAAAAGTACTGGAGGACTCTGCGAAATGCCTTATGGTCACAGGTTCGATGAAAGGAAAATCCTGATCTGTCTTCTTCTCGTGGTGGGGGGTGAGCGACATCAGTCGGCCAATATAGACAGGGACCGAATGTTGGCCGGAAAAAGCTAACACCCAGCTAACCTCATCAGGTCAAGCTGGTCAGGATACTCTATTGTCCTGGAGGTAGTAAATTCTCTCCAAAGGCGGATGAACCTTTATGTTCAATGGCATTAGGATGTGGAAATAAAGGGGAAAATACCACATTAAAGGTCTAAAAGACATCCCATGTATCAGCAAAAAATGATTGCATCTCAAGTTTGCAGAGGGTCGAGAAGAGTGAAGATCGAGATGCAAGATTTTGTTGCTGCAAACCAATCACCAAGAAGAACTTAACTTCGTCAATTTACTATTTGAATAAATTTTCGTCCAACTATGAATATAGTTTACTAATAAGTAATATTGTTTGATTGTTTTTATTGCGTAAAAACATCCAGCGCATGCAAAAATTTCAATTGATAGATTATTCATATCCGCTCTTCATTCTCACATGACTGTGATACCTCTGAGAGAAACAAAAAACGAGAATGAGTGTTCCGATAATTCCAGGCTTTGAACTGATTACACCGCGGCCTCCATTACGCAAACGGCCTTGGGCTGTTTCGACACTCACAATTACCATACGGAACCAAGCAGGAGGTAGTTACTTATATATCTAACTACCTTGGGAATAAGATCTTTTGTATATTCGTATCTTGTAGATAACTAACTAATGTGCGATCCCACAATTAATATTATTAATCATTAATACTGCAAAACTCATTGTGGGGTTGCAAATGATAAGCCATACAAATAACATTTGTATACCCTTTTCACAGTTAATTATTTAAATTTATTATTATTCTCGTATTTTAATATTATTTTTTAATCAACACAGATACAAAGTACAATATTTAAGAAATATATATAATATAATATTTAATTATATTCTTTCTTCAATATATTTTTGTAATTTTATACAAAAACAAATTCCTATCTACGGAATAGCAAGATTCAAGACAATAAAGATGATGTGTATATTTATATTGTAGAACATATTGTTTTACAAAACAAGTACAATCATGAGTTAATTTATGCTTAGATAGCATTAACGTTAAATTCTTAAAAACATCTATTATTTTTTAAATACACTTATAATACAATAGTGTAGTTTTGACCGATGTAATGACACAACAAAAAGAAATAAACTCTTAAAAATGCTGATAATGGAATGATTAAATAGAAGTAATACAAAAATTTAAAATCTTAATTGTAAATAATATTATGTACAAACATCAATTGAGAATCGTATCGATAAAATGTTTTACTTTATTAAATTTATTATTTAATCGAATTCGTCACACTTCTTAATAAATCATTAAATGTACCATTTTCATATGACATGAATGAATTAAGCATAACAAATATTAATACGCTGCCAATATTTCATTCTAGTGAACGTACGTAAATATATTGCATTCAACAATGTGTTACGTGCGGCATTGAGCAAGTGTCGGAACAAAATGACGTCATCGACTACGCGGCGTTTTCGCGGGAAACCGGATGCGTCACGCGGGTTTGTCCGTCATGGCGGCCGTTTAGGCGGGAGAGCGACAATCGCGCTACATCTGCACGAAACTATGAATGGGCTTCGGAGAAAGATGCTGCTTTATCATCCGGTCGCTCGCACCGTGGCGCCCGTAACCGGCACGACGCGCATTCATTCATAAAACCTTAGCGAGATTTACTACAAGCACTATCCGCTTGCTCACATACGCCGATTGTTTTCATACGAGATTCCATTTCACACTGTCGGGTACTCTCTTGCAATTTGAATTTATTCCACGAAATAAAACACTCAGCGATGAGTGTTGCCGTCAAAAAATAATCGCATAATAATAAACGCAGCTCGAGATGATGCATGACACATTGGAGAACCTGATTTTGCGTTTTTGGAAAGGAATTTAAAATATACTCGGCGTTAGTGTTACGTGTTCATTATTTGTTTTTATAGTAATAGTTTATTACGAGCGCGTTTCATCATTACTCATTGGCACATTGCGCAACTGTAAAATTCTAAGAAAAGTTTCATTCATTAAGTCTGGCCACACGGTATAAATGAATAAGCTGTGTTAGTAAAATTTTAAGAAAACTAGTTTTGTAAAATTTAACGTCTGTCTTCGATGTTCTAAATAAAACTAAAAACAAAAATTATATACTCTTTGTGAGTTTCATGGATTACATTATAAAATATAGGTAAATCATAATAATTACCCAATGGCATAATTTAAAACTTCAACTCTTTCGCATCGGTTGTCGGCATATGCCGTCGTAAAATTCCCCGACCGTTGACATCGGTTGACGTGATATATCGTTTTGCTACTTTCTTAGAATAGTTTTTTATTTTTTTCAATTTCAATTTATTTTTTTCTTTTAGAAACATTACAAATAACAATATTTAATTCATTTCTAAAGCGGTATAAAATAACAATTTATAAATAACCCAATAATAATAGAATCATTTAAAAAGTCCCGGAGCCCGCTAAACAGAAGACTCCACGAAATTACTTTGATAAATAAATTCGTGGAGCTCATGTCGAAACTGGGCTTCTCTCAAGTGGAATATATCAATATTCGAGGCGATATCGTTGAACAGTCTGATCACTCTCCCAAGAGGCATAGTCCTTGGCAGATTAGTATTACCTCTAGGAAGAACAAACAATATGTGCCTCCTTATCCTTAAATAATTGTCAGGGACAAACAAACCAATTTCAAACAAAATATCAGGATTATGCATCATCTGATAGCTAAATGATACAAGAACAATGTGATATATGAAAATAGACCAGATAAGTACATTTAGTTTTATAATTGACAATATAATTTGTATTCAAACCGAGCCGTAATGAAAGGGTTAAACTTTTGTAATAAGTTGTGTTGCATAGAAAATAGAGTATAATACAATAATTGTTAAGCATTTTACTGTGTACCTGAAATCGTGGCAGTATTTTAAAAAATACAGTTAAATAACGTAAGATAATTCAAACTATAATTAATATATAATATACAGCGATTATCACTGGTCAATTCGTCGTAAGCTTTGTAAAATATTAGGACGGGATTCAAGTCTCGTAAAAAAATAACACGATATAAATCTTTTCGGTGTGTTGTGTACTTTTCACAATATTTTTTCTTAGAGTTGATGATTTCCTATAATTCCGGCACTCCTGCGCTTCCTCGTAGGATGAAGCTGCATTAACATTTGCGCGATGGTTTTCCTTATACAGATGTACTCA
Organism: Glossosoma conforme; assembly: GCA_022606575.1. NCBI lineage: Eukaryota > Metazoa > Arthropoda > Insecta > Trichoptera > Glossosomatidae > Glossosoma > Glossosoma conforme. The sequence goes on along the minus strand of JAGTXR010000017.1, from coordinate 2,586,209 downwards.
CAAGTCAACAGTTCTCTAGAAAGTCTCCATAGACACGGCGCCAGCCAACGCATCGCAAACTTCGTTTCTCATGAATATTAAACAGGACCAGCGCCAAATACTTTGGACATCACACTTTCAATAGTGAATAAATCAATGACTATGACTATATATTTCCAGGAGAATAAAAAAAAGGATGATAATTTAATTTGTTTACATTTGTAGTGTGTGATCAAATCTATATAACTATATCATTTTTTTACATGATACATTGGTTACAATAGTGGCGTGTACAAAAAAACAATTTTTATATAATTCAAATAATTTGTTCCAACAATCAAAATATCAATTTAAAAAGCACCAATTAACAACTAGTAAATTGCGATAAAAAGTAACGGTGCCGTCCAAAAAAACGCATAGTATAAAAAAACGTAAAGCCAAATCGCGTAAAAAAATCGCGTATGAAAGGACCGAGTGTATTGTGAATGAATTGAAGACACTTCCGTTACCATATTGACATTTAATTATTGTGATAGCGAAAAAAATAATAAGCATAAGGAGGAATACTAAAACAGAGTGAGAGAGATGGATGAGATGGACAACACATTTCAAAAACTGCTATAAGGGTAGACGTTCGTCTTATCATATGTGAACTTAGGTATTGTACTGTTGCTACTCGTAAATATATAGGAATAAACCATATTCATAACACTTTATCATTTCGCGGATAACCAAAATCACTATGGATTAAAAGTATGTACGATTATTTGGGAAAAGAAAAAAATGCATTTCAAATAAGTAAAACAGTGCACGAATGTCTTTGCGAAGCATTTGGAATAGTTACGGAGCACCAGTGCATAATAATCTACCTATTTTTATTTTAAACTGCATCATAGATCGAACTGTTAGAGTGCTACACTTTAATGACAGACATAACTCTATCGGTCACTTTCTCTTACTGTTTCCCTTTAACTAGCACTACGAACTATTAGTAATTAAAACATATATTTGTACACTCATATTGTATTCGTAGTATCTACAAACTAGTTGATGACACTTGCTTTATACGCAGAATAGTTTATAAAAAATCAATTTCATCATGTTCCATATGACACAAATAATGAAATTGAGTGACCTTCTTGGCTTATTAATGTACAAAACGAATGAGTCATGAATAACCAAAATCTGTATTCTTAAATCAGATTTCGGCTAATGAAAAGACATATGTAGATACATATTTTACAATATGACAAAAATGTTCATCAGTTTTGGAAGACCTGAATTTATTATCTGCGAGTCAACATATAGTAGTAATACACATAATTTACGTGTTTAAAACTAATCTACATTCGATACCCTTTAATAGATCAAAACGTGCAAAGTCAAATATGAATATATAAAAATGACAAATTAATTAAGTCGTCTCTTATAGTACCATGTACTTAAATAAGAAATAAAAGAGAGTAAAATATTGATTATCCAATCTAAATAATAGATTTTTTAGAATTTATTCCACAATATTCATTAGGTGACGATATGTTTCTGATACATCGGGTAACCATTGTATTGTCAATGAAATAAGAATAAAAAAAAATTATACCGCCAATTAAAAAATCTACAAACAATTCGAAATGGCAATTTATTTTGTTTTTTTTAAATCTAGATCTGATTCTGTTTATCGGGCGTTGCTGAGGCACCTACCGCCGCGATTTTCGGAATCGCAAACAGGTTTTACACATAGGTACTTTGCCGATTTGAAATTATAATCTCTCGATATGAATCTATTTCTGTAACAGCACCAATCATTCCGGCAACTTCCCCCTTTGAAGTGGTTCCGATGTTGCCAGTTCCTAATTAGAGTGAACATTGTACCTAATGTTTCTGAGATCCCTTTCTCGGAAACTATTGAATAATCATCGATTTTAATGGATTTTTTCTCTCTGTAATAACTGGGTTGTATCCAACAATTTTAGGCAGATGCTATTGAACATAATTTATCGTGTAAAAATTAATTGAGATGAAAGCTTACGTGATAAAATAGTTATGATTCTTGTATATTTAGATTTAGTACATTAAGCGACTGAAAATGTTTTTTACAGTAGATATTTCATTATTCATGTCATTAATTTTTTTTTCGAAAAAAAAAATCCTGTTATAAAATTAAACTATTTATAAATAGACTCCATTAAAAAGTAAAAAAATTAAGCCATATATAACAAAGTAATTGAAACCAAGGTTATCACCGCAGCAACTGTAAGTAACAAGAACAGTAAAACCTCCTATAACGTTTTCATAAGAACGGATGATTAGCTCGATGCTTCCGAGGCTTAGACATTTAGTCCTAGGAGACGGTACAACTTATAGTAACAATATATAATGATCCGTTTTATGAAAAATCTGCGTTACAAATAAAACAAGCGTGCGTTAAAGAAGGGTTCACTTTATTCGCAATGACAACAAAAGCACAAGTGTCAAAAACCGTAACACCTTCATAAACTATCCGTACAATACAGTTTTGCCATTTTAGTATGATATTATTTACAAGAAACTTATCTATTGTATAAAATATACATCACGGTCAACTAATGGTAGAAATTATCTTATTAATGATGTTAGAAACGAATATAGTCTGCATCATCAGATCCTATTACGTCCGGAGTGCTCATAAAGACACGGATTTGCATTAATTGAAACATCTTATTATCATTGTCCTTTTCCATCATCTTCATCAGCCTTTGTTTGTCCACTGTTGAACTAAGACCTCCCGCATGAGTCTCTAACATCTTCGATCCTCCGCCTTCCGCATCCAGGCTACTCCCGCTATTCACCAATACTCCGTTTACAAGTTCTTGGACGCCACTCTAACACTTTTCTTTCCCATCGACCATCATACATTCGAGAGATATGTCTTGCTAATTGCTACTTAAATGTACCTATTCGTTGGGTAGCCTTCACTACTTGTGTACTTCTTCAGATATCCTCGTTTCGGATTCTATATTTTAGAGACGCTCCGAGCATGGATCTCTCGATGGCACGTTGAGTGACGTTTTCCATCACCAGAGCAACTTAATCGCAGCATAATATTACGATGTCATCAGGTATGTGATCAAATGAAAGCCTGGCAGTCTTACAGCGGACCGACTGAATGTGACTGCGGCGTGGAGCAGACCCTGTCACACCTTCTGGAGTGTGCGCTGTGCCCGAATAGCTGCACCCAGGAAGACCTGATGATGGCCAGAAGTAACGCCATCGACGTCACCCACTTCTGGGCAGACAGGATCTGACCCTGTTGTTTCCGACACGATTATATATCAGGTATGTATGTGAATGTGTGACAAATTTGAGTTTATCGACTTACCTTTCGGTGTTGCAGGCTCCGCATCACTGGCGGCTTCGTCTTCTTCTTCGCCGTCGTCCTCTTCTTCGTCCTGCTCCTCGCCGGTGGCGCTGTGCCTCTGTATGGCCAGGTGCTTCCTGAGCAGCCGGGCCGCGCGCCTCGAGCCGGCCGCGGCCCGCAGAGGGGCGCCCCTGAGCTGCAGCAGCTCGCGGCCCGTGGCGGGGAAGTCCCTAGCCCGGGGCGCGGGGCGCAGCGCCCACGCGCGTGACGCCCAACGCAGCCACGTGCGCACGTGCGCAGCCTCCCACTCTCCAGGATCTGCAACGACCAATGCGTGTACTCGTCTTCATATCACCATTTGAATGTCAAAAGACGACCACTAAATCCATACTTACACCCGCATGCAAAGTCTCAAGGTAACCAATTTAATCCCTTTGCATCAGTTGTCGGCATATTCCGTCATAAGATTCCCTGACCGTTGACATCGGTTGACGTGATAAATCGTTTTGCTACTTTCTTAGAATAGTATTTATGCATCATCTTATAGCTAAATGATACAAGAACAAATGTGATATTTGAAAATAGACCAGCTAAGTACATTTATGCTTCAAATACTAGTTTTATAATTGACAGCATAAATTGTATTCAAACCGTTCCGTAATGAAAGGGTTAAGACCCATATACAGAGGCATTTCTTAAGATAACCATCTATAAAGCTATTTTCCTTTAGAATTATGAAGTAAGGAAGCTTCAGCACTCGACTCACGTCAAATCTTAAGAAACGTGTCTACAAACGGGTGTTAAGTTAGTAACCAATTAAGGAATGTCTTTACATACGGGTGACTCGCTTGTTTATACACACATTTTTTCAGGAATGAAAATTTAGGTGGACTATCCCAATGCTCAACAAACAGTGTCCCACGGAACACCGGTGTGTTGCGTAGTCTAGAGTAAACTCAACAAAACCCTTATCAGTCATTAGGGTTTTGAGTTTAGTTTGATAATATTTTAATAGTTCGCTACGACTGAATGTTATAACAAAACTGAATGGTAAAAAAATTATAATCATTTATTTTTGTGGTTTCATTGTGCAAAATAAGTGTGTGTATTGTAAGATTATTTTTTCAGTGAAAAACTGAAAAAAAATATTAAATAATGTTATTTAGTTACACATTTTAACATTAAAAAATCATTGTCTGAACATAAAAATAATCTCTAATATTTTTTTAAACTCCATACAAAGTAAGCTTTATCATACGATAAACGGCAATACATAACGTTGAATCAAAAATCCCAGGGATTTTCGCTTCGAGAGGAGTAAATGGGTGTCACGGCCTATCGTTCCCAGACAGTTCGTTCCATGCTCCAGACGTCCAATGAGCCCCACGTCTTTACTAATGATTCTGGGAACGAATTGTCTGGGAATGAAATGCAGCGGAACCCTATAAATGGTAATTGCCACATATTATAATAAAATGTACGTATAGTGTTGTACGTAACAGAACACTGAAACATTTTCTACCACTACACCAACCTCAATTAGTTTGTATGGTTTCCGAAAGAATTTATTAAAGCTTATGATAATATGAAAGTATTTTTTAGTTATTATTAAATAAATTGATAAATAAACAAAATTCTTCTAATAACTAATTTACGCAATTGTTAATTTTCTTTAAATAAGAATCTCTATCCGCAACAGGTACTATATAGTTTTTGAGTGCCTTTCACTTGAAATCCTAAGCCAGATTTTTACCTAATATTGCGTGAAGTACAGGAAAATAAACCACTTTAATGTCTTTTCGAGGGAAAATTGATTATATTTGCGTTTCGACTCATAACATTTAGAGTTTATCCTTGTGTACTTTGTTTGACATTGGTCTTAAATATTTTTATCATTGAAGTGTTTTCATAAATTTAATTTGGTATATGGTATTAATTACAACATTTTTCTTGAATTTTCCGACTATATTTAATTTAACCTTTGGTACTTCAATTTAAATAGTGATTGGTAAGTTCATTTTTTCATCGCGTAATTACAATTATTTAATAATATTCTTTATTTAATTTCAGAAAATTACATATAATTACTACATTCGAAGAAAAAAATCTAAGATTTTGTATTGCCACATCACATTAATTTGTCGTTAGATTCGTTACCAATCTCATGTCACATCTTCCGAGTAGTAAGACCACTATCTGGACTGGACGTTACCCGCTTTACATCCGTATCACACCGTAGGACAATTAAGCCACCATGAGGATGCATTCATTCAGATTATGATCAGTTTGCAAATGATAAGTCCAATGGAGGCCCCCTTTGAACAATTCTGGTCACTGCACAGAAGTGTAAAAGGGAAAGAACTTGCGAAAGAGACTACAATCGCAGTCACGGATTACAAATAAATGGAGATTGACGGTAGATTCTCTCAGACTCTTCTTTCTAACAAGAGGAACTGACAGTCTGAGGAAATTTGCTTAGGTCTAAAAGGAGGGCGCTGTTAGGATTCGAAACTAAATTAAATGAGTTTAATCTGTTATTAAAAGCATGATGCCCATGCGCTGTGCTCGCTGTGTAGACCATTGTAGAAGGTGGTTTAGAGCCGCACGTCGCTACACTTTTAAGTCCAGGGGGGAAATCCCTAGAAAACTACTATGCATAATTTCTCACCGGCAGGTAACATGACAGTCTCCGGCAGTTCTTCATCATCGCTGCTGATCTCTGTCCTGTCGTCGCTGATGACGCTGCCCGCCCTGACGCCTGCAGCCGCTGCTCCGCTATCGCTCGCCGCCGCGGGACTGGACAGGCTGTGGACGGTCTCCACACTGTGGAGGTTCCCTGCATTGGCGACATCAACATTACTGAAGAAGCCAGTTCCGCTGACGCTTTCCGCTCCCGTGTGGCTTCCCGCGCTGCTACAGACGTCTTCAGCGATGTTAAAGTTGTCAACCCGAACGTTGAGCCTCTCAACGCTTTCAAAAATCTTTCTTCTTTCGCCATTGTGGAAATGTTGTCCTTCAGATCTGTTAATATTTTCAGGACTGCTGATATAATTTGTTGCTTCGTCTGTTGTGTTATTTCTATTGATGTCTTCATTGTTGTTGCTTGTGGATCTATTACAGTCACTGATCTCTGAAGAACTAAAGTCAACAGTGCTGGCATCAAAATCGTCGAGCTGCGAATTGTTGTTTGTTAAAGTTCTCTCTACGACGCAGCCAAATATATCAGGACCCGTTAAGGCTGGCAAAGTAGGCGGCGCGCCCCCGGCCCAAAGGGGTCTCAGGAGAAGAAGTTCGTCCGGCTCAGCGCCCGCCCACTCGCCCTCTTGCCCTGCGCAGCCCGCCCAAGCGCGCCCCTCTTCCTCCATGGCTCCATGGTGGCCAATCCCCGCCTCCTTGTCCCTCCTGTGCTCGTCAAAACACACCATCCACTCTGACACATAAACTGTCTACCGACGCCTCAACTCCTGACGTAAAACCCACCCCGATTGCCTTTTGACAGATTCAGCTTGAGTTTAAGTACCGCTTAACAATAAAATAATAGACAAAGTAAACATTCAACATAAATTTATTTATTTATGCGACTAACTATCGAAAGTAACAACTCTTTTATTATCACAACCAATACATATCACAGGATTATTATTGTTTTAAATTTCAACGTGAAACAACCTAATCATGAACTACAATTACTTTTTACGGATAACCTTATGTGTTTATATTATTATAATACAATAATAAAGCTCATCAATATTATATTTTGGAAGCTAATTGACTAACATAAATTTGTACAACATCAGTATAAATCTTTAACAAATATATCACAGTTGTCATAGATCATAACGTTGCCGTCGGCTCATTCAACCAGGAACTTTGACTCAGACCTGAATGATTGCAGTCGATTTCCAAAAGATCATTCGGAAAACAGTCATTCGCATTTTTAATACACCACACAAAGTTCCGTTGCCAAATGATGATAATGACTATGCGTCAGTCCAAATCGGTTCAAAGACGCTTCCTGGAATCGAGATGTGATTCACATTCACTATGAGCGATCAAAATTCTGTTAAATCACTTCACAATAATTAAAACGGGCTCATATATCCATCACGGCACTTCCAAAAGCAGTTCAGAAGCACTACGAGTATTTACATTTTTGCAACTTTAAATTCACAACCTTTGAGTGCAGTTCACGTGACATTAAATACTGTGCACCGTATTATTTGAAATGTTTTCCTCGTTCCGTCTTCTACGTTTACGCACTAAAATGGCACTGTTGTTATAGATCAAAACACTTTTCGGTATCTTCATTTAACGAGTAAAAAATATTTTAATAAAAAGTATTATTTTCAATTAAAAAAAATGTTTTATCAAATATAGATCGATCACTTAAACTAAAATTTTGACGAGCCAAGGAACGTAAGGATGCTGTCGATGCACTGGATTGTACCTTGTTTCTTGACTGTCACTGTGAGGTGTTTGGAGGAGCAGAAATGGACAACGACGAACGTTTTTAGGAACCGTCGGCGCGGGCCGTGAAGTCTGAATGGCCAGCGATCTGCTGCGGCCGCTCGGCTGGTGCTTGACTGACTCATGCTCCTGACTCACACGGTCTCTGCTTCAGCTTAACTTCTTCAGATGATCTGAAACTCACCATTTAACTCCATTTCCACTTCATACACCGTTTCAAGCTCTTCTAGTGATAGAGAACATTACACTTCATTATTATTTATTTGAATCGAACCATCGGTTTGTTTGTCCCGCTATGTGTTTGCTTTTCACTATTACATTTATTCGGCGAATTAAGCAAATCTGTTCTAAGAAAATGCTCTCATACTTATGGTAATTTTATTTTAGTGTTTTTTTTTTTCAATAACACCTCCGCCTACGGAATAAGTTCGTTATTATCAACGGTATAAATAATAAAGCAATTTCTATGATTCACAATTAATAAATTGATTTATTTTTAGAGTGAACCTTGTTTTTCTTGATTGTGATATGTGTGTTCTGTTATTTGATTCTGTTATTCTGATATGTTGATAATAACACATCCACTGCGCCCAGCGACAATAGCACATCGTTTGCGCGGTTAGATCACCGAAGTTAAGCAACATTGGGCGCGGACCAAAAACTTTAAAAGGTCACCACCTCTTGCTAACCGCCTGTCGCTGGACGGGTAGACTAGCTCCTTAGTACCAAATTGTCAAAGCCTCGGAATCGTTGGGCTAATCAACCGATTTCCTTAAAAATATCCGATTAAAAAAAAACAAAAAAATATGCCAAGGATACTATAGCTACCTCCTCTTTGAATCTTTGAGCTTCTACCCTGGAGACTATCGGGAACCATATATGATCCCAAGTGGACTTACGGATGCAGAAATGTCTTGTGACGATGAATATACAACAGCAGCTAATATATTGAGTGGCGGCAATTTGTGGTGAAGATATGGAACGGATATATGTCAAATATGTCAACCTTATTAGGGAGCTTCTCATACTATACACTTCACAACACAACAAGATTCATATTTTTCATCTCTGGGTTAGTAATCGATTGTTTTAATGGTTCTAAAACATGTAGGGGTTTTTTTTTATATCCGATATGTTTGTCTTTCTTCCTAAGCTAATAATACCTTTATGGCTACTCACTCGAGCGATATAAATTGTAAGATTACTCAACATTTTAAGAGAATTACTATTTTTAACCACCACCATCTCTATAGGACTATCTGATTTAAATGAGTAGTATTATTAAATTTTGAAGTATCACTGGTTGTCATGACAACATTGTGTTTTGATATGAGCTATTTATTACTTTGCAAGTACCTACCATACAAATTCAATTTAACCGCAGTTCTATTCATTGTCTTAACCGCAGTATCAAACAATACAATCCATAATGTTGTCGTCAAACTAACAAAAAGCATATGAATAAATACAATATTATGCAAAACGCACCTCCATCTGATTTGCTTGTATTTCCTTCACGTTATTGGAAATCCCGCAGGCATAATGGAAATTTAATCAGGTGTTAAATATTACTTAAGGCTTAAACCATAAAATCATAAACGTCATGTTTAAATATGTTTATGTAGATGTAAATGCCCTGAAGGCAATAAATGTGTATACCTAATGACTAAATTATTGTGACGTACCACCGTATCAATCATTTTAAAAATATATACATACTAGTGTTACGCTCACAAAAATTATGCAAATATAGAGTCTATCTAAGTACACACCATATTGATATATTTTTTCTTACCGTATTTGTTCGATATTTGGAATATATTGTTAGCACAAATTTCCACTCAGTTTTGTCAGCTGCCACTGTCCATTCTTCTTTAGCCTCGCTATTTCCCATCATCTAGGGTCGGCTCTCCTTGTGCACATTCGCCATGTCTGTCAGTCCTGCGTTGCATTCTCGGGCAAACTCAGAGTTTTCAGATCCTTGTTTAGAGTTGCAGTCCAGGTTGCCTGTGGTCTTCCAGGTCTTCTTCTCAGCGTGGGTATGTTGAGGGCTCTCTTCACTATGTGGTCCTCATCTCTCCGTGTCGCATGCCCATACTATCTTAGGCGGCTTTTCCTTATCTTTTCAGGCATAGGGGCCACCCGAAATGAACCCCGAATATGCTCACTTCGAACTCTGTCCACTCTAGTCACACCGCCCGCCACCTCAGCATCTTCATCTCTGCCACATGAATCTTATCCAAGTCACGTTTCAGCGGGTCCAACACTCCGATCCGTAGAGCAGTGCTCCGCAACCGGTGTGCCGCGGCACATTGGTGTGCCGTAAGCCGATACAGATGTGCCGCGATCAAATAAGGCAATATTATAAATAAATAATTTTACAACGGTCCTCGAGCTCCCAGCGCCTATCGCCTTTTTATGTAGACATACAACGAGGTACTTGCTTTACTAAGTTCTAAATGAACTTAAAAAAATGTGAAATTGATCAAATTAATATCTATTTTTGGCTTTTGGTGTGCCGCGGTATTCAAGGTGAGAACTTTGGTGTGCCGTAGAATCCAAAGAAGTACTTTGGTGTGCCGTAGATGAGAAAAGGTTTCGGAGCTCTGCCGTAGAGCATAGCTGGCCTTACAGCAGTTTTGTAGATTTTACCTTTGGTCCTAACTGGAATCTTGCTGTCATACAAGACCCCAGAGAGAGACCTCCACTTCAGCCATCCTGTGCTTATACTATTATCCACGTTGGATTCAGTTTTGGCGTCTAAGGATATCACGGAGCCGAGATGTTTGATTGTCTATTCCACTGTCTATTCTTCATTCCAAATGGAAACATGTATGGTTCCTAAAAAATCTAAGGCGGAAGAATTGGAAGACGCGAACGCTAAATATTTGTAGCATAATTTTTTGGTGGATTTGTCAATCGATTTTTTTAAGGAGATCGGATGATAAGCCACTTTTGTATTGTAATCGGTAGTTGCCTATTATAATATGGTATATGTTAGGTATACTGGTATGCATTAAATGGTCAACGGGTGACTCTGGTCTAGCATACAATATATTTATTTATTAATTTATTTATATATAGAATCGAAATTCCAATTTTTTTTACAAATATTTAGAAACATAGAATATAAATAAATATACAATAAATAGAGAAAATAATAAAAAAATAAAAATAACACAAAAGAATAAGAAGATGACACGTGTCAAAGATCACAGAGATCAAGTAGAACAATACCATCGACAAAAGAGGAACAGGATGTAAGAAAAGGATCGAGGATTGCTGGTAGGCCATTTAGGAGCGACATTGCCGTTGTACCAAATTGAGTGCTTGAAGCTCCACAAGCATCGACTGGGATCAAAAACAATGGATGGCTACGAGCACGGGTGTACCTATCTGGAACATAGAAGTTAAAACATTCAAGAAACCCAGGGTTGTAAATTGAACCGCGAAGAAGAAGGAATGAATGTTTGAGTGCAGCAATTTTCCTCCGGGACTCTAGCGAATGGAAAACAAATATGTATTATCATGTTTTTATACTTACTAATAAAGTATAATAAAATAAAATAAAAATATTAAATATTCTGACGGCTTAACGCGGTTGCCGTTCCAAAAAACTCGTCGCTGCTGTATTATGTATAAGCAATGTACATAATACATAAAACAGTGGTTCTAAAACCAGAATTGCAAATGATAACTAATTCAAAATATTTACATATATGAATATTTAATAACTTAAAACTTTATCCTAAAAATGCTTACAAGCTTAAAAGAGACCAATATTCAAAAATAAACTAAAAAAAATAAGGCGATTTTCAAATTTATTTATGAATTACGGATAAGTATTGGAGCATGCGACTGTTTAAAAAATATTGTTTTAAAGAAAAGAGAAATGCAAAAAAATAAAAAAAATGAGACGCAGAAAAATCAGAAAAAAAGGTTTTTTTTATTTCACATCTATGTCAACAGGTTTTTCATATTTGTTTATTAAATTTAAGTTCAACTAATAACTACGTTACTTTACGTTGTTAATAAACTTTTCGCTTCCATGTTAATTTTGTGACCCTTAGGATGCACGCCAACAGTACAACCTTATTTCAGAACACCGTGTATAGCACCTTATAACTGGTTCAATTTCCGTGAAAAAAACCTTAAAATATTAAATTATGTAGGAAATAATATACAATACATAAAATGACTTGCTGGACTCAATAATTTATCCTAAAAAAATCACAAAAAACATAAATATCGACCCCCTAAGGCAATTGCTCTGCTTAATTTATTTTCATTTTAATAGAAAATTTAACAATTATTATTGATATACCGACAAAATTTTTCTTTCCGAATGGCCTTTTAAAAAACTCTTAGACTATTTCCATCGGATAAAATATACTACGGTGTTATTAAATGGGAAATACAAAAACAAAGAAGAAAAAAAGTGCTAAAAAACGTAAACCTTTACTGTTACTCTATCTAAGGAAATGTCAGACTTTCATCCTACTGAAAGAAAAAACTGAAGGAAACTCCTGTTAGCTATAATTATGTATTGGTAAAAATCTGTAAGTAGTACAAGAAGCATATGCAAAAATGGAAAATTTACTTACACAAATAAAAGAAAAAATGACCCTCGAAAAACATAAATTTAAGAAACTTCGGTGGGTACGTAACATAATGTTGCCTGTTAAGTTTATGTGTCTCGAATTAGTAAGTCATTTACGATGGACTGGGTGTCAAACCGTGTAAAGTTCTCGGTCCGCCATTGGCTGAAACATCCGCCCATTGCGCCTGCTGCGGGCGGGATAGGAACCTGATTTATCTGACAAAGCAAGGAGACGAATTTCTAGGAAACTCTCAAAACACTTGACCCGAATGATATTGAAATTGATTGAAAAAAAAAACAGCGACGAACGCTCGGCGCCAGTCGGAAAATCTACTGAAAGGTCGAATGCTTTTTGATACGAGTACAAAATGCTGTAGTTTTTATATTTTTTTTTTTTTAATATTTATTGCATTTTGAATAATTTGGAAGTTGATAAAACAAATTTTATTCCTTAAACAGCTTAGTAAACGATATTGCCGTCGGGTATAGTTTAGTGGTAAAGCGTTTGCTTATCATACCGAATGTCATGGTTGCGATTCTCGATGGAGATTACAATTAAAAATATTTTTAATCGATTTGAAGCTTAATAACCTGTTACATCCGTTTGGTGTAAATTTGATACTACACCCGAAAAATACCAATAGACGAAAGTCGTTCCGTGAACACTACCCAATCATAAATCCCCGTAAAAACGGATGACTGCGTGAATGCCGTTTTGTAGTCTATGACGTTAGAATATCAACAATCCAGATGCAGCGCTTAATCATACTAAAAGTTATAAGCGTCATAGAATCCAAATACGAGAATTCACCATTGCTCTGTCGGTATTCTCCCTGTATGTGTTTACATATAATAAGTAAATCGTCTGTAATAAGATTGTTCATTCACATGGTTGGTTCATTGTAGTGTGTGATACGATAAAATGTTGATATTTTTCAATGATCACTTCATAAAAAGAGATTATTGTAATGGACACGTAAGTAAATTAATATTTTGAAGGGTTTTTAACTTACAACAACTGTAATCTTATTAATAAAATAGCATAATACGCCGATCAAGCAGTGTGTAGAGTTAGGATGTGTATTGACTAACTAGGAATAATCTTGAATAGATTCCTGACGTTTGATGGCAGTTGTCAGACTCACAGACCACAGCTGATTTAAATGGATGACATACGGAAAATAGCAATGTGTAAATTAATAATGGATTGGATCATTGATAAATGTACAAAGCTAATATGTAGATCATTACACAAGACAATATGCAGTGCTGATCAAGAAGATATACTCTTACATTATGATACTTGCATTATAAGTAATATTTTTATATAAATCTAATAGTTTAATGCTAATTATTTTTATTTAGCCTCGTCTACATATAAACTCGATATTTTCTAGAGATTGTTGTATTATCCACGACCAAATTAAAAATTAATTATATACAAACCCATTTGCGTTAAATCTTAATGGAAGATATTAATTCACTTTGAGTTTTTTTTTTTTATTGAACAACACGCGCCATTATTCGCCAATTTAAAATGGTGTGGAAGAAAATCGATAAGTTTGTGTAGGGTGACACCAATGTAACCAAAATAATCTTAAACATAAAATATGGGTACTAAAATACGGACTTTAAAACTGTATCTACATTCATGATCCTTACCAAGAAATATATTTTTTTCCACATCAAAAATTATCACCACTCAGTTCTGTTATTTGCCATTTTCGAAGCCTCATCTCACAACATCTCTGCAGCCGAAGGTCAACCTGGGAACATTTATGGTTGCTGACTACTTCTAGGGCAGAAGCGCGAGGATTTGAAGAGACTGCCGCTGTAGTATCCAAGACATATTTTTAGGTCATATATTTATTGGATTTTTTAAGGAGATCGGATGATTAGCCCAACACGCCCGATGCTTGATTCATAGGAGCGGCTCAATACAAGATAAATTTTAAATCAAAATGACCGAACTATCTAGCAAAAAATAAATTTGCATGAAAACGAAGTGGATATGTCCTAGACAAGGAATGGAGCAACTGACCGAGCTAAGTATTGGCCACATTACTAGATCAATTTTTAATATTAAATTTCGAATTGGCATTTGTTCGTCGATATTTTTATGTGACGTATTTTATTCCACTTTTGTTCATTGCAAATTCAGCTTTCACAGTATTTTGATAGATGTCTATAGTGAAAAAAATCAATAACTAAATTAATTATCTGATCGTATACTCTATTGCTTTATACTAACTCTATTCAGAAGTTGGATAAGAAGTGAGTAATTTTATTTTTTAAATATATTTTTGGGTCTCTGGTTATTTTTATTTCATACATTTATATGTAGCTCTCCTGTACAACATATCACCATCATACCATGTCCGCTCTCCTAACTGGAACGTATTGAATTCACAAACTGTCCATCATATGGCATGCGATAAGCAACTGGCGGAAAAATATCAAGCGAGCTTAACATACTGTAATGAAATATTTCGATTTATTTCCAGTCCAACACGGGGGCATTTTTGGTCATAACCTAGCGCGCTATCTACTGCATCATTCCCTGCGGCATGGATGACTTGCACTTGCGGAGTGACTTGTTCTGAGCATCCGCAGCCCGAGGGCCCGCCGACTGCATCTCTCCAGTGGAATGCGGTACTTCGGCACGCGGGTGCATAATATCCACGGGAGTTTTCCTCCAACGGTAACATCACGTTTACACAGAACTAGCTATTAAACATGAACTGTTGACATTTTAAACAACCATCAATCGGTAAGCTCAAAATACCACTAAACGCTTAGTAAAATTATGTCCAGCGACAATAAAAAAAAATGTCAAGCACATCGTTAGCGCCCTTCTCGTTATATGACCGAAGTTGGGCAATGTTAGATGCGGACCAAAACTTGGATAGTTTACCGCTAATCACTAACGGCGTATCATTGTTGGGGTTGAGCCGCTCCATAGAACTAAATGGTTCAAGACTCGGGAGCTTCTTAATTAACAAATCATCTAAAATATTATTCTAATACTATAATGCCGTCTTTTCAAGTCACCGGCCTTTTGCCTTGTAAATTTCAGGGAACCGCATTAGTTCCCATGTGGATCTTCGGTGCAGAAATGTCTATGGGGGAGGCATTAACAATGGCAACTGATAGAACTGAGTGGAGGTAATTTGTGGTGACCATATTTTTCTGATATAGAATGATTATGGAGAAAAAATAAAGTTTTTTTATCTTTAGAATAATAAAATTTAATATACTTTCGTAATATGAAATTGTACTGGTTACAAAATGTAGTCTCGTGTATAAAACCCAATATTATTTTTATGAGGGTTTGTCCGGAAAGTAATAGGAGAAAGTTTTTAAAGAATTGTAACGATTGGCTCAATTTTTTTTTTTAAATTGACTCAGTCCTATTACTTTCCGGACAAACCCTGTACAATGATGGTGGATGTACAATACATAATAAAATAATGGAAGTAAATAATATAATTTAAATAAGGGGACTTATTCAAAGTGTGTCCGACTATATTTATCAAATGTTTGTAAGTAATAGTCTTCTTCTATATCCACCTAGTTAAAGAATATGACCGACAAATAGGGCTACTACAAAGTTCTGTCATCTGCCATCGTCCTGATTCATATTTACACCCGATGCTTCACCAAATATATTCAACGTAATCATACATATATATAAGCTGAATAAAAACCAACTTTAGTGCTTGGGGTATTTTTGAGCTTTTTTTTATACAATTACAATATTATGTTTATATTTTTTAGTTATCGTCTCGTTTAAATAATTAAAATATTCTATTTTAATTTTTACATGGAAACCCATGTCAGTACGTTCGTGCGCTATACGAAATATAGTTTAATATAATTGATCGTGTAACGTACCTGTATATAGGCATTACGGGCCACCTTGTACTAATTTTATGCGTTTTTTTATTGTTTTTATTCAAAGACAATAAGATCCAATTATAGTTGAGTCATCGCTAATGGAGTTCCGGTAGGGATTAGAATGTTTATCGCGCATAATAAAGGTGTTTGGACGTTGTTTAAGTATAACCCTGGTACGCTACCAACCACTGTAACCCCTTATCATCAACAAATCGAATCAAAATTCCAATATGGGCCTTCATTTCATTGGCGTATTGATTCTTGTATTATTTTATTTCATTGAATTTTTTTATAATCATATATTAATGCAATAAATGTTTAATTATTTCCGTAATTTCACTAAAAAGTACTCTTGAGTTACGAAAACCTCTAGAGTTTTAAATTTAATTTTAAGTTTTACAATTCAATTATTGACAGTTTATTTATTTTCCTTAAATGACATTACAAAATAGGTAACATTTCAATGCGTCATTAAAGTGGATACAACCATAAGTGTGGCGATGTAAATTTATTGACACATTTAGTGTCAATGACCTCACACTCAGAACTAGCGTCAGGAGACTCAAGATAAATAGCTTGACTTGTAACAACAAAAACCCTGTCATAAGTATATCATGATTGACACACAAATAACAAGGTATTATTGTCACAAAATAAAACGTCCAATATTTTGCATCTATCAACGCCAGCACTGAATCTGAAGTAATATTACAGCAAATATGTCAATATATTCACTTAACCTGGTTTCAACCACTGTTCACTGCGATTCTTTCGTCTTACACGTATCCAGGGTTGAACGATGGTCTTTTCAGGCCACACTTCAGGCTCTGAATGTATCTACAAATAAAGGCAAAACACAATAATTCTACCAACACAAGTCGTAATAACTTTATCAAAAAAAAAAATTCAGTACATTCCTCTTTAAATTTGTAAATTTTTAGTACAAAAAAAAGATAAATATTATTTATTTTTGAAATTTTAGTTTAAATTAATATTAGGTTTGAAAACGTTTAGCTTTTCGAATAATTTTTAAATACTCGTATACTCAATACAACCAGTGTAATTATCACATTATTATCACACAGCTGAATATAAACATCCTGCACAAGTCTCCATATTTCTCAATATCTCCTACCTTCTACTTCCAGTCTCATCATGTTATTATTCTTATATCATCAGTCCATCTTGCAAGGGTTGGGTGGACACCCCACTTCTGATTATTGGTGGTAATCTAATGTTTTTCTGAGATGGAATTACTTAGGCATCACCTAGTTGTGATATAATTTACATATTTACTAATAATTTATTCATCAAAGGTGTTTTCTAACAACATAAAAACATACATAATCTTATTGTATGTCACAATATTTGGTAATTATTGACTTAGCGGTAGAAAGTCAAAAGAAGATACCTATAACGTAGAAAAATAGTATGCTAACATAATATAGATGATATAAATACCTAAGGGAATACAAATATACAAGTATTTGTTAAAATGTACAATACTTCACTATTTGGCTTAAACTAGTAAAATTTTGTAACATACAGGTATATCTATGCATATTGTTTTATATTACTCTTTGTTAATATGAAAACTCGAAAACAATTAACTATATGACAATATAATCAATTTATGATTTCGTCAATAGAAACTGAAAATCCAATCATTCTTTCAGCATTTAATTGGTCGGTTTTTCTTTCTTACTTTTCATCGGTGGAGGAGGGGGATAAAAAATATATTGACTCTTTTGTGTGCCCCCAAATCCTTTCACCTGGTTACGCCCATGACACAGGGAGAGCGCGTATCTGTCTCGGGCTCGCGCTCCACATTAATGATGACTCGGACTCCGCCCGCCAATAAATAATTATTCAGCTATTCGGAATATTCGGGCACCGCACTGGAATGTTGCCAGTTCCCACGCTTACCAACCTACTGTTACATACATACAGCTTCTCTTACTGAAAACATTCTCTTGAATGAGATTCATGCATTATTAGGTCCATGGGATTCACCCTGCGGCGTATTTTTTCAAAATAATCGTAGTATAACTTTCCATTCTTATAAAAAAAAACTTATACATAATATTTTAATTGCGATATACGAAGTATTGTATACTTTAGGATCCAATTGTCTTTATGTAATTTATTGCAGCTTATTAAAATTCACATTTATTAGTATAAAAATGTAAAATTGCATTAGGTATGTAATTATACGTCTTTTTTGCAATGATCATCAATGATTTAAAAATCGTTTTTATCATTTGACTTGTACATTTTATTTATGTTTTGAATTTTTACCTTTTAATCAATTGGTCTAATTTATTAATGTTATTTATATATGGTAAACATAAAATTAAATAAATACCAACACTTTTGGTATATATAGGTATGTTGATATCCTCAATAAAATAACGATTGTGATTTAAAATTGATAAGTAAGTATTCCTACTTAAAACAAGATAAAGTCTTGACGACATCTGTTCTTGAAATTGCAAAATAATTTTGAAATTTATAAGAAAACATTCCGTTCAAATGGAAAATCGAAATATGTAAAATAAAATATTCAAAAAGGTACTCCTATTGACCTCCTTATGACTAGATTTTTATATATTTATTTTTTAATATTAAATGGTATGTTATTTTCATTGATCCCTCGCATATGTAAATGATGTTTTTATTTTACATAATAAAAGAAAAACATTTGTACAAACTCTCATGTCAAAAATAAGCTCTAGAAACTAAAAATTTTTTTTTAGACATTTTCGAATTTAATATACATATATACATTTATGTATTGGAGGAATGACGACGTGAGAGAGCAGACGAGGTGGCCTTACATACTACAGTATGTTAAGAGACGATGGTGGACCAGGCTAGGACATGTCCTGTGAATCCCTCCGAGCAATAACTAAGGCTGCCTTTTCTTCAAGCCCCCGGGCTCTCGCCGTCATGGTTGGCCGTCGGCAGTTATATACAGAATGTACTCGGTGGAGCAGCGGGAGGCGGATCTGACATGGGACGAGGCGGGGACCAAGTCAGCTAACCGAGCTTTGTGGCGGCAGCTTGTGATGTCCATATGCTCCAGTTGAGGGAGCAGAATTGGAAAATTAATATATATTTATTACTTACTTTGTGTACTTCATAAAACAGATCTTTGATGAATAATTTGATGAGTGTTTTTTTTTTTTATTTTATTACAAAGTATGTACAATAAATATAACCTAACAATATTAATGATTAGACACTAGTGATGCCTGACTTCTCTATGGTATCCAAAAGACTCTGCAGGTTGGTATCAAAGAGTTCACATCTGATTGGCATTTCCAGGGAATAGAAGGGGTTCTTGAGAGCATAATCAGAGTACAGTTCATATATCCGTAGAAGAATGATGTCCATACCTGCCTGACTCGGTTCGGTTACCACCATGAATTTTACTCCTGTAAATAGAATGAGACAATAGCTATAAAAACAATAGAAGTTATTGAGACTATCATTTATAAATAGATTCATTTTTATTTTGTACATAATGTGGAATACTTTATATCTTTAGAAATGAACTGTTTTACATTTATTCTAGTAAGATGAAAAAATATATTTATATCCGAATATATTCTTTTTATAAAGCTGTCAAAACAACCCATATAAGTCGGTATATATATTTTTTACTTTAAACATAGAAGTGGTATCGTAAAATAATACAATCTGTATTATAAATATACCGGAAAATTGTTTTCACGGTAGCTCTTCTCTATTCCAATGCTTGGAATGGTTAGTATAAAATAACAAAAATGGCAATCTGACAGCTGCTACTTTGCATCGCGTGAGTGATGCAAGAATTGAGAAGAAAAATCTTTTAAAATAAATTAATAAGGATCAGTTCGGGAATGACATATATATGTATAACCTGTGAGTGTTTGGAAGCAATACAATTTAAATGTATCAGCTTCGAGAGTCTCGATTCCAGAACTGCGCGGTTCCGGGCTGAGCTGGCTGGCGATGGCAAACAGCGGGTAGAACATGCTGGCTAGAAAGATCTTCTCGTTGGTGGTCATCTTGAGGCGACCAAAGCGGAGGCTGAGCGGGAAGTTCTCCCGGCGTTCCACCAGCTCCATCACATCGCGGCCGTCCTCTAACTGACGCCCCGTGACTGGAGCACCATTCACAGCCAGGAGAACATGACCAACTGAAAGTAATCAAATCAACTAAAGATTGTTCAGTGAATTTATTAAAAAGCTATTCACTACAAGAAATACAAGAAGCAAAAACAAAATTGTAAAGAGGGACTGAGTCATACAAATATAATTATGCAATTGGTCTATAATTCTATATGTTTCCAAAAGAAATGTTGTCACAATGTAAAAACGAAAGAATAGTACTCGAAGATATGAACATCCAGTGACAGAGTATTCATTTTAAATTTAAATTATTGCAACAAATTTACGATATAAAAACATAATGGTAACACTTCAGTAAATTCATTATATTTCAAATCAAATAATAGTCTATATGACATAAATCATGAGTTCCAGTGTTCATGGTGGATGATAAGATATTGTGACTTTTGGGTTAAGCCGTGAGTGGCGAATGGTTACGACCCAATATTTCAACCGGCATTGCAGGGGTCTTCTTCAGGGTTGAAGACTTTGTGATGAGTTAATGTCTTGAGGTAGTTCAGCGTAACGTACCTCCACGAGAGTCATGATGAGTATGGAGCATACTAAGGAGCATACCTCCACGAACGTCATGTCGGACTGTGGTTGTCCTTGCTTATCTGTGCATGGTTTTGAGTACGTGCTAGAGGTGGAAGCCATGCTGTTTTGAGAATCAAGCTGTCATCCCTGTTGATGGGATGACAGGGAAACCTAAAGCATTTCTGCCGTACACTCAAGGGACAACTTAAGTTATTTCTGTACTTTATAAATCTGTATTACTGTATAATCGGTGAACGGTTAGACAATTTTGCTACTAACGGAGATATGAAAGTAGGTAGAAGGTATAAAAAGGTTGACTACTCAACATAAATGATTAATTACTTTTCGTTTGCATATCTATTGAACATCTTTAATCCCAAGCGTCAATTTAGGTATGCCATTACTTAAATTAGATAAAAGTATTACCATAATTTCGATGGCACTAATACTAACCATTAATTCCATCTCTCTGCCCGAACGCCACGACAACTTTCTTGTTTTCATACTGCAATTTTACATCCAGTGGAAAGCCAAAAGTCCTCTCTGTCTCTATTTTTGGTACGTTGTGGTCATGGTTAAATATTAATCCGCCAGACTTACTGACAATGTACACTCCGTATATTACCATGATAAATATGACGATATCAAATCTAACAACGAGACGCCCTGTAAATGAAATGTCAGTTTGACATTTGGACAACAATATGACCATCGACAATATTTACAAAAAAAGGTTAAAATGATGTAGTTTATAAAATTACTAATTTTTTTATATAAAGTTAATTTAATATTTATAAGAACTTTAAGATTGAAAAAGAAAAAAATTGACGGTTTTTGCTGTTATGAATATCAAAGGTATTTACTTCTATTGTCACTTTTGCAAATCAAATTAACTTAAATTTATTTGTAAAAAAAAAACTGAAATTATTCATGTTGGCTATTCCTTATTTTTACTATTTAAGTTATTCATTACTTTTGTTTTTTTTAATTTAACAAAGTTATTTATGTAAAATTTCATTTTTCAATTAATATTGAATAAACTATTATTTATAAGTGAAGTGTGTATTTTTTCAAAATCATTATAAGTCGTGTTATCAAATCTAAAAGCTACCTTTAGGTAAGTCAATTTTTTATTTATTTTTCGAAAAGAAAGCAAAAACAATAAATTTATAACTAGCATTTATTGTAAATGATATAACAGTGCATAGGTAAGTTTATAATTTTATCTGAATAAATTATTTGTGCTATTTGTAATAAAAATATGATCCTCAGCAGTTTTTTTATTTTTTTTAAAGTTGACTTTGTATTTTAAATTAAAATATTAAGTATTTTATCATTTGAATGTTACCTACCATAAAGTCATAGTATGGAATATAATTAGTCTATCTTGTCGCTGCAACTAAGTATCTACACAACTACCTACATATTGTACAGTTTATTTATACTCTGAAACGTCATGTTTTCAAACACGCCATAAAATCGTTGTCTCGGAAGATGCAAAGCGCTCAAGCTGCACCTTAATGCAACCGGTAAAATATTACGCGATAAGCGCTCGTCGCTCGTTATTAACGCACGAGCTGTCGGGTCACACTTAAAAATACGATCCGTCACAAAGGCAGCGGCCATCTTGCCTGCAGTTCTCTAGTAGCTCGGCCCTCTAGACCAGCCCTTCCCAACCTTACAATACTACCAATTACAATGCGGCTAATTCAAAAAACCACTCACTATGGACGCGATCTATGCAACAAATAAACGTTAGACTCTTTCCACTCGTTTTTTTTATAACTGTATGACTATATTGACATGCTACGACGTCTATTGTTGGCATTTCTTGTGTTATAAGTGAACGGGGAAGGTTGTGAGCAAGCTTTCGATATAAAATATTAATTATTTCTAGTGCAATGTTCTTGGTTTATTAAAAATTATAAAGCTTGACGGAATTTATTCGAAAATAAAATTAATTTATATTTCTTATTAATATATTTATTATTAATACTTCAAAAACAAGAGTAGCGAGAGCAAAATTATATTTTGTAGCAGATCTTATTGATTAAAAGATAGGAAATAGTTTTTACAGATGCAAGTTTTCTTAAAAAATCGTATCTTATAATTAGTTTAGTTGCTGATAATTACAAATATATTGTTCTTGTATTTGTGGTCGTATCATTAGTCGGTTGGGAAGCGCTGCACTCCCGTGTCGGGAGCCGAGCGCAGACAAAGAGTCCGAGGTCACAAGGGTGGTGGAGAGACGAACGCGGATGCGCCGCACAGCTGTTCGCTCGCTTTTCAGCTGATCCTTGTGTACAACGTTTCAGTGCGACGCATCGACAATAAGTAACAATAAATTAATATTCATCAAAGATCGACGACAAGTTTGAATATCGTTCGAAACGAAACGGTTCCGGAAACGGACAAAGGAGCGACGATGAATCTCTGATTCGAAACGTCAAAAGGAATTTTTGATGGCGGACGTCAGTCGCTCGTGATCGTTGTTTTTTTTAAGAGTCTGATCGGCTCGCAGAAGAACGCAGCCTGGCCTCCACTGACTCGTCGGGCGACGACGGTGCCGGGCGCCAGCCACCGCGTAAGAGGTCTCGCAGACTCTCGCCGTGCGCTATGCAGTCGCCCCAACAAGGTGCGGCCAACGGGCTGGGGGCCGCCTCGGGACACGGGCCCGCGGCCGCAGCGCCCCACGGACTCGCGCCGCTCGCCAACGGCGCGGCCGAGCCTAACGGCCAGCTGCCGCCGCGCCTGCCCCTCGACCCTTCCAACCAGGAGATCGTGCGGCTCATCGGGCAGCACCTAAAGGCTGTCGGTCTCGAGTGAGTACCGGCCACACAATACCTACTCTATAATACCAACTGAGCACTCTTCATACCTCACAACAAAACTCTTGACTCATCTTAAATTTGTTTTGCTGTCTTTCTTTGTTTTATTTATTTTCTTAGGCAATTAGAATGACAAAGCATAATTCTTATTTATTTGAATACTCTTAACACTTATTATAAATGTAATAATTCTTCACATCGCAATATTTGTCATTTATGTTTGAGAACTGAAGATTTAGAATTGTTTATTATATTACATAGAATACTGAAACAAAGGATTTCAAAAGATTTTCCCTGCTGTGGCTGCACACTGCTTATGAAATGACATACGTGTTGATTAATATACGTCATAAACTGATCAGCCCTCAAGTTCATGAAAAGGAGTGAGCATATGGTGTCCACAAATGGTGGATTCAAATTTTTCAGCTGCCATTATCCTCACCTGATCTTAAGTCGTCCTATGTGTATTTAAAACTTTGCCGAAGACATATAGTGTTCCTGATGACTTTCAAGGTGATAAGAGCCTGGATCTTAAATAATAGGCAGTTGTAAAGTGTGCATATTTACACAATTTGATAATCTGCTTTTTACAAAGATTGGATGATAATCTTTTTTTTTTGTGGTGTGGACTGTTTGTCCCTCAAATATATATATATTTTTTTGAAAATAGTTGTGGTGACTTTGTTTAGTTTGTATTCATTGATTTAATTTTATTTACCCATGTTTTTACGAGTTTGTGTTAAAATGGAATGTAAAATTTTAAATTTAAACATATATTGATTTGATATTCAGGTCTGTCATGGATAGATGATCTCACTGTCAAAATACCCAGTGTTATTTTTCTTTTTTATCATTAAACTATATATTTGAAAATAAATCATAAATTAATGTTTAAATACATTTAATAAAATGCGTAATTTCTTAGAATTCTCAAATAATGTCTTTTAAATCATTCTTCTGGGTATTTTAAAAATTTGTTGTTATAAATCACATTTTATCAATGGCAATGGCACAATATAATGCTAATATATTATTGTTTTATCAGGATGCAAGAAATATATCACTCACACAAAGCTTTAAAATTGCATTTTTACAATGAACAATAACACAGTAGGTCAATGAACTCTTCTATTTGGTCAATGACCTTACAACAGATTTTATTACTCACAGATCCTTCATTTATTTGGGAATAAATTTTATACTACTACTGCAACAACTCCTTTGTTCGTCTATTTTATTTGGTAGTTCATTCAAGCATAAATAATATTCAATTATACTTCATTGTCCTGATTTATATATTGTTATGTTGTTCCAAAGCAGTCGTGAACACTAACTAACATTATTTTTCAATAACAACATTGAACAAATATTGATAAGTAATGTACATTTAATATATATATATTTTTTTTTTCAATTAAAAATATATAAATGCATATGTTTATGAAAAATTCATTAAAGACAATGAATTAGTACATGTTATTATATACAATACCTTGGTGTTTTACTATCCAAGTAATGTTAATAAAATGCTGCATCATTATATTATTCACAAATAAGTGTAAAACAAACTCAAATAGAGTCAGATTTAAATAAAGTTTCTAATTGATGCCATGAAATAATAATTAAATTTTTCACATTTTGTCATTTATTTCAATACAGCACCTTTGTTGTGCCTAAAGATTTTTTTCGCCATTATATGTATATTTATCTTCACTAATGATTAATATTTTATTCAAATATTATATATAGTAATTAAATTACACAATTATATAATAGGATAAGATTTTTTGAATAATATTAATCTTTTAAAAACTGCTGGTTAAAATATTGTTATTTACAATAAAACAAATCATTGATCTTTATAATGAGTTATTCTGTGCCTCTCGTAATATTATAAATATACTAAGTACTGTAATAATTTTAGTAGTATAAGAAATAATTAAAAGAAGAATAATTTTAAAATTACTTGAAGTTGTATCTATGATTTCGGAATATGTGCGATGGTAAGTTTAATGCTTGATCTAATGACACAGTGACCTCATAAAATTCATAATTTGTTGAGAAGTCTTTTTTGAGCTTTCTTCTCACTAAAGTCGAAACATTTAATAAAATAAATGGTTGAAGAAATATATTACCTAGTATTTATTTATTTTCCATTGAATTCTACCAAGAATTGTGTAATCAAAATCCAAAAACTCAAAATTATATTGTTATTTTTATAGAAAAGTAGTATTGGCATACAATAAACGCATACTATATTCTTTAAAACAAACATCTGTTTCTTATTCAGTGTTAAAAATAGCTAGAATTTTGACAAAAATAAATTGAACTTGTCAGATTTCAACCTAATTAACTTGCTTGTCCTTAAACTTCAAAATACAAACTTGGCTGCTGACCAGATATTCTACTCTTGTGTGCCCGATATTGATTAGTGGAATGATTTTTTCTCTTAAGAAATATATGTACAATTTTCTTATTCTGTAACAGCTCCCTGGCTGGATCATATGGTCGCCACATTTAGCACTATAATGTTGTCAGTTGCCATGATTATCACCTTATTCCAAACCAACTATGGTTTGATTGAGGTTTCAATTTAAATTTATTTATTTATTTATTTAAACTTTCAGATTTTTTTTTGTTTTAATATGATCTTGAAATAATATAATAAAAATAGAAAATATATATAAATATGAGTACTTTTGATTAAGAAAAACATAGCAATAAAGACAAGCAACAGAAGGTCCCAATTTGGCTCATGAAACAAACGACTCCAACAAATTATTCTTCTAAACAAATTCGTGGAGTTTGTGTCTGAACTGGGCCTCCTTCTTGCGTAAAATACATCAATATGAGAATGATATGTGAAATATTATAATTTGCTTTCTCTGTAATTTTACTATTGTAATATTTTACCAAGTTATCACGAATAAGTGATATTTACATTACTTTTTTGACTGTCATCTTTGAAATCACTTATGCTTAATAAATTTACCAAATTATATAAAGTACAATTCGTAACAAATGCTGAAGTATTTTATTATTATCAGTCCTTTTTATGTAAGAGTCGACAAACACCAGAAGAATAAAGAATACTGAAGACCAGCGGTCACTAAACTACCTATTTGTCAATGTCGTCTTAGTAAAGTATGTTTCTCTTCAATCAAGCTTGCCTCTCAAAAAGTTTGATCATTGAACAATGTGTTATTTTATTAAACAAATAATATAATAAATTGTATTTTACAAACAGATTTTTCTTACTGATTAATAAATAAACTTATGCTTATTAGAATAATGTGAGCGCATAGTTATTTTTAATTATTTATAAAGTCAGTGAGGTAGCTGGTGTACACATTACATGAGTATTTCACAAGATAATTATTGTATGATTATGAAGTACCAACCCATGCGAGTTTTAGCTTAGGTAATAATGCCAAGAACATTGTGCAATGTGTCTGAGCTGAATGTGATATCCACCCATTCAAATTACTGACTATTTTTCACATTAATTACACCTGCAAATTCACATTGAATTTGTGTGTAAAATATTACAGTACTTATAATATTATGTGATAATCAACTCTTAATATTATATTATAAATATCACATAGATTTTACATTAAACTGATAATTTAATTGTGTTACTTTTTTATTTTGACAAGTTTTTCATTATTTTATTTGCTAATAAATATTTCATATGTTTAGTTCTGATTTGTATTGAATTCATTTCAAAGTAAATGATAAGAATAATCCATTATAGAATAACTACTTATCACAAGCAAATAACACAATATTGATATTTTTTTATTATTATCATACTCGTGGTGACCTTTGAGTATGACTAGATTATTTCCTACACATTTGTAATAATACATAAATAAAGGTGAAGATAGAACATTTGTGTTTTCAACATTTTATTATGATTATGTTGGTTCTACTATTGTAAGCCTAGATGGATGAATATTTCATATGACCGATCTAAAACTTTCAACACATGCATTTTAGACATTTAATTATTTATTTTGGAATGCTTTTCAATCCTGTATAAGATATTGACTTATTCAACTGAGAAAATATGCCAATTTTTATTTATGCAACTTTAATATTACGTAAGATTTATTATATTAATAATAAGGAACAATGGTCAAACCAATATTCCAATATAAGATATCGAAAGATCAGTGCTATTCTTAGTTTATCTTTTTCACTGAGTTTAATCATTAACCTTTTTCTATTCCACTAGTCTTACTTCTAATAACCTTTTCTGTGGTTACGCAATGTATATTACAAATTATTGCTTTACTATTTGTTTTCCTGTTAATTTATTTGTGAAATGCATTTATTTACAACCAAAAACCATAAAAAAGTACACAATCACTCTATGAATACAATACATTATCCTAATATAGCTCCTAAGCTTGATTTATTTATTTATGGGATCTTACTATATTTTCATACTAATCTCGAAGCTAGATGATTATAATATTTTAAAATTTGGTTGATGATTTGAATTCATCTAAATCAGGGCTTCTTAAACTTTTTTCATTCACGACCACATTTATGATTGTGAGTTTCCTGGCGACCCCATATAAATTTAAAAGAAAGATAAATAAATATTTTTGATGATTTATTTATTAGGTAACAATATACATATTAAAATAGTTTTAGAATTCATTTAGAAACATTCAAAAATCTAAAACTAAAAATTGTACAAAAAGTTGTAAAATTGTATTTATTATTTTCATCAAAATTTTACTTTTTTAAATCTCTCCCAACCCCAGAATTTTGCTACGCGACCCCATTTAGGGTCGCGACCCATAGTTTAAGAAGGCCTGATCTAAATAAAAAAAAAACAGAAATTGAATATTATCCCACAAAATTAGTAAAACAATCTAAATAAACTCATTCAGTCAGATTAAATTTCATTGTCAAATTTAAAATGTAACAAAAAAGATATGAAGCCTGTTCAGTTAAATTACACTTAATATATTTCATTTAACTTAAATTTATCAAAGGAAATACTGTTATCCTAGATAACACTCCCTGAGCCATTTTATATAGGCAAATGTAATTTTAATATCATCAAATGATTTGATATTTATAAATTTAAAATGAATAAAATATAATAAAATGTATAAATGTTCCACCTTATACCAATTTGTGTGGCCCTAATATAGTGATGTAATAAAAATGTATCTTTAAAGGCAGAGTGCGGCGCAGTTGATGGAAGAGTCGGGCTGCCACCTGGAGCACCCGGCCGCAGCCACCTTCCGCCAGCACGTGCTGCAGGGAGACTGGACCAAGGCCGACCACGACCTGCAGCAGCTGCACGACCTGCTGGACGCCGATGTGGACGCTAACAGTCTTGTGGTGAGTGCCCATTCAAAATCTTCAACATCTTCATAAGCTTTACAGCTGACTTCTTAACGTATCTTTCACCATCATAAGCCATTATGTATTCTTTTTTTAAATGATGCATTAGGCATAACTCCTTTACAATACCTCGGAATATTTGTTTACTCACTTTAATTTATCCTGGTATTGTTACTAACCATTGCCTAAATAAAATCATATACAACAAATTTAAACTCTTCACACAAAAAACTGTGTCTCATCATTATCAAAGACCGCCTACTACATTATCCAAACATATTTTGTGATCATCTCTTGGACTAATTGAGCTTGTGACAGAATATTGCAACTAGCAAGTGTACAACACAAAAAGTATATTATTGTGTTTTAGGTTATATGTGATTGATCGCTTTGCAGGAGATGAAGTTCTTGTTACTGGAGCAGAAGTACCTGGAGTACCTGGAGGCGGGCCGGGCACTGGACGCGCTGCACGTGCTGCGGAACGAGCTCACGCCGCTGCAGCACCACACGCCGCGCGTGCACCAGCTCTCTTCTTACATGATGTGCTCCGACAACCGCGACCTCTATCACCGCACCAAGTGGTAACACTCCTCACTTCCAAAACACAGCTCTAACTCAATATTTCAGAAAACGTCTCTTGATTGAGGGAATTGTAGATAGTTTTTACAGTTGCCTCTTGAAAGGTTTGTTTGAGGCATTCATTCATCGATCTTGTAGCAAATGGGAGGAGAAAAAAATATTCAAGAAAAGGTTCCATACTTGATGGAGTCGATGATTGACTGGCAAAAAACTGACCGTACAATGAGTTAAATCTATGATTCGATAATCAGAATCTTTTCCATGAAAAATCTTCAGGCTACTCTATTTTGCTACTATTAGTGTATCCTAGAATTTTAATACTTTTGTCACCGAAATGATAATCTCTTAGTCTCCTTATGTTATCAAAAACATGCACAAAGATATAAAACAAATAACAAAAACGTGCACCGACTTATTAGTTATTTGAAAACCTAATGTTGAATGATGGGTTCCAGGTCCGGTGCGGGAGTGGCGTCCCGGGGGCGTGTGCTGGAGCGCGTGCAGAGCCACCTGCCGGCACGCGTCATGCTGCCGCCGGCGCGGCTGCTGGCGTTGCTGGGGCAGGCGCTGGCGCTGCAGGCGCAGCGCTGCCGCTACCACACCACGGCCGCTCCCTCGCCCGGGCCCCCGCTTGCGCCCTGCCCCACTGCGCCCTCGCTGTCGCTGCAGGCTTCGCTGCTGCAGGACCACAGCTGCCCCCGGGACCAGTTCCCAGCTCACCCTGTACAGGTACAATTACATTATACTATCACTTTCTTTGGATTTTTTTTTTCATCAATAGTAAATATCGACTACCAATATATATATACAGTGAAACCTCTATCTATCGTTCCTCGAATAATCGTTTTCCCGGATGTGTCGTTTATTTCTTCTAGTCCAAATTCATTTCATACAAAAATAGATCGCATCGATCGTTTCTCTATACACCATTTTACCGCATTAATCATTTGAATTACGCTATGTATTTGTTATATTTTGTCTGTGTTTTAACGGCGCCAGACGGCACTTGTTATTTTTTTATCCTGCAAACTGTACGAGCGTTTTGCAACCATTAGATATGGGAATTATCAAATGTTTCAAAGGATTTTATCGGAAACAAGTTGTGCGGAAGGCTGTGTGTTTGATGAATTCAGGCACTTCAGTAAATAAAACAACCTTAAAGATTGACATTCTACAAGCGTTGCATTACACATTGACTGCTTGGCGTCAGGTGAAACAGACAACAGTTGTAAACTGTTTCAACAAATAAGGTTACAATAGAGTGTCAGAATCTTTAGATGAACATGTTGAGGTTTCTGAAGATGATTGGCTTAGATTAGATAACTCAGACAAATTTTAACAATTTTGGTACTTTCGATGACAATATTCCAACGTGTGGGATAGAAACTATCAAAAGCTTGTGTGACGCAAGGTTGACGGAGACAGCAGAAGAGGTCGATATTGATGAAGAGGAGCCGCTGCCTGTACCTTCATTTTCAGAAGCATGCACACTCTTTGAAAGATTAAAAACTTCCTACTACGCACACAATAACTGATGCCGAAAAAAATATCATTTGCAAAGCCGAAAATATACTGTTGACTTGCGGAAATAAAACAGAAAAAAAACAAATGTCGATGAAAGATTATTTATAAAGTAATAAACTTTAATATTTTTTGGTTCTGTTTAGCTTTGTATTTTTTGAAATAAATACACACATTTCTTTACATCTAAAACTTGTTTTCTTCTTATAATTTTAATCTACCTATGGTTATGCAGATTGGGAGGACGGTATCTTTACTCGATCGTATCTCCTTGCGTTTTATCTTAATCCCGCATTCATTGTTTTCCCGCATTCATAGTTTATTTCAATAGGTCCCTTTAAAAACGATAGATAGAGGTTTCACTGTATAATATTAGCCTTTTTCCCTTGTATGTGTGTCACTGAATTCAGAAATAAGCGTCTAAATTTTATTATTAATGGTGTCATACAATAAAGTGATGATATTATAAACGCATATGTGGCAAACTTGCTGATTTCTCAGTATATCTTGAATAACTTTAATAGATAGATACACCGTAAAAAGATTAACAATAAATCAAAACATCTCAAGTTAGAATTATAAATTAATATTTTTTATTGAATGCTTTTAATCCTCGCTTTATATAATTAAGATAAAATAAATACTTTTATAATGCTATGAAAATAATGAATTTCATGATCTAAATTGATTACATTATATAATTTCAGATATTAAATGATCACTGCGACGAGGTGTGGTTCTGCAAGTTCTCCCCGGACGGCATGAAGCTGGCCACGGGCTCCAAGGACACCACAGTGATGATCTGGGACGTAGATCCTCACACCCTTAAGTTGTCGCACAGGTACGACCGCTCATGTGAAGTCTGTGACATTTTTTATTATGAATGTATTTGCTTCCGGTAATTTAAAATGTAATCATATTCCTTTTTATACTGTAACATTGTAGTCAATTTTAATTATATTTTATTCATGAATATGAGAAAAAAAACCTAATTAATGAGTCAATTTGCAATAATGTTATTTGTATAGCTTTATTTCAAATATAATTTTAAGGTTACAATATTTAATTATTCCGCTATATCTTGTTACAGAAAAACATTAGACGGGCATTCGTTTGGTGTGTCGTACCTGGCCTGGAGTCCCAACTCTACCTACCTCATAGTCGCCGGTCCAGAGGACTGTCACGAGCTATGGATTTGGAACATAGAGGTATTGGAATACATAATTTATTGGCAATGTTTAAATATTATTATTACTATTTATAAATATTGTAGACCTATTAAACTTAAAGTTGAAATATTAAATTTAATTTAACATTATCAAATTTTTGATCGGGTGTGTTTGCTTCTTCAATCGTTGTAGAAAAGCTGTACTGTATGTAACTTATTTAGTATATTTTATAAAATACTTGATATCAAATTTGCAGCTGGACCTGCACGCTACAAAAGTTTCCAATTCCCCGGAAGACAGTCTGACGGCCGTGGCGTGGCACCATGACAGCACAAAGTTTGTGGCGGGCGGCATGCGTGGTCAGTTCTACCAGTGCAACCTACAGGTAGATACAATTTCTATATAGTCTTGACCGGCAAATTTAGTTGCTTGAACACTCTTATTTCCTACAAGCATAGTAGGAAAGCAAGTCTTTTTGCAAAAGTCTTTTCATCTAATTTTATCCTTGTTAAATCTCACTAAACATAATTTTACATTATATATTCAAATTCAAAAGCTACTACACTTAAATACATAAATCCAAAAAATATCACAAATATCTAAAACCTTGTCAGTTTTTAAATCTTCAAAGCAACTTCTATTAAATCAAAATACAGTGATACCTTGACATACGAGTTTAACTCATTCCGCAACCTTGCTCGTATTTCAAATTACTCGTATATCAAAGTGTCATTAAATAGCTCCACGACCAGTTGCGACTTTTTCTAGGTGTTTCTTGCTAAGCCGATTGCTCGTATGTCAAATTTTGCTCATATTTCAAAGCAAAAAATCGCTCGCTCGACGGCTCGTATCTCAAAAAACTCGTATGTTGGGGCACTCGTATGTCGAGGTACCACTGTATCTAATATACTATGTCATTTATTGGTGATTGTAAGATTCGCCAATTCATTTTAAATTATTATTTGTGTCATCCGCAGATTTTAAACTATTTCTGAATGAATAGAACTAAAATACAATCACATTCCATTTTAATATGTCAGAGAGACATGAACACACTTTTTAAGTTGATAAGTGTAATAAAATATGCAACCACTTGCATCACAACAAATAACCTGCCTAATATTCACTGAAAAAGCATATGAAAATTTCAAAGACAATAAGAATCAAAATCATTACATAAATGAATCTCAAGGAAACATTTTTTTTAATCATTATATTTATAAATTCTTCCGTCATCCCAGGGTTTTGACTATCACTGCACTAGGATTACAGTTCTGATGTCTGGATTGAAGCGTACATAAGTAACTGTACCTCATTTAAAATAATATTAACATAATGGTTGTTGTACTGCAGGGTAATATTCAGCAGAGCTGGGAAGGCGTGCGTGTGAATGCATTGGCCTGCCGAGCTGATGGGCGCACGGTCCTGGCAGCCGACACACACCACAGAGTCCGCTCCTACGATTTTGAAGAACTAAGCGACTGCAATCTGTAAGAGTGGCTAATTATTCTAATACTTTAAATCCGCGATCTACAGATCACAGGTTCAAAGACTACATTTCTTTATTTTTAATGTTTTGTTTGCTAAGTTGCAAGAACATTATTACATAACCGTATGAATTCTTTTATAGGTCGTAATATTTTGTGAATTTAACAAAAAGACGAGGGTCATAACCGATTGAAAAATATTGACATAAAAAAAACAAATGGATTTATTTCATTGCAAGTAATAGCTTTAGCACTAATTTTTTTTGTTTTATCCCTCCCCTTACTGTGCTAAAATCTACCATCACCCCCCATGATATGTATTTACTACACCTTTTGAAAATATCATTTAAAAACCATACAAATGTCAATATTCTTAAATATTGATTTGATTGACTATGGTTAAATTTGAAATGTATCAATTTTTGTAATGTAAGTATCTGAAAATAAGAAAAAACGTTGCAATTAGCCGCTACGGCTGTAAAAAATTCAGCGCGCATGTTTACCAGAGCTCATCTAAAATCATATTGACAAGAATGTTCGCATAGCCGCATGTGCGTGGTTCTGTCTGCTGCGCAGGCACGTGTGCAGGTTCATGACACGGGCGCGTGATTCTATCCCCGATTATCCACAAATTATTTGTTACCATCGCCGCAAATGAATAACTATACATTATTATAATTTAATTTAATACTTAGGAATACAAAAATTGTTCACTCAGTATCTATAATATTTTATATGGATATTCTCATTATTAGAGTCGAGTTGTAATAAATACATATCATCGTAAACCAAGGGTTAATGTATCTTCGGTTAAAAATCAACATTATAAGGGTCAACTACCAATAAATATTATTTATGTATTTTTAAACTGTTTCAGCATCCAAGAGGAGCATCCCGTAATGGCTTTTACCTTAAACCCGGCGGGCACTCTGGCGCTGCTGAATGTTGCCATGCAGGGCGTGCACCTGTGGGACCTGGGCACCCGCACGCTGGTGCGGCGCTACCGGGGGCTTTCCCAGGGACACTTCACCATCCACAGCTGCTTCGGGGGCGCAAACTACGACTTCCTGGCCAGCGGCAGTGAGGACAACAAGGTCTGTGATTAACCCATTAACCAATTAAAATAATGCCGACTCATGTGTATACAAGCTTAAAGTGCCAAGAGCGTGACAGCCCTCTTAAATACAGTTGCTATTTAGCTCAAGGTAGGGAAGTTCGCTTGCAAAAGTCACTTTTTTTTACTTTCTATGTGTTACATACAGTTAAAAGTATTATATTATTACTAAATACAATATGAATAGGATCCAGAAATATAAAAAAATTAACCCAAAATGTCTGAATACGAAAATAGTTCAGCTGAAAGTGATAATTTTTTATGTTGTACTGAAAGTGATAAGGGCGTAATTTACAGCGCTGCGTAGTGTGCAGCAACAAGGATTACAGAGCTGTAAAGAGAGGAGCAACTTGATTTGTGTCTGCTTCAAGGAAGGGCTCCATTGAGTATGTGCGGGAAAGCACACATGTTAACTTTTTTACTTTTAGATTTCTGTTTTTGCTATAATTTTCGTTCATAATAATACATATTTCCATAATTTTCTTTGTATTTTATTGTCTACGAATTTGAATATTTTTTTTATTTAAGAAAACTCCAAAAAATAATTTTAAATTGGGTAATTTTTGTAAGCGATACATTTTTTTTCGTGATTAGGGTAAATGACATCAAAAACCAATAGTTTATTAAAAAAGCAATCACACTAAAACTGTTAATATAGAGCCTTAGATATTCATTCGTATTGCTAAACGTGCAAAACGATTATTTCCTCTCGTACTAATCAATTTAATTACTTATTCTTAATGGGATATACGTATCAGCTTTTTTGGCAAATGAACCTAAATTATTCTGCTCAGAAAACTGGACATTGTAAATAAAGTTTTATTTTAATTAACTGCTCTTAAAAATAACATGATTTTTATGTTTGTTTTTTTGTAACATTTGTCAGGTTTACATCTGGCACATCCGAGGTGAAGAGCCCATCGCCACCCTGCCTGGCCACACCCGCACGGTGAACTGTGTCAGCTGGAACCCCGTGTTCCCGGGCTTGCTGGCCTCCGCCTCCGACGACTGCACTGTGCGCCTCTGGGGCGCCGCCTCCCCTAACACCCACGACTGAGACCCCCGCTAGCATCGCCTTCACTCACAACGTGCCATCTTGACAAAACAGAACTCATCCTCACGTGTACGCTGTTTATAAAACAGTTAAACATCATGCTGATTTGTAATAAAATAACACCTTGGACTTCTGCATCGAATGAGAATTAATTGCGAGTGTGTGACTAAAACGGCATCCAGGTCTTTTGCTATCTGACAATCGCACAAAAGAAATGGATTAATTTTATCTACCGCAGGTGAATAAGGATGCAGCCCATTTGAATGTGTCACTAACAAATAAGAATCTCCTCGTCGCCGGGCATCGTCTACTATTTTATCGGCACAGAAGTGTGGTGACTGGCTTCTCGACTGAGGCGGGCCGGGCGACTGCAGCTGCCGGGCGAGGAGGTCACTGACCCGCTCTCTCTTGCGCCGGCAGCGAGACTCCGGCGACCGCCTGCGACTGAGCGATCGTAACCCCGCTCCCTAAATATAAAGATGCAATATTTAAATTACTCGTTTAATGTGTTAGCTCTAATTGAACTCTCGCCGAATGAATAAATAATAGTGTTTTATCGATTCGCATCCGATACGTTTATTTGATGCTTTCCGTTTGGTGAAATTTAAAACTTAAACAAATTAAAAATACATTTCGGTTCATGTAAAATTGGTGTTCTTTATAATATGAAATATCCTATTTTTATACTGATATTTTAAAACAATAGTGTGGCAATGATTTCGTTCAGGGTTTTAAAAATTGTTAAATTAGGTCTCTGCGTCCTCGACTGATCGACAGCCGAATGTCGATCCCGCTCGCGTGTTGTGTTCCGATGATTCCGATGGGATGTCGAGTGCTCCTCGTCAACTGAAGACAGGAAGATGCCTGCGAGTCAACATAGCATTAGTGAAAGAAGATAATGTTACTTATTTTAGTACGGCGTTAGCTGCTCAAATAATTATTTTTAAGGATACGATATTGTAGTCGCCGAATACCAATATATCGACCACCGTATTGTGGACCGAGTGCCTCAGATCAAGATTGAACTCGTTGAAGAGTGAAGTCAGTGATATAACCGCCGCAGAGGCCCGTCGGACTCTTGGATTGTTGTTGGGGGAGTCGGTCCCCGCCCGGTTCACTGTGTCGTGCGATCTTGCGAGACGGTTTGAAGTTGTGCTGGAACATTATCGTTTAATTTGCTTGCGTCGAGTGTCAGTTTTGTCCTGTTTGCTGGTAGATTTAATTATTTTTTGAGATTGATGAGAAGTTAGGCGTTGACTGTTAGTTGTTAGTGGAGCGTCTGTCCACTCGAGGATGATTCAATTTTGCCCATGATTATTGAGCGACTTCGTCGCATGTTTTATCTACTGACAGAATGTTATTCATACGATATGCTTGATTTTTTTATTAAATTTTACTCTTTGGTGTTTAGACCATACGTCAAATGTTTTTTTATCATAAGATATGTGGTGGCGGGTGTGAGCTCTTCCAAGAAGGCAGCACTTTCCGCACCGGCGTTATTACTTTTAATACCAAAAGAGAAGTCTATTATTTTAAAGATAAATTTAATTATGAGGAAGTGATATGTTTGGTTGACTTGAGCCTCGATTATTGACCGAGTTGTAAACTTGTCATATGCGAATGCGGCATCAGAAACATCGACAATCATCTACATTAGTGATTATGTAATAATAATTTATGGTTAACTTATTTTCGGCAGATACTTGGTTCTTGTATGATACTTTATACACGAAATGTCCAATTCTTGCATGAGAAATTGTTTGGATTATGACGATCATATTTTATGTTTACCAACTTTTGGAATGTAATAAATAAAACATGATTTGGAAAGGAATTATATTTTATTTTTAAGTATCTTTATTTGACCTCTATCCTTTCAGGATTGTAAACAGATAGACCTGGAAAATTATATGCATTCCTTGTAATTTTAATTCCAAACGAGGATTTTCCTATTTCCTATCCCCTATCAAAATATATAAACAAAATAACATTGCAAAAAAGTTCCCTGTAAATCATTGTGAAAAAAAACACTTGACAACATCTCCTCATATGCCCCCACTCCTGCCATGTTTTTATGTCAGTATCTAAAAATATTATTATTTGTAATGAGAAAAAAACAAATTTTGCTCCTTAATTCAGGAACCAAGAAAATCCTTAAATATCCTTAATAACGATTAGATTTTTTTTTATTACTCATTCATAAATATTTTGTTGACTACTAACATGTTCAATATTATATGTAACAAAGCTATAAGAAGTAAATGTGCTATATTTATCATTTATTATTTAATTATATTATTATTTATTGGATAGACTCATATGTTTTATTCAGTTTTGTTATGTTTTGTGGTTTTTGTCATAGAAGTCTCACAAATTTAATTAGTGCAACACAAATCACAGATAACATGACCAGATTAATACAATTCTACCTTTTTTTATCAAATCAATCCTACCTATTATTCGTATTATAAATATTTTCATCCATAAAAAAATGTATTATATTTGTCATGAGCTTAAAAAAGAAAATGTAAACAATTTCATCTTGAAGGAAAATATCAATAAGTTATTAGGAATCCTCCATGGATACTGATGTTTTTTCTGAATTTAAATGCTGAACAACGAAATGTACAAAAATGCTCTTTATAGTTTTGCCCAGTTTTTGCATCTTTAACTCTTTTGGGTGATACATGGCCAGTAAAAGGCACACACCGTTTTGTCTACAAAGAATACTAGTTACTAATAATATAAAAAAATTAAAAGAAAAACCGAAAGGCAACACAAAGTAATTATCATTACAAAGAAAGATATTTTTTCAAATAAATAAACCCACAGAACCATATTTGACAACATAAATAAATATACATGTATAATAATAATAATAATAATAAACCAAAAAAATAAAAATACATTACTACAGCCCTTAATAACACTAAAAAATCAAAACTTCATTTTTCTTATTCCTTAGCAACGTAGGTATTAGAAAACAAAAGATGTTTTTGTAATGATGTTACAAAAATGATTTTATACCAAGTTTATTCATTATTTTAAATAAATCTAAAGCAGAAGTCGGGAACTTTTTAACCATTACCCCAAAATATTTTTGTGTAAGTTGATATTACCCCAAAATATTATTGCGTAAGTCGATATTACCCCAAAATATTTTTGCGTAAGTCGATATTACCCCTTCCTCCCATTTTGAAAAGAAGACAACCAATGTATATTTAAATAAACATTATTTATTGAATTAATTTACACGGAAAATAAAAAAAAAGTTACATGAAAATAGTAACTTTTATGAAATAGCAAACTAGAAAAATTTCCTTATTACCCCAAAAACATATTTTTACCCCATTTGGGGTAATTTACCCCGGTTCCCCGACCGCTGATCTAAAGGGATACACATGAATTTCAAAATTAAATTTATCTTGGCAACTAACCATGGTGAGAATCAAAATAAGATCAAACGTATAAATTTTTTAATAACCGAGGAAATACAATATTATTCTGAAAAAAATAAAATAAATTTCTAGAATACATCTAAGATATATCATACAAATTTGCCAATGACCAAGTAATCCCTTATAGGTGCTGATAATTTATGTAAATACCTACTTAGTACTTGAGTACCTATAGGAGGAAAAGAAATACTCAATTTTTAAAATAAAATTAATATAAAATTCTACCATAGTAGTCTTATATGGTGATAATAATAATAGGTAAGTGTCTGTGGTTTTATTTTTTCCGAATTCCCGAAATGAAGCATAATTTTTTGTTATCTCGCCAACCTCTGATTGAACGATTATAGGGGAGATTTTTTTCGTCCTTTGCCGTTTATAAATAAATTGAAGATTTGGTAGTTACTATTATTTTTAAAATAATTTTATTCGGTTGGAAATATGTTAACTTTTATGGTTGTTTTTTGTTTCACGATAATACAATGTGATTTGTTTTTTATATACGACATTGAGTTGAAGCATCTCTGGGAGAGTTAAGCGATAAATAATTTTCGTGAACGTAATTCACTCATTTTAACAAAATTTACTGCCTTTTTACACCTAGATTTTTTTGTTTTTTGCCTCTCCTCATTATAAAATTATTTAACCCTTAATTAGTCGCACCAAGAAAAATTACACAACTGTTCGCATGGGGTCACAGGCGACCTCAAATTGTATGATTTTTTATTATTATTTATGAAATATATAAGTAAATAAAACTTGTTTATTATTAAAGTGCTTTAATAATACTATTATATTTAAAAGAAATAAAACTAACTTAATATCTAATTAAGCAAATACAAGCTAAATTAAAAGAATTTCGGGAAGCGGCAAGTGCTTAATTTTTGAATTCGAACTTTTTTTGACCCTATGCGACTAATTATGGGTTAAATAAATAATATTGAATAATTAAAACTTGTGTCAGAATTGATAAATTTATAGTAACAAGTATCATTTATTTTAATATGTTATTATATTATTGTCAGATTATGATCATGTTATATTATAATTGATAAAATTACCGATACCTAGCGCGCACAATCTGAACGTATCCAATTGTGAAATTTGAACGCCACCACACGCGTCATTCTTAACCTTAAAAGAGTTTCGTTATCAAACGTACAGTTGGCATTCGTCACCTCGTTGTCACAATTTTAACATCAGAAATATAATACATCAAGCAATATTTATAGAAATACATACTTACTACACGTCGAAGAACAATTTTGAGATGGGATCGTCAACTAAGAAGCATAAAAAAGACAAGGATTCTTCGTCCAAGAAGAGGAAGCACCGCAGTCGCTCTCCCAGCGAAGAGAGTCGAGAGCGGCGCCATCACAGAAAGCACAAGGATAGGAAGAGAGACAGATCCGCTTCCCCAGACGGTGGGTTGAACAATACACACTTGTTATGCCGAGAGACACGAAACAGCAATATTTTACTAAATTCTGCGTCGTTCGCCAACGTAAAAGTCTTGAAAAAAATTGTGTACTTGTCAGTACCTATTCACAAACATCGCTAAGGTGTACTTGTCGCCTTTTTAAACCTCGTTGACACGAGTATTGGTACCTGAGGTTATTTTTCTCAGTCCGTATAATGGATACTCATTTCACTAATTTTTGATTACTTCCCATTAAATGACCTTACATCTAAATTTTCATTTATAATGATTTGGTAAATAATGCGAATTTCATGTCTCTAGTTGACTTTTTATACATACCGCTGCAGTAAGTGGCCATAGCAGGCACAGCCTCATGAACCCTGCCATGGCTGCTCTGCCGTGGAATTATCTTGACCCATTTAATGGCTACGTTTGCTCCTTTTATTGCAGGGAAATGAGGACGCCAACTGCCACAGAGCGGCTATCTACAGATGAGGTTCGTATTCTACCTAGGACACCTTACAGGGTTCGAGACCCCTT
This sequence comes from Glossosoma conforme, assembly GCA_022606575.1. Classification (NCBI taxonomy): domain Eukaryota; kingdom Metazoa; phylum Arthropoda; class Insecta; order Trichoptera; family Glossosomatidae; genus Glossosoma; species Glossosoma conforme. The sequence goes on along the minus strand of JAGTXR010000017.1, from coordinate 2,544,701 downwards.
TTTAGGATGATGCTTAACCCAGAAATCGTGAATCCTTGATTGTTACTAGTCATAAACAATATCTAAATTTAAAGGATAACACCCATGAAAAACTTACTATTTTTAAGTACAAGAAGGAGTAAAGAAGCCGAACATCTGGTAGCTAGATTAAACTACAAGTTATAAAATTACAGGTTACATTAAAGATAGTCCTTTGAAAAATATTGATGACTACTTTAGCAGGTGGACAAAGTCCATGCCAATTTGTCAAACTTCTGATGATAATCACAGCAATTTTTCCTTGAATGCTGCGTCCAGGTGCCCTGCTTAATTGTCATATAGGATTACGACTCACACTTTTGGTACTTCACACATGCTTACATACTTCTACTCTAAGAAAAAAAGCATTGGATCGCTAATTTTTAGTTACTTATTAAATATGTTTTGATAAATAATAGTTTCTTTCGTAAAAAGTTTAATTGGTGGATTATTACTCATATTTCAGAATATAAATGGCAATATATTTTTTTAAGTCACTGAGTGCTTAATGTATTCAGTTAATTTTTTTAGCTTTCTAAGCATAACTTGACTGCATTATGATGCTCAAAAATCCAAGAGGTTCATCATCAGCATCATGACCTTGTCCGCTCCCCTAACTGGAACATATGGCATTCACAAATTGCCCTCACAAAGCCGCCATAGCCTCATCCCATGTCATCTCCGCCCCATGCAACTCCGCCGAGTACATTATATGTATCGTTCCTGTTGGCCTTCCAAGATGGCGACTTAAAGAAAAGAAGCTGTGTTTTATAGTCTCCTTTGACATTCTTAGTATTTAGGAAAGTAGGTCATGCTGATGGATATCACGTGTTCTGAGCCTGGTCGTAATTGTAGTAATCAATTAATTTAAGGAGATAGAGTAATTAGCCTGATGCTACCAAGGTCTGGTCCATTCAATCCTAAGGGGCGGCTCACCTAGATTGTATAAGTCAGGTGAGAGAAAGAAGAATGTTTTAGAAATGATAGTTGTATGCATAGGAAGTAGGTCAAGAACACTGCCTGGAGGGAATGTGGGATGTTAGGCAGCGATCGGTTCAGGCACCTCGGAATTATTAAGCCCGTGACTGGTTGAGTAAGCCCCCTAAGTATATCGAGAGGGCATAAAGGTTATTAAAATGACATGAATGGGTTAACGATAGATTGCTCTTTAGTAGTGAATAGATCAGGGAGGCTTGTTTATACAGTTTAAATTTCTTGGTTAGTTACGAAATATTATGAGTCAAAATAAAACAAGTGTATTGATGTGATTGCGTAACACATTTTTTAACAGCCTTCAAAGAAATATTGTAATAATATAAGTATGTAAAAAATGGAACTTCAATATATATATTATTTTACATAATGGATAAAATAGATAAAATCATTTATTTAAATTATATAAAAATAAAAGTATAAAAGTATATATATTTCTGATCCAATGTACCAAAATAATTGTAATAGTGTGTTTAGTTGCGCAGAAAAAAACGATAGTAATTAGGTTATGAATCCAGAAGAGAAAATGGGAGGTAAGCAAAACAATGATGAAGTAGCAACCTAACACTAAACAGAGAAACAGGTTGACAACGGGTGTGATACGTAGACGATATCGCTAATGCTGAGAGATAACATCAGTTGAGAAAGGCATTAAACCTTAAAGATTAGCATCAATAAAGGAGACCTTCATCCAACAGTCATTGGTGACGGATTGTAATAATAATATAATGATAATAAGTAATGCATAATCACTACGATTAGGCGAGTGCTGGATTCATAATCATACTTTGATTTGGCTTACCTTCACACCTCTCTAGTCATAACCACAACCTGTATGACTATAATATCAGATTAATGTATCTATTGTATATTTATTTTGATAAAGATAATTAATTAGCTGAGTTACCTCCGTAGCATTACTGATTGTGTGTTATTTTTGCAGTTGAGGAGGTCCCGGTGGATTCACACTTGCTGTCGCCGTCCCCAGAAAAACGCCAGCGCCCCGGCACACCGGAACTTGTGCAGGATGATCCGGTCTCCGCTTCCAAAGGCGACTAGCTGTCAATCCAGGAAACCAACCGCCTGCGTGCCAAACTTGGCCTCAAACCCCTCCAGTTAACTGAAGACACCCCAGCAGGTAACATTTTGTACTTCTTTCTTCGTAGTATCAATCCGGTGGATTGGTTTGCAGCAACAGAATCTTGCATCTCGATCTCCATTCTTCTCGGTCCTCCGCAACCCTTTTCAGCTCAGCATAAGCGCTACAGTTCATGTCCTCGAATACTTGCTGCAAATACTCCCGTCTAGGGCGCCCTCTACAGTTTCTACCCTCAACCATCCCCTCCACAATATCGTGAAGAAGACCATCGTGGCGCATGATGTGGCCGATCCATCGGGCTCGCCTCTCTGAGATGGTTGTACTAGCATTAGTTAAACCGTGTTACAATATGATTTATTTAAAAATTGTAATGAAATTTGTGATTCACTTACTCGAAAGTTGCAACTATCCCAATTTCCAATGTTCTTCTTTGGCTGGTAATATCAGTGGTTGGCCTAAAGTATATTTTTTGAAAGTGATTTACTGTTGTCACTTGACTTCTAATGGCCTATAGCAATAAAGCTTCACATGGTCTCTTGACAATTATATCATGTTGTACAAGTATTACCCAGTGAGGTTACAAACAATTTGTAAACTTTATGCGTCTTTCTAATATCATTACTTGCATGTTTTATTTTTTTATGAATCTACAGAGGATGGAAAGATCACAGATGACCTGGGCGAGTTCTACCACAAGCCGGCAGATAACATCGCCGAGAAAAAGAAGAAAGAAAAGATCAAAACTAAGATTGCAGAAAAGCGGGAAAAGAGACTTGTCGAACAAAAGTAGGTCCATCACATAATCATCAATGTAAATTGACATTACTGTAGCTTAGTAATTGTGGCCAATTGTATTTTTATTTTAAAAAAATGAAATAATTTTCTTTAAAAAAACTTTAGCCCAAAGTAAATGAGAGTCACATGGTCACTTGACAGGTATTTTTTGCTGTACAAGTATTACCCAGTGATACTACAACTGTTTATTTAACTTTTTACACTGCATTTCATGAAAAATAACAAAAATATCCTTACCATTTTCTTGGTTTCAATTCCATTTAAAATAAACATGGGTTCATCGAGTCCATTAAAATTATTTTATGATAATGAGTTTATTTGTTAATTAAAAAAATATATAAATTCACATAAAAAAATGTGTCAGTAATATTTTATATAATATTTAATTAAGTAATAAACATTTCCAGGTTACTCGGTGCCCGGGGTCTCGGAGAATCTGACGGTGAAGACGAAGGAGGGGCTCTGGAGTGGATCAAGCGAAACCGGGAGATCACCAAACAGAAGGAAGAAGCTGCCAAAAGGGTGAGTGAAGATGAGCTTCTATCCAACTTGGCCGGGACTCTAGCGTTGAGGTGACTTTGATAGCCTCATCAGGAGGACCTGCGGCCTATAGCCAAGGGCCTCACATGGGCACCTGATAGTTGAAAATGCCATACAGGTATTACCCAGTGACGCTACATTAATAAAATGATTATTCATTTCTTACTGTTTTAAAATATAAACTTTTTTTTTTTTTTTTTACTGAAATGCCTACTGTTGTGTATTGTAGAACTTTAAAATAAAATATATTTTATGGTAACATTGACCCAATCTCGACAATGTCCGATTCAAAACTCACAATAACCATGACTTATTCATAGCCCGATCCGATATGTGTCTTCTGAGAATGGTGACATGGCTTGAAGAAAAATCATCACATCAAACACATCTTGACTTTGTATCAAATGTTTGAAGTGTAAGGTTACCACAAATTAAATAACATTATTTTATCTCAAACCGCTCTAGGTTAGTTATTACAATGGTTGTTTCAAGTACATATCCTTATTTTTTGAAGTACAGATATCTATATATTATATCTTGGGCAGACCAACACCTTGCGGTGATCGATCACAACATACCTTGCGGCAGGAGACAGAAATTAAGCCTAGACTTGAGAACTCTATGATGATCTTGAATCTGGCCCTGCAAAATTATATCTAACGATTATTAATGAGCTTTTAATACATTTTTAAAATTTAAATATAATCTGATATTTGCAGGCGGCGATATTAGATGAGCTGGATGCTGAATTTGGTGTATCTGCCCTGGCTGCTGAAGAGGAACACGGGGCTCGCGCCGAGGCTTACACGGCGCGCTCTCTACAGGGGCTGCGCGTAATGCATGACACGGATGCTTTCACTATGGAGCGCACTACCGTCCTCACGCTGGAGGACCGTGGAGTGCTGGATGATGGGGATGATGTGCTGGTCAACGTCAACATGCGTGATGATGAGAGATATACTAAGGTGACTTGCATTTTTAATTTTCACGTGTGTTTTGATTGTCAATCTTTAATTAATACAAGTTATACCATTTTATATCAAATTGAATTTGCATATTGAAGCGATATCCAGCATTGGTAGATTAAACATTCTGACATATTGCTCAATCATATCCAGCATTGGTAGATTAAACATTCTGGCATATTGCTCAATCTATAACTATAGAAAAACACTGCTTAAAGAGACTGATGATATTTTCAATGTTTTGAGCATTCACTTTGAGATCCATAATAAATTATAAATATTTATTTATTTATTTACCTTGTTTTCACATGGATCACGTAACAAATTGTTACGTGATCCATGTGAAAACAAGGTAAATAAATAAATATTATAAGACTGATGATAAATTAAAACAAAGTAAGGTTTTCATATTTTGCATTTGTAATTTTATTGATCAACAAAAAAGTCACTTAGTTCAGTTTAAATTATAAATGAAGAAAAACAATATGGTTTGTTGCGATGACTTAAAACTTACCACGCTTTTTATATCTTTTTTTAAAGAGCAATGAGAACAAGAAGCAAGCCAAAACAGGTTACAATCCTTATGAGGGAGCCGATGATCCAGATCTGTACGGTCAGCTGGAAGCCAAGAAGATGCTCAGCAAGTACGATGAGGAGATCTTCGGGGAGAAGAAGCCTGAGGGATTCGTCATTGGAGACGAGGATGGTGAAGAGGCTAGAAAATTCAAGCAGATGATGGTTAGTATTCATTAATAAATATGTAATTAATGATACCGTAAAATAATTTTTGCCACTAATATTTTGATTAAATAGACATCAAACAGTGGCTTTCAATTTAGAACTTATTACCATTTGGGTTTCATTTTTTTCAATAAAATATTTTTATAGGATAATTTATATATAAATTCAATTGACACTAATATGAAATACATACAAAGTAAGTTTATTGTTTATTATTATGTTTGTCATTTGTAATAAACTTGTGTTTCTAGATCAGACAAAAGCTCTCTTCAAAACGTTTGGAGTCATTAGCCACCCCGGAGTTGCGCCACGCCTCAGACTATTACACGGAAGATGAAATTAAAGCCAAATTTAAGAAACCAAAGAAGAAGGTTTGTGGAGTTTTAAATATGAAATTTTGTCCTTCTTTTTGATATTGCTGTCCTCATTACAAAATGCATTATGTACCATGGTATTTTTAAGATGCTTAAAAACTATTAGCCGTATGGCCTGAAGCTTATAATAGGGCTATGATTCCTCTGATCATCTCTCGCAAAATGGCCGATAGCAATAAATCCTCACATGGTCTCTTGGCAATTAAATCATACTGTACAAGTATTACCCAGTGAGGTTACATTTACATTATATTAAACCTAGTTTTTCTGTTTTTTTTAAAAATAAAATAACACTTTCATATCAGTAACATTTAACATCATTTTTCATTCGAATTCAATTTGCACACATTTTTCTTGATTTTTTTCACTGTTACAGTATTTTATTAATTTTATTTTCTTTCAGGGAAAAATGCGAAAACAATTAAAAACTGAAGATCTTACAATGGATCTGGACGGCACCAATGATGTTATTTTTACCGATGATTTAGGTAAATATTTTTGTTGTCTCTAACTTTCTTAGCTCTCGGAACAAATGGAATAATGAATGTTTATATAATTTATCATTTTTCTTCTGCAGATGCGAAGGATGTAAAGTTGCTGCCACTCAAGATGGAAGAAGAGGAAGAAGACAATGAGCTGGAACTTGCACTCGCCAAGGCGCGGAGGCTCAAACTGGCACAACAGGAGAAACTTAAACTTCCTAAGGTAAATTTAATGTATTATCATAAGTGTCGTAAAGTAATATTTGTGTTATTAATAATTAAATATACATATACTATACATAAAATTCTTTTTTCAACGCGTCAATCCAAACACAAAAATAACGGCAGAAGCGGGATGCGAACCGCGGACCTTGGAAACCAACTGCCGTTATTTTTGTGTTTGGATTGACGCGTTGAAAAAAGAATTTTATGTATAGTATATGTATATTTAATTATTAATAATATTATAATATAGTAAATGATCTATAAAAGTAGATTAGAATATTGAAATAATAAAATAATATTCTAATAAAAATTTAAAAAAAAAAATCCATATAATATTTGTGTATTTCTATTAAATTTTACTCTATAATGTAATGTATTTTTTATATTTATTAGAGAATCGCTTTATAAGTTCACAAACAGTTTATATTAGTGTTGTGTTATTTTGCATTTTAACTGTTCTCTATAATATATATCATGGCCTAATGTTTTCTATTTAGTGAAGAGCTCTCATGTTCTTCTCTAATCACAGAGGCGCCTATAGCAATGAAAGCCTCACAAGGTCACTTGGTGAAATAAAATTTTGCACAAGTATTACCCAGTGATGTTACAAATAATACTGAAATCATAATTTATTTTCATTGTAACTGTAAAAGTATTATTAATTTTTATTACATTTCATATTGATACTATATTCTGACAAATTATATCCCATCTTGCCTTTTCATTAACAATATTTGAAGGTATATACATGATTTTAAAAAATACAATAGTCTTGTCAACTCCAAGAGTAATGTACTCAGTAAAATATTGATAAAATTTTGATTCTTATTTATGCAAAATGGCCTATGTTTGATATATTAACAGTCTTAAAAAATATAATGACCTTAAATTTTAATTCTAATCTTCCAAATTTAAATGAGTTTATTGACAATAAATTATAATGTTTTATTTTTCCTGTTTAAGGACATGTAGAATATAAATATTTAATGTTAATTTTTTTAGATTGAAGACTTTGTGGCGGAGATGAAGCAAGAAGAAGAAGATGATGAAGAAGTGGGTCCTGGAGGTGGCATTGTGCTGGACAGCACGGCAGAGTTCTGTCGCACGCTGGGGGACATCCCCACCTATGGTCAGGCCGGCAACCGAGATGTGGATGCCACAGAACTTCTGGTAAGAAAAAAATATACATTTATGATCTTTGTCAGTTGATACAGTCAAAACAGTCACACCCAACAGCAACACTAAAGCATTTTAGAAATATTTCATGAAAAAAAATCTAGAAAATTCCGTTGTGACCACAAAATAATATTGTGGTCCCAACAAATGTATTATTTTGCATATTTAATTTCTTATCGTTAAAATATTTTTTATTTAACGTAAAGTGCCATTATTTTATTCATTTTGATTCTTTATTGTTCTTTAATTGTCATTAGTCAGCAGTGCTTAAAAAATATTACAGTCCTTATGATTTCAAAAAGTGTTACTATAGCGTTATGTAATAATAAACAATTAACGAACTCACGTTTTCAATTAGAACTGTGAATCTAGTGTGGTAATAAATGTTTCTAATTCAACCGTGAACTATGTTAAATATTGCGAATAATATTTTAGTTTAGGTTTGATGTGATGTTCCGAATATTTGATTTGACTTCACTAGGTTTCTGTCTATATAACTTAGTGAGAAATTTAGAACTAGAAAGTGATTAATAAAACCACTGACCATATGGCCTGAAGCTTAAGATAGGGTTGTGATTTCTATGATCATCTCTCGCACAATGGCCAATAGCAATAAAGCCTCACATGGTCTCTTGGCAATGCAATTATGTTGTACAAGCATTACCCAGTGAGGCTACATTTCTCTCTTACGCAATATATAAATGATTTATCTAGTTGTCGGCGCACAACAACACTGTAGCATTTTATTAACTAAATTTGTGGTGCTTTCATTTTCCAGGAGTTAGAGAAGGCTGCAGCAGAAGCTTTAGCAGCCGCTGGCAGCACAGAAGGAGCCTGGAGCTCGGTGGATGTGGACATGGAGACCCCAGTAGATGTCACCAGGGGTCAGTTTTAATACAATCTACGCATTTAATTATACATTTTAGTAGAATGTGTAAATAGAATGTAGCAAAAGACACTGAAGTAGTAAATTACTAAAGGATCACATCAAAATCTCTTCCTGACAGTTTACATTTGGCCAGATATTATAATCTAGATGAGAGCTCTCGTGCTCTTCTCTACCATAATGGCCGATAGCAATGAAAGCCTCACATGGTCACTTAGCAAAACAGTACTGTTGCACAAGTATTACCCAGTGACGTTACATTTTCACAATGTTAATTATATTATCCAAAATGCAGGTTTTCGTCGTTGTTTTGATTTAAAACCATCAACTTTTTTTCCGCTCGCTGTATAAACATATTTTTTTATGTTAAAATTTAATAAATTATCAGGAGCAGCTTTATCAATCCAATGCTAACTAAAGATTTTTTATTTTCCATATATAGAATAATTTGTAATAAATAAAGCATCAGAGGTAAATGCTCGTAGAGAGATACTTAGATCAATTAGAGCTAGAAAAAACACCTTGCAGCTAAAAAGAGGTAGGTCCTAGCACGGTCTTTGGCATTCTTCCTTTCAGTTTCACGGCATCAACGGCCAGGAACTCACTACTGGAAAGTATAAGAGAGCTGAAAACGGAGGCATCCTTCAGAGGCAGACTCGAGACACACCTTTTTTTACTATGACAGACTAAGAAGCGCTTTTGTAATGACCATTTGGTCATATAAAAAATGCTATATAAACACTGATAGTAATAATTAATATGGCTGTGTGGTATTTCAGATGGAGGTGGTGCGTTAGCTGCGGAGCCTGTGGTGGGTGCCGGAGTGGGTGGAGCGCTGCGCCTGGCGCTCAGTAAGGGATACCTGGAGCGCGGGGGCGAGTCCCGCGCTGCACCTCCAGCTCTGCCTCACCTGCGAGCTCACCACTACTCCATCGATGACAAAGCCCACGGGTTAGTTACATTACAATATTTTTTATGAGTATGTATTTCACATCTATATTTTGAAGGCCGTGCATCTGTTTACTGCGTGAATCAAATATGGTTTTCTCTATCGTATGACGCGGCCTAAAGAAAAATAGACCTCACATGGTCACTTGGCAAATTTACAATTTTGGTCAAGTATTACCCAGTGATGTTACAATAAACGATACTATTCGCAGCAAAAATACCATCATTGTAATTAGAAATGCTGCAACTAGATGCAGCAAAATATCTTTCCGAGTTATTTCCGTATTATTTTTGTCTTCGTATTAAGTAATTCCATCTCATTTGTCATAATAAGCCATTGCTTCCGAGGCCTGGACCATTTAGTCCTATGACGCGGTCTAACCCAAAATAACAACATTTAAAAGACCATTATAGGAAAAATCTCCAAAAAATTAAATTAATAAAAACTACATTATAAGAGGCTTGACTGTATTCTTTATTCGATTGAGGATTCCAATGTGTTGATCTGTTGTATACAAATGTATATTTAATTTTATTTGTCATGCAGGGATGACGAGAAGATGAATCGTCGTGAGCGTGGCTACGCAGGACCGGCGAGCGAGTTCCGTGAGAAGCCGGGCTTCCGGCCCAACGTGAAGCTGGACTACGTGGATGACGAGGGGCGCGCCCTGCGACCCAAGGAGGCTTTCCGCTATCTTTCTCACAAATTCCACGGCAAAGGGCCCGGCAAGAACAAGCAAGAGAAGCGCATCAAACAAAACCAGCAAGAGGGGGTAAAATATTCATTATCTGGAATTTAGCCTTTTACATTTATAAAAGAAAACACAGTAGTTCCTAATCAAATTATTGAGACCATTTTTAGTGCACTTGAACCAACAAACAATATTTTTTAATAACTATTAACTCGGGTGGCAAATTTAATGTCAATTAAAACCAATTTTTATAAAAAAAAAATATTGCAGAAAAAAAAAGTAGTTAAACTCCAAGATAGTGGAAGAATAAACTTGTCAGTAGCTTTGACATCTGTCATCTCGGCTTTATCTGCAACACTTCATCTCAATGCTTCTTAAAATTTTGATGTTTTCTTTATAATTTGTGCTGGGTAACATAGAATCTTATGTTTTTTCCCTTATGCCTTTGCTTTTTTAGGTGGTGAAAACACATATTTTTAAAATTAATATTAAATATTTCTTTATTTTATTCCTTCAGCTGATGAAGAAGATGAATTCAACTGACACCCCTCTGGGCACCCTGGCGCTGCTGCAAGCTCGACAGAAGGAAGCGAGAGCCGCCTTCGTGGTGCTCAGTGGAGCAAAACAGCCAAGAACTACCAACTGAACTTACGGCATTATGTTTCATTATGAAATAAGATATCCCTTCACTGTGATAAAGAATAATGCCAGTGACAACATGGCTTACTTCAACAACAAAAAAATTAAACAAACATGTGTGAACCTAGTTGGAATGCGCAGTCCCCTAAGAGGGTCACCATACGGAATATTCTAGAGCTAGGCAGGTTTTTAGTAGAAGAACTAAATATTTAAAAAATACTTATATCTAAGAATTATAACCTCAAATAATTTAAAAAAATCAAAGAGACACACTTGTCTTTGAAAATAATTGCATGTGGATCGGGAGTTATGAACTGGTGGCCACTTTTTACGTGCTCGGGTGATACCTAAGAACTGTGGACTAAAGAAAGTATATGGTTGAATGGTACAGGGAGCTGACTCAGATCGACGAGATGAATCATCTAGCAGTAAAGAAAATCCTTCACAAGCATTTGGTGGCCATATGCTCCATATTCAGATATGCATACAGTAAAGAGATTGATTTTATAATGACTAATTTATAAAAAAAAATAACAATCCCTTGAAGTCAATTGTTATTTTTTTTTATTCTACTTGGGTAAAATCTGCCTACAATATCTTCCAAGGTACAATTTTTCTCAACACTATCCTGTATTAGTATTAATGAATAAGTTTATATAAAAACATTTCCAATGGACATTTGTAATGTTTTAAATAAGGAAATATCATAAAATCTGGAAATTTAATGTATTCATGTGATCATCATAGATGTATGTAGTGAGCTCACTTTATTTTACACCATATACTACTCTTTCAATACAATTGAGTACAATGATTCCAAAGTTTAAAAACAAATGAGCATAAAAAATAGGTAAAGTGTTGATTGGTTTCAATAAGCTCCCACCAATAAATAAATAAAAACTAGGACTATGTTCTTTCAAATTCATGCAAATAGAGAATTTGATGTATGTTTTAGAACCACTCACATCTTTTTTTAAGTAATAGTTTTGAAGAAATCATTATTTTTATTTATTTTAAAATAAATAAATATAAAAATAAAAACTCAATTCCTCAAATAAATTTGCAAAAATTTATAATTGATTCTGAAAATTCAGTCAGATGTGTTGAATACATTGATTATCATTATTTTTGCCTTTGCATTTTCTTCTTGTGTATTATATAGAATAATAAATAAATCTTAATTATATAATAACTGGCCCCTTACAAATAAAAAGGATTAAAAAATACAATATATCCCACATATTTTTAAACTAACATCTTTTTAATTTCTTTATTTTATACCATAAATCATCTTCAAGGTGAACTCAATTTGTATTGTAAATCATGCAAAATGCTATTTATTCACAAAAAGATGGTCCTTTGTATAAAATAACAATATATAATTTATATAAACGAAAAAAATGTACTTTTGGCTAGATTGATATAAATAGTTATTAATGATAAAAAATCTTAATTATAGTGTACCTGATTGTTTTCATTGTGTATGTATTATAAAAATAAAGGACAAATAATGCATAATAATACTTTTTTTTCATACCTTTTTGACTTATGAAACATTACTTTTGCTAACTTGGATAATAATAGAATTAAACTGATTTTTTCAATCGATAATTCTTGGTGGAATTCAATAGATTTACTTTTAAAAAAAATGTAGAAAAAATATATAGTTAAGGTTAGATTATGCCTCTGATCAACAGTTGAAGAACGTAGGAGCCTATTCCATGTCAGCCTCAATGGGCTTGCGTAACACTGACAATTTCCTTGACGAAGTTTAACAGCAAGGGACCGTCAGAACTAAGCAGCAATTCAGGTAAATCCTCCCAAGAAATGGTAGAAATCCCAGGCGAAAACACAGAATGTGTCTCCTGTTCTCATGGATGATGCACTCCATCAAAGAATGTCTGTTGTAATCCTGGATCTCATAGATTTGCGTCGCAAGAAGAGTCTAAATCTTTTTAGGAATTATCTGAAAATCCCGTGTCCGGTAAATTCTTGAGTAAGATAAAAGTCTACGGAGTTTGTCTTTTTCCACATCAATAAATGTTTAATGGATGGAAAGAAAAACTTGGTTATTCCTCCAGCAGTCGATTCCTGATGTGCGGTGTTCCAAGCAGTTAGCGAATCGTGGATCAACTTGGTCAAGGGCGTACCAAAGAGGAAAAGAGTCCCAATGGGGTGTGGTGATTAGTTTCTCCCCATTGTGGCCAGTTCGTCCGCTTTATCGTTACCCAGTGTGCCACAGTTTGTACGAAGCCAAATAAACGTGACAGCCAGACCTATATTTTTAAGAAACTGCGCTATTTCATGCGTTTACAGCGAGTTCAGGATACTTGCAGAAGTTTATATTTGATAAAAATGGGATTTATTTTTAAAATATTAAGTACACCAGTTGAGGCACTGGTATATAACGTCATAACCTCATCAAAAGAGGTAAGTTTAATGATGATATGATTTTACGCTAATTAAGAAAATAACAAAGAGATAATTACTTGTTGAGTTGGATAATGAAATTGAAAAACGAAATCTAATCACAAATTGTCACCATAAAGTTGTTACCTAGGTGTCATGATCCTGCTTCATTTAAAGATCTCTTCATGCATAGTATTATATATAGTTCTGGTGGCCCTCCTGGAGGAAGAACCTAGTGGCATGAATAAATGATTTTTTTTTTAAATTAGAGAAATACATGATGTTGTGGCTTTTGGGTTGAGCCGTATGTGGTGAACTTTTTTCAACCAAATTTCGACCGCCATTGCAGGGGTCTTCTTCAGGATTGATAATTTATTTAGTTTTGAGTTGGTTTATTCAGATTATACATTTCTTTTATGAGCGGCTCAAACCAAAAGCCACAACATCAAATCTGGCCGTGAAAACCTAAGAAGTTATTTAAGAGAAATACCTATTTTGGTGAAATTATTGTATCGAATTTACGTTTATTCGGTGAAATATAAGAAAAAAATTGTCGTCGTTGTTTTGATTTATAACCGTTAGCTTTTTTGCCGCTCCCTGTATTTTACACCGTAAAAAAACGCACGTACGCCCATTTCTAATAAAGGAAAAACCTGTAAGTATGTATCTCTTTTCATAAAAAAATATGGCGAAATATTTATTTTTCTATGAGGTTGTACAATACAATAAAAATAAAACCGTGAAAAATACTAACTATTTATTTATTTACGTCAAGAAAATAAAAATGTATCTTAAAAAAGTTTTATTTTCAATAATCAAACAGAAAGTAATTGTAATACAATAATATTGGGATAATATTTCAAGTATGTTAACACTGGCTCACTGTAAGTTGATAAGAAAACTTTGAAGTGTCAGAATATATAACTTAACTTATTTAGATGAGCTATTTTTAAAAACAAATTATACCAATTAGCTATTAGCTAAAACTATCAGTGAAGTTTGCGCTCGTCTCTGATACAAATATAAAGGCAAGCGCTTATCAAAACGTGTAGAATAATGTTGTTCAGTTGCCGTAAATAATTATCCGGCGACACAACTGGACTAGTGTATGAATGACAAATCTGAGTGTTGATAATAGTATGGCGCTGGACGATGAAGTCGACGCGGCGTGGGAAGCCATAGATTACGAGGTATTTATAAAATAACTATATATTTGATATTTCACCATTTATTATTATTTATAATGTCATGTGACACGCGCGGCTACAGGAACAGAAATGTCAAAAGTAGTTCATTTATCGTCGGATAGAGTTTCGCTCTAGATGATCTAGATGCAAGATTCTGTTGCTGCAAACCAATCCACCGGATTGGTACTACGAAGAAGAAGAGTTTCGCAGATATGGAAGAAGAAGAGTTTCACAGAACTCCTTACTAACAACGAATAATACGTAGGTATACCGGATTTAATGTTTTAAAGTAAATACGTTCAGAATAATGAAATATAATTTAACCATAAAAAATAATTGAATATATATATTAAAAATTCAAATAATTGGTTGGGTTAAGCCTCCCCTTTTTATCAAATGGTAAAGAAATTGGAGCGTTTGAGTAATAATGTTGCTGTTGATATGCTGAAACAAACTCCTAAATATGTCTCAGTTACTACGGTGCCTTTCATTCCTTTCAACCACAAGGCTCTGTGAATACATATTATATTTCATCATTCGGTGGAGCTCCGAGGTGCAGAAATGACTTGAGACGATGCAAGGATTATAGTAGCTGACATAACTTAATCACGAAAAATTGTGGTGAGTGTATTAACTTCGTTGAACCGCGTTTACAATGTGCTTTTTTATCGTAACTGTAATGTCAATAAATATTAATAAACATAAATCGAAAGTAGTAATATGTATAGTTCTAATTGATTTAATTCTTAATTGTCCTACTTAATTTATTTTTATCCACTTTTCTAGTGTAAAAAAATAATTTAAAAATTAATATTCCCACTGACCTACCTTCACATTGCTTTCGGCCGAGTTGAGATTACTTTCGTTTCGCTATTGAATAAAAAATGTCCCCGATCACCGTCCCATTCATATATAAATAAATATTTCGCTTTCTCATATTAAGTAACCAAGAAAAAGTAGCTTGTTGTCATCCTAAGATACGAGTACATACATATAAGAGAAAATAAATCAATTTTGGTAACATTGATCTTGAATACCTAAAATCGCACAATCGACATTATGAAGACTTTGTCATAATATTTGTTGCATAAAAACGTATATGTATGGAAGCAATATATAGTTTCTTTGAATTTATCTGACCGAAGTATGAAAATATGTACTCGTAGATTATTATGGACGTATATAAATTACAAAAAAATCAGCAAAAACATGACATAAGTAATGTGAACCCAATAAATCGTAAAATTGCAATATAGGTTACCTATGAATGACTCCTAAATTAGCGCATATGGCCAACACAGACACGATACCTAGGACCTTCTTTGCTACGATGCCAATATTTTTCTAATAAAGCTGACGTTTCAATTGGAAAATGTACGCACGAAGCGAGTGTAATTGAATTATTTTATAATTCGGCTCTGCTTATACATCCGAAGGACGCGCGAAGGACACGCTACTGAGCATGCGCGTAAACTAAAACCGAAATAAAATACATAATACAATGTGAGCGATGTGTTGTTGACAGAGGACATTACTGTGATCTCTTTCTGTCGCAGCATTTTGCGCGGCTTCTCAGAGTTTCCGCAATGCGCTCTCGCGTCCATCTCACCAGGCCAGGGCTGAACCTCGTGAGAGTGCTGCCAACTATCAAGAGAAAGTACATTCTGTAGGTAATTCGGAAAATGATTTATTTATTCAGAGAACGGATGTTCCAAAATTACAGTACAAATGATAATAAAATATATGACCTAACAAGCGTGATATAGAAGACAGCTAAAATTTTTTTTCTCTCAATTCAGATTTTTACAAATAAGCTTAATCAAAATACTGGATTTTAATCTGAAAAAAATAATTCACGCTAATAAATCACTAAAATTATAAAAAAATTCATATTATATGCCCGTCAACTGGGTAGTGTGTAGCTCTGATGAAATCATAAATTTGACACAACCTGAGATTTATTATTTTATTAGCCTTAAGCGAGTATTAAAAAGAGAATTATTAATGAAATTTTGTGTTTCCAGAAACGTCTCATTTTCTGCAAAAATAAGTACTATCCTACTAATAGCGACTATAATTCGGGTTAGATGTTTATCAAAAGATTGGGGAATTTATAATGTTGTACTTTATAATTAATTGTTCGGAGACATGTAGGGATTTAATGTTATTGCACTACTAACGTATTGTCCAATGTATGGAATAAATAAATATTTAAATCTGGAAAACCAATATTACCTTACACCTTATGAAAATAAAGTGAACGTTGCTCAAAACCAGTCATCATATTTACATATTTTTAGACTAACTTATGAGATTATTATGTTACTTTCCCTTTACCTACTTTCACGGTTCAATATAACTGATCATCCAGGACCCGTCTGAATTAAAGAAGGCTTACTTCGGGCATATTGATAAAGATATATATTTTCATGTTTATTTCACACCACCTTAATTCTGGTCTCTGTAGCTGAAAATTAGAGATTTTGCCTTATATTTTAAATTGTTTAGAAAATAATACTTAATTCTTGGTTAATTTCTAATATTTTGTTCTATTAATGTTTTTTTCTCTTATTTCAAAAACGAATTAAATTAAATTTTGTACTGTTTTTAAAGTAATAAAAAATAATTTAATTTATTTAAATATTGCAATGAAAAAAGAAAGCTCGCTCTAATCCAATAATAATATGTTATATATACTATATGGTTGACAGCACTATGCAAAATAATAGTAGCTGGTGCGACGCCATGTTGGGCGCCGCGGCGCTTCAGTTGCGGCCCAAGGCCCGAGCCGTGGGGCTGATGGTCGAGTCGGTGTCTGTCGTTATCTAAACCAATAATAAACATAATATCCCATGCTAATAATTCTATCGTCTCCGAAAACATAAATGTAGGTTAGGTGATATGGTGTGAAAACATCTCATATAAAATCATCGTGAAATACCCTTTTCAAAAAAACAATTATCATTCGTTTTGACATTTTTATTCATTGTTTATTTTAAAAATAACAAACTCCAGTACTATTTAAAAATAGTAATGTTTAATTTATAATAATTTACCATAAACGTGAGTTATATTTGTTTAAACTAATTGACTTAAAATACATAATAAACAAATTTCATTTCACATTGAGCTTTGCAATATTTTTTATATTATATATTTTATTACGAATATCACACAAAGCCGGCTCTTATAAATTCTACAATTTTTCAAGTATAGCCTTATATTATACTCGTATAAATATATATTTTGCGCAACTATACTGTTTTATTGAGTCAATGTAGGTTACGAAAAACTTTTAGACTTTCACAAATCTGAGATTTGCTTACACCATTACTGTCAGACATACATGACAGATCAATTGCTTTTAGGTTATGTGTATTTGAAAATCTCAGTTTTATTCCATTACTCATAAATCGATCTAACCTATAATTATTTTATCCGGCACAAAATCTAACGTAATCATATTTTATTTTAAGTATAAATGAAAAACCCAAATATGTTTATAATATTGCATTATGTCTTCGCATGAATGCACATATTTGTTCCGTTTTTATCTTTTTGGATATTGTATTTTTAATTTAAATGCATTTTTCTTGGGTAGACATTGATTGATATTGATAATAATAAATAACTGATCCATGAGCGAATTGGCCAACGCATTAATTAGGTTATGTACAATTTGTGTGTCAAAAATAATAATTTTAGAATCTGAAACATCTTACATTAAAATATATTTAAGTTACGAATGTGACAGACATATTTTTCCTGTCAAATAATTTTTCACTGTTGAAATACTTATCGCAAAGACCGACATTTTCTTAGTTTTTTAGTAGAGGTTTTATAAAAATATATTTTACAATGATGTCTTACTTTATTTACAATTCTTACATTGATATTCTAAATAAAGATATACACAACCAGAGATAAGTTTTTTCTACTGGGTGAAATCATCAGTTGGTATAAAAGTATAAATGAAGTCATTCTTTCGACACCTAAGCAATCATGTAACATAGAGTTTCTAAATCTTGTTGACATAATTGTCATAATACATAGTTGACTTGCCACACTAATTATGTCGATATTGCCCATTCCAATGCTTCCCAAAGTGTCATAGATTTTTCAAGGGGTTTCAACTATTTTTTCTCAAAGAAATATATATTGTTTTTCTAAAGCGTTTACGGTGGTTTCTTGTACTTTCCTTTCTACAGTGCACATTTTAAGTTGAACTTCCCCTTGTGTAAAAATGGTCCAGTCCTCGGTAGTATCGGGCTAATCATCAGTTCTTGCTAAAAAATCTTGTTAATTAATCACCCAGCGGGTATAGTTCAGTGGTCAAAACGTTTGCTTTTCAAGCCAAAGGTCGTGGGTACGATCCCCGATGGAGATTAAAAAAATAAAAGATTTTTAATCGATTTCTGAGCTCTAAAATACCCCCGGTTGGTGTGAATTTGATCCTTCACCCGTAAACTGCCAGTCATAGCCTATTAATCAAAATTGGTGGTAGACGAAAGTTGTCCCGTGAAGACCACCCATTCATAGTAAATTCCTGTAATAATAAGAATGATGCGTGAATCTCGGGTTGTAGTTTATAACGTTGGCAGATCAATCACTCCACATGCAGCGCTTAGCCATATGCAGCATGGTATGCGTCATAGAATTCCACAGATGAGACTTCAAAATTACTATCACCATTTGTCGGTATTCTTCTGTATGTGTTTACATATAAAAAACAAAGTATGGCTCAGATTCTACAGCTGCCATTTCTTCAAATCTTTGGGTTTCTGCCCTGGAGGTCGTCGGGTACAAGGCATGGACAACTGACAGAACTGAGTAATGGAAATTGTGGTGACAATTTGTTCAGTTATATTGTTGACGACTGCAAAAAAAAATTTTGGGGTCCGCGTAATTTTTTCAAATGTAGAGGGGCTGCTGCGTAAATATTTTCGGGAAGCACTGTCCTACTCGTAATTTTGGGTGCAAAGATCTTTATTACACTTTGTCAATATCTTAAATTAAATAATTTGGTTATCACTGTATAATACGATAGGCAACTCCCTTCTGACCCATATTTCCAAGCTAGTGAATGTATTTTTTTTAAAGTACGATAATAGGCATCGTACACATTATTATTATTCTATAGCTGCATCATATGGCAGTCACAAACTGGCGCCATCAAGTTAAAGTCAGCTGCTATAATCCTCGCCTCATCTAATGTCAGCTCTGTCTCTTGGAGCTCCATCGAGTACATATATTATTATACTATGTACAAGTGTGTATACTTTCCGACGGCTTTACAATAAGACGAGAGCTTAGCGGTCTGAAGTAAAGTCAGATGTAATTTATGCTCTTCTGCGTCGTCCTAAGAACATGTGATATCCAGGTCCACCTTAACATCTTGACTGACTGTAAGATAGAAGGCTGCCGTGTCCGCTAACCCACCTTGTAATACCTCACAGAGTCTAACCGTTGTTCCTTCAATAACACAAATACATATTTGATTATTTTATTTAAACGTTGAAGGGATTTGTTATTTTAGTGTAAATGTGAGTGCAAAAAAATCTAAGAAATCCGATGATCCTCAAACTTTTTGTCGCATTGAATATTTTCACATTAGTTTAACAAAATAGTCGGTGTTAGATTGTGAGTGAGTCAGTTGGGGCCGTGCCTCGTGGTGGGGGATGAAGGTGCCCCCGCTGGGAGGGGCCATGTCGCAAGGGGGCGCAGGAGGCGCGCGCTGCTGCCGCTACAGCATCTGCTGTCACCGCGCCTGCTGCTGGAGCCGCACCGAAGACAGCCGCGAAGAACTGGCTCCGGAAACGGACGATCCCGAGGACTGTGTGAGCTTACTTACTTACCTTATGTTTCTTCGTGTCAGCGACGTCAACGGCCTGTGTGCTGCCCAGCATTAGGTATTAGACGGTCTGCAGGTCTCCCAAACAGCAGTGACTCTACCGAAGCACTCTCCACTGCTCCAGGTTGTCCTTTGTTCTACCGACTCCGGTTCTTAATCTATTCAGGGATTTCCAGTACAGGTTCTTGTAAACTGGAAGGCTTTCTTTTGTGGTAACGAAACCTTCCGATGCGATTTGATGCCAGATCCGGAGCTTCTCAGTATTTTCTTATGTGACCCAGCACTTGATGACTAAATAAACAGAGACCTAGAGCACGATCAAAAATGACAATTTAGTGTGCACATTGTCAAAATTATTTTAAATTGTATATTTTAGGGTTGTCCCACTTTTCTTGAGGGTAAACTGACTGCATTGTTGTTAAACCAGACGAACATTTTCATTATTATATGGACACTTGCTTAAGACATACAATTTATTATTTGTTATATCCCAGTTAAAATCCGTTTACAAAATTAAGAACACATTTCAAGTGCCTTATAGTTTTATTCGCTTGATATGATGTACTTGAAACTTTGTGCTGACGAATTATTTCTAATAAAGAATGTTTAACAATAAATACAAAGTATACAAGTATTCAAATAATAATATTCGGTAGTTAAGTTTTTCCAATGTTTTAGGATAAAATGTAGAAAGTTATAGCCTTAGACTGTTTTTTTTTATATGTACATATTGAATTTTCTTTAACAGTATTTTAATATCTGTAATTTGAACTCTTTCAAAAACTTGTAAAGTTTAAGCCTGTTTTGATGTCTTTATAATAATTAAATCCATATATTGTAATTAATAACTTTCATCATTGAATTTGATATCGATTTAGAATAAGTAGTTGAAAATTTAAATTTTCGCCTGAAAATACACGCAATTTATACCCGCCATAGAACTCGATTTTCCGCTTAAAATTAAATTGAGATTAAATCATCCATTTCCTATTCCCTCCACAGACTGGATACTTAAACGGAAAATTTAAATGGTATGTTTATTCATGAAAGAATTATGTATGTATTCATAAAATACTTTCGGTATACGTACAATAGGTATTATAATTTCTTCATTAATAAACTGAATCATAAAACTACATTATAACATACTTTAATATATTGTCTTTTAGAATATTATAATATATTTTTGTCATCACTGAATGCAGCCGATATTTGTTTCCTTTTTTCTTGTCTATTAATAACCCAGTACAGTGGTCGACAGACTCTTTAATTAAAATTGGGGAAAAAAATTAAACAGTAGCAACCTCGATAAAAAAATAGCGAAAATCAAAACATCTCAATTTAACGTGCTTTTGCAATAAAAACTTTTCAAAATATGTTTAATTTGTAATGAAACTTGAAAAAATGGCGAGTAAAACATCTCTGAATTACGTGCTGACGTCAAAATATATCACAAAAAATTACAAACTCGAGATAAAAATTGGTGTGCAGATAAATTTTATACTTTAAGTGCTTGCGCAAAACATTTATCGTCAATAAAAAATGGTAATTGATACAATAAAAACATCACCCCCCTGTGACCCAGTAAAATATTAACTAATTTTACTTGCGGTGATAATGTATTTTTTTACCTTCTTCTTCTTCGTAGTATCAATCCGGTGGATTGGTTTGCAGCAACAGAATCTTGCATCTCGATCTCCATTCCTCTCGGTTCTCCGCAACCCTTTTCAGCTCAGCATAAGCGCTACAGTTCATGTCCTCGAATACTTGCTGCAAATACTCCCGTCTAGGGCGCCGTTCTGCAGTAATGTTCGAACATTCCAGGTGGCATATCTTGTTGGCTGAAGGTTTTTCTTATTTGTCTTGGTTGTTTTGTCTCGAGCAGTCCCCACCCGGAGATCCGATTGGGGAAAACTTGAGATGCAATCATTTTTTGCTGATACGTGGGATGTCTTTAAGACCTTTAATGTGGTATTTTCCCGTTTATTTCCACATCCTAATGCCGTTGACCATAAAGGTTCATCCGCCTTAGGAGGGCATTTACTACCTCCAGGACAATAGAGTGCCCTAACCAGCTTGACCTGATGAGGTTAGCTGGGTGTTAGCTTATTCCGGCCAACATTCGGTCCAAAAAATCTGATCTTTCAAATTATCATCAACCACAACGCAAATTGTTTTTCTTCGTAAAATTTCGTACAAGAAAAATGATTCATATGAGTTGCCATGGAGATATAAATAAAACCAAAAAATGGCCGACATCGGCACGAGATCTTCCGCCAAAGATGTTGCGCGTCGATGCTGTTTAACGAGCGATCGCTAAAGAAGCATATAAACCATAATGCAAGTTTTGTAGAGAATTTGATGACGATTCCGACGGTGTTAGAGAATGTTTATAAGTTTTACTTTTAAGTGCGATTTATTGTTTAAAACAAGAGCGACGGTATAGACGTCTTTACTGCACGGCGTCTATACCGCCTAAAACTTTTTTACCTTATATTATATTTAAGTGACAAAAAATACTTGCTTTTTATTTACTTAAACGATTGATTTTATTCCTTTAAACGTTGTTGATATCTATAACATATCATTTTTTTAAGTTTATGGTCTCCCACTATCAATATGTTTTGCTGGACAATTCGTAAATAAACATGATGTATTGTGTGTGTAGGTGTTGATTGCAAGCGTTAATTAATCTGTCTTTTAAAGAGATTGTGATTGTATGAGAGAAGAAACACAGATGCTGGGAGAATATCCCAAGGTTTACATGTAGTGCTGGAGATCATGCGCACTGCTCTTCTATGAATCAAATCGATCTGATCAAACAGGTAATTTGTGGTTTCAATCAAAGGTGAATGCTCTATTCAAAGACCAGGTGTGTTTGGGCTTTGTTTTACTTTGGTGTAACGATTTGTGAAAAAACGTCATTCTTTAAACAAGAAAAAAACTATATACATACTAACAATTTTTTGTAATATCATATGTTGTAACCCAGAAGGGCATGACAGTTACATAATATGAGTACACCTGTTGCTTACCTGAGACAGTGTGAACAAACTACTGTGAGTTCACTGTTAAAATATTAATTAGTGTCACGCCTGTAAAACTTTCTCGAGTGTAGTGAGTAGGTAAATTGTAAGTACATACACTTGTACTAATCATAATGACATTTTAGTCTTTGATTACTCGAGTTTGTTATTACTGTCTAGCAGCTATCTTCATGTTTCTGTGCCACGATTTTTTTTCTCTGTCCTTTCTTCTTTATCATTCTTGTGTCGTTACTCATTACAATATAGATAAATTACCTCCACATTAATCTTTTTTTTTCGATCGAATCGTAAAAAAATCTTGGCCATCAAAATGAATGTCAATTTATGAGTTTCAAAAGAGTGAGACAAAAATGTATGTTATATATTTTTTACATTGTTGATAGAAGAATACTGGAAGATTCCACATCATGAATGACGAGGTTCTCAGTAAAATTGAATGAGGGAGGCGCCTAATTATAACCATCCCAGAGAACTTAATTGATCCACTGGATGGATTGTCCACATTATGGGCTTTGAGGGTCTCCTGCATGCCACAAAAATTGGATGGCTTATGAAAAAAATACAGCTCTTGACAAGAGTATTTAAAGCAAGTGTTTGAGTTTATGAAACTACGCCTCATGTGTTGAGCTGAAGAGGACTGCATATGATACAACGCATTAGAAACAGAGTTACAGATTTTTGCTGCAGACCTACGAAAAAAAGTTTTGATAGTTGATTTCTAAACATCTTAAATTTTATTAAAACTAGCCTCGGATATCGCCGATGTACATGTTCAAAACTATGCTTAAATGTGCTCGAAATACAAAGTCTACGAACGTTGAATGTAACAAAATCCTTTTGGTGTATTGAATTCTTACATAAATTTAAATGCAACCGATTTATTTTAATGTACAATAATGCAATGTTGTGTTGACGAGACTGACATAAATCATGCGAGCCAAAATGGTGAAGGATGCAGCCATTGTTTCATTCTGATTGTGTTGTTTGGTGCTTTAAAGATGCAAGCAGCATCGCTATTCAAATTACCACTTGCGTATGCTGACCCAGTCACCAGAGCAATTACATTTCATCGTTAAGTGTCACCTTGAAGATCTTAGCCTAGACAGAACCTAGCTGTAAAATAGTTCATAGATACTCAATAATTATAGAGAGTATTAAGTGTAATTAAAAAATAAAGACACTCGCAAATGATTTTCTTATAGCTCTTTTATGCGGCATGGCGAGTTCTTTGCAAATTTAATATCGATTTCCAGAACAAAGTGTTTGGGCACAATGCCATACTGTGTTGAAACTTGTAGTTAGTCAAGTCAGTGTGCTTAAATGGGTTAAAAGTTTTCATTATATTCAATTATTATATGTTTTTTTTTAATGTAAACATACGAGTACACCGTAGAATCAATATTCCGGTGTGCTTTACCTCTCTTTGGCAAATAGTAAATAGCGTTTATTTATTTGTAACAATGAACCATTTGTGTGTGTAAATTAAACAACAAGTTTCATACAAATCAAATGTGTTAAGATACTCGTGTTAAAACAAAAACCGAATCCAGAACCTTTCGCGTCATAATAAACAAAACCGAATCCAAAACCTTACGGACATCTAATATTAAACAGTGTCTACGTTCAACCAGGATGGTTAAAATTTTTGTTAGAAAGGGTAGCAGGGAATACCAAAAGTGGGGTTCAGAGACATCTAATGATTAAAAGTTGTCTACGTTCATTTATGGATGGTATAAAATTACACCAACGTAACATGAATTATGGGTACATTTTTGTGTCGGTGCTTGCGGCGTTATTTCAGCGTTTTGTTCAAATAAAATCTTTATTTGAGCATTCTCTGAATTGCTGAAAATGATTATTGAAAAAACGGCCGATCCCATGTTTAATTTCAAAAAATGGAACGATTTATGTAAAATGGTTTACATTTTACACCAAGATATGACATGCATACTATACAATATTAAAATTATGTCATATTTAATATTTTACGGAAAAGTTCAAATAGAATCTTTATTTGAAAATTTTAAATTTAATTGCTGAAAATGTATATACGTAAGGTAATATTTAAATCTCCAAAACTTAATAATTTATTGCAATTTCTATTTCAATTATTTATTTATTTCCTTCAATAACATTACGGGCTTATTTTTACATCTTAATTCATTATTACATATTTACAATATTAAAATTATGTCATATTTAATTTGACACATTTAGTGTCAATGACCTCACACCCAGAACAAGCGTTAGGAGACTCAATGCAAATAGTTGACTTGTAACAACAAAAACCCTATCATAAGTAAATTATGGTTGGCCCATAAATAACACGGTATTCTTGTCACAAAATCAAACTTCCAAAATTTCGCCTTCATCAACACTAGCACTGAATCTGAAGCAATATTATAGTAAATTCTTTCAAATCACCTTGATTACTGGAACAATTTTGCTATTCCGATAGTGACACTCAAAAATCTATATTTTTTCAGATCATATAATTTTTTTCTTCCCTTCTGTCTTCGTTAATTATGAAGACATTATTTTAAATTGGTGGAGAGGTGAATGGAGCAAAATATGTTGGAAACCAGTGCCACACTAATTCTATTCGTTAACAACTGACTAAACTAGCGTGTTACATTGCAATTGTATAATATATTTCGTAAACTTAGCTTGCTTTAGCGCTTAAAACGGACAGATAATACTACAGTCAACCCTAATTTAACGTTTTCATACTCGTAAGATTGGATGACTAGCCCGATGCTCCCAAAACCTGGACCATTTATTCTTAAGTGACGGTTCAACCAAAAATAACAACATATAAGGGATCTTTACATGAAAAATATCCGTTACAAATAAAAAAGCGTTCGCTATAGAGGGTTGACTTTACTGCAAAGCTGATCTTTATAATTATTTATCACCCGAGCCCTATCATCTTAATTTGGAGGATATGATTGCCACACAACACACCTAAATCTGCAGTCAGCTAAAGAATCCTACTACTTCGAGTGGGCTTGTGTGAAAAATTCCGTTATCTTTTAAGGCTAAAAGAAAATACAGTTTTATTGTATGCGTCTGCAACTAGTTACAATTTGTTAGAGAGCCATCTGTGGTAAAATGGCAATAAAAAATATATTCCACATTGGATGATTAACTCGATGAGTTTAATGATAAGGTAGTGTGTAATTATGCCGAAGACTTGTTTCGTTTCCTGTGTAACACTATTTATTATGCGTCGATAAGAATGTGGAACAAACTGAATTATGTATTATTTTCTGAAGTAAATGTCAATAAATCACTAATCCATTTATATCAAGTATAAAAATTGTCTTTAAATTAAATTTATTTATCATATTTATGTAAAATGATAAATTATAGGAGTACAATGCCCTTCGTCATTGTCTCACTATATATATGATCGTGTCGGAAACATCAGGGTCAGATCCTATCTGCCCTGATGTTACTCTCGGCCATCATCAGGTCCTCCTGGGTGCTGCTACTCTGACACAGCGCACACTCCAGAAGGTGGGACAGGGTCTGCTGCACGCCACACTGATACACACCATATACCGTTGCAATTTCAGTTATGCTCCCCAGAACAACCGTTTATTACAAATATTGTAATCGGGCTTTTTATTTATTGTCATTATTATTTGATTTAAAGTTCAGTCCCCGTATAAATTTTTATACTGTTGCAGTGGGTTTCAGACACACCCATTTTATTAGATTTATTTTGCGAAAAATAAATAAAAAATATCACGTTCATGTGATAGCATGTCGTGTCATAATGTGAGTTGTGATGATTATAGTTGTAATTATTAGGTCACGATAATATTATAAAACATGTAGTTACAATAATTATTATAATAATTACCAGATACTCATGCCATAAACATGTCTTGTTTAACGGTATATCGTCTATATTCAACTAAAAATATTGTTATTTTCTCTGTAAAGCCAACCATACACGGTTAGTTATATTGAGAAATATCACGCTTTACACATTATTGTTTACTCTATAAGGATATAGTATTTATAATGCGCAAAAATCGTATGAAATATTCAGCGTGTTGACATTGTGCAAAACACGAAAGAATACTAAAATAGTAAAAAAAATACGGAATTCTTAGTCCACTTGCAAGTGCCAAGAATAGGAGACAAAAAAACAAAACGAAAGTGGTTTATTTTTGCCTGTGGCTATTAATACATGCTATTAATACATGCTCCAGCTGGATCTTCTATCTGGAACATGGCTGTCACGAACTGTCGCCATAAAGCTCTGTCAGCTGCCATGTTGCTCGCCTAATTCCATGCCAGCTTTTGCATTGTTGTTACTCCATTGAAATTATTTTCATTGAATTAATATAAAAATCTGAGAAGTCCTTTAGTTTTATTTAAAATAGTGTTTATTTTAATAATTCCTGTTATTGGATTGGCACATCATTTTAGTGTTTTGCAAAATTGATACATTCGGTGTTCGCTGCACAATACTTTTAAGGAAAATAGCGTGGTTGTTGAATAAATGTCAACTCTGAAATAATAATCTAAATGACGTAAGTTTCTTTTGAATTCGTTTTAATGGAACGTACTGTGAATATGTATAATATACACGACTTAGCAAAATTTGTCAATCTGTTGATTCACACTTAACAAGGTGTTCGTGAAATTTTTATTCAAAGTAAATCGAGTATAATGAGTGTTGCCTTTGAATATCCTTTACCTTAACGACGCGTTGAAAAAGAACGTCGTTTATTTGGACCTTTATCTTTAAGCGATTTTAAAATATAAATTAAATGTCACCTTTAGGTTTAGTATGTTTCCTAACATGAACGGAACCTCCCGGTTATCGTGGCTTACGATATTTATTTATTTATTTAACAGAACAGATGTTCCAAATTTATAGAGTACTGAACAAACATTAAAACATGATTTATAGATGTGACATAACAGATAATTCAAAATTATATAAAGATTATTATATCCCTTTGTTATACAATAGTATTATCTGACCAATCCTTCCATACATCAAATCAACACTGAATTAAATGATGATTATGCGAAATAAATAAAATAATAGATATACAGCATGGCATTGCATAATACATATTGTGCAATATTGCATATTATGTTTTTTTTTCTTTTTTTTAACTGCACAACATAAAGTATTATTGTTTAAATGTTTTTTTTTAATTTAAATAATAAATAACGCAATTGTTTTTTTGTAGACACGATTAGAAAGTGTGTAGAAGATTTATATGACTATAAAAAAGATCATATTTCAAATCTTTTCCTTACTCTTTTTT
This sequence comes from Glossosoma conforme, assembly GCA_022606575.1. NCBI lineage: Eukaryota > Metazoa > Arthropoda > Insecta > Trichoptera > Glossosomatidae > Glossosoma > Glossosoma conforme. Next base: position 2,516,337 of record JAGTXR010000017.1, on the reverse strand, counting down.
GACAAGAAAATACACTCTGAATAAGTGAAGACATTTGAAAGGGTAACATTAGCTAGGTACGATTATAACATATATGAGAGTTTAGTTTACAGTCTTTATGCACCTAACCATATTATTGATAAAATCAATATTGGTTTATATTTCTATAACCTCATTTATAAAACAATGTATTCTACGAGTATTTTGAATCGTGATTTATTTGATTTGTTTTTTTTTTGTTATTTTAATATTTGAAATGTCGAAAAAATGTCCTGGGGACATTTTTTCGGATGCCGCAAACAAGCATAAATTCCAGCTTCAATTCGAGCCCCCGGGATCACGCCGTCCTGGAAGGCCTTTGGGAACTCTATAATGTATTTGGCGAAGCTACGGGAGGCAGAGCTGATATGGCATGAGACGAGGACCATGGCGGCAGTTATTGACGCTCATATGCTCCAGCAAGGGAAGCGGACATGGCGATGATGATGATAGCCAAGTATTTAAACGAAAAAATAATAAACAGCTTAGTTTTATGAGCCTTTTGATGAATGAAATAAAGCCCCTTAGCTTATTCTATTATATTATCTCTGTTGGTTAATTTTTAAAGTTATTTTTGTCTTGATTCGCAGTTAATATAACACGATGTAAAACATCGCATCGCATGTGATTTTGTATTAAGAATTTATATCGAGTAATTTTAGCTCAGTTGATTTATAGCTCATATACTTGGAAATATAAACAGAACAGTATATTTTGATAAACCATCTTATCTGTGCTCTCATTTTAGTCGTTACGCTGACTGCAAAATCACTCATTTCTAAATGTATTATAATCTCAATATCATGCGCTGTGTCCGAGTAGCTGCACCCAGGAAGACCTGATGAAGGCCGGGATTGACGCCATCGACGTCGCCCACTTCTGGGCAGACAGGATCTGACCCTGTTGTTTCCGACACGATTATATATATAATATCATCCTCATTATTAGCATGACCACTCCCCAGACTGGATCATATGGCATTCGTGAACTGCCGCCATAGTCGTTGCCTTATCCCATATTAGCTCTGCCTCTCGCCGAGTAGATTATATGTATAGTTACATTATATATATTCCTCACTAGTCAAACCATCGGTTGGTCAAAAAACTCTCTGACTATTCTGGGTTGCCACTTCCACAGCTTTCTTCTTAATCGACTTACACATCTTGAGTAGATACTATAATATACCATGGATAGTGGATAGGTCGTCCATGCCGGAATATTTTTTTAGTATATAATCGGAAATAAGCATGCTGATGAATGAACGTGAGTAGTAGATGCTACCTGCCGAATAATTGTCTGTAAATAAATAAGAAATCTAATGTTTTTATTATATGACCCACGAGTTAAACTTATTTGTTAGTCAAACTATCCATTTAGTATATTATAAAAAAATACGAACGCTCTTCTTTGATCGAAATTGTATACGTTTTTATGTTGCTAATTTGTTACTGACTTGGGTAATTGGGTTTGGATAATAGTTTTTATTAATTAACATAAAAATATGACAGATAAGTAATACATGGTTGATGAAAGATGATGAAAGAAAGAAAGAAGATCTCATATTGTGTGGAACGACATTCTTATAAAAAATGAGCGTTGCAATTAGATGCAATGGATGATAGTTTTTTTAAATGTATTGTACTCTGCTTGGGAATCGTGTTTGATAACTCCCAACAATGCAGTTGCTATCCTCAACAAACATAATTTAGTGTTGCCATAATAAATTTTGTAGTTTACCTTTGAGCATTCTCGTGTTTCGTCCCAGATTGAATAATTATAGTGTTGGTACTAATTTATGGAACGATGCGCAATTCCATGACAGCAGGGTCGACAACCTCGTCCGTCTGCAGCCAATACTATTATGGTTGGTATGGTAATTTACATGGGTCGCTTGACCTAATGAAGCAAGAGTACCCACAGCCATAAAGGCACATTCCCTATGCCTTAGAAATTCGAATTTAATGGTCATTGGGCAATCCTGCCGATCGATCGCAGGCGATTAGAAATACATAAATATTGTATTTTTCGACAAGTCGTACATGCTTATAATGTTCGGCTGTAAACGAAAATATCAATACATGATGTTTTTTTTAGATAGTAAAAGACGAATCTTTTTTCAATAAATTGATTTTGGTTAATTTTAAAAATATACTAAAATTTATATAAATATTCAATAACTGACTTATGTCGTATGGGTTTAACGGTCTTCCATAAGGAGTTGAGACTTAAGACAGAGACTTAAGTTTTTTGTCCATAAATATTTTTTAAGGATGAAATTAGTGCTTGGATCTCTCGATTAAGTGAATTGATAATGCATTTGGAGAATCGGTCTTTGGTTTTTTGCCAATATTTCCTTAGTCTGTTTTGAACAAACGTTTTTATTTATGTAAGCTCACACAGAATAACACCAGTCGGTGGATATTATAAAAAATAAATTAACTATTGTAGTATAGGTGTATTACTATCGATACATCAAGCAACGTTACAAATTGTAGTGCCGGTTTCAGATACTTAGCTATTCATTAAGCTACTTAATCATTTACGAGTATAAAAGGGATATTATATATTTATTATATTATATTTGTTTTGGTACTTGTGTGCACTAGATTTTGATCCCAGAATCACGAAGGAATTATACATTTCTTGTACTGTGTAACACGTTCTTTGTAGCTCCGTAATTTTTTAATTTTTTCGTTTGTATTTCCCAGCAGACTACAAACGGCAACGCTCGGGGCATCGTACTTTTTTCTAGTCGATCGAAGAAGGACCTACATTTGTTATCTTTGTTTCTCTTTATCTACGTCATGTTTACACCCAATTAGGATTATATGGCCAATCAACCATATTCTTCGTCAGGTCTGCATCTCAAATCCGAAAACGCAATGTGTTTAACGGATTTTAGGAATCTAAAGTGGTTTTGAAAAAAAGATAATTATTAAATTTAATGCACTTCTTGTTTGAATGCTCCCCGTTTGATACGTTCGACATTTGCGATCTAGATAAGAAAAACCTCAAGGGAGTTTTTTTAGTCGTCCAAATGATAAGCTTCGTGATTTTCGTATGGCTTTGATTTTTTGTTTAAATATTTTTAATTATATTTCTTACGTTGATTCGTGCAAGGTGGCATCAAATAGGGGCCATAAATGTTGTCACCTATCAGTTCTAGTATGATATAACTTTATGGCGTTCATCCAAAACGGTTGGATACAGCATGCGGAATGAATAATAGTGTAAGAAGAGATTTCTGCACAGTCCATCCTTTCATTATGCGATACATTGGTTCCAGAAATTGGCGCGTAAAAAATCTCAATATTCATATAATTCAATGAATCGGTTCCAACAATCAAAATATCGCTTAAAAATTATCACTTGACAAGTACATCGCTTAAAAAACGTTACGGTATCGTCCAAAAATATCGTGTATAACATCGTAAAAGCGAAATTGCGTAAAAAAGAGATCCAAAAAAATTAAACATCAAACACATACATATAAGGGTTTAACATTACTTTCCTTTAAGGTTTGCAAAATCAATCAACATCGTGGATGTACTCCAAAGATTGGAGGTGAGACATAAGTGTGCTGTTTTATTTTACATTGTTTTTTTCTTTTTCAGCCATTTTCTTTATTTGTATAGATAATGTTTTATGGCGGGATTAAGGCCTGATAAAAATAACACCTTGTAGCAATATTGTCGATAATGCTATTTATCCAGTCCAAGTCATGGTCTTATGACTGAAACAGCTCTGCTATTATTGACTGTTTTCTGTCGCATATAATAAATATTTATAACTCGACTAATTGTGTATTTTATAACAAAATTAATGTTTTGTTTAAAATCGTGTTGTTCCAAAACTTCACTTACGGTATGCTTCTACTTATATTAATAATATTAACATAAATATTAAATTACTTAAAAAGTAAACAAAACGCGATCTTAAAGTTTTGTGTTCTGTGTTAATGTGCATGTCAAATTGAAGTTAATACTCAATGATGTTTGGTAGTTCTTTTATGTAAACACACAAGAGAATACTGCCAGATGGTGATAGAGATATCTCGTCTGTGGAGCCTATGACGCTTGCTATTTTTAAGGATAGATTAGTGCAGTATATGGATTGTTGTTCCCCCAAAGTTACGAAACTGCAACCAGTCACTCAAAGTATTTTATTTTAACGGGGACTTACTGTATTCCCAAAATACGTAAATTTAATTAAAAATATATAGTGTTTGTTAAACTACTTAACTAAACAATTATACAAATTCGCCTTTTTTTCTTTACTTTTTAATCTTATCCAAGAATCGTAATATTTTGTTAGGTGAGGTTTGGTAAAATTTAATTTTTTTCCTTTTGTTTAAATAAATTTTTATTTGTTTAAAGATATTTTATATCTAACCTCATATGTATTAGATAGATATTTCATATCTAACCACAGAACAATAAATGTTTACGTACCTAATTATATTTGAAATGTTCGGAATTTTATAAAAAAAATTAACCATCTTTTTTGTACATATACTTCTTGATTAAAAATGTTTCATCTTGTTTCAAAATGAACATCTATTGAATTGTTTTCTTTAAGTATTTAGTCAGCACTCATGATAATATCAGGATTATACTGAGCATGACATTTCTATTATCATAATCGTAATCATAACAATCATTCTACAAAGGTAAAGGACGATAACCATAGACATTCAATTGAAAAATCGAGACCATTTGCGAATGCAAACACATACTGAAAATGGCATCGAACTCTGATTCAAAGTAAATGAAAGGTAAAAACGCTATGGGCGAATGATGAACTACGCTCTTTGATGGCTACTGTAGTATTATGCCGACCTCGCTCGAGGCTGGTCGAGTTTCGAGTCGGTTTAGAACTGCTCTTCCTTGCCTTAGCCTAAAAGGTATTTGAATTAACGCATATCATAATTTATGGTAAATTATTGTGTTCTCTTCAATTTTAAAATAAATATGAGTTACCTTAGCATATTTGTCTTCTTTTAATTGAACCATTGGTATATATGTACCTATGTTTGTGTTTGCAGACAGAGTTTGACCGCGAGCAGGAAGCCGAGCTGCCTTATGCTGGAGAGCTTCCTCCTCTGCACACGGGCAGTGTGCTGACGCTGGAGGGGCTGGTGTTACCCAACTGCGAAAGGTAGTCTTAATATACTTTGATTTAATATTGATCATTATTCTTGTCCTTTTTTCCGTTATTTTCAAAAAAAATATCTAAATATATTCTTGCTTCTATTATGTACCTACATAACCCAACTTCAAACTTACTGGTGTGTATTTATGACATTTTTTAGGTTCTTTTGTAGTGAACCTATTTGGACACTGTAACCAGAGATTATATTACTGATTATATATTGCTTTCACTCAAGCATTATTATCTTAACGCAAGGATACAATGATATATGCCTTTTACTCTCTCTGCGAGAGGGATGCAGCACATGAAAAATTAATGTTTCTTATGCCGCGGTTACGGCTTTGATCTAGACAATGTCTTCGACAAAGATGTAGAAGTGCATAGATGAGCTGATTGTAAGTGTGTATTGAAATTTGATTCAGGCTGTACGAGAGAGTTTAACAAATGCTGAGAAAATATTTTAAAGTGTCTGTGGTATTTTGGATTGATGAAATGAATATGTTGATAATTTCAGGTTCTCGGTGAACTTGTGCTGCGAGGGAGCGGGGAGGCAGCGTGACCTGGCGCTGCACCTGAACCCCCGAGTGTCGCAGCGTTATGTTGTCCGCACGGCGCGCTTCGGGGGGCGCTGGGGCAGCGAGGACACGGCCTCTGCTGCGCCCTTCCCCTTCAAGAGGGGCCGACCCTTCACCATACACATCTTCGTAGCTGATGACTCCTTCCACTGCCAGGTATTATATTATTCTTCTCATAATTCTTATAATCCATTCTTTCTTTCTCTGTCTATGTGATTCTTCCTAGTTGAGTAGTTTGTGATTATCATTGTCACAACCGATGATGTTATTGAACTATTCTCCACTTCTCTCTACAGTTAGTCGGGGGAAATAATAATGGACAGCAGATGACCTGTAATACTTCTTGATCAGGTCGAGCCATCGAGTTAGATTTTTTTGCTTTCTCCTTCTATGCTGCAATTGAAAATTGTTTTTTCTCAACGTATTATATTTTTCTTAATTTCCCGCCATTTTTAATTCAAAATATAACATGGATTTTTCCCACCATCTTAGAATTACAAACGCCACCATAGAATATTTTCCGCTATCTTGAAAATTATCTTGTTAAATTGGATTTTGAGTAGGTTACCGGTGACCTACATTTTTTTTTTCAAACAAACAGTCCCTGTCGTCAGCGGTTACATTTCAATGGAATTTTAACATTGAATGTAACCTATATGGCGCCTCTGAGTCAAATTCATTAAAAACATTACATTGGCATTAAACGTGTTGAAAGAATCTTTGTGTCCTAAATCCTCCCGGAAGCAGAACTATTCCAGTATTTTTTTTCTTGTCCATCTAGCAATGAATGGCCTCTTTTTGGTCAGATTTTTTATTTATTTTTTACTTTCTAGGTGGATACTCAGCACTTCTGCTCGTTTCCGTTTCGCACGCCGATCACCCGCGTGTGCTTCTTGGAGGTGCGAGGCTGCGGCGTGTTCATCGAGGCCGTGAGGCACGGTGAGGCGCGCTCCTACCCAGCGGGGGCGCCGCCTCCGCCTGTCGTGCCGCATGACGACAAATCAGCCATCTCCTGGAACAGTCCTGCGATAGGCGTCCTGGAGCGGGGGCTGCCCCGGGGCCGGCAGCTGGTCATCCTGGGACGCGTGAAGCTGTTGCCGCACTCCTTCTACATTAACTTGCAGTCTTCGGTGCAGATCTGGCCGCATCCTGACATTGCCTTGCATCTCAACCTGAGGTTCACAGGAGAGCAGAGGCCGACCATCGTTTGCAACACCTGGCAGAAAGGTGAGTCATATATTGTATATAATTTGTGTCAGGTAATGGATGTAGCTTTGTGAATTATATCAAGCTTACTACATGATGTGTTGTATAGTAGTATATAGGATTTGAGCAAGCCGAAGAATGTCTACCAAGAATAAATTGAATTGAATGTTTCCTGAGCTTATAAACAATTAAATTCATTACATCTGAAAAACCAGTTCATAGATAAATTGCTAAAAAGAGTTCCGATTCATCACACTTACAAGAAATTTTTGAATTCTCACAGGAAAGAGGAAATCAAATTTTAAAAAGTAAAAACATTGGTACATGAAGTTGGCATCAAATCTCTTAACCAATGAGAACGGAAACGAAAAGCTCCTTGAAAATACTCAATGTAATATTAAGATTCAAATTTAAAACAAGATTACAATTTTGTTTTTTGAATATCCTTGTTTTATTTTAGTTGTGTTCAATTGTTTCCCAATGGTTTATTCTTCGATGTTCATAAGTGTGTCACCAATAAGGGTCAGGAACATGAGCGATTCTCTTGGACTGCTCATCACGTATTTTGAAATAATTATTATATATTATTTTATTCCAAATAATTAAGTATAACCTCTTGTGCTGTGACTTTTCTTAATTTCACCTCGGTATCAATACATAGCTATAATTAATCAAGTATACAGAGCAATGTTTGATATATTTCAGGCGCATGGGAGAAAGAAGAAAGAGCGGAAAACTCTCTGCTGACGCCCGGTGGCGAGTTCAAGCTGTCCATCAACTGTGAGGATCAGCAATACTCGGTCTGGGTCGGCAACCATCTCATCGTGGTGTTCCGCTTCCGGCTGCCGTCAGACTCGGTGCGCGCCGTGCTGCTGCAGGGAGATGTGCACGTGCACCAAGTCATCCAGCAGGACACTCCCATGAACTTGAGTGCCACACGATACGAAGAGGACTGAGTGTGAATGCCGTAGTCTCAATCATAATTATGATATAAATGATTTGATGATAGTCGATTTTTAAACTGATTAAATAGTCACTTTTTAAGGGCTTGTGAATGGACTATAAAAAATTTAACACTGAATGGAAGTGAATGTTGAATTCATGTCCGCTACTCTTACGATTTATCTGCCAATTCTAATTGCTAAAAAAAGTGTTTTCTGCAGTATTGTGAAATTAATTAAATTTATAGAGCTTTAATATTTGTAAGCATCTAATAAATATTATATTTCTTCAGAAAAATTCATTTTGTCTGTCGACATTGTGATGATTAGCTCCTGTGGAATATTAAATTAATCGAATATTAACCATATTTTGTCGTCTCTTTGCTCTATTAAGAACGAATATACTCCATATTGCATCAGAGATCCTCTTGCATAGTTTAATATAATATTTCTGGCAAGACGCAATTTTTGAAATTCATTTACAAGCCCATTAAGAGATGTATTTAAAGATTGTAATCAAAATCGAGTGTGAAATCAGATAAATATATATGTCAAATGTTGAGGCATTTATATTTATTTTATGATGAATCAAATATGAATCTTATTTTAGATACAGATGTATGCGCTCATAATATACTCAGAGCTGGGCAGACACTTCACTAATAGTCAAACAATTAGATTAACATTTTGTTTAACAATTGAATTATAAATAATGTAAAATATCATTTCCGGTCATATTAAATTCCGTAATTATTAATCAGTTTCGTAAACATTAAATAATTCCAAGTGAATTACAGATGCTATCTTCAGCTGTGTTAAATTATCTACAATTAACAAAGGTAATCTTTAGATTGACTTTGCTCACCTCTGCTCACCTCTGCTCACCTCTGCTCACCTCTGCGTATACTCAAGATTTTTTACTCTAATTTTGTATCTCTGCTCTGGGTTTTACGATCAGAGTTATTTAATATGCGCTTTTAATAATAAAAACGATATTTATTTATTTTTAAGATATGATAAAATTAAATGCGTAATCATTGATGGCAAAAAATATTTTTATAGTAGTCAATAAATAATATTACTTGGTACAAATGATCTTTTGATTATTATAAATTCTTCTTCGATTTTTGCCTTGATTGAAATAATATTTTCATGCAAACGTAAAAGTAAATTATGTGTATTGTTTCTGACAGCCGATGTAAGAAAAAACAACTGATGTATCAAAGACATATTTAAGTGTTCATCATCATTTTTATGGAGCTCTTGACACCTTGATTGTATGATTATTCTTTTAGGGACAGATCTATTTTAGTTTATAAATTAACTCACAAAACTATTAACTTATTGGTCGCGCCGGGTGAGGAGTGATTTATCAAGGTGAATCTAAATACTTACCCTTGCACAAATACGTAATGAAATGTGTGTTTTTTTAATTATTGATGATACTCTACTGCAGGCCTTACCTTGTTGTCCCGACCCAACATTAATATAGGGACTGTGAAAATATTGTCAATTAGATTAGTCAATAATGCCATTATTAGTAGGTACTAATTTCGTTCAATAAAATATTTTGTAATATAATACATAACCTATTCAGTTTCCAAAGTTAGCTATGTTGAATTTTGTTTTTTTTTTGTTTTCCATCTTTTGTAATGCTCTCTATGCAAGTTATAGTCCATCCAAAATAGGAAGAACCCTATGACACATTTATTGCCCTGTGCTAAATATCGTCCGATATAACGTTGTAAAAACGTTCGCTACCTATACTAATTTTATCAACATAAACAAAAAGCCTCTTCTTATATATAATAAGTTATTTAGGTAAATATATCACAATAAAAACAAAATAATAAAAAATATATGCATATTGTTACAAATTAGAAAAAATACGGCAATTTGTAACTATAATACTATAATATCTGACGCACGTAGAAGGCCATGTCACATTACTGCGAAAACCAGTGTTGGGGTATAAATAATCGTATTTTTGATTGTTTTTGTAAATACCTACTAAAATTAAATATTAGAATTATTATCAATTATAAGTGAATATTAACAGGTTTTAAGAGACATGTAAAACAAACTATAAATAATAATATTAGTAATATGAAAATTATGAAGAAAAGCAAGTGTAGAGATAAATATTAGCACATAACCTTAAAAACACATATTTTAGTCGGAACTGATAAAGCAGTACATTCTAAATTGTCTTCGTCACTATCGGAATCAGAACTACAACTTTCACACACATTTATAATCAGGTTCTGTTCACTTAAATTGTCAAAGCGTACATCGCGATCCCAATCTGCATAATATTCTCTTTTTGTTTTGTCCACCACTTTTTTCCAATCTTCTGCCGTGACATTGTCACATGCCTCGCTCAATAGAGTCAACATCTTGTTCGCTGTGAATGGTGGAGACGTGTTATTTCTAGCCGCATAACCTAAATGTAAAAAGGATATTCATTACATAAATAATGATTAAAATGGCGTGAGGTAGAAGTGATAAATTATATTAATATACCTTTTTATTTGAGCCCATATCATTTCAATAGCATTATATTGGCATGGTATGGCGGTAATCTGATTACCGGTGGCCTTTTGTTTTGGCCAGTTCGTCCAATACATATGTTGGTGTTGGAGGTTTATACAAATTAACCAATCGGAGCAGCTCATTTTAACATTGCCTCATTACTTGGCACTCCTTTGTCACGAAGCCAACTTATAATTTCATTTTTATTGTTTGCCGTAGTAGGAGCTTTTGTTGATTTGGACAGAATATGAATACAAGCGTTGTCCATTACTATGGCGTGAGGCTCATGTAAATTTGACAATAAGGTCATAAACCATTGTCTGAAATTATCAAAATTCATCTCTTCGTGATATTCTGTCGTTTTAACTGACTTAAACGCCAGAAGACAATTGGGCACAAACCTTTTGACGCTCCGGCATGACAAATAATGAGGCGCTGGCCTTTTCCTTCAGGAGTTTTCGTCCTGGATTTAGCCGTGTCGTCGGTCCATATTTTACCAACAGTATGATTAGCATTGAGTTAAGTTTTGTCGAGAAAAACGACTTTCTCCCAATTCCTAATGCTCTTCATTTGCCTCAAAAATCGCATCTTTTCAGGAAATATCCGCAGCGCCCATTATAAACTTTCTTTTTTCACATTTTTTATATTTGAAGCCAATGTTTTTCAATACCTTACTAAGAGACGTCGCACTGCCTTGATATAATCCGACTGACTTTAGAGAACCTACCAGTTTAAGAAGTGTTGGTATTTCGTTGCGGGTCATAGTATGCATACACGTGATTCCTAATTGCTGCCAAATCAAAGCTATCGGGTTTTGTTATTGAGCATTTCTTCTGTCGCTTTCTTATTTGGTGTTAATAATTTTTTCTCTTCTAATGAAGATTCACCGTATTTCTCCTCTGTGATCCGAGACACTGTAGATTTACCGATTCCTAGGGCATCCGCGACCCGATCTCGAATGTTTTCAAATAGACAGCAACTAATGGTCCACCATTTTGTTGTTTTTTCCGGTCTTGATGAAAATAATCAGTTTCGTAAACATTAAATAATTCCAAGTGAATTACAGATCTTCAGAGAACAGTTACTTTTTTACTGTATCTCTTCTGGGTTTTACGATCATTATTTAATATGCGCTTTTAAAATAAAACGAAACATTTTTAAGATATGATTCAATTAAATGCAATCATTGATGGCAAAAATATTTTATAGTAGTCAATAAATAATATTAATTACAACACAAATGATCTTTTGACGATTGAAATAATATTTTCATGCAAACTGAAAGTCAAACATTTGTACTGATCCGCCATGAAAAACAACTGATGTATCAAAATAGAGATGTTCATCATTTTTATGGAGCTCTTGACACCTTGATTGTATGATTATTCTTTTAGGGACAGATTTTAGTTTATAAATTAACTTATTGGTCGAAGAAGAAGAGAAAAATATTGCCCTTGCACAAATACGTAATGAAATACTTTTTGCCCCATCCAACATTAATATAGGGACTGTGAAAATGGTTTTCCATCTTTGTAATGCTCTCTATGCAAGTTAGTTACAACAATGACAGCTCACTCTTTGGTATTGGTCTTAAAAGATGACATATTCAATTATTTTGTAACAGTATGTAAAATTAAGTCGTTCTCACTGGCCTTTCAAATGCAAATACAGTGGTACCTTGACATACGAGTGCCCCAACATATGAGTTTTTTGATATACGAGCCGTCGAGCGAGCGATTTTTTGCTTTGAAATACGAGCAATCGCCTTAGCGGGTCGGCCAATTGCTCTGTATTGATCAATTTGCTTTGAGATACGAGTAATTTTAAATACGAGCAAGGTTGCGGAACGAATTAAACTCGTATGTCAAGGCACCACTGTACATATTTATGGATAATACTATGGTAATTGATGGATATTTTCAAATGTTTAGAAAAGACAATTACTGTTAAGATTTATATTCCATCCTAGTTGTAACTATTTATTACCGATTAAGGTCCAGTGCCAATTGATAAACATATTTCTAACTTAAATTTGGTTATTGTATACTTTTAATAACCTCGCTCACTTAAAATATTGCTCAATATTCTCCTGCAATCTTTTTATATGCTTCAGTACCATTAGGAACAAGCTGGCTATTTTTAAAGTGACAAAGCATTTTTTTTATTTTGGAGCAGCCTTGAAAACATTGAAGCAAAATATAAAAATCTACATAAAGTATAAAATAAAAAGTAATTGTCATACATCAATCATCATCACCATGTCCACTTCCCTCAGCGGAGCATATAGCCTTCATGAGCTTTCGCCACATATGTCTGTCGGCCGCCAAGCATCACTGTATTTCAATTTAAAAGTAGTAAAAGCTTTCCATATCGGTTTGTTTCAAGTCATTAGTTATATTGATTTTTGTTTTTGATATTTTTTTGGTGTCATGTTTATTTAATTGGATTTATTTAATTACATATTATGCATTTATGTAAAGTTCCATATATATACACTGGAAATAATTTAGTATTTAATTATATTTAACTAATTTCTTGCATATTATCATAATTATTATAACATTAAATAAAAAAACTTGTCTGTAATACTCAAAATATTCATATTTTTATGTCAACAGATAATAAACAAAATTTTACTTGATATTTTATTATTAGTGCATTTTTTGTTGTCATCATTATTAGAAAGGATTGTGTTCTTTATGAATTTTTTTGTTTGTTCTTGTCCACCTTGTTAAATAATTAGTTTTTTCATGTAATATCAAGAAAGTGATTGCATTTAAATGTGTTTGACACTAAAATATGTCAACTAAATTGCGTTCTACATAATATAAGTTATGATTACAGTGAAACCTCTATCTATCGTTTTTAAAGGGACCTATTGAAATAAACTATGAATGCGGGAAAACAATGAATGCGGGATTAAGAGGATAAAACGCAAGGAGATACGATCGAGTAAAGATACCGTCCTCCCAATCTGCATAACTATTGGTAGATTAAAATTATAAGAAGAAAACAAGTTTTAAATGTAAAGAAACGTGTGTATTTATTTAAAAAAATACAAAGCTACACAGAGCCAAAAAAAATATTAAAGTTTATTACTTTGTAAATAATCTTTCATCGACATTTGTTTTTTTTCTGTTTTATTTCCGCAAGTCAACAGTATATTTTCGGCTTTGCAAATGATATTTTTTTCGGCATCAGTTATTGTGTGCGTAGTAGAAAGTTTTTAATCTTTCAAAGAGTGTGCATGCTTCTGAAAATGAAGGTACAGGCAGCGGCTCCTCTTCGTCAATATCGACCTCTTCTGCTGTCTCCGTCAACCTTGCGTCACACAAGCTTTCGATAGTTTCTATCCCACACGTTGGAATATTGTCGTCGAAAGTAACAAAATTGTTAAAATTTGTCTGAGTATCTAATCTAAGCCAATTATCTTCAGATCCTCAAAATGTTCATCTAAAGATTCTGACACTCTATTGTAACCGCATTTGTTGAAACAGTTTACAACTCTTGTCTGTTTCACCTGACGCCAAGCAGTCAATGTGAAATGCAACGCTTGTAGAATGTCAATCTTTAAGGTTGTTTTATTTACTGAAGTGCCCGAATCCATCAAACACACAGCCTTCCGCACAAGTTGTTTCCGATAAAACCCTTTGAAACATTTGATAATTCCCATATCTAATGGTTGCAAAACGCTCGTACAGTTTGCAGGATAAAAAATTACTTTAATATTCTTCAAAAATGTCGTCTCAGTCGGGTGAGCTGCACAATTATCTATGAACAGTAAAATGTTTCTTTGTTTTACGCGCATTTCCGCATCAAGGTCCCTTAGAAATAAATTAAAAATGTTTGTGGTCATCCATGCCTTTTTGTTAGCGTAATATTTTACTGGCAAAGTTTTTTTTTTTTTTATCGTTTAATTCAAACGATGAATGCGGTAAATGGTGGATAGAGAAACGATCGATGCGATCTATTTTTGTATGAAATGAAGTTGGACTAGAAGAAATAAACGACACATCCGGGAAAACGATTATTCGAGGAACGATAGATGGAGATTTCACTGTATAATCCTTGATAGACTTTTATTGCATCAAAGCATATTTTTAATGAAACAATTGATACTTAAATATTTTATATGTAATAATACATTTAAAGAGTTGTAAATTACTCACTATTATATATCAAACGCTTAGCTGTTATAAGTAATAAACTATAAGTGTGAGCGTGGGAATCTTTAAAAACATAACCCTTAAAAAATGACAGCTCAATTTGTTAAAAATGTATATCGTATTTGGAAAAAAAGTGCTAATGTTATTGAATTGATAATATATATGTAGTTCTGAAGTGAGAAAGTGGCATTTTCAGGGTGAATGACAAGTCCGAAAGAACACATACATTTTGGTAGAATCATTCTTACGAAAGGAATTGTAAAAGACATTTTATTCATTTTTGTGTTTCAACTAGGCGGAACTATGTGATATTAAGATTCTCTTTTTTCTATCATAGTAATGCCAATGATATCTATATATCCCTGAGTCATATTCCAAAAAAAATCCTGTAATTTGTAAAAAATTGATTGTTAGTCACAATTTTTCAAATAAATATGACCCTATTGGTATTTATATAATATTTATTTGTTATTTACAATAGAACTCATTGGAATTAATAGGTTTTATTTTATTTTTATTCAATATGCAGCTGACCAATCAAGCTTCTGCAATGGCTGGAGTTGGCCGCTAAGACTGAGGTAGTCTTTTGTAAATTAGCGACTAAGTATCAGACAATACAAACCCAGTTCAATAAACTCCATTGTGTAGTCTCCAGTGGAAACACTGCTTTTAGAAAATTGACCGATGCAATGAAAAAATATTTTCAAATCTTTCTAAAAGCCAAAGAAAGCGTGAGCGAATAATGTCTGAAAATACGATCATTTTTATGGATGATGGGGATACATATCTGATGATAGAAAACACTTAAATTACAGGTGAATGTTAGCACAATCTTATTGTGGATCTATGTGTGATGATTGATGCTAATAGATGATCACATTATCCTGTAATAAAAGTCTTATTTCTTTCAAATATATATGTAGGTTTATTTTGATTGAGAGATTGAATTCAATTAATTAGGTCGATGCTTACATCATATAATGCCATCAGCCTATTTGATAATGTCATAACAGGCTGCTTATTAGTTGAAAGTGTGAGCTGTAAAGACTAAAGCAAGTATCTTATTATTTATTTATAACTCGCTTGTATTCAGTCACTTTAATCAAAATGTAACCGTAGTCAAGATTGTGAGGCTGTGTTTATAATATTGGGGTCCAGATGTGGTAGGCTTAAATATTATTAAAAATGCATAATGTTATATTATTATTGTAAATATTGGGAATAAAACACAAAAGCAAAATTGATTTTATATATTTTATTTAATATAAACTAATATTCTACAGTATTTATTGTTATTTATATTATCCTTACATTTATGTTATTTAAAGATCTCATAAACTATCATTCAGAATTAAACACTTGAGATAAAAAACATGAATGATTCGAAAATAATGGAAGAACATTGATTAGAGTGTTCCAGAAATCAGCGATATTTCCTTATTTACAAATATAAAAACAATATTAAAAGTAAATAATAAAAACAATGGTACAATTAAAATATGGCAGGATTTTAGGCTCGAATACCAAAATGGCTTTTTTAACAATAAATGTTGGATCACATTTTTAAAATCTCCCTCATTGTCAATTTTAAATATTTAAAGGACTTCAAGAAAATTCTAAACATACAATTGTTTTCTCTCTATTAATAGTTGCAGCAATGGAATATTCAACAGAATCAATTTCCATTTATAAAAATATTTTTTTACAAAATTCGATAAATTATTCATTTTTATAACATTTACAGGTACTCTGTCGAAAAAACCTGAGAGCGTAATATATTATGGCACAAAATTTTTAAAATTACAGATGCTAACAATTAATAATAAAAAATATTTATTTATAAAATTATCCTTGTCCATATTTTAACATAAAAAACAAACTTAACTGTGAAATATCAAAATGAAGCTGTGCTGAAAATAATTTTGAATATGTTGTTTAATTATTCACGGTTAATGTTGATTTAATCACAATAAACACAATACATAAAAAATAGCTTTGATCATCTACAATAAACATAAAATATAATTATGTTTGTTAGATAAATGTAATATATAAATCTTCATTTCGAATCAGACTTTTCAAATATGGCAATCCTCAACTGACTCTTTATATTCTCACATAAAATGATCAAGTTGAATACCTTTTATTATTCTCATGCCCTTAAATAATTCAATATGTATATAAAAATATAACTTTCATTTAACAGTTCATATAATATTTGGCCAATTTCGTTTCAGATTTTAAAACTAACAACATACTACTATTGCGTTCAAAATAGTGTTTATAAATTCAAAGGAAACAAAACCTGTTATGACAACGTTCAGGTAACATTCGGTGGTATTTTATTGCCAAAAACATCTTAAAATATAAAACATGAATTAAAAACTAGAGTTTCATTATATTTTATTGCCAGTTATCATTGCAATGTATTTCTTTATTTTCAAATTTGTTTATTCATTTCAAAAAACTTGTATTGTTTAATGTTTTTTACCAAAGACAACATTTATGTCAGCCATCATTCAAAAATTCATTCACAATCGACATTTATTTAATGCAATCTTTAAATCGAAAATCATTTAACAAAAGTTTATTTGACATTTGATCTATACTTAAAATGCATCATTGCGCCGATGCATCCTTTAGTGTGCGGATGTTAGGTGTTTTAGGTTAGGATGTTTGTTTAGGAGGACGACACGGGCTCATGAGGGTCAGGGAGCTTGTCCCAAGTCGGCTGCACTCCCCAGATATCGTTGGCGTAGTCGCAGATGGTGCGGTCACTGGAGAACTTGCCGGAAGATGCAATATTGTGAATGCACATTTCAGCCCACTTAGCTGAGTCCTGGAAAAATAACATGACAGATTTAATATTAGAATTTTAAAAAATGCTCACAATGGGTATAATAAATTATCCTCGCCGTGTGTATTATTTTAATAATAAGAAAATAAAATATTTTTGTACCTGATAGACTTCGCTGACTCGGTCCTGCATCTTGAGGTAAGAGTCGAAGTCGGCGAGCAGCAGGAAGCGGTCGTACTTGAGCAGGATGTCTCCAAGGTCTCTGAACTGGTCCGGGTTCCCGGGGCTGAAGTAGCCGTTCTGGACCTGATCCACGCACTGGCGGATCTCGGCGTTCCCGTTGTAGTAGTCATAAGCGTTGTAGCCGCGCCTCTGCAGCGCCTGAACTTCCTCCACGGTCATGCCGAAGATGAAGCAGTTCTCGTTGCCCATCTCCTCGGCCATCTCCACGTTGGCTCCGTCCAGCGTTCGATGGTGAGCGCTCCGTTCAACATGAACTTCATGTTTCCTGGAAAATACAGTCAAGTCGTTATAATCGTGTTCATTTTTGAGAAGTATTTTTAATATTATTATTTATAATACTTATGGCTTCTTCTTTATTACTATTCAGACTCTAAGGTACCCTGACAAACACTGACTTAAAATCTTTTTGGCAGCCAATTACTCATCAGCAGTTTGTGGTGTCTTTATGATCCAAATTGGATACGGTCCAGAGAAGTAGATGATTATTATGTGACTTTCAGATGCATCAGGTATAATACATTATAAATAATACCCTTTATTGAATCTTTTAAATTTCATCAATGAATGATTTACATTAAGGTTGATATCAGCTTGCTCCTTAAGGCCGATGCCGTAAAGCCTCGACAAGCAATCTTTTGTCTATTATTTTTGTCCGCTTGCCTGACATCTACATCGAATGTTTATTTTAATTATATAATGTTGCACGGCGCTTGCATAAACCATCTTGTTTGTTATGACAGTTGGCCTATTGCCGGTTGGTAGGACTGTCATATTGGCAGTTGGTACCGTGGAGATGTTAGATCGCGCCATGGGCTGGCAGTTGAAGTTTGACTCGCGCCCGTCACAGTGCGCGCTCCTGTGCTCGCTGTGGCGGGCGACGTTTGTGACAATAAACAAATAATATGTGAAACAAGTGTTTATAATGTGAACCTGATCCTGCATCCTTCATCCAGTAAACCGATGTCATAAATGGAAGAGGAGGATATCAATTGTCGCCCAACGCGTGGGGCATTGGAGCTACGCAAAGTTCCACGAATCCACGGCCTTGCGGATCATCGCAGGCATCTCTCGGGAGAGAGACCCGAGTGGCGCCCATCTTCACAACTGAGGGATGCAGAGATCAGGTAAAAAGTTTCAGAGCATACGAGAAGCCACATCGCCCTGGGGAGTTACATAGAAGCCCAGCGAAAGTCACGCTTTCAAAATGGCGTCACCAAGCCAAGCATCACGGAAACCAAGATGGCGGCGCGTCAGACGCCGTGCCCGTTACCAACACTGGGCCGGGATCGTGATTTGATGAAGGGATATGTTTTGACGAAATCGCGTAGGTGGAGCCAGGACCTGAACCTCTAGATGTCGCCATGCTGGAGTGAAAAAGGTGTCGCGAGGCGGCCGCGTGGATTGGGCCGGAAACTGAATCGCAGATAACCGGGATGGTTAGTCTGGAGCCGGAAACCCAGTAGGTTAGTCTGAACCTCAAGATGACCTCATGCTTGGAGGGTATCGCGGATAACCGAGAAGGTTAGTCCGAACCGAACCTCAAGATGACCTCATGCTTGGAGGAGGAGAGTTTCGCGGACAATCACGTGAGTTGGCCGAGACCCTGAATCTCCAGGTGCCGTCATGCTGGAGCGCAGAGGAGGCAGAAGACCACCACGTGGATTCATCAAGATAAAGAAGAGCATCATCACCCTCGAATCGCGACGAGATAATTGCGGATCGCAGTGGAAACCACGCCAGCTGTCAAAATTATGTCATTCGTAAAGCCAGTGGCGTAGTAAACAAGTGATATCAACAAAATTTTGAGTGAAGCGGGAGTACAACCCGCCAAATGTGATCTGGGTGAATTCTTTTTTCTGTTTTTAGCTTGCTCTGTCTTTTTTTATATGTTTGTGTTTTTCTTGCTATGTTTCTTATTTTTATATGTTTGTATTTTTCTCATTCTCACATGTAGCGTGTCAGCGAGCAAGCTTAAGCTTGGGTTAAGATCGTTTGTCGCGGTTTTCCGTCTTTGAAAGGGTAGCGATTGATATCAGCTTGCACCTTAAGGCCGATGCCGTAAAGCCTCGACAAGTGATCTTTTGTCTATTATTTTTGTCCGCTTGCCTGACATCTACATCGAATGTTTATTTTAATTATATAATGTTGCACGGCGCTTGCATACGCCATCTTGTTTGTTATGACAGTTGGCCTATTGCCGGTTGGTAGGACTGTCATATTGGCAGTTGGTACCGTGGAGATGTGAGATCGCGCCATGGGCTGGCAGTTAAAGTTTGACTCGCGCCCGTCACAGTGCGGGCGTCCTGTGCGTTCGCTGTGGCGGGCGACGTTTGTGACAATAAACAAATAATATGTGAAACAAGTGTTTATAATGTGAACCTGATCCTGCATCCTTCATCCAGTAAACCGATGTCATTAAATGGAAGAGGAGGATATCAAGGTTTTGAAAGGAAAATAGATTAAAAATGTGTATTACCTGTGCCAGAAGCCTCCGTGCCGGCCGTGGAGATTTGCTGCGACAAATCGGCGGCGGGGATGATCTTCTCAGCCAGAGTAACGCGGTAGTTCTCCAGGAAGATGACCTTCAGGCGGTCGCCCACGATGGGGTCGGAGTTGACAACGCGAGCCACGGAGCAGATGAGGCGGATGATCTGCTTGGCGGTGTGGTAGCCGGGGGCCGCCTTGCCTCCGATCATGACCGTGCGCGGGGTGAAGGCGGCGTTGGGGTTCTTCTTGATGCGGTTGTAGAGAGTGATAATGTGCAGACAGTTGAGAAGCTGCCTCTTGTACTCGTGGATGCGCTTCACTTGGATGTCAAACATGGACGCCGGGTTTACGCAAACTCCGTAATCGGTCTCCAAGAGCTCGGCCAGGCGCAGCTTATTCTCCTGCTTGACCTTCATCACGTCGCGCTGGAAATTAGGATCCTTCGCCCATTTTTTTAGCTTGGCAAGTTGATCGAGATGCACGGTCCAGTCCTCTCCGATCTTGTCGCAGATGAGATCAGACAGTCCGGGATTGCAGAGAAGCAGCCAGCGGCGGGGGTGATGCCGTTGGTCTTGTTCTGGAACTTCTCCGGGTCGAGTTCGTAGAAATCGCGGAAGAGATCCGACTTGATGATTTCGGAGTGGATGCGAGCGAATCCGTTGACCGCGTGGGAGCCGACGACGGCCAGGTGGGCCATGTTGACGCGCTTCTCTCCGTCCTCTTCAATGAGGGACATGCGGCGCATCTTTCCGGCGTCACCCGGGAACTTAGCGGCAACCTGAAATGAAAATATTGTCAGTCAATGTCACTCGGCTAAACGTATACAAAAAAGTCATCAGTCTGAATTCATTGTTTTTAGTACCTTCTCCATGTGCAAATGGTTGATGTGGTAAATGATCTGCATGTGCCTGGGCAGGATGGACTCCAACATGGAGCACGGCCAGCGTTCCAGAGCCTCGGGCAGCACCGTGTGGTTGGTGTAGAACGCAGGAGCGCACCGTAACATCCCAAGCCTCGTTCCAGGCAAGTCTCTCCACGTCCAGCAGCACGAGCATGAGCTCGGCCACGGCCAGGGACGGGTGAGTGTCGTTGAGCTGGATGGCCACCTTGTCAGGGAAGGTGGCGAAGGAAGTGCGGATCGGATCCCGAGATCCAAACTTGGCGGACTTGAAGCGACGGATTATGTCCTGGAATCGCAAAGGCAATCATTATAATTATGTATCACCGGTCACCCTGCATAATTATTTTATATTTTAAGAGAAAACGTTAGACCGTTCAGTCTTTATTTGTTAATTTGAACTTAATATGTACATGAGTCCTGTTTTTTATATTAATTTCATTACGACAACAAAAAAGATATGGCCGCATTGCAAGTTTATGTTACATCAACTCATTTTAAAACTGAAGGGTTGTTATTAAAACTGCTCTATATTGCATTAAACTTTTCATTTCTCATTTTGTAGTTATCATGGCTGAGTTCTCGTCTCTTCCACTCTAATTCATTGATACTATTTCTTTCAAGAAAATACTGTAACTATGCATGTACGTCAGTACTCCTGCAATGTGAGACATTTGATGGGACACTTAACCTAGCGGCTAGCGGCAATCTGGGGCAAGATCATAAACTACTCTGCACAATTGTGCCACCTGATTAGCCGTGCCAAGTATCTTAATGCGTGAGATCATCAACCCCATTTAAATATGTGGCGTTCAGAGATTCCAAGTTACGCTTATACTTAAATAAAGTATCCGTCTCTAATCACTAAATAGTCCTCGGTTACACGCAGTGTGCCTCCATAGATATTTGATGCCATAAAGAGAGCCGTTTTTGCAAATTTTATTTAATGAAATTGATGGTTTGGAAAAATTTATTATTGCAAATAATCACATAGAAATAATATTATAAAATCTTGCTATAATAATCGTTATTCGAAATTTTCAATAAAAGTGAAAAGACGAGGAAACCTCTTATAATATTGCTGATTGATCACTTTTTCTTCTCTACCGCTATTACCACGGCCGATTAGAACAGAATTAATCCTTTATGCACCCAACTATCTCGTTTTACACTTGCTGAAAACCAACTGGTATATGATTAATGTAAGTCAAAAAAGAACAAAAAAAATGACAAAATCCCTTCTTAAATGGCACCGGTAAGCTCTTGAATGTTCGTATTAAATTTTAATGATTATATTAACTTAATTGATTAATTTTAAGATTATATAAGCAGTAACTTTGCGAACACATGCGTCCCAATTGGCCTGTGTCAAGTGATGATGATAACTGTCAGTTGTGTCACTTGCCTGGAGAGTGGCGGCCACCATGAAGTACTCCTGCTTGAGGCGCAGCTCGCGGCCCTCGAAGAAGTTGTCATTGGGATAAAGGACGCGGGAGATGTTCTCTGCCTGGTTCCGGTCCAGCACCGCCTGGATGTAGTCTCCATCATTGACTACACAAAACAGTCATGCTCATTACATCAACAGGAATACTTTTGACACCGGTTGTAGCATTACATTGAACGGCATCAAACCTATGATCCAAAGAAAATCAAACCAAACAGCACCACAATGGATATAGAAACTGTATGCCCCTGAAGAGACATTCAACCTAGATACCAACCTCGCTTGAGGCTGGTCGATGTTCAAGTCAGTCTCTCGTAGTAATACTCTTTCTTGTCGAGGCTTACCACAAGGGCATTAGAATTAATACATGTCGAAGTTTAAGTTAAATTCTTGTCCCTTCTTTTATGTTAATTAAATAAGAGTAACATCTAGTGGTGTGGCTTTCTTCAATTTACCCTTTGGTGTCAAATTATATTTAAAATATATATATATACATTTAAGTAAAATATATTGCAATGAGAAGATTGCATGCACAAGTTTATAATAAGTATATATTTTTGTATTCAAATAGCACGACTAAGCATCACGGCAAAAGTAGATTGTGAGCAAATATATAAGTAAGTCTCCATCAACCTTCTTAATTGAAATTTAGATATTAACATCTCTAAATATATATATTTTTATAGTTTTAAGTTTCGTATTTTTTGATCACAACATTAAAATATTATACTATAAGAACGTAGATAAAAAAGTTTGAAAATGATATAGTTCAAAATGCATCAATGAATAAAAGTCTTGGTATTTCTGTACAAGAGTTCAATTAACCGATTCTAGTAAAGTTTGGGTTAAATCATGTTTTGGAACATTGCCAAGCTCGTGTTGCGTTCAGATGGTTCCCAGGCTCTTCGTGGGCGTGGCAGGATTAATGTCTCTTGGACATATATGTGTTAAGAATTTACTAAAATAACTCGCCGTGAAACACTGAGATAAGCATTATGTAATAAAATAAAAATTATCAATTTTATCAGAACATTTGATCATAATATAAAAAGTTCTTAAAGCATGCTTTTATTAAATTCACGGTCAAGTTCAATTATATTGTATTTAACAATTGTATTTCAAACTTACTTAATGATTATGACAACAACACCTTGTATGGAAATTATCAGAAATGCAAACAATTATTATTTTGAGAGTCAATTAAAAGAAAAATTAAGCAACATTCCAGAAAATCGAAAAGCTTAGTATTGATACTCACAGATTTCCTGTTAGAAGGAAAAATGGATAATGTAAGAAATATCTTAACAAACTCATTTGACACTAGCTGCAATATGTGTGCAAATGAAAGTTTCCATCGTTATCTATCCCGAGGTTCTCTTTGTCCCAGAGTAACACTAATAATATACTCACAGAACTTGAGGTTGAAGTCCACAGGACTCTTGGCGGACCAGAGGCGCAGAGTGTTGACTACGTTGTTCCTGTATCCAGGAACGGGACTATCGTATGGCATGGCAAACACAACCTGGAAAATTAATTAATTATTTTTTATCACCTTTGTAAATAGGATAAATCATTATGTTATTAATTCTACTTTTTTTTTAAATTGTATTGATAAATTTGTGGTGGGAGGCTCATTATCATTAATCAATGACACTAAATAAATATTATTTAGTATTTTTCTAAATATGCACTTATTTTATAAATTTGTCATTCTTTTTGTCTAAAAGGCTATTGAATAAATGGCTGTAGTAATTACACCCAACCTTGGTCCACAAAATATTTATGTCTCAGGGAGCATCTCACTTTTGCTTATTACCACTTTGCTTGCTGGTTTCCACCACAAGATTGACTAATAGATATTTATACCATTATTATTTTGTCTACCCAGTCATTATAAACTTATAGAGGAATAATATTTTTGTACTCTACTTAAATTAATGTGAATCTTACTTATTTTTTTATGTAATACATTCATATTAATTTAAAATTTCTTAGTTTTCTCATGTTTACCTGAGTGTCCACCCACTTGCGTCCCTCAGGAGTCTCCTCCACGCGGCCATAGAAGTTGACGGGCAACATGAACTCCGGGCGCGCCTTCTCCCAGGGGTTGCCGAACCTCAGCCAGTCATCAGGCTCCTCAGTTTGCTCGCCATTTTGGATTTTCTGGGCAAAGATACCGTACTCGTATCTTATACCTGAAAACATTACAACTCATTTTTGACAACATCGAATTCGGAGAAAACATAACTCCATTGGACTCGTTAGAGAATCGAACCTAGATTAACATTTTAAAATAATAATTATAAAATTTCAGAGGCATCAATTTATCACAATGTTGTAAGTGAACTTTCCACAAAAATTAACCATTATAGCAAGGCACAATATTTTGTTCACGGAACCTTTTTAGTGTTTCTTTTTTAAATCAATTTGCAGTCTATAAATAAAGATCGAAATATAATTTCATGTAAACAAATATATTACTCCTTATTTATAAATTTACACTCGAATATTAAAATCTAATAGATTATATATTCAGTAACATATTCAGTTTATTTTGATCTTTTCAACACATGTAAAATAAAGTTGTAATATGTGGCTCATAATTCCATGTAAATCTTCTGCGGTCAAAAGGTTTAAGGAGTTTGAAAACAGATGAAAAATATTGCTGAAAAAAACATGACCTAGTTTAAACGAAAACGACGCACCTTTATATTTTAATTTACCATGCAGACAACAGTTTGCATGGATTATTTCTTGCAAGAAGGAATTTGTATTCCCTGTTTACAAATCAATAAGCCATAAACAACATTAAAATTTATTATTTGAACCCTACATATTTAAATGTATTGCTTGTTGTTTTTGGTCATCCCGGACAGATTTCCTAAGTTGCTCATCTTATTTTGGGCGGGCAAGCATTATCCTGACCTTTGTTTGTGTTGTCAGACGGAGCTATCTGATGAGAGCATACCAAAGATCCCTCTTGTTGAAATTGACCCACTTGGCACTCCCGGCAAGTTTCAGTCCATTTTTCAAAAAGTTTGTTGACTGCACTTTTGACAATGCAAAAATATTTCGTAATTGATAAAAAAAATGCTGCCAAAATAAAATATAACGTTTTAAAGCCTAAATCATGCGAAAATATGAAGAAACTATTAAGGAAAATATGTATATTTTTGCAAATATGTTAATGTGAAAAATAAAGTTGCTTTTATTTACATTATTATTATTATTATATCAATATTTATATAGCTATTTTTTACGACCAAATGGTTATATTTCAAAAGCACTTCTTTGCCTCGTTGAGTAAAAAGGTGGGTCTTGAGTCTGCCTTTGAAATATGACTTTGTATTCAGCTGTTATACATTCCGGCAGCGAGTCCACGCTGTTGGACCATATAAGGACTACCTCTCATCAGCTGCAGGGCGCCTTTTACTTGCTCTGGTTTATCTGAGTATGTCTCCACATGCACTCACAGTGGGAATCTTCATAAAGAGATACAATTATTAGTTTTGACCAAACATACCATAGCCATAAGCAGCCATGCCGAGCGTGGCCATGGAGTCCAGGAAGCAGGCCGCCAGACGGCCGAGGCCTCCATTGCCGAGTCCAGCATCTTCCTCCAGAGACTCCAACTCCTCGATGTCCAGCCCCAGTTGGTAGAGCGCCTCGTCGCACGCTCCCTGGATGCCCAGGTTGATCATGGTGTTCTGCAGTGAGCGGCCCATGTAGTACTCCAGTGAGAGGTAGTACACGCGCTGAAATCAATCAATTAACAATGTTGATATATTGACCATAAAAAACAAGCAAATAGTGAAATTTAAAATATCTTATTTTTGAAATTTTTGAAATTTAAGTGAAATTTGTTTGTGTGCCAGATATGATATTTAGGTACGATAGTAAATATGATAGGTAGGTATGATAGGAAGTTTAATATTTTTAATAATATAATAAATTCGATACAAATAATAATTTGAGATATATGGTTTACTTTTTTCATAATGGAAATAGTGCTGGTATTATTTTAGCTTTACATATTGTATGGTTATAATGTTTGTTTAATTTTTAACTGATAAATGTAAAATGTAATTTGAACAATTTTAGGTTATGTTACCTACAGAGTAACATTATAAAAATGGAATTTAAATTACATTCAACAATGGCTGATTATAATACAAGAAATAATTATTTATTGATTGAGTAATCTTGGAATCTAACAGCAAGTCTTAGCCATAAAATAAAGGCCACCCAGCGTTCTATGGAGAGATCCATGCTCGGAGTGTCGCTAAAAGATAGAACCCCAAACGAGGATATTCGCAGAAGAACTCAAGTAGTGGAGGCTACCCAACGAATAAGCACACTCAAGTGGCAAGGGGCAGGACATATCTGTCGAATAGACGACGGTCGATGGGGAAGAAAAGTATTGGAGTGGCTCCCAAGATCTGGCAAACGAAGACATAAGAAGAATAGTGGGAGTGAACAGGATGCGGAAGGCAAAGGATCGAAGAGGATGGAGACTCATGCGGGAGGCTTACGTTCGGCAGTAGACGGATACAGGCTGATGAAGAAAAAAAAAATGTTTAAAAGCTACAAAGATTGAAAGATGAGCATTCCGAACCATTGCGTAATGTTAAGAAACATGATGTTCTAATTTTAAATTAAGTAAATAACTTTATAACAATTAATAATAATGTTCACTGTAACTAAGAGACAAAACATGAAATCATAACATCAACAATATATTAGATAGGTTTATCTTGAAATAAATCTGTGTTAATTAGGATGCTATTTATAAGTTATTTGCTAAATAAGATATTACCGACCTACCCTAATTATAATTAATCACAGCTTATGGCCTGATCTTCATTATGTAAACAGTCATAATAAAGTATAAGTGCATTAAATTTTAAGTAACTATTAAAGGTTAATAAGGAGATGTTAGAATAACAAGAGTTCAGCTATGTTGCAACGTGAGCTAATCAAACGTTTAAAGACCTATGAACTTATTTATAAACAACTAATGATAATTTATTAATACATGTCTTAATAATGTAATGATAACTAATTATTATAGCTAGTATTCAAATAATTAAACTATATACTCTATAAATTAATATGGTAACCCTATTTATATTTAATGGCCTCATAATTTAATATAAACTAAGATCATTTGTAAAGCTATTAACATTAAAATGTCAATAATTTATATATAACGAAATACCACACTTCAGCATAAAAATATTCTATAAAAAATAATAATATAATAATAAAAAACAGGCCGTTGTCATTCAGACGCTTTTGGTTCAAATACCGACCAAGTTTGAATTTTTAAAATTTATTTAATCAAATCTAACCACTGTTAAGGTTAAGCCACCCCTTAAGGACAAAGACAAAAACAAAATGGTTCAGGCCTCGTGAGCGTTGGGCTAATCATCAGATCTCCTTTAAAAACGCTGATTATTGAACACCCAAATATTAATTTGTGGTGTCAATATGCTCCAAAATATGGAGCGGATATTGTAAACAAAAAAAGTGGTAAGACGAAAGTCGTCCCGTGAAGACCACCCATATATAGTAAATTCCTATAGTCTATGACCTTGGCGGATCAACACTCCACATGCAGCGCTTAACCATATGAAAATGGTGGGTATAGCTCAATGGTCAAAGAATTTGCTTTGCAAGACAAAGGTTGTGGGTTCAATCCCCGATGTAGAATAAGAAAAAAGGCTTTTTAATCGATTTCTGAGTTTTAAAATACCTCCAGTTGGTATGAATTTAATCCCTCACCCGTAAAATGCCAGTCATAGCCTATCAATTAAAATTGGTGGTGCACAAAATTCGTCCCGTGAACCACCCATTCATAGTAAATTCCTGTAATAATAAGGACGATGCGTGAATCTCGGGCTGCATTCTATGACGTTGGCGGATCAACACTCCACATGCAGCGCTTAGCGATATGCACTATTGTAAGCGTCATAGAATTCACAGATGAGACTTCAGCATCACTATTACCAGCTGTCGGTATTCTAAGCATAAAATTAAAAAAAAAAACAGACAAGCAGAATACACAGATCATTATGTTTGTACAGTTATGTCTCTTTTTAATATTGGACTAAAAATACACGTCCTATCCCTGGTATGGGTATGTACCCTATACAATAAATAAAATCAAAATAAATTAGTAACACAAAATACTGTACATAATTTTCTTCTCATATAATTTGATCAGACATTATCCTTTCGCATCAGTTGTCGACATATGCCGTCATAAGATTCCCCGACCGTTGACATTGGTTGACATGATATATCGTTTTGCTACTTTCTTAGAATAGATTTTTATGCATCATCTGATAGCTAAATGATACAAAAACCAATGTGATATATGAAAATAGAACAAATAAGTACATTTATGCTTCAAATACTAGTTTTATAATTGACAGTATAATTTTTATACAAACCAAGCCGTAATGAAGGGGTTAAGAATAATTACAAAAAGTTACTTAATTTCATTATCAGTTGTATGTATTCAGCTTGTTCTAAATTTTCATAATTTTTTTTATACATATATATATATATATACTAATATACTACATGTAATTTTTTCTCATTAAAGTACTATCTAATCATTCAATTTCTGTCAATTAAATTGTAATAATTATCTATCATGTGTTAAACAAATGATTATCATTGCTCTTATGTAATATCTTTTAATAATTTTGCATATCTGTCTTTTGCAAAAAAAAATTACAAATTGCTAGTAAGAAACGCTACTATATTTTGAACTAAATACATTTAATAAAAAAGCATATAAACCTAATGAAATAATGTAAATAAATCAATGAAAACATTCCAAATTAATTATTGGCAAGATGTTACACAACAAACCAATTTTTATTTGGATGGGTGTAAATATATTTTAACATGTGTTATCTATCTTTAGAAATGCAACCGGTGGTGACTATTTTGCAGCCGTAATTGCCAGAACTATCTGGCAAGAGATCAACAAGGAAACTGCAAAACTCGGACTTGCAAAGATTATCTCAAAGTGTTCTGAGGAGTTTCACTGAATTATAAGCTTAACGGTAATGTCATTAGAGCACCACATGTTGAACATAGCAACAGAAAAAGATAAATAATATTCACAGGTGTTTTTCATACTTCAATAAGATATTCATAGACGGTTTATTTTTACAAGTTTGTTTGTGTTCATCTTTTCAGATAATTAATTTACAAATCTATTTTTTATAAAACAACTATCATAAATTATAATAAAATATTACATAATTATTCAATCAATTAAAATAATCACACACAATTTCAGTGGTAAACATTTTTTTTACGTTAAATAATACAGGATTTTATGAGGATTACAATTTTTCATATAGCTTAACGCTGCATGTGGAATGTGATCTGCCTACATCATAGACTACAGCCCGTCATTCACGCATCATCCACAATTAACAAGAATTCACTATCGTGTAAGGTGGTGCTTACTGGAAGACTTTCGTCTACCACCAAATTAAATTATTATGACTGAAATTTTATGGGCGGGGGTTCAAATATAGACAAGTTGGGATTTTTTATAAAGCTTAGAAATCATTTTTATTTTAGTCTCCCTCGTGGATTGAACCCACAACCTTTGGTATGGTAAGCAAATCCTTTACCATTAACCACTAAATAGGTTTGTTTTTCAAAAATTGTTATAAAAATGTTTTTTTTTTATTAATTTGCTTTTTGTACTTTTTTATCATAAAAAATATATATACCCTGCAGATTTTGATTTTCATTCGAAATAAAATTAATATAAAATTTAAAACAAAAAACGAAAGTGTATCGGATTAATTTATGGTCGGTCATCCGACTTCTTCTTATAAAGGAGCATGTGGTTTTACATTTTTTTGATGATCTGACAACAAAAAACCAGTGTTAATTATACTGAAACCGAGTCAATAAAAAAATTACAATATTCATGTTTTCTAAAACATAAATGTTACAAAAAACTGCTTTATTATCTCTTGGACAATCCCCTAAAACTTTTGATTGTAAGAGGAATGCAAAAAAAACATGTGTCCAAAAATAAACTTGAATATTCTCACCCATACGTTTGATAAAAACAGGAATTGAAATCTTCTCGATATATATAATTTTATTTTGCATGCATTTGCATAGGCATAGGTGTGTTATTCCAGCAACACACAGATTTATATCTCACCTATTGGTGTGTAAAACCATTATGTGGTTGAGCTGCAATCTTAAATTTAAAATATCAATGAAATAGCAAATTGATTATTTCGCTTGCCCACACAATGGGGTATACAGAACAGAGTTCATCACTAATATTGTTATTATCTATGATTCACTTAAAATAATAAAACGAATGTTCCTAGACTACTAATATTACTTTGGATAAAATATCAATGTTATTTTTACATCAAAAATATATTATCAAAACGACATTGTTCAAGTTGTTAGGCTATGTCAATCGAAGATGATTATGATATTATGTAAAATTGTGGTTACAGCATACACATTGATATCACCCGAGTCTAAACATAGATTACAAATAGTTTTGCAAAATAAGATCACAAAATGATTGATTGTCACTAAAAGTGGAATATAATTATGCTGGTGTGTTATCGTTCTATGCTATGACCCCTGGAGGATCTCGCGAGTACTTAACCTCCATTTAAGATAACGAGTGCTGCCTGGACACAACCACAGCTTTGCTTTACTATTATTGTTTGCTACTTTAGGAGATAAAGAGAACCCTAGCAATTTAAAAATGGCGCCAGTAACGCATATCAAATGAGTCTAATAATTTGTGAACCGTATAAGTATTTTATAACCGTTTAAACATTTACATAATTATAAACTGCAACTTATATCTAGGGACAAAGCATGCATAGTGGCAAATGATAGATCGTTTGACTGTAAAACGATGGATTTACACATTTTTGTAAATAAGCAGCCTTTGTCATTATGCTGCCATATCCGTTTCATATCTGGAACAAATTGTCACAATAAATTGCCGCCAATTAGTTCTGTCAGTTGTACTTTACCATAAGGTTTACCTGGGAACATATATGGTTTCTGACAAACTTCCAAGGCTTGTGGAATTGGCCTGTGGACTTGAAGAGACGACAGCTGTATTATGTGAGGAATATTTTGTTATCTTCTTCTTCTTCTTCGTGTCAGCGGCGTCAAATTATTTTTTCCCAATATCTGGCAACATCGATAGCTCGTGTGTTGCCCAGCATTAGGTCCTGAGATGTGCAACTTGTTGGGCACATGGAGCAGCATCGTAGGTGTGGGGCGGTCTGCAGGTCTCCACAGTCGCACAATAGTGTCTCTCCCTGCCGAAGCATTCCCCACCGCTCGAGGTTGTTCTTTGTTCTACCAACTCCGGTTCTTAATCTGTTTAGGGATTTCCAGGTCGGCCAGTCAAGGCTCTTGCCAGTTGGGAGGCCTTCCTTTGGAGTAATGAAATCCTCTGGTGCGATTTGTTGGCAGAGTTGGAGTCTCCCATTTTCAGGGCCGGATGTGAGAGGTTGTGTGGATTTCAGAAAGCTGCTTCGAGACTTCAATTTTGGTGTTGGGGGTATCTGATTATACAAGCAGTGGGACGGTTGGTTGATTGCCTTACGCATTTCTTCGGCGCATATGACTTTGCGTCTTATGTTCGGTGGTGCGATACCAGCCAAGGGGTATAGTTTTGAAATGGGTGTTGGTTTGAGGCAGCTTGTGACGACTCTGCATGCATCATTCAGGGCAGTATCCACTTGATTACAGTGGGCTGATCGACCCCACACTGGTGCCGCATATTCTCCGGCTGAGAAACAAAGTGCTAAAGCTGAGGTACGAAGAAGGGGTGGTTGGGCTCCCCAGTGAGTGTTGGTCAGTTTGCGGATGAGGTTGTTCCTTGTTGCAACTTTCTGTTTGGTGTTGCTGCAATGACGCCTGAAGGTGAGGGTGCGATCTAGAGTGACTCCGAGGTATTTTGGATGGTCGCTATGTTCCAGTACTCTACCTTCCCACGTGACACCAAAGCTTTCTGTTAACTTCCCTGTTTCTAAGGTGGAAACAGCAGACTTGTGTCTTTGATGGGTTAGGTTTGAGATGGTTGGTTTCGTAGTAATGGGACATCTCGTTGAGTCCCTGGCTTAGGATGTCCTCAACTTCTTCAAACGTAACTGCTTGTGCTGCCAAACCTAAGTCATCCGCATATATGAAAGACATTGTGTCTTTAGGGGTTTTGTTATGATTTGTTAATAGGATATTTTAAGGAGATCGTATTTTGTTTGTGTTTTGGTTCGTGCCTGACGTTGCTTATTTATTTGATCTAATTAGATCTGTACTTAAGGATGTGCTGGTTATTGATACTGGATTAGTCTAGCGGAAAATTTTATATTATTTGTTGTTAGAAATATACACTTTGTTTTTGAACTCGATTAATATATTTCTCTTTCTAATCTTGTCAATTAAAACTTCATCTCTTGGAAATATAGTTAATCGTTTGAAGAATAAAACTTTAGAATGCAAGTCGAGTAAATAAATAAAGAGATAAAATAATAAAAAGGTAATAACTAACTTTTTATTTAGAGTTATCTGACTATTTATATTTTTAACTAAATGATAGCATTACAATGAATATTTTACATAAGATCATGATTCTAAATATTATAAATGATAAAGATGATAAACTGAGACCAAGATATATTTATAGGTTAAAACTAACAAATTTATAATTTATTGTTTTTTAATTATTAATCTGCATTAAATTATTAATTTAAGTTCACTTCACAAGCTATAAAAATGAGAAAGTAATAATATAAAATAAGCTCTTTCTTATAATAAATTTTACTGGTGGAATACTAGTAAAATTGTAATACCAGTATGCTCATATATCTACTTGAAAATATAGTCACGCCGATGATGGATACTTTGACTCTTGAAGTATTATCGAGAAGTCTACGAACCCATAATCCAGGATGCTGACCTCAGGGTCCTGGCCGGCAAACGTAGAACAAAGGAAAAAGAGCGCGAGTGAATGCACTCTTGGACATTATGATAATAGCTGAGAGATAAATTAGGAGTGAGAGAAAAATATATAAAAATATATAGAAAAATAAATACTTTTAAAAAATATTTACATAATATAAACAATATATAAATATTTTGTATCTTGTTTAACCATAGACAACAATGACCACTGTTTAATCACTTAAGACAGCAGTTTCGCCCTCAATGAAGGCTTCATAAGTTCCCAACATGAATAAGAATACTGATGTGATAATAGATTTAACTTTTTTTGTTATAGGAGTGTGAAGGAGAGTAAGAAGGGAGGATAGGTGCAGCTTAAGAGAGTTACAGGAGGAGTTTAGACCTGTGTAAGTAAATATCTTTATAAAACAGTGCTCAGTGGTAAAACAGGGCATGAAATATTTATCTTTTTAATATTGAAATGGATCTCAAAATGCTAAAAATATAAATAACGTAAACAATATTGATTAAAGCTTAGTAATAAAGAGTTTTAATCATCCTTTATGACTCGTAAGGGTAAAAATTATCGTACTACAATAGTTAATAAAGTCTATCTACATATGAAGGGTTTGGTTTCCTGTTATAAAAGTATACTCAATTGTTGATGTAATGTAAAATAAATGTTTATAAATATATATATATTTTTTAAATACAATATATAAAAAATAATCAATAATTGAATGACCAAGAAAATTTGTTGGATTGAAGTTTAAGATTATATGAAAAAAAAAATTTACCTGACACGATCTTTATAATATTAAATAATATCAGTCATATGACTTGGGTGCGGTTGCTAGCTGACCTTCTCTGACAGTGAAGGTACGGCCTAAGGGCACCAATGTTATCATAACCCATAATTAAACTGCCATATAAAATGATTATTATATGCATTTTACATCAAAACATAAATATTCAGTGTTTTCCTTTTCTATTTATAAATCATCCATAAATGGGTCATTCAACCAATTTAATTAAAATCCATATGGAAACATCTGCAAAATACTAATGATTTTAAAAATATAAAAGTAGCCTTTCATATACAAGTAAATGAAAAGCTACTCTCACGAAAGATACAAATTGCAAGATTACTCAATTTTTAATGCGTTACAGAACAAACAATCATCTTTAAAGCTCTTTTTCACTTTAATGAGTAGTATTATTAAATTATGCAGTATTGCTCATTGAAATGAACTATAGAGTACATAAAAAATTACTTAATTACATTATTTAATTCAAATTAGTTGTAAATCCAATCCAAAATATCCTCTAGGTAAGTTAAAACTATAAAATTTATAAGATATTAAGTCATAAGAAGAATTAATGATTGCCTTGATAAAATGGCATCAATTAAGGAGGTGGTCTCGTGATAATGAAATTTTATATTAGTTTTTACATTGTGTACTCAATTGTCTTGGGTCGGGGACCGACACAGATGTTCCGTGTTTCTTTCATTAACAGAACACGACTGTCGGATTGTCAGGACATGGCAGTCTGACAGGTGACAAATGCCACCAATTACTTAGATTACACTATTCGACGTTGCTTCATACTGTACATTATATTACATTACATTTATAAATATTGTATGTAAGTGTATTTAAAACAATAATTAAGTTCTAATAAAAGAAAAATAAACATTTATCATCATGCCATTGCTTCACAAGAATATATTGTTATTTTTTATTTATATGGTGTAAGTTATTAAAATAAAAATCCAGAAAAAAACGAATCTATAATCAGTGACATGGAATTATTCAAATCAAATACATACTCAAATAGTGTGAGTATGAGTGACCTATGTTCTGCAGTAGTGGCAAATTTAATAGTTATTTAGAATTTACATAGCCAATAGTTGCCCCAGAAATACCTCCCACATGTATAAAAGCATATTTTAAAGAAGCAAAATAAAATTAGGTTCCTTTATTAGGAAATAGTATTATTTAAATTGGCAATAGCAAATAATGAAGTGGGGGAAACTATCAAAACATCTATACAGCAATGCTCTCATTTATGGACATATATGAAGCCGGGACTCTATTATTAGTAATCTTATAACTGAGGGAAGGAATCTCATAAAACATTATGGGTTACAAAAATGCAAAACTAAAATACTCGAAAATTAAAAAATATATGGATGAAACATTTAGTTACTAGGCAGTAAAATGCTCACCAATGCTTGACTGTAAGCACCACGCAGATAATAATTGTGAATTTGCAGTGATTATTTCAATTTGGTGCGAGATTTGAGGTAGCGTAATTAAGGGTTCTACTGTACATCTCATCGTCGATTACCAGCCAATGTTCATGGAACAGTTGGAATTGTGTTTTACTATTATTTTTCACTAAATTTAATACAGATTTACCTGTTTTACCAATTAATAGAGAAAATAATTATCTATCTAAGGATACTTAATTTTTTATTTGACATATATCTATTTGTTACATTATTTACAAGCAGCTTTTTTCAGGTTTAGGACAATATACTTATTATTCATATTACTTTTTTCGTTGACGAAAAGACAATGATTAATTTAGTGAATGAGTACATGAATATTTATGGATTCCATTAGCTATTACAAATACTTCAAGAGAAAATGATTATCTAATACAGTACCATCACATTATCTGATACTGTACATATAATATGATCAATAGGTGTTTACAGAATGATTATAAGTAAGGGCAATCATGAGCTTAAGTGAGAGTCAAGGCCACGCCCCCTCATGGACAATTTTTAAAGAAATGAGTAGGCGGAAGTCTTTCATAACTAACTATATCATCCATACAGCTATCTCTATACTTCTTAAGACTCTAGTGAACCGGACTAAAACATTGTATGTTGTGCTTGATTAAACCGAATAATTTAAATTATACTTTTAAATATGTTCTATAA
Source organism: Glossosoma conforme (assembly GCA_022606575.1). NCBI lineage: Eukaryota > Metazoa > Arthropoda > Insecta > Trichoptera > Glossosomatidae > Glossosoma > Glossosoma conforme. The sequence goes on along the minus strand of JAGTXR010000017.1, from coordinate 2,479,949 downwards.
TTTGCACAAAATTTGATTGAAAATTAATGAAATGGTAATCACCGAATTTATGAAAACAAATATATTTAATTTAACATATATTTTTTCCCGAAGTATTTAAATTACAAGAAAATGGAAGATGAGTATGTGAAAAAGGAATGAAAACAACAAAGCACTTCCTCAATAAACTGAAAATAAGACAGAGGTCTCAAACTCTTCCAATTTCCTGAATGAAAAAATTATAAATATGCAATAAAATAAATAATCAAGATTTCTTATTTACCAAGCATATCCTACTTTTTTTTACAAAATCAAATAAAAGCAGAAAACATTCCTATTTAGAAATGAAAAATTCACGTGAAACACTTCCATGTACGGGATACTGGCTTTATTTGTAATCCATCTGTCCATGATGACACTATTATTGTACAATTAATTAATAAGTTAACTGGTCAGTTAACAATCTCCTTCCATATTCTTTCCCAAACTGGGTCATATGGTCTCCAAAAACTACTGCTACACATAAACACATATATACATACTATGCTATTTCTTGACAACCACTACGATGAGAGCCCGGGCGCTTAGAAAGAAGTTATATTTGGATTTTCGTTGATCAGCATTTTAAGGAGTTCGAACGATTGGCCCGACATTCCCGAGGCTAAGAATATTTGATCCAAAGGAGCGGTTCGACCTAATCTAAGCAGTCATCCATCCGAACGATGGTTCATGCCAAATGTAGCTTGACTTCACTTATCAGACTCAAAATCCCGGTAATTTAACATGGCATTATTGTTAAGCTGAGTAAAATAAATAAATAATCATTTATTAAGCTTAATTCGAAATAAAATATATATATATAGAACTGCAAAAAAAATGAGTAAACATATTGTTATCATTAATTATGTTTATCAGATTTGTGTGGAGGGGGATTGCAGAGATGGATCAGTATGTCAACATTCCTCCCAACAAATAAAAAAGTTATTAAAGAATAAAAAGGTGAATGAAAAGTTTCGACTTACTTTGGGATCCTTTTCATAGTAGTACTGTTGGGTTCTGATCCAGCGCGAGACGAGGTGGTCCTTGACCGTGTGAGCGAGAGCAAAGTAATAGTCCCGCGGGGTGGCAACGTTCCTGTCCTTGACGAGAGTGTAGTGAAGATGCCTATTGAAGGTTTTCTTCACTTCAGTCACGTTCTCCACGGCGACTATCCCGCGCACGGAGATCTGCTTGCGCTTCTCGTGGTCGATCTGAAGGCTCGTCATGGCGAGGAACGTATTATTACGCGAGTTTGTGGAACACGGACGATCTCGCTGACCGGCAGCGGTCGAATCAACCGGATCGGCTCCGGCTTGGCGTTAAATATCGCGGTCACCTTGCGCAAAGGTCATTCGCGAGAGGGTTTACAGCTGATGAGAGACTCAACGACATAACGTATCCTTAGACTAGTCTTCTTCTTTTTTAATTAGTGGATTTCGTCGATTATACCTTATACAACGAGTTAAATAACGTATGGTAAACGTATTAATTAAATACATAAAATATTTTTTTTCAAATAATGTGAACCCCTTATTACATAAGTTTTTTTATTACAATATGACTTCAAAACGTATATTTGACCAAAAAATAGTAAATTGTAAAAAAAAATATTACTGTAATTGTTTAATTGAAGGTATAAAATCTTAATTAAAAGTATCAAAATAAATATTTCACCTCTAACAACATATTGCAAGAAATATTTCTTAATATTCAAAATTATTTTTGAAATAATGTGTATGTACATAATAGAGGATTTTTTTGTTTTGAGTTGGCAATACTAATTTTAAAAGTCAATCACTCGTTTTGACAAATTACGATTGTCTGTTTAGATTCTGGGTTTTAATTTTTATCAGTCCCGTTCCTTGAAATGTGGTCATGTACCGGATCTTGATTTCATGAATATCAATCAACGCACAGCCTTCATACCCTGGTCTAGCTTAACTTAGAATAGCCTAACCTAGCCTACACTTCAGTTGCCAATAAAAATACTATGAAATATGATGAAAAATGATAATAATATTCCATTTGTTTACATAATTTTTCGTTAATTTCCAACATTTTTGATGATTTCATAAATTTTCATAATTTTTCCATTGTTTTTTAATATTTTTGTCTCTTTTACCACTTGGGGAGGACTTGGTTGTTATATTTTTTATATTGCATGTAAAAACACTGAGTATATTTAATACAATTAATAAAATATTTTCCTACAAAACAACGCAAATTTCATTCAAATTCAACCATTATTTCCGTTCTCTTTTACACCAACCTTAATTTTGCAGACGAATTTCAGAAAAGCGCCCGCTATTAGGGCTCTTGGAGCGGGTAGGACTGGAACCGGGTACCTGATATGTTTTATATGGAACCGAAAATTGTTTTTTTTACGATGCATACTAGGGATTTAGGATTTATGGAATTATTCCTTGAAATAAGTCAGGTCGCCGTCTTGCCACCTATTTGACCTTTAGTTTAATTGTCAAGTAAATTTTTTTTCATAATATTGTTCATAAAATTTGAATAAAAAAATAATCACAATCGATTTTACAAATAAAAATGTTATTAATAATTAAATATAATATTTATTTTTTCTTTTTTGTTAGGGTCCCAAATATATTTTCTCTTTTTTCGAGATGACCAAATGTGATTTTAAATAAACATTTCTATATGCTTCATAGTTTTAATCATATTAGGTCTTTGCTAAAAATACTTTTTTGATTAAAATATTTCACTGAAATGATTTTGGTTAGAGTTCAGTCTATAATTGTCAACCTATATATACGCAAAACTATATTTTTTTCTATGATTTAATTTTTTTTATCTTTTTACAATATTTATTATATTTAAGATTACATTTTTTCAATTTATAAAGTATTTCTTATATTGCATTTAATATAAATAAAATATTATTTAGAAATGATTCCACAATTTTTTATTGCCAGACGTCATGTTTCCACTACCTTGGATAAACATGGGCGAGTGGCTCTATTAATATTTTATGTTAATACTTTTGATAACTGAACAAAAACAAAAAAAATTTAAAGGCTGAAAATACCATATTCCGCCTCAGAATGTATTACTCAATAATTTTATGCGCATCCTTAATCTGTTCACCGCGTATGACCGCTATGAGTGTTCTAACGAACATGCCCTCAGCGCGTATGACACACATAGAGGTCATGGAAGTTTCAAACCTATATAATTGTATGAAGAATGATTATTGTTAAATCAAACCGAAAAATACAAGAAACATATTGTATTTTATTATTGAACACATTACTTTGGGTGCCAATTAACATATTGATTAGTTGAAAAAATATCACAACCTATATTTATCTTTGATTTTTCTGAAGAAAACGCGACAACAAAATCTCCAAAAAAGCAACCGCGTACAGGGTATTTTCGCTAAATTTGGTGCCGCGGGCAAAAGGTTAAATTACGATTAAAGAGCGATACAAATATGAAAATTTCTAAACTTTTAAAGAGGGACAAAGTACAAGCTATCATTTCTATAGTTTTCACTTCAAATAGATTCGTTGAAACGAATACGTTTTTTTAGTCTGATGCTCAAATGCCGTAAATGTTAAATTCTGGTGGTTGATGTCAGGTAACGTAATAATATGTGACGCTTGAAGCGCTCGTACTAGAAGCATCGTGATGTTGTGGATTATTGGCGACTTCACAGGCAGTGGTGATTTTTATTTACCCACAAAGCTTGGTTGGAAAGAATAGCATATCTAGCACATATATTGGAACAGCAAAATAGGCTTAACCTAAAACTTCAGGGAAAGGAAACGATTATTATCGGATTTTACGATAATTTCATTATGTATTTTTTTTTGTATGGGGGTCACAGGCTATACGGCCTTTATAAAATGGTGTCGCCACCCGAAAACGGTTGGGAATCTGTGATTTCAAATATGTAAATTCATTTTTAAAAATTGTCTAAAAATATTTAAATCTCAGTTTTGTGTGCTCGAACCTTTATACAAATCCTGTTAGGTAGATTCGTTCGACTTTCAATGCGCAGCAACTCTTTTTCACTAGCATCGAGAAATTTTGACGTTATTTCTACCTGACGAATGGATGTATGGTAGGAATGTATTGGTCTTATTTATACAAAAAAATATTCCTTATATCTATAATCTGAGGATGTTTCATTTCACTAACTCGTTGTTTCAAAAGTTATGGGTTTTTAAAAAGCTCACTTGCGAAACTGAAAATCGCTTGCACCTGGCAGCAAGTTACAAAAAATAATGCCCGCAAACAATCTGTTAAATGGGGCAACCACTTTAGACGGTTCAATTTTTTTTTTATTATTTCACTATTAATTATTTCATTAATAAATTATATATTATATAACTTATATAATATATTAAAGAATTTGCTTACAAAGATTCAAGGTGATATTTGTAAGTCCTTCATACATTAGGGATGTGAATCCGAGGACGGGACTATTTAAAAATCGAAATAAAATAGAAAATTCAGAAAACAGGAGATTTTAAAACTCAATAAAACTTATGAGGAATGAGAAAGCAATCTTTATGGAATAGTAAGTGTTGTAAAAACGTTTTTTGTTTTCAAATGTTTCTATGCCATTCAATTTTTCATATTTGTTATTAAATCTTAGGTTTAAGTAATAACTACATAACTACACATTGTAACTAAACTTTTTATATAGCTTCCAGGTTTATATTCCGACTCCTATCGTGCACGCCAACTATACACCTAAATTTCAGAACACCATGTATATCAGCTTATAACTAGGACAAAATTAAAAATAACTTCTGAAAATATTTTATTATATAGTTCATAACATACACAAAACAACATTAAAGACTCGAACATTTTACATCATTCCTTCTCTTCGAAAAAGAAATCACAATAAAATGTTAAAAATAGTTTCCTATAGTGGTTTCCCCACTTAAAAGCACTATGTCCCACTTTAAAAATTGTGATTTTTTCGAAGCATATTTACTAGTATAAATATCACTTAGAAGATATAATTAAAACTATTTACAGCAATAAAAAATATTGCATTGCAATGCCTAAAATACTATCGTTGCTGGTAAGGGTGTATTTGTGTAGCCGCTTTGATGTTGGTTTTGATGGCGGAGGGAGCTTTAGGCTGCGGGGGCGCCGGCAGGGGCGGAGCTGCGGCTCTTGGCGGAGCACCCAGCGGTGGCCCAGCGCCCCGCAGTCCCTTGCCCATGCCCACGGCAGTCACCAGAACATGAGTATCGCCAGAGCTGTGAGTCTGCTGGATCACTGTAATAAAAATTATTTACAAAATTACTTAAATCAAAATAAACATTTCCACATTTTGAAAACATGACAAAATTAAGATATATCAATGCTTCATGAACTGTAGTATAATATTATCCAATTGATTTAATAGATTTTACAGGAATTTTTGTGCTACTCCACTATCTGCTTTATGAAGTTTACTTAGCTTTTTTTCTTATTTTAATAATATTTTGAAAAAGAGAATAACGAATCAAATGAATTGCGATCTACTAATATTTACCCGATCTTAGAGATTCGCCTTCCCAGTCTTCTCGGCCCTTCGAAATAATTTCCCAAACGTGGCCGACAACTTTGTTGAACTGGCTTACTTGTTTCTGTAAAACATAATATAATTATTACTTAAAATATACATATACTATACATAAAATTCTTTTTTCAACGCGTCAATCCAAGTACAAAAATAACGGCAGAAGCAGGATGCGAACCGCGGACCTTGGAAACCAAATGCCCAGGTATTCATACCGCTCGGCGAACTACGCCATTGCTATGCCCAGACTGACTTGCGGTGAAACTAGTATTTATATCATTGTTATCATCGCACGATAGATGTCGCTATAGTATATATTCAAAGTATGTATATTTTTATTATTATTCTATCAGTCTTCATTTATTCACAAGCTTAATATTATTACTTTCCGGAGAATATTGAAATAATAAAATAATATTCTAATAAAAATTAAAAAATTAATTAATAATGTCTCCTTGAGACAATATCAAGAAGGTAAAATTATCCATCAGTAACACAGGTAAATGATTGGTTATAAAGTCCATAAGTAGTCGTTTCTCATCCATTCAGTCTATAGTTTGGTTCGAGACCCGAGTGGTACTTACTAAAATAAATAGACTGCCGGAAAGTAATAATATTAAGCTTGTGAATAAATGAAGACTGATGGAATAATAATAAAAATATACATACTTTGAATATATACTATAGCGACATCTAACGTACGATGATAACAATGATATAAATACTAGTTTCACCGCAAGTCAGTCTGGGCATAGCAATGGCGTAGTTCGCCGAGCGGTATGAATACCTGGGCATTTGGTTTCACGATCCTGCTTCTGCCGTTATTTTGTGCTTGGATTGATTGAAAAAAGAATTTTATGTATAATATGTATATTTTAAGTAATAATATTGTAATATAGGCAATGATCTATAAAAGTAGATTAGAATATTGAAATAATAAAATAATATTCTAATAAAAATTAAAAAATTAAATAATATAATTAATTCTATAAAAACGATGCATTAATTTGTATAACATATATAAATTTGATCATAAATGATCATCACAAAACTGGGAATAACACCAAAATTTCATGGAATAGCTTTAAGGCTTTCTTCCAGGTGGCTGCACTGTGTAATTTCACTTGAAAGGATTGTCGGTTTTTTTTTCAAAAATGAATTGATTTATGTGTTCAGTAATATATTTAACTAATTTTGAAAAATGGCTCAGTGGTCAACATCGAGTGCATCAATAAAGACATGGGTATACAGTCTGCGGTACAGATCCGTAAGTCCAGCATTTATTTTCTCAAATTGATTGATGAATGAAATGCCATCAAGATATATGCTTTAGTAAGTGTATCAACTGTTGAATACATCTATAAACCTTTTTATCGGTTTATTAAACCTTCAATGCGGATAACATCATTAGCGGTCATGATGTTTATACATATTTTCAAGTCTATTATTACAGTTATATTCTGCTGTTCAATCTTCGCTGAATGTATTACTGAATATAAAAATCAATTGGATTTTAGTCAAAAACTATATGTAACAACTGATATATTTGTTTACTGGAAATTTTGTAGTTTGAAGTTTTCTTTATCGTTAAATATTCATTTACACGTTTGTATGTTTGTGCACATTGGAACTGAAGAAGCTTTCATAGATCGCAAAACTGTGGTCTTCCATCAAGTGAAACAGTGTTCAATGTGTTCCCTATTAAAACAAGGTATACAATTCTTATCTATTTAATATTAAAATGGATATTAGAGTGAATGCTAAAAATATAAATAACGTAAATAATTAACCTGTGATGCATCAAAGTTAAGTGTGGTGGCTTTGTGTGTGAGCGCCAGCATGCGCTGCTCGGCCTGCGGCTCCGGCTTGGTGCGCAGGTAGTCGGGGACCAGGTCGTGGGCGAAGGCCGGCACGCGGCCCTCCGTCAGCCCGGCCAGCGCCTCGTCGCGCTCGCAGCACAGCAGCAGCGGCAGCACGGCCAGCCCACGCAGCGGCGGAGACAATTCGTTGGTCAGGATCTTACTCAGACCGGTTAGCTGGAAAAAATCTACAGTTAAACAAAGAACACCTCTACTTACACTAAATTATCTATAGTATCTTAAATAATGAGTTATAAGAAAAAAAAAATGACAAGACATGAATCAAGTTTTATAAAAAATAAGTTAATCTTCTTTTAATTCCGTCATATCAGTACATTTTTATTCAATTTGCATTCCTGACAATAAGCCTTAGAGCTTTAGAGTATGCAGGTTTGGCTTATGCTGTCCTATAAAATCAATAAAAAGAAATTTATTATTGGGTTGAATGTATGGATTTATATTAGCGCTATTGAATTTTTTTGCAACCGCACCAACTATTATTTATATATTTAATTATCTATATCAATATATATACAGGCGAACCTTGACTTTCGCACATTCGACTTTCGCACAACCCGCTATTTCGCACATTTTTGAAAAATAGTTTTTTAATTATTTTTTTCCCGAAATAATGCAAAAATGTTTTGTTTCCCTGTTGCACCATGAAACGCTTATGAGCCCAGTCCGCACTGTGAAAAGTGTTATGTCCTGTTCGCACATATGTTCGCACATATGCATTAACATATGCATTAACATACGAGAGCGAGCGAATCAAACGCATGCATTTGAATTTACATACTAATTTGTATAAATTCAAATGTCTGATCTCGACAGGTTCAGTCTTGCGTTAGCATACGCACAGATTAATTGTTCTGCGAGTTTTGTTTCAAATATTACGTACCCGTTTTAACATAATTTATTTTGGGAGAAGTTGTACAGTAGTAATTTTAAATAAATTATTTTGTTTAAAAATAAAAAATAAAAAAGTTTTAACATGAGTGAGAAACGAAAAAAACTGTGAAGTAAATATAGCTAAAAAAACCAAGAACCCATAAACTTCATACAATCGAAACGAAGATGGATATAATAAAACGATCTGAAAATGGAGAGTCGTTTGCTTCAATTGGCCGATCGTATGATATAAACAGGTCTACGATATGTTCGATATTAAAGAATAAAAATAAAATTAAGGAATATGTATATCATCAAAAATTGTTTCCAAAAAGCACGGCATAGTAATGGATGAAATGGAGAAATCTTTGATGTATTGGATTAGTGACCAAAATCAAAAGACGTACCTCTGAGCGATTCAAGCTAGGGCTATTAGCTTGCATAATGATTGGAAGGCTAGACTAAAATATGATTCTGACACGGTGTTTCATGCAAGTAACGGCTGGTTTTCAAATTTTAAAACAAGGTATTCTTTACGCAATATTAAATTCACCGGAGAATCAGCCGATGCGGATAAAGATGCTGCAAAAGACTTTATTCCGTCACTGTCCAAAACTATTGAAGATGGAGAATATACCTCTAGTCAAATATTCAATGTAGATGAGACTGGTTTATTTTGGAAGAAGATGCCTAATCGTACATTCTTATCAAAGGATGAATCAGTTGCGCCTGGCCATAAACGCGAAGATGTTAATGAATTGATAGAATCACATTCTGAACCATTGTCAAATGAATTTCTTATGGATCGTCAGTGAAAATTCTAGTTCATACGTACAAAACGAAAGTGAGGAAGAAGAACCAGAAGAAATACCTAATACCTTAACATTAAAAACTTGAACGAAGCTTTAACACATATTGAGAAATTTTTAAATATTATAGAAGAATGTGACCCAAATGGAGAACGCATATCTAAAGTGCGTAGGAGATCCATAATAGCACTGCGTGTTACAGAACTCTCTATGAAGAAAAGAAAAAAAATAATAAAATACAAAAAACTCTTGACAATTTCGTTAAAAAATATAATTTCAATTTAATATGTACTGAGTAATTTTTGACAAATAAAATTTTGAAGTACATACAATCTCTACTTTCGAACATTTAACTTTCGCACACATTTTCAGGAACCAATTATGTGCGAAAGTCGAGGTTCGCCTGTATAAGTATATATTTCGGACTATATTAGGTTAAATTATAGTGGTGACAAATAGATTGAATTATAACAAGTCACTATCCCATATTACCTATTGACGTTTTAAAAAACATTAATTTTTTTCTATTTTTTAATCTTTTTTGCAGATGCAATTAGCAGGAGCAATATATATAATATAATTGAATAAGGAATATATTACGAAAAGAACAGAAAAAATTGGAACGAGAGGAGATACAAAAATAAAACGACAAAAAACCTAAAAAACCTAGAGTATAATGCATCCTATACATATTACAAAATATGTATAGGATGCATTATACGATACTATATTTTCCATCATTTAAAATACAACAACAACACAAGTTTTCACCGGACAAGAAAATAACATGTTCCTTTATATAAATTAAAATCAAATAAAAACTGGTGGTCAAACCGTGATATTTTTGTTGGAATGTAGAAATCATTAAATTATATAAACACGTATTTGTGTCAAAGCCGAAAATCAAACGGCAACTTTAAAATGTTCATATGTAAGTACTTTGTCAGCTCCGAAATTGAAACGCTTTTGTTGGATGCGTATTTAGTGTCAACGCCGAGTTAAATAAAAGGAATGGTAAAATAGTAAATCAGATAATGTACTAAGCTATGAAAGGACACCATTGTCAGCTACGATATAATTTGATTTTATAAATTACAATCTTTTGCTAAGGGAAATCATTTTTGTAGACATTTTGTATGATTCATGAACCATTTATTTATTATATGTAGATATTACGGCATAATTTCTGTTTAACCTAACCTAAATCGGGTTTTGGAATTTGTATTAGGACGAGAGAATACGAGGAAGCTGTTATTACATGTCCCGAGAGGAGCGCGTAGTTGTCCAGGAAAGTCGGCCAGTTGATGGTTTCATACTCGGTCTCCAGTTTGTGGATCATGGCTGCAATTGCACTCTTCAGATCGTGAACTCTGCTTATTATTGCGTTCAAAGCCGCGTCTAACTGCTTCTCTTCTCTTTCCATTGATGCAAATTTTCACTAAAACCAAGTGAAACTACATTAATGCATCGAAACAATATTATGTCAAATTGTTTGAACTTCAGTAATCAAAACATAACCAAGTTTAAATTATATTTATAATTTTTTTGTAAGATAAAATTTTACGATAGGCATTCATAATAAATCAAAAATATTTAAAAAAAAAACAATTACGTTATCAATTAAGTTATTTGTACAATAAGTTTGAAATAATCAAAAGCCAATAAAAAAATGTGATCCAATACATAAACTCATATAGTTCGCGTATGATCTGTCAGTTTTGTAACCAATAGACTAAACCTACAGTAAGAAGTTCTCGGATATTGTTGTGACAGAAATACCTATGAAAAAGTTTACCACCAAATGCATTATATGTAAATCCATGTTTTATAAAAAAATCTAATAATGTCTTTCAATTTTATTTAAAAATTATTTCCTTAATTTTTCAATTGTGAGAAGAAGAAAAATCGGCTATCAACAAATGCCGATATATAGGTAGGTATTGCATTCGTAAATTTGGCAAACAAGACGTCAACGAGAGAATACGTGTTACACACTTCTTATACTTGAGGAGGGAGAATATTGCACCAGCGACGCGCTTTTAAATATTTTATTCACGAATTTAAAATAACGATCATTTATCGCTTAAAAATAGGACATCTGACGAGCCTTCATAGAATAATTTGTCGATTGATGTTGATAAAAATGTTTGTAAAGCATTAATAACACAAGGAGTCATGGTGTGAATGAGCCACGGCACGGAGTGTGATATTGTTCCACAAAAAAGATACAAATCGGTTCCAGCTTAACGTGCGGCCTACCAACCACTTACTGGTTCGATTTACTCTATACCTAACGATCAGTACCGGCTTTAGACCCTGCGGCGCCCTAGGGCATTTTTTTCTAGCGTCTCAAATTGTTTATATTTTAAAAATCTGAAAAGGATTGGTTGCCCTCGGCGCCCTTAGCTTATTCGACGCCCTGGGGCACCGATCCACTTCGCCGATCCGGCACTGCTGACGATACATTAAAAAACGGCATCAGTAGAAAACATACTCGCCTAATCTAATTCTTGGGATTAGGTACAATCATACCTGCAAACGATACATATCCGAGGGTATAATTTAAGGTGTGCTTGCAAAAGCAAATAATTCAAAATTTGGCGAAAGGCTATTTTAATTGGTAATGTAGTTTTCCCCAAGGGAATGGTCAAAATATGTTTGATTTGGAATAAAAAACCACATTTATTCATCGACAGTAATTCGAGGCAAAATATTCTTAGGTTAGCAATGCTATCATGTATTATCATCAGTCAGCATAAGTGCAATGTAAAATAAATACCAATCTTAATATTAAATATCAACATTTATTTTATATTTTTATTAATTATTTAAATAATGGAAATCTAAGAAAAATATTAAAATCTATGACATGAGTTATGAAAATTGATGATAAAATATGAAAATCGATGATAAAATATAATAATCGACAAAAAATTACGAAAGCCAAACAAAACATGATAAAAATTGGCCTTCGTTATTCACAAAAGTAATAAGTGAAAATGTTAGACAACCTCGAGTCACTGAAAATTAATAAGTCTATCAAAAATACAGAAAACCTACTAAATAACCAGGTTAATTTGTCTTTTAGTCCGATTATTGATGTTTCCAGCAAATCGCTGAGTTAGCCTGACCAATCCATTATCTGCCCTCACTCCTACTCCCACCTCTACTGATCGACTGTTTTTCTGTATTTATTGTTTAGTGTCGTCCTGAAATTGACAGTGTGCTACCGAAACTAGTAGACAATAAACTATAAACCAAGTGGTTATAAATAAATTGAATTATTTTATTTTAATCCTGTCTAACTACAAAATTATTGCTTTTTATAAAGCTATACGATGAAACATCATTCAAATCGATGAAACATGAAATCTATAAAATACAAAATATCTTTGGAATATGATATAAACCGATGAAATGTTTTCTTCATATATCATTTCTATTATGTTTCATTGATCAATATAGTTTTTTTGTGGGTTTTTATCACATTTTTTACAATTTTTTGCTTTTCATCGAATTTCATTATTTTTTATCAATGTCAACCATTTTTCATAGATCTTCAACATTGATTAAATATAATAAGATCCCATGAAAAATTACACATTGATAAATTAGAAATGTTTTAAAAATCCATGCAAAATTATGAAAATCAAAGGAATATGATAAAAATCGTTAAAATTACATTGTATAACTATGATGAAAATCAATGAGATATAATTATCACATTTCATTGATAAAGTATGCCGATCTAAAATGGAAAATTGTATTGTTAAATAAGTATATTTTTTAATTTTATTCTTTGAATAGATTAGTAAAATAACAAATAATACAGTGTTGAAAAAAACAATTGTAATAAAGAATGTTATTTAAAAATGATATTTATTTTTTATAAATTTTTTGTATAATTATACCAATTACATTGAATATAATTCCACTGGTCCTGATACATAACACTGGTGAAATGAGGGGCAAATACAATAGACTATACAAATATATATATAAAAGAGGAGGTCTTAAAACTCAACCAGGTTTACGAGGAACAAAAAACCACCTCTATGGAGTAGGAATTGCTAATTAAAATGTGAGTACAATAAATGCTTTACTAATAATTAGATTTTTTAGTTTTGTTCATGTACGAAATATTATTTATTTGTGGAATTGTTTTTAAATTTTTTTTAGAATATATTTAAATATCGTAAGATAGATAATTGAAGACCTATACCAATATTAAACAAATATAGCCACTATCATCTCCAAAGACATTTCCCTTGTCAATATCAGAAAAAAAGAAATGGCAGACGCTGGGATTCAAACTGACAACATTGCACCATTGTTGTATTCTATTCACAAGGCTAGTCCATTGACCAATTGCTTCCGCCTACCGACTTGAGAATTTATACATATTTATATTATCAATACGTATTATTACAGATGGCACTCGCTGCAAATTGGTTGATTATATTTTTTTAAGATTTAATTAATTTTGATTTATTCACAAGTATTATTTTTTACCAACAATCTATTTACTTCATATATCCTCTGGGTTACTTCTAAACTGAATGGAAATAACTTTTTGTTAATGCTACATGGACATTACACAGTCTAACTTGTGTTACTGATGAGCCTTAAATTTATATTGCTATTGATTCACATTAAGTTATTTTTAGATTTTTTGTTTATAGATACTCAATGATTTATCTATCAAGTTCAATATTAGAATATTGAAATATATTATAATTCCTTTTTTCCGATATTGACGAGAAAAATATCAATGAAGATGATAACTGCTGTAGGTTTGTATTGGTGTATCAATTTGTTATTTGTGGAATATACGACTAGATTGCATAGAATAAATGCTTAGGCGGATTTTTCAATCCGATAATAATAAAAATAAAGTGGATATCAAAATTATTTAATTTTACATCTTAATAAATATAGAAAAAAAATATGTTAACATCATATTAATATTTATAATGCCAGTTGCACGGTTTTTTTTAAAGTAAACTTATAAAAAGTCTACTTAAATAATATAATTTTATAATACAAGGAAACAGTATACTTTACTCAATAAAGAAATATAAAGATTATAACTAAATATGTTCAATATTTTTCTGCCTATATATTTTCAAAATGGATGTAATAGAATTAAATATAAGCTCATTATTTAAAAAACAAATATATTTAATTTGTGGGCATTAACTGAAATTCTTATTACTAAAAGCAATATTTACAATAAATAACTTTATCATAAAAAAACAAATTGTACCATAGAATACCACCAAACAATGGATGAGATATCTCATGCTAATTATATAACGTTTACCAATCTTTGTAAAGAAAATTAAGGTCTTCGTAAGGAGTATCGATCTGCTGATGTCATTAGATTATAACCCGGCTTACATTCATAATCCACAAAAATCCATCATTTTTTCTTGAGGATTCACAGTGAATTTCTGGTGTTCTCAGCATAACATTCGCCAACCGGTTGGATTAAATTAATATAATATGATAGACGTGTTTACAGTGAAGGATAAGTCTCACACTAACTATTTAAAGATAAAAAATACTCTTGAACATTCAAACTTGAATCTATGGACGTAAAACAATTCATTTATACAATATTTGAAAGTATAATTATTATATTTCAATTTATATCACAAAATTGAATCATACACTTACTGATATTTTGTATTTATTTCTTATTTTAATATTGCCATCAATTACAAAGAAATGTTTTTATGTACAAAAGATTAAGAAATAATTATAATATATTTTGTTAGGTATATTATATAAATTACTTGTAAATGCTGCTTATAATTTATTAAACATAAATTCATCTACGGTTAATTGTTTCCCTAGTGTCTTACTATCTTTAATAGGTATCTACTATCTTACTATCTTGTGTAAGCAATACCCACAATATGTATAACGCACTTGAGAAGTTGCATTGAATCGTGTGATTTTATTTTCCAAAGGAATGAGAGTAAATTATTTTATTTAATTTTCTTAATTATTCATCCTTTATCGGAGAAATTATACATCATTTAAATTTACCTACATTGGATAGGTGGAATAAAAGACAATATTTTTAAAATTCTCATCTGCCAGAACGTCTAAGAGATGGAAAGATAGTAGGTGCTCCACTTCTCAAGAATATAGTAATCATAAATAACAAATCTCTGATCAAGAGCTAGAAAAAATCATTAAAAATTAAAACTTACGGAATGCAAAAAAAACACAAAAATGTTTTCATTACGTTATACTCCAGCTTAGACTAAAGCTATCAAAGCCTGTGATGAATGTCGACAAATCTCTTTTAATTTTAACAAATTAAATCATTTTTACTAACATGTAAAGAGTATTATTATTAATATATAAATACTGTAAGCTTTATTTAATGTGTTTATCTATTGTACATAACTTTCATTAGAAGCGAGGCTTAGATTGATGTTTATAAAATATATTAAATTACTGTACAGGGTTGTATTGGGAGACACTTTGTAACTGCCAGGGATCACGATAGAATATCTCAAGTTTAGTAAGAATAAAATGATATAATTAAGAGTGTGAAATTATCAGATATATTTGCCTAATACCTTAGAGATTGAAAATGATATAGGATTATCGATATACATTTAAAATTAAGAAACATAAACGGTAATTAATAATGTATTATATACATTTAACAAATTAAGACTATTATATATACTTTGAGCTCCTTCTGCACTTCCCGCCTTGGGAATATAGGAGTGTCTTTTAATTCTATGTGAAATATCTGGTACTCACTGCTTTACTTAATCAAAATAAAGTGCCAGCTATACAGAGTCTAAATTGTCTCTAATCTCTTTATGTCTATGTATCTTGGCATCTCACCGAGAGCTAATGCCTTATAATGGGATTTGAGAGCAGATGGTTTGACTTTATGAGAAACGATGAAATGAGTGAGCGGACAAGGCAGCCTTCCATACTACAGTTGATCAAAAGGCGAAAGTGGACCTGGTTGGGACATATAACTAAGAAGGAATTTCCGCGTGGTGCTCCCTGGAATTGGTTATTTACAATGCCGTCCAATCCTTCTACTACTGAAACAATAGGACCTTACCCCTGGTCACGACCAGGGGTGGAATATATGCAGGTCCCTTAACAGACTTTGGACCAGAGTATGCAAGATGAGGACGCAAATGAAAGCTTGGAAGTTTTACAGCGGGCCGATTGAATATGACTGCGGCGTGGAGCAGACCCTGTCCCACCTTCCAAATTGTGCACTGTGTCCATGTACCTGCACCAAGGAGGACCTGATGATGGCTGAGAGTAATGCCAACGACGTCGCCCACTTCTGGGCAGACAGGATCTGACCATGTTGTTTCCAACACGATTATATAAAAAAACATTAACTACAACTGCTTTTTTTTTCAAGCCCTCAAGGTCGTGCCGTCTTGAAAGGAGTTCGGGAACTATACAAAAAAAGTACTACTGGGCAGAGTTGCGGGAGGCGGAGCTGACTTGGGATGAGCCTAGGACTATGGCGACTGACAAAGATTTGTGGCGGCAGTTTTTGAATGCCATATGCTCCAGTTAGGGAAACAGATATGGATAATAATGATACATACTTCAAAATACCCGTTACGAGAAAGCTAAATTTCTGTATAAAAGGTCGGTCTTTCAAGACCGACGAGCTTAAATACATTAGGAAGCAATACCAGCGTATTCAATCCTATCATTCCACAAGTGAAATATTTATAACTCAATTCAACGATAATTTTATTTTTGTTTTCGAGGCTGTTTTCAGACGATCTGAGTTCATTTTTGTCTTTTCCTAAGAGGGCGCAAACGAATGCGTATGATATGGATTTTGCGATGCCTCTCGTTGCTATCACACCGCAGAACCCGAGGATCGTTCGAAGAATAGCCATCCCGAGCATGTCATAAGAAGGCCAGATGATGGTGTATGGAGGAGTCATGTCACTAGCCACCATGTGCCCGAGCTGGTAGTTGATCCACGCGCCTATGTGAATACCAGCACACACGCTAACCACCATTGTCGTGTCCCCTCTGAAATAAAAAAAATATATATCTTAAGGGGGCAACCACTTTAGACAGCTCATAAAAAAAATATTGCTTAAATCATCAGTAAATATAAAAAAATATGTGATATTCAAAGTCCTTCGTGCATTAAGAATGTGAAACGGCGGACGCGACTGTTTAAAAATAGAAAGAAAACCCAGGAAAGAGATTCTAGAAGTAGGATTCTTTAATGTAATCGAATGCAGGAGAGCACAGCCGGTCAAGATCAGTGTACTCTATGACGCTCAGCCAGGGAGGCTGGACGCTGCATGCAGGAAACGTATGTTGTGTTCGTGTTTGTGTGTCGGTTGGGGAGATTGCAAGTGTATGTTTATCTGTTTCTTGAAGAGATCCAGATTGTAGGAAGGAGGAAACACAGACACTGGAAGAGCATTCCAAAGCTTACCGGTGGCATTAAAGAAATAACTTGGGAAACTTCCAGTTCTTGGTTGACACAAATCCGTGTAGTTTGTCATTTGAAATTGTGCAGGAGAAATTAGTTCTTTAAATTCCCAAAGAGCAGCGACCTTGGTAATAATGGTAGAAAAGACTAAGTGAATCAATCTGACGCCTGTGTTCCATTGATTGCAGGTTAGATGTAAGAGAGTCATTGTTTATCAAATGAATTGCTCTTCTTTGAACTGATTCAATTAAGTTTAGAAGTTATTTTGACTGCCGTATTCAAGGATAGGTCGGATTTGTCCTTATATAGAAGAAGAAGTTTGCATGAATATAATGAATTAGTCTTGAATAGTTGGAGAGTATTCGGTATTCAACTATATTTTATGATTGGGTTGAATAAAGATTGGCAAGACAATTTTCATATATTAATAAGCAAATAGTGTATATAATTTACCTGTGAATAATAATAATAAAATGGCAGTCTATCAAATGTTTAATAAAATATATTTATTACATTATGGTATCTTTGTAAGTGCGTACTTTAGTGATTATCATCTAAAGTTCAAGTATTTATGTTTTTAATAATTTTATACATATAATTATATTGATATTAATGACTATATTGTTACATTTACCCATGCCAAAGTTTTTTTTTTTTTAATATTTAATTATCTTTCTTTTTGAGTAGCAATTATATTTTAAGCAGTGATCTGTTAATACGGGGGTTATCCATAATATAAAGTTCCCATGGGGCTACAGTCCTGAAAAGCGCTGTTATGGTAAATCCCGCGATTCTGTAGTGTACCTTGGTTCCCACACTTCAAATCCCCTACCCAGCGAGCTGCCTGCGGAGCTCAGTCTTGGCTTGGCCGTATGTGATGGATCTCCCCCTCACTTCGCCCGCCAGGCGTTTCCTATCTGCAAAAAACATTGCGCCGGTAGAATTTCATTCCCAGCTGTGCGAAATCTACGGAGACAAGTGTATGAGCGTACAACACGTGCGCAAATGGTGCAGAGAGTTCAAGAACGGGCGTACTGACGTCCATGATGAGGAGCGTTCCGGACGGCCATCTGTTTCTGACCAAACAATCGCAAAAGTAAAGGTAGCGATGCTCTCAGATCGAAGATTGTCTTTGTAAGCTCTCCGAAATGATCCCTGATGTCAGCAAAACCTCTATTGACAAGATTTTGATAGAGCATCTAGCGCAAATGGTCTGGCTCATGGCCAAGCCAGAGATCACAAACCTTCTTTCTTTATGCATCCAAACAGGAACCTTCCCCGACTGTTGGAAGGTGGGCCTTCTGACAGTCGGGGAATTTCGGAGAAGTTATTCCGAAATCCGGAGACAAACCCCGCAACGACCCTAAAGCATATCGTCCAATCACTCTTCTGCCAGTCCTCGGCAAAATCCTGGAGCGTATTGTCGTAAGTAAACTAGAATCACATCTAGCCACTTCAAATATTCCAATCTCCAAGAGACAGTTCGGCTTCCGACCGGGAGTCTCAACGGAAGATGCTATTCTCACGACAATCAAGACAACAACTGACTCCAAGTGCACTTACGTTCTGGGTGTTTTTCTGGACATCTCAGGTGCTTTCGACAACGCATGGTGGCCAATGGTCTTGGCTAAGCTTCGCTTTCCACAGATTCCCGGTAACCTATACGCATTGTTACAGAGCTATTTCCAAAACCGTAAAATTTTCGCTGACGCTGGAAGCGTTCGTATATCACGTAACGTCTCTAGAGGGTGTCCTCAGGGTTCCGTTCTTGGCCCAATGCTTTGGAACATTCTTTTCGATGACATCCTCAGCTTACCGCTGCCTCCCGGATGTGGTGTTGTAGCATACGCTGACGACGCACTCCTAACAGTAGAAGCTAATAGTCGATCTTCACTGGAGCGCTCAACCACAGAAGCTCTAAGCCAAATCTCATCCTGGGGCCAACGAAACAAACTATGTTTTGCGCCACATAAAACAGAAGGTATTCTTTTAAAGGGAAAATTATCTCCACTACGTCCACCAGCTATTTACTTCCAAGGTGCTAAAGTAAAAATTTCTACAGAAGTTACATACCTTGGCGTAATCATGGATGGTAAAAGAAGTTTCGCCGCTCACGCTCGCCATGTTGTAGATAAGGCGCGGAAGGCTTTCTTCTGTATTTCTCGCCTTACGGGAAATTCATGGGGACTCAAATTTCGAGCCCTTAAAACAGTGTATGATGCGATCTTTCTCAGCACCGTGACATATGCGGCGCGGTGCTGGGTTGAGCGCACTCGACTACTCTTCATTAGACACATTCTCTTGAGCGGTCAAAGAACCCCACTTCTCTCACTTACTAAAGCCTATCGATCCT
Organism: Glossosoma conforme; assembly: GCA_022606575.1. Classification (NCBI taxonomy): domain Eukaryota; kingdom Metazoa; phylum Arthropoda; class Insecta; order Trichoptera; family Glossosomatidae; genus Glossosoma; species Glossosoma conforme. The sequence continues at coordinate 2,460,001 of JAGTXR010000017.1, read as the reverse complement.
CTGCCACCGAGTCATTGATTATCCTTGCGGGAGCTTAGACGTGGCTTCTCTGCGGAGGTCGGGGGCACTTGTCTTAATCGTCCGCAGGGTAAGATCACGAAAGAAACCGAAAAATGAAGTAAGACTGGCGGCGCTCGCAGCATGGCAGAGCAGATGGTCGACCTCGCTCAAGGGTAGACACACATATTCCTTCTTTTCTTCTGTCCTCGATAGAATGGAGATGCCGTGGATTATTCCAAACCACTGGACTAGTCAATTCATGACTGGGCACGGAAATTTTAAGGCTAAAGTCTTCAAGTCTTGGTAAGTGCTCCCAAGGAGCGCAGGTACAAGGCGACCGGCCCGGGGGCCTGAGGCCCCCAAAAAAAAAAAAAAGAGCATCTAGCGTATGCTAAGGCTTGCGCGAGGTGAGTGCCAAGAATGTTGACCGAAGACGCCGCCAACGAGCTCATCGCAAAATTTGGATGGGTATTGTCAAACATCCACCCTACAGCCCGGACTTAGCCCCAAGTGACTACCATCTTTTCCCTGACATGAAGAAACACCTGGGTGGAACGCATTTCAGCGATAGAGATGAGCTGGAAGAAGCGGTTCCCAGGTATCTGCGTGGCTTGGCGGCAGATTTTTTAAGCTCGGGCATATAAAAGCTCGTATACTGCATGCAAAAATGCATTACCCTGTGGCGACTATGTAGAAAAATAAGTAAAAGTCTGAACTTTCCAAAAATGTACCCATTCATGGAATTAAACATGTTTTACACTGTGAAAAATCACTGGGAACCTTATATTACGGATAACCCTTGTATAATCCCATAAAAAATTCATGCACCAAATACCATGGAATACATTTTATTATAAAGTGTATTTTACTTAAATTAAATTTAAAAAAAAACACGATTTGATGTATCAATCTTGATGACAAAATATTAAGATAGGACACTGATGTTTAATACATAGATAAAAAAAATTGTATCTAAAAATGTAATCATTATGTCAATAAGACTTTGTAGTGTTGACATGTAATAAGTAGCAGATAAACTTATCGTTTCAATCGACAAGCAATTGAACAAGAGGCCTGTTAACGATAAAAAATATTTACTCTAATACCATTCAACTGGTTGGAAAAATAGTATCATTAACTAACACTGAGAACTATTACAACACAATATATAAACAATGGTACCTCGACATACAAATTTAATTCGTTCCGCAACCTTGCTTATATTTCAAATTATTCGTATCTCACAGTGTCATTTAAATAAATAGCTGTGATGTACGACCAGTTGCGACTTTTTCTTGGTGTATCTTGCTAAGCATTTCAAAGCAAAAAAATCCCTCGCTCGAAGGCACGTATCTCGAAAAAATCGTATGTTGGAGCACTCGTATGTCAAGGTACCACTGTATTGTAAAAAATATATTCTAATATTATTTTAAGTAATAAACCAATGAAGATTTTTAGACATAATCCACGTTAATACAGATGAATATAAAATATTCTAACCTTAACTAATAAAAAAAAATCTCTGTAAAAATAATATTTGTGAATAATAAAATTGATGCTTAAATAGAAATACACATAATCTCTACATTATTTTTACTTATTTGTCATGTCATATCTATGTTTATTGATTCATTTCTGTACTGTACGCCATAAATTTGGAACATCCGTTCTGTTGAAATAAATAAAAAGTATCGTCTATAACAAATATACATAATCCAATATTGCAAATAATAGTCATTAATGAATTATTTGATTGCATGGTGAAATGGCACAGTGATCAACGTGAGTTTACTGGACAGGACTTGAGCTTACTGTCATCGGTTCAAGGCTCACATCTTTCTTTTTCTCTGATTTATTATATAAATGTCATATATGATGCTATGGATCTTTATGCTAATTATAACTGAAAATAAAATATATCAATAGTATGATAGTGTGAAATTTGTTATAACAAAATTACCTTGTGGGTGTCCATTTGTCACTGTTCGGATAGTAAACAATGACCAATATGGAAACGAAGAGAACTAAAAGTGGAGACCACTGATTTGTAAGAAGGAACCAGTCGAGAGCATCGACAATCGGAACGAGTGGAACCATTAGAAACACTGCTAACGCGAGCCCAGCCACTATGTCCTGAAATTAATTTAAAACAACTGCTGTAATTTAAGAAGTATATGATATTGAATTATTTATATACTTCCAATGTAAAGAGGCGTCGACATGTGATATATATGTGAAAGTTTATTGCGAGCTCCATGCAATATTATACAGCGTAGGTCTCTTTATCTACGTACAGTGTAGGTCTCTTAATCTCCGTACAGAATATATTACATGAAATTTCGTATTGTGTATTGTAACTCTTTTTTTTAATAATAGGCCCAAACAAAAGATGATAGTGATGCAGGAGTCTCATCTGTGAATTCTATGACGTTTGCCATGTGGAGTGTTGATTCGCCAATTTCATGGGTGGTGTTCATGGGATGACTTTCATCTACCACCATCAACATTGATTTGATCAAATTCACACCAATCGGGGTACTTTTGTTGAATAATAAATTAATTTAATATAATATATTTATTGATTATTAACAGTGCATACCAAAACACTATGCATCCCTAAATAGAGTCTGCTGAGACAAATAAGTCCACACCATGTCGTCGCAATCGATAAACCGGTAATGAAGGAGTACTGGTATCTATGCATGGTGTAGAAAAGCATGGAAAAGGGAATGGCCACTCCCACCATTGCGTGCGTTGATGGCATCCCATATTCCAAAGCCCACTTCTTTTGCAACTTCTGTACGGGAGGTCCAGGTCGGGGCATTTTCATTATATCTTTAATTCCTTGACCTAAAACATATGTCATCAATTAATATACTTCACTACAATAGTTAATAAAAATAAACAATTAAAGAGTAGAAGTGATTATTACAAAAGTGCTGTCTTAATTTGCTGGCTAATTTAAAGGCATTATAATCTATACAATTATTTTATTTTCAAACACAATGTTGTCAAGACCATAAACAATTCAAAAATCTTTGTGGCACAATTATATATATTTTGATATGGGTGTAACAGTCTGTCATTCCAATAATTGAGCAATCAGAAAATTCATATTTCTTGTTTGGACAGCATTAAGAATGACTTGATGAATGCATTAAGGGGACTCCCACTGGACTTATCAGTTGCTAACTGATCATACAATCATCAAGGAGGCTTAGCTGTCCTCCAGTGTGATGCGGGTGTGAGGCGGGTAGTCTAGTCTGGCATTAAGAATGACACAATCTATCTTTATCTTCTTTTAACACGTGAATATGATTTTAATATCATTCAACATCATCAAGGGTTTTTTTTTAATTTATCTTTAGCACCTCTGTGCAATGGCCACAATTGTTCAGAGTGGACCCAATAGACATAGCAGTTGCTAACTGTTCATAATCTGAATGAGTGCATCATCAAGAAGACAATTGTCGTCCAGTGTGATACGGATGGGGAGTGGGTAAAGTCCAGCCTTAAGAATGGATTAACTTCATATTATGTTTTCTTCGCCATTATTTATTTCAACGTTACATGTCTAACCTATTAAAATCATGTTTTTGGATTAGTCGAAACATCATATTATTTTTTTTAAAAGTCTTTGTCGTCTTCGTGTATTTCTGACTGAGTTTTTATTTGTTTCCAAGCAAGAGAATTTTGTTATATTCGGTTTAAAAAAATATGAAAAAACATTACCTATATACATAATGATAGTCCACACTAACACCACTCTTCTCCCAACAGCTCCGTCTATATTCCAGAACCAAAAGGGAATAGCTGACGCATAAAATATTTCATCCCCAAAAGCAGTAGATATGACAAATAAATAATACCAAAATTTATTAGTCACAACACATGGAGGAGAATCGACATCTGAATCGGCAGACTGTTCATTCTCGGAGGAACCATTTGAAGATGTCGACACATCACTCAGGTTGCGTTTGACACCAGGTGAATTCTTTTTATTTTCTTCTAATGTTCTATTGCTATTAACTCTGCTACGGGGTGTCACGTTGTTTTTGTGTTTAAAATCATCCCTAAATTCTTTTTTCGAATTGGTCGATGAGTATCTGACACCAAAGTATTCTTGAATTTGTATTACTAATTTGGGGTCATTTAAATAATTTACACACTTTTGTAACATTTTTGAATGTCTGGAGGGTTTCCCTCAAACTAAAGTTTACTATTTTTACACCACCCAATGTACTATAGTGTTGTACAAATGTCAATAGTGTTGCTCTTAAACTTGAAAAATACTTAGGTAGTTTCAGAAACGTCAGTTGAGATATTCTTCTTTTTCTTTCACATTTATTCTAATATCTAGTTGTTTTTTTTCATTGAAATGATGATGGTTTCATATTTTAATGTTTTAATCAGAATAAAAGTCAGTTAATCCTATTTTTAATCAATTATATATAATAATAATTTAATTAATAAAAAAAAATGTGTTACATAGTCAACAAAACATAATTTGTTTTGTAACTTAATAAAAACAAATATTTTTGTTATAAGATCCATTCAGTATTTATTACACCAATTCAAAATATTAACCCTTTCATTACGGCTAGGCTTGAATACAAATTATACTGTCAATTATAAAACTAGTATTTGAAGCATAAATGTACTTATCTGGTCTATATTCATATACCACATTGGTTCTTGTATCCTTAAGCTATCAGATGATACATAAAAAACTATTCTAAGAAAGTAGTAAAATGATATATCACGTTAATCGATGTTAACGGTCGGAGAATCTTATGACGGCAAATGCCGACAACCGATGCGAAAGGGTTAACAATTCCTGAGCCATCGGTGTATTACATATATATATTATTGATCCACAGGGTTCAATGCTCTTTCATTTTTGGATGTCAAGGAGTTGCTAAAATTCATTAGCATTGACTACTATACCGACTGTAGTACGTTTCATGCAAGTATAATTTTCTGAAAACCTTCCTAGACCTGAGAACTCTTTGTTGAATGTAAGTCTTTATTTTTTTAGTATCTCAGTCAAATTGGTTTAAAGATAAAGTGCCTCAGCCTTATTGAATTCAAAGTTTTCAAATTGTGTTTTAACTCCACTAAAAAGACTGCCATGACGGCAGTTTCCAGAATATGGTCTTGATTAACTCCATAGAAAAATATTATTGGAATGTATAAAAATTGATACAATAAGTACAATACTTCGCATAATAATAAAATTTCGTTAGGTGTTTAACCCTTGAAGCCATATAATACATGTTTTAAGACTAGGACTACTAAGCAGTAACGAAACCAATATCATTCAATGTTACTCTAATAGAAATATCAAAAAGCTACAATCTATTTCAATTACTGTACATTTTCTTCTTTACGCTTATTTCATTCAAAGAAAAAATAGTTTTCTATTTTACATCCAAGGATAATTTGAATTTCCTTCCATCGGCGCGTCAGTTGGTGCGTCTGTTTTAGTTCGGGTATCTGCCGCTCTCGTCTTGTCGTGCCTGGTGTTGGCCAGCCTGCAGCGTCGCGGCCCGCTGAGCCAATAGGAGCGCGGCTCAAGTCCCCGACAAAAGTTTGAAAGCCGCCCGGGGAGGGGAGCCGCCATATTGAGCGTGTGCGCGCCCTGGTCAAGTGAGTCCGGACTGTTAAGTGCTTTATCACCGATTGTTTTGTGATTCGCTCTTGGATTATAACAAATACAAGGTAATCATTTATTATAATACCCTCTAAAAAATAAAAACACACACTTTTCATTCTTTTTCAAAGATTTCTTTTATGTTTTATCCGCCGGCTTCGCGATTCTTATTATTTGTTTTTATAATACTTTTTTTTTAAAACATGAAAACTTCCCGTCCCCGTAAATTAAAGCTCTCCTTTATTTTAATACACTGCTCAATTCGAATTGTACTTTAGTTACGAATGACAACATTATCACAATGTTTTGCTGTAATACTGTGAAGCAGTTTGCTACGTTTAATTGTTTTCAACGATACAATTCTTAAACTAATTAATAAATTATCAATAAAAAAAGCACCCATTATTACGTTAAGATACATACTTTGTTTTGTTTCAAAAAAGCATTTTTTAAATGACTCAATTTCAAAGTTTAAATACACCACGTTTCTGTCTCATTTCCCTATTTTTATTTAATAAATCTTCTTGAACTACTGAAACTACAAATAATAATTTTTAAATCTCAAATTTCATTTCAATTGTATGTATTCATTGTTAAATAATAAAAACACTTAACAAGCCGCGATCATTTACACGCGTTCAATTCATCCGGTATTCGCTTATTGAAATTTCTTTGTATTTTTTGTCTTACCAGAAACGGTTATCATCCGCCTCTGCAAGAAATTCAAAACTAACTGCCGAAATAAAGCTATTATTCAATTATATTAATACTTCATCCTCATCAGTATTCATAATTATTGTTAAAATATTATGTGGGTATGCAACGACTGTTATTTCAATATTTATTACATTTATTGTCTGTGCCGATAAGACCCAAGTAAAGTCGGATGCATTTTAATCGACGGACTGCTAGACATTTTTCAGTTCAATGGCTTTAATCGTATAAATATATTATTAAGATACTAATAATCATCAAATTCATACGTTACAAACATGTTTATTACATTCGCTGTGAGTTATTTATAACTATGCATATTAATGTTATCAGAAACCTTTTGATACACTTATTTATATATATGTAAATATATTGTAACTGTCTGTCTATATGTCGGCATTAAAATACAATTATTAAACGTTTCTTTTGATTTATCCTCGTTACGTTAATCTTCTGCTTTTTTATTATTTAATTGACTTGTGGTTTCTCGTGAAATGTTAAGACTGTTTTCTACCAATGAGTTGAAAAGTGTAAAAAAATGTGTTGTTTTTGCATTACTTCATGTATGAATTAAAAGTTGTTAAAATAATGCACTTTCAATTTTTTTTCTTTTCTTAAGATTAAGTGCAGTATCAAATGCGGCAATTATACCTTTACTTAATAAATAAAAATGTATTCTGGAAAGTTCTGGAAGGTATCCTAAATTTTAATAGCGGTGCAAGGGTCGAAAATCGATGTATAGCTAACCAACCATTTTGTAGTACACAAGTGTTGTTATTTCATTATATGTGCCATAATTATTCAGTATAGATTTCAAGCATATAGCCACCGCAAACAGCAACCATGTCAAACTGACAGATCCAAATCTAAGTCTGTTCGTCATACATAAGTATCACATGTTTCACAAATAATAGTCAATTAAATTGAAATAATCGAATTATTTTAAGGCTTTGCTGGAACGAAATGTCACAGTGAATCGGATAACACATCTAAATCATGTCCACGGATAATCAATATTTTTAAGGAGGCCATTGCTCATACCATTCATTTTCGATTATCAAACGATCCTTCTCTAGTACATCATCAACATCGTACTTTTTCTGCTCCTCTAACTGCAGTATATGGTCGTTACGAACTGTCTATGTAGACATCTCTCAGCCGCCATGGTCCCTGCCGAAACTCCGCGAAGTGTATTCTATTATTTCCCGGTGGCCTTTCTGAACGACGAAAACGGGAGGTCGAGTAAAAGTTTACGTTGTCCTGCGACAACGTAAACTTTTACATACTACATGTCCCAGTTATGTCCTCATTCGTCTCTTGGCCATCTGTTGTATGGAAGGCTGCCTTATCTGCTCCCTCGCTTCTTCTTTCGTCGTAAGAATCAAACCGCGAGTGTTCTACGCAGGAATCTTTGATAGATATTTAATTAATTATAGTGACACTTAAACAAGCTGATTTCTGCTCTCTATCTTGGTCCGATTATATAAATAATTTTGGATCGATTCAATCCGCAATCGATCCCTGCCGTATCATTGATCACTTGATACATGTACATGATTTGGAGACTTATGTTTTTGGGAGAGTATTTCCGCAGAGTTCCGTTTGTGAATTTGCGCAGTTGCCGGAGCGCGGCTCTCTCGTATGCAGAGGGTTCCCTCTTCGTGTCTAGTGCGTGTCGGCGCATACCAATGACGGCGGTGGCGGCCGAACTTGGCCGCCGCCGGCCATCGATCCATAATAGACGGACCAGCGTTTAACGAAACGTACATCTTTGACCAAAATTGAAGATTAAAAAGATTAGCCATGCCCCGGCCAAATAAATGAATTATTTAACTATCGCCAATTTTGTCGACCGCTCACATATGCCAACGCCAAGGGCGCCAAAAGACACCTCACTTAGTAAATTTTATTCTTAACAACACGTTTCACGCCACGTAGGTCACCGGCGACCTACGCTGTTGAAAAGGGCGCCACGTAGGTTACCGGTGACCTAAGTTTTTTTTCGAACAAACAGTGCCTGTACGCCAGCGGTCATATTTCAATGGAATTTTAACATTAAACGTGACCTATATGACGCCTCTGAGTCGAATGCATTAAAAACATTATGTGGCGTTAAACATGTTAACAGTACACACATTTTACAAGCATTTTTATTTGCAACATACTCCACAAACTATCAATTGGTAGACCTTTCGTAGGACATCCTAAACTTTAACCGAATACATTACAATCTGTAACTACTGAGATCACAAAAATACCTCTGTGTTTTAAACTGACACAGCACTCCCTAATAGCAAGCAGCATATGGCTTTTATGTAGTAAGCGCATGCTAGAATTCATAGCCAGCCGAAGCCAATAGGTGTTGAGAAATTCCACGTATATAATAAAATGTACACATATTAATTTGTTTCTTGAAGAGATTGAGATTGTACAAAGAAGGAAACTCGTAAGGAAGAGAGGGTTTTGGGTCGAACCGTGTGTGTCGAATTTCTTATTCTCCGACATTTCAACAACAAATATCAACCCTGAAGTCGACCCATGGCGGTCGAAATGTCGGAGAGATGAAGAAATTCAGGCCATAGTTACGGAAGAAAGCATTCCAATGACCGGTGGCGCTTAGGAAAGATCTGTCGGCATGTATTTACTGTATACTCGTATATAGGTGTTGATGAAGCTATATCATGATAAATTATTGATTTTTGTTATGTTATCGTTTTCAACAGCGCTAATCCACAGATTTACAGATCGTCTGCATCGACTGCTTTAATATGTGTGATGCCAAAATGTGCTTCGGTACTACACTTACCGTCTCTTCAAATCTCCAGGCTTTTTGCCTTGGAATTCGTTGGAAATCATATTATGTTTCCAAGTGGACTTTCGGGTGCAGATATGTCTGTGGCTAAAACATGTACAGTGTTCAAAACTGAGTTACATAATTTGTAGTTACCAGCCAGATATGGGAAGAGATAGGTATCTTTCCTACTTGGCACTTGCTGCCTATTGTGAATATTTGATACATATATATTTATAAGGAAGCCGAGTACATATACTATAGATTAGCCGAATCGAGTTTAATACGGCGTCATTTATACCTAGATTCGCTATCGCCTCGGGCGCGGATGCTTGGAGACCGGCCGCAGACACTTTTTTATAAATGAACAAGCACCATATAGAAGTCATACTAGCCTAAACATGACGCCGATTATTTTTTTAATTTGAAATCGTAATTTCTGCTCCTTGTGTGTTGGTGTCCATACACATAATTATTGCCTCTGTGTTTTTGCATGATTGTCATCGATCCACTGTGGAATGTTTACTGCATGCACTTTTATGTTTTTACCGGAGAAGTGATTCACATAACATGTACTTGCAAGTGTTCAGTTGATATCGCTATCGGTACTCATTGGTTAGATAATTATCACTTTGGAGTCATATTTCTAATCGCTCGATAATATTATCATATTATTTTGTAGCTTATATTCATGTACTTGCTTATTATGTTTTTTTAATTTACCGCTCTAGTAAGTATGTCCTCACGTATATAAAATATCTAACTGTTGTTAATTACATCCCAACACTAAATATTATCTTTAGTAAATAAATTAATTTGGTGTTTTATATATTTCTGCTTTTGTTATTGACTCGTCCAAAGTCAGCTCTAAATCTATAGATACTCCGAATACATTATCGCTGATGATGGTTTCAATATAACAACCAATATAAATTTAATTATTAAATACTTATTTTTTAATAACAGGTATCGTTCGATTTTAACCCACATTAGGCACGGATCGTATTTGGAAGTGTGACTATTTGGGAAGACAGCGTGTCGAAGGTTGGGTTGAGGACCAAATGGTGATGGTCTCGATAGCGCTGGGATGCGTCATCCGAACTATTAAAAATACTCATCTTAAAAAACGTCCAAAATATGACTTGTACTGTAGCTATCTTTCCTCCCAGACCCAGTCTGTCGTCCTGGAAAATTGGAGAAAAAATAACAGCTAACCAAGGGTAATGAACAAGATTGCAATGGTTTGTGGTTAGAATGTCAACGTCTGCCGTTTACTTTTCTCCAATTTGTTAATGAGAAAAAATCATATGCGTCGATGTTCGCTGTGAATTTGTATGTATCAGTTGTTAAATATTCGTATGGATCTTTAGTGATTTATGAATATTAGGATATTGAAAAATATTCTAAAAATTCGCCAAAATTTAATTAAATTAAATGCAATATAATTTAACTCTACATTAGAAAATATGCAATCATATTTTGTGTTCTCAAAGTAATCGCATTATCTTTGTATGATATGTTAAAACAGCAACTCGGAATTATAATCCAAGGCAGCTACACTTGCTAAAGTAGATTTATTGACTTTAACAGCTGATTATGAACAATCCACAGCAGGTGGGCTATGATTCTGAGCTGCATGAGATAAATCTTGTCTTGCACATCTGACCGCAATCAGGCTAATGACTCTAATGACTGGTGAAGTTGTTCAACACCATTATTTTAACAATGTCCTAGTTTCCGCGTTTTGTTCAGATGCATCATCGTCATTAATCATCTAGTTTACAGATATTCAAAGTTAACAATCAAATCTGGCACTGTTTAAAGCGGTAGCCAGTAAACGCTCAGCAAATTAATATATCGATGACCATTTTGGCGAATGAGTGATGAAAATACACTTCACTTATGTCGTACTGCTTTTGAATTTCGACTTCCGACTAATACACTGACATAATTCTACTAATATGCACACCGTATACTGGAGTGCAATGACTTATAGACTGCTCTATACAAAGTAACACCTTCCTTATATACGTATCCGCTTTCTTCATCATGTATTTTTCGTCATTTCTAATCAGCTTCGTTTACACGATATACATAGTCACAGGAGAAGTGAAGTTCTCTAGGTTCTAGTAACAGTTAACTATATTATATATGTGGAATAAATTCTAAAGAATCTTTTATTTTATATCTGATATAATGGAATTCCACCAAGAAATATCGATCGAAAAAATCGAAACATTGAAATGTATTACGTTTGTTGAAGTGATTTTGCTTACGGAAACTATCGCGGACATGCACACAATAACTCAAGTAAGTTTCATCGTAATCGTTTAATGGCAATTTAATTGCGTATGCTTGCTCCAAGCTCTGTTTTCCAAAGATGTAGCAATGCATAAAGCACAAACGCACTTAAATTCACTTTTATATAAAGAGATCTGGAAAGTACTATAGGAAAGCAAAATCGCAATGCTTGATTTGTGATTTCCGCTCCATAAGTGGGGCGTTTCAAAATCCGAATACACAACATTTTTTTGTATGTAAGTCTGTTGTGAGAGGCCCATGTGATTAACCGGACGCTCCATCCGATAAATATGATACCTATTTACTGACTTAGTAACCTCCGGCCGTATTAGTTTAGTAATTCAGATGGCACTATTGAATTTTAATGATTTTTGCAGAACTATATATAACTCAATGAACCAGGTCTTCAATGCTTAAATGTGTAGAAACGTACCACTTCTCGTTACGACGGAAAAAAAACCGTAGTAAAACAATTCATGATAAATTCTAAACTAAGCTATAAGGCCAATGTTTATTAAATTAAAAAATATATATAATGTAATTATTATTTATTTTATTATTGCACGTCACTGTTTTCTCTTGGGTGAGTCGGCCGCTCAAGCAGCCCAGGCTTGAATGAACGGTCGCTTATTGTCAAAGCGAGTCTGTGAGAGTGTTTACATTTCCCCTCGTTCAGAGGTAACTTTTCTAGTGCCCCATTAAGCGACGTTAGAGGTACGCTCGCCCATTATTTCCCTCCAGACGTCGCAATTACAGCACTTCCCCCTCCCCACCCCCTGGCGCTACAACCCTTCCCGGGCACGAAGGAATATTGTTTCATTCGCTTGTGCAGGGTCTCTACTTACAATGGCGCAAAGAAAAATTCGTAAATGCAATAAAACCTCGATATAACGGACATCTATTTAACGAACTTCGGTTATAACGGACAAAAAAATCGATCACATATATAAAAATTAAAAATGTCCTCGGGTAAAGCCGCCTCTTAGGAGAATATGCTTCGGCATTCGAGTGTAGTCAAGCTAATGATCCGTTTCCTAGAAACATCCGAATAATAAATCACCCAAAAATATGCCTCGAATACTACAGCTACTCCCTCTTCATAAACTCGGACTTCTGCTCTGTCAGGAATCATATATGTTCCCAAGCTTCAGGTGCAGATATATATTTTTTTTCAGTTTTTGACAATGACAGCATTTCGTGGTGACCTTATGTTTCAGATATCGGAGGAAGAAGTTAATATTATGCATCCTTAAATTCAAGTGTCGCACACATATAAACTATTTTTAGCGCCCATGATAAGTCATACGCTTAGCACTAGAATTTGTGACATAATGCCGTCCTGATGGTAGTCTGCATCTAGCCGGAGCGATAGTACATATATTAAAGGATTCCCCTCTATAATAATGCGTAGGTTTCGACACAGCACACTGGTGGTTCATGATAATTAATAGGAAGAGTTAAGGCAAACGTGTCTGGGCGAAACGCTATCAAGAATGATTCGACATTCCTTTATAGTCCATTGCTACTAAAAATATAACATTGACATGTCTATCATTCCTTTGACGACGAGATTACGAAACATTGAAGAAACGGCAGCTTAGGTTCATTATCGAAAAATTATTAAATTTAGTAGTGCTTTTTTTCGCTTGATATTCGTGTATGCATATGATTTTACAACCTTCATATTAACTTAACTCTCAGCAAAGTTCTTGTGATTTCAGCGAAGATGCACTAAATCTATAGTGTGAGACTGCGGCTTTTCGTAATGACATCATCGACATATCATGTTTTTAAGAATCCCAAGTATGGTAGGTAGTATTTATTTCTTGCATGACGTGCATTTGAGTGCGCGTGCATTTGCAGCCCCCGACGCGTGACGGCGTGCTGTGTCGCCACCATGTCGCTGAAACACAATTTGTGTGTTTCCTAATGCGCCTCCCCGGCATTATCGACGGCCGCCCACCCAGGCCCGACCTATTCTCCTCCACCGTAATTGAATGCCGCTCTGAGAATTATGCAGTCGAGGTGGTAAATGCTTCAACTAAATGCATCGAAAGTTGTTCGGTTTGCACGCATTCAATTGCAAAATGGCAGGCCAAATAATAAATAAGCACAAACACGAATTTTATGTATGCGAGACGATAATCATGGCGCCTGACATCAATTTTTGACGGCTATATGCTTCATATTATGAGCTGATACGCATATAAATGACTGACTTTTAGGAGGCAGTTCGTATCCGGATCTTTGATTACGTACTGTTGTGTTGTCAACTTCCAGAACTTTTTAAAAGTAGTTTCCAATAACTTAAATATCTCTTTAAATATAATCAGTTCTGGGCTCTAATTTTTATTAGGTCTTCATCCACGAAATATATTTAATTTAAGCGATTGACAATGAATATTCTTAAATATATATTTTTTTATTTGCATGTGTTGTGCTTATGATTACACAGTACAATGTCGCAAAGTTTTCTCTTTAGTATAAAAAGAGGAAAACAATCATGGTTTCTTCTTTCTTATGGAAACCATTCCTTAATTGGAGCATATACTTAGCACATCTGAATGGAGCGACGCTTGATTTGGCTGTTATGAAAAGTCAGCTAAAAGGTTATACTCGTACATAATTGCGATGTTTTAAAGGAAAAATCTACGTTACCAAATCTCTGTACATGTCAGTTGTCAACCAATATGACAATTGCGCGTCGTCAATTAAAATTGCAAAACAATCGTTCTCGGAAGCACTATAATAACAATGATTGTGTGATAGGATTGAAGGCATGACTAAATAATATCATTGATTGAATTCCGACAACATTTTTTTATGAGTCAGATTCTCGGTAAGCACTTGAAAATCAAACCAATGCATTCTGTAATTCAATACCCACATCGGGTAGATAGTGAATTACTCGATCGAATAATAATGTTAATGTTTTGAGCTTTGGAATGTTGCTTGTTGACCTACGGCCTTCTCAAATTCCTGATCTAATTTATTGGTGAGGGATTCTGGGCAGTGGACCGTTCACATTTTGTAATGATATGGTTTATCTCAAACAGTCATGTGAACCATTAATTATTCACCCATGTGAGAGTTATTTGAATGGTATATTAAAATAGTATTATTTTATTAAAAATATCTATATTCATGTTTTTTTTGCTTCCGTTTTCGTCTTATGTTTCGTCGTTTTGTATACCGTTGCATTTTTATTACATAAATTAATTTCTACGTTGCTGAAACAATCGCTAATGAAATATTAATAATAGCAAAATATACTAGAAATAAAAAATAATAATATAATTAGATGATTTAAAATTTCAGCATAAGGCCAACCCGCATCGTAACTAACCATTGAATGCTGCCTTTTTCTTAGATACAAAATCCCACATCATAAAATAACACTACGTATCCAATTGACTATGCTTTTCACAATATTTTTGAAAACCTAAACCTTTACATATTACATCGGTTTATGCTCTATCAGACCCAAGTGATGCGTGTTTGTGTAAGGGCTTGGTATGTTGCCAATGTAAAGTGATATCTTTTTTTAACATTCTGAAAGTTGAAGTTTTTTTTTTATTCTATAAAAACGATTTTGCTTACACACCGCCTTTTTGTAGAAGCACATAATTTTTTAGTATTCATAGGAGTTATCGCCATCGACACATAGAGATATGAGTAGATATAATCTTCTGATTCGCGGCACTAATAATTTCGGGTGAGTATTCTAGTCTTATTCATATTTTCATTGGTGCTGTCTCGGAGAAGCAGTGTGGTGTGATTCCAACTTTTTCCACACTGCAGAAGTCAATTGACTCGTTTTCGTATCAATGACACCAACTAATAGATATTTGTTAGTATCGATCGGCGAGTCAAGCGGTTAGTTCACTTCACTTTAATTCAATTTAAACACAAAGTAACTTTGTTATGTTTCAATATGAAAATCAAGATGAGCTAGTATAATAAATAACACTACGCTCCATTCAGCCAATTAGCAAGCATTTTTTTTACCTTTTGACGTAACACGTAGAAGTATTTTATTACATTCTGTAGTGCTTTCATCCACGTGGTTTTTATGCATTGAGGCTTTCATCGTTTGAGAAGACCCCATCTCGTCCTGGATGTTCACTGTCGAGCCTCCTCTTCATCACATTCTTTTGTCCCTTTCCCTCTCCGCCCTCCCGCTGCCTTTCCCCGCCCAGCTAAATGATGATAATGCTCTTCGGCAGGGGTTTACAGCAAAGAGTCATATTATTTCATGTATTTTCTTCCTTGTAGGCTAATCTTCAACAACTGAACGACACACTTATTATTATATTTTTTGTGATCAGTCCTCGTTTGAAAACAATATGGAACATACAGACTTGTCACCATAAACAAGAAAAATGATTAAAATAGCACTGTACAGTGGACGATGGATGGGGTAATTCTTCGAGGAGGCCAGAACTAATTAATTGTGATGATTTTAAGAATCCTTTCAAAACACGAAAATTAATTTCTATATTGCAATGTGCAACCATACTCTCTGAATTAAAAAAAATAAAATTTAATAAATAATCGAAAACCCAATTTGAAGTGTAAAAAAGCCTAATTTAAGATGCAATAATATTCTCATATGCATAATTAAATACAAAAAAGGGAAAATGATATATTTGTATGTTTTTACAAACCCTTTAATAATTATCAGATTTAGCTTCCTATTTCAAAGTTTAAACTAATGCGTTCTATATAAGCATGCTTTCAGTATGACTTGAAGTAGGTATTATATTTAAATTTACGTTTTGGTTCATGTGCCCTTACAAAAGTAAGTCTAAAATGTTGTAAACTATCGATCTGATCTAGGACAAACGTATTGGAAGTTGAAGTAAAATTCAATTATGTCTTCTGGGCCGGAATTGGTCCGCGGGCCGTAGTTTGCCGCCGCCTGTTTTATAGTGCTTCTGGTAGAGCCGCAGGGTGCGCCGGGAAGGCAGCTATCATGTTTACCTGCATCTTTTATGTCACTTTAGTGGCCCCAAACGAGTTTGCCGAACTTATCATATCCTATGGGGGGTGTGGGGCGCGGACGCTGAGGTGAAAATTTGTGTGTAATTTTGAACTGTGATTTAGTTAACACGTTTATGACTGATCCCTGCGCGGTGTTCTCACGTTCTGCTAATGACATTATTCACCCAATCCCAAAGGCTGTAGATTATTATTTAACATGCTTCAAATTTAAAATCATTTTTACCGTTCCCTAACTGGGGAATATGGTCGTCACAAACTACCACTTCAAAATCTCTTGTCTTAATCTTCCCAACATCACATCAGCCCTGCCTATCTGAGCTCCCCAATTATATTCATTCTATAATTTCCGATGGACTTCCAGAATGTTCTAAAAAAGTACACGTATGTGACATATCCTAGCCAGGTCCATGTTCGTCTCATGACTGTAGAATAGAAAGCTTCCAGTCAGTTCTTTTTCGTCATAATTCTTCACAAATACTTCACAAGTACATCTCAAAACCTATTATACGGATGCATTGGCTTTTAATGTAATGCTTAAATTCGTTGTAGTATAGAAGAATATTTTATCATGACTATATATTCTTAAATACTTATAGTACCCATATATTCCCCAAGATTATAAAATAACATATAATATCGATAAGTGGCAAGTCAATTACAAGCATTACAATAAGTAATGTGGGTAAATACCAATGTCGCTTACATTTTTAAAACGTGCAACCCATGTAGATGATTTTAAATTTAATTAATATAATTTTTAACATTTTAAGTTACTATTTCATATGAATGTTTGAAAAAATGCAAAAAAATTAATTCGGAACGGTTCAATTATTGCCGAAAATTCGTGTCCAATGGGTTAAGTTAACCCTAGATTTTATGCCTCGTCGACCCACGTGTGCGCTATTATTATGCTACGCTGCCTTCGATTTGTGTGAAATGACCCTTTCTTGCTCTCGGTTTACAAAGCTATCCCCTCCCTTAATGCTCCCCACATCACCCCCACCCCTTCTCTCAACATCCCGCGAAATTTCTAAGCTCGTGCTATTAACCAATATTGACGAACTATTAATAGATTCTCGAGTGTTTGATATTGCCACGGTTGATTTAACTTCCATCGTACGAATTCAAACTGCGATTCGAATACAAATTGAACATCAATAAATTATCGGAAGAGCGCAAACTAATAGGAATAACCCATCTAATGAATATCAAATCGTAATATCTTGCAAACAATGCGTTTATAATGGCTACTCGTATCAAATATATCGCAGGCGCTTTATAATATGAATTCACGAGTATGTCTGCTGTACTGCTGAATGTTACGTACTCAATTTAAATAAATATTTATGGTAATTTTCAAAGACATTACTTACCGATTGTTGTGGAATGAAAAATTACATCGGAATGTCGTATTACTACTTTTTATAAAATAATATATAATCTACGTCTGTGTCTAGTGAAGCAGCTCAAAACACTACGCTGTAATAAAATAATTTTTATTTCTTATATATCTTATGAGATTAATATATTAAAAAGTATAGTTTTCAAGTTGCATTATTATATATTAGGTTATATTAAAAATAATTTAGTGACGATGTCTTTCTAGTACTGTCGCCTTAAAGCGGTTTCGAGTGCAATTTTCAATTTTTATGTAAGTTTAACGTTATCTAGCTCTTAAACCGTTGCTTGACGACAAAAGTACTGTATTTAAATCGTAGAATATTAATTATTTAGTGACAATTATCCCAGTACATTTTTTATGGTCAGATAGAAAAGACTAGATGTTAAAGAACTATATATATAATTAAACAACTTATACATATAATAAAAAAACTACGCTCTTCTGTTCTTGCAACTCATATGTCTAGCAATTTTTTAGCAATAATTATTGAAGTTTCCACATTATAAAATTTCTCTACAAATAAAGAAGATTAAGTATCTCTCATGAATAATTGGTAAACTAATTTTATAAATTAACTCGGCCTTAGTCGAATTTCGTAAATACGTGATGATATCAAAATAATATTTAAAAACAGGTGTGATTATGATTCCTGTGTGATTTTATCAAAAAGTAATATAAACGATTGGTCAAGTGTAAAACTTGAGCTTGGAAACGACGGCTCGATAAAATCTTGGCTGCGGTTGCAGTGAACTTTATATAGCGTAACAAAAACCGATACTACTTATATTATTATCTCGTATCGTGAGTGTTATTTTCTTTTAAATGAACTCAAGTCCGATTTCTCGTGAAGCTTAACGTCTTCTTTATTGATGCTGGATGAACAACGTCCGCTTGTTTGTTTGTTAAACTAGTTTATTTTGGTTGGTCGAGGTTTTTTCTGGATTTAAAAATATACGGATAGACGATCACTTGTAGAGAGTCGACTTTCGTTTACGGTCTTAAGTAAGTTTACGGTTTGTTTAATGCATTAAAGACAGCGGTGATGAGTTGGAATGTATTTACTTGGTGCTTTCATGGCAAATGATTCTCAGAGCTTTCTGTGCTAATCACTCCTGCACCATCAACACCTGTGGAATTCCATTAGATCCCTGTACAGAGATATAAAAAAATGTCTACGTTATGCTATTTGTTTACCTTATTGCTTCTGTATATTAGACATTTTTTTTAATCTTAAAATCGTAGACAGTATATCATTAAAATACGCTAAGCTCAAATTCGATTATTGAGGGATACATGTTACATAAATGACATTAGTTACAAAATGTCGATCATTTCAAACGTTATTATGTATTTTATTTATATCTTCTATTTTGAATGCCGAATACTACAAACTTATTTGGTTCGTTTCGACTGTCAACGCTGCGAAATGCAAAGCGCCATTTGTGCTAATAAACTCCCTTCGTTTCACAATTACAGCATTTAGTAGATTTTAGAATAAACGTTTGGGCGTCATAATATATTCCAATGGATGTTTCAAAACAAGTACTCTCCTGTATGCATTGGCATTCACGAATGTGTGTCATATGGCAACCCGCTTTACCCTCATCATTCTGCTTTATTTGTTTACGCCCCTGAGAAAACAATGGCTCGATGAATGCCATTTGCGCGTTTAGGCGAGTCCCTCTTGAGGACACTGTTCTCGCATGGTCGACCGTGTCCTTGAAGATGCTTTCAAATAGGGGCCTATTTAATATTCACATTCCTTCTACCATACTTACATTTTCGCTGCATTCAATGTGCATTTTTTTCTTAAACACTAATTTCGTTAAATATTAAATTGATTAGATCCTAAATCAATTATGCCGTCATATTTTCATATCCTCTCCCTAGCTGGATCATATGGTCAACATAAATTGCCGCCTTAAAGTTTTGTCTGCCGCCATTTTTCCTACCTCAGCCATTGTTCTTTACTCAGCGCTGGCCCATTGACATTTTCTTCCACACACTGAATTGAGAGATTAACACGTATTGTATGTAGTATTGATATGTATTATAATAGATGACGATTATTGTAAATTGTATGTTTATTTTTATAATGATTCAGTTTTTATTTATTTATAAGTATTATTATTATTTACCGATGATGTTTGCTCTGAATTTGTAAGTACATATCAATTTGTTTAATATTGCTATAGATCTTCAATTATCTATTAAGTATTCGAGTTATACATTATAATATATTTTTAAAAATCCACCAAAAACCATTTAAGGTATTTTCTTTTTTTCTCGTTCGACTGTAGGATGGAAAAAAGGTTGCCTTGTCAAACCATCTTACCCTTAATATTTTACGCAGGCACCTCTGTTCTCAAATACCGGTTTTATTGGCTTTTCGTAAGATGTCAAGAAACGCAGCCGTATACAAAAATGAGTGTATTAGAGTTGCTGTATTAGCGGTATATTGTAACTGAACTTTTCAATTATGCACTATTTATGACTCGCAAGTGAATTTTCGATTACTTTTTTCGTTAAAAAATAAACAATATATTTTATTATTGGCTTTTCGTAAGATGTCAAGAAACGCAGCCGTATACAAAAATGAGTGTATTAGAGTTGCTGTATTAGCGGTATATTGTAACTGAACTTTTCAATTATGCACTATTTATGACTCGCAAGTGAATTTTCGATTACTTTTTTCGTTAAAAAATAAACAATATATTTTATGTCAACTGTCTAAACTCCTGAACCTTCATAACTTATATTTTATAGACCGCAAGAAGTAAATATGAAATGATGTATACTTATTTCTTGTTTATGTGTATTATGTGACGTTTACTGCTGAATTATTATTCATAATTTTAAACACACTTACCATAAAGTAAACTGAATAATGCAAGGTATTTATTTAACAAATGAATTTAATTAGTTAGGTTGTTTTTCCTTTTTGACATGTATGTACATGTCCAAATGCGTTATCCTGTCGAATATTTTATCTCCACGATTCCAATAATAGCATATTCGTTGTGTTGCTTGTCTTTTGCGGCCTAGCTTCCGTTATCAGTATAAGTATCGGAGCAACTGATCACTGACATTATATCACTTTTTTACGTTAACTTTTTACGTTAAATGTGCTAGATTAATCCGCGTTAGTATCGTTTACTTTAACGGTAGTTAGCATTAAAATTTGCTTCAGTTTTGCGCAGTGATTCAAGTGCGATACGCATAGAGATTTTCGTTTTTGGCAATTATTTTTTAGCCGCCTTTAATGGTCGGATTGACGGAGAGCTGGGAGTGTCGGATCCACGTCTGGGGCCGCTCTGCCCGATTCTCGAAATTTCGATGCTCCAGTTAATTTAAACATGAATCTCCTAATGTTTATTTTATAGGGCGAGTGGAGCCGCACATCTGGCAAATAACACTCTTCTCCAGCGCTTCTCAAATATATGACTTAACATTGTTAACTGCCATAAATGCGACATATGATAAGCTGACCTATCAATATCCATTCTCGTACTCCATGATGTTGCCCTTAAAAATATAACTAGTTTTACGATTCAAAAATGCTAGTGTGATAGTGTACTTACACTAAATGAACGTAGAAATTAAGCACGAGGAAGAATGTTTATTTAGTGGATATAGCTTTATGTTAGTCAGTCAAACCTGTGTTAGAAATTTGCAATGAAAATTAATAACTATATTTATAATAGAATACGGATTTACCGTTATACCATGAGAATTTAAAGGAGTTTTGATTGAATGTGCGAATGCTTGTTTTATCCAAATGCATTACGTTTTATTTAATTGACGTATTTATAATATCGAATTGGCAGTTTTTAGTACATATTAAATATAACTTGTAGCTTATGTATCATCGAAATTTTCGCTTGGCAAATCAGATAAAAATGCCATAAATAAATGTATGTATTTATTTATGGCATTATATTACGAATCCTCTTATTTATAATATGGTGCTTATCAATCACCTTTTCAGCATCGTTTCAGCAACGTATAGTATACTAATCCTGCGAAGTAATCGGTGTATATAATAGTATGTGTCCTGCAAAATACCAGTGTATATATCTTGCAAAGTATCAGTGTGTATATACTAATTTTACTAAGTATCAGAATTATAAGTGGTTTATTTATTGTTGAAATTCTATATAGCATTTGGTTTAACAAATAATAATTAACCCTTAGATCACCGCAGTTCGCGAAAAATATTTACCTCATTTTGAATTGCAGGCTTTACTCAACCAGTAGCATAGATTTTAAAACCTCTCACCGGATCGAATGGAAACATCGCAAAAATCATTTGCGAGACGTTTCTTTTCCGCTACTTAGCACCCATCAACACTGCTGTCAGAGAACACATCGTTGTTAGTTTATCATCCAAATTGCCGGCTAACACCTCTGCCGAATTCATTTGGCTTGGCTTATTTCAATTATATCCGGCAATTTTTCTTTCTCAGTTATTTAACTCGCTCCAAAAAAAGCATACCAAAGATTTTTTACCTGCTTAAAAGATGACACCCAAAAGTTATCCAATTTGATAACGCCACTTTTGTCAAAAAGGAATGTTGGTTTAAAAATCTATTCAAATCTAAAAAAAAATTAAATCATATTTCTCGGCCGCTGTCTGTATAAATATAATCTTCTTATGATAAGCATAAGTGATGGATTGTGTTACAAATATTTGCTTTTTTTCTACAACATTTGTATTATCTTATTTAACTTTTATGGATCAATTTCTTAGATCTTCCTTTTAAAAAAACGATCGATGAAATTGACTGAAGGCATAAAATAAACTTTGATTTACACATGTTTTTTTTACCTTGTTTTATTTAATATGAATCACGCCGAGGGTCTGCTAATAACTGAAATGAAGTTCTTGGTTTTGCACTCACTTGTGTCTTTGTCAGTCCTTCATTTGCATACACTTAATAACGAGTTAAATTTTAAAAGACTGTTTATTTTTATTTTAAGGTCGATTTTTTCTATAGTGTGTACGGCAATTTTCATAAAACGTTTTTTTTTCCATGTTATTTTGTGTTGAACCGCCTCTTAGGACTAAATAAATGTACCAGGCTTCAGGAGCATCGGGCTAATCATCCGATCTTATAAAAAAAGTCGTTGGAAAATTGACTGACATTTTGTACTGTATTACATTCAATAAGATTACACAAGTTTTGTAGATCTTGTAATTATCAGTCACATAAGCGATACAATAAGATGTCTGAGGTTTTTAGATTCCCGGTTAACCGTCTCAGCAGAGAATGCATAGCATTTTTTGTAGCGATTACAAATGTCCACTAGCACGTCGATAACCGCTCGCGATGCACTCGCTCCCATGCATTTTTGTACCCATCGCACGTGACTTGCCCGTGCCAACATTCTACATACTCCCCCTTATCTCCCGCCGTCAAGATCCAGTTTATCGCTGAACGGACCGCATTCTACTTAATCTCAATTGTTATCGCTGGTAATTAGTCCGGAGACCATTAATACGTGACAAGGGAGGGGCACGGGACCTCGCCGAGGACATTTTAGACATTTCCCAGAGGCCCGATATGTACCGCACTTTTGCACAAGAGTTATGAACAGCCTAATGATCATCACTTATATTAAAGTAACGGTTCATATTTAAGTGAATGTAGTAAGTAGCAGACATAAAAATGCTACTTACAATTCAACAATTCTGTAATGACGATATGTAGTACGATATTTACGGTACAAATTTTGTAATTGATTTGTACCATTTCATATTTAAACTAAATATTTGACAGTGCAATGATTAATAACAAAAAACTAGATAAAATACGTTTCTAAGATGCACTAAAAAGTAAACATTAGCGTCTTATCCTATACTATTTCCTTGCCATGTAGATACAATTGAAAAATAGTGATTGTAAATATTTCATAGCTATGAATAACATATCCCTTGCACGTCGAAATTTGTATATATATATATACTACTTTAAGTATCATATGTCTGTCTGCATATTGTAGGCTTTTGAATACACTTTAACTGCTTATGAGTGCGTGAGGGTAGAAATTGTTGTAGAGTTGAGGGTAGAAACTGCAAAGGGCGTCCTAGACGGGAGTATTTGCAGCGAGTGTTTGGGGACATGAGTTGTAGCTCTTATGCTGAGCTAAAGAGGATTGCTGAGGATCGAGATGCAAGATTTTGTTGCTGCAAACCAATCCACCGGATTGATACTACAAAGAAGAAAAAGAGTGCGTGATTTCATTCTCCACAGGTTTCATCAAAAGCGTTATACAAAATAAAGCGCAATTTATGTTCCCCGGATATTCAAAAAATATCTTAGTCTCTTGAATGAAGACACATGACATAATAACTCAATCTAGATTATTCTTTTAGAAGAAAGTCGTATTCATTAACATGGTGGTATCTCAAGGCCGTCTCTTCTGAACTCCGAGTATGCCGTTTAATTAGTTTTCTGGTTAAACTCAATTGTTTTTAATTGTATGGCAAGACAAACGGTCATTGTGGCGCTGATGATGTCCAAGCCTTTCCATCGCCCAGTCGGGTAATTAACTGACTTGCTCCCCTCTGGCGCTGGAGCAACAAAAGAATTTAATTTTTTTTATGAGCTGCATTATTGTTCGCCTTATAAACAGCCGTTATTAATGCCACCTTGCTTTGAGAATTTTTAACTAATGGAAGTAGAGTGTTTATCACTTCATCTTCTAAAATACAGCATCCTTCAAAAAAAAAAATATCCCCTCCACGTATGCAGCCTATGACAATTTTTACATAAATAAGTCGTTCTTTGATGTTTCGGGTATCATTTAATAAAGGCAATTATTTAATTAGCCCAAAATATTAATGTTGGATACGTTAAAGTGATGCCAATCACTTAAATTATGAATAAATGCATTGTCCAGTGTCTGATGTATTTTTACTCATTAAAGTTAAAAAATAAAAATCTGTGCGAAATCTCTTCATATTTTTTGTGCTATCTACGAGTTGAGCTAGTCTTCAAAAATAGTTAATTAAATATGGATTTTAAAATTTGATGTCAGTAAATAAAAAAAATATATAATAATATAATAAATAACCAGTCTTGTTTTACTTATAATAGCGGGGCGCCCGACAGCCATGACATGATTCAATTTGGTAGAGCTTTGGTTTAACATGATAACTGCAAAATATAGAATTTTACATTTATCGTAATCAAGATGAGGTTTACCCAAACTGACAGCTGTGTTGTTCACATAGCATGTATATATTTACATAGCTTTCAGTATTTGAATATTAAATATAGATATGGGATATAAGCATTAAAGGTTTTTAAAAATCCATCACTCAACCAAAGCATAAACGCCGCCACCGAATTTCTCTATCGTATCATTAATATGCATAGTATTAAACACAAATAACTGAGCGACAAAATAATATTGACTGCTTAATTGTTACTACATAACATACCTTCGTGTACTACGTGTACTTAACTTACAACATATATCATTGTCCTGCTTACAAATCATACGGGCAGGATTATGCAAAGCACTCGTGAAAAAATGTTGATCAAACTTTCACATTTTTTCGATATTAGGGATCAGAACTTGGAATAATTTACATTACAAGCATGCACCGTTTTACTTAGGGCAGGCTTTACCAATTCAATACCCAAGCCTTTCTCATTATATTCTTATTGATATTTGAAACATATTATAGACCTCGTCTTTGTTAACTTTTACTCTGGTATATTTACCGTCCACGTTTGTCGTTTTTCTGTATTTCTTTGTTATTTTGTTGCAGTTGAAATGTTTTTTTCATGTCAGTCTTTATTCTATATTATGTTTTCTGTTATATTATCTTCCATTTGTTATAACATTATATACTTTTGTATAACCTATGTATTACTTGGAACTTAATTCCGTTGATAAATAAATGAGTTATCGTTAAAATATTACAATAACTTATTGTATTAAATAATTTAAAATTTTATGAATTTTTCTGAGCATTTGCCTATAACAATTAAAGCAGCTTTACTTCTTACATATTGGTGTATAAAATCGGAAATACTTTATATCTCTGACACTGTGTAGATACCATTTTATTCAAGTTATTTTCAATTTTCAATTTTTCAATTTTATTTATTTTTTTCCTTGCAGAAACATTACAAATTTTATCAATTCAATGCATTTCTGAAGTACAATAATATAAATACAATTATATAATATGAAATATAAATACAATAGGTAACATAAATGTGGTGATGTAAATTTATTGACACACTTAGTATCACTGACCTCACACTCAGAACTAGCGTCAGGAGACTCAAGATAAACAGTTTGACTTGTAACAACATGAATAATTATATAGTAAAGGATATGTTCTTACGGAGCAAAAAGGTTGGGTAACGCTGTCGTAGAATTCTGGTAGTGATAACCAATCGCCGATGGTCTGCCACGTACTTATTCTTAAAAACCTTATCGCAAGGTATCGAAAATGCGAAACTTGTAACTCGAATGAGTGCATTTACATATTATTTTTAAAAGCTGTCCGGCGTGCACGTAGCTTCCGGTGCTGGACTTTCTCATTCATTGTATTTGACTACACTTAAAGCGGACACAGGAAACAGTCCTTCCATAACATAGATAACGGGAGAATGCTTTATGGGCATTGTCCGAATTCCAGTCACGACAGAATACTCTTTTCAAATCTCATTGTCATATTATTTGTAAAACAAATACATTCTTTTCGTATTTTTGTATACCTAACAAGTATAAAAGTAATACGAGTAAAAAATGTAAATATAAAATGACTAATACCATAATTCAAATCGGTTATCAAATCTAAAATCAACTACATCTAATTGCATCCATATACTTATATATAATATGTAATTATATTATTTTAATTAACCTGTTCGCATCGCTACCCGATATATGCCGTGTAAGATTCCCCTACCGCTGACATCGGTAGCCGTGATATATCGTTTTGCTACTTTCTTATAATTGTTTTTTATGCATCATCTGATAGCTAAAGAATACAAGAACCAATGAAATATATGAAAATAGATCAGATAAGTACATTTATCCTTCAAATACTAGTTTTATAATTGACAGTATAATTTGTATTCCACCGAGCCGTAATGAAAGGGTTAACAAACCGCTAAAGATTTATATACATAATCAAGATTATTAATACACATTCACATATATTTTAAGTACTATATTATAATAAATTCAATTCATCATTTAATTAGAGAAAAATATACGCAAATAGTGGAATTTTTACGTTTATT
The DNA here is from genome assembly GCA_022606575.1 of Glossosoma conforme. Classification (NCBI taxonomy): domain Eukaryota; kingdom Metazoa; phylum Arthropoda; class Insecta; order Trichoptera; family Glossosomatidae; genus Glossosoma; species Glossosoma conforme. Next base: position 2,432,864 of record JAGTXR010000017.1, on the reverse strand, counting down.
TTTCTTTGTTTAAATTATTAATTAAATATCCTATAATATAGCATTTGAAATATTTGTGAATGTGCAATAATAAATAATTTTGATTATGTGCATGAATCTTGATTAGTTGATTAAAAAAATGACACATTAGTACTATATGCTATGATTATATATGTGTCTTAATAATAATAAAATTGAATAATATAAATATGTAATAACATAAAACAATAAAATAATGAATGTAAAGTATTTCTTTGCTAATTCTGCTTGTGTTTTTTTACTCTTATTCAACACACAAATTTTTTAGTGAACTCTTAGAATATTATTATCCCTTAAACGGTCATAATTACTAAACATCATGCAAGTCGATATTACTAATAACCTACACATTTTTTTAAAATGACTTGAATTACTTAAATAAGATTAACAGACAATGGTCAAATCCATAGGCAAATATAAAAACGTTTTTCTAGAATATGTATGCACATGTGTCACATACTGTGAATCACCATTAACGTCCATAATCTCTTCCTATTGGTGTTCTGCGGACGTGTTCAGAAAACGTGAGAATTAAAATGGCGACTCCGATAACTTGGGAATGACTACATACTAGAAAATAGTAATATAACTGTTTTAATAGATAAAGACTCTTAGTAACAGTTATATTATTCAATTTATTGGTCGTTCTTTATTATATTAGATTCTGTGTAATTATTTTTATGGAGTTCTCGATACTGCATCAAATATATTGTTTATACTAGAAATTTAATAAATTAATATTTCTAAAACTCTTCCCATTATTGAAATATTGTATCAGTTATAATAATGAAATAGGTACATAAATTTGTTACCTACTAATAACGATGTTTTTTTTTAAATCGGTTTCAGAACAAATGAAATGGAATTACGTTTCAATTTGTTTTTTCATTAGTTTCCTTAGTTACCCTTGGAATGTTATTTTTTTATAGAAACGTTATTACAAAATTTTGTAAATAAAATTAAATTAATCCCCTTTCTTTTAACGGAACAAAAACGCTTATGTCGTTGCGTATTTATTGAATCTTGCCATTCGACTTGAAAGGCGAACCAACTTATCTCCGTACACTATTTTGTTGTACTTTGTTCGAATCGAATTTTCATTGAGATTCGGTGCGCAGAACGAAAATTGGTTGCAACTCGGAAGACATCAGGTAAAAAATATCGTACTTACTTTTGGTTTAAAATTCTTACCATTGCCTATCAATTACAAATCGACGTAAGCTTATCTTGCTTATTTCTTTTATGTCAACACATACTTTAACGGTGTCGAAAAAATGTCTTTTGTAATGACTGCGTTATTTGTGAAATTTTGTTTCGCTAACATGAGACTGTAGGCACTCACATATAGTCCTTTTAGTACAGGGACTCACTGTGAATCGGCGGTGTTTACGGGGCGATTACCATCTACAACTTATTTTGATTAACATTCTATGACAGGTAATTTTATTAGCAAGCGATCAAGCATCGACAAATCTATTTAATTTTGTGTTTCGTCTAAATTAAACCATGGCCTCTCGCACGGTATGGGGTCGCTTTACTAATACTATAAATGCTAAGTCTCATATATAAGATAATATTATTATTTTGTTCATATGTGGTTCTTACATAAAAATATTATTGGTTATGCTCAATAAACTTTATACGTGATGCATTACGTACATAGGTAGATTTTCTGCATATTATAGTATATCGGCAGGTATTAAGCTGAGCTTTGTTATTCGCTTCATTAGCCAGATGCGCCCGACATTCATGTCTGGTGCTTCGAGTCTAATCTCGTTAAGGTGGGCGGGGGCGGAGCCTCCATACAGCCTCCGGTGGATCCCCGAGCCCTGAACACGGAACCCCCGGAAGGCTCGCGACTAGATACCCGGAAAGGGTGTAATTCCGCGTTCCTTTGCTCGCACCTTCCGCAATTTTATTGAAGCGAAAATTGATTTTAACTCCTCGAATATCTCGTTCTTATTTTATAGACTCGATAACGGAGCGACTTTATTACTATCATACTTCCACAAATAAACTTATCTTTTCCATGAAAAAGGCGTTTGTATTTTATTATAAACAATCGAGCCTTTAAGAAAATTGCAAATCATTCACTTTATAGTGAGTTTCTTATGCTTCATCGCATTTCAAATACTCGATTAAACTGGATTGCCGATTTTTAAAAAAGCTAGTCATATTATTTTGATTCACTAAGTCTTTCTAGCTTTATTGTCACGGTCTGCCACTCTGAACTTCAAGGAATTCCTCCTACAACAACCCACAAACAGATTTTGTTTTATAAAATGGTTCATTTCAGTACTCTGCTCATATAGATACTCTACGAATACTTGCTACCTAAACTTCACCTTTGGAATGACTGTCCAGCATTCGCTTATTATTTATTAAAACTAAAAACTGAATAAATACAGGTATACCTATTCTTGTTTTCTCTCCCGAATCTTATACAAACATCGCACAACCTTTCCAAATACAGCATCCAGCCTGATTTGCAGACCTTCATATAACCCACTAGTACGATTGTTTTTTTTGTACAGTCCCACAAATATTTGCTCACGAAATCAACATGCAAATAAACAACTTCGTCGTGCATTTTTCTTTGTAATAAATCATAATATTGTAACTATATAAGTCTTCCAATCTTGAGATGCATGTCACCTCTCCTTAAAGAGGACTCATATCATCCATCGCTCTGTTTTGAACATGGGACGCGTATAGTTAGTTCAGACAGAACCGATATCCCTCTTGGTAATTCTACTGATTATACTGGTTGGAATTATAAAGAGGGTGATTTCGAGCTTCTCTATTCGCTTATGCGAGAGACTGATTGGACTGAGCTCTTAGGCAAATGTGACGTGGTGGATGCTTGTGAGTCCTTTTACTCTACACTGTACAATGCTTTTTGATCTGTGCTTTCAAGATATCCGAGGTGGTTTTCTAATGATATTGTTCGGGACATACGATCCAAGCATGCCTATCATAAGAGGTGGAAAACTACTCACAGTGGAGTTGACTATGATGCGTTTAGTCTGCTTCGATCAAAGGTAAGGCGGAATGTTCGACTGGCCTATCGGACTTACGTGAGTACAATGGAACGTTGCATTCAGCAAGATCCAAAAATATTTTGGGAATACATCACCTCGCTTCGAAAGGATAGAGGCTTCACGGACGTCGTTGACTGGAAGGGCCAGCAGTATAAGGGGCGCCAAGTAGTAGAGGCATTTGCAGGGCATTTTAAATCTGTGTACTGTAATCAACCACCCAACCTTGATATTGAGCATGCATCTAAGCAACCATCAAGTGGGGCCTCGTACGTGATATTTCTAGTGTCGACGAGTGATGTATCTTATTTCATAAAAGATTAAGAAACGATAATGTTCCTACATTTATTCTAAAGGATTGTGTCGATTTCCTCAAAATACCCCTTTGTCATATATTTAATCTCTCATTAAAATCAGGTATATTTCCAAGCCAATGGAAGATATCCAAGGTGATTCCTGTTTACAAGAGTGGCATAAAGTCATCAGTTGAAAACTATAGACCTGTGGCGGTACTGTCGGCCCCGGCTAAGGTTTTTGAAATGATGATTCATAAAGTCATTACTTCGGGAACTGAATCAATTTTGATTGATCAACAGCATGGTTTTAGGCCGGGTCGCTCGGTTGACACGAATCTTATGGTGTTTACTAGCTGTGTGTCGAGAGCTTTAGATAATGGAGCACAAGTTGACTGTTCCTATAATGACTTTTCAAAAGCATTTGATAAGGTAGACCATGACATTCTGCTTAAGAAATTAAGTGGATTGGGTTTTCTCATGGTCTTTTAACTTTGCTTGGGAGTTATTTTAGAGGCAGACAACAGTTTGTTACTTATGGCATTTATCGCAGGATCCAACCTGGGACCACTGCTGTTTTCATTGTTCATTAATGATATAGCTGATGTCATTAATCATGCTATGTTTTTGTTATTTGCTGATGACTTGAAACTATTCATGAACATAATTACCTTGGATGATTATGCTTCGCAGTCGGATATAAATAATATATTCGACTGGGGTAAGCGTAATAAACTGAAGTTTAATATAGCTAAGTGCAACGTTCTGTCCTATACTCGAAATTTGAAAACTGTGTATCTTAGGTACTCTATGAACAACATAGGAATATCACGAGTATCCTCCATCAGAGACCTTGGTATAGAGTTTGAGAGCAGACTGACGTTCCATGCGCACATTGAAGCTGTGTGTGGTAAGGCAATTAAGATGCTGGGTTTTGTATTACGAAATGGCAGTGTTGTTTAACTCATTGGTCCGTAGCATACTCGAGAGCGGATCTATCATTTGGGCACCCCATGATAGCCTCATGTTGGAGAGGGTACAGAAGAAATTTCTGAGATCTCTTACGGGTATATGGATACCGTGGCTGTATCCAACTAACTTCATACAGGGTATGTTGGGGTACATTGAGTTGAGGACAAGAAGGGATATGTGCTTAGGTATGCATTTCTTCCGACTGTTGCGTGGCGTGTTCGGGAATCCTGAAATTTGATGAATATCGGTTTGTGTGTCCCCGATAGATATCTGAGAATAAGGAAGCATAGATTGTTCGCTCTCCCTAAGAGTAACACTTACCTGCCAGAGACTATGCCTCTTGGGAGAGGGATCAGACTGTTTAACCAAATCGCCTCGGATGTTGATATATTTCACGTAAGAGAGGCCCAATTCAGACAAGAACTCCAAGAGTTTCTTTGGAGGGATAATTGGTTGGCTTCGTCTGTCTGATAACCATAGGGACCTTCTGTTGCTTGTCTTTATTGCTTTGTTCATAGTACTTAATCATAAGTACCTAATTTTGTATATATTGTATTTTTTATTTGTATTTTTATTGTACTTCAGAAATGCATTGAGTTAAATAATTTGTAATGTTTCTGAAAGGCAAAATAAACAAAATTGAAATTGAAAAAAAATTGAAATAAATAAACACACTCCAAATAAAATAACGTTTGTGTTAGAATACGTCATACCATAATATTTTTGTTAGTAAAGTAATTTATTTTTACGTTATCATAATCGTACGTTTATTATAAACCACACTCATATGTCATCTGTTATCCCTTATCTAATTTATCAAGTTTATTATAATTTTTTCCACATAAAAGCGGGTTTGTGCGGCATTAGGGCCACATCCTGTTTCGGCTGTTCTTTCTCTTGTCTTTCCGAAAGTAATGTTTTTTTTGTGGCAGACGGGTATTATCACTCTATACATATTATCTTTCATCTTTTCGGCAAGCCAGGTGAATAATTTTTATAACTCTAATTTATTATTACAATAGGGTTCTTATTATTATTCTTTCTTGAAAATAAAGTTGTATATACGAGTATTTTTTCATTGTTTAACTTTTATGACAGAGACTCGTTCATCCATACTGAAAAAACATAGTTATATGACTTGGATCCCAGATTGTGTAAAGCATACTATTTAATTATACTGAAACCTTTTTTCTTGTAAATATTTTTTGACATTTTTACGTTATGATTGCATTAAATTTGTGATTCATCATTTCCTGTGAATACGTCTATTATTTTGTATTTGGTTACACACTGCCGCGTCGACAATCCATTGTGAGTAATCTGGTCATTTTTGATGTGTCACTCGACACTTATTTATTTATACATGCGACAGAAGTAACCGAAGTCTATCTATAACTGAAGACACTTCCCAGTGCACTGCACCTTAAAAAATATGCCATACGGTAGGTAGTTAAGTATGAATTCATGTTATATTTATGAAATATAATATTTCAAAAAATGCAAACACGAAATATGGTAAATTATTTTTATAATGATGTCATCCAAACGTATTAGTAATATAATTCATTGTCCTAGTTTCTGTTTTATATACATTATTTTCTGCTGCCTGGTAACCCCAGCATCACTTTGTTACCCCCAATAGATTTGAATGTGCCAATATAAATAGACAATATCAGTATTCCAGCTGTTATTTAAGTGATTTCACCTTTTCGAATTTTCGATTTATATGATACTAATTGGTTTTAGATTGAAATGTTGCTACTAGCGAAACTCCTACTGAACTGTGTAATACCTTGTTAGTTCACACAACAACAAAAAAAACACTTAAACCGTACTATATTTTTTCAACCATAAAAAATGATCAAAACTTTTATGTTATAATTTATTACAACTAACATTCTTACGCCATAAATTTACACATAATCGAGTAGCCAAAAAATATGCACATGTGACCAACCACTTCAACTAAGCGTTTACAGTTGGTTCCTTCATCTTTAAAAAAAACATCGCAAAAAAAACTGTACAATTTATTATTTTGTCCCGTGGAGTAGCAGGGGTCGTCGAACCCATTATGGCCCCCATCTGTCATGGGGCACATTTTAATTCCGAGCCGTATTCCCGAATCCCGTTTCAGGCCTCCAGGTAACCCGGGACTGGTGAGGGAATATCTGTCCAAAGGAGGGTGGCGAATTGTTCGAACCCCATTGTGGAAGGCAATCCCGGTCCGAACCTCGCACCTTACAGGGATGCTCGGACGCGTGAGGCTGAATTATTGCGGTTTTTGAAGTTTGGCAGGTCCCTTCGCATTTACAGCCTATTTTTGGCTTCCGTTACGATCCATTTATTTTAAGGTTTTGATGTTTGATTTTATTCGAAAGTAAATTGTGAATTTAGACAAATGCAAATTATTAATGAATTATGAATAACTTTTTGTTATTCTTAAATGTGTCGTAAGCTTAAAAGAGGTTAAATATATTGAAATAAATTCACAGTATACAATTTATGACAATTGAAACAAGGGTAAAATTATAAATAATAAAATATTAAAAAGAGTCAACCCTCCTGTAACGTTTTCATGAGGTCGGGTGATTAGCCTCATGCTTTCGAAGACTGGACCATTTAGTCGTAAGGATCGATTCAGCCCAAAATAACAACATAGATGGGACCGTTATATTAAAAATCGCTACATTACACCATAGGAAAAATCTCCGCTACAAAGTACAAATAGCGTGCGTTTTATGGGGATGACTAATACAAATAAATGGGCTTTGGAGACTGCCTACCCATTTTATAATTTAATTGGATTGTCGTGTTATGCTCGAGAGAGTCGAGTGATATTTGAGTCGTTTCGAAATTGTAACATAAAGCATTCCGCACTATAATCTTCTGAAATATGCCAAAAAGTCCCATGCAGCAGGTATGCCGTCAGCCACATTCTGTAAGTCACGGCTACTCGTTGATGCATGTATTTCCATGATTAGGGGTTTAAAGAAACACCCGCCCCCTGCTGCAACGGAATGAAGATAAAGAACAACCTTGTTTGAAAACCTTTTTTGAGCTTTGGAGTTTTTTGTGTTGTTTTTTTTTATATCACCAATTCGGTCTCCGTTTTATCGTTTGCCTGCTTTCCGAACGCTCAGTTGTTAATGCGTCAACTTGCATACCTGACGTGCCGTGAATCTCGACTTACAAATTAGTAATTGTATCTTGTGTGTGTGTGTTCGTGGACTGTTCAGTGCTTAACATTATCTTTCTCCGTGTGTCGTAAAATTTGTTCCACATTAGGGTAATGATATTGTTGTGCGTTATTTTTAGTATTAAACCAAATGAAAACAATTGGCTTAAAGTGCACAAGCCAGTGATATCGGTGTCCATACACGTTTCCGGTCATTTTATCAATTCGTATTTCAAAGAAGAACTAGTATACTTGCACCGTGCGAAGTGTTTTATGAACTCGGAACTCTTTGTATTTTTTTTTTACATATTCACTAACACTTAGGGCGTTTGGACATAATAATATTATCGTAATATTATCACATTATGTATGTATGGCATATTTATTATAGTATGTATTTATATACACGTAAACACACACTGATAAAGCAATCAAATATCAAGTTTAGCATAATATTTTTATTTAAGCAGCAAGATCTCGATTTGAATATTTATTTTTACACAAATTAAAAATCTATAAATAAAAGAAAAATTAGATTAACTGTTTTCAGTTTTTTTTGTTACCCATTAATGTTTCATAAATGTACAATGTGCTTACTCGTATTATACTAAAAAAAAATAAATTAAATTTTGATTTTTGTAGTTATTATTATTATATAGAACACAATAAAAAACGGGTAGTAAATTGTAGATTATTTGCAATAAATATTTGAAATATCGGTCTAATCGAACGGCATATTCTTCATGGAGGAATAAAACCCTCTACTCAAATGATCTGAAGAAAATGTTCGTCCGGTGATTCGGCTCGTCGGTCGTTCTGGTTCGTTGTGGGCCGCTCAACGTGATGGGTGACACTTATTCCCAGTGAATCACGCCCGGGGCCGATAAGAGCTCGGCACAACAACAGCTGATAAGAGGGACTCTCGGTTGTCACACTGTGTGACCGCACAAACTATATACCATTGTCCCGCAATCCCACGGTGGACGACCTTCTGACATTTTGTACACATTGTCTTATTCTTTTATGAATCATAGAACAAATTCGCGAATCCCATCGTTTTAACTGTGGAATAATATTATTTTGTTGACAGTGAATGGGATTGTACTTGGACGTTATACCGCGTTGCGTTGGTAGGGTTGACTCGTCACTTTAGGACTAAATTGTCCTGGCTTTGAGGCTTCTGTCTAATCATATTTGATCTTCTTTACAACGAAGAACAAACGCCCACATATGTGACTGATACTACAGCAAATTTAGATCTGGCTTTATGATCTGTCTGAATTTTTGTATTTTATAAAAATAACTCATGCGATGCTTTTAGCAACAAGATCACATGTCAGAAATTGTTATAATTCCCACTATATGTACCTCGAAAAATGTGTTATTACCGCATTGTTTATTATTCGTGCTTGTACGAATTGTATTATTTCTCAGCAAATATTTTACTTTAGAAACTTGGTTTTTAACAAGACGTATCATCTATCACAATAAAATTACATTCTTAAATGACAAATTGAAAAAAAATAAATTAACCTTCGTTTAGTACGAGTAGATATTTTTAGTTTACCTGGTACATTTTGTGTTATTTAAGCCTTTACTTGTAATTGGACACGTTTGTATATTATGCTTTATACTATGAAGCATCTTGTATAGCCACTGCCTAGATGAATATATGTTCGCCACAAATTGTCACTGTTCTGTCATTGGTATTATTCTTGCCCCAAAAAGCCCTGCCATATATTATAAATACTCGTAAACTGTTATACGTAAATAATAATTAACAATTGTTATCGCAATAGTTTTAGCAATATAAATGTATTCTCACTAACAAATAATGTATATGCTTGTCTTTAGTGGGGGGATATTCAACCACATAAGCATTTCTCCACAACGAAAGCTGGAAACAATGATAATTCAATTATTATGTAACCACGTGAAAACCCTAATATTAATAGATGGTCACCTTGAAAAGTATAGTAATTTGAAAATCTCTGCTCCATCACCAATAACACAATGTTTTTTGTCGACTCAGTTTAAGTGGGTTAACGAACCCCGAGGTCCGAAGGCTTTTGTGTACTAGACACGCAACACTTCTCGTATAATTACATCGGGGCACTGTAGGCACCGACACCTGAGGAGGATGGGCTGGGAAGGGACAGCCGGCCTGGCCACGTCTGTCAGTGGGCAGGTACGAGTATTGTATCTCGCCACTCATCATCGCAACATAGTAAATAATGAAGTAGGTAACCGTGGAGTAAAATCCATAGCGAGGCTGCTTTTTTTACTGTGCACTCGACCGACTGTAACGAAACTAGGCGCCTAGATTAGGAGCCGGTTAGTGAGCAGGGTTTGTTATTATTACTTCGTATTAATGAAGCGCTGATACCCTTTTTATGCTGGTTGTATTTTTGTATAGTCGTTCTTTAACCCATTCAATTTGAACTTGGGATGTCTTAACGTAACGGTTTACAATATTTAAATATTTGGTGGTAAGCTTTCACCTAATAATGATGTAGACGTAAAGAGGTTTTCTTACATTCAATTTCTGTTTTATTTTTGAAAACCAATTATCGAGTGTAATTCACACAAGAATGTCTTCTCTGTGGCGAATATAAAATCTGTGGAATCAATTCATATATATATTTTTTATTATAATTGAATTCCACCAAAAACTATCGATTGATGAAATATAAAAAAGATTTATGAATTATCTGAATACCATTATGTTTTGTTCGGAAAGCTACTTGTAAGGTTTTCATTTATTTTTACAGTCTTAATCGCAGCATCATAATCTAAAGAAAAAATATATCTAATAGAATAAGCGTAATGGTAAGCTAAAACGCCGAAACATGACATAAATGTCATATGATATAATTATTAATAGGAGCAATTTCTTTGGATAAATAAACACGATAAGATAATATAAATTGTATTATATGTATTAATATTTAATATTTTTTATTTGACTCGTTATCATCGAGTATTGTTGGCCGATCGCTGAACAGCTTTCGGTGCATTTACCCCGTTATGTGCTGTGGCTTTCTCTCGATACGTTTCTAACCTCCAGTCGCACTCGCGAGTACTCGGGCCTCGTAGGCAGCCGGTACAATATCGCATGACTCACTCTGGGCACTCGACCTGTCCCGGATCGGCCGGAGATACGAGCGCTCCCTCACCGGGTACTTGCTTACTTGCTTGCTTGCTTAGGTACAGACCGGCTCGGCCCACAACCACCGTATAATAATATTGATTTATGATAGCAACAAGATACACTAGCGTCGGGACCATGACCTGGGAACGGTGAATCATCTCGATTTCATATTAAATTATCAGAACACACGCCCTCTGAGTAAATATGTTATTCATATCAAATTTATCGGATATATGCTTGCGATTAGGTAGTAGGGTCATACGACCGACTTATGAACTTAAATATGCAAGCAATTTGACAACGTTAAAAGATAAATATTTTACATCACATTGTTTTTAGGTTTTTTAAAATATATTTCAATAGTCTTTGATAGATAATTGTAGAACTAAACTGATACTTTTTAGCTAATTAACACTATCCAGTCCGCGCGTTACGCGATTAAACTTACGCTGGAGGCCGACTATTTTTTAAAGAATTGCTGAATCTATCTTCATGTATTCAAATAAAATTAAATATGACCCTCACTGAAAAGGTTTGAGATATTTGAATTATGGTCGAAAGTAAAAAACAACACATATGTTGTGTGATCGGCCACTAACGTTTGAAAAAACATCACAATAGTCGGCCACTAAGCGTTGGCGGAACGATCACACATGTTGTGTGACCGGCCTTTAACGTTCGGCCTGGTGATTACACACATATTGTGTAATCGGACTAGATAGCGTTAATGTTCACGTACAAATCTACAGAAAATGTCATCTCCAATGACATTTCTCCGATATCAACGTTAGGAATGTTATTTATATTCCAAGAATCAGTAAATTGTAATCCAATGGCTTAGTTATCATGTACTGATTATTACTTTACTGCTATGGAAAATCATTCGTTTGTCTGATGTGTGCTACGTGCGAAGTGTTGTCTATTAAATCATCGTAAAAACGTAATAAATGTTAAGCGTTTACATTTTATGTTATTATTTATACGTTTCGCGGTATTTTATGTCTTTATTTTTTAAAAGAACACAAACATGTCTGTTTCTAATAATTTCAAATTCTTAGTTATATGGTTTTTTGTTAATCGACTAAGTATATAAAAAATGTATATTTATTTTTCTAAAAATATTTATTTCATTAACTATTCATCTCGACGGGTATATTCCACATTCTTCTTCCCATATCCGTTCTGTATCTAGAACATATGTTCGCCACAAATTTTCGCCACTTGGTAATATATGATATGGTTTGTGACTACCTCCAGAGCAGAAGTCCGTGTGCTTGAAGAGGGATAGTTATAGTATCCCAGGCACATTTTTTAGTAATTTATTAATCGGATTTTTAAGGAAATCGGATAATTAGCTCGACGCTCCCAAGGTCTCAACCATTTTGTCCTTGTGGCGACTCAACACGCTTCACATAATACCGCAAAAAATAATAATACCGGTGAATGTTTCATCACATTAAAAATTATTAAAAACATGTCTTATTTATAAAATATGCAAGTATACTTTATATAAACGAGTATAACTCGTTCGAAAAATTATTTATTACCGTTAAGTCCATCCATCCACGACGTTCATAATATACTCTTTGTTTACTACTAATACTCTTATGTTTATAACACTCTCTAATCCTTATCCTGCTTTCTCACGTTTTTACTGAACTTTTATTTTCATTCATATTAAACAGTTTTTGCTACTTGTTGGTGAAATTACTTCACGTTGCAGTCGATGATTTATTTATTGTAATTTTAATTGATGTTTTTTTTTTGTTGACAGGCACGATGGGTGCTAGGCAGAGTAAGAGGTCGGTGGACATAACCACTGGAAAGGAAGTCGCTGTGGCGTTGGATGGCGAGGTGGCCGGTGCTGGTGGAGAGGGCAAACTGGAGCTCATCGAGGACATTGACGCGCTAAAGCCACAGCTCAATGGAGACACCCCGCACGAGCAGATATCCGTAAGTGATTTTATCTACCTCCAAACATGTCCATCTCTAACATGTGCTCATATACTCTGTGCTTCTTTGAGATCGGCAGTATACAAAGAACTTCACGCAGTGGCAAGTCCACCAAGTTATTTATTTAAGCCCTCAACCTAGAGGGCTTATGAAAACATTAATATGACAATAGGAGCATCTAAAATCGCAGCTTTGACGGTTGGAAGTAAACGAATTGGTCCGGAAATATTTGGTTTTGAACACACAAAAATATAAACACTAAATTAATTTACTGTTTGGATAACAAAGATTATATTGATTGATATACTTTGACAATATAAATGTGTAGTCACATCAGAGTTTGATGCAAGGAACGTGACAGCTGGTAAAAGTTTACTGTAGCTGCTTGCGGAAACCATATGCAAGGAAGCGAATGTGAACGAAGAAAAATGTTCTTTGGGCGTAAAGAAAGTTTACACGGGTAGTTGTTAGTTTGCTTGGACGTCAGAATTCCTTAAAACAATTGTGAAAATTCCCTTGAAATACAGTTCATTGAATATTATTTTCAATAGTCATTGCAAGTTAATTTATATATTTTTCATGTTAAGCATATGAGTTTCTAAATGGGTTTTAAAATTGTTTTCAGAATTGTTCACTGTGCATTATAAATTCAACGTATTTATTACCACGTCAGTCTCCGTTAGCTTTGAGTGAGAGGCCTCATTACATGATTAAAAAACCTTCCCAAAGTTTTCTGAGAACCTCTATCTTGTTATTATCATCCTGACAGGATCATTGCTCTGGGATTCTTAACGAAATGTCTTCTTCAACGTCGTTTATTATTATTATTATTGTGAGAACCAACGAAAAGGTCTAGCCAGATAAATATTTGACAAAATATGAACAACAATGTTACGATTTCAAAGGAAGCTCGAAGATCAAAGTTTCGACCTTTTGACCCATGACTGAAGCGAACATGTCAGTTGAAAGAAGATACGGGAAAACAACTCGTTTGTTTATTTTTTTTCAAACATTTCGATGTTTATTTTCTAGGCATCTCATTTATTTTTGTTCAATGTTAACTCTACTTTAGTTTTTTTTGCATCGTCTGTATTCCATCTGAACATTCAAAAGAACCCATTGTAATGCAAATATACTTTTTTATATATAGGGCCCGCCATCTAACGTTTTTTTTTCAACTAGTGCTTATTTCGTGAATGGTAACACTTAGCTCATGTCTGATTTGACAGATAATTAGTTTTATCCTTCCGCTGAACGAATATGGTTGTGTATACGCTGGGAAATATTGCGACATTACTTTGAAAATCATGGTAATGTTGCAGAATGTGTGCGAAAATTGCGTACGGATTTTGGAAGAAGAGAATCACCGTCAGCTCCGTATGTTCGTTATCTTGTGAAAAAAGTGAAAGAAACTGGCATCCTCATCGATAAATCAAAGCGTGAAAAGCCAAAAACAGTGCGTACACCCGAGAATATTGCTGCTGTGGCAGAAAGTGTGCGTGAAGCGCCATCAATGGCGCTTCCATGCGGCGCAGCCATGTTGAACGAATTTTTGTTCACAAAAATTGAAGAGGAGGATATTGGCATCATTTGGTTTCAACAGGACGGCGCTACGTGCCACACAGCCGAAGCTACACTAGATGTTTTGCGCCCTGTTTTAAAAAAAAAAAAAGTTATTTGGCGGACCCTTTAGTAATACATGCTAATCACGTGGAATTTTTCTGTACGTCCTTTGAAGTTTACGTTAACGTTTTGGATTGGCTTGAAATTTGCTCATGTAAGCAGAATAATAAAGCTTTTTTCTACAAAAATAAAGAAACCTATTTGAAAAAATACTGTTTTCTACGGAAAATACGGAAAATTGTCCGTATTGCCGATTTGGGATAAAAACGATGATAAAGAAAATATTCTGGATGTATAAATAAATCGTAATGTGTTGTAAGCATATTTTTAGATGCTATTTCATTGTTTCTATGCGATAATAAATCTTAAGTCAGTTTATTTTTATTTTTTCATATTCGTTCCATAGCTGAAGCTATGGTCGTTATATATTTCCTCTACACAGGCATATTTAAGTTAATCAGAAAATTTAAGGACATAGGATAGTTATTCCGATGCTTCTGACCCCTGAACTAGTCGGTCCTAAGAGGTCATCGACAAACAGTAACCCATCCAAGTTCGATCCGCGTCCAATATTGCTTAACTTCGGCGATTCAACGAGAACCAAAGTTTGCCACCGTGTGGAGGTTCTTTCTTGTGTGGATAGAGTTGGTGAATGGAAAGTCTAAGCGTGAAGTGTTTTTATGATCCTAGGACAAAGAAAAGAAGATGCAACTGCAGGACGAGGCGCAAGAAAACGAGAAGGACACAAATAACGAGAAGGAGATTATCCTGTCTCCGGTGCTGGTGAATGGCGACAAGGCGGAGGCCGAGCTGGAGGCCGACAGCGGGGACGCGCCCAGGGAGGCGGAAACCGCGCAGGACACCCCTGACCCTGATACCAACAAAAACCCCAAAAAAGAAAAGGTAAAATAATCCAGAGTTCTCTAAAAATGATTTGATTTTGTCCTTGCCTTACCAACCGAAGGTGCAGTAGACCCGATTGCCATAGTGTTATGTTCCATATTATCCATAATAATTGCTCAGTACGGAACCGGTTATGGTCCGAAACATGAACAATCACTTAAAAATAAATGTGAAATGAAACTAATTATTGTTAATTTTTTAATTCAAATTAATTTAAAAATATCATTACTATTTTATACTACCATGTAGTCCGGGGAACATGGCAGGTCCCAACTTTTCTGGATGTTTTTATTTATTTTTATTGACTGTTATTGTATTTATGACACATATCAGTGGCGCATTTACGACTCATTTTTTATTAGGTTTTTCTCAAATGTGGAGAAATGATCGCGGCATGTTGTCATCCTCGCGTAAATTATTGAGTATCTGTAGGTATAATTTATTTAACATGAATGAGAAGTCAAATAAATGGTTACCGACTAGAGCCATGCAATTCATGTTTGTGTGTGAGTGTCCTGTTGAGAGGTGCAATATTATGACAACTACACTAACAGGCGTTGCAAAATTTCCACTGCTCTATTGTGTTGCGATTGTCGAGAGGGCATTAACCCCATTACAAAAATTATATTCACGGGTGAAATGAATAGATATCCAATACAGTATGATTCTCTGTACATTTTGCATTAGGTGAATATCGCCAACTTAACACCCGATGCGAAATATTCTTTAATGGTAATTTTGTTCGATTGTCGGAGCGTTTCAATTGTGATTTATGCGGTGTCTTGTTTGACATTAACATATGGTCTAGTTTGTGAGGCTGTATTTAAAAATAAGTCATTTGGACAGTCAATCAATATGTATTAGCTCTAATTTGACTATGATATATGGACCATAGTAATTAGTCACTGTGTAACTACTCACATTACATTTTTAACAGAGTATTATTATTTATAACAATGCGTACAATACAGTGCATGGTTATTTTTTAATATCATGTATAGTAATGTTACTCGCTTGGTGAAAACCCTCCCTGTCCCGTCTTGTTTTTGGAGACCCAGATGGGGACCCGTTACTGAACGCACGCAAAAAGCTACATGTTTAGAGAGTGGCTGAAGGCCTTCCCGTGATTCAAGGTGCATCAGTTATGTCAATTAGACCTCAGTCTAAGGCTGTGAAGTTATTATACTACAGCGAGTCTCGAATTGCCTTCTTTGGTAAGACGTTGCTAATCACGAAATACGTGGGAATGGATAAGAAAATGGTGAGGTTGGGAAATGGATTCTGCAGATAGCAGATAGGAGTCATTACTTGCATCTGCATTCATGCAGACGGACGCGCAGAAGCGCTCAAAAGCAGCGTAATTTCGTTTGTTAGCAATGAAGTCTTGGTCCGGATTTGATGCCGGCCGGACCACTTCAAAGAGCGCAATCTGAGCAGAGTGGTGCAGCGGACAGTTCCACAGAACGTGAGGTGCGTCCTGCGGAGAGCTGCCGTCACACGGGCACTCTGCCTGGGATGTGGGTTCCAACTGTCCAAACCGGTCGTAATATGTCGTATAGTAATGTTAGCTTATGTTTGTTTTTATTCTCTAGGTCAAGAAGAAATGGTCCTTCCGATCGATAAGCTTCAGCAAAAAGGACAAACAGAAACCCGCCAAAAAAGAAGAGGCCACTAACGGTGAATGCGACAAAGTTCCAGAAGAGGTGAGCTTTATTAATTTATACATTTTTTTTCGTGTGAAACATCATTTCGCCGATTTCAAACGATTGAGATCATACTCTCAAAGAGTCTGGATTGGAATATTATATGTGTCAACTTGCATTTTGTTATTTTTTAATTAAAAAAAAAAACAGGTATGTACCTCCAGGCTTGAACCTATGAAGCTCAACCTGGTCGACTGAATGCTAATTACTTTCGTCATATTATATAGATAATTAAGTTATTTAATGTTGCGTTCATTCAGAATGTTGTCAATTAGCAACTGATCAATAACCGCTGCTGCACGGTAAAAAAGACTAGTATTTAAAAAAAAACTGTCTCGTGACAAAAATAGATGGAGGTTATCCTTTTATAGTAAATAATAAAGGTTTAGATATATCGTGTCATACGTTGTCAATTATATATCTCATCACGTGGTGACATTTTTATCGTATGTTTTATTTATATGTATACATATAAATCTGCCTTATCTAATACCGCAAACCATTGACTTTTAAATTTACATTATTCTCTCTCAGCAACATTGCGGTTTTGAATGTAGAAAGTTATTTATACAAATCCTTCCTCAAAAGGTCATTCTATTAAGTTCATCTTTAGAAGCGTTTAGTTCTATACAGTTTTTTTCCGTCTTTGTTTAGGACCCAAGTTTTTTAACGACACAGCTTTATATAATCATTCTTAAAGCTATGTACAAAATACGACGCGATGTATCACCCGATTCAGACAAATGTATGTAATGTCACGTGCTTATTTATATATTTACGCAACATTTCGTGCTTGTACAGTCCGCTTTGGATGCCTCCTATTCAAGATCAAGCATTCAATAAATCGCAGTGAAATTCTACAGGATGTCGGTGTTGCCGTATAAAAAGCGTTCCATTACCAATTAAGGACATCGACGCAAGAATGTTTCAGCTCTATACATTGTACTGGTTCGAGTATCATTGTACGATGTTGTATTCCTGACTTTTTTCATCAGGACCATATTGTATGTTGAATTTAAAGTTATAAGTATTAATTACATCAAACGAAATTTCACTAAGCGTAAATTTTAAATAAATTCCAACATTTGATCTCACACATCAATAATTATTATCACGTCTTTAAAAAAGTGTAGCCAAATAATTATTATATAAAACTGAAATGTAGTTTACTTATTTGTTTATGTGTAATGCCGGTAGGAATGATAGGGAGCTAAATGTTTCTGGAAAGCATTCCAATTTATCAAAAGTATAAATTCGATACGAATTACAGCTATTTATTACTTTTGTCGCTATGGAAATAATAGTGGTAGTATGTGAAATTCGCGTGTTTTATGGTTACAATAATTGTTTTATTTATACTCCTAACTAAGAGAAGTCTAAGCGATGACGAAATACTAATAGCGTATATAATATTGGTATATTTTTTTATAAAAAGTATTTTAATTTTATTTGATGTTTTCAATTCTATTTTGAAGTTAGGAATACGTGCACAGTAATGGCAACATAATAAATGGTTAAAATATTTAGTCTTGCATAGTTGTTTGCAGAACCACGGTTAATAATACCGACTTCGCCGATTTCCTAGAAAGTGTTGCAACACTCGTGGTATTTCTCCTCCCGTGGAAGACTGCGTGATGTTTATCATTTCCATTTTGAAATCATAAATAACATATTTTTTGTAGATAATTACAAGCGACGATTACTTTTAATTACGCCCCATTGGAACACAACAAATCTGATATTTGTGTTGCGATTCAGTTTCGTGATATTTTTTTTCTAATTTATGGGAAATTGCGGTCGCTCGTTTGAAAATGTGCACATTAAATATTTTTAAAATAAATAAAAAATCGCAACACACTTATATGTTACGGAAACGTAAAAATAAGTTGTATATATCAGTACGATTGTAATAATCTGAAACTTCTACAAAAAATAACTATGTACTCCTTAATATAATAGTTCTGTAAAAAACAGTTCTACGTGTTCACAATTTCTTCATGAATGACTTAAGCTTAGCGTTTTCCCAGATAGGTACATCCATGCTCGCAGTCTTCCAATGTTTTCTATTCCGATTGCTATACATATATGGAATATCGCGTACCTAATTGATTTTCTTGGAATTCCTTTGATACATCTTGATACCAAATATTTCCAAAATGTCCATTTATCAATATTATTATATTTGCTTATTTTTAATTCGCTAATATTAAAATAACACCGCGTAAATGAAATAATAATTCGCCAAATATTTACTATTATAGCGCGTGGCGTTTTTGCACGACACCTAGTTAGTTAGGTAGTCACCCGGTCTCATGGTGTCTCGAGAAAGGTTATTTCTCCAAGGTCGGATCCCCGATCGAGCGCAGGGCGTATGAGCAGATTTAAGCGGCCTGACTACTTACTGTTGGTTGAGGTGATCTCGTCCACGAAGAGAGACTCCTCGAGCAGGAGGCCTGTACCAGGAAACCGCAGGTCGCATTCGTTGCGAGTCACCGTACACCTCTCGCGGTCTTGCGGTCGGGCAGGGCGTCCTGCAATCGACTGCAAAAATACTCTTCAAAAACAACTAAATAAGCACAGATTACACACATGTAGATAGATAGAAAACCTCTACATCATATACCATTAACTTGGAAAGATATACGAGTAAATATTAAGATAATTATAGACTCGAAATAATTAGCTTATGCTTTTACAATATGACTTGACAGTTACATGGTGTTGTTGTTGTATGTGCCTAATAATTTCATATATTATACTCGTACATTAATAACTCCTGTTAGGTACAAATGTGGTATAAAATGTTCATTCATTAAATATCGACGATATGAAAAATAGCTAAGAAGAAGTCATACTCGCCCGAAGAGATGAACGTTGTACGATCTCGCTTACATTTTTCGAAAAATGCTACTTCACATTTAAATATATTCAATATTGCAGTTATTAAAACGAATTAAAATACTTTTGAATTATTTTTGTACACGCCATATATTAATTAAGTGTGCACGTTGTATTTGGGATTACATAATGATATCACGTTGATGCGCAACATCTTAATTGTGATGGATTTAAAGTATAATGATGATATTTGCAACACGAGGCCCTCAGGAGCCCCAAGAGCGTGGTTCTGGCAATTGAGTTTGTGAAAGGATTGCTGAAGGTTTGCGCAACATAATGCCGCATTGCCAAACCTCGCTTCTAACTCCAATGAATGATAAGCAATCCGCATTGAACACAATTTATTTACGTATGATTTTTATGAATGCCTACAAATGCTGGGCTTTGTAAAAATTTGATTTCAATTGCATTCGGCTTGATGATCTTTTCCATCAATTTCCGTGTAAATTAATATAATATCAATTAAAAAGATTAGTGAAAAAACAAATCGACCGCATGATTTGTATTGCGAAACATCCATGCATTGCCAGACTATAAGGGCGGTTGGATTATTTATATGCATATTATCTGCAGCACATAGACAATAATTGTTCTGCTTCATTAGATTGTGCTGCGTATTGTGTACTATTTACTACATAGCTTTTATCGTAGAAAAGTGGATCGTAATGACAATTAATTATCAAACATCATATTTTTCCGTGCTCTGTTCGTAAAATCGTTTATTTTGAGGAATACAAGTGTAGTGTACTTCACTGTCAGTTTGTTTCGACGGTATGATTTGACGGTGGGCTAATTAAAAAGTAATTATTTTCATCATTCTTAAACTGCTCTAATTGCCATGACCGGTGTTTTCTAAACTGAGACTATCGCTAATTATTGTTTGGTAATGATAATTTTCGGAATATTAATTTTTATACGTAGTTTTTATAATAGTTAATTATACCTGAGGCGTTTAGTGGAGTTAATTATATACCGATGGTCGAGTAAATAAACCCTTAAATCCAAATAAAATCAAATGTACAGTAAATAACCGCTTTAAATAGTGTATATGGAATTTGTACATGATTCGATATAAAACATAAATACTGGCTTAAGATAAATTTAGAATAAACGTGCATAGAACTAAACAGTAAGAATGTTCATTTGGTGTAAATGGTTTTGTTTTAACTTACTAAAACTGCATTACATTAATTAGTAAAAAATTGTCATCGAAGGTAAAAAGAGCAATGTTACATTACGAATTTACCGTTTAATGTTTTAAATCAAGCAAATTCATGGAATGCGCGTTTGTTAAAAATGCACAATTCAAAGTGCGCCATAGTTATTTGAGAATGAGTATCGTTAAATAATGTGCGAAGGAGTTAGCTCTTCCAAGACACTTATTTTGCTACTTAGTTCACGAGCAAGTTTTTTATCGGCCGACAAGTGTAGTGTGGCCTATTTTCTAGAGTCCTGTATCGCATAGTCGAAGAATCTTGATGAATAGTGGTGAGCAACAACCGGAACCCATTAGCAGCCGGTAGAGGAGCCAGTCAGGGATATTATTGATATTAGCATGCGGATAGCGGATCGGTGGTGACTGGGCGGCCAAGGCTTTCTGTGGCGCCTTTGTTATCCCCCCTCTGCGAACTGCAATCTCGTTGTGTCTTTCTCATTATCGGCTCTCGACCGTCTCTCCCCTCACTGGCAGACCTGTGCCTCCTTTGTTGTAATTTTTCCCCGATGTCGCATACAATCGGAAACAACACATTCCTACATAATATAAACATAATTATCACATACGAGTCAACCATTTGACGCTCGCTTTCATTATTGTAAGAAATAGTGTCATTATTTCAATTTAGTCAGCTGTCTATTGTGACAATTATTTGTTACTCTTACTACTCTTATTATAATGTTATTTGAAATTTGTCACTTTTTGTTTATTTATGTAAACTTTAACAACATAATGTACAAACATTCATCGATAGATGAATAAGTTTGTTATTTTTAAAAATAACGCTCTGATAAACTGGCTCTAAAATGAGTTGTATGAACAAGTCCTCGCGTAGCATATACATTGTGGGATGGTTGAACTTTTTGTGGAATGATGTGAGAGAGCAGTATTTCATAATAGCGTCTGTCAAGAGATAAACGTGGGCTTGGCCGGGACATTTTCTTCAGATGCCGCAGTAGAGCATAAAATACAGCTACCATTCAGTGTAAGGCTCATCTCGTCTTGAAATGCTTAAAATGCTCGTCGGAGCCCCGAGAGGCAGAGTTGACATGGGACGAGACGAAGACCAAGGTGACAATTTGTACCGATCATTTGCTCCAGCTAAATAGATGATATGTAATGATGTTGGTTATTTTCAGTTGCATCCACTTTTTTTAGTTATTTCGTATTGTACAATATACATGACAATCGGATTCGAAAGAAATTGAAACAAAAAATGTCTTTGTGAGCATTTTTTCTTTGTTTTCGTATATACTCGTATAATCTTCAAAGTTTGTTCCAATTATCACCCCTCGTGTTTCTCGTTGTTCCCTCCGACTGTTTTAAATCGTCTGCCACCAAAGAGATCGCCGCATAATGACTTCGATCGATCATTAGTGAGAGGGGAAAAACCTTATTCACTCCATTGTATGATTTTCGGTCATGGCTGCAGGCCTCTGCAGGATGTTCGGTTTGATTTGCCAATCGTCAACGGCGCCGATGTGTTTTACAATGACGTTGACAAAAATGTGACGGAACGTTTTTATTATTGAATTTTTGATACGGTTTGTAGTAATAATTAGTCTGCTCTAGATTCCACCGCCATCAAAAATGTTCACCATCAGGCAAGACCTTGTAAACAAATCATTAACGTTTTCAATTCTGCATCATTAACTTTGCACAATAGTCTCAGGTCACAGTGATGATAGTATTTTTAATTCGTTTTGCATTTTTATTTTGAAAAGCTAGTGAGTGGATTTGAAATATAAGAAGAAAAAAGTGAATCACCACGCCGACTACGACGTACCTGCAATGACATTATTGAGTCACGAGTCGAACGCGTCGTTTATAACTTCCTCGCAATAAAAAAAAGCAGCAGATAGAGAGCGCCCTTTGGTACTGTACTCATATACATATATTATGTATGTATCTTGCGTGTATTTCAGCGTATTGACTTGAGTTTAATATCTGCTTTGTTGTTTACACACTTGAGGGAATGCGCGAGGTTGTTGACAGATCCAAGGATCAACAAAACGCAAATAGCAGTAATCATTCGCGCGAATAATGACTACCGTTTGTCGTTGCCTTCTTTGTTTGGGGGCACAGAGGAGTTGCGACTGGGAACACACCTACTAAAGTAGCAGCTTCGTAGTTATTGGCGCAATCGTAATATTGTATAGTACAGCGGTGCATTAAGTGAAAACTTGTGAACCACTCACCCACTAGGAAATTGAAATGCATTGCTGTTGCGGCACATATCATTTACCTTCACGTAAAACATTGTAAAATTACACTACCGTAGCGGTAAATAAAATGTTACGATTGCAACATGTGTCTGGGCTTATTAGCTTAATTACTAATGGGACTATATTCAAGATTGATGTAGTGATGATAACATGATTAGAAGCTATTGAAAACTCAATAATCCAAATTATTTTTCTTTGTAATTAAAAACAAAATTATTCTATTTACACATCGATTGTTTTAAACTAAAATCCTGTACGAGTTTGATATATGCTTTTTATTTTTAATTTATCTTCCTCATGGAAAATAATTAACACATTAAATATGTATTTAGAACATACTCTAGTACCAAAATATAAAGCATAATATCATATTTTATTATGAATCACTGCATCTTCAGACCTTATTATTTTATATACTGCTATACTGATTATCGTGTACACAATATTGAAGCGTATAAGATTTAGGTATATTTGTTATTTCTACATTGTTGAGCTAGAGTATTCTGGAATCATGTTATTTTGTTCTCGACCATTCTGGAATAGTCTTGCATTGCATTACCTATATAGTGGTCATTTTTATTGTAAGGTAGAAGCCTTCTTCAAGCATTAATATGGTATACGAATAGTTTAAATGTCTTACATTAATAAATTGTAATATTGAAATATTAGAAGATTCGTTTTTATTAATTTTATGAATACTGAAATAAGTGAATGGCTGTCAAATCATTTATTTAATATCGTTTTACTTTCGTACCGTTTCACTCTTGAAAAATAATTTATATTGTAGACAGTGGGTGAAAAAATATCGAGTTGAATCAGTAACCTAAAACTACAAAACGTCACAGAGGTAGTATTAAATACGCAGTGACGATGTATGTTTTGATCGTTGATTTTTAGATTTGCAAACAGGTTCTTCTCGGTGTGTCGCATCGATGACGCAGGCTTCATCGTTTAGCCATGTGTTATTGTCATCGCGTTCTCGTAAAGACTTTTCACGTGCAAGTTCAATCTGTGCACTTTATTTTTGGGCGTTGATGCACCGGACGGCGATCTGGGCCCGGCATTTGGCCGCGGCATAAGGCCAACGGTTCATTCCTCTCGCGCCCGTCACCCGCACCCGCACGTACCTCCCACCGAGAGACGCTCTGCGGCAGATGTTCAGATGCCTAGAGATGTCGGCTACGGCCCTACTCCGACAGCCTCGTACCAAACAGCAATATGTACTATAGTCGAAACCATACTCATCGTAGGACGACGTATGCCTGCTGATGATGATGATAATGACGAAATCTTTCTCTACATAATTGTAACATTTCAATTTTACTACGAATTCTTACACTATTTTTATATGTTTAATACTGCTTTTCGTGGTCAAATTAACGCAACAAAGGGTTTCAATCTATTATTATACAAAAATACAGATATAAACTGATTTAATCAAAATTTACACAAATGCACGTCGTAATTCACAGGAGTTTGTCGGAAGAAGAACTGTAAATGAAGGATGTTTCGAGCACGTGTGTAGCAATTAACACAACAAAATATTACGAGTCAATTAAGTGTAAAGCCGGTCTCGCTTCCAAAAAACTAGGTGTATTTATATAGATCACGTCGGTATTTCAACGATAAACAACTTCTTCTTCTATATAAAGGACAAATCCGACCTATCCTTGAATACGGCAGTCACCTTTGGATTGGAGCCCCAAAATACCTTCTAAACTTAATTGACTCAGTTCAAAGAAGAGCAATTCGTTTGATAAACAATGACACCCTTACGTCTAATCTACAATCAATGGAACACAGACGTAAGGTTGGTTCTCTTAGTCTTTTCTACCGTTATTACCACGGTCGCTGCTCTTCGGAACTTAAAGAACTAATTCCTCCTGCACCCACTCACAGCCGACAAACTCGTCTTACACTTGCCGAACATCCATACACGGTTAATATATGTCGACCAAGAACTGGCAGCTTCCAAAGTTCCTTCCTTAATGCCACCGGTAAGCTATGGAATGCTCTTCCAGCGTCTGTGTTTCCTCCTTCCTACAATCTGGATCTCTTCGAGAAACAGATAATATACACTTGCAATCTCCCCAACCCACACACAAACACGAACACAACACACGTTTCCCGCATGCAGCGTCCAGCCTCCCTGGCTGAGCGTCATAGAGTGCACTGGTCTTGACCGGTTGTGCTCTACTGCATGCGTTTACATAAAAAAAAAAAAAAATCGAGAACAAATAGTTTAAGGCATACGTATATCTTTTGGTAGTTTTTCTTATTTATATGGGATTATTGTGTTAAAGAGTCATTAAAAGATGTCGCAAATCAACAAAAAATGTCTTCTAAACATGTGCATACTTGCGTTTACATAGCGTCCATTCTGTTGACCATAATACTGGATCTCGAGCGTTTTTTGTGTTGTTGGTTCAACATTACACATATGCCACTGCGCGAATCGATCGCAGATGGCTGGGTAGATATACGATATTAAAATGGCGATCGGAACCCTCATTAATTCAGCCGAAATTAATTTGTGGGGCATGAAAGTTTTCGGTAAAAACAGTTTTTTTTTTATTATTATTACGAGAGTTGTAGGTCTACTAACCGCATTCACAATAAACGTTATGTCTGCCGTTATATTATTGTTTTATTCTCATTTACAGTCGTGTGAGCGATCACTGATTAGTGCCTCGGATGCGTGCTGAGCATTCTTCAGATGATAGATATGACAATGTCAGAGGTCATCAAGGAGCGTGGTATAATACTACTAACGCAACTTGCTTTATTTACACAATTAAATACATATTTACAATATTGTTGAGTCTACTGCATTAGTATGCTATTAATGATAATTGTGTATATCTTTACTACTTGCTTTGCTATGAATGCACTTATCGGCCATAAATAGCATACATGTTTTCCAGACAAATTGTCACATATCTTATGATTAATGAATATAATCAATTTAAGCATCTTAGTGACAAATTGCTTTATTATATGGTATTAATTCATTCAGATTGAGTAGGATTGTTATCGTGGCACTCAGTATAACTACGATTTTAAATTGATTAGTTTAACTTCTTGTTACAGCCCCAGTTTCTTCGTAACGCTAATAGCAAATAATAGAAGTATGACAATAAAAGTATTTGAAATTTATTCGGAAAGTTCTTGAGCAGAATATTTGAATAAATGTTTTCCATTTGCATAAGCATTTTCATCACAAAAAATATCTTGTCTGCCTTAACGATCATTCGGATGCCTCAACTCTTGAATATTATTCAAATCGTAAAAGCTTCTGTTGCGCATTCTCAAGAAGAAGCGTTTCGCAACACCATCCTCCTCGATCTTAGAATAAAAATAAAATTTAAACATTCTGCACACGCTGTTGATTCGCAGTTTCCACGTGGAAATGTTTATTTTACTACGTTGCTTTTGTGAAATCACCACTCGCGAGTCGTAAAGCATTTTCCTTTGACGTAAGAGCTAAATGATACCGGGGGGTATTTTTAGGTCAAGTGTTAAAATTGAATATTTTTTAACGCTCAGCTTTTGATCTGAATTCGTTCACATTTTAATAATATTATAATAGTATATTCTCGTAATGGTTTAAAGCTGCGCAGTCTTCTGTGAAATAAAACTTTTCGTGATAATATTTCACTTGGCTTCGCCGTCTAAAGTTTTCTTTTGTTGATTCCGGGAAAATTTCAATGAGAAATGATACTTTTCATTACGTTCTGTGTGATTTTAAGTTGAAAGCAATTTATATTTCCCCGAGATGTCTGCGATCATTTATTTCTGAGAGGAGTCCTGTTATTATTCTGTTCGGGTCGCCCCGAGCGGCGAAGGGCCCGTTCTTGTGTGATGCATTTATTACCCTCAGTTATTTCTAATTGATTAATAAAAGCGCTGTCAGCAGTTTCCTTTACCACCTCGCCCAGCGCTCCCAGCCTCCTTGGACCGTCTCCATTCGACTTCTAGAAGAAAAACTAGAATATTTCTCTCTGTAATATTGTTTTCTCTGAGGAATATAAGCATACAGAAATACGTATATATATATATCGTAAGAATATCGAAAATAATAATTTATAATTGCGTCATTGTTTAGTTTTTCACATTGACAAGTGCACATTTAAGTTATTTACAAAATTAATACATGCTTTATAAATTTATAAACTAATATATATCTGACAGATAATGTTCATTAGTTACATTTATCTTTTTTTTAATGTACTAATTTACGAGTTATATTACATTCTTTTATTTTTTCCCTTCCTATTGTTATCAGGATTGACGCTTTCAATGAATATAAAGTTTTAATGGAAACTAATGTTTATCGGAAAACCACTAATTTTCCTTGTTTATTTGAAAATAATTCAACGTAAGCAACTTATTTTGAATTATGTAAAACGCATATTTTTATTTAACTAAATATGTGTACATTGTCAGTAATCATTTTTTCTGGCAAAGTCATCATAAAAAGTGTTAATAACGAACTTTTAAATAGGAAAATCTGTTAAAATAACGTTACTTAAAAACGTATCATTAAAATCAAAGTTTTCGTATTATTTAAGGGTTAAACATGTATTTAATATTTATTATATTAAACGACGATTAAATTACTCTCCCCATTTATTATTACGGGATGGATACATGAAGTGAAGCGATTACTTTTTGTTCGAACTACATACGCCACTAACTCATCATCGGCTGTTTGCGAGAGGGTTCTTTCCACCCGAGAGTTGAGAAACTGAGTTGGGAACACAGAACAGAACACTGCTGAGATGGTTAACTTTTAATCATTCCCGGCGATTGTTCCGGCCGCTCCGGGCCCGGCCTGGAGGAAATCGCGAAGTGGAAATTCCGACAATTGCTTTATTGCATCATTCCCAGATTATTTTCCCGCCGGGCACGCAGGTACCTCTGATCCTCACTTATCTCACCAAACTATCTCGGAGTTTCGTTTTTGTTTTGAAGATTTATTTATTGAACTACGAAAATAAAAAGCTTTCCGTTCTATCAAAATAAAAATAATGTTTTTTTCCACATTTTTTTATTATAGGACTAGTTTTGATATGTCGGTTAGTCAATGTCGAGTCAGTTGTACTAAATTTTTATGCGGTGAAATATTTTATTTGAACAAAAGGAGCTTCGCATAACGTTACGTTCACGGGACTTAATTATAGTATACATGCATATGACAAACCCGTCGTGAGCTTCGCGTATTGTAATCAAATTTGTATTTATAATATATCACATTTATTAACATAATATTATCTGTATGAAGAAGTGATACAAATTTCTCATTAAATAAAATAATGACTGATCGTTTGTTAGTCGACACTGTTATGTGACGCATCGCATTGTTCTAGTAAAGTGCTCAAAATTCATTTCGTAAACGTCTTATAACCACTTACCTTGAACAATGGCACGCGAATGCCTCCTAATTTGCCACGCATTCAGACGCATTAGCACAAAGAGACTGCGGGGCTTAGCGGAGCTCCCCGGCGATCAGCGTTGCGGGAGCGTCCCGATTCCGCTCCCAGTTATGAGATTTTCCGGGGAAATGTCTCATCGGCGAGATTAGACATTTCATACGAGCCGGTAATGAGTATGGGCTTTTGCATTGTGCTGTAATTTAAAGTTTAGACAAAGCACAAACGGAAAGTTGAAGAGGATCCTCTAGGAGATTGCTTTTGCTGGTGGGTTCAAGTTTTTGTGATCATTACCTTTAATAAATCTAACATCTTATTGGGGTAGCGTTATATGTTATGTTACATGTTTTCTTTATGCTCATTTTATGTATAAAAGTATACTTGTTTAAAAACGTGTTTATTTTTAAATATATATATTCACTCGCCGCAATATCGTTAGCGATGTATAAATGTGTTTTCTTGAGAATTTATAATGTTATCAATACGAGTGCCAAGTTTTGGCAGTGTGAACGACTCAACCATCCAGTTTTCACTGCAGCTTTTCAGTGATAGATCGATTCTTCTGAAAATAAAAAAGGTAAATCCTCCATTCAGGCTCTTCTTCTTCGTGTCAGCGACGTCAAATTATTTTTTCCTAATATCTGGCAACATCGATAGCTCGTGTGTTGCCCAGCATTAGGTCCTGAGATGTGCAACTTGTTGGGCACATGAAGCAGCATCGTAGGTGTGAGGCGGTCTGCAGGTCTCCACAGTCGCACAATAGTGTCTCTCCCTGCCGAAGCATTCCCCACCGCTCGAGGTTGTCCTTTGTTCTACCAACTCCGGTTCTTAATCTGTTTAGGGATTTCCAGGTCGGCCAGTCAAGGCTCTTGCCAGTTGGGAGGCCTTCCTTTGGAGTAATGAAATCCTCTGGTGCGATTTGTTGCCAGAGTTGGAGTCTCTCATTTTCAGGGCCGGATGTGAGAGGTTGTGTGGATTTCAGAAAGCTGCTTCGAGACTTCAATCTTGGTGTTGGGGGTATCTGATTATACAAGCAGTGGGACGGTTGGTTGATCGCTTTACGCATTTCTTCGGCGCATATGACTTTACGTCTTATGTTCGGTGGTGCGATACCAGCCAAGGGGTATAGTTCAGGCTGACGAAACGTAATAACAAATTTCACGCAACATTCCACAAAACTCGCTATCCGAGAGTAAATGCGTAATAAATGATTTTATAATTATGTTTAGAGCGATTCGATGCCACAACGATTACTCGGTGCACGTGTTCTCTCCTGCACCGACTGTACTTATTGTCCTATTCTCCTATCCCCGGGTTTGTGTATAATAGCTTCGCCTACTGTACGCTTGTTTTCTCGATGTGTTCCAACCGTAAAAACAATTTAAGATACAAACGTCTGACAACGCGTGCAAGTACAATAGCCCAGTCATTAATCAACTTCTAAATTACATTTATGCGTTACGACGGTTAAGATGAGGAATTTCAATGGCACCTCTCTATCCGCATTATTCACGAGCGCTACACCTTTGTTGTCATTTATTCACAACTCGTTATTGCTCGGAATGAGGAATATTTATATTCTATTTATTTTTTGTGCACGGAAGTTCTTTTTTCTCGCCTCGTGTATTTTTTTATTCTCATGAAATACGTGAAGTGTTAGTAACACGGGCGCTCCGTGTTTTACGTTAGATCGCCGTAATTAGATTGTATCGTAAATATTACGTAAAACATAGCTCTCTGTATGTTTTATTCAATTGCATGGGGGTGAGCTAAGTATGTTGGTACTCGAAACAATGTTTATTTTGATTTTAGATGTCATTATAAACATTATTTTTAATGTTCATTTTTGGAGGAGTTACCTTTCTGTAAAATACTGTTTGCCACACGCACGAGAATAGGAAAGCAGAATTGTCGCAAATCTGTAATAATTTTAATAAGCTTGTAGGTCCTTCAAATATTATCATAAAATGTATGATATTCTTATGATTCTATATATATGTATTTCTGAATCGTAGTATATTTATTCAGGATAACTGTTCTCGTATATATTCACAGGTATATTATATTATCACCACCTATCCACAGAATAAAATTCAACCTGCCACCGTCGTAGGGTATATGCCCGCACCAGTGGTGATAAAGGTATCCAGGAGAGCACAAACCGGTCGAAAGCAGTGGGTTCTACGCCACCGACAAAAATGTGTTAAAAAGTCGAGATCTGTAATGAATCAAGACATGAAGTTTGTTTAACTCTTGGTTTGTATTTCTTTTAGATACGAATGTTATTGAAGCTCCTACGATTCCAAGGCTCAAAGGCGCGCCTCTTGTGCTTGTTAGTAATCCAGCACTGGTCTGCACCACGTTGGGCGCGCTCAATGAGTGAATTCACTCGACGAGAACTCGCTAGGTCGCGCGTCTACCGCGACTACTCCACCGTGAAGGAAATGCCCGGGGCGGCTGCGGATGATTCATCCATTGTTGCGAAACTCTGCATGCCGACGTAACGTCTTGCTAGGGAACCTTTTTACTTGATTGAAATAAATAGCGTAGTCGTGATGCTGTAAAACCGACCTCTCAACTATTCAACACATAGCGCTCTCTCTTGTCCACAGATCTCAATATAGCCTCGAACGATCAAAGCGTTCAACGCTTTTTGTTACTCCGGTATTCGTAATTAAATACAGATTCAAAAAGTATGCTCTTGCCGTTTTAATTTCTCAATTACGCCAGATTCTAACATTTTAGATGAAGCTATTAAGCAGATATAAAAACGCTTAAAATATGGCGCCCATTAATTAAATCTTTGTATCTCGATTCATTCACTCTTTTACAATTAATCATTATTATAAGATTTAGGATGAATTCTGTCAAATTCTTTAAAACATCAAATTGACAAATTTACACACATTTAAAATGTTTTATCATAGATGAAACTTTTTTTGGGAGAAGTTGGCTTAGCGGTCGTAGCGAATGCAATGAATTGTACTTGGATATGTATTTGAATCCTCACGTTCACCGGCTTTTTTATCTGATTAACTGGTTAATTAAAGAAATATAATGAAATATGGTATTTTCTTTATGTAGATTGGTCAGTGTTTCAATTGTTGTATATTTTATGATTCAAAATATGAGCCCACTCCCGCCGCCGATAAATCTGTACCGCCCGGTGAAACATTCAGATTAACCGTTTTATGGCCGTCGATTATAAATCCATAAAGAGGGTGGAAAGTGTATCTTTCGGCGGACGAATGTGGCGATACCCACGAGGGGGCCTTCAAGGTCATCGCCGCCACGCCCCGGGCCCCTTTCATGTGGGGCACTGAGACGGACGGGCCACGGGACTCCGTAGGGGAGTTTTTGTCCCCAAAATCGGCGAGGGAAGCTCCGTGCCCTCTGCGCGCTCACCGTACTCACGGATATTTTTACAACGCCGTACAAAAATAGTCATACCATCCGGTTACTCGCGTGGTTTTTATGATTTACCTTTTTTTACCGAACTTGTCCTTTTCTTGCTAAAATTAAATCAGTAACCTTCACATGGCTTTGATCGTGCGACCGCATCTACGCATGCAATGAATACTGATTGAATATGAAGAGTTTTCTGGCAAACTAACGTTTTAATTAATCACGCAATTAAAACAATGTACACTAAAAATAATTAAAAATAGTTTTTAATATTTAGTTGCTAATATTGTGAATATCTACGAATGCGCATGCAGAATTACTTCTTACATAAATGTAAGATTTTGTTGCTGCAAACCAATCCACCGGATTGATACTACGAAAAAGAAAAACCATCAAAGTAAATGAACATGCGAGAATAAACATTTAAAAGATTTCGCTCTTCATGAATCTTCATACCCCATTTTGAGAGTGTTTCATATTTATGCTGTGCTTATTATGAGCTTTTTATGCTTAGCATTTACGAAGATCATACTCTGTTTTCTTATAATGGCTTCGACGGACGAGCGTTGAATTTTAAGTGTACACATGATACCAATGTCTTGTAACGCGAGGTTGGATTGCTGTTCTTCCCATTAAGTTTTGTTCAACTAGTATAGTCAAACGGAAAAACTTGATGGAAGCACGTATATACACACTGCTAATGTAACTGGGTAGATAATGTTTCAGTTGTGAGATGTGGACCATCTCATAAAGTGAAACTACTTAATTATATTTGGTAAAGTTTTTTTTGTCTAACTTAATTTGTCATAAAATACCTGCCAACAACTCATAGCCATAACACAATTATATTTATGTCTTC